>CM002528.2:27358319-28701725 GCA_000338895.3 Oryza meridionalis
CAGCTTGCTGCGGTCCCTTGAAATTGCATCCGGCTGTAGCATGTGGTGATGAAAAAATTCTTCAGCAGCACTTTCATGTTGCCAAAGAACAAAATGAAGATTAGAAATGTGATGCACATCTAGCAAAGCAAAGTAACTTTATGTATGTGTTCCAGATGTTATTTACATAAGTGCAGATGCTTTGGATTGCTTGCCATGATTTGCTATAAAATATACCATTTCTAATGTACAGATAGCTGTATGTAGTAGTCACTGTTGCTACCAGTTGAAAAATAATCTTACATGTATAAATATTTAATTTATATGCACATCATGTATGGCCTAAAAGAAATTAGTATACATAATCAAGCCTTGTGCATTAATGGAAGTTACTTCCTACCCATTTCACCCAAATTATTATTATGTTTTGGAGAAACATATAAAACACATGAGAAAAAGAAACATACTCAGGGGGACCTTTCTTTTCGGGCTTTTGGGACACCATTCTTGATAGCTCAAAAGGAGATGCCCTTAAAGTTTTCCTACATATGTGAAAGTTAACATTGAACTTGATGCAGGTGCTTAACAAACACAGATTACCGAATAGCTAAAGTAATACAAGGATAAGCATCTATTGAATGAGAGCTGCAATATTCAACATAAATATAATGGTATGTTACAATAACAAATTATTTAATTCATCTAGCAAAAACTATCATAGACATCCTATTACTATCTTTAATACACTAAAAATACAATAGAATCTAATTGGGTCCACTCATACTGAGGTAGTTTAACCATGATGAATTTCACCTGGTCCACCACTAGGGTGTGCACTACATTTTCTTCCCCATAAAAGGTTGCTTTCCCCCCTTCGTTTTCTCAAATGAGCTGAAGGAGCGCTATGCAATTGATTTTTTTTAAAGAGAGCACCGTGCAATTGAGGCTTGTCAAGTATCAACATTTTCCAATCTGGCTGATTGCAGTTAGATCTAGTTTGCAAAATCTTAAGTCCTAAGTATTAACTAAATCTAGTTAAATCCAAATCAATTTCCACAAAATTTGTTAACTGTAAATCAAATTTACCCAAAATTTGTTAACTGAAAAACCTGAAGAGACTTTAGTGACTGGAAAAAAAAACCTAAAGAGACTTTAGGCATAGATAATCCGAAGTATGAGGGACAAGAAGATGAGCATCAAGCAAAACTGCTCCTTAACTAGTAAAGACAAAGACCGAACGAAAACACATGCCATTTAACAGAAAAATATAGCACGAATACATCCTGAGGTAAAAGAGACGGGGACGGGGATTTTTATACAGGTTCAGGCCCCTGAATTGTCAGGTAATAGCTCTACATCCTGTTGGCCGAAGCCGGTCGTTGCTCTTATTCACCATTATCACACCAGTACAATATTTGGGGTAGCCTATCTAATTATTGTCGACATGGCGGTCTGAAGTTCTGACTCGTAGTCGACAATAGGGTTGTCTTCCTCCTCGAATCCGTGCCCGGCGAGATCAGAGATAGCGCTTTCGTCTCTCCTGACAGTATCCAGAGACACCGTAGGGGACTAGCCGTGCTTATCCCTGAAGTCGATATCCGGCGTCTTGTCTTGACGTATGTTAGCTTGTATGTTGTGGCTTCTGTTGTTCCGTATATTATGGTGGGTGTGTCGGCGGTGAGATTCGATGCCCCAGGCCCTTCTCCGGGGGTCTTGTATTTATACCCATAGGTGTCCTTTTGTCCAAGTAGAACTAGGGAAACCAATACGAGTAGTCCTTGTCGGTTCCATGTAGAACTCTGGTTGTCTTTCCTTATCTAGAACTCCGTCCATATCCGATGTCAATTTCCATATAAGACATGGTATATGGTGGGTCCTGCCGAGATGTAGTCGACTACTATTAGGTATGTGGTATCCATAACCCTGACAGTAGCCCCCGACTTCAATGCAAATGAACGAATTCATATTCTCGACCGCTGACCATGGAGTAACTGTTATCGAGCTCAAGTGACCGTTCTCGGTGAGTTCAGAGATAACGTTAGACTTCCTTTATCAGTCTCGTGCGGGCACCTATAGGGTTTTGTCTGAGTCAATCTCTGATGTCAACCAAGAAAGTACAGAGCATACAACTAGGTGTCCCGTTTTGCTGTAATCGAGAATTTGGATTGAAGTCAAGAAATTTTATCTCGGCGGGTACACCATCTCTTCATTCCATATTCCTTGTCGAGATCCACCAACCGTTCTCGAGCGATCGAGAAGGCGTAGAATCTGCGACGAAGCCTTGTCAACATTTGTCGTACTCGCCTTAGTCGATCTTGGTGTAGAACCATATAGACATGAAGTCTTCGACAATGTCGAATAGAATTTTCATGAAATCAATACTCAAAAGAATATTAGATAGAAATAGCCCCAGAGCGAGCGCTCAAAGGGTGACATGTTATAATATGTATGGAAAACTGAAAATAAATTAAATCTACAAACCAATGTTTTGTATATGAGTGTCTTCTCTTTTACCGACTTCGATCAGTCAGTTTGTTGAGTTATACACTCTCCCTAACCCCCAGCCTTGTCATCGGAGAATCGTACTCGGAGGATAAGGCTCTTAGACCCTTGACCTGCCTCGGTTGAAAAAAGCACTGACCCTAGCCCCCAGCCGTGAAGTTGAAAAACTCAATTTCCGATTACACGGCTTAGTTAATACGCACGGCGAGAACTCTTACACGACCAGATCTTACATGGTATTTTGTCTCTACAGGATCCAACAAGGCCTTATCGGCTCCGAGCGTCCCCAGCCGAAGTTCCCTTAGGTTCCTCGGAGGCTTTGTCAAGACGGCGTAAAGGGACAGTAGGATAGGTTTCAACGCTAGGTGTCATCGTGGTAAGGGATCTCTGGGTAAAACACTTGGCAATATTGTGTACCTTATACCAATTTTGCTGGAGTAGAGGTAGTGGGAGAATCACTACACCTCTGGTCAAAAACCAGTTGTAGCCCCAACTCGACCACTTAAAGTAAAGGTAATGGGAGAATCGCTACACCACTGGTCGAGGACCAGGTAGTAGTCGTAACTCGACCACATAAAGTGGAAATAGTAGGAGAAATCGCTACACCTCTGGTCGAGAACTAGATAGTAGTCGTAACTCATCCACTTAAAGTAGAAATAGTGGGAGAATCGCTACACCGCTGGTCGAGACCAGGTAGTAATCGTAACTCGACCACTTAAAGTGGAGATAGTAGGAAAATCGCTACACCGCTGGTCGAGACCAGGTAGTAGTCGTAACTCGACCACTTAAAGTGGAGATAGTGGGAGAATTGCTACATCGCTGGTCGACACCAGGTAGTAGTCGTAACTCGACCACTAGGAAGTGAGGCAAGAGAGATCACTACGTTCTACTGGTTCGAGAACCAGGAGTAGGAGTCTCTTAATCACCTATAGGGGCGCTAAAGTTGGTTTATTATATGTGCATCTCATGTGGCCAGCATAACTCACATACCCAACTTATAGCATATCCGGATGTCCGTTCGCAATCATGTCGGGTGATCAAGCCGACGACGTTCGCGAGGAATTATCCGTTAACAACCTTTTCTCGAGTAGTCCAGCCATGGCCGGTGCTATGAGATAGGTCGTTGGTCTTCGTTGGTAGGTTGGATGCGACGACTCTGCATTTGTCGAGATCATTCTCGATAATGGGGTGTACTCGACCACAACCTACTCGAGTGCTCAATTGTTCCTGAAAAACATTTTCTAGAAGGCAAGATATATAGCAGAGAATATCGAGTATGTACTAAAAAAAATTGTATGGATCTTCTAGTATTATCAGGATATAACAAGCAGATTAAATATCAGGGATTATGTAAATCGTAAACAAGCATGAATTATACAGAAGAAAACAGAGCGAGCCCCCAACGTTAGACTATAGTCAGTTTAACATCGGGAACATTCGCACAATAGATATTGTATAAAAGACATACTCTAGGTAAACATAATAAATTATAAATCTGATAATGTTGTATGATCTGAATAGGTACGATAAATTGCATATAAAGTATTGCGGATCTTTGTAGACACATGCCGGATATATCTACGAAATTAGTAGATTAATTTAAAAAAAAACAATCAACTAAGTACCTTTGTTGTTGTCGCGTACATGTAGCAAACCTGTAGACCATGCCAGAATCTTCTGTAGCTGCTCATGTACACGTGGAAAACCTTCCTTGGCTGCACTGAGTAGGTTGAAAAATCAACATGTCCCTGTGCACTTGTCGGTTTGCTATGACACCGACACGTACAGAGCCGATACCCAACAGAGACCGAGCCGTGTGGCTGGATTCTGTTTTCGATTCGGTCTGTGCACGTGTGATGCGCTCGCATCGTGTAGGCAAAATGTCACGCCCCGAAGTTTTCCTTTTTCTTGCTTTTAAAAAAATAGTAAAATAAATTGCCCGAAGATATAGTTTGAATTAACCTAGAGCTAATTCTCTAATTAATAAATACAATTAATAATCGAATTCGGTGTGGTGGAATTTTTCTTGAGTTCCCCATATCACAATACATCAACAGGATTTTTAGTGGAATTTTCAGAACCTTAAAATTAATTTTAACCAATTAAAATTCATTAACCGCAATATTTTTAATCCCAGGAAAATCCTTTTCCTCTTTTTCTTTTCTTTTCCTTCCTTTTTCTCTTGATGGGCCGTCGGCCCATCTTTCTCCCGTGCCACCTCCCCTTGTTGGGCCGGCCCGTTTCCCCTTCTCCCTCCCTCCAGGACGCCGACAGGTGGGGCCCACCTGTCGGGGTCGTCCCCTTCCTCCAGCCGCCCGCCCCACGTCGGCAACCGCCGCCGAGCCCGCCCGCACCTCGGCTGCCGCTTCGTTGCCGCAAATCACCGCCGGAGCTCCAATTCCCTCGCGCCGCCAGTGAGCTCGCCATTGTCTCCATCTCCGGCTGCTTCGTCTCGCCGTGCCGCAGCTCCTCCCTTCTCCCTAACCCCTTCACCGCCTTTTCCCAGGTCACACCGGTCCCGTCCGCCATTTTCCGAAGCACCGGCGCCGCTCATCCCCTCCCGCTCCGGTCGACGCCGCCCCTCCGGTGAGGACCCCTTCCCTCCCCCTCCTTTCCTTCCCCTTCCCGCGAGCGCCGAGCCACGCCGCCGTTCCGGCCGTGCGCCGCCGCCTTCGCGCGCGCCGCCACCGCCGCCCTGCCATGGTCGTCGTCGAAGGCCTCGCGCCGCCGCCGGTCGTCGTCGGTCGTCGTCAAAGGCCGTGCGCCGCCGCCGCCGCCCTGCCATGGTCGGCCGGCTTGAGCCGTGCCGAACCACCATCCACTCCCCCTCCCGCCTTGTGCCGCTGCCCGGTGGGCCCCACCAGCCGGTGGACCACCCCTCCCCTTGAGCCACCAGCCGGCGCCCCCTCCCTCTCCCCTTGTGCCACTGACATGCGGGCCCCGCTTGCCGGCACCCCCCCTCTGATGTCAGCCCTGGGTAATATTGTGCAATAAATTGATTAAAGACTTTTCTTTATTAGTAAAAACACAGATTATCTTTTAAATTCATAAGTAATTTATCCGAGCTCCGTTTAAGTCCATTCAAGTCTCAGTAAATCAAGAAAAATGTATAGAATCCATTAAAAATGGTTTTGTTTCCTGTTTCAGTAGTCTTATAGCTAGCCTGTTTTGCTTGTGTGCTTTGTGTGTCGCGTAGATTTCGGCTGTTTCATCGATCCGCGGTTTCTCGAAGACGTTGCTGAGGTCTCATCAGTGCGAGAGCAAGGCAAGTCATGCACTACAATTGATCATATTGTACCCAATTTACAAATATCCCGCATTTCTATTAAATGTTGCATTCTTTTACAATGTCATGTGGGATGGGTCCTACTACTCAACCATATATTGTTTATCTCATGCTATTGATAACTTGGGTATCAAAATGTTTAGATGTTGGTTTAGGAAATGCTTAGCCATACTTAGTTCAACTAGTACACAAATGGGGATCACATTATTACATACTTTGACTATTAGCATAGCTTTGGATTGGTGCCACCGCAATGGTGTTAGTTAATTAAAATACACTTAATGGTGGGCCGTGGGTGCATGGTTTTGCTGGTCGCACCCATGGCAATTAAGGACCGGTTCACGGGAAACCCTGGGAGACTTACCGTGCTGACCACAAGCGGAAGTGGGTAACTGCTCAATCTGAAGTATAGCTCGACCCTTTCCTAGGCACCGTTGGCGAGGGTGGGCGTGATGGAGTTGGGTCGGCCGGGGTGTCCGGTTGTCCAGCTGCCGGATTCACCGCGGCGCAAGAGGGGGCCGCCCACTGCCTTTTGAGGGGTGGGGGTGAAACCTTAGCGTGGTGTGGATGGTTAGGGGAGGGTTATGCGGAGGGTCTTGTCACGATTTCCCCCTTTGCAGTATCATGGTGATACTTCGGGGCATGGCGACATGTGTGGAATCGTGTCTTGTGGGTACAGTTGTACACCTCTGGCCAGAGTAAAACTATTCGAATAGCCGTGCCCGCGGTTATGGGCGATCAACCAGATTCACCGTAATTAGTCTCACCCCTAGCTTAGCTTAATGAAGTGGTGTAGTTCAGGTGGTTGGTTGGGCCTGTTGCAACGTGGTGTAGCGTTGGACAGTGATTGGTTAATATTGATTAATTGCTACAACTATTTTTACTGTTTTCAACTACTCCTTGTAAATGCTAGCTTTATGCAAAAGAACCCTTAGCCTCCCTTGGATATACCTACATCATACCTCCTCTTCCGGTATGACTTGCTGAGTACAGTGGGTAGTACTCAGTCTTGCTCTCTTTTCCCCCACACCAGAGCTGAAGATCTTCCTAGTGGGAGCTGTTCTGTTGAAGTTGGTTTCGTCGCTGCCGTCAAGGATTGCCTGTGGAGTGGAGTCGCCCGCTGTAGAAGTCGAGTTTCTAAGTTTAGCTCGTTTTGTCTTTTCCGCTGCATTTGTAATCTTTTATATTTTTGGAAGACGTGGATCTGTATGTCAACAATTGTCGTTTGTGTACCCTGGCTGGTCCTGGACAGGGATTTAATGCACATTCAGCTTAGAAATTATGGTTCGTGAATTTCTGGGCGTGACAAGTTGGTATCAGAGCCAGGTTGACCGTAAGACAAGCCAACTGGAAACCTAAGAGCCTTCTAAACCCCTTTTCATCTGCATATGCCTTTTTGCACTTGGATTTGTTTTGGGAAAATTTGGGGTTTTGCCTCTTTGGTTTGCGGGAAAAATCTTGGTCGTTCATTCAGATCGGATCTTTAAAATTAGCTCCGTCTAGGGTTTTAGGAAAATTTTATTTGGAGTTTATTCAACAGTCAGTCGGGAATTTATCAGGTGATATGCACTAAGTCGTGTCTAGGTTCGATGTGTCAATTTTATGTGTATCATTATAACTATGCATCTATTTTATGCTTTAATTTACTGTTTAGTCAGTTGCATTAGTGTCTTTATCTGGGTTCATGAAAAATGTCCTATGCATAAAAATCATCGTGCTCAGTTATTTGTTTGAGTCATTTGTTGCTTTGTTTAATTTGGATTTGAGCATGAATTGGTTCCTATCCCTTGTCCATCGTAGGTGTAGACTTGTTCTCCTATCGCAAGCGCTGCTCCGAGCTTCAGAGTCGCCGCCCTTAGCTTTATCGTCTTTTTAGTCTGTTTGCTTGCTAGTTTCCGTGTTTAGGTTTGTTGCTGGTGGGTTAGTCGGCGGTCGATATCATGTGTCAGTGGTATGGCTGCCTTAATTAGGAGTTGCGTGCCTCTTTTTCAGTGTTTTAATTAAGATTAAGATAATTTCACTTAAATTAATAAGAAAGATTAGTTTCTGAGCCCCTGTTTTTCTTCCTTTTCTCATATTTCTACCTATCCCCCTCCAGATGGTGAAGACAAGGAATGGTTCCCATGAATCCAGCAACGTAAGTGGCAGTGAAGAGCAGATAAATGGAGCACGTGCCAGCGATGTATCTAACAACAGTCCATCTCCACCGCATGAGAACCCAACAATCGCTCAGGTGTTGGACAATCAGGCTCAGATGATGACAATGATGATGCAACAGATGCAACAACAGTACCATTAGGTGTTGCAGCAGGTGCAGTAGCAGAAACTGCAGTTTGGTCTTCAGCCTCCCCAGTCTAAGCTGTTAGAGTTTCTCTGTGTCAAGCCACCGACTTTTTCAAGTACCACCAACCCAATCGAGGCCAACGACTGGCTTCATGCCATTGAGAAGAAGCTGAACCTTTTGCAATGCAACGAGTAAGAGAAGGTTGCTTTTGCTACACACTAGCTGCAAGGTCCTGCTTCTGTTTGGTGGGACAACTACATGGTAACCCGTCCAGCTGGGACAGAAGTTACCTGGTCATAGTTTCAATAAGGCACAGGTTCCCGAGGGAATTGTGGCACAAAAGAAGAGAGAGTTCCGTTCTTTGCAGCAAGGGACCAGGACGATTATAGAGTATTTGCATGAGTTCAACCGTCTCACGCGCTACGCTCCTGAGGACGTGCGCACCGATGCCGAGAGGCAGGAGAAGTTTCTGTCTGGTCTTGATGATGAATTGACCAATCAGTTGATCTCTAGAGATTATGAGGACTTTGAGAAGCTGGTGGATAAGGCTATCCGTCAGGAGGAGCAATGTAACAAAATGAACCGTAAAAGGAAGGCAGCTCAGTTCAGGACTTCCCACGGGATTAGTCAGAAGCCTCGCTTCACGACAGGATATCAGGGTGGACCTTCCACCATGATTATCCGGCAGCACTGTCCCTACCACCCGGGTAGCTTCGACAAGAACTACCATAGTGGCAGACACAACAACAGTGAGCAGCACAGCCTCAACCCTACTCCGAGTCCACTAATGATTCCAGCTCAATCAGTTCAGCCAGCTCTACCAGAATAGCCCAAGAGGTTTGGAGAAAAGCCCGAACTCTGCTTCAATTGTAACAAACCCGGACACACGGTTGGAAAGTGCCCGAAGCCAAGACATGCTGGACCCAAGTTTGTGCAGGCCCGTGTCAATCATGCGTCTGCAGAGGAGGCACAGACAGCACCTGAGGTCATATTGGGCACATTTCCCGTCAACTCGACACCAGCAATAATATTGTTTGATTCTGGTGCAACTCATTCCTTCATTTCCAAGCGTTTTGCTGGTGCACATGGGTTATCTTTAGTGAAGCTTAAGATATCTATGCGAGTTCATACTCCTGGAGGTGGCATGACCACAACTCACTACTGCCCATCCGTGACAGTCGAAATTCAAGGGTTGATTTTTCCAGCCAACCTCATTCTTCTCGAATCAAAGGATCTAGATATTATTCTTGGAATGGATTGGCTGACAAGGCACAGAGGAGTGATTGATTGCACTAGCCGCACCATCAAATTGACCAATGCGAAAGGAGAAGTGGTAACTTTTCAGTCTCCAATACCGCATAAGCTAGGGATTAGTCTGAACCAGGCTACTGGTGAAGAACAAGAGGTAGCAGTGGAGAAAACCACTAAGAAGTTGGAGGATATTCCCATAGTCAGAGAGTATCCAGAGGTTTTTCCGGATGATCTGACAACAATGCCACCAAAAAGGGATATCGAGTTCAGGATTGACTTGGTACCTAGAACTGCACCGATCCACAAGAGGCCTTACTAAATGGGAGCCAACGAGTTGGCGGAAGTCAAGAAGCAAGTTGATGAACAGTTACAGAAGGGATACATCCACCCGAGCATGTCTCCTTGGGGTGCTCCGGTTATCTTTGTGGAAAAGAAAGACAAAACCAAGAGGATGTGCGTTGACTACCACGCACTCAATGAGGTTACTATTAAGAACAAGTACCCTTTGCCAAGGATTGATGTTCTGTTCGATCAGTTGAAAGGAGCTACTGTGTTCTCTAAGATAGACCTACGATCAGGCTATCACCAGTTGAGGATCCGTGAAGAGGATATTTCAAAGACAGCATTCATCACTCGACACGGGTTGTTCGAGTGCATAGTTATGTCTTTCGGACTCATTAATGCACCTACCTTCTTCATGAATTTGATGAACAAGGTGTTTATGGAATTTCTGGACAAGTTTGTCGTGGTTTTCATCGATGACATACTGATTTACTCCAAGTCCGAGGAAGAACATGAGCAGCATCTTCGGTTGGTACTTGAAAAGTTAAAAGAGCACCAGCTATATGCCAAGTTCAGCAAGTGTGACTTCTGGCTTAAGGAAGTTTAGTTTCTCGGTCACATCGTGAATGCTCAAGAAGTAATTGTGGATCCAGTAAATGTGGAGTCAGTTACCAAGTGGACCCCACCAAGGACAGTCACTCAGATTCGGAGTTTCTTAGGACTTGCGGGCTATTACCGCCGGTTTATTGAGAACTTCTCTAAAATTGCCAAGCCAATGACCCAGCTATTGAAGAAGGAAGAAAAGTTTATCTGGTCTGCTGAATGCAATAGGAGTTTTGAAGAACTCAAACGACGGTTGGTGTCTGCACCAGTTTTAATTCTACCAGATCAGACGAAAGATTTCTAGGTTTACTGTGATGCATCTTGCTAGGGGCTAGGATGTGTGTTGATGCAAGATGGCAAAGTGGTTTCTTATGCTTCACGACAGTTGCGTCTTCATGAAGGCAACTACCCGACCCATGATCTGGACTTGGCCGTAGTTGTTCATGCTTTAAAGATCTGGCGGCACTATCTCATCGGTAACCGTTGTGAGGTATATACGGATCACAAAAGTCTAAAGTACATCTTCACTCAACCTGATTTGAATCTCCGACAGCGAAGATGGTTGGAGCTAATCAAAGATTATGATATGGGTATACACTACCATCCCGGCAAGGCTAATGTGGTTGCAGACGCCTTAAGTAGGAAGAGTTACTGCAACGTCGCATGGGTAGAGGAACTATGCTGTGAGGTTCAACGTGATTTGGAACATCTGAACCTTGGTATAGTTGAGCACGGATTCGTGGCTGCCCTAGAGGCACAACCTACACTGGTGGAGCAGGTTCGCATAGCTCAAGCAAGTGATCCTGAAATAGCCGAGCTCAAAAAGAACATGAGAGTTGGAAAAGCCCGAGGTTTTGTTGAGGATGAACAAGGAACAATCTGGATGGGAGAAAGATTGTGTGTACCTGAAAACAAGGAGTTAAAGGACTTGATACTGACAGAAGCTCATCAAACTCAATATTCCATTCATCCTGGCAGTACTAAAATGTACCAAGACCTCAAAGAAAAATTCTGGTGGGTAAGCATGAGAAGGGAAATAGCTGAATTCGTCGCACTCTGTGACGTCTGTCAGCGAGTAAAGGCAGAACACCAAAGGCCAGCAAAATTGCTACAGCCACTTTAGATTCTAGAATGGAAGTGGGAAGAAATCGGAATGGACTTTATCACCGGTTTGCCTAGGACGTCATCGGGGCACGATTCTATTTGGGTAGTCGTTGATCGGCTCACCAAAGTGGCTCATTTCATTCCGGTGCATACTACCTACTCAGGGAAGAAGTTAGTAGAACTTTATTTGGCAAGAATCATGTGTCTACATGGGGTACCCAAGAAGATCGTATCTGATCGAGAGAGCCAATTCACTTCAAAGTTCTGGCAGAAATTGCAAGAAGAATTGGGAACCCGGTTGAACTTCAGCACAGCATATCATCCGCAGACTGATGGTCAGACCGAGCGAGTCAACCAAATATTGGAGGATATGTTGAGAGCTTGTGCACTTGATTTTGGTGGAGCCTGGGACAAAAACTTGCCGTATGTCGAGTTCTCCTACAATAACAGTTACCAGGCTAGTCTGCAAATGGCACTGTTTGAAGCGCTGTATGGACGGAGGTGTCGCACTCCGCTCTTCTGGGATCAGATAGGGGAACGCCAGTTGTTTGGTACAGAAGTTTTAAATGAGGTAGAAGAGAAAGTCAGAGCTGTCAGGGAAAGATTGAGAATCGCGCAATCTCGACAGAAAAGCTATGCAAACAATCGTCGAAGGGAGCTCGCTTTCGAAGCAGGGGACTATGTGTATCTTCGTGTCACTCCGCTCAGAGGAGTACACCGCTTCCAAACCAAAGGAAAATTGGCACCACGCTTTGTGGGACCATATCGGGTTTTGGAACGCAGGGGTGAAGTTGCTTACCAGCTTGAGCTTCCCTCCAGCATGCTTGGCATCCATAATGTGTTCCACGTCTCCCAGTTGAAGAAATGTTTGAGAGTTCCTGAGGAACAGGCAAGTCCGGATAAAATCAAAATCCAAGAAGACTTGACATATGTGGAGAAGCCGACTTGTATCCTTGAAACCAACGAGAGAAGGACCAGAAACAAAGTAATTAGATTCTGCAAGGTTCAGTGGAGCCACCACTCAGAGGAAGAGGCCACTTGGGAAAGACAAGATGAATTGAAGGCCGCCCATCCGCACCTCTTCGCCAGCTCTTCCGAATCTCGGGGTCGAGATTCCGTTTAAGGGGGGTAGGTTTGTCACACCCTAAAGTTTCCCCTTTTTCTTGCTTTTAAAAAAATGGTAAAATAAATTGCCCGAAGATATGGTTTGAATTAACCTAGAGCTAATTCCCTAATTAATAAATGCAATTAATAATCGAATTCGGCGTGGTGGAATTTTTCTTGAGTTCCCCATGTCACAATACATTAACAGGATTTATAGTGGAATTCTCAGAGCCTTAAAATTAATTTAAACCAATTAAAATTCATTAACCGCAATATTTTTAATCCCAGGAAAATCCTTTTCCTCGTTTTCTTTTCTTTTCCTTCCTTTTTCTCTTGATGGGCCATCGGCCCATCTCTCTCCCGTGCCACCTCCCCTTGTTAGGCCGGCCCGTTTCCCCTTCTCCCTCCCTCCGGGACGCCGACAGGTGGGGCCCACCTGTCGGGGTCGTCCCCTTCCTCCAGCCGCCCGCCCCACGTCGGCAACCGCCGCCGAGCCCGCCCGCACCTCGGCCGCTGCTTCGTTGCCGCGAATCACCGCCGGAGCTCCGATTCCCTCGCGCCGCTGGTGAGCTCACCATTGTCTCCATCTCCGGCTGTTTCGTCTTGCCGTGCCGCGGCTCCTCCCTTCTCCCTAACCCCCTCACCGCCTTTTCCCAGGTCCCGCCGCTCCCGTCCGCCGTTTTCCGAAGCGCCGGCGCTGCTCATCCCCTCCCGCTCCGGTCGATGCCGCCCCTCCGGTGAGGACCCCTTCCCTCCACCTCCTTTCCTTCCCCTTCCCGCGAGCGTCGAGCCACGCCGCCGTTCCGGCCGTGCGCCGCCGCCTTCGCGCGCGCCGCCACCGCCGCCCTGCCATGGTCGTCGTCGAAGGCCTCGCGCCGCCGCCGGTCATCGTCGAAGGCCGCGCGCCGCCGCCGCCGCCCTGCCATGGTCGGCCGGCTTGAGCCGTGCCGAACCACCATCCACTCCCCCTCCCGCCTTGTGCCGCTGCCCGGTGGGCCCCACCAGCCGGTGGACCACCCCTCCCCTTGAGCCACCAGCCGGCGCCCCCTCCCTCTCCCCTTGTGCCACTGACATGCGGGCCCCGCTTGCCGGCGCCCCCCCTCTGATGTCAGCCCTGGGTAATATTGTGCAATAAATTGATTAAGGACTTTTCTTTATTAGTAAAAACCCAGATTATCTTCTAAAATTCATAAGTAATTCATCCGAGCTCCGTTTAAGTCCATTCAAGTCTCAGTAAATCAAGAAAAATATATAGAATCCATTAAAAATGGTTTTGTTTCCTGTTTCAGTAGTCTTATAGCTAGCCTGTTTTGCTTCTGTGCTTTGTGTGTCGCGTAGATTTCGGCTGTTTCGTCGATCCGCGGTTTCTCGAATACGTTGTTGAGGTCTCATCAATGCGAGAGCAAGGCAAGTCATGCACTACAATTGATCATATTGTACCTAATTTACAAATATCCCGCATTTCTATTAAATGTTGCATTCTTTTACAATGTCATGTGGGATGGGTCCTACTACTCAACCATATATTGTTTATCTCATGCCATTGATAACTTGGGTATCAAAATGTCTAGATGTTGGTTTAGGAAATGCTTAGCCATGCTTAGTTCAACTAGTACACAAATGGGGATCATATTATTACATAGACTTTGACTATTAGCATAGCTTTGGATTGGTGCCACCGCAATGGTGTTAGTTAATTAAACTACACTGAATGGTGGGCCGTGGGTGCATGGTTTTGCTGGTCGCACCCATGGCAATTAAGGACCGGTTCACGGGAAACCCTAAGAGACTTACCGTGCTTACCACAAGCGGGAGTGGGTAACTGCTTGATCTGAAGTATAGCTGGACCCTTTCCTAGGCACCGGTGGCGAGGGTGGGCGTGATGGAGTTGGGTCGGCCGGGGTGTCCGGTTGTCCAGCTGCCGGATTCACCGCGGCGCAAGAGGGGGCCGCCCACTGCCTTTTGAGGGGTGGGGGTGAAACCTTAGCGTGGTGTGGATGGTTAGGGGAGGGTTATGCGGAGGGTCTTGTCACGATTTCCCCCTTTGCAGTATCATGGTGATACTTCGGGGCATGGCGACATGTGTGGAATCGTGTCTTATGGGTACAGTTATACACCTCTGGCCAGAGTAAAACTATTCGAATAGCCGTGCCCGTGGTTATAGGCGATCAACCAGATTCACCGTAATTAGTCTCACCCCTAGCTTAGCTTAATGAAGTGGTGTAGTTCAGGTGGTTGGTTGGGCCTGTTGCAACGTGGTG
Organism: Oryza meridionalis; assembly: GCA_000338895.3. Classification (NCBI taxonomy): domain Eukaryota; kingdom Viridiplantae; phylum Streptophyta; class Magnoliopsida; order Poales; family Poaceae; genus Oryza; species Oryza meridionalis. Next base: position 27,372,976 of record CM002528.2, read on the forward strand.
TAGCGTTGGACAGTGATTGGTTAATATTGATTAATTGCTACAACTATTTTTACTGTTTTCAACTACTGCTTGTAAATGCTAGCTTTATGCAAAAGAACCCTTAGCCTCCCTTGGATATACCTGCATCATACCTCCTCTTCCGGTATGACTTGCTGAGTACAGTGGGTAGTACTCAGTCTTGCTCTCTTTTCCCCCACACCAGAGCTGAAGATCTTCCTAGTGGGAGCTGTTCTGTTGAAGTTGGTTTCGTTGCTGCCGTCAAGGATTGCCTGTGAAGTGGAGTCGCCCGCTGTAGAAGTCGAGTTTCCAAGTTTAGCTCGTTTTGTCTTTTCCGCTGCATTTGTAATCTTTTATATTTTTGTAAGACGTGGATCTGTATGTCAACAATTGTCATTTGTGTACCCTGGCTGGTCATGGATAGGGATTTAATGCACATTCAGCTTAGAAATTCTGGTTCGTGAATTTCTGGGCGTGACACAAAACTCCTAGCGGCGGCGACATCTTGAACGATCTCGATAGATCGAATTATTAATGACGATGGTTCCGGTCTCGTCGGAAGGCAAACTCCGGTCGTGTTAGATCTCTCCACAGCCAAAGTCGTCGAGTAGCTTGTTGGCGGAGAATCCATCTTTTAAATCCATCTCGCCTAAATCCTGAAGCACCAAAATCCCCCTACCTGGCGCGCCACTGTCGACGTTTGATGTCGCGATTCTGATATTTGCGTAGTATGGGGATCGTTGGTACTAGGATATATGCGAGACTGAGGTAAAAGAGACGGGGACGAGGATTTTTATATAGGTTCGGGCCCCTGAATTGTCAAGTAATAGCCCTACATCCTGTTGGCCGAAGCCGGTCGTTGCTCTTATTCACCATAATCACACCAGTACAATATTTGGGGTAACATATCTAACTGTTGTCGACATGGCGGTCTGAAGTTCTGACTCGTAGTCGACAACAGGGTAGTCTTCCTCCTCGAATCCGTGCCCGGCGAGATAAGAGATAGCACTTTCGTCTCTCCTGATAGTATCCGGAGACACCGTAGGGGACTAGCTGTGCTTATCCCTGAAGTCGATATCCGGCGTCTTGTCTTGGTGTATGTTAGCTTGTATGTTGTGGCTTCTGTTGTTCCGTATATTATGGTGGGTGTGTCGGCGGTGAGATTCGATGCCCCAGGCCCTTCCCCGGGGGTCTTGTATTTATACCCATAGGTGTCCCCTTGTCCAAGTAGAACTAGGAAAACCAATATGGATACAATACGAGTAGTCCTTGTCGTTTCCATGTAGAACTCTGGTTGTCTTTTCTTATCTGGAACTCCCTCCATATCCGAGGTCAATTTCCGTATAAGATATGGTATGTGGTGGGTCCTGCCGAGATGTAGTCGACTACTATTAGGTATGTGGTATCCATAACCCTAACAAATATATCTGTACTTAAATTAGTATTTCAGATCAATTAATACCTCACCCTCTCTACTCCTCCCTACTCTATCCACTGGCACGAACCAATGGCCGTGACGACTACAAGGCAACAAGAAATTTATAGGCTAAATGTGAATTTAGCTTATAGAGCCTTTAAAATTGCTGAATATTTTTATTTAGGGTTAATTGGAACCATACCACTGTAACTTTACGAAATTAAAAAAATACCACTAATATTCGTTATATCGGCTACATGCCACTAGAAATTTCTAAAATTAGAACCATGCCACTCCCGTCCCTTTTTTCGTCACTAGAAATTTCTAAATTTCTAAATTTCAAACGCCGTCTCCATCTCCCTCTTTGTTCTCCCTTCTTCCAGTGGCCGAGCTCGCCCAGCGTCGAGCACGGCAAATATGGCGGCGGCAGCGGCGGCGCCCGTTTCCATCCACATCCCCTCCCTCCTTCCTCATCTCCGGTGAGCGCCCGCGGGCTAAGGAGGTCACAGCGGCCACAGCGAGCGCCTGCGGCTGAGGAGGTCACCGTGGCAATGACAATCGCCCGTGGGCTGAGGAGGTCGGAGAGGAAGGCGGCAACGCCCGCGGGGGAGTGGTTGAGGGAGCGGAGGAGGTCGCGGGGGTGCGGGAGCGCGCGGCGGACGGCGGTGAGGATACGCGTCGGCGGGGAGGTCGTCGAGGGAGCGCCGGGAGCGCGGTGATGGAGATGGCCTCCGGCATTCACCGAGTGCATGATGTTGAAGCTCGACACCTCGCCGCGCACGACGGGGCATGGCATTGGCGGCAGCTCGTCCACTGGCACGAAGTTGCCAGTCAGCACGTTCCATGGAGGCGAGATGGATGGGCGTCGCCGTCGCTGCTGCCGTCCTTGCCATGCTTGACGTCGGAAAACGGGGAGAACGAAGAGGGAGACGGAAACGGGGACGGTATTTGAGAGGAGACAGAAAAAAGGACGAGAGTGGCATGGTTCCAATTTTAGAAATTTTCAGTGACATGTAGCCGATATGACGAATATTAGTGACATTTTTTTTTAATTTCGTGAAGTTGCAGTGGCATGGATCCAATTAACCCTTTTATTTATGGACCCTTCAAAGAACCAAATTTGCTGGAAAAGTTTAATATGTTCAACCATCCAAATGTTATTGTTATGATTTGTCCATGGGCTTTTATATTTTGTACCCAGAATATTGCAACTGATTCTATATAAAAAAAAGTAAGAAATATCACTTACATCAAAAACATAATGTCCTATTTAAATTGATTAGTTAAATCCTTTGAAAACAACTTTTTTTTCTACATATTCATTGCAAAAACATAATGTCCTATTTAAAAAAAAAGTTCCAATCGAGTATAATTTTAATTTTATTTAGTATTTTATAATTTTAGTAAGTTAGTGTACACTATATTTACTTTACTTTCAGCTATATTCGAGCTAGTTCCTTTTATATAGGACTTCATTATTTTTATGAGCGAAAGTTTTTTTTTAAAAAACTTCGTACCCCTATTCTCAAAATCTTATGTCCGCCACTGACGGCAAGGCATGGTTATAATTTTGTAAAATTTAGGTGGTACGACTATGAATAGACGAATTGTAATAATATTTATTTAAATAGACACGTTTATTTCATCCTCCCTTATTTATCTTCCTTCCCCATGAGGATTTTGATCTGTGCAGGCAGTTCAGGAGCGACAAGAGAACACGCTGCTCAAGTCCGAGCTGGAGAAGCTCCAGGAGCTAGGACGAGCATTGCGCGATGAGAGAGCTCGCCAAGAAGCCATCTCGCTGCCCAAACTGCGGCATCGCGGCAGCCTCCAGCGTGAGCGACGTCACTGCCGCCGCCGCGGCGGACACCGGAGAATAGCGCGGTTTGCGACTCGTTCCAAATAGAGAGGCTGCGGGGGACGCTAGGAAACACCGACCCCGAGAGTCACCTCGCCGCCGTGCAGGCGAACAGCAAGAGCTTGCTGTACAACAAGTCAACAACGATGGCGGCTTTTTGTGCTTCGAGGATCTTGGAGTTGGGCACCCGTGCGCTGGACGAGCTGGTGGGGATGTGCTCCTCCGGCGAGCCTCTGTGGCTGAGTACAAAAAACCGGACCAGTCGGCGGTTAGAACCAAAAGAAAACCAGAATCAGCCTTCTCAGCGGTCCGGTTTCCTTAAAAAACGTTCAAGCTACTGGACCGCAGAAAACCGTCTGGATCGGACGGTTTTGCGTAAAAACCGAGAAACCGATCCGTCCGGGTCTGGCAGTAAAGTGAATAGGCAAGGCCCATATGGCGCGTAAAAGAGATGGGATGGGGAATCGACCTCTGACCCACACGATGGGAGAACGTTCCAGCGAACATAGCTACTCCCTCCGTTCCATGATAGGTAATGTTTTTGACTTTTTATTTACAACGTTTGACCATTCGTTTTATTTGAAAAATTAGTGTAAATATAAAAAAATAAGTCATATGTAAATTACTTTTGATAATAAAGCAATTGACAAACAAAATAAATAATAATTCCAAAATTTTTTGAATAAGACGAATGATCAAATATTAACAAATAAAAACTTAAGAAGACAAGTAATATGGGACGGAGTTAGTACTACTCTTGCCATGTACAAAAGGGAATTCAATATACATAAAACGTTTTAACTACCGGTTCACCGGACAGAACCGGCGAACCATGAGTCTGCCCGGATCAAATCGGAAATTTCAAACGTTACCCAGGCTTTGTTTAGTTAACATCAAAATTAAAAGTTTGGTTGAAATTGGAATGATATAACGGAAAAGTTGAAAGTCTATGTGTAGAAAAGTTTTGATATGATGAAAAAGTTTAAAGTTTAAATAAAAACTTTGAAACTAAACACGACCCTACAACGGATGACACCGGAAGCTTTTTGCACCACGGATCCATAAAGCATCAAGAAAGAAACTAGATGAAACCCAATGTGTTTTGTACGATATTAGTAGAAATAATATGTGGCAGTGGATTTTGAACTCTCGAGTAAACATCCCTTCGTTGTTTGCATGTGATTTAAATAGTTATTGAAAAAATAAAAAAAATTAAGAAGATGTATTAATATGTGATATATCACCTCATAATGATGCAATGTAAAATCTAACTTAAACAAATTAAACTACAGCTAATTCACGTATATTCACAACTAAATTTATTTTTTAGTTACAACATGGATAATTTAAATTTAATCTTAAATGTTTGTGAAGTATCTATCATGTACTAGTAATCTATCTTGTTAAATTATTTTTTCTAGGATAGTGTCCCTTAATATATTTAATGGGGATAAACTTTATAAATATATATGATGTGCCACGGTACCAGTGACACTGACAAAATGAGGGTTTGACATCGTCGATAAGTCGAAAATCAAAATATAAAATAGATATAGAATATATATGTTTTTTTTTGAAAATTAGAATATATATGTTTGACTTAGAATAAAACTAAAACGATTTACAGATATATACCGCACATCAGGATCATACCCCCGATGTTTATTGTTTGCTCTCATGATTGATACTGCTTTCTTCTCTCTCGAACCCTTTCTTGCTACAGTAAATTCCCCACTCTCGACCCCTCTTCCTCATCGATTCCGGCGGCCTCATCGCCGGCGGCGGGAGGGAGAGGGGTCGTCCCCCCTCCCCCATAGTAGTTACGTAGTCGGGCTAGTCTCGTTAGGTCGGGTTCTTCCCGTTTTCTTCTCGTTAGTGTGGCGATGGAAGTTGGAGATGACGGCGGCGACGCGATTGCGAACAGCGACGGTGGAGGCGACGAGGTTGCGGCTCACGACTGCGATGGCGACGCGGATACGACCCGAGGCGACGGCGGCGGGGCGGATCCAGTCCGCGGCGGCAGCGGCGGCGCGGATCAGGTCCGCGGCGGCGGCGACGACGTGGTTGCGGCCCGACGCGACGGCGGCGGCGCGGTCGCGGCCCGTGGCGACGGCGGCGGCGCGGATCCAGTCCTCAGTGGCGGCTGCGGCACGGAAGCGGCCCGCGGCGACGGTGGCGGCGCGAGGGCCATCTCCTGCGTCGTTGCTTCCAGTTGCAGCTCGCCCTTTCTGGTCGCTATGCTTTGGATTGGGTTGTTTTCGTCGTCTTGGCCGACGTTGACTCCCCCGTTGGTTGCCCTTCAAAAGGTGACCCCGGCGGGTGAAGTCCTGATGGCGGCGGCTCAGGCGTCTGCAGGCATTCTAGCAAAGCCCAGCGATGACGATCTCCTCTCCGTTGAAGCTTTTGGGATCTTTGTGGATGGGTGTTTGCACTGGCCAGGATCCACTAGTTTCGTGGTGAAGGCCATCTCTTCCTCAACCATCTCCATCATCTCAGCAAGACAGAAGTTGATTTGCAGCCATTCAGGTGCTCCATCGTTGAAGGTTGGCTGCTCTTCGGATTCACCCTTCCTGTTGTTCCCTAACAGAAGAAACCATGCTGGGTTTGTCATTCGGTTGAGCTCGGACCACCTATGCAATTTCAGTTGACAGTATGTTAGAGCTCCTCAGATTCAATAATGAGCCTCGTGGGGATCCTTCGCTGAGTCCGATGACGCACACACCAAAATCTACGGCTCAGCAACAAACCTCGGTCTTGTGCCGTTTCCGTGGAGGCGGCTGATGGGGACGATTTGTCAAGCGGAGTGCACATCTTTCGAGGCCCAGGGTAGCAGTCGTCACGGCTTCGCCGCAGATCCCTGTCGACTTGCTTCTTTTTCTACTGTTAGGTTATTTTAGGAAGATTGATTCTGTAGTTCAGTTAACCCTTCCTTTTCAGGGGTGGCTCTTTTGCTTTCAGTTTTTATCCTTGGTTATGTAATTGGGTTTTTCCCTAATTCTCCTCTTGCTTAATAAAGTTGATGTGTTTTTTCTAAAAAAAAAAAGGATCATACCCCCTGACAGGTGCGAGATGTGCACACTCCATCAAGCCTAAAATAAGAGACATCCAAATCTATTAGTACTACAAGTTATCTAAGCTAGTACTCCCTCCGTCCTATAATACTCCCTCCGTCCTATAATAGATGATGTTTTTGACTTTTTATTTGTAACGTTTGACCATTCGTTTTATTTGAAAAATTTTAAAAAATTAGTGCAAATATAAAAAAAATAAGTCATATGTAAAGTACTTTTGATAATAAAGCAATTGATAAACAAAATAAATAATAATTCCAAATTTTTTTAATAAGACGAATGATCAAACATTGACAAACAAAAACTTAAAAAGACAAGTAATCTAGACAATCATTTCCCACATTTATATTGATGCTAATGTATCTAGATTCATTAGCATCAATATAAATGTGGGAAATATTAAAATGATTTACATTATAAAACGAAGAGAGTAACAAGGAAAAAGAAAAAAGAAAATAAAAACTGCACAAGTATGAAAAGGCCCAGGCAGCCAAACACAGTCGGCCGAGCTCCATGTTGCCATCACAGTTTCTCTCGGTGAACAAAAGTTCTTTTTGACTCACGCCGTCACGCGGTGTGGTTGTTGTCGCGGTTGCTTCTTATCTGTTGAATGGTCAACTTTGACTGCAACTTTAGCTCGTAGCGAAAATCTTCGCCCGGTAGCGGTTCCAACAGATAGCTATTCGCAGCAACTAACTGATAATTTCCACACATTTATACACTGCTATTCGTGATCTTTTCAAGTTAAGTATTAACTTTTGTATCCGATATTCTTTTTAAAAATGCTATATGACGATATCCTATTCGAACGGGATAATATCGTCTAAGAGGTATCGCCTGATATCTGAAAATCAGTAGATATAATCACTCAGAGGTATTATCCCGACCAAATAGTTATAAATCGATATCTAACATATATCATATCAGATTCGTTTGAATGGGACACCTTCATGTAGCATTTCTTCGTGAATTAAGAAGAAACCGTTGACTTGGCAACTTTCGAGCCGTCATAAGCAATTCTAATCTTTGCCTATATGGAGTATATAAGAGCTCACGCGGCCATGTCGTTCGTCGCGCGCGCTGCCGCTTGCAACAACATCTCGATCGATCGATTCATCGTTTTTCCTTCCCGCCATGGCGGGTTCGTCTTCGTCTTCTCCAAAGCTGTTGCTGCTGCTGCTGCTTCCCGTCGTCCTCCTCGCTCCGCTGCTCGAAGCACGGCGTCTGCATGTGCTGCCGCTGATGTTGCCGAGCGACGGCGTGGTCACCGGAGGCGCCGTCGAGGTCGAGGGCCGGTCGGGTTACACCCGGCCGCTGTTAGCAATAATTTTGTTGGTTACAATTGTAGAAGTTGAATTTTAACTTGTATTTTTGTGGATTAATATATTACATATTGATCTATATTGTTTATAATTTTTAATAACCATTTAGATAACATGCAATAAACGGATGGCGTTCCCTCGAGCTGTTAAAACAATTTTCCATAGGTTTTGCACAAGGTAGTAGTGTGTGGCAGCAAAGGAATTCCGAGTCAGCACGTGTGAAACGTGTTTGCTGTGAGCTGCGCGATGCAGCCGGACGAACGTGCTGATATCTACAATGTGTAAAGGCTGTTCCATTAGCATGTAGAACTAGTGATTAGCATCTGCATGCAAGCATTTAGTTCGATGTGTTAAGATCCAGGTTGTCAGTATCCCGATTCGTATACTAGTATCTTCCTATACTACGATTGTACCAAGTCAAAATGATACCGATCCCACCAAGTATCATAATTTTTATAATATCTGATCCTACTATTCATTGCTATACGATCCTACGAAATCTTAGGTGTATCCCGATTCTACGATCCCTACGATACTACAAAATATTATTTAAAATAACATGGTTTAAAAATAATGTAAATAAATATGCTCAAATTTATATAAAAACCAGTTAAATATATCAAAACCAGTCTCTATTTGCATGACATATATCATTACTACATTTTTTTATATAGAATGGTTACATATAATAAATATAAATATTAATTAAACTTAAAAAAAGAAAATCTCATAGTATCCCGATACTACGATACGATCCTACGATACAATATTACTTTGAGCAAAACTTAAGTGTTTGTAATAAACACCTAGAGAGTGAGAGGAGAGATTCCTAACAGCCATCGCCTTGTCCGCATGGCCGGGTGACGCCGCTCGCCGACGGCGGCGGCGGCGTGCTGAGGAGGCCACCAGGACACGGTCCGCCGTCACCTGCTCCAGGTGGCAAGGTGGGGCCGCTCTCCGGCGGCGTGTCGTCGTTGGCCAGGAGATCATTGACGCTGCTTATCTCCGACGACGACGGTGGCGTGTCGGGGAGGCAGTGGCATGCTCCCTCGCCGCCGCCTGACCCGAACACCCTATGCAGCCGCTCTCCAGCGGCGACGGGCTCGCGGCGGCTCGCCGCCGCCGCCGATAGGAAACCCGCAGCCTAACATCTACTCCCTTTGTTTCATATTATAAATTTTTTAGCATTGTCCACATTTATATAGTTGTTAATGAATCTACACATATATATAGAGTAAATTTTACTTTGGTCCATCTAAAGTGACCAAAGTGGCACATTGAACTATGGCTAAGTCTATATTTTCAGTTTGCACCACCTATGTTTACCACCCATTGCAAGTTGCACTGGGTTTTGAGTCACCTATTTGTTTTTGGTCCGATCGACGTGAGCAACTCGTCATGTATGTCCCATGCCAAGGAAACTCTCCATCTTCTACTTCGCATCTGTGTGCAAATATTGCTGCCATTGAACTCACAATGAGCGCAACATTTGCCTTCCTCTCTTATTCTTCTTCTTGCTGAAGCACAAGCCCATGGATAGAGCCATGGAGGTGCAGCTACTTGGTGATGGCATAGACTTTGCTAGTATAGGACACCAAGGCGGCGCTTCCCATGCGCTGATGCATGTCGCCACTGCACTGCACGTGCTTGGTATCGCCCTCGTCATAAGCATATGCTCAGCTCCTCGCGTGGATCAACCGATCAGGCCGAAGCCAACCAAGTGACTCAAACATAAAGCCCGGTCCAATTTGCAATGGATGATAAAGATAGGTGTTGCACAGTGAAAATATAGGCTTAGTCCTAGTCCAATGTGACACTTTCATTACTTTAGGTGGTGCAAAGTGAAATTTACTTAAAATGTCTTTTTGATCGACTGATGCGGCTGCACGGATGTCGACAAATTTGACGAACAACATCCATATCTGAATGCTGTATTCCTCAGCGTCCATCCTAGTATTCAAAATCCCAACATTGATTTACTAGATACTTCTTCCGTTTCATATTATAAGACTTTCTAGTATTGTCCATATTCATATATATGTTATGAATCTAAACATATATATATATGAGTGAATTGCACTTTGGGCCATATTTTATTGCCAAAGTTTCACTTTGGATCACCCTGTACACAATCTTTTCACTTTGAACTAGGTAACTTTACCTTTGTTGCATAATAGACCACCCTATCCCTTTGCGTTAGTGATGTCTAGTGTCTCTTTCGACAAAGGTATGGCAAGCATTTAGGTATGAAAATTTGTTGGCATGTCATTAACAATTTGCTCGAAATCATCGAAGAACTGAAGATGTGGTTTGGGGTGGTTTACTGTGCAACAAAGGTAAAATTACTTAGTCCAAAATGAAACTTTGGTAATAAAACATGGCCCAAAGTGAAATTAAGTCACATATATATGTATATATATATGAAAATATTATATACACCCGGGTCCATCTGCCGTCCATCGTAGCGATCCCAGCCATCCCGATGAATATCCTTAACGGATCACCGAGCGAACCCGTTTTGATTTTCTTTTCGAAAAATATAATCCGTGATCCTCAATTAGCGTGTAATTATTTAAATCACACCTCTTAGTACTCAACAGATCAAACAGCTATCGCGATATTTTGGGATTGACGCGAGGCGGAGGTGGCGACGGCTCCTTGACGGCGCTCCATCGGCGATTTGGTTGGCGGCGGTGGAAGAACTGGAGCGATCAATCTTGCCGCGGCAGCGACGGACGGGTCGACGGCGTGCTCCATCAGCCTGTTCGACCACCCGCTTTCCTGTACAGTCCACCCGCTTTCGTTGATGGTGGTTTCTCGTGACTGACATCCATTCCCCTTTCGCAGGAATCCCATGGCAACTCTATCAGGGTCGGCGGCGGCTTCCACTACCGCAGCAGAAAACGCGAGCTCTCCTCCAACTAAAATCAGTACGGCAGGTGGAGGCAAACGAATCGAACGATTCGGCCGGCAGCTGCCACAGATCGACCACGACGATGACGCCCACAAGTTTGTAGAGTTACTCCCAGCCAATGAATCACGGCAACGGCGGCCGATACGAGCATGTACGCACATCTTCATTATATTGTGATCTGGTTTCTGGTATGTAGAGATGCAACAATTAGCTCAAGATTAATTAGGGTGGGATTTTTGACACTTTCTTCTACTCAGTATCCATCCGTCATCGGTGGACGACGATGGCGATGCAGTTTTTCCTCTGTAGCTAGAATTTTTTTTTCTCTTAATCTCAGTTGTATATATGTAATGCTCTCTTAATGGATTATACCTCAAGCTTCTGTCCTTAATCGACTATATCTCACATACCACTCGTTATTGTAATCAGTATGTACTGCTCGTTCTTCTAAACAACATGCTCTGCTTATTCTATATATATTGTTTTTAAATCCATGACATACTTAGTTGTATATATTGTTGTTTGATCATTTATTCTAATTGTATTTTTTTTACTATCTTCTTAATTGGACCGAGTATTCAATGGCTGCATCCCGCACGTTCTTGTCATCGTTCTTGTCATCGGTATGAATGTATGATTGCATACTGCTCATTCTTCTAAAGCAGTATGCTCAATTTTTTTTGTTATATATATATTATGACTTTAAAAACAATATAAAGAATAAATTAGAATAAAAAAATCAAAATCAACTCGACAATCGGTTAAAGCTTTTCTACAAAATTCAGTGAAAGATCGTCTTGCTTTTGATGTTCCTGATAGAACTTCAATTCTTCAGAGTTTAGAGAAGCCTCAAGTTCATGCTAATGATCATATCAAAGTTCAAGTTCCAAAAGGCCTCTAGTTAATGTGGACCGTACTTTGAATCCACCTATTTTTCATGGGTAGGGCTTGTTTTGTCTTAGAAAATTGCTTTATATACCAATATTGGTATATACGACATGCGTCCGACCAGCGCATAGCTGCTGCTTACCCTGGCCCATATGAAGAGAAGCTTGAGAAGCTGGCTCATATGGAGTGCGATGATTGGCAGGGCGAATTGGCAGATGGGGCAGGGTTGGAGGAGGGTCGGACGATTGTTTGTCTTATCGTCCGGCTCCGCTGGAAGAAGGATCACCACAGTAACGGGCAAGTTGGTTAGGAATGAAACTCGATTGGGGATGCCTACCGGAAATCCTTGTTGTAGCTTATGATATCTCTAGCATACCTTCGGCACGGTCATTGTGATACCACCCAAAGTACATACAAAAAATACTAGTAGCATACACACAGGACGCCTCCGCTACCGGAATTCATCTACCGACAAAACGTCAGACAGGAGCAACTAAGATACTCATGATATGATGGATACACACTTCGGAGCAGTCAAAAGTTTGAATGTCATCAATGGAACAAGCCAAACCAAACTCGAATTAATTCATATACGGCCAGATATCCATCAAATAGTCGCTCAAGTTTTGATGGTTGTTGATATAGCGTTTGATAATCATCATTTCTAAGTAGTTTTGCGCTACAGCAGACTCCTCCACCAGCTCAACGTACACACAACACACATGCAGCTAGTCATCATCGTCAAGGATGCTCCGGCGCCTCTGAATCTGTGAAATAAAACATAGTAAAAAGAATCAGTTGTGTATTGGATACTTTACCTTCACAGACTAGCCTATATTAGCATCATTTTCTCTTCCTTTTTGTGATGATGTACAATCAGTGACTTGGAAAGAATCACAACATACGAGAATCCTTACAAACCAAACTAAATTAGTTGTAGTGAAGCTACCCAAAACCACTGTTGGAAGCACGGTAGGATAGTTTAGTTATGTGCACATGGTACGTCAAAAACTGATAGAAGTTTCCATGTTTATCATACCGTAACTTTCGTCTGTTTGCTAGTGTGGGTATTGATTTGCTCCAGAAGTGAGATAAGCCTTTCTTCAGACACCTGAAAGCCAAAAAATTCCCCCCAAAGAAAGTCAACCTTCAGATAAACCTTTCTTATGAGTCTCTTGACACAGCAAAGATTATGCTACCCTCCTCTAGTACCTTTTCAGATATTCCACCGGACTGAGCAGCTCTCAGAAGAACATCCTCCACCCCTCTTGCTTTATCAGGTTTGACCAAAGCTATGCGGGAGACTGAAAACTCCAGAGAGTAAAAAGATACATTATTATAGAACCTTTTCATCACCTTAATACTATGTGTCACCTCAAGTGAGATTAACGGTATGACTTTTTCATAGAATCATCCTTATTCAGAACATTTGATTCTGATAAGCAAACTATACATTATATATCCATGCAATTGTTTGCCAGTTTGGTCCAGCCTACTGCCACAGTACCAATACTCAACAAAAATACAATTCAAGATGTACAATTTTGTTAGTTTACTGCATATACTATTTCGAGGGGGAGGTTCACAGATCTCCCTGTAATTCAACATTGCAAACCATCTGGCAACCCCAAGTCAGCACAAACAGCATTCACACTTCTATCTGGATTAAATCCCAATATTTTTCCTAATTTGTTATCATCATTGAAAACAAGGAAACAAATAAAATGGTTCCTAAGAGAACAAGGATGATCCCTAACTTCAAGTTGCAGATAGCCACATTGGTAAATTATCTCAATCAATCACTTTGGTGCTTTCAGAAGTATCATGATAGGACACTAAGCATATATACACTAAACTGCTGTTGAGAGAAAGTACATGACACATTGGCACTGTGGTAAAAAAACACATAAGACATGGACCTCCATTATCCCCTACAAGGCTGTATCCTCTAAAAAACTGACTTTAACTCCGTAAACGATCTAAAAATAACTTCAAATGTTCAACAAAAATGACATCAACATAACTTACGCCTTTCTCTAGCTTCAGAAGATAAAATCTGAGCAAGCATCATCTGCCGCCGTTCCTCAGCTTCCCTGGTTAAGAATTAAATGAAACTAATGAAATTCTGCACATAGTTTTACACAACATAACATAACACAGATTAGTTTCATATTATGGATAAACATGGTTGACAAATAGAGCATACTGCTTTGCATCTTCTTGAGCTTTTTGTTGCCCAGCATTCTGCGGATTTGCCTAAAGGACAATAGTACATCAAAGTCAGCCAAGAGAACTGGACATTGCTGTTGCAGCTTCAACTTTTCACCATGAACCACAGGCTTACCGCACCACGCTGTGCCATTAGCTCTTGCATTCTCCTCTGCCTGATAGCTTCCAACTCTGGGTCAGCCTAGCAATAAGAGTTTATAGTTCCATCAGGAGAAGTTATATGGTAGAACAATGCCTTTATGGATAGCATTGAACTATTGCTTCCTCTTACATAAACTGAAATGTTGTCTAAGACGAATATTTGGAGTGCACATAATATAATCTTCGTATCTATATTTAATATTTAGCAAGAAACCTAAAACATGTTCTCCCTCCATCCCATAATATAAGGCGTGCACGCATTTCAAAATTCAACCTTTAAAACATTTGACCAACACTTAGTATAATATGAAATGAATTTTATTTGTTAAATATTATATCATTAGATTGAGATTTAAATTTACTTTCATATGGTTATAATTTTTTGCTACAAATCTTATAATATATGAGAAATTATTAGCTAAAGATTAGTTTTGGAGACCGTGACAACTTCGACCGCGCCTTATATTATGGGATAGAGGGAGTATTTGATAAAAAGATGTTTAGTCTATACAGAAAATTGGGACTTCTAACTTTCTGGAAGACTAGAAGGGTTAAATTGTAAAACATAAATGAGAGATTTATCATTTATATGTAAAGAACCAAAAAAAATATTTTCTATGAATATATATTACTGCTTGGGAGATGAAATTAAAACATAGTAGATTTATTTCACCAAGTCCTAAAGCTCTTACCCTACCACGTTACAATGGGACGCTAGAGCAATTAATTAAGAACAACATAAGGAACTGTCATGGAAGACCCATAAGAACCACTTCAGAGAAAAAACACTGCAGCCAGGAGGAAGGAAATTCCATGCTGATATCACAAGCTAGTGTGCTTGAGAACATAAGGTGCAACAGTGAACGAAAATTATTCAAAACAAGCAACTACAAATCAAAGTATGGGCAACTTCTCAGATAGGAGTAAGGACAGTTTTCATGAGTACATCAAGGAGTTAACAAAAAAAATACAGAAAAAGGTTGTAAGGTAGCGAGATCTAGTAGTGGTAGATAGATACTTTACAGTTCATACAAAAAGGTGTAAAACCATGTGTGATTTTTTAAAAATGAACCACATGAAGCAAGGAGCCAACCACAAATGCAACTCCTGAATGTGAATTGGCATGTTGCAACAGAACAACACATACAACAGGGGCGGATCCAACTTGGGACATGGGGGTTCAACTGAACCCCCAAACTTTTCGGGGAATGAACAAACTGTTACCTTTTCGGGGAACAAACAAACTGTTACCTGTAAGCATCACCAACAGCATCCCAAAATTTTATCCCCAAAATTTTGATTATGGGAATCCTAAATAGAATTTAAGGTGTTAAAATTTTCATTCCTCCAAAAGACTAACTAAAATCAACTTCCTAAAAACTAAAAGGGGGGCCTATGAACTTCTAACAAAAATTTTGTTTTCACCCCCTCCCTCCCGCGAGATCAAGCTCAGCTGCTCGACCGCGATCGCCGGTGTGACCCGATAGCCGCACCGATGGGCCTTGCCCCTCTCCTCGTTGCCCCTCTCCACGCGCACGCCAGCAGATTGATCCGGCGCACCCCCACCTCCTCCACTCCCTCTCCTCTCCAAGCAGCAGCAAGCAGCCAAGTAGGCAGCAACAACAGCAATCAGTTCCAGCACCAACATGGAGCACGAAAGCAATTTTCAGTTTAGCGATAGTAGCACATTTCAGTTTCCAGCGGTTCTCATATGTTTATCAGATCATCATCGGCAGCAAGCAAGCAAGCAGCAGCCCCAGCCCCATGCAAGCATCACCCCCACCACAACAGCAACATTCAGCACCAAGCCGACACGGGGACCAAATCGTGGTGGCTGCCCAAATCGACACAGCGCACCGGACCAGCGACGGCGATCCAGTCGATGGCGGAACTGAGGAACGAACGACCCAGTGGCGACGAGGGTACAAAGATGATGAACTGGATGGCGAAAATTTCGCCTCCTGCGTGCGAATGAGCTGGAGATGTTACGATTGGGAGCCAAATCGATTCTCTAGCTATGGAGAACGAAATTCCCGGAGATGGGAATTTGTAGATCAGGGCATACATCTGTTGGAATGCGTTTTTAACGAAAATCCCCCCAAAACCTGAGATTGGGAACGATATGCGTATGCTGTTCGTGATGCTCTAAAACCCTAGGATTTAAACCCGTGCAAGAACTCAGCAGAGATCCACACAACCAAAACGACCAACAACCAAAACTTCAAGATCTGACCACCGATCTTACCATCTTCCCCCGCGCGCTCGCCGGAGATCGCGATCCCCTTCACTTCAGCGTCGATGGCCTCCGGCGACGAGAGGAAGAGAGAGAGAACTTGACCTCCTTTTTCTCTCTCCTCACCCGTGGATTTAACGCAACTCATCTGGGCCTCTCTCCTTTCGGCCCAAGGCCCATCTTGGCCGTCCGATCCGAGACCTTCCTTCCTGGGCCGTCCGATCGGAATCGCTTTCCGCGAGAGGATATATTCGCGGAAAAGTCTCGCTCTCTTCGCTCTTCCGAACCCTTTCCATTTTTTCCACCCACACAACGGCGGCGAGGGTTTCCGATGGAGAACGGAGACGAGACGTTCGCACGATAGTAATGCGAAAGATAAGAACTTATACAGTAATCCGCCCGTTTTATATTATAAGACTTAGCATTGCCTATATTCATATAGGGGTTGTTTACATCCATTTGAAATAGCAAATGGCAAAATTTTTTGTGGCAAAAGATTTGACATTACAAAAGGTACTAGTTGGTGTATAGACACAATTTAAAGTTTTACCATTTTAGCACTAGAGAGAGAGAAAGAGAGAGAGAGTGGTCCCGAAGCATTTTTTTAACATTTGCTATCATGGATTAGCAAATGTCAAATTGCCAACTTTTGCTATTAGTGTTTAGATCTAAAATGACAAAAAGTGCTATAGAATAGCAAAATTTTTACCATTTTGGAGGATCTAAACATTCCCATAGATATTAATGAATCTCATTAGCATCTATGTGTATAGATTCATTAACATAAGTATAACCAAAATAGCCTTGGGATAAAAAATTCCAAATATCAGATTGTACAACTTCTCTGCCTTATTTATAATATGATATTTCGGAATTTTCGGCCAAATTTTGGAATTTCTGTCCTGGGGATATTTCAGTCACTAGGACAAATTTATACAGCACTAATGGAGTCTAAATGGACAGTGACAGTATATTATAGAGGTTAAGTAAAATACGATAGCATATTGTATAACTTAACAAACTCAGTGCTATATTATAGAACAGGGACAAAGTCAGCGGCGCACAATGGATTCTCTCTAAAAAATTAATGTAGTCAAATTGTTTCGTTATTTTATTCAAAACAAAACATTTTTTTACCAAACACGTTAGGAGAACTTCTTAAGAAGAAGAGGAGGTTAGTCATTAGCTCAAACACACGTGGGGAAAGTTACTCACATCCATGGTATGCATTATACTCACATTAATCGATAATATACTAATATTATTAAAATTGTTCTTCGTCGTAACACGGTGTGAAACTAAAACTTTAACCTTATATTATTTTGTTGTTCCATCTTTTTCTCCTTTTCTCATTCTTATTTATTTTTGATAATAATATTGCTACAACCATCACTATTACTTGCACATAAATACTAGCAGCTAACTTATGTATGTGTGCTCCGTAATATATATTATCTATGTTTTTACATGAGTAAACAATAATTATTATCTTTGTTAATGATATTATCTTTTTATATAGGGTACTTGACTAGTTTTTAAGAAGTGGAAAGATATTTTTGTTAAACATAATCTAGAAAGCTACAAAGATAAATAATATTGAACGATATATAATCATATAAAAAGTTTTTATGGATAAATTTAGAGATCGACACTTATTATAAATCAAATTATCATAATACTCTATATATATTGTTCAAGTAGTTTGTGATGTTTTATTTACTAGTTACATGTCTGTGCATTACAATGGGATTTAGATATAAAAATAAGAATTAAATTATTTCTAGACCAATTTTTATGAATATACAATGCTAAGTTGCTAACATAAAAATGCAATGCTATACGCTATGGTCTTGTAGACTAGCAGGAAGTGATTTTAATCTAGCTTTTAATCTATCAGCGATTATGTAGACTAGCAGGAAGTGCTACATATACAATGCTATATGTAGTACGATGGAATCCAACCTGAGGCCGCTTAATAGTTACTGCATAGTATCTTACTACTAGATGAGATAGATTTATGCTAACTCTCCATTAATGTTAGGCATTCTATTCGATCAGATAATATTTAGATGACAGTCTATTTTATCAGTTATAGTACTAGTAATGCATATGAAGTTAATGCTAATTCTTCATGCATGGTTTCTTAATTAGAGCAAGGACACCAAGAGCGAAAGTACATCCAATATCCTCTCAAGCTGAATGAGCATGCTCTTGCGGATGTCATTGAGAGCTAGTATCGATGTCGACGAAACGTTCCAGTAATACATTATACAGTTTTAGCAAGCGGAAATCCTATCCTACCAAGCTTATGACGAGAGAGAAGATGAGAGTGACATCCTATATGTGTTTTTTCTTTGTGCGTAGAGAACATCGTGCCCTTTTGGGAGTTCATGCATGTTAACAGGCCATGGACTTACCCCTTAAATTATGCATTAATGCTTCTTATGTTCTAACGCTTGCGTCGATCAACTTCATGTTCTGTTCTGACTTTTGCGTGAAAGTTGTTCGCTTATTTTTGATAGACAAATGCCGCATGCCCTTGCAAGTATATTGATACGATCATTTTCATCGGCCTGCTTTTGATTTGACTTCAGATGAGATCCGTATACATTTTACATTCTGTTTCTGGACTTCAGATGAGATCCCTATACATTTTACATTCTGTTTCTGGACATGGCAAAAAATGTTGATTTTTTTTCTTGTGTTCAGTGTGGCACCGTGAGAAATTTTTCACACCTGAATCTAAACGCAACCTTAAAATACACTTCGGTCCCGTTCGTTTCTAATGAAAAAAGTGGATGAAATTTTGGATTCTCGTGGCTTACTTTTCAAACTGCTAAACGGTACGTTCCATGCGATTGCTCTAAAATATCATATTAATCTATTTTTCAAGTTTGTATTAATTAAAACACAATCAAACATACGTTAATACCATCTCGTTTTGCATAAAAAAACTTAATCTTCATTTTAATCTTCAGGAGAAAAGAACACCACCTTCAACAGAGATGGCCTTCGGTGACGAGGGGCATGGAGAGGATAGCAAACTTGACCTCCTTTTTCTCTCTCCTCCTCCGTGGATTTAACGCAACTCATTTGGGTCTTATAGATGGCCATAAGGCCCGAGGCCCGAAGGCCCGGCCCACGGCACGACATTTTGGTTCGGCCCAAGCACGGCACGCCCCGACTTGGGTCGGGCCCGTGCCGGTCCGGCCCAACCGCCGGGCCGTGCCTGGGCCTCCCCACCGGTACGCTGGGCTGGCCCGGCACGATGGGCCGGCAGGGCAAGCCCGGCATACAAAGTATTGGGACTAAAAATAGACATATTAATGTCATGATCCAAAGAATAGGGACCTAAAATAGACTTATTTTAGCTATTTATATATCACAGCCCAAAGAAAAGGGAAGTAAAATAGATTTTTTTTAACTATATATATGTCAAAGCCCAAGAGGAGGGAGGAAAATTAGACTTATTCTAAGGAAAAGTACAATGGGTCGTCGTGCCTTCGTGCCGGCCCGGGACGGACCAAGTCGTGTTGAGCCGTGCCTGGGCCGTGTGTGCGGCCTGTGGGCTGGCACGGCACGGCCCGGTGCGTCGGTCGGGCCGTGCTGGCCCGATTAGCCTCGGCCCAGGCACGGCCGGGCCTAGGCCGTGCCGTTTCGGTCGGCCCACATGGCCATCTATACTGGGCCTTTCTCCTTTGGGCCCAAGGCCCATATCAGCCGTCCGATCCGAGACCTTATTTCCTGGGCCGTCTGATTGGAATCGCTTTGCGCGAGAGGATATATTCGTGGAGAAGTCTTCGCTCTCTCTTCGCTTTTCGGAACCCTTTCCATTTTTTCCACCCACACAGCGGCGGCGAGGGTTTCCAATGGAGAATGGAGACGAGACGTTCGCTTCCCCCACCGCCGGCGGCGGCGGCGGCGGCGAGTTCGAGCAGCCGCTGACCAACGGCGGGGGAGGAGGAGGGGGCGGAGGGGTGTACCCCGCCGCCAAGGCCTACGACGCGGGCGAGTTGGACGCGCTCCGCGAGGCGAAGCGCGACCTGGAGGACAAGCTCGCCGCCGTGGAGCACGAGAACCGGTTCCTCGCCGCGGAGGCGTACCGCCTCGAGGGGATCGTGTCCCAGGCCAGGGAGGACATCGCCACCGCCGAGCACGCCGTCGCCACCTCCGAGGGGGAGGCCGCCTCGCTCCGCGACGAGATCAAGCGCGTGAAGGAGCTCCTCGCCGCCGAGAAGTCCAACCACGAGGCCGAGCGGCGCAGGGGCGCGGACCTCGACGCCGAGCTGAAGGGCGTGCAGAAGGAGGTGGCGGCCCTCGAGGAGGAGATCAAGGCCCTGAAGGCATCCGCCGCCGCCACCGATGCAGAGGATGAGGATGAAGCTGCTGCTCCCGCGACGCCATCTAAGGAAGCGGAGGTAGGTTATCACGGGCTGATGGCAGCTGCCGCCGCTGGAGCCGCCGCCACGGCCGTCGTTGCGGTGGTCATCCTCCACCTGAAGAGGTAATCTGGTGCTGTGACGCGTAAGAAGTTTTGGTCTGCTGCTATGGCTTACATGAGATTGGATTACCCCCTTTTGCCGTGGTGCTGGTATTACTGGACTAGTGGTAATACTATTACTTTAGCATTCCACTCGCTAGCATCTTAGAGTCCTAGAGAGGTGGAGACTTATCGTGAATCTGTTTCGGTTTCGGTTCTGCATCCTCACATGGTAATAAGAATGTGAAGACAATTCTGAGTGAGACGCATGTGGTTGTGTTATGTTATGTTATTATGGTGTTGTACTGATTTTTAATTCTGTCTCATGGATTCCTGCATTGTCCTGCTGTTTGTGTGAAATTACTATGGTTGCAGAATTAGTGTCCTACATCGAGTGCAGAGTACTCCAAAGAGTGTGCAGCTGCTCATGGAGTACTTGGTCCTGCAATTGCATCTGACCATGCCAATGTGGTCTATGACATTTGCCGCTGACCTTTTTTACTGGAAGACGCGCATGGATTTTACTTTGGTCGATGAATGCTAACATGTGTTTATTGTCTTGCTGAATGGTATGTTGGAGTGTTTAATTGTTTGCATGTTTTTGTTATGCTCTGGGGTTAAGTGTTTATAGTATGCCAGTGATACATCTTTGCTTGCCAAGATGTTTGTGAATGTAATGTAGAATAAGTCGCCGCTAGACTATATGTAATATGGGCAGCAACAGCATCTGATGGGTTCTCCATGGATTTTGGTATGAATCTATATCAGTCAAGCAGTTTGCAGAATTATGACTACCACACTAGATTTGATATAATATAATGAGTAATATTTATTATGTTTCTGTTTGCCTCTTATAAGCTAAGTATAAGTTGTGCCTCAACTGATTTTGGTCGGTGCATTGTTGCTGCTTTTGTGTTATATTTGTGCTAAGAATTAATTATATAAGGTTTTTCTAGAGTATCAAGACTAGCCATCAGCTTTTATACCATTATAACTTGGACACAGGAACCATTCCTTCGTATATTTCTCTCTTGGTGATACTTGTTGGTAGAATTGTCTTTTCTTCTTCCTATGGTTATTCTAGCTGGTTACTTCAATGTGAACCTTAATTAAGTGGTGAAAAGCTATACAGATTTAAATTCAATATTGGCTTAGCTCACTTTTTTTTCAACGGGACCTAGCCTTGTTCTTATATTTTCCTGATACCATCTAGATGTTAGTCCAAGGCTTTTTTCTCCATTAGTGGTTATCATAGTAAGTTATTGAAAATCCAGGACCAGCATGATCTTCATTAGAAAGCTTAGGTTTCTGGTTGGGCTGCTTTCTTTGGTTGATATGAGGCCAGTTCTATTTCAAGTCCCTGATGAAAATTAATTTCCATCCTCACTTAAAAGTTGGAGTGCCTTTTCAGTTCATATGTTGGAATCTGGTTGTCTCTTCTGTGATTGTGATGCATCGTTCTTCGAAGTCTTCCTTCACTCCTTTGCATTTGGAGCAGGATAGTGGGCTTGAATTGTTATACATGTTTGTGAACTATAAAAGCATGCCGTTCAGTTTTTACCAGTGATAACTGGTACATCTCTGTTAAGATACACTACGATTCTTGTGCTGTTTCTCCATGTTCCGCGTTTAAATTCTTGATTCTTCTAATGTTCTTCTCCATGTTCGGTGCAAAGTCATTGCCGCATCTCTTACAGGAACTGGGAGGATAAAAGTTCTACTGCGCATCAAATACATTGATCAATATTTATCCGCATTTACTCATGCTATTGCTATGGCATTCAAGTATTCAACCTGAATGCGAAGCCTGTGCATCATCAGATAACTAAAGAGACTGATCAAAGTAACATGTCTGAGTAACATCAGCAGATCAACCCAACAACCCATGTCAGGTTCGTTCAATTGATATATCTTCAGGGGATTCGGCTGGTACATTTGTACTAATCTCCTTTAGTACTAGCTCGCAAGAACAGGTTCCATGTGTCAAATTCTCTTCTTCTCCCCCCCCCCCCCCCCCACCCCAAAAAAAAAAAAAATTAGTGCCAGATTCTTTCAGTTGGCATGAATGTCAAATGATTCGGCTGTACGTAGTACGGCACTAATCTCATTGCTAAAGATCTGAATAATTGTCAGATTGTCTCGCAATAACAGGCTTCACGTTTCCGAGGTCATGCAACAGATGCCTCTAACGTTCATCAGCTCATTCGCGAATACGAGCAATGAGCAACAGCATATCTATCAATTCGGTTCGTCAGCTTGAAACCGAACGAATCAAGCACGGATTAACGAAACCAGGTTCAAGTGCGGTTCGTCAGCTTGAGACCGAACGAATCAAGCACGGATTAGCGAAACCAGGTTCAAATCCGGTTCGTCAGCTTGAAACAGAACGAATCAAGCACGGATTAACGAAACGAAGTTCACATGAACTCAGAACTCCACATGTCCAAGTCGAAAGACATTGGCATGCCGTCGAACACATGCCAAGAACCCCAAGAATCAATGGCGGGACACGGCGGCGTGTAGCCCTAGCCACCGAAGAGGACGCTGGCGTGGGGAGCCAGCTCCTTGTGCGCCGCCGTGATGGTGCCCTCGGCGACGCCGGTGGCCGTGGAGACGTCGCGCACGGACTTGCTGCCGCCGGCGCGCTGCACCACCATGTAGATGATGGCGGCGGCGATGGACTCCGGGTTGCGGCGCACGTCGAGGCGCTCCTCGAGGCGGCGGACCGCGTCCCCAGCGGCGCGCACGTCCTGGTGGCCCAGGCCAAGCCTGGAGCAGAAGCGGCGGAGGTAGTCGGTGGAGCGCACGACGCCGATGTCCATCGCCCGCCCCTCGCCCCGGTCGCCGAGGTGCTTCTTGATGAGGGTGGTGAGCCTGCCGATCTCCTTCTTGGCGGCGGCGCCCTCGGCGGTGACGGAGGCGAGCTCCTTGTACGTCCGCGACATCCCCTCGTTGCGGCACGCGATGAAGAGGCAGGCGGCGTAGACGGCGTCGCGGTTCCGGCCGCGCGGGAACCCCTTGGGCGCCTCGCCGAGCTTCTTGAACACCTCCTTGGCGCGGTCGCGGATGGTGGCGACGAGGCCGAGGCGGTCGGCCATGTCGGCGATGCCCCTGAACGCGGCGACGAGCGCGTTCTCCGGGGACGGGCCGACGACGTCGACCCTCCTCCTCGTCAGCAGCGGGGCGGCGGCGGCGGACTTGGGCGGGGCGGCGGAGTAGGCGATGGTGGTGCCGCCGACGTGGTCGGGGAGGAAGGGGTCGGCGCGGTCGCCGACGCGGTTGGGGTCGCGGTCGTCGCTGGCGCCGTCGTTGGCGAAGGTGCGCCACTCGGACGTCTCGTCGATGTAGCGCGCGTCGAGGACGAGCGCGCACTCGGTGCAGATGGTGTCGCCGGTGGTGTGGTCGAGCACCACCGCCGTCGCGCGCCGGCAGTCCGGGCAGTAGGCCCCGTCGTTCGCCGCCGCCTCGTGCATTTGCTCTTGCTTAGTTGCTCGGTTTTTTCCTCGCTCGCTCGCTCGCTCGCGCGCGATTCGCGATTGCGGCGGCGGAGACGAGACGAGTTGAGTTGGGGAAACTGAAAAGGGGAGGCCTTGGGGAGGGTGGGCTGTGTATTTATAGAGGATTAGGTCGGTGCAGGGGTAGTAAGGGGATCGGAGTCGGACACGGCAGTTTCTATTGGAACCAATATTTGCAATTGCAATTGGATTTTCCTCAAAGCTCTCTGCAAAATATGGAACGTTTGGAAATTCATAGTACATGGCCTTGAATTTCCTTTTATAAAGCTCATGTGTTCCAAAGGAGTATTATATGTGAGAGCGTGTGTCGTGGTATTTGACACCTTTTCTTAGAAATAAAAGGCATTTGACACCGTGTAGGCTAGTGTTTGGATAGCTCTGGTAGCATTATAGTATACGATGCTAATTTCTGTATAAATTATACCCCCTCCGTCCCATAATATAAGGTATTTTGAGTTTTTACTTCTACCGTTTGACCACTCGTCTTATTAAAAAGATTGTACAAATATAAAAAACGAAAAGTTGTACTTAAAGTACTTTGGATAATAAAGTAAGTCACAGAAAAAAATAATAATAATTTCAAAATTTTTTGAATAAGACAAGTGGTCAAACAACGCAAACAAAAACTCAAAATCCCTTATATTATAGGACGGAGAGAGTATAATTTAAAATATTATAGTTAATTTGCAAAAACAAAATGTTTCTATAACTACATAATTGTTTAAACCACTTGGCCATAATAGGGTCGAACCTAGACCATAATGTAGGCTATTTGGATCCCACGAGAGTTAGGCTGGGTTCGGCACCAGAGTTGGGAACTCACTCCCTTTTTTCTGGGCGCACGTTTTTTAAACTGCTAAATAGTACTCCCCCGTCTCATAATATAAGGGATTTTGGTGGGGTGTGACTCATCCTAGTACTATGAATAACCTTATATTGTCACCGTTAAGATTGCACTTTTTCAACAAATAGCATAATGTCCCTGCGTTGCAACATGTTTTTTTCCCCTAGTTGTCTACTCTCTCTATCCCAAAATATAACAATTTAGGACTGGATGAGACACATCCTAATCTAAATCTGAACAAGGGGTTGTCCAGATTTGTGGACTAGGATATGTCCCATCAGTTCCTAAATTGTTATATTTTGAGACGAATATAATAATATATTATCATTATACTCCTATTTTCGCTGATGAAAATTTTCATAATATTCTTCATATTTTCCTTTCGATGAATCTATGACATGTGGAGGTTAAGAGACAAGCAACTCACAATTTGTGAGTCCCATATGGTAGATGGGTGGTGGTGGTGACGGCATACTCACCACCACCTCTACCATCTTTTATATTAGTATACTCCCTCCATCCCATAATATAAGACGCGCACATATTTTAAGATTTAACCTTTAAAACATTTATCCAACACTTAGTATAATATGAAATGAATTTTATTTATTAAAAATTATATCACTAGATTGAGATTTAAATTTACTTTCATATGGTTATAATTTTATTGCTACAAAACTTATAGTATATGAGAAATTATAAGTTAAAAATTAGTTTCGGAGACTGTGCCAATTTAAATCACGCCTTATATTATAGAATAGAGGGAGTAGATTATAAAACTAGACTACATTACAAAATTTTTATCGTTCAAACGTTGAGTGAGCATTTATGATACTAGTTTACACAATATGATATGTTTTAAAGAAGTCCTAATTAACATGAGCATTGCTTCATGTAGTAGAGTTTAGATGCTATTACTGCTCTTTTATTTTCGTATCAGTCTAGTTATATATATGCTGAAAACATATGCCATGGAAACTCTTCCGAGTCTTTGATTAATTGCAAGTCAACTTTTCGAAGCTTCAAGCCTTCAACTATCTGATTTTATTTTTCTCTCTCTTGAACTGAAATATTTTTCATTTTCAAGTTGGCAACCAAAACCAAAACCAAACCCAACCCAGCGGCTGCTTCTCCCTCCCGCCGCCGGAATCGCCTCTCCCGCGGCGGAATTCCTCCGCTACAAAACGGAGGCCAGCCGCCGCAATGCGAGACCCCCATCGTCGTCGTCGTCGTCGTCGCGAGGTGGAGGAGAGGGATGGCCGCGCGAGGCAGCGAGGGAGGGGAGGAGGCGGAGGTGGAGGGGAAGGTGGGGCTGCACCGGCTGTTCAGGTACGCGGACGGGGTGGACGCGCTGCTCATGGCGGCCGGCGCGGCGGGGGCGGCAGCGAGCGGCGCGGCGCAGCCGCTCATGAACCTCGTCTTCGGCGAGGTCGTCGACGCCTTCGGCTCCGGCTCCCGCGACGACGTCCTCCACCGCGTCTCCAGGGCACGTCTCTCCTCATCCCCAAGTCAAACCCCGCAGCTCGAGTTCCGTTGTTGTTTCTAGCTTTGATTTGATTGCAGCAGCAGAAGTTTGGTTTCTACGACGCGCGGCCACGTCGCGGCCGATTGATGCGTGCTAAGTGGTGGAAGCACACTTGGGATGGAGCATAGTGATTGAACTGAATTCATTTTTACTGAGAGAAAATTTCTCCTCCTTTGCTACAAAGTTGTGTGGCATGCACGAGGAATTTTGTGGCATAGTCAAATTATCGATAAAATACATCTTTGTGGCAAAAAGTTGACTATGCCACAACACTTTGTGGCAAAGGTGCAGAGATTTTCTCTTTTACTGTTTACTGTAGCATGTTCCGTTCCCAATTTCTTCACTGGAGTAGGTTTTGGTTAGCTAAGTTTTACATCAGTAGTTCAGTTATTCTGATAAAAAGTACTGCACAACAATCTGTAGTCATTTAAAGTGTGATTTCTACTATTGCTCATGAGATGTATGAAACATTGATGCCTATGTGTGTGGGGTACTGCTCATGAATTGTTTCTTCATCTATCTATTTATCAAAACAGCTGAAATTCGGTCTTAGCTAATCTGGCATTGTGTTTCAGGTGTGCCTGAAGTTCTTCTATTTGGCTATTGGATCATGGTTTGCTTGCTTCCTCCGTAAGTACTACTATTTCTTCATCAACGTCATATGTTCATTTTTTCCGTTTAGTTTGCCCTTAAAACTGTTTTTCAGTTAATCTTTTTCATTTCAAATAAGTAAAGAGGGAGGAAAAAGAGACTAGTGGTTCTAGCTCCTACATCTCATGGATGAATGTATTGAGCTGTTAGTTTTCCCAGTCATGGATAATTTTTTGTTAGTTGTGTGAATGTCTTAAATTTCTAGATTACCTATTCTTATCCTGACATTTTCAAAAAGAAATAAACATTAATAAATTCTTAAGTTCAAAGTAGAACATCCATCATTTTGCACATTATATTTGCATTTTCCAATTTCTGAAGCCGCTATGTGCCTAGAGCGTCCATATGCAGGTTGTGTTAGAGCCACTGCCTGGTATGGAGTATGTGAATTGGCCATGACTGCTTTTCATTGTCTTATCAGAGGTTGCATGTTGGATGATTACTGGCGAAAGACAAGCTGCCCGCATACGAGGGCTATATCTTGAAGCTGTATTAAGGCAAGATATTGCATTTTTTGAAAAGGAGATGACAACTGGACAAGTAGTTGAGAGGATGTCTGGTGATACAATACTCATCCAGGATGCAATTGGTGAAAAGGTATACTTATGCAGTACTTTAAATATGTTGTTTGATGCTGCTTCTTGGTATTGTTTCTGAAGGTCCAATCACGTAGGAATCATATTTGTACTAGTAGATGTATTATTCTTACCAGTGTTTCAAGCAAGTTCCATGCTTGATCGGATGATTAGTTTTTCTTTACATTATTGTAATTGATTTGATGACTATTTCAGACAGCCCAAATTAATTGGATTTTTTCTACACTGGGAATATGTGACCAATTGTGATTGTCTTTTTCAGGTTGGGAAGTTTATACAACTCACTGCTACATTTGTGGGGGGTTTCGTAGTTTCTTTCGCTAAAGGATGGCTTTTATCATGTGTCATGCTCTCAAGTATTCCTCCTATAATAATTGCTGGAGCAACTATGTCATGGACTATATCAAAGCTGTCAACTCATGGTCAATCCAAGTATAATGAAGCAGGGAATGTTGTTGAACAGACGATTGGAGCTATCAGAACGGTGTGTCCTTGTTAAATCCTTTTCTTTATGTCTTAACTGTCACTATAGATTCTTAGTTAGCTCTTGCTCTACCCAATTGAAGGTTGCTTCATTCAATGGTGAGAACCGAGCCATTGCACTATACAACAAATACATTCACAGTGCATATGTCTCTGCTGTTCAAGAAAGCACTGCAACTGGCCTGGGCTTTGGTTTTATTATGTTTATGCTGTTTTGCACGTATGGTCTAGCAGCATGGTATGGGGCGAAATTGATTATCGATAAAGGATATGAAGGAGGGCAAGTTGTCACTGTCTGGATGGCATTCATGACTGGTGCAATGTAAGTGATCAACATGGGGAGTTACTTAATGTTATTCTAGTGTTAAAAGGTATAGTGTTAGTCTGAAATATCAAAGAAAATAATGCTCTTTCATAAACTCACCAACAATTTAGGTACATAATTCATAATATTATATATCTCTTTCTCTGCATAATAGCTCAACTATATTATAGGGAATTCTTAATTGGTTCATTCTGTTCAATATAAAATGGCCTGGACTGCCTGACCTGTGATATATAATTTTTATTTTGCTCTAAATTTCATATGGACAGAAGAAAAATTCTAGTACACATATAATAGTGCATATAACCAACTCATTACATTGAAGATCTTGCTCCAAAAAGGATCAGGGTAACAACTTTTTATTCCAGCAGATATATCTTGCTAGTGACGTATGTCATATCAGATGTTGCTCATACATAGCTATTATGTTCTTATGAAAATACACATTTTGCTTTCCAGGTCACTGGGTGAGGCAACGCCATGTATGTCTGCTTTTGCTTCTGGGCAGGCTGCTGGTTATAGAATGATGCAAACAATCGAAAGAGTGCCAGCAATTAATTCTAGTGGAACAGATGGTGCGGTATTAGAGAACATCAAAGGTGACATAGAGCTGAGGAATGTGTACTTCAGCTATCCATCCAGGCCTGATCAGTTGATATTTGATGGGTTTTCGTTACATGTCTTGAATGGCATAACTATGGCTATAGTAGGGGAGAGTGGCAGCGGAAAGTCAACGGTGATTAATCTTGTCGAGAGATTCTATGATCCACAGGCTGGTGAAGTTTTGATTGATGGTGTTAACATAAAGACTCTGAGGCTTAGGTGGATTAGGGAAAAGATCGGCCTTGTCAGTCAGGAACCACTGCTATTTGCCACTAGTATCCGAGAGAACATTGTCTACGGAAGAGAAGATGCAACGACTGAGGAGATAATGGCTGCAACAGAGCTTGCTAATGCAGCGAAGTTCATTGAGAATCTACCTAATGTATGAAAGACACAGAAATGCTTCAACCTGTGCGATTTTTCAATCATATTGTTATTTGACAACTAACTAACTAACCATCTTTTCTGTTTTCTCAGGGCCTGGACACAATGGTTGGTGAACATGGAGCTCAGCTATCTGGAGGGCAAAAGCAAAGAATTGCTATCGCAAGAGCGATCCTTAAAAATCCCAAAATCTTGCTGCTTGATGAAGCAACTAGTGCACTAGACATGGAATCTGAGCGAGTGGTTCAAGAGGCCCTTAATAGAATTATGCAAGACAAGACCACGATTGTAGTAGCTCATCGGCTGAGCACCATAAAAGATGCTGACATTATATCAGTCGTGCAGCATGGAAGAGTAGTTGAACAAGGTCTGAACCCTTCACGCACCTACGATGTAATTCTTGTGAATCTCAGAGTTTAATGACTAACTTGTTAATGTTAACCAGGCACGCATACTGAACTACTCAAGGACCCAAATGGTGCATATTCTCAGCTTATACAACTGCAGGGTGCAACTGAAGAACTGCATCAATCTGGTGTCGATTATCAAAGGTCTATTTCAACTGTCCGAAGTGTCATGTCCATTAGCAAATCTAGAGGCTGCAATGCATCATTTAAGAGATCATTAAGTCGAGGAACTTCACTTGGGAGTACTAGTGTGCATTTAACCACAGCAGCTGGTATGATAGTCCCTGAGAGCATGCATACTGAGGTACCATCCAAGGTATTAGATGACAATGAAGAGCACAAGAAGGTGCCCCTCTGTCGACTTATATCTCTTAACAAACCAGAGATACCAGTTCTTCTATTAGGTACAGCTGCTGCAGTTGTAGCAGGTGTTCTCTTCCCAATGTTAGGTTTGCTGATTTCCAGTTCCATAAAATCGTTCTATGAGCCACCACATCAACTTAAGAAAGATGCACGGTTCTGGACATTGATGTATGTAGCGGCTGGAATCGTTTCCCTTGTTTCCTTGCCAATGGAAAATTTCCTATTTGGAGTGGCTGGTGGGAAATTGGTGGAGCGCATTCGTTCTTTATCTTTTAAAAGAATTGTTCATCAAGAAGTCAGTTGGTTTGATAATCCCTCCAATGCAAGGTCAGTCACTAATTATTCCACGGTTGTGCATTACATTCCCAGATTTACCATTAAATCCGCACTGCATTTTATTTACTACCTTTACTGTTTTATGCCCAGTGGAACAATTGGTGCGAGGCTATCTGTTGATGCTTCAAATATTCGCCGTCTTGTAGGAGACTCGTTAGCGTTGATTGTTCGAAGCTCTGTTACAATTATTGCTGGATTTATCATTGCAATGGTTGCAAACTGGAGGCTTGCCCTTGTTGCCACGGTTGTGCTTCCTTTGGGAGGTCTCCAGGGATTCTTCCAGATAAAGTTTTTGGAGGGATTCAGTGCAGATGCTAAGGTACATGTCACCTCGGGCAAAAAATACAAATAAAAATGATATCATCCTGCTAAAATGTACTCCTGTTGCTATATTTTTCTGAATGTTGGGTTGCAGGTAAAGTATGAAGAAGCAACTCAAGTAGCACATGATGCTGTCAGTAGTATGCGGACTGTCGCTTCGTTCTGTGCTGAGAATAGGATAATGAAGGCTTACTACAAAAAATGTGAAGCTCCGGTGCGACAGGGGATACGCCAAGGGATTGTCAGTGGCTTGGGTTTTGGCATATCATTCTTTGTGCTCTATTCTACATATGCCCTTTGTTTCTATGTAGGAGCCAAGTTCATGCTTGATGGCAAGGCTACATTCACTGAAATATTCAGAGTGAGAGAACTCTTAAGCTGATTCACTTTCAGTCGTTTTGTGTTCTGTAATTTCTAATGTGTACTTCTGTAGGTGTTCTTTGCTTTGCTCATGGCAACCATAGGAGTTTCCCAGACAAGTGCGATGGGTTCAGATTCTGCCAAGGCCAAGGCGTCGGCATCCTCAATATTTGCCATGATTGAACGTGAATCGAAGATCGACTCGAGCAGTGATGACGGCATGGTGTTAGCTAATGTGGCTGGTGAGCTTGAACTCCACCACGTCTGTTTCTCATACCCATCACGCCCAGACATACAAATATTCAGAAATCTGTCACTGAGAATACCATCAGGAAAGGTAACATATAAATATATAATTCTACCACCTTACCATAAAATCTTTCGTTTCTCTCCAACATATTTCACACCAAGTTACCATCTTTGTAAGCATTTTCTTGTAGATGGTTGCCCTTGTCGGAGAGAGCGGCTGTGGCAAATCAACCGTGATAGCACTACTGGAAAGATTTTACGACCCTGATTCAGGAACAGTGACACTAGACGGCGTCGACATCAAGAACCTCAAAGTTGGGTTTCTGCGGCAGCAGATGGGGCTGGTGAGCCAAGAGCCCGTCCTGTTCAACGACACGGTCCGCGCCAACATCGCCTACGGCAAGGAAGGCGACGCCACGGAGGAGGAGATCGTCGCCGCCGCGAGAGCCGCGAACGCGCACCAGTTCATCTCGGCGCTGCCCGGAGGCTACGACACCTGCGCCGGCGAGAGGGGCGTCCAGCTCTCCGGCGGGCAGAAGCAGCGCGTGGTCATCGCGAGGGCCATCCTCAAGGATCCCAGGATCCTCCTCCTCGACGAGGCGACGAGCGCGCTGGACGCCGAGTCGGAGCGCGCCGTCCAGGCGGCGCTGGAGTCGGTGATGGTCGGCCGGACGACGGTCGTGGTGGCTCACCGGCTGTCGACGATCAGGGGCGCCGACGTGATCGCCGTCCTCAGGGACGGCGAGGTCGTCGCCACGGGGAGGCACGAGGAGCTGATGGCGAAGAAGGATGGCGTGTACGCTTCGTTGGTGGAGCTCCGCATGAGCTCCGAACGCGCCGGTGATTCCAAGCCCTCGTGACCATGAGCACACGGTGTTGCCGTCACCGTGCTGCTGCATGCCAAGACTGTACATAGGATTGGGAGTAAATAGCTGGGAAAAGCTAATGTGTAAGATAGCTGACCATCTTCCTAGCACTTGTAATCCGTCGATAGGAGATACTCTTGTTTGTCGAAAAATCATACAAATAATTATAAAAAAATCACATATATAGACCACCTCAGAAGTCAGAACTTGTAAGTATATCGACCTGATTTGTGGTGAAATACAGCATGTGCTCAAGAGTTTGTCTGTAAGCTGCAGTGGATCATCCTCAATACAACTGAAACACATAGAGTCAATTTTGTCGAGAAAAATCGATGAAGAGAACTTGTTACATTATATGGCCTATATTAACAAATTTAGTATCCACAAAGATTCAATTTGAGGTAGTAACAAGCTTGCAAAATTTGCAAGTAATGTTTCAATTCCCATCTGCTAATTATAAAGGAGCCTTACAAAGAGCATCCACAGCCATCTAGTCGTTTCGAATGGCAAGTACATCATCAGACTATAGGGCAATAAAATCAAATCACGCAACCACTTTGCAGTTCGTAATGCTGCACGAGATTTGAAACTCTTCCATCCAAATTGTTCTGAGGTGGTGAATCTATAATTGAAGGTCCACTGATCAGTAGCATAATCCCTGCATCGCCGCCGCCTTCCTCATCCTCTCTCTACTAGAGATGGCAATGGGTGCAAGAAATCTAAACGCGAGGGCTATCACAATCTCCTGGAAGACTGGAACTCCATGAACAGCTGCTGCATCCTGCAGCAGAATCCGGAGAGACCCCTTGGCAACCTTGTTGCTGACAAAAGCCCAAGAGGAGGAACATCTTGACGCCGGCACAATCACACCTGATGTGACAATCTGCAATAGTAGCTTCCAATCGTTTGTGAGTAATTGGTTGTAAAAGAAAACGAATTTGGGCAGCTGATCGTGGATTTTTCCCATGAAAGCAACAGATAAAAAACATTCCTACACTCGGACGCCCGATAAAACATCACCTTCACACGTGAAACAAAAGGAAGAAGACACAATAGATGAGATGCTTAACGGAACCGAACATAGATCCTTCAATCAGACTGCATTGTCTCGTTTAAAAATTGGGCGGTCACCCTGGCTGCATCTGCTTGCAGTTTATTTTTCATTTAGATAAGAGACTACCTGCCCAGATCAAGTGAAAGCTATCTGCAGATTCAGACACGAAATAGAGTAACCATCAGACTGCAAACTACACGACCAGGTCAGCTTGTGCAGCAGATAAACAAACTTACATGTAGGTTTAAGCAGGCGCTGCCAAAATGTCCTAGTCACCTGACGGAAGCAGAGGATACGACTTTAAAGACACATGGATCCTCAGATTCCTGTCGATATTGTCATGATTTCTGCCATGGGCTGTTCAAGTTATCTGTGTAAAAAAAGCACAAGAGTTTGCAATAAGTCCGACATTCACAACTAAACAACATAGAGTTGACATCCTGGACAAAGATGAGACATGAAGAAGGTGTTGTCTGGCTAATCATTTCCCCATTTTACTCGCTTCATGGCCGTCTTGCCACTCTTTATATGTTCATGTCATTATCCTTTGTTACCACAATTATAACCTCACTATATTTTTGCAAAAAGAAAGAAAAAATAAAACCTCACTATCTTTTCTGTTAACTCTTGTGAATGCAGTTAACTGGTATCTTTTCTTGAGAAAACAGTTACGTGGTATCTAACATGACAAGGACACTATAAAAGCTAGACAACCCATATCAGCCAGAGCAATACATAACAAGTAAAGCACATGTTGCTCTGGTACTAGGTAGGCAGAACATGGAAGAAGCATCCACAGCAAGAGCTGCTGATGGAGATAAGCGTGGAAAGGAAGAGAATGACAGGAGGATGGCCAAGGATGGCAAGGTGGCATTCCATGACCTGTTCAAGTATGCAGACAGCACAGATGTGGCGTTGATGCTGGTTGGCACCATAGCGTCGCTTGCAAGCGGCATGTCACAAGTGATCATGACCATCATCTTCGGGCAGATGGTTGACGCCTTTGGGAAATCATCCCAGGGCAACATCCTTCATCAAGTCAACAAGGTACAGATACTGATGATCCCCCTTTAGTTTCTGCATGAAGGCAGGCCTGCAAATGTTGACTGGACCATGTTAATAGTTATTGGTCTATGCTAACAGCTTACAGGACAAATATGAACGAAAATTGATATTAACACTGTCATGGCCTCAACTTAAATACATGAGCAGCATTCGTCCTAATTTTGCTGATTTAGCTTTATAAGTAAAATATTAATACACAACTTGAGAGTTATTTTGAGGAAAATGTCAAGAGCTCCCTATCGTGTTCAAAGAGGAGTAAAAGGGAGTTTAAAAATATAAAGTATTACTTCATAGCTATATATTGATCTAATATGTTTGTTATTATATCTTATTTTCCTTTCAGGCGGTACTATACTTTGTCTACTTGGGCATTGGATCAGGGATTGTTTGTTTTCTCCGTAAGTATGATTGATACAATTATCTTTACGGATATTTTTGTATGGAATATATATTGATGATAGCATGAC
This sequence comes from Oryza meridionalis, assembly GCA_000338895.3. NCBI lineage: Eukaryota > Viridiplantae > Streptophyta > Magnoliopsida > Poales > Poaceae > Oryza > Oryza meridionalis. Next base: position 27,407,940 of record CM002528.2, read on the forward strand.
TAAGCATCCTAATTATTAGAAAAGAGAAGCTACACATATCATATGATCATAATCAAGTTGAGGATCATAATCTACAAATACCTGAACACCAAATAGCCACATTCTAGTATCTGAACATCCAGTTAGGCCATGGTAATTCTGTGGCACAGTTAATAATAGGAGGGCAACAAAATAACTCTTACATCAGATATAAATAGATGACCATAATAGCTACGCTTGACAGAGGTGTCATGCTGGTCTGTGACTGGGGAAAGGCAGGCCACTCGCATTCGATCATTGTATCTCAAGACAATTCTGCAACAAGATATGGCATTCTTTGACAAGGAAATGACAACTGGACAAGTTATCTCCAGTATCTCTACTGACACTACACTAATTCAAGGTGCTATTGGTGAGAAGGTAACTGCACGAACCTTGTTTCTTGTTCATTGCTTTTGACCTTCCACAATATAAAATAAAGTTAGCAACTATTTCAGTGATGCTCTTGGCTACTATACATGCTGCAACTACCAACAGAGCATGGCTCTTATTGATCTACCCTCTTTATTATTTTAGGTTGACCATTTCAATTCGCTGTAATCTTATTTAGGCTTTAGCACTCCTTTTTTTTGCCTAAAAGGAATATTCTTGCTTTTAGGTTGGAAAGTTTCTACAGCTTGTTACCACTTTCCTTGGTGGTTTTGTGTTAGCGTTCCTCAAAGGCTGGCTTCTTAGTCTCGTCATGCTTTCTACCATACCACCTTTTATCTTTGCTGCTGGAATTGTCTCAAAGATGTTAGCCAAAATATCTAGTGAGGGCCTATCATCATACAGCAAGGCAGGGGACATTGTTGAACAGACAGTTGGATCTATAAGAACGGTAGGCACTTTCTTAATGGTGCAATGTAGATGATAAATAGTAAATTAACTTGTGCACGTGTGTACTCAATAACAGGTGGTATCCTTCAATGGTGAAAAGAAAGCCATTGGCCTCTATAACGATCTGATAAAGAAAGCATACAAGGGTGCAGTTAAGGAAGGGTTTATCCAAGGCTTTGGCATGGGTTTCCTCAACTTAATCTATTTCTCCAGCTTTGGATTAATTGTATGGTATGGCAGTAAGCTAAGCCTCAGTAGAGGATATAGTGGGGCGGATATCATGAACATCTTGTTTGGTATTATGATAGGTGCAAGGTAGGTGTTGATGCTAAAAATCCATTAGAAATTAGCAGTTAAATTCAACCAATCGGCCTACATTATATTACTCTACAACAAATTAATGGCACCAGCTAATATTGGTACCTGTACAAAATTTCACAAACCCAAGCTTAATTTTCAATGCATCATGGACCATATTTCCTAACATGCTCATTTTCAAATGTTTGGAATAGATCTTTAGGTGATGCAACCCCCTGTACTGCTGCCTTTGAAGAAGGAAGAATTGCTGCTTACAGATTGTTTAAAATAATCAAGAGGAAACCAGAGATTGACTACGATGATACTAGCGGGATTGTGTTAGAAGATATCAAGGGTGACATAGAGCTAAAGGATGTATTCTTCAGTTACCCGAGCAGACCAGAGCAATTGATATTTGATGGATTTTCGATGTATGTATCAAATGGAACAACGATGGCCATAGTAGGGGAGAGTGGTAGCGGCAAGTCAACTGTGATAAATCTAGTTGAGAGATTTTACGATCCACAGGCTGGTGAGGTTTTGATTGATGGAATGAACATCAAGAGCTTGAGGCTGGAGTGGATACGAGGGAAGATTGGCCTTGTTAACCAGGAACCAATACTCTTCATGACATCTATCAAGGACAATATACTTTATGGTAAAGAGAATGCAACACTTGAAGAAATTAAGAGAGCAGCTGAGCTTGCCAATGCAGCAAGATTCATTGAGAGCATGCCTAATGTACACACATAACACTATCTGTTCATACCAACACACACCTCATGTATGAAGAACTAATCTTGTGTTCACATGATTTCAGGGTTACGATACATTAATTGGACCGCGTGGCGCTCAGCTTTCAGGGGGGCAGAAGCAAAGGATAGCAATTGCCAGAGCCATACTTAAAAACCCCAAAATCCTTTTGCTTGATGAAGCCACTAGTGCATTGGATTTGGAGTCTGAGAGGATAGTCCAAGACGCACTGAATCAGATCATGGTTGGAAGGACCACCCTTGTTGTGGCACACCGTTTGAGCACTGTGAGAAACGCTCACTGCATATCAGTTGTTTATAAAGGAAAAATCGCAGAACAAGGTTGGTGTCTTTTCTATGCATTCTTTATCTTATTTTTCCCCAAGCATATTAACAACAATAAACTGCATATGCAGGACATCATGATGAATTGGTAAAGGATCCTAACGGGGCATACTCTCAGCTTATTCAGCTACAAGAGGCACAACAAGCAATTGACTCCCACTTAGATGGTCCATTAAATAAAAGGAGCCAGTCACTCAAACGCTCATTAAGTAGAAATTCAGCTGGGAGCAGCCCCCATTCTTTAAACCTCCCCTTCAGCTTGCGTGGGGCCACTGAATTACTAGAGTATGATGGTGCAGACGGTGAGAATCATAATTTGAAGAACGATGGAAAGTTACCCAAAAAAGGATCCATGGGTCGCCTGATTAGCCTAAACAAACCAGAAATCGCAATTCTTCTATTTGGTTCTCTTGCAGCAGCAATTGATGGAGCTATCTTCCCAATGATTGGTTTAGTATTGGCCAGTGCTGTTAAAGTTTTTTATGAATCACCAGACAAGCGAGAGAAAGATGCAACTTTTTGGGGATTGCTCTGTGTTGGGATGGGTGCAATTGCTATGATATCAAAGCTAGCAAATATCCTTCTATTTGCAATCGCTGGTGGGAAACTTATAAAGCGCATCCGTGCTTTGACGTTTCGAAGCATAGTACACCAAGAAGTTTCTTGGTTTGATCATCCACAAAATTCTAGGTGAGTTAATCATATGTCCATTATATCATTGGAATCGAATATTCAAGATACTAATTGTCTCATTTCTTATAGTGGAGCTCTTGGTGGAAAGCTATGTGTTGATGCCCTTAATGTGAGACGCCTTGTAGGCGATAATTTGGCCTTACTTGTCCAATGCACTGCAACCCTAGTTTGCGGAATATTAATTGCAATGATCGCGGACTGGAAACTTTCATTGATAATCTTATTTGTAATTCCTTTAATCGGTCTACAGGGCTATGCTCAAGTGAGGTTCCTACAGGGGTTCAGTCAAGATGCTAAGGTGAGCAAAGAATTAGTTTTATGGACATTTCCGCATGTTTTTTCCTGAAGTGTGTGATCTCATAAGTTTTACTCCATACATGCCTCACACTGAAAAAATTGACAAGTTAAACACATTTCATTGATAGTAGACCATATGCCACAACGTAATTGTGCATTCTCTTTCCTTTCATCCTTATGGATGTGACAGTCATTTTTAAAGTTGTTTGTTTTCCATTTATGTTTGATATGTGACTGTAGATCATGTATGAAGAAGCAAGTCAAGTTGCAACTGATGCAGTTGGTAGCATCAGAACAGTAGCATCTTATTGTGCTGAGAAGAAAGTGATGACAAAATACAATCAGAAATGTCAAGCTTCTAGATATCAGGGAATAAGAACGGGGATAGTTGGAGGCCTTGGTTTTGGTTTCTCAAATATGATGTTGTTTATGACCTCTGCTCTTTGCTACTATGTTGGTGCAAAGTTTGTTAGTCAAGGCAACTCTACTTTTGGCGATGTCTTCAAGGTCACATCTATAAATCATTTTCAAATTTATTTATGAATATTTTACTTTGATATTTACTTCAAATTATTATAGTGCAGGCTTTCTTTTCTTTAGTTGTGGCCATGCTGGGAGTATCATCAACTGCTGCTATGGCTTCTGACTCAAGCAAGGCTAAGGATTCTGCTTCTTCTATATTTGCAATCTTAGATAGGAAATCTCAAATTGATTCCAGCAGCAACGAAGGTTTAACCTTGGAGCTTGTCAAGGGTGATATTGAATTTACGCATATCAGTTTCAGATACCCATCCCGTCCAGATGTTCAAATCTTCAGTGACTTTACCTTGAGCATGCCCTTTGGGAAGGTCTTAATTTAACAGAAGCCTAACTCAATGATACGATCCGCGCCAATGTTCTCTCAAAAATTTTTTCTGAAGATTTAGTTTATTGTCCAGGGACTAACTCAAAACTGCTTATTGCAGACTGTGGCACTTGTTGGTCAGAGTGGCAGCGGCAAGTCTACAGCAATTGCGTTACTAGAACGGTTTTATGATCCTGATTCTGGTGTAATCTTATTAGATGGTGTAGAAATCAAGAAACTAGAGATCAGTTGGTTGAGGGACCAGATGGGATTAGTTAGCCAAGAACCAGTACTTTTCAATGATACGATTCGCGCCAACATAGCTTATGGAAAGAATGAAGAAGCAACTGAGGAAGAGATTGTGGCAGCTGCTAAAGCAGCAAATGCCCACGAGTTCATATCAAGTATGCCACAGGGGTACAGCACCAGTGTCGGAGAGAGGGGAACCCAATTATCAGGTGGGCAAAAACAACGAATAGCCATTGCAAGGGCCATCGTCAAGGATCCCAGGATACTACTCCTGGATGAGGCGACGAGCGCATTAGATGCTGAGTCAGAGCGCATCGTTCAAGATGCACTGGACCATGTGATGGTTGGAAGGACAACCGTTGTTGTTGCACACCGCCTCTCAACAATCCAAGGCGCTGATATTATTGCAGTCCTGAAGGATGGTGCAATTGTTGAGAAGGGGAGGCATGAGGCACTCATGGGGATTGCCGGTGGAGCTTATGCTTCACTTGTGGAACTTCGCCATAATGTGACATAATGCAAATATTCAGGCAATGGAATAAATTTGACCAAACACAATTTTTTGGTTTAAACAAAAAAGTAGTCACGATTTTACAATTCACCTAGTCAATTGAGATATATGCTCTTGAGCTCCTTGATTGTGGAGCAGAAAGTGACTATGTCACTAGAAAGACATCCATAAGTTCCATGGGCGCTTATTGCTGGTAACCAAAAGAGAACACAACACATGACATTTCCAAGGCATAAAACCCTCTATAAGGTGCGATATATAAAAATGCGTCTAAATTTACATGTGGCAATTAGGCATTTATTGATACTACCCCCTATATTCCAACATCAAGAAAATAAACTGGGTTGACATAAACAAAAAAAGAAAAATCCTGTAAGAATAAAAAATGATAAAGGTGTACCTTGGGAGGTCAATTTGCCGAGCCACTTCCAGCTCCACCTCTTGACATCACTCTCTTGTGCCACCCACCTTACCCCACATCTGCGCACACTTTCAGCAGATTATCTGCATACAAAACCTGATCTCAAGGCCTAAGAATCCAATTGTATCTGCAGCTAATTGGTTGCTTGAAAATATTTTTTGTTCAAATAACTCTTGAATTTAACATTTAACAGCAAACATCTTCTCTAGTCACTTGCTCTGGAATCTGGAGTAGTAGACACCAAATTTAGATGGCTACAAGACCAAAAATGCTGATAGCGACGCAGGATTAGACATTTCCTGCTCGTGTGCTTACTCCTCCCCTACAAACTACAATTTCATCTATGTGACACTACTTCAAAGCATCAAAAACTCAGGAAATATGATCCCAACTAGCACAGCACAAGAGGAATCCACAACAGCCAACGGTAACAATTCACGCTTATAACCACATCTATTCGCAAGCAGAAATCACAGCTTAAAAGGGTTTTAGAACACGCGCTGCGAGAGGCCGGATACTACTTACTTCATCAGGCGGCGAGAAGACTACGAAGACTCGGAATGCAGCCGACGCCGTACGGCCCGTTCCGGCGGCAGCGAGGGCTGCAGCGGCGGGCGGCGGCGGCGGTCGCCTCGCCTTTCGTCGCGGAGCCTTAAGCCTTTGGAGGCGAAGGGGAGAAAGGAGGACTTCGAGGTCGTAGTGAACTTCTTCATTTGGACTTAGTTTTGGCCCATAAAAATGGAGTAGGACACATTTCGGCCCATATAGTTGATGGGCCACAGTTCAGCCCATATCAATCATGGGCTTCGATTTGGTCCACGTATTAGTTTAGGCCCAAAAATGATGAGAAAGCGGGTTTGCGAATTACGCCAACCTATTTGTGGTCACGGAAATTCGGTTGCCTTATGTAGCTGGAAGTGGTTGTTGCCTTTAGAACTCCGATGCCCACCTCCGCTGCCGCCGCCGCCGCGAGACTGCGCCGTCGTGGCCACCGCCGGAAGAAGTTCGTGTACAAGTCGAAGCCACCGCCGGAGCCGCACCCATTCCTGATCCACCTCAAGTCGCTCCCGTCCCCCGTCGTCGCCGCGGCCGCGCTCCTCTCCATTCCGAGGCGCCTCCACGACCACCCCTTCGCCGCCTGCGTGCTCTACCGCCTCGCCCGCGCGCGCCTCTTCCCGCTCGTGCCCCCGCTCCTCGCCGCGCTTCCCGCGGCGCGCCACTCTGTCCCACCGTGTTCGCCGCCGTCATCGACCACCTCGGCGCCACTTCCCGCCCCGACACCGCGGTCCTCGTCTTCCGCGCCGTCTCGGCCTTCTGCTCCCACTCCGCCGCCACATTCCATTCCCTCCTCAACGCCCTCATCTCCAATGGCCGCGCGGATGCCGCCGGGACATGCTCCCGCTCGCCCCGAAGCTCGGCGTCCGCCTCAACGCCGTGTCGTACAACACCATCCTCAAGGGCGCGTGTCTCCGGGACGGGTTCATGGGCGCCTTGCTCGACGAAATGCTCAGCCCGGGCGTGCGGCCGACGGTGGTCACCTTCAACACGCTGGTGGGGTCTGCCTGCCGGGAGGGTGAGCTGGGCGCGGCGGAGCGGCTCATCAACGAGATGGTGCGGTGCGGCGTGGCGCCAAACGCGGCCACCTACGCCCTCCTGATGCGGGGGCTCTGCGACGCCGACCGCCACGACGCCGCCGAGAAACTGATGTTCTGACATGGAGTACCGCGGCTGCCAGGCCGACGTGGTGAACTACGGCGTGCTGATGAGTTCCCGCGCGAGGCGCGGCGACGTCGACGGCGTCAGGGAGCTCCTCTCCGCCATGCGCAAGCGGAGGCTCAAGCCCGACGACGCGAGCTACAACGTCCTTGTCAAGTGCCTGTGCGACGCCGGCAGGGTCGACGAGGCGCACAGGGCGCTGCTCGAGATGCAGCTCAAGGGCACCGTGCCGAGCGCCGCCACGTACCACGTCCTCGTCGACGGCTGCTGCAGGGCTCGCGACTTCGAGCTGGGTCTACGGGTCTTCAACGCGATGATGGCGAGCGGACACTGTCCTCAAGCTCGCACCTTCAGGCACCTGGTGAGAGGGCTCGGCGAGGACGGCAAGGCGGAGGAGGCGTGCTTCGTCTTGGAGCAGATGGCGAGGAGGGAGATGAGCTTGGATGCTGATGGGTGGCAAGCTGTTGTCACCTGCGTTCGCAGCAGCCGCAGCACCCAGGCAAGTGAGAGTGAGATCAAGCTTGTCAATGAGTTACTGTTGTCAAATTGATATTTTTTCGTTTCCTACTCCCGGATGATATATACATTATATAAAATTCGGTTTTGGCTTGTTAAATCATTTGCATCAAAATCTGCCCAGATACTTTTGGTTGTTAAATTTTGCCTAATTAGCTTTGATTTGAGCATGACAAATAGACATACGGATTACCTGGATTCTGGGCAACAGGCGAAAGATGTAAACCATACTACTGAAGTGATTCTGAAAGTATTTCCATGCCAGCAAGCAAATGATTAGTGATTAAGGTCAACCTTGGAACAGCCAGAATTCGGACAGATGGATTATTAATCCAGGTTCAACGGTTTTATTTCATACCCATTGCTTTATGTACATATTTCAATTGATTTCACCTCATACTAGAGTTGAGATTATCTCAAACACTCTATCAGCATCTGATTAGAGGCTACTTAATTTGGTTATTTTGGTCCCGTATGAAGTGGGGAAGGGGGAAAAGGCAATTGATAGCAAACAACTTAACAATAGGAGATTTTTATATTCCAGGTCAAAAAAGGTGAGATTTTCATTGCATAGAGATGCACAAGAGCTTCGCAGAAATGGTTCATTATATTAACATTACAGTATTTGTGTAAAAGACAACTTGTAACTATCTTATACAGATTTTCCCATCAAATAGGCTATTGAACAACCAACAAGGGCTCCAGCAAAAACCTACACCAACCAAGAGAACAACATTAAGATCAACAAACACAGTAGTATATGAACAACATGAGCAGATACCAACAATATGTAACTATTAAAAATCGTCATACACACAATACTAAAAAAAAATGCAATGGACCAACCAAGTGAAAGTCATAGTTTTTTATGTCAGCAAGAAATATTCCACAGTAGCTCATGCAATGTGGACAGGTGACCAAATAGTTGAGGAAGCTGAAAGGATCTATGGCTTAAAGGAATACCATAGAATACAAATGTATCATATGACTTAAAGGAAGTTCAAGAATATATCCAGATTGCAGTCTTGACCATTCCAAACTTTGTTTTTCATGATGTAAATAATTCAAGGGCATCTAGTATCTTTACTGCACCAACAGAATAGAACAGACATGGTAGAGTTACCTGAAATGGACTGTGTCCAAGAGGTTCCTGTAGCGGTCTGAAGGATGAGATAATTGGATGTTCTGGTGGGAAATCAGAGACTATTTGATTTAGCAACTGCACAAAAGTTTGCAGATATAATCAGAGGATAGAAATTAATAGTATAGAAGACCCTGTTCCGCGTAAGCACAGACCCACAAACTTACAGCAGCTTGGCGACCTGTGTGGAATCGAATTCCTGATGCATCATACATTACCTGTAAGAAGAAAATATAATCTTAGAAACCTTCTCTAAGAAGAACTAACATGTGTATGAATGTACCTATAACTATCCTTTTGAAAAAGAAACAAAAAAGTGTTTGAGGAAAAAAAAAGAACAACTTAATTTGTAAGGGAGATATTCAGAGTTCCAGCATAGTTGTAGCTATTAAAAAGGGACCATTTAAAGTACACTAACAAGTACTGATCTTGCAAATGCAGCAGCTCTTAAAATTTTGATATTTTGGGATCGAAAACTTCAAATATGAATATTAAACAGATGGCTCTTTCAGCTAGGTGTCTTGACAGGAAAATTCCACACCCACCCCCAAGGAAGAAGCACTCAAAAGATTATTTAAATGGTATTTAAAACCCTATTATTCGAAAGCAACATAGCATATAAAGGGCAGTGAAACCTACTGTTATTTATCACAAGAATCTAGTTGCCGATGTCTATAGTCCTAACAAAAGGACACTTCAGGATTGCGACTTTCACTTGTGCTAAAATTGAAATGTATTGAACAACATTTGTTTAGATACATACAACGGCAGCAAAAACCAATGCCAGCGCGAATGAAGAACTATCTCCGCCTTCTTGTTGACCGACTGCCACGGCCAAACTCCCCACTGTTGCAGAAAGGGATGAAATAATTCCAGCTGAAGTGAGAAACTTTCTTGCATCCCATCTCTTCTCCTTTAACCTGCGTATCTAGGATTAACAAACTACAGCTTAATGGAATAGCAGTCCAAACTCTAAGTTGCAAATGCACTTATTCTGAAAGACAGAGTAAACAGGCATACTGATCAGCCTTAATTTCAGCATGATAATCAACACTCGGTAATGCCAACAAATCTCTAGGACTTTATCCAATGGAAATAGTAGCATGGAGTGATTGAGAATTACTTAGTGCTATTCATGGTCTAAAACATATAGTGGTTTTTACTTGGATTTAAATAGGTTTCACCATGGCAATCTAGGAATTCCGGTTGGTCGCACCTCAATTCTCTACTGAACAAAACCAAGCTACTGATTTGTAACATAGATAACAACATATTAGCATATAAGTGATTGCTCCCAACAGATATCGAACCAATGAATCCTCCTCCTCCACACCCTTCCTACCAACAAATAAGTTCATCCCCAATTCTCCAGACAACGAGCCTATGGTTTCTAAATCGCAAAGCGGCATTCACAGATTCGATGGCGCAAAAACGAAACCCTACTAATCCACCTTTTCGTAAACCAGAGGCAATCGTAAAGTCCCAACAACCTCGCACCGACACCGAGCCATGGGGAGGAGGGGGGAATCGCATCGGGACGCGTTAGATCTAGCTGGAGAAGCGAGGAGAAGGACGCACCAGATGGCGAGGAGGTTGAGGAAGTTGGCGAAGGCGAAGGCGATGAGCGCGACGGCTAGGGGGAAGTTCCCGCCGCCGCCGCCGCCGCCGGCGGCACCGGCGCGGCCGGCCAGGTCCACCGTCGCCGCCGCCGCCGCCGTGGACGAGGACGCCGCGGCGCCCCTCGACGCGGTCAACATCTCGCCGCCCCTCATGCCGCCCGCTCGCCTCTCGCTGTCGCCGGCTCGTTCGTTGGTGGTGTGTACTGGGTTGGTCCGTCTCGTGTCTCGTCTCCCCTTGTATTCTGCGTCTCTGGGTGCTTGCTTTGCTAATGCTAGGTGGTGGATTGGATCAGTGGATGCAATTTGGGGAAAATAATTGTACTAATAATATTGGTGCTACTAATTAACAAACTATTTTAGGTAGACAGCGCATTAATTGTGCATACGCGTCATCCGATTATTTTACATTGATAATAACGAGGGTTAAGTTATCACACGTAACAGGTTAAATATATACTAACTCTGTTTTTAATTGATAACGTATTTTTTTTATCATTCGTCTTATTAAAAATGTGTAATTATAATATATTTGTTGTGAGTTCTTTTATTAGTATTCTTATATATTTATATAAATTTTTTTAATTAGATGAATAACTAAATATATATTTAAAGTTACCGACGTTGTCTATTAAAAAATTTAAAAAATGAGAGAGTATATATTTCGAAGAAATTTATCAGGGCTGGTGTGCACAACGCACCATCTGTTCCTCCTGTTTTATAGCTCTGTTATACCTCTGTCAACTCGAAGAATAGTGGAGTAGGAGTTCATTTGACTTCGCCTTGAAGTAAGATCAGGAAGGGTCCTTTACTGATTACTCAGATTACTAAAATTGTGTTTGATGCTGTCATGTGGGCTATACTATCTGCAGAACTCTGGATCCGAAAAACTGTCAGGCTAACCTGACAAAATTTTAAAATTGTTGCAGAATGAACATGATGCATATTGTAAAAAGGAGAAGGGCGTATGCACAAAAGAGGAACACATCTGTTTAGAGCAGGTACAATAGCAGACTATAAGCCAGTTATAACTACATATCGAGAAGAAAAGAGAAGATAGAGAAGAAAGCGGGCTACAGATTTATAGCCGGACTCCAATACGTTATAAATGTATGAGAGGTAGGACCGGGTATTAATGATGTAGTATATTTTATAGGTACCTATTATATGAATGGGCTATTAGATTGGCTATAAATGATTTGGAGCCAACAGTTAACTATACTATTGAACTTGCTCTTATTTATCTGCAAACAATAACACAGTTCCATACCAAATACGCACGATAATACATACTTCAAACAGACTGAGTTTAACGTACATCACGTCACATGGAACATTGCCCGTCCTCTTAAACTGGAATACTACATCACACACAAACAAACTACCAATCGGGGCGCACAAATAAATCTGCAACAACAGATCTAGTAAACACAGCCAACAACAACAGCACCCGTTTTATTCTGAACCCTCTCTGCTTCTCAATCATTTGGTTGCAATGAACAGCCCCCACCTCTGCTCCCCGGCAGAGCTCCGCTTCAGCTTCGCATTCCAGCCGTTCACAATGTCATCGTAGTCCTCCTGATAATATACATGGGATGACAATTGAGAGAATGCTCACTAGGAGTCATGGAAAAACATAAGCAGGCGTCAGAGCTGGGAAGCACGAACCTGGGTGAAGTCTGCCAAGAAGGCTTCTTTGTTCTTCTCAACTTCAGCAAGCTCCCTCTGAAGAACACGCAGGAACTGAAACATATAGCATGTGGCAGTGATTAGTCTCGAACGAATCGCGTTTGTCCAAGCATCGTACAAAAAAATGGATTTGGAGGTGCACAACAGTGAGCGGAATTCAGAGAGGTAGGGTGATAACCTGGTCCGTGCGGTCTTCAGCAATGACATGATGGAAACCAGCATCCTCAAGCATCTAGTGTTGTGCAAACATAAGTCAGAGTGGTTCACCTCTTTTTGTTCAAATCTACCTAACAAGTTAGATTGATTGATATGTTAATGTCACTGCAGAAGCAAACCTTTCCGTAAGTCTTCACATCATGGAGGTCATAGCCTCTCTGCTTAATGTAAGCAGCAAATTCTTCTGATGGTTTCCCAGGATTCCTACAGTAATCACTGATGAGGACTTTGCCCCCAGGTTTCAGCCACTTGAAGAAACTTCTGAACAAAGCAGGTTTATCCTGCAAAACCATGTATGGCAATCGTAAGACTGTTGCTTCTGTGGTTAACACAGCTACAAAGTTGTTACAGGTAAGAATCCCATGATCAGCTATGCTGGCTAACAGCTGCTCGTAGTATAATTGTGTTAAGTAGGATACTTGTAAAAACATCTGTAAATTCTCTGAAGTGAAGCATACATGTATGTGAAGAATGGTGTCACGGCTGTAGGTCACATCAAATGTATTTGGTGGGTAGGTCTTTGTGGTGCAATCAGCAACTTCAAACTCAACCGAGCACTTGCGTCCAATGGCACGTTCGATTGCAAATGAAACCATGTTGATTGAAAGATCAATACCAAGAACATGGGCATCGTAGTTTTCAGCCATATAGAAGTCGCCGCCTCCAATTCCACACCCAACATCAAGCACTTTCTGTCCAGGTTTAAGATCCAGCTTATCGACAAATTCCTTTGTGGTTTCTGTTCATGAATAAGCATGTTTGAATGAGTAAATGTTGAAATTTTAATAGAGGCAAGGAAATTGTTCAACTGACCAATTCCACCAGTGCTGACATAACCCTCTCCGAAGACACGCTCATAGCGTAAGATTCCAGTGGTTTTGTATTGCACATTGTCCAGGAATCTTTGGAATCCTCTGTCTTCTGTTGACTTAACCTTTTCCCATAGCCAACATAACTATGGACAATAAGGTTGTAACAGTCAGTATTGTTTGATTGCAAAAGTGCAACAGTGTATGTCACCGAAGGAGATAGAGTACCTGATTTTGATTTTTCTTGCTTTTCACATAAGCCCCAATGCATTTGCATGTTTCTAGAGAAAGTTCATAAGAACCCCCATCTTTATCATAGGAATGGCATTCTTTAAATATCTATGTTCAAAAATTAGTTAGTTTCTGGATAGAAAATGAAAGTATGCTTTGCTATCATTTTATTGACCATAAAAAAAATGAAAAATCATGCAGGTATCACAAAACAATACAGCAGCCCTCACTTATTATCTAACAAAATTATAAGCATCCACTACAAATATGCTTCAGTTAAATATATAGGACAAACAAAGGATGGAAGTTGTAGAGTTAGCACAAATTCACTTTTAAAACTGACTGTAATTGAGAAAGAAACTTGAGTTGAAGCTGTAACCTTTGTATAGAACCTTGGCTCCCGGTAGTGTGTTGGATTCACTTTCCTTTTGGAATCTCCAGATTGGTGAAAGCATGACTCCCTAAAGAATATATGGCCACTTACCTTCAGCCATTTCACCATTCTTCCTACTAGCTTCTCGACCTACAGTATGCCATAGCAGTTAGAAATCATCATACAATGTACACCTGTCATGTATGCCATCTTTTTAGTGAAATAATTTTAGCTGGCAATTACTACAAATGCAGAATTTTTTTTTATAAGAAAAATAGTATCAACATTCATAAACATGTCCCGAGCTTACCTCCTCATCTGAAAGGTACATTAGTAGCCAGTTTGAGAATATGAGATCAATAGAGTTATCTTCGATCTTCAGGTCCGGAGACGTGACATCAGCACACATAAAGGTTATGTTCTTGTTATGTCCATTTATGTTCTCATTCTACAGAGAGATAAAAGGAGTGAAAACTCATGGAACTATGCATAACCAACAAATTCCATCTGCCAGACATGAAGGTATTTGAAGTGAGAAATTTCACCTTCTTAATCACACTTTCAATGAAGTCTAGAGCTAAAACATGGCCAGCTTCTTTTGCCAGTTCCCCAGTAAAGCGCCCTATTCCGGCACCAAGCTCCAGTACTGATTTCCCTTTGTAAGAAGGGAGTACAGACAGGACCTGCGCATCAACAGTGTCAATCAGTCCTGTGCGAAAATTACAGTTACCCCCAACAGTAAAGACAGAGCTCCACGACAAACTTTGCATAATTAGCATGATAATAATAATATGAGAGCGGAGTGCAAGCAAAGCATACTCTAAATAGCAATTAGCCCATTGGGGAGCTAAACGACTGGAGTATCCTGATAGTTAACAATATAAGTGGCAGGTAGAGCCTGAGAACGACAACCACAACCCAGATATTTTTTTATGTGTAGTAGGACACATGCCTGTAACCTCCAATCAAAATTTAATTAACAAAGATATGCTTATCTAATTCCCATTAGTACTGTCCACTTCTACCAAGCCCATGACATGCAAAGTTGGCCATCCAACAGAGATTAACCTTTTTCTCATCCATACCAAAATTAGCAAATCTCTGCTAATTCATAGATCTGTGCATAATTACTACTGGCCTCGCCAAAGCAGAAACCAAGAAAATTGCAGGATCACAAAAAGGAAGAGTCAGCATCATGCTATCTGCATCAAGTCTAGTACTCGTCAGTTCCTATTGATCAATTTGCCAACCTGTATAACCCAGAAACGAATTAGCTCCAATACTGTCACTATCAGCAGTTGCTATCGACTTTATAAGGGCCAAAAGGGCGTATCATTTGTTCACTGTTTAGTACTACACGATGTAACGTCCAAAGATATCACCGAATTTTTCAGTATAGCAACATGACAACGTACGAAGACAAGCCAGACAGAATCTTAGCAGCAACGAACGAGATCGATCATGTAAGAGGAATTTGCAAAATAATACGTATTTTAATGTATGACGTCGTTGACTTTTTAACCAACGTTTGACCACTCGTCTTATTCAAAATTTTTATGCAAATATAAAAATACTTATGTCATGCTTAAAGAATATTTGATGATAAATCAAGTCATAATAAAATAAATTATAATTACATAAATTTTTAAATAAGATGAAAGGTCAAACGTTTATAGGGAGTAATAATAATAATAATAATTACGAGAGATCTCTGCAGGTTGATCCGGATAGATGAATTCATGGATGGATGAGTCACCTCGGGGCGCTCCTCCTTGTCGAGGTCGGCGGCGCGGGAGTCGAGCATCATGGCCTCGACGGTGAGGTCCTTGGAGTGCTCCTCCCAGTAGCTCCGCTGCGCCTTCCTCTCCACCTCCCCGATCCCTGCAACGCATCCAACCAACCAACCAAAACCCCCCATCATCATCAACACACCCCCAATCCCCCTCCACCTCCACAACAAAAACAAAAACACAAAAACATTCGGATCTCTCATCCGCTCGCGCGCTTACCATTCGCCGCGACGGGCACGGCAACGGCGTCCATCTCGTCTCGTCCTCGCCCTCGTCTAGGGCGTTTTTGAAATTACAAGTTTCAGGAAATTCAGAGAGATCGGTTTTGTTGCAAAAAAGAAAAAGGAAATTAAGGCGTGTGGTTTAGGCGCCCTCGACGGCGCGGCGGGATCGGGAGAAGCCGCGGGAGCGGCGGTTGTGCGCGAGGCCCCTCTGCTGCATCAACCGGCGGATTCCCCCCGCGATTCCAGGGAAAAAACGCAACGCCAACCGCGCGAGCAACCGAGTGGAGAGTGGAGTGGAGTTGGCGGAGCGGAACGGGTCGCGTGCGGGCGCGGGTTTTATAGCCGCGCGCGACGATGCGGAAGAGCGAGACGGGACACGGGAGACGCTGTGGCGAATCCCCGTGTAGATCGGGTGGGGTCACGGTGTGGCCGCGGGATCGGCTGCTCGGCTCGGTACACGCCGCAGCCGCGGCCACCGTGCGACTCGCGGTTTTCTTTTCTTTTCTTTTTTTTTTGGGTGGGCTGCGCGACGTTGCACTCGGGGAGGGTGACGGTGACGACGGCGAGCAGTGGACGGGGGCGGGGGCGGGGGCGGGGGCGGGGGAGGGAACAGGGGCGGCTTCACTGCCTGTTTGGGCGACGACGATATGACGCGGCTCTGTAGCCGTTAGTTGGTTCAATGGAGCGAAAATATCTTCTTTTTTTTCATCGTGATATCTTAGGGAGGATCAGCGGAACATCTGCAACATTCATCTATGGATGAAAATTTAGAACATAGTCGACCCGCTATAATAGAGTGCACACATCATTATTTTTCGTATGGCTTGTTATATAAAATAGGGTCTAGATGGTGGACCGGTTAGAAAGAAGAGGATGGTACAAAACCAAATAATGTGTCCCCTATGTCGTGCAACACAAGAAACGGTAATACAAATTATGGCACTCTGTAGGTTCTCATAGAGAATTTGGGCAGCTGTGCAACAATGGGTGAGCATTGATCTCTATAAGAACTGGTGGGATACTTGCAACACGGTGGAGCAAAGCACACCCCCTCACATTCCAAAAAAACCACTTATTAAATCCTACTCATCCAGCCATCCTCGTCATCTAGGGATTTTGGTGCAAGCGAAACGCAAGAATCCTTCGTACAACTCCTATACAACCATACTTGCAAAATCAAAGAGGGGGCTAGGGGCTGGGTCCAAGGGGAGCGTCTAAGATCCAATAGTTCTATGCTTTAGAAGGGATCACACTTGATCTTTGATCAGGTAGGGATTTTTCCACGCCCACGTATGTATTTTAATTTTGTTTACTCCCTCTTTATCAATATTTATAAGGCAAAGTTTTTGCCCTCTTTCAAAAAATTAAATATCAGGAAGGATAATACATTGACATAATCAGAAAGCGAAATACGTACACACTGGATCAAGAAGGTTTAGCATCAACATGTGGTGGGCGTTTAGAACACAGCTGCCTTAGGAGCAAGTGTAATATGAGATTTAAGCCATCTATAATATAATACATCCACCATGTCAAAAAAAAAAAGTTAGTTGGAGGAGAGAATCAAGCAGAAAAAAATTTGAGTAGGCGACTTTACCACTGGTTTTACACAGCTCCAAGACGAGGTGAGGCAACAGCTGATTCTAGCCCGTTTCAGATATATTAGTATTATGTTGAAAGATCAATATAGCCTCATTAAGACTGCATATTTCTTCAAAGTTTATATGCTCGGTTAGACTTTTGATATGTCTAAGCTCTAATTTATATGTTTGAGGCGATGGGAAGCTATATCTAACCAAAAGAACGTAAATAATAAGAGAGGATACTGTAAATCTGGCCTTAATATAAAGTATTTATGAGACAAATCCTTCCATCTAAAAATGAAGTTTTCAGAGACCGGAGGGAGTGCACAAGATGGAATAGTCAGAGCATAAGTCCGGGACACGTGGCTGGAACATACATGGACAATATTTGGTGTTTGGTAGGACGAGTGATATTGTGTTGGGTGAAGGCTGACGTGGAGGTAAATAATTGGGATGGTGGATTCCCCGGTCCCAGATGATTGATACTTTCGTCTGGTTGCATTACATTACTACAACGTTGAGAATCACAAAGTTTATCATTTCTTTATAAATAAAATGCAGCGTTTGTTGTTACATTCAGAAAAATGAAAAGGAGAATACACACAGAATACGTCATCATCAGGCCAGCATCAAATCAAATGTGACATGATGCTACAGGTCTAGCATACGCAGCGACCAGTCGGCCGCAGTATCTTTGTGTCGCCATGTATACATATGCTGTTCGTATTGTGTTTCTCGAGCCTTTGTTTTTAAAAAAAAAATTAAAAGGAATTCCGACCTGTAGCTCATGTTGCATAAGAAAATTTCACCAGTAAAGATTCATTCCCATGTGCCTCCCTCCTACAAGGCCTACAGTGGCCTGGAAAAACTTTGGGACAGTTTAGCCATATAGGTGGGGAGGAGCTTTTCACGGGGGCGAAAGGCCGACCACTGCTTAAAGATTCTTCAGTTTGTTGCTTACTCAAGAGACGACAATTTCATGCGGTACATATGGTGAATTATTGTGATATGCATGGCAACATCAGCTTCAATTAAAACACAAGGGAAAAGAATGGCAAGCAGTACAATCTGCCAGTGTCACTACGCAAATTTCAACAACAAACTTCGGCTACATAATGTTCGAGAAGTCAACAGAAATTTAACAACTCAGATGACACGGAAGAGTAAACACCATGATGGAGGAAAGCTTTAAAAGATTCAAGAAACACAGAACACAATCTTATGGAGTGAAACAGGCTTCTTTGGAACAAAGGAATTTCATAGGAATTGGTTCATTCCTCCTAAATTCCTTCGCTTCCAAGGAGGCTTAAATGGAGTATCATGCATGAACAGTTTAGAACAATTGTTCAACCAGCCATTTTGGTTTGTAATCATGTCATACTATTTATTGACATATAACTGATGCTACACAGGCCACTAATTTCTTTACAACAAGGGTTGCTTGCCAGCCCCGTGTGGCGAGGCCAATACACAAAATCAATTACACGAGTGACATACAAGTAAGGCCAGGCACAATGCATAATATAATCACACGAAAATCGCATTTGCTAGGACACAATATGCTCTTCTTCTATGCAACCTACAGAAGTTGGGTGCCACCAAATGGGTTGGCTTGCTGATGCCCGTTGTTCGCCATTGGGAATGGGCCAAAACCAGAATCCAAAAATGGGTTTGTTGCAGGGCCCATGCCCACATGCTGCGGTTGCATTGGTGGTCCAAAGGGATTTGCTTGCATCATAGTTGGTATCTGTTGATGCTGCTGAGACATGGCAGCCATTTGAACCGATGGTGGAGGAGCAACTTGGTTCGACATTACGAAAGGATCATTTGACATGAACGGGTTGGGAGCTGAAGAACCATATAACTGCTGTTGCTGTCTCTGCCTGTAGTCCCCCTGGTCATATAGGCTTTCCAAGATGAGCTTGTCAAACCCACCACCCTGTAGACACAGAATAATCCCATTTAATTCTCAATTGGAAACAATTGACAACCAAAATTGGCCAAAAACAAACATGAGTAGAAGGAACTCCAAAGAAGTTAAAAGGTTAACCAGGAATGCTGTACTACTGTTTAGCAATAAAGCAACTAACTTGGGCAACCATAATGCCATTCTATTTTGACATAATCATCGTCAGCCTCCTCTGTTTTCCGCTAAGTACCTCTAGCTAGTGTTAAAGGGTATAGAAGGTTAGGCGTACCAAACAGTTATGCAGGGGAGCCATGCACTCTCAAGAAAAGAAGAAATGCACAAGGTTGGCTTAAGAAAATAAATTCTGCGTATGAAAGACCATAGACAAGCTATGGCTGTCATAACTTGCTTGCATAGTTAAGGCACAGCAAGACATAGATTGATTTAATCATGTGACTTTGCACAAAATAATTGCAGTGCAAAAGCATCAACTAAAATCGCAAATCATGTCCAAAAGCAATTGCATGATATATGTGATTAGTTAGACCTAATGAATCCTCAAGTGATTGAAAATGCAGTGAGCAATGTTTGACCCACTGCACAACCAAGCTTATTTTACATCGCTACAGAAGAGAAAAGGTAGCATAAGTTGATTTCCTCCAAAAATATTTCCTAACTTCCTTGTCAAATATTTCCCGACTTGCTTGTTGCCAGTCTTTTGACCGTTGACCCAAATCCAAATGCAGTCGCTCGGTAACAGGAGGGCGTGGATTAACATAATAAAATACAAATGGTAGATTTCTGATATCGCCGATTGCCAGGACTAGCCACAACAAATAAAAATACCATTAAAAGCAATAAGAGTGAAGAAACCAACCAGTTGACTATCTGCAGCAGATGAATTCGTGTTACTTGGAGTGGTAACAAGGGCGAGTTCCCACCCTGTTGGATCAAATCCTTTATCTTGCCATGTAGCGGTGCTGGATGTTGAAGCACCAGCATCTAATAGAGATGACAAAATAAAGAGAAAAACAGAACATCAATAACTTTAACCCTATTGACAATCACCAAGAATTCAAGACATGTTCATAAAACAAAAGTACCTGATGGAACAATGGCCAAAGCCAGAGCGTTGCTTTCTTCTATCGCTGATACACTAGGGTTCGGATCATTTAATCCCTATGGAGTAAACAAAATTTAGATTGAAAAATTAAAGCATTGAATAACAGCATTCTTTACTTTACTTACCAGTAGATCACCAGTATCTGCCACCTTAGTCTTGGAAGGAGGAGGTGAAACAGCTTCAGTAACAGGTGGTACTGGAACAGGTTCTTCAACAGGTGGTTTGTCCTCTTCGACAGGATCAGGCACAGAATCTTCCTCTTGTTCTTCAGGTTTATATGTCAGAAGAAGCCTCTCAGGTAATTCCTGATCAGAATGATTCGATTCAATGGACTGGATTTTTTTTATGGGTAGCAGTGGGAGAGTCTCCCACTGGGCTATATTAATACGAATAATTAATGGACAGAACTCATTCCATGTGATCAATACAACACCTATGGGCAAATAAAGTAGAGAGAATTTCAATTCGAAATAGTTATATAATAATTCATATTCTTTTTTATAAATAGCTATCTTATGTTTCAAGCTAAAAGATATGCATATATATGCCTATGAACTGCAATACACTTGCATGATCAATGATATAAGGTCATTAATTAAGATGGAATCTCCCTCTCTTCCTCCCTCCTTTAAATTAAGCAGGTACACCTGTAAGCTGATTTACCTATTTCAAGTTTTCAATGTAGTATGGGATTTTTTTTTCCTTTAGATGCGTAGCAACAAGTTATTTGTTACCTTCTAAATTACAGAAACTATGATGCACAGCTCTCCTGCGCGTTCAAGGAAAAGAAATTAGAGGAACTGGTATTGTTTTCCTCATATTTGTTCTCTCATTTCCCACATACCATCACGAACCACATGTATGCTGCAAGATCTACTGTATAATGTATAATGTTGAAATTCACAAAAAAAATATATTGTTCTTTTCCTTTTGGACATTTTTTTTAGGTACGTGTCCGCACTGTAGAAAATTCCAATGACACTACAAGCACCACTAAACTATTGAATAATTCAATTATTTCTTCTTGTCTAGATACCAAAAGTTCTCAAATTATTATACTTAGCACGAAACATGGGATAAAAACTGCTATATTAACAAGTAGAAACTCAAAAAGGTTCACAGTTCATGCATCTAATATCCAAATTAGACAGCCTGATCACTGAAATAATAAATAAAACAAAGAAATGTGCAAGTACTAACCAATGGTTCTCGCACTGGAACCATGCGTGGAGCCTCCCTCACATACTCCTCCATAGTGACAAGAAATGTTTGTGGCGGCTGAGAAGAAAAAAAGAAGATGTTTTCTCAAGAAAGATATCTAATAAAAGTGAAACAATTCAACAAGGGTCAATCCCTCACCTCCCTCAGAGTGGGAAATTGGAAATTCCTAGCAAGTTCTAGACCCCGGCAATTTTCATAGAAGTCAGATAGGCTCCCAGCCTGTATAGAATAACAAAACAACATAAGAATGAATAAAATACATCACCCCCATACTTTATGGAACCAAGATATACTCCACAAAATAATCGTCCAGGCTTTGGAGCTACCTGTTGGCCTGCCCTCCTGTAAATTTCAAGGGCTTTGAGTGCTTCATGTCTTGGCATCTCAAAAAACTGAACACATGAAAAAGGAAATTACACATGTGCAGATTGTTGATCATTATAAAGTACTACTGGAAGAACAGCTTTTACCTTATCAACAAGGTTAATGATCCCATCGTTTATTGCACAATATATTTTGAAGCTCTCTTTTAGCACCTGTGAAAAAATAGGCCACACTACTTAGCCATTCCTCTATTAGCCCAATCAACAATGTGGATATTGGTGTTCAGATAAATATAGGATGAGTTTTTACTTTTTTAAGCTGGTAAGAGTACATGATATATTCTTGTTTGATTATTTGGATGGAACAAAAATATACAAAAGTGAACACAAACAATTTGTTGGTTCAAAGATAATTTCAGGAAATTAAAGCAAGTTTATAATCGAAAATTTCCACATAAGGCAGCTAACTACTAACGTCAATGAATGATACAGACACCTATCCTTCTATCCATATGCTTCAAGCCTTCAACAGGGTGTATTTTCATTAGCAAAGGGTGGATGGATAAAGGCAATTATTGTGATGCAATGGTATCTAAAAAATTGCACCATTTTCACCAATGACATTTTAGATTGTTAACAAGCTGATACTGAGAACTGAATTTACAAAAAGAACAACCTTCAGGTGAAATCAAATCTTTATTTTAAGCTTAGAAGAACATATAATAGAGAATAGAGTGAAAACAAATTATACGGAGTACAACTAAAAATAAATATAACTTACCAAAGCTAGAGCATATTGCACCAAGTAGTTATTATTTGCAGCTCCTTCCGGCTGCAATGACAAAAGCAAACAATGATATGTTATACATAGAGCAGAAAATGATTGAAAATGAGTGTGTCATATCTAATATGTATTGGCATGGAGTATGGAGATAATCACCCGACATCCAACAAGTCGATATAGTAACTGCTGCAAAGCTGGCAACTGCTCTAACAGATCCTGGGACTCCAATTCCCTGGTTCTGCTGTGCCCCTGATGATAAAACATAATTAGGTGAAGCATGGACAATCTAGTATTGGTAGAGAAGTGTAATACATCTGATCCTCAAAACTGATCAGTTATACCAAGGTTGGGATTGTAGTGTTTCAGACCTTTTCAGGACCTTGACCTTGTTTGGACAAACGTTCAGCTTCAACGTCATACTTGAGGACCCTGAAGCATTCCAATCTTTCCTCCAGAAACAGACCATATGTACGAACCCATGCAGAACAGTCCCAAGCTGGACAGTACTCAATATTACACAGGGAAATAAAGAGGAAACAAGCATGTCAGCAGCAATTTCCTGTCACCTAGATAAAATACTAACCAATTGGACTGGAGTCATCCTTGAAGTTTGAGAGCTGCAAAATACGCCCCCTCTGTGCAAAATTAAGAAGCTCTTCTCGAAAAGTAGGGTCACCCTCTCGAAGAAGTCTATGGATCACTACAAGTGTTTTCAAGGCTACCTGCATGTTACAAAAAACAAAGAAAAATCAACTAATCAGCTCCTGTGTATGATTTTCTTTTCCTTACATTCTAGGGCTTTCTCTTTTGCAAGCATAAGATTTAAATTTGCTAATTAGACAGGACGCACAATAGTGACATATGGCTGTGAGAACAAGGAATTAATGAATTGAATAGTGGACTTGGCAACAAAGAATTACTGATGCTCAATTAACACTGAAATTTTAGCATAGCACTTTTGACTCTAGCAATGAGTATGATTTTACTTTCTTTTATTGCATTAACATTAATAGCTAATATCTTCGTGCAGAAGATGTAACTTTGAAAATCAATAGCTAGATTCCGAAACGCGGCAAGCAAGTGATCTTAAGGATTGGAACAATGCAAATTCATAGCCTGCTCAGTAAACATGTAGGATTATATATTTATTTTGTTATTATTATTTATTTAGAAGAGGGGGCAATCCTCAGTTTTATTTCAAAAAACTACATAAATTAGCAAGACTAAAATATGTAGCTGGTACTGTACAACTATAAATTAGCATATAGTGTCTATTTTTAAATGTCCAGACCAAAATCCTAAGCAGTATGACACCCAGGAAAGACCTAGAACGGAATTACTGTCAACATGCCTAGAAAGCTCCTGAAGATGAACATATCAGCAGAAAATCCATTGGTATCAACGCACAACAGGGCCCAGTCAGAACTTGACTCCACTGAACTTCTTGTGAGAAATTATGACGATCGGTCTATGTTACTGGAAGCTATAGAATAGTAATACTAACCGACTTGTAGAAATTACTTGAATCATGGAATCAGCCTAGCTGATGTTTCAAGTTATAGATTTTTAAGCGATCCATACGAAGAGCAGTCATTAATATTATAAGAAACGTCTACATAGCATCAGCATCCAGACTATTAGCAGCATAGCAGCATCCAGGAGCACGATAGATATATTATCTGAATCAACACAATAGGTCATCCATACAACTGTTCATGGAAACAACATATAATCTTGAAACATATAGGCATATACTATCAAGTCAACAGTCAGACACAAGCATCACTTTTCTAGTCTCGTTATACAGGACAGTATGGTACCATTCGAACATTCACAATGCATAGAATTAACCCATCATCCCAAAACAACATCAAAAGAGATGATAAACATGGAAGATAGTGTTGCACTTACAATCCAATTGCGTGTTTTTGCAAGCCGGCGGGAAAGCGCGTGGATACAATAGGCGACGTCTGCCCGAGGCCGAGCGATGGACGTCGCGGCAACAATCTCTGCAACAACAGCATACACGCCATCAAACACGGAAAACACCACCTGAGGCCAACCGAAAAATAGAACCCTAATACCCTCCTCTCTCAGGAGCTTCCCCACTTTCAGGCACGATCTAATTATAAAACCCCAGTAACACCTCCTAATTAATCAAAAACCTAATACATGAAAATATACGGTGTGAGAACGAATCAACGCACTGCGCAGGTGGCGCTCCTTGGGCGGGCACTCCACGTGGTTAGTCGCCTTCACGATCGCCACATCCAGATCCTACAAAAAGCACACGCCCAAACGAATTTCCAATCAGAACCACGCAGATCTAAGCCTCCACACCACATCAAAAAAAATCTAGGGTTTCCCACGAATCGGCCAAACTCGGACAGAAGGGGAGAGAAAAAAAAAACTCCCCCGGGAGTTCCGGATCCGGACCTTGAAGTCGGAGTTGAGGTTGGCGAGGCTGACGGTGGTGGAGTCCTTGAGCGCGCCGTACGCCTTGCGCCAGCTCTGCATCGCCGCCATTCCTGCGGCTCCCCTCCTCCCCCTCCTCCTCCTCCTCCTCGCCTCGCTAATTTTGGGGTGGTTTCTCTCTCTCTCTCTCTCTCTCTCTCACGCACGCGGCGTTCGATTCGGTTTTTGGTCGAGGGGTTTTTTGTGTTTGCGTGTCAAAATTCGCCGACGCCGGGGAGTGAGGAGGGAAGGAGTCAAAGAGGGTGTGTAATTAAATACAAGGTGGGGTGGCTTTCTGTGAATATATTTTCGCTTTCGACTTTTTCCTCGTGTGGCTTTGCGTTGCGCCGAGTGGAAGGTTCGAGAGGAGACTTGGCACCTGGGAGATGCTCCACTTTTGCATTCAACCCCTCCACTTTGTCGAGTTTTACGTTGTTCTGAAGCGTCGCGAGCGGGTTTATAGTTTTTTTTTTCTTTTTTGGGAGGAAAAATTCGGTGACTTTGAAAACTATTTCTTTCAGAGGCAAGCATACAACATTTGGTTTGAAAATTATTTCTTTGAGATAGTCTTTAAGGCATGGTTCAGTTTCTAACTTTTTTTTTCAAACTTCCAACTTTCCTGTCACATCAAAACACTACTACACACAAACTTTTAATTTTTTCGTCACATCATTTCAATTTCAATCAAATTTTCAATTTTATGTGAACTAAACACACGCATGCAACATTTGGTTGTTGATTGATCAGTTTGGAATTAATATCTCCAGTATGATTTATTGCACCATGCAAAACAAAGAAAAACGACGGCAGTTCGGTTGTGAGCCAAACCCATTATTGTTTTCTGTTCAATCTAATCATTGGTCGGTACTAAATTATGCTCTTTGTAACTAACCATGTAGTACTATCTATCTGTTATTGTTGATTGTTGAGCAAACTACTCATGTTAAGTTGGTAGTTGGCACTTGTGTATTGTGCCATAATAAGGTGGTGTTTGGATCTAGAGACTTAACTTTAGTCATTATATTTAGACACTAATTTAAAGTATTAAATATAAACTACTTACAAAACTAATTACATAAATAAAAGCTAATTTGCAAGACAAATTTTTTTAAGACTAATTAATTCATAATTAGAGAATGTTTACTGTAGCATCACATAGGCTAATCATGGATTAATTAGGCTCAATAGATTCGTCTCGCGAATTAGTCCAAGATTATAGATAGGTTTTATTAATAGTATATATTTAATATTTATAATTAGTGTCCAAACATTCAATGTGATAGGGATAGTCCATCTAAACATCTTACTGCTATATCTAAACTGTATTTGGATGCACGTACACGGTAACAAACGCTTTTGGTCTAATCTACACCTCAGTAGAAACTGAAAATCGACTTCTTTGCTCCTTGTATCAGACCTGACTTTTGCATAATAAAACCGTTTCGTCGCTAGTGACGTTCACAAGAAGACCAGTCTGGCAAAAAGCATGGATGGCCATGTCGACATGTCGTCCTGGCCGGCTGTGCCCTCCTGGCCGTGAACTGTGTTGTCGCTTTTCCACGCTGAAGCGGTGGGCTTTGAGCCTGACAGATCTTCTATGCATTCCAAACCTCTGCACCATTATACATTTGGCTGAGTTCGGCACTTCAGTTCCCAACTCATCTATTTTATTTTTCGCACGCACATTTTTTAAAAGCAAATTTTACTACAGAACATCGCAATTATGTGATTTTAGCTTAGGGACACCGTGAAAGTGACATTTTAGGAGAAAACATCCCATAATTATAAATATTTGCTGATGGCCATCGTGCCGTCTAAAGGATCCTTTCCGTGCTGACG
This sequence comes from Oryza meridionalis, assembly GCA_000338895.3. NCBI lineage: Eukaryota > Viridiplantae > Streptophyta > Magnoliopsida > Poales > Poaceae > Oryza > Oryza meridionalis. The sequence continues at coordinate 27,434,764 of CM002528.2, forward strand.
TGACGGACGGAAGTCCATTTTTTAGACACGGTCGGACGTAAATACCCCTATGCCACGTCAGAAAAAAAAAAAAGGCCTCCCGTCCGGCCACTCCTCACCGCAGCTGCAGCAGACGGCCGTCGAGGCCCTCGTCGTGGACATCGCCGCCCGGGTTGGCGGCGGCGGCGGCGGCGACGGCGAGGTGCTCGTCCACGACGTCGTGCGCGACGCCCTGTTCCCGGTGGCCGCGCGGTTCTGCTTCGGCGACGGCATCGGCGAGCGTGATGTGCGCGACCTGCAGCGCGTGTTGCGGGAGTTCGAGCTCGATGTCGTGGTCGGGGGATTCGGTGGCTCGATGCTGGCGAACCTCGTGCACTGGTGGCGGCTGCGCCACTTCGTCGCATCCGGCCGCCGGCAGGCGAGGTTTTCCTCCCTCTCATCTCCCGAAGGCGGCGAACACAAGTTCCGTCCTTACGTCGACTCGCTCCACGACCTACGTGTCCCTGTGGGAGACAACGCCGCCGCCGGCGAGGGCAAGGAAGAGCACCACCTCTCCCATCGCGCGCTCACCGACGACGAGATGGTGGGCCTCGTGTCGGAGTTCCTCGGCAGCGGCACGGAGTCCGTCGTGTCGTGCGTCGAGTGGACCCTCGCGCACCTTGTCATCCAGCCGGAAATCCAGGACAAGCTGCGCCGCGAGGTCGTCGCCGCCGACCGCCACACCTCCGCGCCGTGATACTCGAGAGCCTCCGCATGCACCCGCCGGTGCCGCTGACCATGCGCGACGTCCGCTCGCAGCAGGCGGTTGAACACCTTTCCCTACCAGGCGGCGGCGTGCGGGTGCACTTCATCCTCGGGGACATCGGGCGGGACGGCAAGGCGTGGACGAATCCGGACGAGTTCCGGCCGGACAGGTTCATGACCGGCGGCGAGGCGGAGGGGGTGAGCCCGCTGCCGAGGCCGAAGGAGGTGAGGATGATGCCGTTCGGTGCAGGGCGGAGGTATTGCCCCAGCATGTGTCTCGGGGTGGCGCACGCCTGCCTCTTGGTGGCGGCGCTCGTGCGCGAGTTCGAGTGGGCGGCGGCGGCGACCGGCGGCGTAGACCTGACGGAGGGAGAAAGGGAAACGAGAGGGAGAGAGATGAGGAGAGATCGAGAGGAGAAGAAATCGGAGAGAGAAGAAAAAGAAGAGGAGGGGGACACTGTCAAGTGGGCTCCACATAACCTTATTATCTCTTGTGCAGGGGTATTTACGTCCGATCACGTCAAAAAACGGCCTCCCGTCCGCCACGTCAGCACGGTAGACGGCGTCGTGTCCATCAGCAAATATCCACGATTATGGGATGTCTTCCCCCAAAACTTCACTTTTGCGGTGTCCCTGAGCTAAAACCACTCAATTGCGATGTCCTGTAGCAAAATTTGCCTTTTTAATCATAGGACTAAAAATTTGCCTTTTTAGCTAAAACCACTAAATGGACCAATGGAGTATGTTTTGCAAAAATTTTCTATACAAAATTACTTCAAAAATATCATATTGATTCTTTTAGAAAAAGCTAATATTTAATTAATCACATGTTAATAGACCGCTCCGTTTTGCGTGCAGAAGAGATTAGTTCCCATCCTGCACTGCTGAACACAGTCTGGCCTAATTCTTTTCTATAACTCTTAACATGTTTTTTAAACTGTTAAATGATATATTTGTTGTAAAAAGTTTCTATGTAGAAATTATTGTGAAAAAATCAAACAAATCTATTTTTTAAGTTTATACTAATTAATTAATTAATCCAAAAGGAAAGAACGAACACAGCCTTAGGAACTTCTCTTTTTACTGTTACACGAAAGATGCACATGCACACCACATTTACATGTGTGAGAGCGTCTTTCTAACACATGCTCAAACAGAGACAAGCGACAAATCCTTAGCCTCACTAAATTTCCTTATCTACAAAAAAATTCCATTAAAAATCGACTCATGTGTGCGTAATATTTATGTACGATTTCGACTTGGGTGTTTCCTCCATTCATGGACCATCTGGACCTCCATATGAGGAATCAAGTAGTTCAGTGGCAGGTAAAAGTTAGTCAAAAAATCATTCAAAACGCTGCTAGAATCTAGTCATATGGAAGTGGCACCAATATAGTTGAAGTCACTTGGCACAGTGAGCAGAATAGCAAGAAACTGGTCCCAACACTCCAACTGGAACATGGAGGACACTCGGATAAATGCAATAGAAGAGAAGGGCAACATGGCATAACTGGACCACAACCACAAACTTCACTCATCACTCCATCAGCCTTCACGAGGTTCAGTTCCACTTATGAGGATTCATTAATCATTACGACCACCTGCCATGGGTTTCTTGTACCACATGATGAAGGCACTCCCCGAGCAGCAATCAATCACAGGTTAATCAAGTACAGTGGATCTGTTATGAACTTATCATAAGGGTCTCTGAAAATTTTGTTTCATGTCCAATATATGTACACCTATTTGAACATCGGTATATGCTATTGTGTTTCCGATGGAACGACGATTTGTACTCACCAGAGGTAGGGAAGTAAGTAGGCTGTACCATTACCATTGCTACAGGGCGAGGTTTTTACAGAAGAAATGGACGATGCACAGAGGGACAGAGCTGCGTCTGCTACTCCTCCTTTGGTATCCACCGGCTCCACCAAATGCTTTTGCTCTGGCTGCTAAGCTCATCCATGCTTTCGTTGATTGTCCTCACGACCTTTCTCTGTACACGCAGCACGGAAGCAAGCAAGTTCCTCCGTGCACTACCTTTCTTTGGTTTGATTTCCTGTCGAGCAGAAAAAGAAATGAATTACCCCTCGAAACAAAAAAATATTATGAAAACCAAATGATATGTTTGAGCTAGAGAGTTTCAGGCTTTCAGCTATGCTGTCATGCGTACCCTAAGCTCTTGAAGTTGTGCCTCTGTAAAACCTCCTTCTGCTTCTGTTCCTGATCTTGCCATGAGGCCGACGACCCAACGGGCTGCTTCACTGTAGTCCTTCTGGGTTGCACGAAGCAGTTGCAGCCTCAAGTTTTGCATTACAGAGAGGCCAAGGAGCCCCTCACGGTTGAAATATGGATGCGCCAGTGCAGCCTTAGCACCAGTCCTTTGCCGTGCTTTGTACCGGACCATCGATGTGAGAAGTTCCCATCCAATACCACCATCTAAATCCAAGATGTCAAAGCCCCTCCGGAGCTCCGGGGTAGCTCGTGGCTCTACCAAATTCCTCCAAGCTTCTAAGTCATAGTTGCACCTCTTCAGTTGGCGGTTAAATTGTATGAGGCTGCTGTCCGTTCTCAATGATGGAAATGCCTAAGAAAGACTGATATGTTAGAGAAGATCAATAAGAGTATTTTAATGAACATCTATACAGATCAATATGTTCAGTAACATCAAAAGTTAGTTACTCTTATTCCAATATCTTGTCAAAGAACTTTTTGGTTGGAATGCCATGCAGCACAACATTACTGTCAAGAACTCAAAATGACAGTTCAAACATATTACATTTGGTGTCCTGGACATGTATTCACAGTGCCCCCATGCACTGAAGTGAGGAGGTGTGGCTAACAGCTGGATAAATTTAACTTGTATGAAGAAGTCCAAAGGAATAAAAGGATGGAAACACACTTGTATATTATCTCAAGTTATGAAGAACAGAGATCAACACAGACTCCACTCACATGTTGGTAACTATGTAATGCACTAGCTATAAATGCTAACTCATCTTGCTAGGAAGTAGCATAGCAGTCGCTACAAGCTCAACATGAGCAGAGTAAAAGATTTTGTAGAAACAGCGGTAAAGGGGGATTAGTATTGTGACATTTCAAATTATGGATAAGAAGCTCCCCTGCTGCTCCAGGTAAAAAAAAAAAAAAACCCCAACCCTGCTGCTTAAATTGGGAGGATGGTTGGAGAAATTCCAGTGTGACAAAGGCACATCAATCTAGAGATTCAGTTTTTGACAAAAAACACTATTAATCTATACTCCTGTAATAACATACCATTTGTAAGAATATAAGGCCCAGGCTATATATGTCAAATCTGTCAGGAAGGTTTAACTGCCAATGAAAAGAAAATCGATGCATTAGATAATGCAACAAACTGATTGAATAACTATAATAAAGAACTGACACAAAAAAAAAAGGATTTAAAGAGTACCTGCCAAAGGACTGGAGATAAAGCAGTTGCAACTGGAGCAGAGGGAGCAGATGGTGTTTGAGTGCTCATTATATATTGCTCTGGTGCAGCATACCTGCAAAGCATTGATAAAGCTTCAATCAAATCCCTAATCAAACTATTTTTAGCACATTATAGCATTAATTAACTTTAAAACATAACTTCTTCTTTGCGAGCAGTGTAATTATGGATCATGAGGTAGTTTTGAGTACCTTGGATCTAAAAGGAACTCACTAGGAATATAGTTGATGCCCACTCGCAAATCAGCTGCTGCTCCAAGATCAATAATTTTGAACGTACGAGATCCTATCAGTAGACAAAAACTGAAAATATTAGCTCAAAAGATATTTTCATGATACTACAAACAAAATATGTTCTGATTATTACCTTCTGAAAATATCACATTTTGGGGTTTTACGTCTCTGTGAACAATCCCTGTCGAATGAAGGCCATCAAGAGCAAATAAGAGTTGTCTCATTACTGTTTGAATAATCTTATTCTCTCTTGCTATTCCCTTTGGCAGGTCTTGAACATCTCCTAGAATCTTAGTCTCAACCTGATAAACCACAAACAAATTTGAAATGATAAATGTTGATTGAAGATGAACTAATCCTGTAGGACATACTAATTCAATTTGTTTATCGCATCTGTTGATTTAAGTTTTTAACATGATTTAAATGAGAGGCTTAATTACCCCCTTCCAAAATCAATCTAGATAAATGACAGCACAAAAGATTGCAATGAGAATAATGTCACTAGTAATACAAACTCATCTGATTATTTCATTAACTGAAAAAAGAAGAACTGTTCAACTAGAGCCAGTGGAAGCAAGAATGCAACAAACTTGACCAACCTGAAACTATTTTTCAGTTTGTATGGCAGCACTTACATTGTAAGGGAACTCCTTGCTTTGCATGAGATCGAATAGTGTATCCTCACCTTCATAACGCCAAATAAGCCAGTATTCATCAGCTCCCTTACCTTTAGCTTTGCTCTAGAAAGAAATATATATGCAATGTGAGTGTTAGGAGTCTATCATATTGTTTGCAAACAAAGGTAAGTCCATAATAAGATGATACTACACAAACATGAGATTATTTATACCTCACGAAAGCCATAAATAAAATCTGCACAGCTGCTAGCACAGGCCCTCCTGACACGCTCGTTCATCCATATTTCTACTGCGCCATACTCTGTCGCCTTCTTCACAACAACAGCACCTTGCTTTAAGAGAAACAAACAAGGTATTAGTATGCACAGCCTAGCAACTACCTAACTCATAAAAATACCATGTTGCTGATCTTCGAAAGCTTGTTTAGAAAACTTTCACGGGGTTTTAGGCTTTTAGGTACACACCTAATACACTATGCGGCTGATTAACTTATCACAAATTCACAGCCACCAAAATATTTGTTCAAGTGCAACCCCTTGTTTACGCGGTATACTACATACTATCAACATGAACTCACAAATACATTTTCACTTTCTTCATGACCAACTTCAATTACCCGGGGTTACTTCATTCCCTCCAGTAAGGCAAGCAGCAGCCATGCATCAGCAACACAAAATTCTACATATCTGAAGCTTTTACACGCAGATGCAGTGATGCACATTACTGTTTACCTTCTCCGCCTCTTTGGGGTCAGCCAGCGACGCCTTGTAGACGACTCCGAACGCGCCCTCCCCAAGCTTCTTCCCGAGCACGAATTCATCCTGCCAAAAAGCAACCAAATCATCCCCCCAATCGAAGAAGCGCGGAAGAGTTAGGGCGTCGCGAGTGCCCGCGCGCACCTTGCGGAAGGTCGGGCGGAAGACGCGCTCGGCGAAGGCGAGCACGAACATGTCGAAGAAGCCCGGCGCGACGCCGGGGGTGGACCAGAGGTAGGACGCGGCGGCGAGGGCGAGCGCGACGCCGGGGGCGGTGATGGTGAGCCCGTCGTTGCGGGGGAGCGTGCTGCGGTAGATGACGTCGCCGCACGCCATCACCGTGCAGGGGAGCCCCACCCCGACCGCCTCCACCAGCTGCCGCCCCAGCTCCCCGCCGAGCTCCGCCGTCACCGGGCGGAACGACGCCGCCGCCGTCGCCGGCGGCCGCCGCCGCCGCCGGCGGAGGAGGGTGTCGTGGCCGGGGAGGAAGGAGGTGGAGAGGCCAAGGCTACCGGTGGCCATTTTTGCTCTTTTTTTTTTCTCTGATTCGAAAAAATGCGGCTCACACTATTTCTTGTCTGCGTGTGTGTTTATTTTCTTTTTTCGAATTATCGTGGGGAGATAATTCGAACGTGTGGGATCAGAACAGGTTGACACGTGGGATTTGGCCCACCTGTCAGTGTCTAAATATCCAAGTGGCTGGGAGTGCGGGAGCGAGCTTGCATGGAGCATTGGAGCATATCTTGTTGGCCCCACATGTCAGTCACCTTAGAATGCATGGCTTGAATAAGGCATTCTCAAGCAGTTTGCAAACGAAAAATAATTTTTGAACAACACTTTTATATATGTGTGTTCTTAGTTATCTAAAAGTGAAGGCTGAAAAATAAACTTCGATAAAAAACTCTCAAAATTAACTCTAAATTTAAAATTGAAAATTCAAATTTTGATTTGATAAATATAAGCGAAAAGATGAGGGTGCAATTTTTGTTCCTGGTTCCCATTAAATTATACAAATTTGGTTTACTATGATAGTTAGGCTTTATTTAGGGAGTTTTTTTTTTATTTTGATAAATAACCTATGAGATTTTATTTTTTTACTTTTTGAAAAATCTTGCAACTATTTTCTTTTTTTTTAAAAGAAGCAACTATTTTTTTTAATCTGAACAAGAAACTATATTGTTTAGAGAGTGAAAAATAAATTAGCTGACAGAATAACATCCAAATATGGCCTAATACTACTATTTAACTGTGAATGAAGATAAGAAATCTAGATATTTTGTTACCTGGACTAATCTTAGTTTAGTTCGTACAACAAAATGGAGAAAATGTGAGATGATATTTTGTGGCTGTGAGAAGATGGACTTGGAGAGAAGTATCGGCCTCATCGAGCTAGTGGCCAGAATTCGCTCTCAGGGTGTGATTGACTCGTTGGACTAGTGGACTGCAGTCCAAGTTTTGTAAGTGAAAAAAATCTACCTTACACGTTACAGCTTACTGTCTCTGTTCAAATCCCAGGCCATGCTTCGATTCCTAGCGTCTTAAAAAGTCTGATTTAGAAATTTTACAGAAACCAAACTGTCCATGAGTTTGTTTGAAGAGCTTTTGGCACCTATAATTTCTCACAGAATTAAAATATCCTTCAAACAGTACTTTAGTTTTTCTTTTTCTTTTTCAGAGAAGTAATTTAGTTTTTCATTCAGATTCTATAACCTGTAGAATATAAACAAACTAAACATTTAGAAATTGGATTTCACACATTCTCCAAATTCTCGAAGATTGACTATCAACTTGATGCTTCTTATACAATATTAAGCTTCTCAAGATTTACAAAAGAGTAAATTGTAACCACAGTAGACGGTATAACAACTTGACAGATGAGTGCGATATAGTGCAAAAACTTAAGAATTGAACATCCGAGTGCAACTACTTGATAAGTAGGTGCGTTCTAGTAAAGAACTTGAAAGTTTAGTATTTTGGTGTAGTATTAACTTGGCTAAATATATGCAAGGTGAGTTTTTTCACGATGTCAATATGCCATTACATATTATTCCTTCGGATATTACCTTATAATAGTGAATTTAATCTTTATAAGAATTATACTGCACATACAATTTACATCCAATTACCTTTAAGATTTTTTTTGTTTTCTTCACCTTATAAAATATCAACCGGAATATAATAATTTCTACATCCAAGTTAATTGCTTTCAGTTATTAGTTATTAGGACAAAAATATAAATATGCTTATACAAATCCACGCTAGTATATTGTTAAAATAAGTAGTTAAAAATTGAATTTATATAAAAAAATGCTCCAAATAATTAAGTTGTCACATAACTTCTTAATATATGGTATCAAAATCGTACATACCTTACAAGTTGCTATTTATGTGATCACTTCTAAAGTTCTTATATTAAATTGCACATTCCTGCCAAGTTATTATACTAGAACGCTCATTTCTCAATTTATTGCGCCAAATTGCACCCACCTATCAAGTTGTTGCACCGTGGATGTAATTTACTCTTTACAAAAATAGTAGTATTACAAATCATCAGTAGTACAGTACTCAGCAGTAGTATAGTGACTCACGTGATTAAAAGGGACTTCCGGATTGGAACTTACTGGATGGGCCACCTCTCCTCAACGGCTCTTGTGGTGACGGCCCATTTCCCTCTCTTAACTAGAAAATTTTTCCTAGCCCAGCCCTGAAATTTAAAAGGCCGTAATCTGTATCCTCTTGAAAAACACAGCCCATGTGGATGGACAGTGCGAGTAAACCTGAATGCAATTAGATTAGTGCAAATCACTTCCAAGTTCTAATTAAGCAACATACAACAAGCTATGTCTCTTAACTCCATCAAACTGCAAAATACAAACGCCTCACGAAGTCATGATAAACTTGTTTTTTGGGCGAACCTGCGTGCAGGTCGGTGGGAGGAATAAAATCTCATATTTATCATATCAAGATCATGGAACGCCTGAACATTTGTTTATCGCGGTCAAATTTAACCCAAGCTGTTTGTTGCCATTAATCCACCACCATTAGTGCCCAAGAGGATCTCACATTCTCTCTCCCATTGCAACCATCACGCAAAGACGCAAACCCAGAGCCACGCCTGCCTCGCTGCCGAATACTCTACAAATTAAAACGGCGTGTGTTTTTTTTCTTCAGTCAATGCAGACACAGCTTGCTCAAAAATTTGGAGAGAATTTCGCCTGTATGAGATCTTCTTTGATGCTGCATGTTTTCATTATCTCAGCATTGTATAGTTCATCAGCCAGCTGATCGACACTGCAATTTGCAAAGGATGTGGACACAGAGAAGTTTTGCTTTGGGAGGATCGATTCACCTGATGACTGTGCCACGACTGAAAATTGGATGTCTGAATTATGGTTTGAAACTAAATCAGAAGAAACCAAACCTGAATCAAGGAATTCAGGGATGCGTACGCTCTGAAACGTGACGTTTGTACTAATGACTATAGTATAGACTTATTGTACTACAGATAGCATGATAAACAGATAAAGAATTGTGCAGATATGATTTCTTGTCCCTTTGATGAGTAGGATCCCTTCTAATGCAGCTTGTACATAGAATCTCTAATCATAAATATCTAAAAATATCTCCCATAACTATTTAAGCATATCATTTGGTCTGTTAGGATACTAGACAAAAATATCTTCCCAGTTGCCTCTGCACTTTAGGAGTGGCGCCTTTGTGCTGACCAGAAACCAATCAGTTCTGCTGGTTATTTCTTACAATTTAGCCCCTTCTAAAACTCATCTTACAAATATTCCCTCTAGATAGAACCTATTATGTTTTGGTTTTATCATAAACCAAACTTCTTCCAGTTAGACCATGTTAGTTTATACTTGTACAACGCAAAATTAATTTCATTAAATCTACTATTAAATTTATTTTTATATTATATTTATTTAATGTTAAAAATGATGCTATATTTTTTATAAGCTTCGTTAAATTTAAAGAAATTTGACTTAGGAGAAAACAAAAATCTTACATTCTGAAATAGAGGAAGTAAACATGATAAAAACTTTTATAAAAATAGATCTCGTAGCTCAGCACAATAGGGATTTTCGCACCGAGACCTTTGACACTCGTGATACGGTGGCACCAATGCCATGGTGAACGGTGGACGGTTGGACACCGATGTGGCGAGGGGTTAATCGGCGATAGCCAACCTCCAAGGACTGAGAAAGGATGGAAGTCCCTACCTTCGGTTGATTTGGCATGTTCTAAACAAATTATTCATTGGATTATTTACTCCATGCTTCTAAAATACAATTTCTCAAAAAACATTCTTCTACTTATATTGTTTAAACCACTTGTCATAATCTATTTGTTTGATTTATAATATATAATATTTAATTTACTAGACGATAAATGGGGCCTCATATGGCCAAATAGTTAAAACTCCAGAGCAATTCTGCCTCCAAAATATCTGTATCATGAATGCATTCAACTCCTTGTCATGCTGATGACTGAAGGAATCTCTCTCTCTCTCTCTCTCTCTCTCTCTCTCACTCTTATCTGACGAGCAACTCTGAAACAAAGAAGAAGCTGTCCATCCGTTCGTTTCCAAAGCAAAAGCACGAGCTAGCTAAAGGGAGGAGGGCAGCTAGTAGCTGTTCAGACGCGGCTCACATGTGATACTTGAAAATTTCGAAGCTACCGTACCTTCAGAGAAGAGAAAACAACGCGATTATACTGGTTTTAGTGGCCTTTCGATGGTACGAAAAGCTTCAGATTAAGCCACATATAGAATCTGGGCATGTGATTGTCACATGACCCGAGCATGATGGAGCTCGAGTGCTCGACTGCATCGATCGATCGGCAACGCAACGCGTGCTTGCTTGGGGTGGTGGTTTTTCCGGCTCTACAGGACTATAGCTAGCTAGCGCAGCCGTTTCTCAGGAACGGCGGTTTTGGCAACCGCAGCTGATTTCACCGTGAATTTGGGTTGAAGTCACCTCGTTGCTTCTGTAATACTAGTGCTCCATGGATCGGACAGAGAAGGAGAAATATTAGTACTAGTTGGGTTTTGAGTTAAACGAGGACTTGGGATTAGTCTGCGATGCAGTGTTGTTCTGCGTAAATTGAGATTAAAAAAGTTATTATGCGTGAATTATTCTATCTGATGATGTACACATGCGAGCATTCATTTTGTTCAAACTGAGGGCCCAATGTTTAATCAATTTAAAGCGATCTTAATGGAGGATCCAACTTCTGTTTGGAGGTATATGGAATAACCGTAGATTTATAATAATGAATATCGAAAACTCGTTACTCTCTTTTAAATTTGACTCACCTATAAGGTTGTATATTTTTACTTTATTTCTTTGCAACATCTGAATTCTAGGTGCATTGGTGTGCTTTCGTCGTACGCAATGAATTTCTGAATTTATTTTAATTTTCATTACGTGTAGAAATAAAAATGAAGTATAATTCCTTTTATGTTTCAATGATTTACTTATTGCCAACACAGATTTCATATGCTCTATTTTGTTCTGGTTAGATGCAATAATGTATTGCGTTTCCTTTTTCATTTTCAGCTCGAATGGGAATCAAAATGAAGCTTGGTTGTTTATTTTATTTTTGAAAATGCGTAAAAGCCTTGCACGTCGATATATTAGCAAAAGAAAAGACTTTTACAACTACGATATGCTGACGCGACCATGGGAGTTATAAGGGATAGGGGAAAAAGCATTGGGCTAACTTGGAGAAAACTGGGCTCCAAACAACAAGAGGAAAAGAGAAAGAGACAAGCTAGAATCTATATGCAAAGCAGAGCTCCTACATGATATATTAGGCTTCGCTACAATCCAAAGCTTCCCTTCTTGCGTGATAGGATCGATCACTTATCCATCGAGGAAAGTATCCCCGCGAAAACACGAGCATCCCCTTCTAGCTACCGATGCTAGGCAACAAGGAGAATGATGGACTCGAACCCCTTCCTGTGCTGCGCCAAAGGAACTCGACATAGGGGAAGGAGATTGAGCCCTAGAAGAACGCTAGCATTATACTCACCACCTGTATAGCGCCAGATGTACTCATCTAGGGTTCTGTATAGTATCCCACGGTTGGAGAAATTAGGAGAGGACTCGCACTATCAGGGCGCTGGTGATGTCAAAAAGCCAAGTATTGTTGGTGAGGCCAACAGCCACCGAAGTGGACTTTCGGCCAACACCAGTTAATTTCTTTATTTTATCACCTGAAGGAAATAACCCGCCTTGCATACATGTTGAGATGGCAAAATGTTAGCTTGATGCCAAATGCAACATGAAAATCATGTATTGTACGGACACAATTACTAGCACATTGTATACTTCCACCGTTTAGGGTTACAAGATGTTTTGACATTAAACTGCTTCAAGTTTGACCAAGTTTATAGACAAATATAGTAATATTTACATCACCAAATTAGTTTTATTAAATTAATAATTAAATATATTTTTACAATAAATTTATCTTGGGTAAAAAATATTACTATTTTTTCTATAAACTTGATCAAATTTAAAGCAGTTTGGTTAAAACATCTTACAACCTGAATCGGATGGAGTACATTGTAGTGTGTAGTGCTTAGATGATATTAATTGCATCCCACACTACTATATATTCCTTTCAGACACATGGTTTGTACGGCTTAATATGTCCATACTACTAATAGCCTGATGAAATGATTAACACATGGGTTAAAAAAGACACTAACCTGAATTTCTTATGGAACATTATTGTGTTAGATATTGCATATACCATATTTCAAGTTGGGGACAGAATTAGGAGCCAGTGTACACTACAGCCGACGGTGACATGGCCTCTATCTTCTTAGCTGCTACTAGCACCTCCGTGGAATCAAATCATCAATTCTCATGTCAGAACTAGCTACTACTCTCTCCACTACTACTAGTAGCAGGTTAGGAATATTTAGCAGGGAAGGAATCCTAGAGGGAGCAAATTAGGCATTAATTCCACACTTAACCATGGAATCAATTCGATGTCAAGCAGGACCGTTGGTCTACAGGCCCGGGAGGCATTGTCCCCTGGAGCTATACCGTCATCAAAATTCGTGCAACTTGACACAGGATGCGTTTGCATGTGCTTCCTGGAGATGGCAGCTCCCCACTTCCAAGAAGGGGTATATGCCCTTCTCCAAGATGGTGCTTATTATCATATGCACAAGTAGGTGAGCATGAGGTAGTAGAAGAATTCAAGAAGAAGAAGGAGAAGGCTTGCCTGCTATATAAGCTGGCCAGATGATGCACACTTGGACACACCAAACAACAGCAGCTAGCCAGCTGCAGATCCAGCACTAGTGACATTGAGCCTTCTTCTTGCTCTTTCTTTGCCTAGCTAGCTAGATTCTCTTCTTCTTCTTTCGTTAAGGATGGTTAAGCTGAGGATCCATGAGAAGAACAGGACCGGAGGAGGAGGAGGAGGGCTCAGCAGGATGCTGAGGGAGCAGAAGGCCAGGCTCTACATCATCAGGCGATGTGTCGTCATGCTCCTCTGCTACCATGACTGATTTGACTGATGATGGTCTGAATCTGCCACACCTCTGCTCTGCTGCTGTTCATCGTCTTGGCGATGGTTTCTGTACTGCTACTGCTACTCTTTGGTTCTGTTCATCTGAGTTTTCGGTTCTAGGAATATTGTAGGCCTGACAAATTCTTTGGTGTATATAGGATAGTTTTGGGATAGATCTACTGACGGTTTTGATCATCTTCTTCTCTTTTTTTGTGAGTTTGTGGTACTCCTAAGTCCTACAATGGCAAGGATGTACGTGTATCTTGGTGTCCGGCAACGTTCTTGGATCTTGTCCCGTGTTCTTCTGTTCTCAATCAGAAATGCAAAATGAGAAAAATCTCTGTCTACTGGTATTTCTCTCTGTCTCTGACTCTGCTAATGGCGTATGATTTGGAATCTGGCAATCAAGTTTGCACCTTCATAAAAAAAATGTTGGGATCAAGCTAATGCATGTGGACTAGTTGAAACAGACAAATTATACTCATGTGGTCAGACATTGTTGCATGGAAGCTCACAGCTGAACTAACTATGAACAAAGTATTATCAATGTGTACATGAGAAGAAGATCAACAACATTTACTACTCATGAAAAAGTTACTTCATTGTAGTTTTAAATCATGTAATGTGGCCTTCGATCAGGAAAACTCTGAGTTTTTGTCAGACAGCTTTGTTATACAATCCAAACTATGTATTCACTCCATTTCTATTTAGCGAATCTACCCGCAAAGCTTCTGTATTTTTTTTCTAAAGAAAAGGAAAAGGCATGACCTACATACACACTTCAAAATTCAAATGTGTGTTTCATCTTTTGTCTTGCACAATATACTGGTTAGAATCTAAGAATGGCTAAGCTAGATTTAATATTATATTTATCCAGTTCCCAGATTTCAGGGTTTAGAGGGTATGCATCTTCCAACAATACTGGGGTAGTGAACATGTAAATTCCTTACAAAATTGGTATATAGAGACAGAACAGAGATTTGTTTCCCCAATAAGGATCCATATATTCAATTTTTTTTTTAACTAGTAAAGCTCTTGACAGGCAAAATCTTTGCCTGCCCCTCAAAAAAATCTAGGAAAAATGAACCATTAAATTGTGATAAAAAATATATAAAAACCTGTCCAAATAGTATTAGGTGGATTGAGCAGGCAACTCCAGAAAAAAAAAACAGAGAGAAGCTTCAAGGTACTTGCAAATAACACGCCTACCGGTCTTGATTTTTGAAACTCACAGCTCATTGTGAGTAGACATCTGTCAGATATATCATCCAGTCTTATTTTTTGTTGTTTATCATCAGAATTGCTCAGACGATTAGTTGGATGAGCTTGATTTTAAGTCTTATCAACTAAACATGCAGATTTCTGCCAGGCGACTAAGGCAGTTCAGATATAAAATGTTTCAATTTTCTACGGTCTCTCTGTCCATAAAAATGCTAAAATTACCGTCAGTTCTATCTTTTGCAACATCATCTTGGATTTTGGAATGCCGTTTAACTAGGAAGACTCTGTTTAATTTGGATTATTGGGTGAACTATAGCAATAGATTGCCGATGTGATTGTATCAATAAATTAAATGCTTTAAAAATAAAGTTAATAAATAACTCGGTACAAGTGGTTTAAACAATACAGCAGAAAAAAGTTTTTTTTTAGAAAATGTATTTTTCGAAGCATGAAGTAAATGATCTGGTGAATAAGCAAGAAAGAAGCTATATATCTGACCTTTAAAGTGACTGCTCGTGCACCCAATGGCCCTAATAGGCTAATAGTTCGACCTGAAACAACCTTGCAGAATGCATTTGTTTACTTCAGACTTCAGAGATAATTGTAGTTTAGTAGTACAATTTGGCTCGGTTCCAAACAATCGTACTTTCTTTAGTCCCTATGGTCGGCAAAACCAGCGTTTTACCCGCCATCGGAGGTCGTGATAGAAAAGCATATCCTATATCCACTTGCTGTACTTCCTTCAGAAAACCATGTCCAAGTTCAGGCAATGGCTGCGAACTGAAGCTTAATTTGGAACAGCTTGTTTACTCTTCCATTGGAGCTACTGCGAAGTGCTAGTAATCTTTGTACCAGTTGCTGTACTTGGAGCACTAGCTCTGAAGTTCGTGCTGTTTTCTGCGATCAAAACTGTGATTTGAACTGCTTCCAGTTGCTATGTGAAAACTGAGAAGAACAGAAAAGAAAATGCTGGTATCTAGAGCCAGCATTGCGTTCAAGAAACCACATGCAAATGTGCTCTCAACTCTCAACTGTCTATCTTTGATTGCTATCTGTATGAACTAATGCAAACTACTCATGACCAATAGCAGAAGATGACCATGGTTAGCTAAGATAAGACGATCTCTTGAAGATGTGAAGAATTGTTGCAATGTCTGGGCGATGGACTTGTTTGAAAGATTTGGTGAGGATTGGATGCTCAGAAGATAGATATCACCACTACGTTGCTGTTCAAATTCCACAATATAAAAATTTCTGACCACAGCTCATGTAGCACCTGCATGTAATGGCTGTTCATGCAAACTGTAAAGTCAAATACTTAAAAAATGGCATCACCATGGAACTCAAGTTCACTGAACAAAAAAAGTCAAATAGCCGGAGAGTATTGTTTAGTGAGAAGAGGGCCATATTTCGGATGATGGAATATATATCAAAGTGTTTGGTCGGTCCGGATGCTCATGTCATGAGCTGGAGCTTAATTTTTGTTTACTGATGAGTCAAACTGATTCAACCAGTGAAGAACATGAGCACGATTTGCGCAATGACTGATCCTTGAAAACTAGAAGAGCCATTTTAGGGTGCTCTATAGAGCCACGGCAAATCACAACCGTTGATTATTTGTGCTTCATTTCTAATAAAAAAACATATATGATCTCCCTTCACCTAATACATGATGGCTAAAAATGCAAAGTATCTACTGACATAATTATCTTTCCTAAATTAATTATTTACAAATGATGAATTTATGATTTCAGCAACAAACTTAACAAGCCCACAATTTGCCAAAACAAGGCGCAATGACTATGCATAAATTGGGCTTACATGTCAATGGAAGGCTCTTAGGGCAGTCCCAACCCATAACACTAGATATGGTTTCATAAACTCCACATCATCAAGAAACTAGTACTAGACACTACTCTTCCAATGCAAACACCACTATTCCATACTTTAATTTAATGCTACTTATCTCACATGATGTCTTGGATGTTGTGTAGAAACCATGTCTCATGCAAGATATGGTTTCCTTCTCTTTTCTCATTTATTCACTTGCCACATCATTTTTTGTCCTAGGTGTCAACTTATTTAATGCTATGGACACCATCCTAGTCATTTGGTTGGGAATGCCCTTATGTTCGATTCTCATAGTTTTTACACTAATACAAAAATATGAAAAGTCGGATTTGGTATGAACAACGGATTGTATGTTTGCCATATGCAAAAGATAAATGAAAATAATTCAAAAATTCCGAATAGACCAAAAAATTTCAAATTACTGGTTTATTATAAATAATTCAAATTTTGTTATGTGGTGGAGCCTACCAACCCGAGTTAAGTTTTAAACTTAACACAAGTGTTAGTATTTACGGTTAATTATTCTTTGTGTTTCGAAAACTCGAAAAAAAAAAGGAGAAAAGAAACAAGGTTCCTTTGCAACGGCAGGAAAAGAAAAGGAAAACGCGATTAACTTTGCAGCGAAGTAGCGTTGGGCTTTGGGCTCACGGGCTTTACTAGGCCGATGCCTCGACTTCTCCTTTGCAGCTTGGACCGACGCGTTTGAGCGCGGCCTACTCGACGAGACGGACGAGGCTTGTCTCTCCGTCCGCGAGACTCCCGGCCCCGGTCTCCGAGAAAAATCTGGAGTTGCACAAGATAATTAATTTGTGCTTCCTGCATGGCTGCATGCAACTAAATCGATCAAATCCCAACGACCCCAACAGACCAAATCCCAACCTGCAATTCGCATGGTCTCCTGCCTTTGCCATACTCTGAATTCCCATTGCGTGGACCGACGACGAAACGACCGTGTCCGGATGTGTGAACTCGAATTACTATCTGCATGCACGCATGCAATATTCCAGTTCACACCATCTACAACATATATAAGTTATGTCCTCGCAACATTTCGAAAAAAAAAATCAAACAATAATAAGATGAAGAAAAAAAAAACAGATCAGACCGGGAAGCAGTACGCATGCATGCAGTTAGATGGAAAAAAACAATAATCAATCAATATGGAAAAAAACAAGTAATTAAGAGCAACTTCAATAGTATAGCCAACTATTAGCTCCAATTTATCTATAACCAATCTAATAGCTCATTCATACAATAGTTATATACTACACTATTAATACCTAGTCTCACCTGTCATACACACACTACATCTTGGAGTCTGTGCTACAGCTGGCTACAAATCTGTAACCCGCTACTCTTCTCTCTTCTTATTTATTTTCTTAAAATATATTTGCAGCTGGCTTATAACCTGCTATTGTACCTACTCTAACAAGATCAGACCGGGAAGCACGCACGCATGTACTCATCCTATTGATCGGCAGAGCGAACGTCCCGTTTAACGCGCTGAGAGCGAGCGAGAGAGACGCGCAAAATTTTCTGTGCGGGCAGAAGCCGTGTGCGAACGCGTGGTGCCCGAGAATCGCATTGAGTATATCGTTCAGTTGATCGATTTCCATCGATATATACTCATCATCATCCAATCTCAAAATTAAGAAACAGAAAGGCTTACTATTTCCTCGGCAGTCGGCCCCGACCAACCAACAACAACAAACTTCGGAGAGCCCGAGAGTAGTCAAGCCGCGTCGTCGCGTGGTCGTCGAGTGAAAAACCCTACGATCGAGTGCAGTGATCTATCGCCCCGGCGCCGCGGCCGGCGCTTTCTCTTCTCTGTCGTCATGGGGAGGGAGGCGTTCTCGCCACCGCCGGCGGCGGCGGCGGTGCATGGAGCCGGCTCGTCGTCGTCGTCCGGACTGAAGAGGAAGGCCGCCATGGACGCCGACGGTAGCGGCGAGGACGACAACTGGCTGAAACTGTCTCTTGCTCCGGTGGCCTACGGGGATGCCGCGGGCGGCGTCGCCCCGGCAGTGATGACGTCGACCGAGGAGCAGCCTGCGACGGCAGCAGATGTGGCCTCCGGATCGGCGCGCGCCGGTTTGATCCCCAACGGTGCAGTCCCGGTATTCCCATGCTTCAATTTCCTTGGAACTTCAACGTCATCATCAAGCCTATCGCACCTCCATCAACAATCTTCCTCGACTCGACGTCAAATCAATGTGTCCACAGCAAGCTCTAGCGGTGGCATCGGCGGTGGTGGCGACGATGAGGCACCGAACGTCATGAACGGCAGGGGCAACGACAAGAACGATGGTAATGCTCTTTCGGATCCACCGTATCCTTGGGCTACCAATGAAGCGGCCAAACACCACTCTCTCGCCGAGCTCACTCGTCGTGACATCAAAACCATCCGAGGTGAGGCTCGGTGCAGGCGGTGCGACACACACAAGATGATTGAATACGACATTGCCACCAAGTTTCAAGAGGTGTCCAACTACTTCCGTCAAAATTACCAACATATGAATGACCGCGCACAGGCGCGGTGGATGAACCCCATCGTGCCGAACTGCGACAATTGTGGCCATGAGAGATGCATGCGTCCGGTGATCGCCGCTGAGAAGGAACGTATCAATTGGTTGTTCCTACTGCTCGGGGAGACACTGGGTTTGTGCACGCTTGATCAGCTCAAATATTTCTGCGCGCACACTAACCGGCATCGCACCGGCGCCAAGGATAGGGTGCTCTTCTCAACCTACGAAGAGCTATGCAACCAGCTTGCTCCTGGGCTAATCACGGGACATGATCAGTTGAGGATGCGTTAGCTATTAATTTTTTCGATTGTTAATTTAGACTTTAAAGATGCAACCATGCGTGCCTTAATTTGCGGTTGTTACATTAGGTTTATCTAGAGTCTCTGTCTTTTTGTCTCATCTCTATAAGTATTTCGTGATATATTATTTCTCTCTGTTATTTCTATATTGTGCAACTGAATTTGAATGTGGGTGTTTTTTATAATTTCAGCCGGATTCTCGTTGTTATGTAGTGCGCATATATCCCTTTTGTGCGCACCTCCTGAGCATCGCAAACAGGATAATGGGTTGAAAACCCTATTTTGTCATGTTTGTTAATCAAACCGAATTTTTTGAACATAATAATTAATAACCAATGAGTTAAATATTTGGTAAATCACTGAGCCGAATTTTAATCATAGGATGGACGCTGAGGCGCACAGCTTCTAGGCGTGGATGCTGTTGGTAACGACGTCTCGAGTCCTATCCGGTCGCCTCGGTCTTACTCTCAGGGTGTGTTTAGTGTTTAGTTTACGCTAAAAATTGAAAGTTTGGTTGAAATTGGAACGATGTGATAGAAAAGTTGGAAGTTTGTGTGTGTAGAAAAGTTTTGATGTGATGGAAAAGTTGGAAGTTTGAAGAAATATTTTGGAGCTAAACATGGCCATGGTGCCATTATTGATCCCAGTTGCAGTGCTTATTTTAGTTTCTGTTTCTACTGGTGCGCTCATGTTTTCTGAAAATGATCACACTGTCTAACTGCATTATTTATTTGCTATGGCTGCAGTGCATTATTTATTTGCTATGGCTGCAGCGGGTGTCCAGTTGATATTGCTATCTGAATTCATTGTCGCCAGAGAGATCAGTAGATCCTTTTGTGCTGAAATTTTGACAGGCGCAGAGAACTCAGATAGAAGATTGGTGTGTTAGATAAAATATTATTTTGGTGACATTTATTATTCATGGCTTGTATGGATTGATGACATTTACAAATATTCTTGAATGTTTTATGTCCATTTAAGCAGAGCATTTGCTATGAAGTCGGTAATTGGACATTTTGTGTTTTTATAGATCTGTAATGGTATATGGTGTTTTTTTTGGTATAATTGAGCTGGTACCATCAAGGTAACCTAGCTACATGAATTGTCTTCTATATCATGAAATAGGTAGCCTAGCTACATGAATTGTCTTCTATATCATGAAATTATGCATCTTGGTTGAAATTAAGTCAGAATGAGGTAGCTGCCGTGCAGAGGAAGGGTTGACTATGGTAGATCTCAATTCATGATGTCATGATGAAGTTTGCACCGATCATGATGATCAATGTAGCAGAAAAATACTTAAGCTTTGTAGCTGCCATATAGTTATATGCATAAATTCAATTATTTTTGTATTGAAGCTTCACGGGTTGAATTGCATCAGGTTGCACTGAGAACAGCAAGAAGCCATTGTCAGTTACATGCTTTCTTGAAAAGGCGTATTGAATCTTGCAAGTAGATATACTCGACCGGTGCGTCCATGTTAGATCCGGCCCAAAATATGAAGCTGCAGCAATACAGATAGGGATCGATAACTGGAAATTCGCTCCATGTTAATTACCTAATTTTGGGTCAGTCCGGACGATGTCGATTTTTAAAATCTATGGTTTTCCGATCAATTGCTCGTACAATACAGTGGAACGGTTTACTTTGGACAAATAAAAAATTAAGTCCGCGACCGTCGGACCGGGTCGAATATTAAAAATCATTAATTTTCGGTCGAGCATGCATATATTATAGCCGAACGGTTTTTTGACAGAAAAGAATAAGTTCGGGTCAGTCCGGATCGGGTCGAATATTAAAAATCGTTGATTTTCGGTCGATCGCTCATACAATATAGCGGAACGGTTTATTTTGGACAAATAAAAAATTAAGTCCGCGACCATCTGGACCGAGTCGAATATTAAAAACCATTGCTTTCCGATCGATCGCTCATACAATATAGCATAACGGTTTATTTTGGATAAATAAAAAATTAAGTCCACGACCGTATGAACCGGGTTGATTTTTCAAAACCATTGTTTTCCGGTTGATCGCTCATACAATATAGCAGAAACGGTTTATTTTTGACAAATAAAAAATTAAGTCCGCGACTGTCCGGACCAGGTCGATTTTGTTGCTTATATATATCTTGGAATTGTTGAGGTAATATGGCTGAAGTTAGAAATTTGAGAATTTTTCTGATATGTTGTTGTGCATGGAGTTAGTGATGGTCTTCACAGCTCGCCACAAAAAGCATTGCGCGCACTCCAAACACACAATTCAAAATAACTCCCAGAAATTCGGATTTAAAACAAATGTACGACATTAATATGTTCAGTGTACTTGGCACAATTTTACTTAATATATTCAATCTACTTGACTCGGTTTTGATTTACCTGTACTATGTTGTATTCGTTAAACAAATTATCATTATTTTTTTTCTATCATTTCCTTATTTCTGTTTACTTCTTCATCAGTCTGTAACGCAAGAAGTGACCAATCACAAGAATGCTGTACATCTCCCAGGATGAGGTTTGGGATGAATGAATACAGGATCATGAATTCATGAAAATTCATATCTGTAATATATTCACACAAAGAAAACGTGCTCCCTCATCAGTTTAAAATCACTGAACAAGTGAACAGACTTCACATAGCTCTTCATACAAAAAGGATTTAACCTAGCTAACAAACTGTACAATGCCATTGACTCCAAAAGGAGGTCATCATTTTTATACAAAGCTTTTGGACTTGAAGAGAAAATCTGTTCAGGGACCACTACCTCGACTACCCATTTTGGTGCTATACTGGTGGAAGCACACCATATGCCCAACAATAAAATTTGTCCTGAACTTCATTCAAGCTATCCACCCTAATGTTCTATGTGCCATTCCTGTACTAACCACCACGTTGAAAACCAGTTGTGGACCCTCAGATCTTCGACGTTTCGCCGAAACAACCGCCGTTTCGTGGCCTATGGTAAGTGGTTTCTAGAAAAATATACGGGGGTCCACCTCTCCTAATCCAGTCTCTCTAGGGTGAGTCCCGTTATACTATACTGCAGTCGTCAAAAAAAACCTATCTCGATTCCATGCCCGGAAGGCAAAGTTATCAAGGTCTTAAATTCGCCCAGAAATCTCCATCGGCAGTCCACGGTGTCGCGCCCTCCAGCCTACCTTAACGGCGCGTTTAGTCGACGTGCTTGAGATCAACATTGTCTAAGCTATTCACACTAACGTCCTATGTGCCATTCCTGTACTAACCGCCTCGTTGAAACACAGTTGTGGACCCTCCGATCATCGACATTTCGTCGAAACAACCGCTGCTTTGCGGCCTGTGGTAAGTGGTTTCTAGAAAAATCTCTGGGGGTCCGCCTCTCCCAATCCAGTCTCTCTAGGGTGAGTCCCGTGATTCTGCAGCCGTAAAAAAAACCTATCTCGATTCCATGCCCGGAAGGCAAAGTTATCAAGGTATTAAATTCGCCCAGAAATCTCCATCGGCAGTCCATAGTGTCGCCCCGTCAGCCTACCTTAACGGCGCGGTTAGTCGACGTGCTTGACACCAACATTGTCTAAGCTATCCACCCTAACGTCCTGTGTGCCATTCCTGTACTAACCACCTCGTTGAAAACCAGTTGTGGACCCTCAGATCTTCGACATTTCGCCGAAATAACCGCTGCTTCGTGGCCTATGGTAAGTGGTTTCTAGAAAAATCTCTAGGGATCCGCCTCTCCCAATCCAGTCTCTCTAGGGTGAGTTCCGTGATTCTGTAGCCGTCAAAAAAAACCTAGCTCGATTTCATGCCCGGAAGGCAAAGTTATCAAGGTCTTAAATTCGCCCAGAAATCTCCATCGGTAGTCCACGGTGTCGCGCCCGCCAGCATACCTTAAGGGCGTGGTTAGTCGAAGTGCTTGAACCGACATTGTCTAAGCTATCCTATCTAACATCCTATGTGCCATTCCTATGCTAACCACCTCGTTGAAAACCAGTTGTGGACCCTTAGATCTTCGACATTTCGCCGAAACAACCGCCGTTTCGTGGCCTATGGTAAGTGGTTTCTAGAAAATATACGGGGGTCCACCTCTCCCAATCCAGTCTCTCTAGGGTGAGTCCCGTTATACTGCAGTCGTCAAAAAAAACCTATCTCAATTCCATACCCGGAAGGCAAAGTTATCAAGGTCTTAAATTCGCCCAGAAATCTCCATCGGCTGTCCACGGTGTCGCGCCCTCCAGCCTACCTTAACGGCGCGTTTAGTCGACGTGCTTGAGATCAACATTGTCTAAGCTATTCACACTAACGTCCTATGTGCCATTCCTGTACTAACCGCCTCGTTGAAACACAGTTGTGGACCCTCCGATCATCGACATTTCGTCGAAACAACCGCTGCTTTGCGGCCTGTGGTAAGTGGTTTCTAGAAAAATCTCTGGGGGTCCGCCTCTCCCAATCCAGTCTCTCTAGGGTGAGTCCCGTGATTCTGCAGCCGTAAAAAAAACCTATCTCGATTCCATGCCCGGAAGGCAAAGTTATCAAGGTATTAAATTCGCCCAGAAATCTCCATCTGCAGTCCACGGTGTCGCGCCCGCCAGGCTACCTTAACGGTGGTTAGTCGACGTGCTTGACACCAACATTGTCTATGCTATCCATCCTAATGTCCTACGTGCCATTCCTGTACTAACCACCTAGTCGAAAACCAGTTGTGGACCCTCGGATCATCGACATTTCGCCGAAGCAACCGCTGCTTCGTGGCCTATGGTAAGTGGTTTCTAGAAAAATCTCTGGGGGTCCACCTCTCCCAATCAAGTCTCTCCAGGGTGAGGCCCATGATTCTGTAGCTGTCAAAAAAAAGCTAGCTCGATTTCACGCCCGGAAGGCAAAGTTATCAATGTCTTAAATTCGCCCAGAAATCTTCATCGGCAGTCCACGGTGTCGCACCCGCCAGCCTACCTTAACGGAGCGGTTAGTCGACATGCTTGACACTGACATCGTCTAAGCTATCCACCCTAACGTCCTATGTGCCATTCCTATCATAACCACCTCATTAAAAAACCAATTGTGGACCCTCAGATCTTCGACATTTCGCCGAAACAACCGCTGCTTCGTGGCCTATGGTAAGTGGTTTCTAGAAAAATCTCTGGGGGTCCGCCTCTCCCAATCCAGTCTCTCTAGGGTGAGTCCCGTGATTTTGTAGCCGTAAAAAAAAACCTATCTCGATTCCATGGCCGGAAGGCAAAGTTATCACTGTCTTAAATTCGCCCATAAATCTCCATCGGCAGTCCACGGTGTCGTGCCCGCCAGCCTACCTTAACGGCATGGTTAGTCGACGTGCTTGACACTGACATCATCTAAGCTATCCACCCTAATGTCCTATGTGCTATTCCTATACTAACCACCTCGTTGAAACCTAGTCGTGAACCCTCAGATCTTCGACATTTCGCCGAAACAAGCACTGCTTCGTGGCCTATGTTAAGTGGCTTCTTGAAAAATCACTGGGGGTCCATCTCTCCCAATCCAGTCTCTCAACAGTGAGGCCCGTGATTCTGTAGCAGTCAAAAAAAAACCTGGCTCGATTCCATGCCCGGAAGTTAAAGTTATGAAGGTCTCAAATTCGCCCAGAAATCTCCATCGGCAGTCCACAGTGTCGCGCCCGTCAGCATACCTTAACGGCGCGGTTAGTCGACGTGCTTAACACCGACATCGTCTAAGCTATCCACCCTAACGTCCTATGTGCCATTCCTGTACTAACGACCTCGTTGAAAGCCAGTTGTGGACCATCAGATCTTCGACATTTCGCCGAAACAACCGCTGCTTCGTGGCCTATGGTAAGTGGTTTCTAGAAAAATCTCTGAGGGTCCACCTCTCCCAATCTAGTCTCTCTTGGGTGAGGCCCGTGATTCTATGGCCGTCAAAAAAAACCTAGCTCGATTCCACGCCCGTAAGGCAAAGTTATCAAGGTCTTACATTCGCCTAGAAATCTCCATCGGCTGTCCACGGTGTCGCGCCCTCCAGCCTACCTTAACGGTGCGTTTAGTCGATGTGCTTGAGATCAACATTGTCTAAGCTATTCACACTAACGTCCTATGTGCCATTCCTGTACTAACCGCCTCGTTGAAACACAGTTGTGGACCTTCCGATCATCGACATTTCGTCGAAACAACCGCTGCTTTGTGGCCTGTGGTAAGTGGGTTCTAGAAAAATCTCTGGGGGTCCACCTCTCCCAATCCAGTCTCTCTAGGGTGAGTCTCGTGATTCTGCAGCCGTAAAAAAAACCTATCTCGATTCCATGCCCGGAAGGCAAAGTTATCAAGGTCTTAAATTCGCCCAGAAATCTCCATCGGCAGTCCACGGTGTCGCGTCCTTCAGCCTACCTTAACGACGCGTTTAGTCGACGTGCTTGACACTGACATCGTCTAAGCTATCCACCCAAACGTCCTATGTGCCATTCCTATCCTAACCACCTGGTTGAAAACCAGTTGTGGACCCTCAGATCATCGACATTTCGCCGAAACAACCGCTGCTTCGTGGCCAATGGTAAGTGGTTTCTAGAAAAATCTCTGAGGGTCCACCTCTCCCAATCCAGTGTCTCTAGGGTGAGGCCCGTGATTCTGCGGCTGTCAAAAAAAACCTAGCTCGATTTCAAGCTCGGAAGGCAAAGTTATCAAGGTCTTAAATTAGCCAGAAATCTCCATCGGCTGTCCACGGTGTCGCGCCCTCCAGCCTACCTTAACGGCGCGTTTAGTCGATGTGCTTGAGATCAACAATTTCTAAGCTATTCACACTAACGTCCTATGTGCCATTCCTGTACTAACCGCCGCGTTGAAACACAGTTGTGGACCCTCCGATCATCGACATTTCGTCGAAACAACCGCTGCTTTGTGGCCTGTGGTAAGTGGGTTCTAGAAAAATCTCTGGGGGTCCACCTCTCCCAATCCAGTCTCTCTAGGGTGAGTCCCGTGATTCTGTAGCCGTCAAAAAAAACCTAGCTCGATTCCATGCCCGGAGGGCAAAGATTTCATGGTCTTAAATTCGGCCAGAAATCTCCATCGGCAGTCCATGGTGTCGCGCCCGCCAGCCTACCTTAACGGCATGGTTAGTCGAAGTGCTTGACACCGACACCATCTAAGCTATCCTCCCTAACATCCTATGTGCCATTCCTATGCAAACCACCTCGTTGAAATCCAGTTGTGGACCCTCAGATCATCGACATTTCGCCGAAACAACCGCTGTTTCGTGTCACGTCCTGATAAATTCATCCCGAATTAAAAATCATTCGCAAAAAGGAATAATAGAATTAATTAAAATTCGAAAAGAAATTGGCAAACACTAAAATGCGTACAAGAAAAATTCAAATGTGGCCCGGAGAATTTTTGTTAAATTCTCCTTGGTCTGAAAAGAGCCCCCAAATTTTACTCGAATTTTCAGAGCACCGGAAATAATTATTAAACAACAAAAACAATTATCAAAGTTCAATAAAAAGAAAATCTAAAAATAATCCTCCTTTTTCTTTTGGGCCGAATCTGGCCCAAAGTCCTCCCCTCCCCCTCTCGGCCCGCGGCCGAAGTCTCCCTTTCCTCCCTCTCTTTCTCTCCCTCTCCTTCTCTCCCTCCTCTTGGGCCCCTCTTCCCCTCCCGGCCCATTCCCTCCTCCTCCCTCTCTTCCCCGGGCCACCTCTCCCTCCTCTCTTCCTGGGCCGGCCGCCCGGCCCAAGCCGCCCCCTCCTTCCTGCGTGCACGCGCGTCGCACGCGCGCTGAGCGCGCGCCCCGCGTGGGGCCCACGCGCCAGGCCGCCGTCGCCTTCTTTCTCCAGCCGCCGCCCGGCTTCTCTCTCCCCCGTGCGAACCCTAGCTCGCTCCCTCCTCCAAATCCGCTTGATTCACTTGGTTAATTCCAAAATTGATTAGGGGGTTTTAATCCCCATTGATTCCTCTTCAATTCCCCCCAATTTCCCCCTTGAATGGCGCCCCCAATCGCCGGGAACGCCCGCGTTTTCTCCGGCCACCAACCATGGCCGCCGGCCGCCATTCCCGTCGCCGTTCCGCCCTCTCCCGTGCCCGGCTCCCTCCCCCATCCTATAAAATAGAACCCCCTCTTTGCGTTCTACCGTTTTAGTCTCCTCCCGAGCTCTCCCGTGGTCCCTAGCCACCTCCCCGCCGCCCTCCTCTCTCTCCCACGCCGCCGGCCGCCTCCAGCCGCCTGTGCCGCCTCGCCCGCGCACCGGCCAGCCGTGCCGTCGCCTCCCTCGGCGTCGCCGCATCGCCCTCTCCTCCGGCTGCTCCTCGGTTTCGCCGGAACACCTCCGTCACGCGTGCCGCCTTTCCCTCGGTCCCGTCGGCACCCACTCCGGCAGCCCCTTTCGCCGTGCCAGTGCGCCGGCCGACGTCGCCGTCTTCACCTCCGGCATCGCAACGGCAAGGACGCCCTCGGCCTCGCCTCCCCTTCGACCGAACCCCGCCGGTGTTCGTCGTCGTCGTCATCGTCCCGTCGGTTGCACGGCTCGTCGTCTCGCGGCGCCGCCTCCGTCATCGTCATCGCTGCGGCGTGTTCCACGCCGTCCTCGTCCCCGTGCAGCCGCTGCCGGCTGTCCTCGTCGTCTCCTCGCCGGTCCCGGTCGTCGTCGTCGTCGTCGTCCTCTCGTCGTTCCCGGTCGTCGTGGCGTTCGTCCCTCCGTCGAGCCGTTCTCGTCCGTTGTCCGCGTTCGTCAAGCGAGCCGCTGCAGCCCCGTCCTCGTCTCCGTCCTTGGCTCCGCGTCGTCAAGCCTCGTGCCGGCCGCGTCTCGCCTTCGTCCAAGGATCGCCGCCGAAGCCGTCCCCTCGCCGTTCGTCTCCGTTGTGCCCGTCGGTCTCCGCCGCGCCCGTTCGTCGTTGTCGTTCCCGCGCCTCGTCGCGTGGTGGTAAGGATCCCTCTCCCTCGCTGCCCCATCCTCGTCCTTTCGGTGTCGCCCCGTACCCGTTGTGCGGTCGTCGACCCCGGTACCCGTGTACCGGTGTCGGTAGTCGTTCACGTGTGCGGGTGGTGACCGTGTAGTGTCCGTGTTAGTGTGCCCGCTCGGTAGCCGCGTGGTTTCCACGTGTGCAACCCGTGTGGTGTCTAGTGGAGTCCGTTTGTCGGCCACTCGCCTCGGTTGACACACGGGGTCCGCTTCCGTCGACCCGTGGACCGTCTCTGTGTACTCGGTCTACCGCGGTTCTTTAGGTTGACATGTGGGGTCCGCATGTCAACGGCGCAGCCCTCCTGTCTTTTCCAGGCTAGCGCTTACACATGTTTTATAATTGCAAAGCTTAATTATAATAATCCGCAAATCTCCATATAACAGCATTAAACTTCGGATGATCATATCTTGGTCATACGAACTCTGAATCGACCCGTTCAAGTCTCCTAATGTTTGTTATAACCTAAAGAACCCTGTGCTTTCTTTTTATGTATTGTTATTGCTTCTTTATAGGCTTGTAGCCTTGCTTGTGTGCTTCGCGTAGTCTTCGTCGTTCCGGAGGTGCTCGAAGCGTGGTTTGCGGTCGTCGCCGAAGGTTCGGAAGGTCGTTCTCTCTGAGCAAGGCAAGTCACATCATCCTTGAGCATATTGAATCCCAGTTTATAAAATTATTTTAATTTAAATTAATGCATTATCGCTTTATTTAAATTCCCGCGTTATCACTGTTTTATTTAGCCATGCCTATTTACCTTTGTTATGACCTTATTATTATTGCTATTGTTATTATTGCCTTGTTCACCCTAGGATAAACAAAACCCCAACTAGTGGGTACTCTATTCATGGTTCCACTAGTATGAATTTAGGTAGATGCTTCGCTGATTAATTAGGCAATATTAGGTGGTTTTATAACTTTAGACTTTGGGAATTCTCATATCATTTGGACACTATGGAATTGTTGGTTTATGGTGGAATTGGACATACACCTCTCTTCCTCTTTCAAAACCCCTAAAACCTATTTTCGGTGGGGTTTGGGTGCATGCCAGTTGTGGGAAGTAGCACCCCGGCCACTATAAGGATTAAGCTCGGGCCTCTGTTGCAAAGCACTACCGTACTTCCACATGTCTAGTGGGTAAGGCTTAGTTTGTGGCTCAGTCTGGTTATAAACAAAAGTACACGGATTGGAGATGGATGAAGTCGGGGGTCGATGGACATTCTCCAGGGCAAATGAAGGCTACACGAGCTGCGGCCCGGTAGTCGAGATGTCATGGCACAGGGCTGGTGTCCTGCTGCTAGGGGGCTCAATCCTGCCTGCCTGTCCCGGGGGTTCCGGCCGTAGGTGGGGTTGGGTCGGTACTTTTGTTTATGGCTAGGATGGGTTGGGAACTATGTCACGTCTTCCGTCCGTATACCGTGGTGGTATGTGGCACGTGGTTACACGTGAGGAAGAGGTGTCTTATGGGTAAAGATGTACACCTCTGATCAGAGTATAATCTATTCGAATAGCCGCGCCCTCGGTTATGGGCAAGCCGAGCAATGTACCCAAGTCAGTGTTTTAATTCTTAAAATTTGCTCAACAACTAAAATGTGGAATGGTTGGCCTGGGTTGGCTTGGGACGAGCTGGAACCCAGGGTCGGGTTGCCAGTTCGGTCTGAATCATCGTAGGCCTTGGGTTAAGGCAGGTTCGTGAGGGTTCACGGCCTTGTTTAATAATACTGTGTAGCTCTAGGATCGTCTTTATAAAATAGCTTGAGCAACTAAGTGACTTTTAAATACTGTTTACTGCAAAACTTAACCCCTATTATTATCCCCTTGTACTCCCTTGCATTAATTGTGCATCTCCGGTGTGGCTTGCTGAGTACTGTGATTGTACTCATTCTTGCTCAATCTTTTCCCCCTTCAGTAAAAGAAGCTTTGGAGAAGATGTCTTAGGTGGAGTCCTGGCTTATACCCCAGTTGAGCGCCTGTGAAGATGGAGCCGTAGGCCCGCTAGTCCGCTGCTGTTTATTTTTGATTGTCAGGCCTGAAGCGCCTTTGTAATAATGTAAATATTATCGATATAATAAAGATGTGCCTTTTGTATCATGTTTGTTTGGTGTACCCCGGCTTTTCCTGGGACGGGGATTAATACACTAGCGTTCGGGAAAAGGCAATTTTCCTGGTCGCGACATTTCGTGGCCTATGGTAAGTGGTTTCTAGAAAAATATCTGGTGATCCACCTCTCCCAATCTAGTCTCTCTAGGGTGAGTCCCGTTATTCTATAGCCGTCAAAAAAAACCTATCTCGATTCCATGCCCGGAAGGCAAAGTTATCAAGGTCTTAAATTCGTCCAGAAATCTCCATCGGCAGTCCACGGTGTCGCGCCCGCCAGACTACCTTAACGGCGTGGTTAGTCGACGTGCTTGACATCAACATAGTCTAAGCTATCCACCCTAACATCCTATGTGCCATTCCTATGCTAACCACCTCGTGGAAACCCAGTTGTGGACCCTCAGATCTTCGACATTTCGCCGAAACAACCGCTGCTTCGTGGCCTATGGTAAGTGGTTTCTAGAAAAATCTTTGGGGATCCGCCTCTCCCAATCCAGGGTCTCTAGGATGAGTCCCGTGATTCTGTTGCCGTCAAAAAAAACCTAGCTCGATTCCATGCTCGGAAGGCAATGTTATCAAGGTCTTAAATTCGCCCAGAAATCTCCATCGGCAGTCCACGGTGTCGCTCCCGCCTGCCTACCTTAACGGCGTGGTTAGTCGAAGTGCTTGATACCGACATCGTCTAAGCTATCCTCCCTAACGTCCTATGTGCCATTCCTATGCTAACCACCTCGTTGAAAACCAGTTGTGGACCCTCAGATCTTCGACATTTCTCCGAAACAACCGCTGTTTCGTGGCCTATGGTAAGTGGTTTCTAGAAAAATATCTGGTGGTCCACCTCTCCCAATCCAGTCTCTCTAGGGTGAGTCCCGTTATTCTACAGCCGTCAAAAAACCCTATCTCGATTCCATGCCCGGAAGGCAAAGTTATCAAGGTCTTAAATTCGCCCAGAAATCTCCATCGACAGTCCACGGTGTCGCGCCCGCCAGCCTACCTTAACGGCGGTTAGTCGACGTGCTTGACACCAACATTGTCTATGCTATCCACCCTAATGTCCTATGTGCCATTTCTATACTAACCACCCAGTCGAAAACCAGTTGTGGACTCTCGGATCATCGACATTTCGCCGAAACAACCGCTGCTTCGTGGCCTATGGTAAGTGGTTTCTAAAAAAATCTCTGGGGGTCCACCTCTCCCAATCCAGTCTCTCAAGGGTGAGGCCCATGATTCTGCAGCCGTCAAAAAAAAACCTAGCTTGATTCCATGCCCGGAAGGCAAAGTTATCAAGGTCTTAAACTCGCCCAGAAATCTCCATCGGCAGCCCACGGTGTCGCGCCTGCCAGCCTACCTTAACGGTGCGGTTAGTCGACGTGCTTGACATCGACATCGTCTAAGCTATCCACCCTAACGTCCTATGTGCCATTCCTATCATAACCACCTCGTTGAAAAACCAGTTGTGGACCCTCAGATCTTCGACATTTCGCCGAAACAACCGCTGCTTTGTGGCCTATGGTAAGTGGTTTCTAGAAAAATCTCTGGGGGTCGGCCTCTCCCAATCCAGTCTCTCTAGGGTGAGACCCGTGATTCTGTAGCCGTAAAAAAAAAACCTATCTCGATTCCATGCCCGGAAGGCAAATTTATCAAGGTCTTAAATTTGCCCAGAAATCTCCATCGGCAGTCCACCGTTTTGCGCCCGCCAGCCTACCTTAACGGCGCGGTTAGTTGACGTGCTTGACACCGACATCGTCTAAGCTATCCACCCTAACGTCCTATGTGCCATTCCTATACTAACCACCTCGTTTAAACCTAGTTGTGGGCCGTCAGATCTTCGATATTTCGCCGAAACAAGCGCTGCTTCGTGGCCTATGTTAAGTGGTTTCATGAAAAATCACTGGGGGTCCACCTCTCCCAATCCCGTCTCTCTAGGGTGAGGCCCGTGATTCTGTAGCCGTCAAAAAAAACCTAGCTCGATTCCATGTCCGGAAGGCAAAGTTATGAAGGTCTCAAATTCGCCCAGAAATCTCCATCTGCAGTCCACGGTGTCGCGCCCGTCAACATACCTTAATGACGCGGTTAGTCGACGTGCTTGACACCGACATCGTCTATGCTATCCACCCTAATGTCCTATTTGCCATTTCTATACTAACCACCTAGTCGAAAACCAGTTGTGGACCCTCGGATCATTGACATTTCGACCGCTGCTTCGTGGCCTATGGTAAGTGGTTTCTAGAAAAATCTCTGGGGGTCCACCTCTCCCAATCCAGTCTCTCAAGGGTGAGGCCCGTGATTCTGCAGCCGTAAAAAAAAAAACCTAGCTAGATTCCATGCCCAGAAGGCAAAGTTATCAAGGTCTAAAATTCGCCCAGAAATCTTCATCGGCAGCCCACAGTGTCGCGCCTGTCGCCGAAACAACCGCTGCTTCGTGGCCAATGGTAAGTGGTTTCTAGAAAAATCTCTGAGGGTCCACCTCTCCCAATCAAGTCTCTCTAGGGTGAGGCCCATGATTCTGTAGCTGTCAAAAAAAAGCTAGCTCGATTTCACGCCCGGAAGGCAAAGTTATCAATGTCTTAAATTCGCCCAGAAATCTCCATCGGCAGTCCACGGTGTCGCGCCCGCCAGCCTACCTTAACGGTGCGGTTAGTCGACGTGCTTGACACTGACATCGTCTAAGCCATGCACCCTAACGTCCTATGTGCCATTCCTATCCTAACCACCTCGTTGAAAACCAGTTGTGGACTCTCAGATCATCGACATTTCACCGAAACAACCGCTGCATCGTAGCCTATGGAATGTTGTTTCTAGAGAAATCTCTAGGGTTCCACCTCTCACAATTCAGTCTCTCTAGGGTGAGACCCGTGATTCTGTAGCCGTTAAAAAAAACCTAGCTCGATTTCACGCTCGGAAGGCAAAGTTATCAAGGTCTTAAATTCGCCCAGAAATCTTCATCGGCAGTGCATGGTGTCACGCCCGCCAGCTTGCCTTAACGGCGCGGTTAGTCGACGTGCTTGACACTGACATCGTCTAAGCTATCCACCCTAACGTCCTTTGTGCCATTCCTATCCAGACCACCACGTTGAAAACCAGTTGTGGACCCTCAGATCATCGACATTTCGCCGAAACAACCGCTGCTTCGTGGCCTATGGTTTGTGGTTTCTAGAAAATTATCTAGGGTTCCACCTCTCCCAATCCAGTCTCTCCAGGGTGAGGCCCGTGATTCTGCAGCCGTCAAAAAAAACCTAGCTCGATTTCACGCCCGGAAGGCAAAGTTATGAAGGTTTTAAATTCGCCCAGAAATCTTCATCGGCAGTCCACGGTGTCGCGCCGACCTGCCTGCCTTAACAGCGCGGTTAGTCGACGTGCTTGACACTGACATCGTCTAAGCTATCCATCCTAATGTCCTATGTGCCATTCCTATCCTAACCACCACGTTGAAAACCAGTTGTGGACCCTCAGATCATCGACATTTCGCCGAAACAACCGCTGCTTCGTGGCCTATGGTATGTGGTTTCTAGAAAAATCTCTAGGAGTCCACCTCTCCCAATCCAGTCTCTCCAGGGTGAGGCCCGTGATTCTGCAGCCATAAAAAAAAACCTATCTCGATTCCACGCTCGGAAGGCAAAGTTATCAAGGTCTTAAATTCGCCCAGAAATCTCCATCGGTAGTCCACGGTGTCGCGCCCGCCAGCCTGCCTTAACGGCACGGTTAGTCAACGTGCTTGACACTAACATCATCTAAGCTATCCACCCTAACGTCGTATGTGCCATTCCTATACTAACCACCTCGTTGAAACCTAGTTGTGGACCGTCAGATCTTCGACATTTCGCCGAAACAAGCGCTGCTTCGTGGCCTATGTTAAGTGGTTTCTAGAAAAATCACTGGGGGTCCACCTCTCCCAATCCAGTCTCTCTAGGGTGAGGCCCGTGATTCTGCAGCCGTCAAAAAAACCTAGCTCGATTCCATGCCCGGAAGGCAAAGTTATCAAGTTCTTAAATTCGCCTAGAAATCTCCGTTGGCAGTCTACGGTGTCGCGCCCGCTAGCCTACCTTAATGGCGCGGTTAGTCGACATGCTTGACACTGACATCGTCTAAGCTATCCACCCTAACGTCCTATGTGCTATTCCTATCCTAACCACCTCGTTGAAAACCAGTTGTGGACCCTCAGATCTTTGACATTTCGCCGAAACAATCGCTGCTTCATGGCCTATGGTAGGTGGTTTCTAGAAAAATCTCTGGGGTCCACCTCTCCCAATCTAGTATTTCTAGGGTGAGGCCTGTGATTCTGCAGCCGTAAAAAAAAAACCTAGCTCGATTCCATACCCGGAAAGCAAAGTTATCAAGGTCCTAAATTCGCCCAGAAATCTCCATCGGCAGTCCACGGTGTCGCGCCCGCCAGCCAATCTTAACGGCAGTTGATGGAAAAACACGAGGCCTGGGAGATTTGCTTAATTCCAGTGCAGGTCCAAAAGCTTGCCTTTAGGTTCGTGAGCGTGCCAGTTGATTTGATCGTATAATCAACAAGAAATAAAACAAGTAAATAACAGTTAAATCCATAAATGATAGCCGATTGGCCAACCGCCGATGACATATCATTTATCATTGAGCAGATGTCATATGTGAATCGATCGGCAGTGATAAATAAGTAAGAAGGAACTAAGTCTACTCGATCGACTGTAGATATTAACAGTATATGATCCTTATGTCGATATATACTTAAATCAAGTGATTGGGATAGATCGGTTACCATGCCGAGACAGTATAAATCACTTAAATCGAAATATATATTAACAACAGAACTATATATGTTCATAGCATAGCCGATCAAATAGATCTAGCATGTATCGGCTAATACTCCGATACTACTTTATATTAAGATATTAAAGCAAGCAAAATACATTAAACAGAAAGCCTAACATACTTTGTTGTACTAAGATCGTAATATAAAGGGCAGATCTAGCATATCAATTAAGCACATGAAATATAAAGCTAAATCAAGTAAGATCGGCCGCAACCCCGATACTACCCTAATCGGTAATCAAAAGCAGGCTAGAGATTGAGATTCTAATCACGACTTATAATGTCAAACTCAACTGATGCAGCTATAAGTATGAAAAGAATAACAATATCTAGACAATCAAGCTTTTGGTAACTTTGTTGAGTGGTAGATACTCTATATAATCTAAGTCAACGTTGATATTTAACCTGATCGGCTGCCTCCTATTAATAGATATTGGTCGATTGAAGGTTAAATAGCAGTATTACCAAAGATTATATAGAATATATGATAACTCGACAACTTACATAGACAAGATTAGAGTATCATAACGATGGAAGCACTAATCTTGAGAACACAAGCCGCCATAACAAGTGTTACCTCTAGTTGAAGATCGAAATCGATGCAGCTCAGCCCGAAAGCAAGAACTCGTCGAAACAAAACGAAAGTAAAAGGGTGGCGATGCGCCGAGATTGCATTGAACGTCTCTTTTTTTATTACATGGGGCTCGGGGTCTATTTATACCCGAGATTACAAAACATGTCCATATCGGACACGACTCTTATCTCTAACAAACTCTAAAATATCATAAGTCTTTGCGGCAGACTTTTGCCCAAACATATCTCTAAGGAAATTACATGAAATGAACCTAACCTGACAACGTATGCCATGTCATATTATCGGATTCAATTCAATCAGCTAACCTTGTCCGACTCGAATTCTGCCGATCAAAGTCGTAGCCGATTCGGACTTAGCCGATTCTTGCTCTATTTCCGAAATGATCTTGGATTTGGATTCCGCTTCGATCTGATCTTCTCCTTCGATACTTGAATTACCAAATTTGGTCGTTAACACATGCCCCGCAAGTCCGGAATATTGGATAATGTTTCGGATTTGCCATACGTCGACTCCGAGAGAAATCCGCACTTGCCGTTTTCTGACCGTTATACAGTGCTTTAAATACTAACCGTTGTCCCCGAGAAACTTCACACCGTTTCCTCCGTTTTCACCGCTGAAGCGAACACCGTCTTCTCTCTCTCCGGCGACCCCTCGGAGCGCAAAGCGATTTCAAGGCGATCCCCCCTCCGGCCAAATCTCCGCCCACGGCGATGTCGACTTCCGCCAGCTCGTCCGCCGCGCCATCAGCCGAGTATGCAGAGGTATGTGCCCATCGGCTAGATTCCTTTTCATCACACAACAGATCGGTTTTCCTTTATCTTATCTTGTTTTCTTCTTCTCTATTCCTTTATATTTGCAGCATCTCTCCAATCTAGTCGCAATTCTCAGCCTTTCTCATGACCATCATTATTTCCTTGGTCCAATTGGCAACCTTGACCCAACTGAGTTTTTTAACGCCGAGACCAATATAATCCCCTTTAGATTAGCCAGTCCTAATCTAAGTCACTGGAAAAACACCTTCAAGTCTTGGCCATATCTTGAGAAAACCGCTCCTGAGAAAAGCTGGACTGTATGGTATAAGCGCATATCGGCTAGCAAACAGGCCCACTGCGATGAGATTGGAATAGGCCAAGCACTCGCCCTAACCATAGCAAATTCGGCTAAAGACGAACCCCTGATGGCCGCTGCAGCTTACTTCTGGTCGAACACCCTTAATGCTTTCCTCTTCAACCAAGGACCAATGACACCAACTCTGATAGACATCACCATGATCACAGGTTTAGATGTGACCTCATCAGCCAACCCAATGAGCTTGAACACCAAGAACCAATTTGATTTTAGAACCAAAAGCATAGGTGGCTGGTCTGGTTATGTAGCAGCAAATATGAGCAAAGGGCCTGTCACTCCTCGAGAGCATGTAGCCTTCCGGCTGATGTGGTTGGAGAAATTCCTCTTCTGCGGATCAAGCTGTGGTCCCACAACCAACTGGCAGTTTCTAGCCAAAGCCCTAGAAACAAAGAAGCAAATCTCTCTAGGCAAAATCCTCCTCGGCTATCTATATTAGATGTTGGGCAATGCATCAGCCAAGATAGCTGTCGGCTCAATAGTAGGAGCAGGTGGACCATGGTGGCTGCTGCAAACCTGGCTAAACCTAATAGCCATGAAAGTTGTTAATCGGCCATTTGTGACAGAGGCTGAATTTCCAAGACTAGAGCCGATCACAGATGATGATGGAGAACGCACCCACCATAGATGCATGTCATATGGGGAATATGCATCCACACCAACCGATGCTGGAGCAAAGTTATCGGCTGAATTACTCAAGGATTGGTTCTGTAGCTTCTATGAAGGCTTCCAGAAAGATGCTCGAGTTTGGTTCCCATATGAAGATTCAATCAACTTGGATCTCCCAGCAGACTTCAGATTTGAAGATATCAACTCCGAAAAATTTGACAAATCTAGAGAAGTCTTCTCAGCTGCTATTAGCCCATGCATTCTCCCTATCGGCATTCATCAAGGAAGAAACATTCAAGTCTCCTATGAATTCTATCACCCAATGAGTTCAGCTAGGCAATTTGGAATGGGCCAACTCCCAATCGGCTTATTCTTTGCTGATAAAATCCAATGCAGAGGAGATATTTCTTCACCCTTGATGATGGATCGGCTGGTCAACATCCCAGGACCTCCTTTGGGCAGTATTGAGAATATAGAGTTGGCAAGGTTCAGGAGCAGATCCTTTGACAGATGGTGGGGCGATTGGAAACAACATATATTCCATCAATCAGCTTCTGTATACATGATAGATTTGTTCCCGGATGTCATCCCTCAGGTGATCTTTAATTTGTCAATCCTATCAAAATAACTTAACAGCCGATTTATATGTTGTCTAATCTCTTTTCATCTTGCAGACAACAGAATCCTCCCCTCCTCGCAAGAGCATCAGTGGCAAAGACATAGAATATGCTCTAGATCTCATACTAAACGGAGGTGGATTAACTCCCCCGGTCATCGACTATTATGCCCCCAAGACTTCAAGTCTGCTCCATGGGCAACTAAGAGAACCAGCCGATGCTGACAAGAAAAGAAAGACCGGGGCATCGACCATTGACCCATCAACTCTGGCTCCAAAGAAGAAGGTCATGAAAAAGAAGCCCACGCCAGCCGATGTCTTGCCTGCCTTGGATCCATCCATCGAGCAAGCCTTGGATGAAGAAGAGATTGAAGAGGATGTTGACCAAGCTGCAGCTGGGGTAAGTGACACAGAAAAAACTCCATCAGCTTCACCCAAGCGAACTCCTCCAACTCCCTCTGCTCCAGCTCATTTCTCAAGGGTACCCATCTCTCTCTGAATTTCCTCTTGCCATTATTTATTCATGGCCGATCGCTCATAAATCTCATTTTTACAGAAAAAGAAG
Organism: Oryza meridionalis; assembly: GCA_000338895.3. Taxonomy (NCBI): domain Eukaryota; kingdom Viridiplantae; phylum Streptophyta; class Magnoliopsida; order Poales; family Poaceae; genus Oryza; species Oryza meridionalis. The sequence continues at coordinate 27,473,321 of CM002528.2, forward strand.
ACTGCTGTAAGGAAGAGATCGGCAGCAACAACACTTAGACCGGCACCACCAGTAAGATTATCACATATAAATCCTCTCATTCATTCGATCATAGCCGACATTTACTTAAGGCTTTGTCTTTTTTCAGCCTTCTCCTCCTCCTTCACCTCCTGTGCAGCCCGAATCAAGTGATCGTATTCCATCGGCTGCAGGCAGTCATAACGTTGTGGAAGAAGAACAACCAGCTGCTCCTGCCATCCCAGTAAGTTTTACCTTTAAAAAGCTCAAAATCGGCTGTATAATCCGTCCTGATATTTAACTATCTTCAATTTCCCATCTTGCAGATCTTAGCCGATTTGTTTTCTTTTGACATCAAGGATTACTTTGATGAAACAGAAGACGATACCAGCAGCAAGGCTTTAACCTCTCTATCCGACGATGTGAAGAAAACACTTGAAGACATCTCTCATCGGCTAGAGGCGTCGTCATTAGATAGCTTGGTGGTAGACTGTGGGTTGATCAGGACTTGGCTACATGAAGTTCAAGCTCTGATTCAGGATGAGCTAGCCGATGCCATCACTCCAGCTGTCTATCTTGAACAACATCAATTCAAGCTAGAAAAGGCCAAGCTAATACTAGCTAAACGTCGGGAGCGCAAGGATATTGAAGCTACAATCCAGGCCAATCAAGCTCGTGCATGAAGAAAAATCCAAGCTTGATCAGCTGTCTGAGGGTCCGATCAAATCCAGCATTGATCGGCTTGAAGCTCGGAAGATTGAGCTCATAGCCCAACTCAAAGAGTGCAACGCCGAACTGGCTCTGGAGCAAAAGAAGTTAGCCGATCTCCCGCAAGCTATTGAAGAACAGAAGTCAAGACTGAAGTCGGCCATTAGGAATGTTGCCGATATGACCAAATCTTTAAAAATAATCCCTGGAACCGATGCTCAAGACGCCCAAGCGATTGAAGAAGTTGAGCAAATCAGACAACGAGCCATATTGGCTATCCAGCGCTGTTTGTCTTAGTGACTTTCTGTGTAATAAACTTTAGGAAATTTTTGTAATCGGCTAAGATACTTTGGCACTTTATATAACTATCTTGATAATCCTTTGTGCCGATTAAAATAACTTCTAAGTTTGCTTCAAAATTTTGCTCGAAAATTCTCAACTTTGATATCTGTGTGGCCCCCCTAATTTTGCAATGACTTGATAAAATTATAGTTTTGGACTAAGGGTGATATAAGCATATTGGCCATTTGTACATCGGCAAAGCACAACCGATTACATTAAGAAGATAACTAAGGGCGATATAACAATATCGGCAATTGTACATCGGCAAAACACAACTGATTACAATATGAAAAATGACTGAGGGTGATATAACAATATCGGCTATCTAAAGGCGATGTAAATACACCGGCTATCACGTATTGGCAAAACATAGCCGATCATGAATTAACCCAAACACTTGGGTAATACTTCTTCAAGTATTTTCTATTAAGCGCTCGTCCATAAACTTCTCCATCAAGCACTTGCAATATATAAGCTCCTTCGGAAACAACCTTGTAAATCTGGAACGGTCCTTCCCAATTTGGAGACCATTTGCCGAATTTATTATCTCGAGTCCTAATTGGCAAAATTAACTTCCAAACAAGCTCTCCTTCAGAAAAAGATTTTGGCACTACCTTCTTGTTATAATGTCGAGCAATCCTTTCCTTATCCTTGGCAACCTTTGCAAGAGCCCTCAACTGTGATTGAACCAAGTCCTTCGTCTCATCGGCCATGAGATTGTAATATTCATCGACTGTCGATTCATCTTGTAAATCTATCCTCCTCGAGCCAATTCTAGTTTCCAATGGTAAAACTGCCTCATGTCCATAAACAAGCTTGTAAGGAGGAACTTGAATAGAACCATGACAAGCCATCTGATAAGACCACAATGCCTCTGCCAACCTTGTATGCCATTGCCGAGGATAATCAGAAATCTTTCTCTTGATCAATTTGATCAAACTCTTGTTAGATGCCTCAGCTTGTCCATTGGCTTGTGCATAGTACGGGGAAGAATTTAATAGCTTGATGCCCATGCTATCGGCAAACTGAACAAATTCATCGGATACAAAAATTGAGCCTTGATCGGTTGTGATGGTCTGTGGAATACCAAGTCGGTAGACAATGTGGTCTTAAAAAATTGGATGGCATCTCCTGAATCAACCTTTTTCAAAGGAATAGCTTCTACCCACTTGGTGAAATTATCAGTTGCCACCAATATAAACTTGTGTCCTTTGCTCGAAGGTAGATTAATCATACCAATCATATCAATTCCCCATCCTCGGAACGGCCATGGCTTGATGATTGGATTCATAGCCGATGCAGGTGCTCTTTGAATTGCTCCAAACTTTTGACAATCTTGACATCTTTTGTAATATTTGAAACAATCTTCCAACATTGTCGGCCAAAAATATCCTGCCCACTGAAACAACCACTTCATCTTATGAGCCGATTGATGAGTTCCACAAATTCCTTCATGCACCTCGCCGATTGCAACCTTAGCCTGATCGGCACTCAAACATTTAAGCAATAACCCATCAATCGTCCAATAATATAGCTCATCATCCAACAAAGTATACTTCAAAGCCTTATAGCGCAATTTCCTAGAAGCCGATTGAGATGGATTCTGCAAATAATTAAATATATCATACCTCCAATCATCGGCTGTAATCGCAGCAACCTCTATTTCAATATCCTTTGCCATCGGCTTGTATCCCGACGCTCCTTGGGCTAAATCATTAGCTTCAACATTTTGCTCTCGAGACACATGCCTCAATGTTACCAGCCGAAAACCATCCATTAATTCTCGGCACTTCTCATTGTAGATCATCAATGTATCATTTTTGCATTCATATTCTCCTGCTAATTGACTGATCACCAATAATGAATCCCCCATGATCTCCACAGCATCGGCTTCAACTTCCTTTAACAACTGCAAACCCTTGAGCACTGTTTCATATTCAGCCTGATTATTGGTTGCGTAAGGTTTAATCGTGTAGGCAAACTCGAAACTTGCCCCCCGAGGAGAAATTATGACTAAGCCGACACCACAACCATGAGTGCATACCAATCCGTCAAAAAACAAAGTCCAAGGCACAATTTCAACTGAGCCGACTGAATCATCACGATGATCAACAATAAAATCGGCTATAGCTTGTCCCTTAATCGCCTTCGGTGACTCATACCGAAGATCGAACTCCGTTAAAGCAAATATCCACTTTCCAACTCTTCCGATAACATGTATTTAACCACGTTGGCCTTGCATATCACAGTGCATTCATTGGACAATAAATAATGCCCTAACTTCGTGCAAGAGAAATACAAACACAAGCACAACTTTTCAACATGAGAATACCTTGTCTCGGCATCCAACAGTCGACGGCTCGGATAAAACACAACTCTTTCTTTCCCTTCAAACTCCTGAATCAAAACTGAGCCGATTGATTTTTCAACAGCCGATAGATACAATCTAAAAGGTATTCCCTTTTGTGGAGGAATCAAAACCGGAGGAGAACTAAGATACTCTTTAATATTGTCCAAAGCTTTCTGTTGCTCTGCCCCCCAGGTGAACTTTTGATCGGCTTTTAGTCGTAACAAAGGTGTAAAAGGTTCCAACCTGCCAGATAAGTTAGAAATAAATCTTCTACTAAAATTTATCTTGCCGATCAACTTCTATAACTTTTTCTTGTCCTCCGAATGTTCAATCTTCTTAATTGCATCAATACTCCTTTGAGGCACCTCAATCCCCCTTTCATGAACAAGAAATCCCAAAAACTGACCAGCCGATACACCAAAAGCACACTTCGTCGGATTCATCTTCAGACCATACTTCCTAGTCCTCTCAAAAACCTTCCTCAAATCGGCTATGTGATCCTCTATTTCCTTGGAATTAACAACCACATCATCAATATAGACTTCAACCAACCAACCGATTAGATCATGGTATATATAATTCATGGCCCTTTGATATGTAGCTCCAGCACTTTTTAGGCCGAAAGTCATCACAACCTATTCAAACAAGCCGATTGCACCGGGACACCGAAAACTGTCTTATGGATATCTTCCTCAGCCATAAAGATCTGATTGTAACCTGCATTACCATCCATAAAGGTTATTATCTTATGCCTTGAAGCAGCATCAACTAGTTGATCGGCTATTGGCATTGGATATTCGTCTTTTGGGGTAGCTTTATTTAAGTCTCTGAAATCAATGCACACCCTGACTTTGCCGTTCTTCTTGATAACTGGAACTATACTGGAAACCCACTCGGCATATCGACAAGGACGAATAAAACCAGCATTATACAAACGTTTGATTTCAACTTTAACAGGTTCGAGCATATCGGCTTTGCATCTTCTCGGAGGCTGCTGGTGCGGTCTAACCCCTGGTTTTATAGGTAGCCATTGTTCAACAATTGATCGGCTGAGTTCTGGTATCTCATAATACTCCCAAGCAAGGCAATCTCTATATTCTTTTAATAGCTCTATCAACTTGGTTCTAAATTCTGAAGACAAATTCTTACTTATAAATGTCGGCCTTGGTCGATCGCCTGGACCTATAACAATTTCTTCCAAATCATCGGCCGACATGAAACCTTGCCCTTGCTTGTCATCGAGATCATCTACTGTGTCCTTGGTGTAGACGTTTGAACCCTCCACGATGCCTTCAAAAAAATAGTTTGGGCTCTCCATCTTCAATTGGCTGTATATCAGAATCGGACACTTTTAGAAAATCTCCATCCCAAACCTTTCCAGATTAGCAATCAATACCGTCCATCTCCCAAAGAGCTAAATCGGCACTGGCAACGTTTACTGACCTGTCGGCCGGCACAATTTCAATCTTGTCGCCTTGCCATTGAATCAAGCATTGGTGCATGGTTGAAGGAATACAACAATTAGCATGAATTCAATCCCTTCCGAACAACAAGCTATAGGAACCCTTCCCATCGATGACAAAAAATGTTGTGGGGACGGTCTTGCTGCCGACTGTCAGTTCTATATTCAAAACTCCTTTTGTTTCCGACGGATTACCACCAAAGTCTTTGAGAACCATGTTTGTTTGGATGAGATCTTCGGTATTTCTGCCCAACTTCCTGAATGTAGCATATGACATCAAATTCACCGCAGCCCCACCATCAACCATCATCTTGGACATCGGCTTCCCATTGACATAGCCGTTTATATACAATAGTTTAAGGTGCCGATTCTCTGTCCCTTCTGGCTTCTCAAAAACTGCTTGCTCTGGTGATAAAACCAATCTAGCCGAAGCTTCTTCAACTTCATCAACATCAGCTTGTTTAGCTCCAAATTTAGCTGGTAACGTAAAAACCATGTTAACTGACGCAGTTACAACACTTTTCCTCTTAGCCAATCTTTTTGCCTCGTCGGCTTTGTCCTCATCGGCTGTAACAGTCTGGTTCTTAACACACCACTCCTGCCTCGGCTTTGTTTTCTTTAGTCGATGGTTGATCTCTTGTTCTACCTCCTGAAAACGTTCTCTGTTCCTCAACCTTCGAACCCCCCTCTTTTGATTTTTTGTGAAAATATCAGAAGGACACCATTGATTCTTCCGGCCCTCATCATCCTCTTGATCACGATCTCGATTTACTAGGCCCAATCTCTGATGAACAGGAACCCTTGTTTGCTTCAGCCGATTGCTTCTGTAATAGGGTCGGCTTGAACTTTCTGCAACATTACTGCATTGTTAACGACCAAATTTGGTAACTTCAATATAGGAGATGAAGGTCGGACTGAAGCGAAATCCAAGACGAAGATTGTTACGGAAACAAAGCAAGAATCGGCTGCAATCCAAATCGGCTACGGTCAGGATCGACAGAGTTTGAGTCAGACAGAGCTAGCCAATACAGCCAATTCCGACAATACGACTCGGTGTACGTCATCGGGTTGAGTTAATGTGCTTCATGATGATTGCCACGCAAGGATAGAGTTCTGAGAAGGAAATTGTATCTATTAATTAGGATATTCTATGTAATTTCCTTAGAGATATGTTTGGGCAAAAGTCTACCGTAAAGACTTATGATATCTTAGAGTTTGTTAGAGATAATAGTCGTGTCCGGTATGGACATATCTTGTAATTCTCGGGTATAAATAGACCCCGAGCCCTATGTAAAAAACAACACACGTTTCAATACAATCTCGGTGCATCGCCACCCTTTTGCTTTAGTTTTATTTCGACGAGTTCTTGCTTTCGGGTTGAGCTGCATCGGTTTCGATCTTCAACAAGAGGTAAAACTTGTTATGACGACTTGTGTTCTCGAGATTAGTGCTTCCATCTTTATGACACTCTAATCTTGTTTATGTAATTCAGCGAGTTATCATATATTTCACATAATCTTTGATAATATTGTCATCTAACCTATAATCGGCTAGTATCTGTTAATAGAAGGCAGCCGATTAGGTTAGATAACGACGTTAACTTGGATTACGTGATATATCTACCACTCTATGAAACATCTAGCGGCTTGATTGTCTAGATATTGTTCTTGTTTTCATACTTAATGCTGTATCAGTTGAGTTTGATCTATTAAGTCGTGCTTAGAACTTCAATCTCTTGCATGCTTTCTGGTTGCCGATTAGGGTAATATCGGAGTTTCAGCCGATTTTACCTGATTTAACTACCTTTATCCTATATGCTTGATTGACACGTTAAATCTGCCCTTTATATTAAGATCTTGTTGCTTTTAAGTATATTAGGCTTCTGTTTGATATATTCTGCTTGCTTTAATATCTTAATATAGAGTGGTATCGGAGTATTAGCCGATACACGCTAGATCTACCTGATCGGCTATGCTATGAATATATATAATCTCATTATTAATATATATTTCGATCTAAGTGATTTATACTGTCTCGGCAAGGTGACCGATCTATCCCAATCACTAGATTTAAGTATGTATCGATATAAGGATTGTATATCATTAATATCTACAGCCGATCGAGTAGATTTAGTTCTGAGTTGTTTATTAATACTTGCCGATCGATGTACATATGACATCGGCACCAGGCCAGCCGGTTAATCCTCGGTTGTTGATGAGGGAGCAGCCACAGCATAGCGGGCAGGCGGCAAATCGGCTAACACAAGATCAGGTGGCTGCCATGTTTCTACCCCGTCAACCTACTGTTAATTCAATTTGGCAGCAGCCGATTCAACAAACGCCACCAAGGCAACAGGTTGTGCAGCCAATTCAACAAACACCACCAAGACAGCAGACTATACAGCCGATTCACCAGCAAGGCATGATGAACCCATCGGCTGAACGACACGTCCTGAATCAGGTTGTTCCAGAGCATTTGGTTCACCATATGTAGCCAGATCATACGGTGATGCCTTAGGTTGTACCTGAGCATTTGGCGCAAAATATTCAACCGAATTACCAGAATTACTAAGGGGGCAATTTGAATTATCAGTATCAACCTCCTTCCCCGTAGGCCCAATATCAGCAAGGGGGGCTAACCCAACCTCAGTTTGCTTCTCAGTATAATCAGTTCGAGCCAATGCAGAAACACTCGCAGGGAGCAGCTCAGCAACGACCATGGGCCGATGTGATTGCTGATGTGATGAGGGAACAATTTGGGCTTAAACCAAAAGATACTGGAAACTTGTATCGGCAACCTTACCCTGAGTGGTTTGAGAGAGGTCCTCTTCCTGACTGATTTAAAGTTCCAGATTTCTCCAAATTTTTGGGACAAGATGGTGTGTCAACTTATGAACACATTAGCCGATTTTTAGCTCAGTGTGGTGAAGCATCGGCTGTAGATGCTCTGAGAGTTAGGTTGTTCCGATTTTCCTTGTCTGGAACAGCTTTTACTTGGTTTTCTTCTTTGCCGTATGGATCAATCAACAGTTGGACCGAGTTGGAGGAGCAGTTTCACAGCTATTTCTACAGTGGAGTTCATGAGATGAAATTATCTGACTTAACAGCGATTAAGCAAAGGTATGATGAACCTGTACATGAGTATATCCAGAGATTCAGGGAGATGAGGAATAAGTGCTTTAGTTTGAGTTTGACTGACGCCCAGTTAGCTGATCTGGCTTTTCAAGGCATGATTGCTCCGATTAGGGAGAAATTCTCATCGGAAGATTTTGATAGCTTGTCACATCTTATACAGAAAGTAACATTGCATGAACAGAGGTCTGCAGAAGCCAGGAAGAGCTCTAAGAGGGTTAATCATGTTTGTCCTTACATGTGTCATGCCCTAAAAATTGCCTAAATTAATAATTCATATTTTAAATCATTTTTAGAAATTATTTTAAAAGCCTACAAGTTAAACTTTAATAATCTAGGAAAAATTTCAACATAAAATTGAGCTAGATAAAATTTTATTAAATACTTTGCTTGTTCCTCTATTTTCTAGATTTTTCTGGGAATTATTTGAGCAAGGGAAGTATTTTTAATAAATGAAACATCATTTCGCGAATTATTTTAATTGAAAAAGTTTTTTAAAATCCTCTCCTAGGCTGTTGGGCCGAATTCGGCCCAACATCTCTTTCTCTCTCCGCGCGCTTGGCGGCCCAAGCCGGCCCAGCCGACGCCGCCCGCCCGCCTCCTCCTCTAGCCGCCGACATGTGGGGCCCACATGTCGGGGTCATCCCCTACCTCCGGCCGGCCGAGCCAAGCCGGGCGCGCCGAGTCGCCCCCTTCTCCCTCCAAATCCGCCTCAATCCGACCTCGTTTCTTCCGATTGGTTGAGGGGTTTTTATCCCCTTGTTCTCCTCTATCTTTACCCCCAAGAATCGGAGTAAATCGTCGAGTATTTTATCCAAATCGAACTCGTTTTCGAGGTTATCTCCAAAACCGAGTTTTGATTTTTCCGGGTTCGATTCCTCTCGGTTGGAGTCCGATCTCTTCAATCGAAGCCTATAAATAGGACCCCCTAGTCGTCCTCTTTCGTTTGCCCCCTCTCCCGTGGTCTCCCGTGCCCCGTAGAGCCGTCGCCGCGCCGCCCTAGCCGCCGCCGCCGCCGGCCGTCCTCCGGTCGTGCCGCACCGCCGTCTCCGCCGTCGCCGCCGCTTGCCGCCGCCGCCTCTAGGTGCGCCAAGGGGTGGGGAAGCTCGGCCGCGCATCCCCCTTCGTCGCCGGCCGCCGTAGCCCGCCGCCACCGCGAGCCCGAGCCGCCGCCGCCGCCCCTTCGTCGCCGGCCGTCGTCGTTCGTCGTTTGTCGCTTCGGTGAGTACCGTTGGGTTCGTCTCGTCGTCCTCTTCGTGTAGGTGTCCTCCAAAACCCCGGCCGACCTTCCTAGCGCCGGCGAGGTCGTCGTCCGTACCATGCCGCCGTTGATGACGTCATGCTGATGTCATCATCCCCTTCTTTTTCAGTTTTTTTTTAATAAATGAAATAGATTAAATCTTCGGAAAATCATATCTAAATAACCGTAGTTCCGATTCGAGTGGTTCAAGTTGCTAAATTTTTCTAAAATTGAGATTTACATGTTAAAAATATCCACATGTACTGTTTATGTTTGTTTTTGTACTGTTTTCTTGATTTTGTTTATTTGCTTTAGTTTCCGACGTTCCGGAGGAGAGCGTTTTCGTTGAAGAAGATTCGGAAGCGTTTGTGGAAGCTCAAGGCAAGTCACACAGATCCCAAACAACCCTTTGAGCATGTTGAACCCGTTTAAAGCTAATGTTTTATTTCAACTTATGCATTATTTTCGAATGTCATCGGGTGGTGAGCCTTTCCCAGTTAATTAATGGCCGAAGATAATCTTATTTTCCTATGGGTTATAATTCGATTAGCTTGAACCTTATATATTGGATTGGTTCAGCTAAATGCTATTTATATAATTGCTTAGCCATGCTTAGAAAGATAAGCTCATTAATGGGATGAATCATATGCACTACATTATTATTTATATATTCAATGGTAGCTCACGGTGGTTAATCGTGTTATGTTAATTAATTGATAATTAAAACCTGGTTAAGGTGGGTTGTGAGCATGTGGTTTTGAAGGTCGTGCTCATGGCAATTAAGGACCGGTTCACGAGCTACTGTTGTGAAACATTTACCGTGCCAACCACAAGCCAGCGTGGGCAACGGCTTTATCTTTTGTATAGCATGATTCATTATGGTGTGCCAGACTGAGAAGCGGCGAGAAGTCCGTGGGGGTCGTTGGGGAGTCCATTGCCTCTGATTTTGAGGGGGAGATTATGATTCAGGAACGGTGCACTGTGGTGAGTTGTGTTGTGCGAAGGGTATTGTCACAGTTCCTTTCCGAGGTACCGTGGTGGTGCTGAGGCGCATGGTGACATGTTGTGGGATTGTGTCTTGTGGGTACAGTGGTACACCTCTGATCAGAGTAAAACTATTCGAATAGCCGTGCCCGCGGTTATGGGTGAGTCTAACAATGTTTTTCGTGATTAGTCTCACACTACTCATTATTGGTGATAAAATGTGATAATTAAATTGACTCCTGGTTTGGAATGATATATTCCTGGTTTGGAGGTTTGATTTGTACAACCGGGGTTGGTTGTTCAGATGAGGTTGGGCCTATGCAACACGGGTGTGTTGTATGGTGTTTATTTAATACTGATCAATTAATCAACCGTTTTACTATTCTCTTAAATATTTACTAAATGCTGCTTATGCAAATGAGCTACATTATGCCGTCCTTTGTTATCCTGTGCACTTGCATATTTGCTGTGTGGCTTGTTGAGTATGTCATATGCTCATTCTTGCAATATTCATTCATCAGAGGAGGAGTGCTTCAGTGAAGGTGATGATCTGGAGGAATAGGCTTGGTCCGGGTTAAGTTGCCTGTGGAGTGGAGTCGCCATAGCTGTTCCGTAGTTTGTTTTATTTTTTCTTTTTCCGCTGCGTAGAATTTTATTCTCTGAGAGGAACTATCTACCTCTGTAATAATTTATTGTATCGCGAATATTAATTAGTTGTTTATTAGTACTCTATTATCAATTTGTTATTGTGTGCCTCGGCTGATTCCTGGACGAGGACTTAACACACATGTAAGCGTTTGGAATTTTGGATAGAAATTCTGGGCGTGACGTGTATGGGTCGGATGACGATGATGATGACTCTGAAATAGCTGCAGCCGAATGGGTATGGAGTAAAAAGGTTATACCGTGCCAATGGGTAAAGAATTCTGGAAAATTGGAGAGGTATGATTTTGATATTACCAAAGCTGACAAGATTTTTGATCTGCTACTCCGTGAGAAGCAAATTCAGCTCCCCGCGGGTCATACAATTCCATCGGTTGAGGAATTAGGTAAAAAGAGATATTGCAAATGGCATAATTCTGGATCTCATTCTACTAACGATTGCAAAGTTTTCAGACAGCAGATTCAGGTGGCCATTAAGGGAGGCAAGATTAAATTTGATGATTCCAAGCGGCCGATGAAAGTTGATGGTAATCCTTTTCCTGTTAACATGGTGCACACAGCTGGCCGAACAGCCGATGCGGGACGTGTGGGAGGTTTTCAGGTGAATTCGGCTAAAGTTATAAATAAGTATCAGAGGAAATACGACAAGCAACAGGAGAGGCGTTATGAAGAGGATAATGGTGGTTTCGATCCTCATTGGGGTTGTGAGTTCTTTAGGTTTTGCTGGAATGAGGGTATGAGGTTACCATCTATTGAGGATTGTCCTGGGTGCGGCGATATTGCAGAAAGTTCAAGCCGATCGTACAGTGGAGGCAATCGGCCAAAGCAAGCAAGAGTTCCTGTTCATCAAAGATTGGGCCCGGTAAACCAACATGGTTACTTGGAGGAAGACGAGGATAGGAAGACTCAGTGGTGTCCTTCTGGTATTTTTACAAAGAATCAGAAAAGAAGGGTTCAAAGGTTGAGGAATAGGGAACGCTTCTAGGAGGTCGAGCAAGAAATTAGTCATCGGTTGAGGAAGGCAAAACCGAGGCAGGAGTGGTGTGTTAAAAATCCAGCTCCTGAAGCCGATGATGTTGCAGCCGATGAGGTAAAGAGGTTGGCAAAAGGGAAGAGTGTTGTAACGGCATCAGTTAACATGGTTTTTACTTTGCCAGCCGAGTTCGGGATCGACCAAGCCCATGTTGATGATGTGGAAGAGGAATCGGCAAGTTGGTTTTATCGCCAGAACATGCAGTCTTTGAAAAGCCTAAGGGGACAGAGAATCGGCACCTCAAGCCGTTATACATAAATGGCTTTGTCAATGGGAAGCCGATGTCTAAGATGATGGTCGATGGTGGGGCTGCGGTAAATTTGATGCCTTATACTACGTTCAGAAAGTTGGGTAGAAATGCCGAGGATCTCATCAAGACAAACATGGTGCTCAAGGATTTTGGTGGCAATCCATCGGAAACAAAGGGTGTTTTAAATGTGGAACTGACAGTCGGCAGTAAAACTATTCCAACCACGTTTTTTGTCATCGATGGGAAAGGTTCTTACAGCTTGTTGCTTGGAAGGGATTGGATTCATGCCAATTGTTGTTTTGCTTCGACCATGCATCAATGCTTGATTCAGTGGCAGGGCGACAAGATTGAGATTGTGCCAGCCGACAGGTCAGTTAATGTTGCCAATGCCGATTTAGCCCTTTGGGAGATGGATGGCCTTGATTGTTTATCTAGGAAGGTTTGGGATGGAGATTATCTAAAAGTGTCCGATTCTGATATACAGCCAATTGAAGATGGAGAACCCAACCTATTACTTTGAGGGCGTCGTGGAGGGTTCAAGCGTCTACACCAAGGACACAGTAGATGATCTCGATGACAAGCAAGGTCAAGGTTTCATTTCGGCTGATGATTTAGAAGAAATAGATATAGGTCCAGGTATCGATCAAGGCCGACATTTATTAGTAAGAATTTGTCTTCAGGGTTTAGAACCATGCTGATAGAGCTTTTGAAAGAGTTTAGAGACTGCTTCGCTTGGGAGTATTATGAGATGCCAGGACTCAACCGACCGATTGTTGAACATCGGCTACCTCTGAAACCAGGGATTAGACCGCACCAGCAGCCTCCGAGGAGATGAAAAGCCGATATGCTTGAACCTGTCAAGGCTGAAATCAAACGTTTGTATAATGCTGGTTTTATTCGTCCTTGCCGATATGCTGAATGGGTTTCTAGTATAGTTCCTGTTATCAAGAAGAACGGCAAGGTGAGGGTATGCATTGATTTTAGAGATTTGAATAAAGCTACCCCAAAGGACGAATATCCAATGCCAGTGGCCGATCAGTTGGTTGATGCTGCTTCAGGGCATAAGATATTAAGTTTTATGGATGGAAACGCGGGATATAATCAAATCTTTATGGCCGAAGAAGATATCCATAAGACGGCTTTCAGGTGTCCTGGTGCAATTGGCTTGTTTGAGTGGGTTGTAATGACTTTCGGCTTGAAGAGTGCTGGAGCTACGTACAAAAGAGCTATGAATTATATATATCATGATTTGATCGGATGGTTGGTTGAAGTCTATATTGATGATGTGGTTGTTAAATCAAAAGAAATAGAGGACCACATAGCCGATTTGAGAAAGGTTTCCGAGAGGACCAAGAAATATAGCTTGAAGATGAATCCGACAAAATGTGCTTTTGGTGTATCGGCTGGCCAGTTCTTGGGATTTCTTGTTCACGAGAGGGGGATTGAAATAACACAGAGAAGTATCAATGCGATCAAGAAAATTAAGCCTCCGGAAGATAAAACAGAGTTGCAGGAGATGATTGGCAAAATTAATTTTGTTCGAAGATTTATTTCTAATCTGTCCGGAAAGTTAAAACCTTTTACACCATTATTGAGATTGAAGGCCGATCAGCAATTTACTTGGGGGGCAGAACAACAGAAGGCTTTGGATAATATTAAGGAATATTTGAGTTCTCCTCCAGTGTTGATTCCTCCGCAAAAAGGGATTCCTTTCGGGTTATATTTGTCGGCCGGTGATAAGTCAATCGGCTCGGTCTTGATTCAGGAGCTAGAAGGAAAAGAGAGGGTTTTGTTCTATTTAAGCCGTCAGCTCTTGGATGCAGAGACTAGATATTCTCCTGTGGAGAAGTTATGCTTGTGTTTATATTTTTCATGTACAAGGTTAAGGCATTATTTACTATCCAATGAATGCACTATCATATGCAAGGCCGATGTTGTCAAGTATATGTTATCAGCTCCTATTTTGAAAGGAAGGGTTGGAAAGTGGATATTTTCCTTGACTGAGTTTGATCTTCGGTGTGAGTCACCGAAGGCGATCAAAGGGCAAGCCATAGCTGATTTTATTGTTGATTATCGTGATGATTCAATCGGCTCGGTTGAGATTGTGCCATGGACTTTATTCTTTGATGGGTCAGTTTGTACTCATGGTTGTAGTATCGGCTTAGTTATAATTTCCCCTCGGGGGGGGGGGCATGCTTTGAGTTTGCTTATACTATTAAACCTTATGCGACTAATAATCAAGCTGAGTATGAGGCAGTTCTCAAGGGGTTGCAATTACTCAAGGAAGTTGAAGCCGATGCTATTGAAATCATGGGGGATTCTTTGTTGGTAATCAGTCAATTGGCAGGAGAATATGAATGCAAGAATGACATGTTAATGGTTTATAATGAGAAATGCCAAGAACTGATGAAGGAATTTCGGCTAGTAACTTTGAAGCATGTATCTCGAGAGCAGAATGTTGAAGCTATTGATTTAGCCCAAGCGGCATCGGGATATAAGCCGATGATCAAAGATGTTCAGATTGAAGTTGCTGCCATAACAGCCGATGATTGGAGATATGATGTCCATCGGTATTTACAGGATCCATCTCAGTCGGCTTCTCGGAAGTTAAGATATAAAGCGTTGAAGTATACATTGTTGGATGATGAGCTTTATTATCGGACGATTGATGGGGTATTGCTTAAGTGTTTGAGTGCTGATCAGACGAAAGTTGTAATCGGTGAGGTTCATGAAGGGATATATGACACTCATCAGTCGGCTCATAAAATAAAGTGGTTGCTTCGACGTGCCGGGTATTTTTGGCCGACGATGCTGGAGGATTGTTTCAGATATTATAAAGGTTGTCAAGATTGTCAGAAGTTTGGAGCAATCCAGAGAGCGTCGGCATCGGCTATGAATCCTATTATTAAACCATGGCCTTTTAGAGGTTGGGGAATTGATATGATCGGCATGATTAATCCACCCTCGAGTAAAGGACATAAGTTTATATTGGTGGCAACCGATTATTTTACCAAGTGGGTAGAGGTGATTCCTTTAAAGAAAGTTGATTCTGGGGACGCTATACAGTTTATTCAAGAGCATATAATCTATCGATTTGGTATCCCTCAAACCGTTACGACCGACCAAGGTTCAATTTTCGTATCCGATGAGTTTGTTCAGTTTGCCGATAGCATGGGAATTAAATTGTTGAATTCTTCACCGTATTATGCACAAGCTAATGG
Source organism: Oryza meridionalis (assembly GCA_000338895.3). NCBI lineage: Eukaryota > Viridiplantae > Streptophyta > Magnoliopsida > Poales > Poaceae > Oryza > Oryza meridionalis. The sequence continues at coordinate 27,488,702 of CM002528.2, forward strand.
GCAGGCCAAGGCATCTAATAAGAGCTTGATCAAGTTGATTAAGAGGAAAATTTCTGATTATCCTCGGCAATGGCATACTCGGTTCGCTGAAGCATTGTGGTCTTATCGGATGGCTTGTCATGGATCGATACAGGTTCCTCCTTATAAACTTGTTTATGATCATGAGGCTGTTTTACCGTGGGAAGTTAAAATCAGCTCGAGAAGAACGGAGCTGCAAAATACTTTAACAGCCGATGAGTATTATAACCTTATGGCCGATGAAAGGGAGGATCTGGTTCAATCGCGGTTACGAGCCCTTGCAAAGGTTACTAAGGATAAGGAGCGAGTTGCCCGCCATTATAATAAGAAAGTAGTGCCCAAGGATTTTTCGGAAGGTGAACTTGTATGGAAGTTGATCCTGCCGATTGGGACTCGGGATAGCAAATTCGGCAAGTGGTCGCCGAATTGGGAAGGACCGTTCCAAATTCATAAGGTGGTATCTAAGGGAGCTTACATATTGCAAGGCCTCGATGGGGAAGGTTATGGCAGAGCACTAAATGGCAATCGGCTACAATCCAAATCGGCTACGGTCAGGATTGACAGAGTTTGAGTCGGACAGGGCTAGTCGATACAGCCGATGCCGACAATATGACTCGGTGTACGTCATCGAGTTAAGTTAATGTGCTTCATGGTGATTGCTACGCAAGGATAGAGTCCTGAGAAGGCAATTGTATCTATTAATTAGGATATTCTATGTAATTTCCTTAGAGATATGTTTGGGCAAAAGTCTGCCGTAAAGACTTATGATAACTTAGAGTTTGTTAGAGACAATAGTCGTGTCCGGTATGGACATATCTTGTAATTCTCGGATATAAATAGACCCCGAGCCCTATGTAAAAATTAACACACGTTCAATACAATCTCGGCGCATCGCCACCCTTTTTGCTTTAGTTTTACTTCGACGAGTTCTTGCTTTCGGATTAAGCTGCAACGGTTTCGATCTTCAACAAGAGGTAAAACTTGTTATGATGAGTTGTGTTCTCGAGATTAGTGCTTCCATCTTTATGACACTTTAATCTTGTTTATGTAATTCGTCGAGTTATCATATATTTCACATAATATTTGATAATATTGGCATCTAACCTATAATCGGCTAGTATCTGCTAATAGAAGGCAGCCGATCAGGTTAGATAACGACGTTAACTTGGATTACGTGATATATCTACCACCCTATGAAACATCCAGCGGCTTGATTATCAAGATATTGTTCTTCTTTTCATACTTAATGTTGCATCAGTTGAGTTTGATCAATTAAGTCGTTCTTAGAACTTCAATCTCTAGCCTGCTTTCTGGTTGCTGACTAGGGTAGTATCGGAGTTTCAGCCGATCTTACCTGATTTAACTACTTTTATCCTATATGCTTGATTGACACGTTAAATCTGTCCTTTATATTAAGATCTTGTTGCTTTTAAGTATATTAGGCTTTTGTTTGATATATTTTGCTTGCTTTAATATCTTAATATAGAGTAGTATCGGAGTATTAGCCGATACACGCTAGATCTATTTGATCGGCTATGCTATCAATATATATAATCTCATTATTAATATATATTTCGATCTAAGTGATTTATGGATTTAATCACGGCAAGGTGACCGATCTATCCCAATCACTACATTTAAGTATATATCGATATAAGGATTGTATATCATTAATATTTACAGCCGATCGAGTAGATTTAGTCCTGAGTTGTTTATTAACACTTGCTGATCGATGTACATGTGACATCGGCCTAGAATAAATGATATGTCATCGGCACCTAGCCGATCGGCTATCATTTATGGATTTAATCACGGTTTCTTTGTTTTTATTTCTTGTTGATTGCAGGATCAAATCAACTGGCACGCTCATACATCTGAAGGCGAGTTTTGGACCTGCACTGGAGTTAAGCAGATCTCTCAGGCCTCGTGTTTTCTGTCAACAGCATGGAATCGAGCTAGGTTTTTTTTACGGCTGCAGAATCAGGGCCTCACCCTAGAGAGACTGGATTGGGAGAGGTGGTCTCCCAGAGATTTTTCTAGAAACTACTTACCATAGGCTAGGAAGCAGCAGTTGTTTCGGCGAAATGTCGAAGATCTGAGGGTCCACAACTGGTTTTCAACGAGGTGGTTAGTACAGGAATGGCACATAGGACGTTAGGGTGGATAGCTTAGGCGTTGTCGGTGTCAAGCACTGTTGACGGTCCGTAAATCATAATATCTGACTGTCAATACCTGCATATAATGAATTAAAACATGGTATCCAACTTAGTGGTAGCTATTATTACTAATCATTTTCACTAGTGTTGGTGAAATATGTGTATGCAGGTATTTTGAGAAGAAAACACATCCGTCAAGCGACAAGCTACACCTCCGCGCATTCAGGACACATTTACACAGATTGGAGGCCCCATAAGTCAATTAAACAACTCCAAATGGGCCCAACTATCATGTCAATGGGCTGAGGGCCTCAAAATTAGTGCCCACGACGAAAAACGGGCCGAACGGAGCCGTCCCGTGTTTGGCCGAACCTCCAGTTCGGTCGAACCATTTTGGTGGCCATTGATCGCCAAATTTGACGTGGACGGCCCTGATTACTTCCTAATGGCGGTTCTGGGGTAGTTTGGTCATTTTGCATAGTCTGTAACCGTCATACCTGCCTATAAAAGGAGGAGCTCACTCTCATTTCCAACACACAACTTTGAGCTGAATTACAAGAGGCTCTATTGTATTTTTTGTACATTAGAATAACGTAGAGAGTGAGGGGAAGCTCTGGAGGAGTGCCCAGAAGTTTGGCACTCATCCGACTTCTACCTCGATGAGTGTAGTTTCCTAGGAGGAATTTTGGAGGAGTACCAGAGCTGTCGGTACACTCTGCTCCGGGTTCAGAGACTTCTTCTATAAAGTAAGCATTTGTGTTCCTTTCTTATGTTATTTAATTATTTTGTCTTAGTAAGATATATTTCCATCTTTGCGGGTTCATTGTTTAGTATTCATACTAAGTGCGCTAGTACTAGGACTCGGGATAGAGAAGGAAGTTCCTGCGCAAGTATTAGAGTAGTAATTAATAACTCAGACGTGGTGTCTAGGTTAGATATTACCTTTGTTTGTTGTGTATCCCACGGATTTGTTAGAGGTAGGCGGCAGGTGGTGACAGCTCTGAATCCCGTCCTAGTAATCCTCCACGTTCGGATACATCGTAGAGCTATAGCCGGAACCACGCTGGCAAACCAGCATTGCTCGGTGCCCGAAACAACAGATAGGAAATTACCTTTACTTAGCTTAGATAATTAAAACCCATAGAAAGTCCTCTCTAGCCTAGCCTGCCTATCACCAGTTGTTGTCCTTGGATAGTCTTAGCCTTAGGTAGACTTCACACGTTCCCTGAGTTCGATATCCTTTTGGGGTCACCCGAAAGTGAAGTGCTACAACGGTATTCCGTGCGCTTGCGGATTTATCTGTGGTCGTAAGAAATACCAATAAGCATTTCTGGCTCTGTTGCCGGGGAACGGTTGCTAATTTATCCGAGTCTAGGTCATCCTCGTATCTTTATTTTTATTTCTTCTTCTTTTTTTCCTTTCCTTGATGGAGCAACCCACAATTCAAAACCTTTCTGCTCCTCGGGCTGATCTTTGTGAGCCATCCTGTTCTTCAAAACCAATCCTATCCGATGGCTACAAAATCGTCCTGGCTTTATAGCCATGATTCGAGAGCAAACCTTCTCTGGTGGTATTCGTGAAAACCCATACCTCCATCTTCGGGACTTTGAGCTACTGTGTTCATGTTTATCCATCATAGGCATGACACATGAAACTCTAAAGTGGAAGGTGTTTCCTTTTCCTCTTAGAGATGAAGCGAAGCAATGGTACACTGTCTATCAAGAAATTTCACGGTGAATGGGAGGAGCTTAAGTGCAACTTCTGCCTTGCTTTCTTTCCATTAACCTGTGTAATTAATCTTCGGTTAGACATCCTCTCTTTTCGACAGAATGAGAAGGAATCTCTCGGTGTAGCTTGGGCCAGGTTCTCACTGTTAACTCAGTCTGGCCCAGACTTGTCTTTACCCGACCATGTGTTGTTACAACATTTTCAGTACGGGTTAGACAAGGAGTCTGCCGTAAATCTCGATATTTCCGCCGGAGGATCGTTCGAACATAAGACAACCGTCGAAGGAAGAGAACTCTTAGATCTGATCTTAGAGAATGATTCTTTCGGCCAAAGCGAAGCCATCCCGGAGGTCGAGAGTATCCATGAGGAAACTCTGCACGTGGAGTAGGAACTCGACTCAACTGCCGAATCCTCATTCCAGTCGCTGGAGCCGAAGGAAGAAGAAATTTATCCTTCGGAAATTCCATTCCAATTCAGGCATGATCTTTATGAAAATTCTCCCAATCCAGGAAAACGAAGGCTCATCCCAAGAATGAGTCGTTCGAGGAGGTGATGTTTGTATCTTCTTTCGTTTCTTCTGAGCCCATTGTCCATCTTCATGAAACGGAACGACCCTCATCACCCTCGATCAAGCCTAAGCCTTGTCCCTCTGGCCCTCAGAACGTTGTTATTGTTTAACATCAAGATACAACCCAGTTCTTGCACGATGTATCTCTTAAGAAGGAAAACGTTCAGGCCACGGACAAGCTTGAGACTTTGACTCCGGAGGACGAGAGAAAACATTCCACATATGAGCATGAAAGTTTCTCTTTCAAAATCCCCCAGGATTCATGCTCACTTAAGGAATCCCTAGAGTCCTGTTAGATTAGTATCACTTCCCTATACGAGGACCACAACCTCCTTTCGGTCCTCATTTCTAACATGTTTAGAAGGATGGTTGTGGATGCTTACGTTTATCATAAATACTGCAAATCTCGTATTTGTTTGTGGCACTAATCTTGCAGAGCAATGTCCCCAAGGTCGAGCTTGTGACCATAAACAATGTACTGCTGGGAGATACCCCGGATTATCATGGTAAGTTTTTTTTTCCAATAAAAGCAAGAACCAGTTTTTAGGATAGTATGCACCTTCGGGTATTCTTGGTCGCTAACCATTACAGGTTGAGATTAAGAACGAGGGTCATGTGATGCCTAAGAACACGGTAGCTACATCAACTGTACACTTTGGTGATCCTTGGTATTGGAACACACTCTATAGGAGAATCTGACATCACACACTTGGTCTTGATGTCTTGCAACACAAAAGTCCAAGTGTGAGGGAAGGTCGACGAGCTTTTCATGACGAGTTCCATCAACTAAGGCCATCTTGGTTTGAAGTTGGTGTTTGTAGCGCCCGTTCCGTCGTGGCGCCTAGCGGGAAAAGCTATCTCTTAAAACCCTAATTGCGAAAATTGCTTCTTCGCTTGCAGTCAGTCTCCGTGCCATCTCAGATCTCGAATCCCCGATCCATCATCGAATTCAATCCGAATCCAAATCCTTCCCAAATTAATCCCCTCCGCAAAAGTCTATTTTGCCTCCCTCGGGTTTGATGGCCCGAATCCCTCTCGGCACATCTCTCTCTTTCTCTCTCTCTCTCCTTTTCTCTCTCTTTCTCTCTCCCTCTCCCCGCCCCCGACTCGGCCCCCGCGCGCCGTTGTTCGCGTGCGCGCGCCCGCGTGGACGCCGCCCGTGCCGCGCCTGCGCCGTCTGCGCCGCCCGGCCCCGCTGCCCTGCCGCGCCTGCAGCCGCGCAGCCGCTCGGCCCCGCAAGCCAGCGCGCGTGAGCCGCGCCGCGCCGAGCCCTCCCTCTCCGCTCCCGCTGCCGCTCCCCGCTCGCACGCGCCGTGGTGGCCGACCGCCTGGCCGCCGCCGCCGTCAGCTCCTGCCGCGCCTGCCCCGCGTCTGCCGCCGTGTCGCCGCTCCGCTCCAAGCCGGTCCGCCGTCATCGCCGTCGTCATCAACCCGGCCCCCGCCACTCCGCGCGCTAGCCTCTAAGGGACGGAGACAGAGCTCCCCCTCCCTCTGCCGCGTCGCCCCCCCCCCCCGCTCCCTCCTCCTTTTCCCAAAGCGGCAAGGGGCAAGCCCCCCTTTCTCTCCCTCTTTTCCCCTTTTTCCTCCCGCCGGCGTCATCCTCCCCCCCCTGTCGCCGATGGGGTCCGCGACCGCGACCGCCGAGCGCTAGCCCTCTCCTTTGACCGCCCTAGGTCGGTTCCCAAACCGACATTGCCATCCTATAAAGCCCAGGCGCCCTTCCTCTCTTCTCCTCTCGTTGTCCCATCGCCTCCACTCCTTTGTCGCCGCCTCCCGTGCTCTGTTCGCCGTCGCCGTTTGTCATCGCGCGCGTCGGAGGAGCCGGCGCGAGCGAGGACGCAGAAGGGGACTCCGGGCGCCCTCTCCTTCCTCCTCCCCGGCCCGAGGCTGGAGAGATCACTCCCGTGCCGTTGGCCTCTCGTCTCTGCGCCCCGCCCGCACGGTAGTGCATCTCCCCGTTCTCCCTCTTCGCTCCATCTCCTCCCCTTAGACTCGGGTAATAGCACGAGTAGCCTCCCCGTAGCTAGCCGGCGCCGCTCCGACAGCTGCCGTCGCTCGCCGTGTGCTCGCCGCCGTCGCCGCCCGAGCTCGGAAGCGCCGCTCGTCGTCGGCCTCGCTCGGCGCAGCTCCACCCAATCCAACGCTAGCATCGGATTCCCGTAGCCGCGTAGATGCTCTCGCCGCCGGGAATCGGCCCCTCGTGACCTCGTCGCCGTTTTCCTCCTTCTTCCGCCGCCGGTTGCCGCCGCCGCAATCCGCCGCCGTCGAGTATCCCCCGGCAAATCCGAGCCGTTGGCTCGACTCCCCTCGTCCCGCGCAACTTCTCGGTGTGCTCGCTTTCGCCTGTATCGCCGTGGTTCGCTCCGCCGCTCGCCGCTGTCGTCCGCCGTCCGTTCCGGCCGGCGTCGTCGTCTACCTCCCGCCGGCCCGCGCGGCAGCCACGTAGGCGCCACGTCGGCGCCAGCTCGGCCAAGACTGGGTCGAGCCAACCCCGGTCAGCCGCTCCCTCTGGCCCCGCTCGCGGGCGCGGTCCACCGCGAGCCGTGAGGCTGCGCGTGGGCCCGCCGCATCCGCGTCCACCGCGAACCGCGCGCATGCGCCGTGCCCTGCTCCGCACCCTAGCGCCGCGCTGCGTGCTCCCTCCGCACGGTGAGCCGAGCCGCTGACAAGCGGGTCCCACCCGGGACCACGCGAGATGGACTCGGTCCACCGGCGCCCTCTCTCTCCCCTCCCCGCGCCCTAATGGGCCGTGTCCTCTTGGGCCGGCCGGCCCATTTAGCTCGGCCGAGCTGCCCCTTTTCTCTCGGGCCGCGCCTTAGCCGCCCGAGGGAAGTCTAATTTCCCTCCCTCTTTCTTTTCTTTTCTTTTCTTTTTCAAAAAGGATTTAATTAAATCCTTTTTCCTTTAGACCAAAATCCAATAATCTTAGAAATTCAATATCTTCCCAACCGTAAATCCGTTTGACTCCGTTCAACTTCCAAAATTCCTCAAATCTCGAGATCTATCTAATGGCACGCTTAGAGGTCAATAATAGGGCTTTATTTTCGCCGTTTGTTAAGTTGTCCCGCTTTGCGTGTAGTTTCGGAGCCCGAAGACCCGCAGTGCGAGGATTTCGGGGATCAAGCTCAAGATCTCGAGCAAGGCAAGTCACCTTTGATCATCTTGCACCTATAATTTAAATCTAAGTATTTCTTTTCTATAAATATTGCATGAATAGGATTTACACAAGTAATTCGGCCGCGGCTTGCGAGATAGCCTGCCGGCCCCCAATCCTAATTGCTGCAATTACCCTCCTTGAATTATTGAACACTTAAACCTCCTTTGTCGACTGTTGTGCTTCGATGCACGGACCTTCGGGCACGCGCATCGGATCACCTCCCCTCAAATTTAAAAAATCCAACGATGGGTAAAACTTGGGGTTTTACAAAAGACTTCGAAAACCCGACACCTGGGTCGGTGCTTGCGAACAAAACGAATTTCCAAAATCGCGGACCGGGGAACGTACCGGGAGTACGGTTCCCACTCTTGCACTTAAGGACCGTTTCCTTGGAATTTCATCCGAACATAAGACAAGTGCGACCACATGGGTGGAATGGGACACCCCTGGCTGAGTAACTAGCTAATCGGGGGAACCATGATGCCAAGAGACATGTGGATTCAACGGGGTGGTGTCGGGGAGAACCCCCGGGTTTCCTAGCACAGTACGGTCTGGGACCTAATCTGGTGTTGGTCTGGGACCCCTCTCGTTGGCATATGGTGAATCTGTGTCGGCTTTCGAAATGCCTTGTCATGAAAGCCTTAAGGTCTCTAGACGTGGCCGTTCTGCACGGGCTGGATGATCCGGGTTAGTAATGTGGTGTGGGTAAAGTGTACCCCCTCTGCAGAGGTTATTAAACTGTTCGAACAGCCGTGCCCACGGTCATGGGCAGATGTGAGGTGATTCCTAGCGTAGTTTTGTTTGACTATTGCTTTGTGAAATAGCTGTTGTGGAATGGGTTCGATGTTTGGAAAATCTGCAGCTGATGGGATCAGCTAGGCCCGGGTGGCCGTTTAAAAGTTGTTGGCCGGGTGCCAACCTTGATCAATCCAAAGACTGATACATTGCACATACTCCGACCGGACGAGACGCACTGTCTCACCCGGGTCGTTTGAGAAGCACTCACCTAGTTGTTTCAAAAGGAGTTTAACTAAAATCAATTGTGAAAACAAGCAGCCTTTCCTTTGAAGCCTGCATTAAACACTTAATTCCCATGGCTTGCTGAGTACTCCTGTACTTACCCTTGCTCTATATAAATAATCCCTCCCCCAGTTGCTGAAGAAGATGAAGCGGATCCCGCTGACGAGGAGTTCTTCCAGGAGCAAGTCGGCTATGACGAGTTTTAGGATTTCGGCCTAGTTCCCAAGCCGCGCCTGTGATGTTTGGTCCAAGTCTTGGCTTCCGCTTTCCCTTTTGTAATGCAGTTGCGAGCTCGGGATCTGTCCGCAGCCCAACATGACTGTACCCCTACTCTGTAATAAAGAGACCACTGTTGCTGTGATATTCTGTCTTCCTGTGATACCAGCACTGTTTCCTGGGACTGGTATCGATTAACAGGTTAATTTGGAGCGTCACGGGCTAGCTCCGTTCGGGGGCTAGTTCGGGGCGTGACAAGCTTGCTAGAAAAAAAAAGAAAAAAAAGAAGATAAAAAAAGAGAGGAGAAGAAAAGGGCAAGAGAGCTGACGAGCTACATTTGGATCAAAGACCGCATTATGTGCGTGCCTTTGAAATATGGCTTGCTGCCTGGCTACACCTAGTTCCTCTCTCGAGCTTATGTGCTGCCTTGGCTTAGACTTTATCCACTCCTAGTTGTGCACAACTTCTCGCTCCCGCAGCACCTACGCGTATACAAGCAAGAGTTGCCCTCTTCTTTTCTTGGCGTTTGATGCTCCACTCCAGTTGGCACTTGCACATTTGCCCAAAAAGAGAGGTATCCTACGCCTCTATAGCAGTGTAGCAACAGATCATGCCTTCAAGGCACAAGGTTCTTGCACCCGAGATGTGTGCATGACCAAACTGCTTGCCTGAGTTGGCATGGTCAAAGCGCCTTCCTCTGGTACAATTTGCATGGAGATGGAGGAGAAATCGACAATCATATGTGACCATGCCACTGCTCTTGAGATTTCAAAATATACATCATGCTGGCAGTAAGTACACTCAGGTATGCGAAAGATAAAACAAGATTCACCATTCTTTTTACTCATACTTATCACTATGTGAATATGGCTTGATCATATATGTTATGCTTCTTATATCCAATTTTTGTGTGACATGGTTTGGGTATATTATCGATGTATATCCATAGGCTTTTTAAATTAAGCATGGTGCTTAGGTTAAAATAGTATGCTTTAATCAAATTAGACATGGTGTCGAATTTGATTAATGAACCATTAGAGCTAGAACTTTCATGGATATTGGATGTATATCTTCTATAGACTAACCCCTACAGGAAAATTTACAAACTGACGGGTGAATCCTCAAGCTCAATTCACACTGGAGATAAGTCAGGGCTGGGGAAACAAATCAATAAATTGCTACATGCAAAGGATGAACACAGTGCACGGTAAGTATACTGTCAAATGTTCCTTTGTCATGTTCGTGCAATTTTATCTTAAGCCTTGTATGAGTTCTGCTCAAACGAAAATTTGGTGAACAATAAAAAAAAATGAAAAAAAATGTTTTCAGAAGTGTCTCTTGAAAAAAATAAAAATAAAATGTTGGCAAACTTGTGGGATCCATGCTTCTTAAGTTTTGAATCCAATTGCATTTTAGCGTGGATGTGAACAATTAATCTTGAGGCTACGATAAAATCTTTTCAAATCCTTGTAGTGCTTCGAGTATTTGTTGTCCACTAACCTTTTGCAAGAAATAAAAAGACAATCAAGGAGCAGTGTACAATAACTTCAAACACTTATATCATGCTCCTCGGTCCATGGCAAAGATATGCATAAGGAACCAAGCAGAACAAATGCAAAACTTTGTTACATTCGATCCAGTTCTAAGCCTGGTAAGATCTGTCTGGTAAGAATCTTTAGCACTTTGTGCATCCTCATCCTATGTTTTCATCCTGCCAGGATACCCACCATATCCATCGTTGCCATAAAAAATAATAAAAAGATAAAATAAAGTAAAATAAAGTTGGCTCCTTGGTCTTCCAACCAAGTGAGTCCTTTTTGCTTCACCCGAGATTGCGATGGATCGGGGAAAAGATAAGGGTAGGCATCATGAAGATGATCTTCGCGCTCCCAAGTGGCTTCATCCGGGGTGTGATTACTCCACTGAACCTTAAAGAATTTGATAGTGTGCCTTCTAGTGGTGTGCTCAATTTCATCAAGAATGCAAATCGGGTGCTCTTGATAAGAAAGATCGGGTTGTAGGTCAAGATCTTTCAATTGAGTTTCTTCAGTAGGAACTCGAAGGCATTGTTTCAGCTGAGAGACATGAAAGATATCATGGTAGGATGAGAGTGTGGATGGAAGGTCAAGTTGATATGCAACGGCTCCTCTTTTCGCAACAATGCAATAGGGACCAATATAGCGAGGTGCCAATTTTCCTTTTATTCCAAAACGATGCGTGGACTTGAAAGGAGTAACTTTGAGATAAACATAATCACCAACTTTGAAAGACAACTCACGCCTACGACGGTCGGCATAACTCTTTTGCCTAGATTGAGCAGTTCACAAGCGATCGCGAATTAACCGCACTTGCTCTTCTGCTTCCATGACAATGTCCGGACCAAAAAATGGTCTCTCCCTAGATTCGGACCAGTCTAGGGGTGTTCTACATCTCCTTCCATACAAGGCTTCAAATGGTGACATTTGAAGACTAGATTGATAACTATTGTTATAAGAGAACTCAGCAAATGGAAGGCACTTTTCCCAATTTTTGCCATATTCCAGCACACATGCCCTTAGCATATCCTCAAGAATTTGATTAACTCTTTCAGTTTGGCCACCGGTCTGTGGGTGATATGCAGTGCTGAAAGAGAGTTTAGTTCCCATTGCTTTGTGGAGACACTTCCAAAAATGGGAGGTAAATTGCGGTCCACGATTTGAAATGATTTTTATTGGAACACCATGAAGACATACGATGTGAGAGAGGTATAACCCCACCAATTTACTCAACCTGTCGGTAGAGTGAATAGGAAGAAAGTGAGCTGATTTTGTAAGACGATCAACGATCACCCAAATAGAGTCATTGCCTATCTGTGATGTGGGTAGACCGGTGATGAAATCTATTCCGACTTCTTTCCACTTCCATATGGGAATAGGGAGAGGTTGGAGAGTGCCTGCTGGTCGTAGGTGTTCAGCTTTCACCCTTCGGCAAGTGTCGCACTCGGCAACATACCGTGCAACTTCCCGCTTCATACGGGTCCACCATAATTTTTGCTTTAGGTCTTGGTACATCTTGGTACTACCCGGATGGATTGAGAAAGGAGAGTTGTGGGCTTCACTAAGGATTAGTTGTTTCAGTTTGCGATGGTTAGGCACAACCAAGCGCTTACCGAACCATAAAACACCATCTGAATCTTGGGTAAAACATTGAGCCTTGCATTCGACCATTTTAGCTCGGATTCGAGCCATACCTTTGTCATCTTTTTGGTCCTCTTTGATCTGATCATATAGAGTAGGTTTCACTTCTAGGGCAGCAAGGGAACCATGTGGTACCATTTCTAAACCAAGTTTATGAATTTCCGAACATAAGGTCTTCGATCGGGGTTTTACCGACAAGCAATTGCATTGCGGTTTTCGGCTCAACGCATCAGCAACAACATTGGCCTTACCCGGGTGATAATATAGACCCATGTCATAATCCTTGATGAGTTCTAACCACCTTCTTTGCCTTAGGTTCAAATCTGATTGGGAGAAGATATATTTCAAACTTTTGTGGTCGGTGTAGATTTCGCAACGGTTACCGATAAGATAGTGGCGCCATATTTTTAGTGCATGAACAACAGCGGCTAATTCAAGGTCATGGGTTGGATAGTTCACTTCATGAGGTCTCAATTGACGAGATGCATATGCCACAACTCGGCCTTCTTGCATAAGAACACAACCGAGTCCTTGACGAGAGGCATCGCAATAGATATCGAAGCTTTTGTGTATATCGGGTAGGATAAGAACGGGAGCGGTGGTTAACTTTTCTTTCAAAGTTTGAAAACTTTGCTCACACTCAGCTGACCACACATACTTCTCATTCTTCTTCAATAATTGGGTCATAGGCTTAGCAATTTTGGAGAAATTCTCGATAAACCGACGGTAGTAGCCGGCTAGACTAAGAAAACTCCGGATGTCGGATGGATTTTTGGGTTGTCCCCAATCTAATACCTTTTGAACATTACTTGGATCTACAGCAACTCCACCTTCAGATAAAACATGACCAAGAAATCCAACTTCTTTCAACCAAAACTCACATTTGCTAAATTTGGCATATAGGCGGTGCTCACGTAATTTTTCCAATACAAGACGGAGGTGCTTTTCATGTTCTTCTTCAGATTTGGAGTAGATGAGGATGTCATCAATAAAAATGACCACAAACTGATCAAGATACTCCATGAAAACCGAATTCATCAAGCTCATGAAGTATGCCGGTGCATTGGTCAAACCAAAGGACATGACGGTGTACTCATATAGACCATAACGGGTAGAGAAGGCTGTTTTTGGTATATCTTCTGGTCTGATTTTTATTTGATGGTAGCCCAATCTCAAGTCAATTTTGGAGAACACATGAGCGCCGGTTAATTGGTCAAAGAGATCATCAATTCTGGGCAGTGGATATTTGTTCTTGACGGTGACTTCATTCAACGGACGATAATCAACACACATCCGCATGCTAAGGTCCTTCTTTTTTACAAAGAGAGCCGGACATCTCCAAGGTGAGGAGCTTGTCCTAATGAAACCTTTTTCTTGCAGCTCCGTGAGTTGCTTTTTCAATTCTTCTAGCTCATTTGGAGGCATACGGTATGGTCTTTTAAAGATTGGAGCCGTTCCGGGCAGCAAATCTATCACAAATTCAACTTCCCGATTCGGCGGCATTCTTGGTAGTTCCTCTGGGAAGACATCGGGGTACACACACACCACTGGTACAGCAGCTATATCAATGGTTTTGGCGCCCGAAAGAGCATGGAGTTGTGGAGAATGATCATCAAGTGCAAGAAAGATTGGTTCGCCGGTATTATTTTTGAGTGTAATGAGACGACAGCCACAATCGATAACCCCATGATTTTTGTGCAGCCAATCCATGCCTAGGATGACATCTAAACCCTTTGTGTCGAGGATGATAAGGTCGGCGGTAAATTCTACCCCTTGTATAGCTATCTTTGTGTCCTGACTAATAAATTCAGCTCTCATTTCCGAACCGGGTGATGTAACAATTAAAGGTGGGTGCAACCTACTAATTGGGAGTTTATTGTCTGATGCAAAACCTTTGGTGACAAAAGAATGTGTAGCTCCAGAATCAAACAACACACTAGCTGGGTATGAATGGACAAGTAGCGTACCGACAAGAAGATCCGATGCATTGTTCGCCTCCTCGGCTGTGACATGGTTCACTCTATCCCTCTTCTGAGTTTGCTGACCCTGAGGTGCTGCCTGAGAGGTGGATTAGGACGTGGTGCTGCTAGTCTTGGTCCCTGGAGTTGTGCACGATGAGGGTACAGGCATTGGTTGATGTAGTGGCCCGCTTGCCCGCAATTGAAGCAGTTGTTGGAGCGAACGGGCGGGCGAATAGCTTGCTGATTTCCGCCCACGGGAGGTGCGACACGCTGCTGAGGAGGGCGTGGTACGAATCCTTGTGGACGAGGAGGTGGTGGTGCTTGAAAACGCGGAGGGGGCGGCTGCCAACCACGGGGTTTTTGCGAACCACCCGCGGCTGAAATTTGCGCAGCTCTCTTGCGCTTGCGCTCGGCCTCGAGGTTCTTCATCTTGCTTTCCACGACCACGGACCAGTTGACGAGGTTCTGAAAGTCCAGAAAAGAGTGTACAGCGAGCTCGAGTTGCATCTCCACCGCCAACCCGTTCATAAACCGATTTTGCTTGCGGGTGTCGGTATTGACATCGTTCGGAGCATAGCGAGCTAAGTGGTTGAACTCGCGGAGATACTCCATGACGGACTTGTTGCCTTGAGTGAGAGATAGGAACTCACGTTGTTTGAGGTCCATAATACCCTTCAGCACATGGGCAGCATGAAAAGCATCCCGAAATTGAGCCCAAGTGACGACACGGCCGGCGGGTTGCATGGCGAGAAAGTTCTCCCACCAATCACCGGCTGCGCCTTGGAGTTGCTCGGCTGCCAGGTTGGTCTTCTCGGAGTCGGGGCAGCGAATGAGAGTGAGCTTCCGCTCGATGGTGCGAAGCCAATCATCAGCATCAAGTGGATCATCAGAGCGAGTGAACACCGGAGGTTGAGTACGCTGAAATTCAGCGAGTCCCCCGGCGGCATGGTGTCCACCACCGCCCGCACCTTGGGCAATGTGGGCAGCGGTAGCGGCTGCACTTGCTGCGATTTGCTGAAGGACGACGTTTTGAGCCTCATGGTTGTGCTCCATGGCCATAAGAACCTCAGCCATGGTAGGAGGAGGTGGCGGTTCATCACCACGGCTTCGGGAACCCTCCGGAGCATCATGGGATTGAGAGCGAGTGCTGGGACAAGTCATCCTATGGATATGAGATTAAACATAATTAGTGATGGGAGCAACTAAGGATTGATAATGGCCTGAAAGTTAGCACGCATCGTACATGATAAACTAAGTTTAGGTTACCGACTTAATATGAATGCACAATACAAATGCATGCGAAGCTAAGTCTATGTTTGCATAATTAATTTCAATGCACAATAAAAATGCACAATTCAATTATATACAAATGCGACCAGTTATGTTAGCACGATATGATGCAACCAAATAAGAAGCATTAAGAATCAATCGAGCTCATCCTGTTCTAAAGATCGAACAAGAAGCAATAAACCAAAATAGTTTTCCAATTGCGATCAACATAGCGGGCCAAAAGCATATCAATCGCCGGAACATGAAAATTCAAATAAACCAACACTGCAACTTGGCCGCTACTGCTATATGACCAATTTCTATCGAGCGTCTCTCAGCTGGGAGTACACTTTTGCAATCTATTTGGTCGAATTTTTGAGTTGGTATATTTTACTTCTTCCGAAACAAGGTTCTGAAATTTCTCAGGTTGCCGAACAGCAGCCACTTTACGAATTTTTAGAGAGGACTATAGAAGTGATAAAATTCTGATCATTTTTGTGGTTGTTCCTGGAGTAGTTGCCCAGCTCCAGAAAAATTTTGACAACAAAATAGTGAGTAGTTTGTCCTGGAGAATTATTTGATTACGGACTGTTCCAGAAATTCCAGATTTGGCTATTTGACATTTTGGAGGTTTAAAACATGTTCATAACTTGTCAAAAATTTTGGGGAGACTAAGAGCAACATGAGGAACGGCAAGGCACCATTTTAGAGTGACTATTGCACATTTTAATTGTACTTACAAACTGAGAATAAAGTTTAATTCCCTCAACTTACCAGGTACATTATCGGTCTAATATTTGAATGGGAGAAGTAATAGATTTATTTTATCAACCAAATTAGACCAAGATGAGTGGAAAATCTGAGAATAAGGTGAGAAAGAACACTAGAATGAGATGAGGAGTAAAAAGGATTCACACATTCTAAGATTTTCACAATCGACTCAAGTTGAATATTTTGCGAATCATTTTCAAATTGCCAACTTAGCTCTAGCCTACAGTCGGCATTGTTCTGATACCAACCGCTGTGGACACCCCGAGTATTACACCATCCAGTGTCCAACACGACCACCATATACTATTGGAGAAGTGGGATCCATACACGCATAAATAGCCACTCGTACTCAATGTGTCCATGATCGCGGTTGACAACCTTCTGTTATAATAACCGAAATGTCGAGTAGTGAGCGCAAGACATAACCGTAAGATAGCTTGCCAGTCCACCACGTCATATGCCCGTCAACCACTCGAAGGAGGCGACCAAAAGCATACCCCAGTGACTCGATCCAAAGCACTATCCCCAATTATCTCAAGCGATCAAAACCCGTTACTCATGCTTAGCTTGTCCCCAGGTATGCGACTAGCCTCACACTTTCATCGCAAGAAATTAATAAACATAGCAAGTACCATAATAGGGTTAAAGTGCAGCGAGGTACATGACACATAATAGGGTCCGAGGTCCCAACATACAACACATAAATATAGCAGCGGAAGTCTCAATTAGAGTTCATAAGCAAAAGATAAAACTAGTGGTGCCACAACCCCACTAGGGTAAACCAACTGGGCAAGAGCCAAGCTGCAAGAGATCACTCATTGCCCTCGCCATCCTCGGCAGAGCTATGACCACACAAGAAGCATAACTCAAAACCGGATTCCTCTCCTGAAATTGCAGACACCGGGTTAAGTACAAGATTGTACTCGCAAGTCTTACCCAAAATTATATGTACATAAGGGAGAGAGAAGTATGCAAGCTTTCTAGCCTACAGTGGGTCTCTAGGTTCAACATTTGTATAATGCTAATTTTATTGAGCAATTCATGAGTAAAATAATCAAGGACAAGTTAATCTAGCATCATTTTAATTTATGGACAGCAAGAATATAATTCTGAAATGTATAAGCAAATGAGCCCAAACGGTGCTCTCATCATCAACCATGGTCCACCAAAGTCCATACCCACATGGCACAACATGCCAACACCACCATCAAACATAATCCCATCCATAATAATCCACATTTGATGCTAACATGAGTGAGATACACATCAAGCAATGTCCATAACCGAGGACGCGGCTATTCGAATAGATTATACTCTGATCAGAGGTGTAAAACTGGACTCACACGAAATGAACAAAGATCAAATGCTACACACCCCATCGAGTGCGGTACACAAGTGATTCAAGCTTATTACATGCCCTTTCTTAGCCCACCCCAACCACCTATACCACGCTGGGGTTCCCGACGACTCAGTCACATGCGTGCGTGATGTGACCAAGGCGGGCGCGCCACGCGGGAGGCACCCCCGGCCAACATAGGCACCCGAGGCCCTCCAAAGGGCTACCTGCCCTCACGTCTCTCCAACGTGGTATAAATGATCACAGTAGAACTAGTAAAGGACAAGCCGGTCCCAAATAAGGCATATGGTAAGTACGAAGAGTGCTTGAATAGATGTCAAAATGTTCGGTCCTTAACGACTCAGACGGGGCTACTTGCATCAGAGGAAAACCAACCTCCCTTCATCGCCCTATCACCCGTCCAAGTCCAATATATTTCATCAACCATTATCTAGTGTAAGTGCTCAAGTTTTATGCCCAATAATGCAAGTTGTCTATATACCACAATTAATAACACTGTCCATCCCTATAGTTCTATTAGCACTAAGCATGGCTAAGCATTAATGAATAAGACATCCCAAGTAATCCCATCCAGTGGTAATAGGTTATAAGGACAGCAATATTACAAGAACTAAATGCATAAATAGGTTCTTCCCATACACCATAAACCGACAATATTAATATCTGGGCAATGCATGCATATATATACACGAATAGATTGCAACCAAATCATTTTTAGAGAAAGCATAGGTTCTATATGCTTAGGTGCTTGCCTTATAGGTTCTATCACTATAGGTTCTATCACTATTCTCCTCTGGATATGGCTCGTTACTCTCCGGAATCTCCGAATCTATCGAAAAGAAGCAATATGCGAATAAGAGCCAAATAAACATGCACAAGCAAAATGATCAATAAATAATGAAATAAATACAGTGGGTAGATCATATTTTAACTTGATTTTAGGTGAAAGAATCACCAGATTATCACTTATGGTTTGGGAGATATGAAAATGACAAGCTCTCAGGTGCTGAAAATGGCAGTTCTGTAAATATTAATGTTTCCTTTAGAGCATTACAAGCAACTTGCAACTCAAACCAAGTTTTCATAATAATGATTATTTTAGAAAAAATATTTCACAGCTGTATGTGTTGTCATTATTTATATAAGGGTTTTACAAGTTAAAATCAGGGAATGCTAAATAACTCCTAAACAAGATTTAAGAGGTAGTTTTGCCAAAAACAACACCACAACAGCAAAGAGTACTAAAATATAAGCTCAACAAAATTGGTTTCACAATTTTAGCTTTTACCAATAATTTCTTACGAATTTATTAAGAGCTAGACCACACAAGGGATACATATAGCTATTTATATTTTTACTGGGAAATCCAGTACAAAAGTTGGTCATTTTTATTTTACAACATTGAAGAGCTCTGTTTTATGAATCTAGAGGAATTTGGTTCACTGAATTCGGAGTTCACATGAATTAGTTATGGATTTTTAAAGTTCATACCTCTTTCAGCTCAATAGCTATCTCAGAAATCGATTTCTATTTTCACTCCCCTTTTCTCCAACTTCCACCGGACTTCGCTCACATGGCAGCAACCTGGACGTAGGGTTGTGCGAGGCTAAGGCCTCGGGCTGATGGCAAGAGACGGAGCAAGGCCTCGGGCTTACGGTAAGAGACGTTGCCTAGGGCTGCTTCAACTGAAATGAAAAGAGATGAACTCGGGGTGAGTTGCAGCCACCTTCTAGCTGCAGCAATGGAGTGGGACAACCTATAGAACGTTGCTATAGATGTTCAACTTGGAGGGAATTCAAAAGAGGCACCATGGATGAAAAGGAAGCTCACCAAATGGAGGAAAACAAAATGCTGCTGCTGCAGCCCTGCAGGCTGAAACCACCACTCTTTTATTCCTTCTTGATCTCTCTCAACTCTCCATGCATGTGCAAGATGTTGGGATGGATGGAAAGCTTGGATGATGGGGATTGTTGTGGTCTAACATGCAGGAATTGATCTTGGGCTATTGGATGGGATTTGGGGAGGAGAAGTGATATGAGAGCTCAGCTTGATGAAGAAAAGAAAGAACAAGCAGTGGAGATGAAAGGGGAGGAAGAAGAAGGGGTTTTCTCTGCCCCCCCCCCCCCTAAGTTCTGAGGTGGGAGCACGCCCATGGGTGTGTTGTGGGGCTAAAGTGGCACCCAAGGTCAGTGACAAGTGGGCCCAAGTCGTGGCTGTCTATGAGGGTGAGAGAGGTGGGTGAAAAAGAGTATAGATTCGTTCTTGCAATTTCCAGGATTTATTTTCTTTCCCTCTCTTGGTAAATTCAATTTGACTAGGTAAAACTAGTTCAAAAATTAAGGGATTTGGTGTGCTGATAGATGTTGGTTTCTAGGTTCCATTTGTCAAAGTTTCACTCAAAAATTCGAAATATTTTAATTCTGGTGATAAGATGAAATTGGTTAGGCTGAAAGTTGGTTTGAATTTTTAGGAGGCCTAAACAGAGAGTAAAAATTCCACAAAATTTATATTTGTTGGTGATAAATAAGCTAGTATTTGAATAAATTATTATACATGTACACTTCTGTTCAAGTTATTATTCAAATAGAAGTGGTTTAAATTTACCGATTAGATTTAATTTTGTTATCGCCTATGATCAAATTGCAATATAGTAAATATGAAATCTAAAGGACAACAAATACACTTCTAAATACCTGGTTATAAACCTAGGGCTGTTACAAGATTTTTCTAGAAACCACTTACCATAGGCCACGAAGCAGCGGTTGTTTCAGCGAAATGTCGAAGATCTAAGGGTCCACAACTGGTTTTCAATGAGGTGGTTAGTACAGTAATGGCACATAGTACGTTAGGGTGGATAGCTTAAACTATCTCGGTGTCAAGCACGTCAACTAACCACGCCGTTAAGGTAGGCTGGCGGGCGCGACACCGTGGACAGCTGATGGAGATTTCTGGGCGAATTTAATACCTTGATAACTTTGCCTTCTGGGCATGGAATCGAGCTAGGTTTTTTTTGATGGCTGCAGAGACTCACCCTAGAGAGACTGGATTGGGAGAGGTGGACCCCAAGAGATTTTTCTAGAAACCACTTACCATAGGCCACGAAGCAGCGGTTGTTTCGGCGCAACATCGAAGATCTGAGGGTCCACAACTTGTTTTCAACGAGGTGGCTAGTACAGGAATGGCACATAGGATGTTAGGGTGGATAGCTTAGACGATGTCGGTGTCAAGCACGTGGACTAACCGTGCCGTTAAGGTAGGCTGGCGGGCGCGACACCGTGGACTACCGATGGAGATTTATGGGCGAATTTAAGACCTTGATAACTTTGCCTTTCGGGCATAGAATCAAGCTAGGTTTTTTTTGACGGCTGCAGAATCACGGGCCTCACACTAGAGAGACTGGATTGGGAGAGGTGGACCCCCAGAGATTTTTCTAAAAACCACTTACCATAGGCCACGAAGCAGCGGTTGTTTCGGCGAAACGTCGAATATCTGAGGGTCCACAACTAGTTTTCAACGAGGTGGTTAGTACAAGCATGGCACATAGGACGTTAGGGTGGATAGCTTAGATGATGTCAGTGTCAAGCACGTCGACTAACCGCGCCGTGAAGGTAGGCAGGCGGGCGCGACACCGTGGACTGCCGATGGAGATTTCTGGGCGAATTTAAGACCTTGATAACATTGCGCTCCGGGCATGGAATTGAGCTAGGTTTTTTTTGACGGCTGCAGAAGCACGGGCCAAATCCTAGAGAGACTGGATTGGGAGAGGTTGACTCCCAGAGATTTTTCGAGAAACCACTTACCATAGGCCACAAAGCAGCGGTTGTTTCGGCGAAAAGTCGAAGATCTAAGGGTCCACAACTGGTTTTCAACGAGGTGGTTAGGATAGGAGTGGCACATAGGACATTAGGGTGGATAGCTTAGACGATGTCGGTGTCAAGCACGTCGACTAACCGCGCCGTTAAGGTAGGCTTGTGGGCGCGACACCGTGGTCTGCCGATGGAGATTTCTGGGCGAATTTAAGACCTTTATAACTTTGCCTCCCAGGCATGGAATCGAGCTAGGTTTTTTTTGACGGCTGCAGAATCACGGGCCTCAACCTAGAGAGACTGGATTGGGAGAGGTGGACCCCCAGAGGTTTTTCTAGAAACCACTTACCATAGGCCACGAAGCAGCGGTTGTTTCGGCGAAATGTCGAAGATCTGAGGGTCGACAACTGGTTTTCAACGAGGTGGTTAGTACAGGAATGGAACATAGGAAGTTAGGGTGGATAGCTTAGACGATGTCGGTGTCAAGCACGTCGACTAACCGCGCCGTTATGGTAGGCTGGCGAGCGCGACACCATGGACTGCCGATGGAGATTTCTGGGCGAATTTAATACATTGATAACTTTGCCTTCCGGGCATGGAATCGAGCTAGGTTTTTTTTATGGCTGCAGAATCACGGGCCTCACCCTAGAGATACTGGATTGGGAGAGGTAGACCCCCAGAGATTTTTCTAGAAACCACTTACCATAGGACACGAAGCAGCGGTTGTTTCGGCGAGATATCGAAGATCTAAGGGTCCACAACTGGTTTTCAACGAGGTGGTTAGTACAAGAATTGCACATAGGATGTTAGGGTGGATTGCTTAGACGATGTCAGTGTCAAGCACGTCGACTAACCGCGCCGTTAAGGCAGGCAGGCGGGCGCGACACCGTGGACTGCCGATGGAGATTTCTGGGCGAATTTAAGACCTTGATAACATTGCCTTCCGGGCATGGAATCGAGCTAGGTTTTTTTTGACGGCTGCAGAAGCACAGGCCACACCCAAGGGAGACTGGATTGGGTGAGGTTGACCCCCAGAGATTTTTCTAGAAACCACTTACCATAGGCCACAAAGCAGCGGTTGTTTCGGTGAAATGTCGAAGATTTGAGGGTCCACAACTGGTTTTCAACGAGGTGGCTAGGATAGGAATGGCACATAGGACGTTAGGGTGGATAGCTTAGACGATGTCAGTGTCAAGCACGTCGACTAACCGTGCCGTTAAGGTAGGCTTGCGGGCGCGACACCGTGGTCTGCTGATGGAGATTTCTGGGCGAATTTAAGACCTTAATAACTTTGCCTCCCAGGCATGGAATCGAGCTAGGTTTTTTTTGACGGCTGCAGAATCACGGGCCTCACCCTAGAGAGACTGGATTGGGAGAGGTGGACCCCCAGAGATTTTTCCAGAAACCACTTACCATAGGCCACGAAGCAGCGGTTGTTTCGGTGAAATTTCGATGATCTGAGGGTCCACAACTGGTTTTCAATGTGGTGGTTAGAATAGGAATGGCACATAGGTCGTTAGGGTGGATAGCTTAGATTATGTCAGTGTCAAGCACGTCGACCAACCGTGCCGTTAAGGTTGGCTGGTGGGTGCGACACCATGGACTGCCGATGGACATTTCTGGGCGAATTTAAGACCTTGATAATTCTGCCTGCCAGGCATGGAATCGAGCTAGGATTCTTTTAACGGCTGCAGAATCACGGGCCTCACCCTAGAGAGACTGGATTGGGAGAGGTGGACCCCAGAGATTTTTATAGATACGACTTACGATAGGCCACGAAGCAGTGGTTGTTTCGGCGAAATATCGAAGATCTGAGGGTCCACAACTGGTTTTCAACGAGGTGGTTAGGATAGGAATGGCACATAGGATGTTAGGATGAATAGCTTAGACGATGTTGGTGTCAAGCACATCGACAAACCGCGCCGTTAAGGTAGGCCGGCGGGCGTGACACCATGGTCTGCCGATGGAAATTTCTGGACGAATTTAAGACCTTGATAACTCTGCCTTCCGGGCATGGAATCGAGCTACGTTTTTTTTGACGGCTGCAGAATCACATGCCTCACCCTAGAGAGACTGGATTGGGAAAGGTGAACCCCTAGAGATTTTTCTAGAAACCACTTAGCATAGGCTACGAAGCAGCGGTTGTTTCGGCGAAACGTCGAAGATCTGAGGGTCCACAACTGGTTTTCGACGACGTGGTTAGGATAGGAATGGCACATAGGACGTTAGGGTGGATAGCATAAATGATGTCGGTGTCAAGCACGTTGACTAACCGCGCCGTTAAGGTAGTCTGGCGGGCATGACACCGTGGACTGCCGATGGAAATTTTTGAGCGAATTTAAGACCTTGAAAACTCTGCCTACCCGGCAAGGAATCTAGCTAGGTTTTCTTTATGGCTGCAGAATCACGGGCCTCACCCTAGAGAGACTGGATTGGGAGAGGTAGACCCCAAGAGATTTTTCTAGAAACCACCTACCATAGGCCACGAAGCAGCGGTTGTTTCGGTGAAATGTGGAATATCTGAGGGTCCACAACTGGTTTTCAACGAGGTGGTTAGGGTAGGAATGGCACATAGGACATTAGGCTGGATAGCTTAGATGATGTCGGTGTCAAGCACGTCGACTAACGGCGCCGTTAAGCTAGGCTGGTGGGTGCGACACCTTGGACTGCCGATGGAGATTTCTGGGCGAATTTAATTCCATGATTACTTTGCCTTCCGGGCATGGAATCGAGCTTGGTTTTTTTTGATGGCTGCAGGGAACTCACCCTAGAGAGACTGGATTGGGAGAGGTGGACCCCCAGAGTTTTTTTTCTAGAAACCACTTACCATAGGCCACAAAGCAGCGGTTGTTTCGGCGAAATGTCGAAGATCTAAGGGTCCACAACTGGTTTTCAATGACGTGGTTAGGATAGGAATGGCACATAGGACGTTAGAGTGGATAGCTTAGACGATGACGGTGTCAAGCACGTCGACTAACCACGCCGTTAAGGTAGGCTTGCGGTCGCGACACCGTGGTCTGCCGATGGAGATTTCTGGGCGAATTTAAGACCTTGATAGCTTTGCCTCCCGGGCATGGCATCGAGCTAGGTTTTTTTTTACGGCTACAGAATCACGGGCCTCACCCTAGAAAGACTAGATTGGTAGAGGTGGACCCCTAGAGAATTTTCTAGAAACCACTTACCATAGGCCACGAAGCAGTGGTTGTTTCGGCGAAAGGTCGAAGATCTGAGGGTCCATAACTGGTTTTCAACGAGTTGGTTACGATAGGAATGGCACATAGGATGTTAGGGTGAATTGCTGAGACGATGTTGGTGTCAAGCACATCGAGAAACCGCACCGTTAAGGTAGGCTGGCGGGCGTGACACCATGGTCTGCCGATGGAGATTTTTGGACGAATTTAAGACCTTGATAACTCTGCCTTCCGGGCATGGAATCGAGCTACGTTTTTTTTGCGGCGCACGGGCTCACGAGGCTAGGGCGCTACAGACGGCGGCGAGCTAAGGCGAGGGCGGCGACGGGCAGCGGAGACACCGGGGGTCCTTATATAGGGGCTAAGAGCGGCGGCGAAGACCCACGGTGGCCCGGCGACGGCGTAGGAAAGTTAGGGTTCGGAGAGAAAAACCGAATCCGATCCGAGCTCAAATCCGATGATTTCCAAACGAAGTTAGATGATGATTCCAAAACGGAAAAGGTAGAGGAGATCCCGGGGATCATTTTCCCTCAATCAATTTCGCCGGATCGGGAAAGGCGCGACGGAATTGGAAGGGCAGCGGCGGCGCGGCTCGGCTAGGGTTCGGGCGCGGCGGCTGGAGGTGGACGACGAGTCCGACAGGCGGGCCCCACCTGTCAGCGGGCGGACGCGCGCGCGAGCGGCGGCTGGCTGACTGGGCCGACTGGGCCGAGGGAGAGAGAGAGAGAGAGAGAGAGTTTTGGGCCGACTTTCGGCCCAAAGCCAAAAGAGAATTTTTAAAGCCTTTTCCAATTTAAATTATTCACGAAATGCAATTTCATTTATTAAAAATACTTCCTTAGCTCAAATAAATCCCAGAAAAAATCTAAGAATTATAGAATTAAGCAAAGTATTTAATAAAATTTTATCTAGCCCATTTTTATATTGGAATTTATTATTTCAAATTAGATCTTTTCTTCTAGGCTTTTAAAATCATTTCTGATAATTCCAATTAGACAACAATTTATATATTTAAGATTTTTAGGGTGTGACAAACCTACCCCCTTAAACAGAATCTCGTCCTCGAGATTCGGAAGAACTGGCGAAAAGATGCGGATGAGCGGACTTTAACTCATCTTCTTGTTCCCAAGTAGCTTCTTCTTCCGAGTGATTACTGCATTGGACCTTACAGAAACGGATAACTCGATTCCTGGTTCTTCTCTCATCTGTCTCCAAAATACGGACTGGTTTCTCGACATATGTCAGATCCTCTTCGATTTCTATCTGTTCAGGATTAGCTTCCTCAGTGGGTACCCTTAAACACTTTTTCAATTGTGACACGTGGAACACATCATGGACTCCTGCCAACGATTGAGGTAACTCCAACTGATAAGCAACCTCACCTCTTCGACTGACAATCTTATAAGGTCCCACAAAACGCGGTGCCAATTTTCCTTTAGTATGAAAACGATGAACCCCTCGGAGAGGTGTGACACGAAGGTACACATGATCTCCTTCTTCAAAACTCAAATCTCTACGGCGATTGTCGGCATAACTCTTATGGCGAGACTGAGCCACACGCAATCTTTCTTGAATAATCTTTACCTTCTCTTCTGCTTCCCTTAGGATATCAGTTCCGAAAACCTGACGTTCTCCCGTTTGATCCCACAAAAGCGGAGTGCGACACTTCCGACCATACAGTGCTTCGTAAGGAGCCATTTGAAGACTAGCTTGATAACTGTTGTTGTACGAGAATTCCGCGTAAGGCAAATTCTTATCCCAACTTCCACCAAAGTCTAAAGCACAAGCTCTCAACATGTCTTCCAAAATCTGATTTACCCTTTCGGTTTGTCCGTCTGTCTGCGGATGATAAGCAGTACTGAAGTTCAGCTTAGAACTCATCTCTTCCTGAAGCTTCTTCCAAAACTTTGAAGTAAACTGACTACCTCGATCAGATACTATTTTCTTAGGGACGCCATGCAAACACACAATCCTTGCCATATACAATTCCGCCAACCGGCTTCCGGAATATATTGTCTTTACTGGGACAAAATGAGCCACTTTGGTAAGTCTGTCGACTATCACCCAAATAGAGTCGTGGCCTGATGACGTTCTGGGTAGACCAGTGATGAAATCCATACCGATTTCCTCCCACTTCCATTCTGGTATCTTCAAAGGTTGCAGCAAACCTGCGGGTTTCTGATGTTCTGCCTTAACTCGCTGACATACATCACACACAGCTACATACTCTGCTATCTCACGCTTCATACTTGCCCACCAAAATTTTTCCTTGAGATCCTGATACATCTTGTTACTACCAGGGTGAATGGAGTAGAAAGTGTCAAGAGCTTTTTTTAGAATTGCATCTTTTAACTCCTTGTTCTCTGGAACACAAATTCTCTCGCCCAACCATACGGTTCCTTGCTCATCTTCCAAATATCCAATAGCTTTTCCTCTTCACATATTCCTCTTGATCTCATGAATATTAGGGTCATTAGTTTGGGCTTCTCTAACCTGATCAATGATAGTGGGCTTTGCTTCTAAGGCTGCAACGAAACCTCTACTGACAATTCCCAAATTCAATCTTTCAAATTCCTTGCATAACTCCAATGGCAACTGTCGTCCTTCCGAAGCATTGCAATAGCCTTTCCTGCTAAGAGCATCTACTACAACATTAGCCTTTCTCGGGTGATAATGAATTTCCATGTCATAATCCTTAATTAATTCCAACCATCTCCGTTGTCTCATGTTCAGATCTGGTTGAGTAAAGATATACTTTAAACTCTTGTGATCGGTGTACACCTCTGAACGGACACCGAAAAGATAGTGACACCAAATCTTCAACGCATGAACCACTATGGCTAACTCAAGATCATGAGTAGGGTAGTTCATCTCATGCGGACGTAACTGACGAGATGCATAGGCAACTACCTTCCCATCTTGCATCAAAACACAACCTAACCCAAGCTTAGATGCATCGCAATACACTTGGAAACCCTTCTTTGGATCAGGCAAAATCAAAATGGGTGCTGATATTAAGCGACCTTTCAACTCTCGAAAACTCTGCTCACATTCTTCTGACCACTTGTACTTCACATCTTTCTGAAGCAGTCGTGTCATGGGCTTAGCAATCTTGGAGAAATTCTCTATAAACCTCCGGTAATAACCTGCAAGACCCAGGAAACTACGAATCTCTGAAACTGTCTTTGGTTGTTTCCAGTTGGTTATGGATTCTACATTACTAGGATCAACGGCAACTCCTCCGGCTGAGATGACGTGACCAAGGAATTTCACTTCAGACAACCAGAATTCACACTTGCTAAACTTGGCATAGAATTGATGTTCTCGTAGCTTCTCTAGTGCAAGGCGAAGATGTTCTTCATGCTCTTCTTTGGTTCGGGAGTAGATAAGAATGTTATCAATAAAGACGACCATGAACTTGTCTAGGTATTCCATAAACACCTTGTTCATCAAGTTCATGAAGAAAGCGGGGGCATTGGTAAGTCCGAAAGACATAACAGTACACTCAAACAACCCATACCGAGTGGTGAAAGTCGTCTTAGGTATGTCTTCCTCTTTAATCCTCAACTGGTGATACCCTGATCGAAGATCTATCTTGGAGAAAACAATGGCACCTTTGAGCTGATCAAACAAATCATCAATTCTGGCCAGCGGGTACTTATTCTTGATAGTCATATCATTTAGTGCACGATAGTCCACACACATCCTCTGGGTATGATCTTTCTTTTCCACAAAAATGACTGGAGCACCCCATGGAGACGAACTTGCTCTAATGTACCCTTTCTGAAGCAAATCATCTACTTGCCTCTTGACCTCTGCTAATTCATTGGCTGCCATTCTATAAGGTCTCTTATGGATTGGAGCTGTACCTGGTACCAGATCTATTCTGAACTCTATATCTCTTTTAGGCGGCATACCAGGTAAATCATCTGGGAACACATCTGGGTATTCTAGTACTATGGGAATCTCTTCCAAAGCTATTTGGTTCAGACTTGACCTTAAGGGCTCAGAAGGCAATGCATGAACAGTTACAACTTGACCATTATTGCTGGTGAGAGTTACCTTTCTATTGGCACAGTCTATCACACCTTTATATCTGGCTAACCAGTCCATCCCTAGGATGACATCAAGGTCCTTGGATTCTATCAGAATAAGATTGGCCAGAAATGGTACTCCTTGAATCTCTATTCTGACAGAGGGGCTACGTTGCACTGAGAGTGCTTGATTACTCGCGCTACTAACCATCAAAGGACGTCTAAGATCTTCTACTTCCATCCCATGATTTCCTGCAAAGCTCATAGATAAAAATGAATGTGTAGCACCAGAATCGAAAAGCACCGTTGCAGGAACTGAGTTAACAGGGAACGTACCCAAAATCACATCTGGAGCACCTTGAGCTTCTACAGCAGCAACATGATTGACACGAGCCTTTGTCGCAGGTGCGGTGGAGTTGATCTGGGCAGGGACAACCTTCACGCGTCGGGGCTTCGGACATTTGTCAGAGTAATGGCCTGGTTCACCACAGTTGAAGCATACTCCGGGCTTGTTTCCCTGCTCCCTCTTGGCAGGCTGATGCTGCGTCGGAGCTGTCACAGGACGTGGAGCTTGGTTGCGGTTGTTGTTGCCAGCATTGTTGTTGAAGAAATGACGCTGCGGACGAACAACAGACGAAGAACCTCCCTGTGGCATTGACTGAGGTCCCAAAGCAAGACGTGACCTCTGACTACTCCCTTGCTGAGCTTTGAAGTGAGCAATCCTGTGTTTCTTCTGCTCCATGCGGTTGTACTTGTCCTCCTGGCGAATAGCCTTATCCACCAATTTCTGGAAATCGTGATAATCTCCAGTCATTAATGGGTAAGAAAGCTCATCGTTCAGTCCTTCCAGGAACTTCTCTTGACGCTCTTCATCAGTGCGCACATCTTCCGGAGCATAACGAGCTAGGCGATTAAACTCATGCAGATATTCAGTAACAGAGCGAGACCCCTGAGTGAGCGCCCTGAACTCCTTCTTCTTGAGAGACACCACTCCCGATGGTATGTGCGTCTTACGAAAAGCAGCAGTGAATTCAAGCCAAGTGATAGGTTCTGCCGTGGTCCGGTTGAGACGGAAGTGATCCCACCACTCAGAGGCAGGGCCATGCAGCTATGTGAAGCGAAAGAGACCTTCTCTTGATCAGTGCACTGAAGCAGGTCCAACTTCTTTTCTATGGCGTGCAGCCAATCACCAGCATCTACTGGATTAGTAGTGCTAGAAAAAGTGGGCGGCCTCACACGAAGAAATGCTGCTAGCTTGTTCTAGAGAGGTGCATGGTTATTTCCTTGGTTCTACTGGTTCTGGAGTTGCTGCATCATCATGTTCATAAGTTGTGCCTGTTGAGCCAGGACTTGAGCAAGCGTGGGATTCTCTTCATTGTTGTTGTTGTTGTTGTTGTTGTTGTTGGAACCATTCCCAACGCTGCGAGTGAGCACCATCTGGCATGGATAGGAGGGGAAAAACTACTTAGGATAGAGAATTAATTTTTCTACTTAACTTTTATTGATCTTAACTGAGTTTCATTATTACAAAGATCTGAAGACTCTCACACCACTTAACTCACCAACTACCTAACACTCGAAAGCAAACAAACGCATGCACTTACATCTCACCACTGATGTAAACCACATGCAAGACCCACACACGCAACCAAACTTAAAACAAGCAAACTAGCACAACAGTCTAGGGCAACGGCTTAACAAGGCGTTCTAGGTCTTCCGGGCATCGGAGTTGATTGAAGGCTCGCTCGGCTCATCTCCATCATCTTGAGTTGCTCCCCACTCGACCTTTGAATGGGTGCGCTTCGATTCTTCTCCTTCATCATCACTTACGTTGACGACCGGAGGATCCGCTGGGGCTGGGGTAGCTTCTTTTTCCACCACACGAACCTTTGGCGCCAACTGGTAGCGAGGGATGAAAAGAGCTCTCTTTCTTGCGGTAAGACGAACCCTGGCTTTTCGTGGTGGTGCTTCTCCCTTCAATGTGGCTAGCTCCTTCTCCAAACGATCCACCTTGTCCTCTAGCTTGCAAATCTTACCACGATTCTAGTCTTCACGATCTTGAGCTGCTAACACAATCTCTGCGCGGGTCTCATCCATGGCCCACAGCATCTCGACCAAATGCCTGGTGGTAGCATCATTCTCAATCCCTGCAGGTTCAAGGTAGCTGCCACGGTCACTTCCCTGAGGTTGGCGAGGATGGTAACGATACTCAGTGTTGGCCAACTGATCACTGTAGCGGTCGCGGAGCTCTCCTATGGCAATCCTTGCCACCTCCTGACATGCATGAATATAGTTTCCCCCTCCAGCCTCGAACAGCATCGATGGGATATTTTCACAATTACTGTTTAAGGTGACTTTGACACGGCACTTCTTTTCATCACGATCATGAGGAATCTGGGCATACAAAGGGGCAGTCCCAAATCCGATGGCAAAGGACATCGTACGCAATTCCAGGACAAATCCTTCAGTACCAAACAAGTACTCAGGCTTGTAGCGCGGCATCTAAAGACAAGTGAAAGGAGGGAGTTAAGACATTTATCCAATTAATAGCACAAGTTTTTGGGGTTAATTTGAATAAAATTAGAAAATCAAAGTGAAAGGTAACTGAATAAAGTAAACCAATCTTTCAAGATGAATTGAAACTGTTAGAAACAGGATCACTGGTTTTGTACTTTTGAATAGCAGGTTTCAAAAGAAATAAATTAAAAGAAAGTTATAAAATCAACATGCTAAGTTTATTACATTGCAGCAAGATTACATAAAACAATGTTGTAAAACCTTTGCTGGTAAATGGGCCATTAGTACAGTAATAGATGTACAGTACTAACAACACAGAAAAAGTAAATTTTAAAAGGTAACAATTTAAGAGACTATAAACTGCATGTGCCATTAGCTTGGTTTAATTAAAAGAGAAAGGGAGGAGAACAGTTCTATTTTTCCAATATTTTTAGAGGGTTCCTATAGGTAACCATTTGGCATATCCTATGGTCAAGGAGGCTCTGATACCAACTTGTCACGCCCGGAATTTCTATCCAAAATTCCAAACGCTTACATGTGTGTAAACCCTCGTCCAGAAATCAGCCGAGGCACACAATAACAAATTGATAATAGAGTACAATTATTACTCTAATTAATAAGCGAATAAAATGTCATTACAGAGGTAGATAGTTCCTCTCAATCAATAAATATCTAAGCAGCGGAAAATAAAGATAAACAGCGAAGACGACTCCACTCCACAGGCAGCTTGACCAGGGCTACGCCTAATCCTCAACACCATCAGCATTACTGTAGAACTCCTCCTCTGATGAATGATTGCAAGGTGAGTATATGACATACTCAGCAAGCCACGCAGCAAATATGCAAGTGCACAGGATAACAAAGAATGGCATAATATTGTCTCATTTGCTTAAATAGCATTTAATAAATATTTCAGAATTTAATAAAACAGTAGAGTATTAATTAAACAGTATTAATCCAACACTATACAACATACCCTGTTGCATAGGCCCAACGATTCTGAACAACCAATCCCGGCTGCACAGTTCTATCTCCAAACCAGGAATATACCATTCCAAACCAGGAGCTAATCAAATTATTACCAGTTATAGCA
This sequence comes from Oryza meridionalis, assembly GCA_000338895.3. NCBI lineage: Eukaryota > Viridiplantae > Streptophyta > Magnoliopsida > Poales > Poaceae > Oryza > Oryza meridionalis. The sequence continues at coordinate 27,520,741 of CM002528.2, forward strand.
TCATTTATTATAGTGAGAAGTGTGAGGCTAATCATGAAAGACATTGTTAGACCCACCCATTACCGCGGGCACGGCTATTCGAATAGTTTTACTCTGGCCAGAGGTGTACCACTGTACCCACAAGACACAACCTCAACATCATGTCAACCATGCGTCGCGATACTTAACCAGTACCCGAATAGAGATTATGACAATACCCTCTATATAACACAATTCAAAGCAGTGCACCGTTCCCGGATCATAGTCACATGCTCAAAGGGTTGATTGGGATCTGTGTGACTTGCCTTGCTGGCCTTGGAACTCTTCAAATTCTTCTCCTGCGAAAACGGACTCTCCGGAAACGACGGAATCTAAACAGAAAAGAGCCAAATCACCAAAACAGCACATAAACAAGCATGAACAGTACATGTGGATATTTTTAACATGTAGATCTCAATTTTAGAAAAATTTAGAGACTTGAACAAACTAAATCCGAGCTAAGATGAATTAGTTATGAATTTTTAAAGATTAAATCAGATTAAATCATTTATATAGATTTTAATTGAATTATGACGCAATAATGAATTATTTTTGAAAAGAAAATGAGGATTATTGCGTCAGCGGCTCGGGTTCACGGTGGACCGGGTGCACGGCGGCGGTCTACGGAAACGAACGGCCGGGATCGATCCTATCCAAACGAACGGCCGAGATCGAAGCGGTCTACGGCGGTTCACGGGAAACGGCGACGATGACGTCAGCGGTGACATCATCACCGGCGACGGCTTGGGCGGCGCATGCTCGCCGGCGAACGACGGCGCGGCGGTGCAAACGGAGAGCACCTACGGATAGCTAGCATCACGGCAAACTCACCGGTGACCAAAACAGCGGCGGAAGATTAATGGACGGCAACGGCGATGAGGTCGAAGCGGCGGCGACCTTCGGCTTGACGACGACGGCAGTGCTCCGGCGATCTACAGCGACGACGGAGGACGGGACGAGGACAGCGACAACTTGGCGACCACGGCGGTGACCTTCCCGAGCGACGACGACGACCGGAGCGGTGGCGGCGCACGGCTGGACAAGCGGCGGCGACGGCGGCGCACGGGCTCACGAGGCTAGGGCGCTACAGATGGCGGCGAGCTAAGGCGAGGGTGGCGACGGGTAGCGGAGACACCGGGGGTCCTTATATAGGGGCTAAGAGCGGCGGCGAAGACCCACGGCGGCCCGGCGACGGCAAAGGAAAGTTAGGGTTCGGAGAGAAAAACCGAATCCGATCCGAGCTCAAATCTGACGATTTCCAAACGAAGTTAGACGATGATTCCAAAACGGAAAAGGTAGAGGAGATCCCGGGGATCATTTTCCCTCAATCAATTTCGCCGGATCGGGAAAGGCGCGACGGAATTGGAAGGGCGGCGGCGGCGCGGCTCGGCTAGTGTTCGGGCGCGGCGGCTGGAGGTGGACGACGAGTCCGACAGGCGGGCCCCACCTGTCAGCGGCCGGACGCGCGCGCGAGCGGCGGCTGGCTGACTGGGCCGACTGGGCCGAGGGAGAGAGAGAGAGAGAGAGTTTTGGGCCGACTTTCGGCCCAAAGCCAAAAGAGAATTTTTAAAGCCTTTTCCAATTTAAATTATTCATGAAATGCAATTTCATTTATTAAAAGTACTTCCTTAGCTCAAATAAATCCCAGAAAAAATCTAGGAATTATAGAATTAAGCAAAGTATTTAATAAAATTTTATCTAGCCCATTTTTATATTGGAATTTATTATTTCAAATTAGATCTTTTCTTCTAGGCTTTTAAAATCATTTCTGATAATTCCAATTAAACAACAATTTATATATTTAAGATTTTTTGGGTGTGACAGAATGCCACCGAAGAGGGTCGTGAAGGAGAAGGTTGTGAAGCGAAAAGAGAGCGAAGCAGGAGAGGAGATACCCGCCGAAGAGGGAGCAGAGCCTTCAGCGCCCATCGCCGAAGCTGGGGGAGCACCATCGGCTTCGGCACCCGCGCCGCAACCGCCACCTTCGGCTCCTGCCGCTCCGTCAGGGCAGGTGCCGAACACGGTTGACACGGCAAAGGCAGCCGCGGCGGCAAGGGTGCTCCAGACCAGGGCAGAGATTCTTTCGACAAGCCAGCTCCTGGTGCCCCAAGCCGCTTCGTCACAGCTGGCAACGACTTCGACTGCACTCGCCGCTGCACAAGTCAACCCCAACCTCGAAGCACAAGCCGAAGCCGACATGGAGGCCATGCGCCAGAACATGACCTGACTCCAAGACATGCTTCGCCAGACGCAAGAGCAGCAGCAGGTGTATGAGATGGCACGGCAAGCCAAGGTCGCATCGGCCCCAATCCTCCAATATTCGGCGAGCTACATCCCGCCTCAAGTCTACCCACAAGCATCGATTCTGCCCCTTCCGCCACAAGTCACGCAAGCGCCAGCGTACTTCGCCGGGCAGCCTTCGGCCGCTACAGTACACCCGGCCCCTCATGGGCAGCCACAGGCTCGGCAGGTTGCTGCCTAAGTACACCCCTCACCACCTAGCCAAATGTCACAAGCAATGGCGGAAGGGGCTTCGGCTTTGCAGGCGCAGCTTCAAGCTTTCCTTCAGCAACTCAGCCAACCCCACAACATTTTAAACGCAGCCCCTTTGGCCCGACCGGAGGGGAACACAAGTCAAGGTGCACCCAGTTGGCTGCCGTCGAACCAGCCAGGTCCAGGGGCTAAGGACCGCAGTTCGACTGCAGCAACGCTGCTCAAGCACCAACCATTCAACCACAGGCACCGACACCAGGCTTCGGGGCAAATCAGGCGCCGAACCAGGTCGCCATGGCTTGGACCCAACCTTCGTTCCACCCGTCCATGGCGGCGCCCCAAGCGTCAGCATTCGGAGCCGGGCAGCCGAACACTGTGGCCCAACCTCACGCGCAAGCCATGACTTCGCCCTTCGCCCATTCCCTGTGTCAAGAAATGGGTACAAGTTCGCAATTGTATCCATCGAATACTTCTCCTGCTGGATCGAGGTCGAACCACTCGGTGCGATCACTTCGGCAGCTGTACAGAAGTTCGTGTGGAAAAACATTGTTTGCCGTTTCGGAGTGCCGAAGGAGTTCATCACTGATAATGGCAAGCAATTCGACTCTGACAAGTTCAGAGAAATGTGCGAGGGGCTAAACCTGGAAATCAGGTTCGCCTCGGTCGCGCACCCATAGTCAAATCGGGCGGCCGAACGCCCAAATGGCAAAATCCTTGAGGCGCTCAAAAAAAGGCTTGAGGGGGCGGCGAAGGGTAAATGGCCAGACGAAATGCTATCCGTTCTTTGGGCCCTTCGAACGACCCCCACAAGGCCAACCAAGTTCAGCCCGTTCATGCTCCTCTATGGCGACGAAGCAATGACCCCGACTGAGCTAGGGGCTAATTCGCCAAGGGTAATGTTCTCGGGAGGCGAAGATAGGCGCGAGGTGTCACTCAAACTCCTTGAAGGGGTAAGAGTCGAAGCACTAGAACACATGCACAAATACGCCGCAAGCACTTCGGCAACTTGTAACAAAAAAGTTCGACCGACAGAGCTATTGCCTGGCCATCTCGTTCTAACGAAGAAGGCGAACCCGTTGGCGGTCGGGAAACTTGAATCGAAGTGGGAAGGGCCGTACCTCATCAAGCACAGGTCCAAGACAGGCTCCTTTCGCCTGGCGACGCTGGAAGGCGAAGAGTTCGACCACTCCTGGAACGCTGCTTCCCTTAAGCATTTCTATGTCTAGAACGGGTGGCACCCAAACCGCCAACTTATAAAAATGTACATATTGTTATTTAAGCCTTTCGGCACTATGTAAGCCCTTCGGCACAAAAATGCAAAAAAAAAGAGGAAAATAAAAAAAAGAAAAAAACCGGATATAGGGTTATTATCCACATTGGAGGCCCGAACCAGTATAAAATCTTTCTGTCCTTCGCCATTTTTCACTTGTGTAAATGATAATTCATGGAAAAACCCCAAGGCAAACGCCTGATCTGCGAAAACGCCAGGGGGGCGAAACGAATCGGCTGAAGTGTTGCTCGCCGAACGTTGAAACCGCGACAGCTTGTTTCGGAAAAAAAACTAACCGAACACTGTTATAACCGATCCACATGAAAACATAGGTGCTTTTAGCGCACAACATCACATATCGGAAACGGAAGCTAAAAGCTGAAAAGTCAGCATACCTATTTCCCTAAGTATACGCAAAGGGGCCGACATGTTTCGTCCTAACGAAAGCACGAAAGGTGACATTGCGAAAATAGCAAAAAGGAAATGAAACACATCTTTATTAGCTTCGGAAAAATAACTGGAGAATACAGCCATACAACATGGTACAAGCACAGGAGGCAAAGGCTTCATAGCCTAACTTACAAATAAATTACATCTTCGCCCCCAGAGCAATCCGCACCGCCTAAGGAATGGTTCGGAGAACATGGTTCGTCATCGCTGCTAATGTGATACACCAGTCTAAGAGGAGAGGGGGGCGAAGCACAATTTAGGCCATAACGGCGACAAGCGATCGCTTCTTGGCGAATCGACCTCTTACAGTCTCGCCAAAAGCGTGCGCTATCCTCGCGGCACAAAACACGGTGGCGATCATAATCTTCTAAGGTCCGACCCGGATGTGTGCGCATCCATTTAGCAACCTTTACGGCTTGGTAGCTGTTACCGTTTATTAGCATCTCGCGGTAAACGGGCCGTAGAGGACGCGTAACCTTCGGCAAACCTTTCGCCGCTACGAACTTCTCATTCACCTTTCGCCAATCCTTGGTGGGGGGCCCAACGCATGCTTTTCGGCCACAAGCCTGCTAATAAAGCACCAAAGAATAAGTGCAAAAAGAGAAAAGATCCAGACGAAATCAATACCACTGTCCAACAGGATAGTAAGATTGGCGAAACGACAGTTTTCCATTAACAAGAAGTCTTAACAGTTACAAGACGAAAGCGGCTAAAAGCCGAATATACAAAGAGCCTATCCATAGTAGGGCTACTAACGAAAGAAAAGGAAGTCATACGAGGGCGAAGAGCCTCACACATCAGGGTGGTCTTGGCCTATGTCGCCTTCGCCCTCGTGTTCGGCCGCCGGCTCCGACGACCCGGGGTCCCCTCCGGTGTGGGCTGCAACAGCTTTCTCCTTCGCGATCTTCTCAAGGTTCTCGCGAAGGCGGGTCTTCACGCAATCCTAGCCGCCGTCCTCCCAGAAACCCTTTCGGAAGGCCTTCAAGGCCGCCCCGGAGCACTGCGAGTTCGAAGGCCATTCCTCCGTCACATGGTGGGGGAAATCCCGGATATGTTCACAACCGTGCATGTGTAGCAGGCTAAGGACGAAGCCCGCCGAAACACGAGCACAGCAATCCCCGTAAGCGCCAGCAACTTCGACAACTGAGCCGGCCGCCTCTTGCGTCCACTCAGAAAAGTCGAAAGCCATCCCGTCATCCCCCGGGGCGTCCTCCGCGCGCGCACCAAGGTCATTCAGGGCCAGCCTGAGCGTGTAGCAGGCCTGCTCGGCGGATTCCGTCGCCGGCCCTAAAGCCGAAGCAGCAGCTTTGGCCGAAACGAGGCGAGTCACAAGAGACTTGATCCTCTCTTTGACTGCAGCAAGATGGCGATCACGCTCGGCGCCCCGCTTGTTCGCCGCCTCCATATCGGCACGGAGGGACTTGTTCTCCCCCGTCAAGGACTTGTTTTCCGCATTCGCCCTCCTCAAGGTGTCCGCCACGACGCGCCTTTCGTCCTCCTTGTGGCGAAGATCGTCCTTGGCCTTACGGAGCCGAAGCCGATAACCATCCAGTCTTTCCAAGGCGGACTTCTTCGCACTCAGGTGTGTGGCAAGGCCCTACGAAAGGGAGTCCGAAATCATTACGCCGTGACACGAGCGAAAAAGGAAAATTTTTTTAAAAAAAACACATACCCGAATGAACAAGCTCTCCATGGCGGCACAGCTTTCGCTGAACTCGTTCATTTCAGTAAAAAGACCAAGGCCTTCGGAGGGGGCGATAACTTGGCACACCCCATCCACAAAAGGGGTGATCTCCGGCCGAGTGGCAAAATCAGGGAACGAAGTGCGGAGCGGTAAGTGTCATGTTTGACATAGTCCCTTCGACCGCCGGAGCCTTGCCTTCCCGCTGGTGAACTGGCGAAGGAATCGCCTCAGCCCGTTCGTCCTGAGAGGTGTTCGCCCCAGTCACTGGCGCTGAAGCACTCCCACCTGTCGCCGCTTTGGCATCGCTAGCAGGAGGAGGAACGCGCTGGAGAACCAGCGAAGTCGGTGCCCCGACCAATCTGGACGACCTTCCCCCTCTTCTTCCCCCGGGCGACTGACACCGGCTTCGCCGCAGTGCTAGAGATCGCCAAAAGGCCGTTCGCCACAGCAACGTCTTGCGGGCGAACGGGCGAAATGTGAGAGCCCGCCCCAAACTTCACCGGGGTCGGACTAGGAGTATAGCCATGGGATCCATCGTCCTCAGACCCGGCATCCATGTCGTCTTCCTCCTCCTCACCGCCGCTTTCGGCCGTGTCCTTCGTGGCGCGACGAGATCGCACTTGCCCACCCTTCGCGACCGCCCGCTTGCACTTTCGCGACGTCCCGACGTCGTCATCACCAACCTTGTCGGGGATCGATCGACCGGGTAGTTCGCCACAATGAACCCGGTTCGCCCTGCCGTCGAGCTGACGCGAAAGCAGGCAGGCAAATTCGGCCGAAGTAAGGCCCCCAACCATCTTCGACGCCTCCGCTTCAGCGTCTCCAAGTGTGCGAACTGGACCAAAAAAGCGGAATGAGTCGAAAGGTGTCCACGTGCATAGAGAGGGTGCTGATAAATGCAAGGAACTTACGCTTGACTACAGGAGGAAAAGCGAGGCGGCGGAGCCCGAGCACCTTTTCGTCCTCGCTAACGGACACCCCCCATTCGCGAGCAAGGGGAGAGATCCGAAGCAAGCAGAACTCTTCGTAGAGGTCGCGGGTGCTTAGCTGTCGTGCAACCTTGCGAAGGAGAATAAGCTGAGACTCAAGAACACCGTCAACCTCCATGCTCGGCTTAGCAGCGATCAAAACAGCAACGCGTTCGAACCTAAGCTAGTTCGCCTTGTTGTCTTCGGAGGAATACGGATTGTTGATATAAAACCACTTCTGCATCCAGTTCCACTCCCATTTCGCCATCTGGGCGGGCACCAGCCAGGCGTCTGAGCGCTCAGGACGGAGTATGAAGTTCATGCACCCGAACACCGTCTTCTTTGGACCAGCTGGTGTGTTCACGTGTTTCGTCGTCACGCACGCCGTAAACAGAACTGCGAACAACTCGGCAGTGGGATCGAACCAGCATGTTCGACACATCCACATGAAAACAGCTAACTTTGGCAACGCCGATGGGCTGAGCTGGGAAAGCCTGACCTCGTACATCTCCAGTACGAATGGCAGAAAGTCGTCGCAAGGGAGGCAAAGCCCGGCAGCGAAGAAGGCGGCGAAGACGACAGTCTGTCCGTCACCGGACGAAGGGACGACGGCTTCCCCTCCACAGGTCGCCTAGCCCTCCACAAGAGCGCCGGAAAGGACAAGCTCTGCCAGGGCGGCCTCCTTGACAAGTAATTTGCTGAGGAAACACGACCACCCTTCACCAAGGTTGCCGAGGTCTTTGCCAGTCGACCCAGCCTTCGTCGGCTTGTGAGGAGCCATCAAGTCCGTGGCGAAAGGAAGGGACTGGTCGAAAGGCACGAGAGCGTGCAAAGTCGAAAATATCGAATCCTAAGGGCGCGCGTAGCAGCAGTAAAAGTAAAAAGCGAGGGGAGAAAAGCGGTAACCCGGGGCGGGGTTATATAACCCCGTCGCACAACGGTTCGGCTTCCACCGAATCAAGGCGCGACACGAGTCAAGGGGCAGACGAAACGGTAAATTCCTATCGGGCTGGGCCGCACAGTACAGGCCGAAGCCTGAGAGGAGCATACCGGCCCATGAAGGGCCCCGTTACTGTCGCATTTCAGGCCAGATTCAAGGCGATGCTGTTTCGCCCTTTCCGAAAAGGGCGAATGCTAAAGTTCTCTACCTAAATGACGAAAACAGCAAGTGTTCATGTTTTTTCTACAGGACTCTGAGAAGAGGTTTCAGCAGGAACGTCGGCCGAAAGGGGGCACCTCATACCATACCACATGGTTTGCACGGTCTCGGCCGAAGCTCCTTACTCACCCTTGCCCGTGAGGGGCCTGTTGGTGGTATGGCATGAGGCCCTTCGGCCAGACTTGCCGAAACCTAAGAACCAGCAAGGATTCAAGCCAAAGTCATCAGAGCCAACTGGGCGAAGCCCCATGGCGAAGGCCATGCGCGGAGATCGCGAAGGCTGACAAGCCACGTTGGGTCCACGTGAAGCAAGGGCATCATGGGCGAACGTCATATAGCGAAGGGCATATGGCGAAGCTACGAGACCTCCATCAGCATAGGTTCAGCATGCAAGCGACCCCATGGGATGTTTCGGCCCGACGGGCCCATTCGCCATAGGCCGGGCCTAATCTAACGGCCCATTAGAAGCCCATGAATGCAAATGACACTTTATACCCATGTAAATGTGGTAAGTGGATTCTAGAAAAATCTCTGGGATCCACCTCTCCCAATCCAGTCTCTCTAGGGTGAGGCCCGTGATTCTGCAGCCGTCAAAAAAAACCTAGCTCGATTCCATGCCCGGAAGGTATAGTTATCAAGGTCTTAAATTCGCCTAGAAATCTCAATCGGCAGTCCACAGTGTCACGCCCGCTAGCCTACCTTAACGGCGCGGTTAGTCGACGTGCTTGACACCGACATCGTCTAAGCTATGCACCCTAATGTCCTATGTTCCATTCCTATCCTAACCAGCTCGTTGAAAACCAGTTGTGGACCCTCAGATCTTCGACATTTCGCCGAAACAACTGCTTCTTCGTGGCCTAAGGTAAGTGGTTTGTAGAAAAATCTCTTGGGGTCCACCTCTCCCAATCCAGTCTCTCTAGCGTGAGGTCCGTGATTCTGCAGCCGTAAAAAAAACCTAGCTCGATTCCATGCCTGGAAGGTATAGTTATCAAGGTCTTAAATTCGCCCAGAAATCTCCATCGGCAGTCCACAGTGTCGCGCCCGCCAGCCTACCTTAATGACACGGTTAGTCGACGTGCTTGACACCGACATCGTCTAAGCTATCCACCCTAACGTCCTATGTTCCATTCCTATCCTAACCAACTCGTTGAAAACCAGTTGTGGACCCTCAGATTTTCGACATTTCGTCCAAACAACGCTGCTTCGTGGCATATGGTCAGTGGTTTCTAGAAAAATCTGTTGGGCTCCACCTCTCCCAATCTAGTCTCTCTAGCGTGAGGTCCGTGATTCTGCAGCCGTTAAAAAAACCTGGCTCGATTCCATGCCCGGAAGGCAGAGTTATCAAGGTCTTAGATTCACCAAGAAATCTCCATCGGCAGTCCATGGTGTCGCGCCTGCCAGCCTACCTTAACGGTGCATTTAGATGATGTGTGTGACACCGACATCGTTGAACTATCCACCCTAACGTCCTATGTGCCATTCCTATCCTAACCACGTCGTTGAAAACCAGTTGTGGACCCTCAGATCTTCGATATTTCGCCGAAACAACCACTGCTTCGTGGCCTATGGTAAGTGGTTTCTAGAAAAATCTCTGGGGTCCACCTCTCCCAATCCAGTCTCTCTAGGGTGAGGCACGTGATTTTGCAACCGTCAAAAAAAACCTAGCTCGATTCCATACCTGGAAGGCAGAGTTATCAAGGTCCTAAATTTGCCTAGAAATCTCCATCGGCAGACCACGGTGTCGCGCCCGCCAGCCTACCTTAATGGCGCGGTTTGTCGACGTGCTTGACACCGACATCGTCTAAGCTATTCGCCCTAACGTCCTATGTGCCATTCCTATCCTAACGTCCTCATTGAAAACCACTTGTGGACCCTCCGATCTTCGACATTTCGCCGAAACAACGACTGCTTCGTGGCCTATGGTAAGTGGTTTCTAGAAAAATCTCTGGGGTCCACCTATCCCAATCCAGTCTCTCTAGGGTGAGGCCCATTATTCTGGGGTCTACCTCTCCCAATCCAGTCTCTCTAGGGTGAGGCCCATGATTGTCGACGTGCTTGACTCCGACATCATCTAAGCTATCCACCCTAACGTCCTATGTGCCATTCCTATCCTAACGACCTCGTTGAAAACCGGTTGTGGGCCCTCAGATCTTCGACATTTCGCCGAAACAACCACTGCTTCGTGGCCTATAGTAAGTGGTTTCTAGAAAAATTTCTGGGGTCCACCTCTGCCAATTCCATGCCTGGAAGGTATAATTATCAAGGTCTTAAATTCGCCCAGAAATAACCATCGGCAGTCCACGGTGTCGTGCCTGCCAGCCTACCTTAATGACGCGGTTAGTCGACGTGCTTGACACCGACATCGTCTAAGCTATCCACCCTAACGTCCTATGTTCCATTCCTATCCTAACGTCCTCGTTTAAAACCAGTTGTGGACCCTCAGATCTTCGACATTTTGCCGAAACAACCGCTGCTTCGTGGCCTATGGTAAGTGGTTTCTAGAAAAATCTCTGGGGTCCACCTCTCCCAATCCACTCTCTCTAGGGTGAGGCCCATGATTCTGCGGTCCACCTCTCCCAATCCAGTCTCTCTAGGGTGAGGCCCATGATTGTTGACATGCCTGACACCGACATCATCTAAGCTATCCACCCTAACGTCCTATGTGCCATTCCTATCCTAACCACCTCGTTGAAAACCAGTTGTGGACCCTCACATCTTGGACATTTCGCCGAAACAACCGCTGCTTCGTGGCCTATGGTATATGGTTTTTAGAAAAATCTATGGGGGTCCACCTCTCCCAATCCGGTCTTTCTAGTGTGAGGCCCGTGATTCTACAGCCGTCAAAAAAACCAAGCTCGATTCCATGACCGGAAGGCAGAGTTATCAAGGTCTTAAATTCGCCCAGAAATCTCCATCGGCAGTCCACGGTGGCGCGCCCACCAGCCTACCTTAACGGCATGGTTAGTCGACACCGAAATCGTCTAAGCTATCCAACCTAACATCCTATGTGTCATTCCTATCCTAACCAAATCTTCGACATTTCGCCGAAACAACCGCTGCTTCGTGGCCTATGGTAAGTGGTTTATAGAAAAAACTCTAGGGGTCCACCTCTCCCAATCCAGTCTCTCTAGGGTGAGGCCCACGATTCTGCAGCCATCAAAAAAATCGTTGCTCGATTCCAAGCCCGGGAGGCAAAGTTATCAAGGTCTTAGATTCGCCGAGAAATCTCCATCGGCAAACCCCGGTGTCGCGCCCGCCAGCCTACCTTAACTGCGTGGTTAGTCGACGTGCTTAACACCGACATCGTCTAAGCTATCCACCCTAACGTCCTTTGCACCATTCCTATCCTAACCACCTCGCTGAAAACCAGTTGTGGACCCTCAGATATTCGACATTTCAATGAAACGTCCGCTGCTTCGTGGCCTACGGTAAGTGGTTTCTAGAAAAATCTCTAGGGGTCCACCTCTCCCAATCCAGTCTCTCTAGGGTGAGGCCCGTGATTCTGCGGCTGTCAAAAAACACATAGCTCGATTCCATGCCCGGGAGGCAAAGTTATCACGGTCTTAAATTCGCCCCAAAATCTCCATTGGCAGACCACGGTGTCGCGCCCACCAGCCTACCTTAACGGTGCAGTTAGTCATCGTGCTTGACACTGACATCGTTTAAGCTATCCACCCTAACATCCTATGTGCCATTCCTGTCCTAACCACCTCGTTGAAAACCAGTTGTGGACCCTCAGATCTTCAACATTTCACCAAAACGACTGCTGCTTCGTGGCCTATGGTTAGTGGTTTCTAAAAAAATCTCTAGGGTGAGGCCCTTGGTTATGCAGCCGTCAAAGAAAACCTCACTCGATTCCATGCCCGGGAGGCAAAGTTATCAAGGTCTTAAATTCTCCCAGAAATCTCCATCGGCAGACCACGGTGTCGCGCCCGCCAGCCTACCTTAACGGTGCGGTGAGTCGACGTGCTTGACACGGACATCGTCTAAGCTATCCACCCTAACATCCTATGTGCCATTCCTATCCAAACCACCTCGTTGAAAACCAGTTGCGGTCCCTCAGATCTTCGATATTCCGCCGAAACGACTGCTGCTTCGTGGCCTATGGTAAGTGGTTTCTAGAAAAATCTCTGGGGGTAAACCTCTCCCAATCCAGTCTCTCTAGGGTGAGGCCCGTGATTCTGCAACCGTCAAAAAAATCGTAGCTCAATTCCATGCCCGGGAGGCAAAGTTATCAAGGTCTTAAATTCGCCTAGAAATCTCCATCGGCAAACAACGGTGTCGCGCCCGCTGGCCTACCTTAACTACGTGGTTAGTCGACGTGCTTGACACCGATATCGTCTAAGCTATCCACCCTAACGTCCTATGTACCATTCCTATCCTAACCACCTCATTGAAAACCAGTTGTGGACCCTCAGATCTTCTACATTTCAATGAAACGTCCGCTGCTTCGTGGCCTACGGTAAGTGGTTTCTAGAAAAATCTCTAGGGGTCCACCTCTCCTAATCCAGTCTCTCTAGGGTGAGGCCCGTGATTCTGCGGCTGTCAAAAAACACATAGCTCGATTCCATGCCCGGGAGGCAAAGTTATCACGGTCTTAAATTCGCCCCAAAATCTCCATCGGCAGACCACGGTGTCGCGCCCACCAGCCTACCTTAACGGTGCAGTTAGTCATCGTGCTTGACACTGACATCGTTTAAGCTATCCACCCTAACATCCTATGTGCCATTCCTGTCCTAACCACCTCGTTGAAAACCAGTTGTGGACCCTCAGATCTTCAACATTTCACCAAAACGACTGCTGCTTCGTGGCCTATGGTTAGTGGTTTCTAAAAAAATCTCTAGGGTGAGGCCCTTGGTTATGCAGCCGTCAAAGAAAACCTCACTCGATTCCATGCCCGGGAGGCAAAGTTATCAAGGTCTTAAATTCTCCCAGAAATCTCCATCGGCAGACCACGGTGTCGCGCCCGCCAGCCTACCTTAACGGTGCGGTGAGTCGACGTGCTTGACACGGACATCGTCTAAGCTATCCACCCTAACATCCTATGTGCCATTCCTATCCAAACCACCTCGTTGAAAACCAGTTGCGGTCCCTCAGATCTTCGATATTCCGCCGAAACGACTGCTGCTTCGTGGCCTATGGTAAGTGGTTTCTAGAAAAATCTCTGGGGGTAAACCTCTCCCAATCCAGTCTCTCTAGGGTGAGGCCCGTGATTCTGCAACCGTCAAAAAAATCGTAGCTCAATTCCATGCCCGGGAGGCAAAGTTATCAAGGTCTTAAATTCGCCTAGAAATCTCCATCGGCAAACAACGGTGTCGCGCCCGCTGGCCTACCTTAACTACGTGGTTAGTCGACGTGCTTGACACCGATATCGTCTAAGCTATCCACCCTAACGTCCTATGTACCATTCCTATCCTAACCACCTCATTGAAAACCAGTTGTGGACCCTCAGATCTTCTACATTTCAATGAAACGACCGTTGCTTCGTGGCCTATGGTAAGTGGTTTCTAGAAAAATCTCTGGGTCCACCTCTCCCAATCCAGTCTCTCTAGGGTGAGGCCCGTGATTCTGCGGCTGTCAAAAAACACATAGCTCGATTCCATGCCCGGGAGGCAAAGTTATCACGGTCTTAAATTCGCCCCAAAATCTCCATCGGCAGACCACGGTGTCGCGCCCACCAGCCTACCTTAACGGTGCAGTTAGTCATCGTGCTTGACACTGACATCGTTTAAGCTATCCACCCTAACATCCTATGTGCCATTCCTGTCCTAACCACCTCGTTGAAAACCAGTTGTGGACCCTCAGATCTTCAACATTTCACCAAAACGACTGCTGCTTCGTGGCCTATGGTTAGTGGTTTCTAAAAAAATCTCTAGGGTGAGGCCCTTGGTTATGCAGCCGTCAAAGAAAACCTCACTCGATTCCATGCCCGGGAGGCAAAGTTATCAAGGTCTTAAATTCTCCCAGAAATCTCCATCGGCAGACCACGGTGTCGCGCCCGCCAGCCTACCTTAACGGTGCGGTGAGTCGACGTGCTTGACACGGACATCGTCTAAGCTATCCACCCTAACATCCTATGTGCCATTCCTATCCAAACCACCTCGTTGAAAACCAGTTGCGGTCCCTCAGATCTTCGATATTCCGCCGAAACGACTGCTGCTTCGTGGCCTATGGTAAGTGGTTTCTAGAAAAATCTCTGGGGGTAAACCTCTCCCAATCCAGTCTCTCTAGGGTGAGGCCCGTGATTCTGCAACCGTCAAAAAAATCGTAGCTCAATTCCATGCCCGGGAGGCAAAGTTATCAAGGTCTTAAATTCGCCTAGAAATCTCCATCGGCAAACAACGGTGTCGCGCCCGCTGGCCTACCTTAACTACGTGGTTAGTCGACGTGCTTGACACCGATATCGTCTAAGCTATCCACCCTAACGTCCTATGTACCATTCCTATCCTAACCACCTCATTGAAAACCAGTTGTGGACCCTCAGATCTTCTACATTTCAATGAAACGACCGTTGCTTCGTGGCCTATGGTAAGTGGTTTCTAGAAAAATCTCTAGGGGTCCACCTCTCCCAATCCAGTCTCTCTAGGGTGAGGCACGTGATTCTGCGGCCTTCAAAAAACACATAGCTCGATTCCATGCCCGGGAGGCAAAGTTATTAAGGTCTTAACGTGCCACGTCCTCCCGTGCATGAAGCTGGCGCACCCTGATCTAGACCTTAAAAAGACTTTGGATCAGGAGCCACCGATGACACGCGCAAGGATGTGATGGGGGAGGTTGTTGACTTGGAGGAGTCCATCCTCCCCCTTTTTGAAGAGTAGGGCTTTATCTCCCTTGTACCCCTTTATCATCATGCTGTAAAACTCTCTGTGGGTCCGAACTATTTTTGTCCATATAGTTGTTTCCCATGTTTTCTTAGCATGTGATTCCGAGTACTTTGTTGTCGTTGTAGAGATGTCGATGTCGAGGATGTCCAGCAGCGCGGATAGCCTGATACGCCGGTGATCGTGCCGGCGCTTGCGCTCGAGCCGTTCGCGCCGCGAGAGGAGGTTAGTCAAAATCCGTCCGCGGAGGCGAATGTGGCGATGACTTCCCTAGGTTTTTGTCTTCTCTTCCCCCATTTTGCTTTGTACGGATTGACTTAATTTGCTATGTTCTCGGGGGAGGACTACAACCTGCCTTAGTCCTTTCCGTGCTGGGCAGACCTCGAGAACGCGTTGGCGGAGCGAGATCGTCGAATCCAGTATTGGAGGACGAAACTCGAAGTGGCCGAACTCGAGAGGACCATGGTGGAAGTGAAGAAGGACCAAGCCGTGGAGGCCCTCCAAGGTCGTGAGGTGTGGTTCAGCTCATACCTCAAGAGCTGCTGCTTGGCGATGGTGGGAGTCTGCAAGGAGATTCGTGTTCCTCGCGAAGATCCCGAGGAGTCAGCGGCCGGGTACATCTCGTGGTTGAACGGGGCTTGTGCACAGCTTGAAGGCGTCGGCCAATGTATCGACGAGGCCCTGAAGCAGGAGTTTCGTCGATCAAGCCGGTATACCAGAGGGCATGTGCTGGCCTGCATCCGAGATCACCTCCCGCGGCTAGACCTGGAGTTCCTTCGTGACGGGTTCTCTCGTTCTCAGAGGACTCCCGTAGAGATCGATGGTTTTGCGCAGTCAATGGCGCCGCTTGCCGAGAATGTTTTCCGGTCTATGGATTGGCATTGGCCGTCCTGGTAGTTTTGTATCCTGTAGAAAAAATATCTCAAGGAGCATATGTAATATGTTTTGGAGTATTTATGACTTTGTAAGAAATGCTTGTGAAATAGAAAGGGAATCTATCTAACTAAGTTTTCTTACTCTGTATGTGTTGCGTATGAGTGTTTTCTCTCTTTGTGACTTCGATCAGTCACCTGAGCCATACACTCTCCCTAGCCCCCAGCATTGTCGTCGGAGAGTAACTCTTAGAGGATAAGGCTCTTGGACCCTTGACCTGCCTTGGATCAAAAAGAACTGACCCTAGCCCCCAGCCGTGAAGTTGGAAAACTCAATTTCCGGTTACACAGCTTGGTTAATACGCACAGCGAGAACTCTTACATGACCAGATCTTACATGGTTGTTTGTCTTTACATGATCCGACAAGGCCTTATCCACTCTGGGCGTCCCCAGCCGAAGTTCCCTTAGGTTCCTCAGAGGCTTTGTCAAGACGGTGTAAAGGGTCATGAGGATAGGTTTCAACTCTAGGTGTCGTCGTGGTAAGGGATCATCGGGAAGAAACACGCTGACGGTAATCTTTACCTGAAATCAACTTTATTGAAATCATATGTTGTCTTACAAATATGGATACTATTGAATTATACATAAAATTTATGTAATTGATCAATGTTCCAAGAATTTGCTAACTCGCGGCCACCCGTGTTGCATAGGCCCAACCTCATCTGAACAACCAACCCCGGTTGTACAAATCAAACCTCCAAACCAGGAATATACCATTCCAAACCAGGAGTCAATTTAATTATCACATTTTATCACCAATAATGAGTAGTGTGAGACTAATCACGAAAAACATTGCTCAACTCACCCATAACCGCGGGCACGGCTATTCGAATAGTTTTACTCTGATCAGAGGTGTACCACTGTACCCACAAGACACAATCCCACAACATGTCACCATGCGCCTCAGCACCACCACGGTACCTCGGAAAGGAACTGTGACAATACCCCTCGCACAACACAACTCACCACAGTGCACCGTTCCTGGATCATAATCTCCCCCTTCAAAACCAGAGGCAATGGACTCCCCAGCGACCCCCACGGACTTCTCGCCGCTTCACAGTCTGGCACACCATAATGAATCGTGCTATACAAAAGATAAAGCCGTTGCCCACGCTGGCTTGTGGTTGGCACGGTAAATGTTTCACAACAGTAACTCATGAACCGGTCCTTAATTGCCATGAGCACGACCTTCAAAACCATGTGCTCACAACCCACCTTTAATCAAGTTTTAATTATCAATTAATTATCATAACACGATTAACCATCGTGAGCTACCATTAAATATAACCATAAGTAATAATGTAGTTTGATTCATCCCATTAATGAGCTTATGTTTCTAAGCATGGCTAAGCAATTATATATAGCATTTAGCTGAACCAAACCAATATATAAGGTTCTAGCTAATCAAATTATAACCCATAGGAAAATAAAGTCATCTTCGGCCATTAATTAATTGGGAAAGGCTCACCACCCAATGACATTCGAAAATAATGCATAAGTTAAAATAAAGCAATAGCTTTAAATGGGTTCAACATGCTCAAAGGGTTGTTTGGGATCTGTGTGAATTGCCTTTAGCTTCTGCAAACGCTTTCGAACCTTACTCAACGAAAACGCTCTCCACAGGAACGTCGAAAACGAAAGCAAATAGACAAAATCAACAAAACAGTATACAACAAGCATAAACAGTACATGTGGATATTTTTAACATGTAGATCTCGATTTTAGAAAAATTTAGCAACTTGAACCACTCGAATCCGAGTTACGATGATTTAGTTATGAATTTCCGAAGTTTAATCGATTTGCATCTAATAAAAAAACGAAAAAGAAAAAGATTATGACGTCATGATGACGTCATCACCGCCGGCATGACACGAGCGACGACCTCGCCGGCGATAGAGAGGTCGGCCGGGCGATCTAAGGCCACCTACACGAAGAGGGCGACGACGCGAACTCACCGGTACTAGCGAACACGACGGACGACGACGAACGGTGGCCGGCGGCAAGCTCTAGCGGTGGCGCGGCTCGGGTCGGCGGCGGCGACGGCGCTACGGCGACCGGCGATGGCGGCGAAGGGGTGGCCGGGACTCCTCACCTTTGTGCGCACCTAACGGCGGCGACGGGAAGCGGCGGCGACGGCGCTAGCGGCGGCGCGAGGCGGCTGAACGACGGCCGGCGGCGGCGGCGGCTAGGGCGGCGCGGCGGCGGCGCTACGAGCGACGAGGAAACACGGGAGCTAGGGCAAACGAAAGAGGACGCCAAGGGGATGCTATTTATAGGCTTGGATTGAAGAGATCGGACTCCAACCGAGAGAAATTGAGCCGGGAAAATCTCGGGTTAGGTTTGGAGATAAACTCGAAAACGAGTTTGATCCGGATAAACCACAAAGCAATTAGCTCCGATTTTAGGGGGATAAGATAGAGGAGAATGAGGGGATCAAAACCCCTCAATCAATCGGACACGGGGAGACCGGATTGGGGCGGAATCGGTGGAGGAAGGCGGCGGCTCAGATGAACTCGGGCGGCTCGGCCGGAGGTTGAAGAAGGCCCGACAGGTGGGCCCCACCTGTCGGCGGCTGGAGGAGGAGGGGGCGGGCGGCGTCGGCTGGGCCGGCTTGGGCTGGCTCGCCCGCGCGGAGAGAGAAGATGTTGGGCCGAAATTGGCCCAACGACTTAGGGGAGGATTTTTAAAACTTTTTCAATTAAAATAATTCGTGAAATGTTGTTTCATTTATTAAAAATACTTCCCTTGCTCAAATAATTCCTAGAAAAATCTAGAAAGTAGAGGAACAAGCAAAGTATTTAATAAAATTTTATCTAGCTCAATTTTATGTTGAAAATTTTCCTAGATTATTAGAGTTTAACTTGTAGGCTTTTTAAAGTAATTTCTAAAAATGATTTAAAATATGGATTATTAATTTAGGCGATTTTTAGGGCGTGACAAACCTACCCCCTTAAACGGAATCTCGTCCTCGAGATTCAGAAGAACTGGCAAAAAGATGAGGATGAGCT
The DNA here is from genome assembly GCA_000338895.3 of Oryza meridionalis. Lineage (NCBI taxonomy): Eukaryota > Viridiplantae > Streptophyta > Magnoliopsida > Poales > Poaceae > Oryza > Oryza meridionalis. The sequence goes on from CM002528.2 coordinate 27,539,545, forward strand.
GACTTCAATTCATCTTCTCGCTCCCAAGTGGCTTCTTCTTCTGAATGATGGCTCCACTGAACCTTACAGAACCGTATGACGCGATTCCTGGTGTTCCTTTCACTCACCTCCAAAATTCTGACTGGCTTCTCAACATAGGTTAAATCTTCTTGAAGCTCTATACGCTCAGGATCTGCTTCCTCTGTAGGAACCCGCAAACATTTCTTTAACTGCGACACGTGGAACACGTCATGTATTCCCACCATTGACGGAGGCAACTCTAGCTGATAAGCTACTTCACCTCTTCGACTCACGATCTTAAAAGGTCCCACAAAACGCGGTGCCAATTTCCCTTTGGTCTGAAAACGATGAACTCCTCGTAACGGCGTAACCCGTAGGTATACAAAATCCCCTTCTTCGAAAGTCAAATCCCTACGACGATTGTCTGCGTAGCTCTTCTGACGCGACTGAGCAACTCACAACCTTTCTTGGATAATTTTCACTTTTTCTTCTGCCTCTCGCAATATGTCTGTCCCAAAAACTTGACGCCCACCGGTTTGATCCCAAAGGAGCGGCGTGCGACACTTCCGGCCATACAATGCTTCATACAGAGCCATTTGAAGACTAGCTTGATAACTGTTGTTATAAGAGAATTCTGCGTACGGCTCTCAACATGTCTTCTAAAATCTAGAACACAGGCTCTCAACATGTCTTCTAAAATCGAGCACATGGCTCCTGTGATTTTTGTGGAAAAGAAGGACAAGACAAAGAGGATGTGTGTTGACTACAGAGCTCTCAATGAAGTTACTATCAAAAACAAGTACCCTCTTCCCCGGATCGACGATCTGTTCGATCAGCTTAAAGGTGCCACTGTCTTTTCAAAAATCAATCTTCGTTCCGGATATCACCAATTGCGTATTCGTGAAGAAGATATCCCGAAGACCGCATTCACCACGCGTTACGGACTATATGAATTCACGGTGATGTCGTTCGGTCTGACCAATGCTCCCGCCTTCTTCATGAACTTAATGAACAAAGTATTCATGGAATACTTGGATAAGTTTGTTGTGGTTTTCATTGACGAAATTCTGGTGTACTCACAATCAGAGGAAGACCATCAGCAGCATCTCCGTCTGGTGTTGGGAAAGTTGCGGGAACACCAATTGTATGCCAAGCTCAGCAAGTGTGAGTTCTGGTTGTCCGAAGTCAAGTTCTCAGGGCATGTGATATCTGCTAAAGGAGTTGCTGTGGATCCCGACACGGTGACCGCCGTCACTGATTGGAAGCAACCCAAGACAGTCACTCAAGTCCGCAACTTTTTGGGTTTGGCCGGGTACTATCGAAGATTCATCGAGAATTTCTCCAAAATTGCCAGACCTATGACGCAGTTGCTGAAGAAGGAAGAAAAATTTGTGTGGAGCCCGCAATGCGAGAAAGCGTTCCAAACTCTCAAGGAAAAGCTGGTTTCTTCGCCAGTTTTAATCTTACCAGATACTCGCAAGGACTTCCTGGTGTACTGTGACGCTTCGCGCCAAGGATTGGGGTGCGTGCTCATGCAGGAAGGTCATGTGGTAGCCTATGCCTCTCGCCAGCTACGGCCTCATGAAGGCAACTACCCTACCCATGATTTGGAGTTGGCCGCTGTGGTTCATGCTCTAAAGATCTGGCGGCACTATCTCATTGGGAATCGCTGTGAAATATATACTGATCATAAGAGTTTGAAATACATCTTCACTCAGTCAGATCTGAATCTTCGGCAGAGGAGATGGTTAGAACTCACCAAGGATTATGATGTGGGAATTCACTATCATCCTGGTAAGGCCAACGTGGTCGCCGACGCTCTAAGTCGAAAAAGCCGTTGCAACACTCTTGGCGTCCGTGGCATTTCACCGGAACTTAATCAACAGATGGAAGCCCTGAACCTAAGCATAGTTGGTCGTGGATTCTTGGCTACGCTGGAAGCCAAGCCTACCTTGCTCGATCAAATCCGCGAGGCTCAGAAGAATGATCCAGATATGCATGGGATCCTCAAGAATATGAAACAGGGTAAAGCCGCTGGTTTCACAGAAGATGAACACGGAACCCTATGGAACGGAAATCGGGTATGCGTCCCAGACGACAGGGAACTTAAACAGCTGATACTTCAGGAAGCTCACGAAAGTCCTTATTCCATCCACCCTGGCAGTACGAAGATGTACTTAGACTTGAAAGAGAAATATTGGTGGGTTAGTATGAAGCGGGAAATTACAGAGTTCGTGGCCCTTTGTGATGTGTGCTAGCGTGTCAAGGCAGAGCACCAATGACCGGCAGGACTTCTCCAACCTCTCCAAGTACCAGAGTGGAAATGGGATGAAATTGGGATGGATTTCATCACCGGACTTCCAAAAACCCAAGGCGGATATGATTCTATATGGGTAGTCGTGGACCGACTAACCAAGGTAGCTCGGTTTATTCCTGTGAAGACCACCTATGGAGGGAACAAACTAGCTGAACTCTACTTCGCTAGGATCGTGAGTCTCCATGGCGTTCCTAAGAAAATTGTATCTGATAAGGGAAGCCAATTCACCTCTCACTTTTGGAAGAAGCTCCAAGAAGAGTTGGGTACCCGATTAAATTTCAGCACTGCGTATCACCCACAGACAGATGGACAGACCGAGCGTCTAAATCAGATCCTAGAAGATATGCTCCGTGCCTGTGTTCTAGATTTCGGGAAGACCTGGGATAAGAGTCTCCCCTATGCCGAGTTCTCCTACAATAACAGCTACCAAGCCAGCATACAAATGGCACCCTATGAAGCGCTGTATGGCCGCAAATGCCGGACACCGCTATTGTGGGACCAAGTTGGGGAAAGCCAAGTGTTCGGGACTGATATCCTGAGAGAAGCTGAAGCTAAAGTCAGAACCATTCGGGATAATCTAAAGGTGGCACAGTCCCGGCAGAAGAGCTATGCAGATAACCGACGCCGTAACCTGGAGTTTGCAGTGGATGACTTTGTGTACCTTAGGGTCACGCCATTGCGGGGTGTACACAGGTTCCAGACGAAAGGGAAGCTCGCACCTCGGTTCGTGGGTCCTTTCCGTATCATTGCTCGACGCGGAGAAGTCGCTTACCAGTTGGAGCTGCCCGCATCCTTGGGCAACGTGCATGATGTGTTCCATGTGTCGCAACTCAAGAAATGTCTTCGAGTGCCATCCGAGTAGGCCGATTCAGAGCAAATTGAAGTTCGCGAAGACTTGACCTACGTGGAAAGGCCAGTGAAAATCCTGGACACCATGGAGCGCAGGACTAGGAACCGGGTAATCCGTTTTTGCAAGGTCCAATGGAGCAACCACGCTGAGGAAGAAGCTACTTGGGAGCGTGAAGACGAGCTGAAGGCAGCCCATCCCGATCTCTTCGTCAGTTCTTCCGAATCTCGGGGTCGAGATTCCGTTTAAGGGGGGTAGGTTTGTCGCTTCCCAAAACGACCCTAAAATGCATCCTTTAAATTATGCCTAGAATAATTAAAATCCGTGTGAAAGCCTCCAAAAATTAAAATGTGCAAAGTAAAAGTCAAATAAGGCTTGGAGGATTTTTGTATATTTCCTAAGAGCCTAAAATGTGTAAATAAATTTTAGTGGAATTTTCAGAGCACAAATAATAATTAAGAAGAAATAAACAAAGTTAAAATGGTTTTATAAAAAAAAAAAGAAAACCCTAAAAGTCCCCCTCCCCTCCCTTGGGCCGGCCCGGCCCATCTCTCCTCCCCCCCCCTCTCTCTCTCTCTCTCCTCTCCCCCGCGGCCCACTCGGCCCCTCCCGCGCGCGCGCCGCTGACGGGCGGGCCTGCCCGCCACCCTCGCTGACGGGTGGGGCCCACCCGTCATCCCCTTCCTCCCGCCGCTCCCGCCGCCTCCCCCGCGCCCTAGCACCGCCGCCGCCGCGAATCCCGCCGCCTCCCGCCGTCCCCGCGTGCAATAAAGTGGGGGGAATCACTCCCCGTGATCCCCTCTTCCTTTCCCCCAAATTTTCCCTCCCTCTCTCCCTTGGATTCATTTGGAAACCCCTCCCCTAATCTCGCCGGTGCCATTGATGGAGCCCGAGAACGCCGCGCCGGTTTCCTTCCCCTCCGGCCGCCCTCTTTCGCCCCGGCCCTATTTAAACCCTCCCCGCGCCTCCCTCGCCCGTTTCCGCCCCTTGCCGCGCCTTCTCCTCGCCGGAATCGAGCTCGCGCCGTCGCTCTCTCTCTCCGCCGTCGCCGCCGAGCTCCGGTCCGCCGCCGTCGTCGCCCCGGACCGCCTCCCACCTCGGCGCCACCTCCTTCGGCTTCGCCGCACCGCCGTCAACCTCATCCACCTCTCCGTTTCGGTCGCCGACCGCCGGAGCGCCGCCGTCCCCGTCATCCCGAGCCGCGCCGCCGCCTTCCTCCGCTCCGGCCTCCTTTTTCGTCGTCGCCGTCGACCTAGGGTGAGGCGTGGACCGCCACCTCTTTTCCCCCTTCCCTTCCCCTCTCTCGGCCGCCGCTCCGCCGTGCCTATGGCCGCTGCCGGCGACCATAGGGGCGCGGGCGCCGCCTCCCGCCGGCCGCGCCGAGTGGCCGCCTTCGGGCGCGCCGAGTGGCTGCCACGTGGGGCCCGGCCGTCAGCCGCCCGCGCCCGGGTGCACCCGGTCCACCGTGGACCGTGAGGCTGCCGCGTGGGCCCCACTCCCGTGGACCCGGTCCGCGCGCCCCCTCCCCTTGGCTGACGCAATAAACCTTTTTAAATTAAAATTTAAATGAAGAAATTCACAAATATTCATTTAAAGAGCATATAAACTTCAAATGGCTATAACTTGGCCATTTGAACTCGGAATTGGACCGTTCAAGTCTCTAATTTTTCCTTAAGAAGTGAAGAACCCATTTTTGTGCTTTGTTCCTGCTTGTTATATGGAGATTATTAGAGTAAAAGCCTTTTCTTTTCCGTTGGTCGTGTAGACGCTGCAGCTTCGGAAGATCCGCTCTTCGTGGAGGTTGAAGCCGACGTTTGGGAAAGTGAGCAAGGCAAGTCACATCATCCTTGAACATATTGAATCCCAGTTTATAAAATTATTTTGATTTAAATTATTGCATTATCGCTTTATTTAAATTCCCGCGTTATCACTGTTTTATTTAGCCATGCCTATTTACATTTGTTATGACCTTATTATTATTGTTATTGATATTATTACCTTGTTCACCCTAGATTAAACAAAACCCCAACTAGTGGACACTCTACTCATGGTACCACTAGTATGAATTTAGGTAGATGCTTCGCTGATTAATTAGGCAACATTAGGTGGTTTTACAACTCTAGACTTTGGGAATATTCTCATCACCTGGACACTATGAAATGGTTGGATTATTGTGGAATTGGATTCACACCTCCCCCTCTATTCAAAACCCTCAAAATGGTTTTAGGCTGGGCTCGGGGTGCATGGTTTTGATAGTAGCACCTCGGCCATATAAGGACCGGTCTTCGGGCCTCTGTTGCAAAGCACTACCGTACTTCCACATGTCTAGTGGGTAAGGCTTAGTTTGTGGCTCAGTCTGGTTATAAACAAAAGTACACGGATGGAGATGGACGAAGTCGGGGGTCGATGGACATCTCTAGGACAAATGAAGGCTACACGAGCTGCGGCCCAGTAGTCGAGATGTCATGGCACAGGGCTGGTGTCCTGCTGCTAGGGGCTCAATCCTGCTTGCCTGTCCCGGAGGTTCCGGCCGTAGGCAGGGTTGGGTCGGTACTCTTGTCTATGGATAGGATGGGTTGGAAACTATGTCATGTCTTCCGTCCGTATGCCGTGGTGGTATGTGGCACGTGGTTACACGTGAGGAAGACATGTCTTGTGGGTAAAGATGTACACCTCTGATCAGAGTATAACCTATTCGAATAGCCGCGCCCTCGGTTATGGGCAAGCCTAGCAATGTACCCAAATTAGTGTTTTAATTCTTAAAACCTGCTTAACAACTAAAATGTGGAATGGTTGGCCTGGGTTGGCTTGGGACGAGCTGGGACCCAGGGTCGGGTTGCCAGTTCGGTCTGAATCATCGTAGGCCTTGGGTTAAGGTAGGTTCGTGTGGGTTCACGGCCTTGATTAATAATATTGTATAGCTCTAGGACCGTGTTTGTGAAGTAGCTTTGAGCAACTAAGTGTTTTTTTATGCTGTTTACTGCAAACCCTAACCCCTTATATTATGGCTCCCTTGTACTCCCTTGCATTTATTCTGCACTTGTGGGTGTGTCTTGTTGAGTACGGTGGTTGTACTCAGTCTTGCTCAATTTTTCCCAAACCCAGAAGAGGAGCTCCTGGAGGATGAAGGCTTTGGTGTCTAGCTCGTGCCTGCCGTCAAGCGCCTGTGGTCGTCGCCCTAGTTTTCCGCTGTTTCCCGTTTGTCTTTGTGTGTGCTAGGCCTTCGCCGCCCATGTAATAAATTAATTATGTACGCTTCCGCTTGATAAACTCTGAAATGTATCAACTTTTGGTGTACCTTGCCTCCTGGGACAAGGAATAATACACGCACGTAAGGAACGCCCGTTGGGTTATTTCCGGTCGTGACATGTGGACCCTCAGGTATTCGACGTTTCGCTGAAACAACCGCTGCTTCCTGGCCTATGTTAAGTCATTTCTAGAAAAATCTCTTCGGCTCCACCTCTCCAAATCCAGTCTCTTTAGGGTGAGGCCCGTGATTCTGCAGCCGTCAAAAAAAACCTAGCTCGATTCCATGACAAGAACGCAAAGTTATCAACGTTTTAATTTCGCACAGAATTCTCCATCTGCATTCCACAGTGTCGCGCCCGCCAGCCTACCTTAACAGCGCGGTTAGTCGACACGCTTGACACTGACATCGTCTAAGCTATCCACCATAACGTCCTATGTGCCATTCCTATACTAACCACCTCGTTGAAAACCAGTTGTGGAATGCAGATGGAGAATTCTGTGCGAAATTAAAACCTTGATAACGTTCCCTTCCGGTCATGGAATCGAGCTAGGTTTTTTTTTGACGGCTGCAGAATCACGGGCCTCTCCCTAGAGAGACTGCATTTGGAGAGTTGCACCCCCAGAGATTTTTATACAAATGACTTACCATTGGCCATGAAGCAGTGGTTGTTTCGCCGAAACGTGGAATATCTGAGGGTCCACAACTGGTTTTCAACGTGGTGGAGAGTATAGGAATGGCACATAGGACGTTAGGGTGGATAGCTTAGATGATGTCGGTGTCAAGCGCGTTGACTAACCACGCCGTTAAGGTAGGCTGGCGGGCGCGACACTGTGGAATGCAGATGGAGAATTCTGGGCGACATTAAAACCTTGATAACATTGCCTTCCGGTCATGGAATCGAGCTAGGATTTTTTTGACGGCTGCAGAATCACGGGCCTCACCGTACAGAGACTGGATTTGGCGACGTGGACCCCCTGAGATTTTTCTAAAAATTACTAACCATATGCCACGAAGCAGCGGTTGTTTCGGCGAAACGTCGAATATCTGAGGGTGCACAACTGGTTTTCAACGAGGTGGTTAGTATAGCAATGGCACATAGGATGTTAGGCTGGATAGCCTAGACGATGACGGTGTCAAGCGCGTTGACTAACTGCGCCGTTAAGGTAAGCTGGCGGGCACGACACTCTGGAATGCAGATGGAGAATTCTAGGCAAAATTAAAACCTTGATAACTTTGCCTTCCGGTCATGGAATCGAGCTAGGTTTTTTGTGACGGCTGCCAAATCACGGCCTCACCCTAAAGAGACTGGATTCGGAGAGGTGGACCCCCAGAGATATTTCTAGAAATGACTTACCATAGGCCACGAAGCAGCGGTTATTTTAGTGAAACGTCGAATATCTGAGGGTTCACAACTTGTTTTGAACGAGGTGGTTAATATAGGAATGGCACATAGGACGTTAGGGTGGATAACCTAGACGATGTTGGTGTCAAGCGCATCGACTAACTGTGCCGTTAAGGTAGGCTGGCGGGCACGACACTGTGGAATGCAGATGGAGAATTATGTGCGAAATTAAAACCTTGATAACATTGCCTTCCGGTCATGGAATCAAGCTAGGTTTTTTTTGTCGGCTGCAGAATCACGGGCCTCACCCTAAAGAGACTGGATTTGGAGAGGTGGACTCCCAGAGATTTTTCTAGAAATGACTTACCATAGGCCATGAAGCAACGGTTGTTTCGGGGAAACGTCGAATATCGGAGAGTCCACAACTGGTTTTCAACGAGGTGGTTAGTATAGGAATGGCACATAGGACGTTAGGGTGGATAGCGTAGACGATGTCGGTGTCAAGCGCGTCGACTAACCGCGCCGTTAAGGTAGGCTGGCGGGCGCGACACTGTGGACTGCAGATGGAGAATTCTGTGCGAAATTAAAACCTTGATAACATTGCCTTCCGGTCATGGAATCGAGCTAGGTTTTTTTGACGGCTGCAGAATCACGGGCCTCACCCTAGAGAGACTGGATTTGGAGAGGTGGCCCCCAGAGATTTTTCTAGAAATGACTTACCATAGGCCACGAACCAGCGGTTGTTTCGGCGAAACATCGAATATCTGAGGGTCCACAACTAGTTTTCAACGAGGTGGTTAGTAGATAGACTGGATTTGGAGAGGTGGACCCCCAGATATTTTTCTAGAAATGACTTACCATAGGCCAGGAAGCAGCGGTTGTTTCGGCAAAACGTCTAAAATCTGAGGGTCCACAACTGGTTTTCTACGAGGTGGTTAGTATAGGAATGGCACATAGAACGTTAGGGTGGATAGCTTAGATCATGTCGGTGTCAAGCGCGTCGACTAACTGCATCATTAAGGTAGGCTGGCGGGCACGACACCGTGGAATGCAGATGGAGAATTCTCGACGAAATTAAAACCTTGATAACTTTGCCTTCCGGTCATGGAATCGAGCTAGGTTTTTTTTGACGGCTGCAGAATCACGGGCCTCACCCTAGACGGAATGGATTTGGAGAGGTGGACCCCCAGAGATTTTTCTAGAAATGACTTGCCATAGGCCACGAAGCAGCGGTTGTTTCGGCGAAATGTCGAATATCTGAGGGTCCACAACTGGTATTAAACGAGGTGGTTAGTATAGGAATGGCACATAGGACGTTAGGGTGGATAGCCTAGATGATATTGGTGTCAAGCGCGTCGACTAACCGCGTCGTTAAAGTAGGCTGGCGGGCGCGACACCGTAAAAATGCAGATGGAGAATTCTGGGCAAAATTAAAACCTTGATTACTTTGCCTTCCGGACTTGGAATCTAGCTAGGTTTTTTTTGACGGCTGCAGAATCACGGGCCTCACCCTAGAGGGACTGGATTTGGAGAGCAGGACCCCCAGAGATTTTTCTAGAAATGACTAACCATAGGCCACGAAGCAGCGGTTGTTTCGGTGAAACGTCGAATATCTGAGGGTCCACAACTGGTTTTTAACAAGGTGGTTAGTAGAGAGACTGGATTTGGAGAGGTGGACCCCCAGAGATTTTTCTAGAAATGATTTACCATAGGCCAGGAAGCAGCGGTTGTTTCGGTGAAACGTCGAATATCTGAGGGTCCACAACTGGTTTTCAACGAGGTGGTTAGTAGAGAGACTGGATTTGGAGTGGTGGACCCCCAGAGATTTTTCTAGAAATGACTTACCATAGGCCAGGAAGTAGCGGTTGTTTCGGCAAAACGTCGAATATCTGAGGGTCCACAACTGGTTTTCAACGAGGTGGTTATTATAGGAATGACACATAGGACGTTAGGGTCGATAGCTTAGATGATGTCGGTGTCAAGCGCGTCGACAAACCGCGCCGTTAAGGTAGGCTGGCGAGCGCGACACTGTGGAATACAGATGGAGAATTCTGTGCGAAATTAAAACCTTGATAACTTTGCCTTTCGGTCATGGAATCGAGCTAGGGTTTTTTTGACGGCTGCAGAATCACGGGCATCACCCTAGAGCGATTGGATTTGGAGAGGTGGACCCCCAGAGATTTTTCCAGAAATGACTTACCATAGGCCACGAAGCAGCGATTGTTTCGGCGAAACGTCGAATATTTGAGGGTCCACAACTGGTTTTCAACGAGGTGGTTAGTATAGGAATGGCACATAGGACGTTAGGGTGGATAGCTTAGACGATGTTGGTGTCAAGCATGTTGACTAACCACGCCGTTAAGGTAAGCTGGCGGGCGGGACACCATGGAATGCAGATGGAGAATTCTGTGCGAAATGAAAACCTTGATAAGTTTGCCTTCCGGTCATGGAATCGAGCTAGGTTTTTTTGATGGCTGCAGAATCACGGGCCTCACCCTAGAGAGACTGGATTTGGAGAGGTGGACCCCCAGAGATTTTTCCAGAAATGACTTACCATAAGCCACGAAGCAGCGATTGTTTCGGCGAAACGTCGAATATCTGAGGGTCCACAACTGGTTTTCAACGAGGTGGTTAGTATAGGAATGGCACATAGAATGTTAGGGTGGATAGCTTAGACGATGTCAGTGTCAAGCGCGTCGACTAACTATGCCGTTAAGGTAGGCTGGCGGGCGCGACACTGTGTAATGCAGATGGAGAATTCTGTGCGAAATTAAAACCTTGATAACATTGCCTTCCGGTCATGGAATCGAGCTACGTTTTTTTTGACAGCTGCAGAATCACGGGTCTCACCCTAGAGAGACTGGATTTGGAGAGGTGGACCCCCAGAGATTTTTCCAGAAATGACTTACCATAGGCCACGAAGCAGCGATTGTTTCGGCGAAACGTCGAATATCTGAGGGTCCGCAACTGGTTTTCAACGAGGTGGTTAGTACAGGAATTGCACATAGGACGTTAGAGTGGATAGCTTAGACAATGTCAGTGTCAAGCGCGTCGACTAACCGCGACGTTAAGTAGGCTGGCGGGCGCGACACTGTGTAATGCAGATGGAGAATTCTGTGCGAAATTAAAACCTTGATAACATTGCCTTCGGTCATGGAATCGAGCTTGGTTTCTTTTGACGGCTGCAGAATCACGGGCCTCACCCTAGAGAGACTGGATTTGGAGAGGTGGACCCCCAGAGATTTTTCTAGAAATGACTTACCATAGGCCACGAGGCAGCTGTTGTTTCGGCGAAACGTCGAATATCTGAGGGTCCACAACTGGTTTTCAACGAGGTGGTTAGTATAGGAATGGCACATAGGACATTAGGGTGGATAGTTTAGACGATGTCGGTGTCAGGCGCGTTGACTAACCACGCCGTTAAGGTAGGCTGGCGGACGCGACACTGTGGACTGCAGATGGTGAATTCTGTGCGAAATTAAAACCTTGATAACATTGCCTTCCGATCATGGAATCGAGCTAGGTTTCTTTTGACGGCTGCAGAATCACGGGCCTCACCCTAGAGAGACTGGATTTGGAGAGGTGGACCCCCAGAGATTTTTCTAGAAATGACTTACCATAGGCCACGAAGCAGCGGTTGTTTCGGCGAAACGTCGAATATCTGAGGGTCCACAACTGGTTTTCAACGAGGTGGTTAGTATAGGAATGACACATAGGACGTTAGGGTGGATAGCTTAAACAATGTCGGTGTCAAGCACGTCGACTAACCGCGCCGTTAAGGTTGGCTGGCGTGCGCGACACTGTGTAAGGCAGATGGTGAATTCTGTGCAAAATTAAAACCTTGATAACATTGCCTTCCGGTCGTGGATTCGAGCTAGGTTTCTTTTGAAGGCTGCAGAATCACGAGCCTCACCCTAGAGAGACTGGATTTGGAGAGGTGGACCGCAGAGATTTTTCTAGAAAGGACTTACCATAGGCCAGGAAGCAGCGGTTGTTTCGGCGAAACGTCGAATATCTGAGGGTCCACAACTGGTTTTCAACGAGGTGGTTAGTATAGGAATGGCACATAGGACGTTAGGGTGGATAGCTTAGACAATGTCGGTGTCAAGCGCGTCGACTAACCGCGCCTAGGTAGGCTGGCGGGCGCGACACTGTGTAATGCAGATGGTGAATTCTGTGCGAAATTAAAACCTTGATAACATTGCCTTCCGGTCATGGAATCGAGCTAGGTTTCTTTTGACGGCTGCAGAATCACGGGCCTCACCCTAGAGAGACTGGATTTGTAGAGGTGGACCCCCAGAGATTTTTCTAGAAATGACTTACCATAGGCCACGAAGCAGCGATTGTTTCGGCGAAACGTCGAATATCTGAGGTTCCACAACTGGTTTTCAACGTGGTGGTTAGTATAGGAATGGCACATAGGATGTTAGGGTGGATAGCTTAGACAATGTTGGTGTCAAGCGCGTCGACTAACCGCGCGGTTAAGGTAGGCTGGCGGGCGTGACACTGTGTAATGCAGATGGTGAATTCTGTGCGAAATTAAAACATTGATAACATTGCCTTCCGGTCATGGAATCGAGCTAGGTTTCTTTTGACGGCTGCAGAATCACGGCCCTCACCCTAGAGAGACTGGATTTGGAGAGGTGGACCCCCAGAGATTTTTCTAGAAAGGACTTACCATAGGCCAGGAAGCAGCGTTTGTTTCGGCGAAACGTCGAATATCTGAGGGTCCACAACTGGTTTTCAACGAGGTGGTTAGTATATGAATGGCACATAGGACGTTAGGGTGGATAGCTTAGACAATGTCGGTGTCAAGCGCGTCGACTAACCGCGCCGTTAAGGTAGGCTGGCGGGCGCGACACTGTGGAATGGAGATGGTGAATTCTGTGTGAAATTAAAACCTTGATAACATTGCCTTCCGGTCATGGAATCGAGCTAGGTTTCTTTTGACGGCTGCAGAATCACGGCCCTCACCCTAGAGAAACTGGATTTGGAGAGGTGGACCCCCAGAGATTTTTCTAGAAAGGACTTACCATAGGCCACGAAGCAGCGGTTGTTTCGGCGAAACGTCGAATATCTGAGGGTCCACAACTGGTTTTCAACGAGGTGGTTAGTATAGGAATGGCACATAGGACGTTAGGGTGGATAGCTTAGACGATGTTGGTGTCAAGCGCGTCGACTAACCGCGCCGTTAAGGTAGGCTGGCGGGCGCGACACTGTGTAATGCAGATGGTGAATTCTGTGCGAAATTAAAACCTTGATAACATTGCCTTCCGGTCATGGAATCGAGCTAGGTTTCTTTTGACGGCTGCAGAATCACGGCCCTCACCCTAGAGATACTGGATTTGGAGAGGTGGACCCCAGAGATTTTTCTAGAAAGGACTTACGATAGGCCAGGAAGCAGCGGTTGTTTCGGCGAAACGTCGAATATCTGAGGTTCCACAACTGATTTTCAACGAGGTGGTTAGTATAGGAATGGCACATAGGACGTTAGGGTGGATAGCTTAGACGATGTCGGTGTCAGGCGCGTCGACTAACCGCGCCGTTAAGGTAGGCTGGCGGACGCGACACTGTGGAATGCAGATGGAGAATTCTGTGCGAAATTAAAACCTTGATAACTTTGCCTTCCGGTCATGGAATCGAGCTAGGTTTTTTTTGACGGCTGCAGAATCACGGGCCTCACCCTAGAGAGACTGGATTTGAAGAGGTGGACCCCCCGAGATTTTTCTAGAAATCACGGGCCTCACCCTAGAGATTTCTTACCGGCTTTCGAATAGATGCAGGTATTCTGTCTCCAAGAATTCTTCGCTTTCCCACGTGGCTTCATCCTCAGTATGATTACTCCATTGTACCTTGTACAGATGCCACACTTTGGTCCTAGTCCTCTTTTCTGCTTCATCCAATATCCGGACTGGGTGTTCTGGATACGTGAGATCATTGCTAATGTGAATCTCTTCCAGCGGAGCTTGTTCTTCCGGCACTCGTAAGCATTTCTTTAATTGAGACACATAGAAGACTGGGTGCACATCGGCGATATTTTCGGGTAGCTGTAACTGGTAGGCAACTTCTCCTCTTCTAGCGATGATTTGAAAAGGTCCCACATATCTTGGTACTAGTTTTCCCTTGACCTTAAACCTTTTCGTTCCCCTCATCGGAGAAACCTTTAGATAAACGTAATCTCCCTCCTTAAATTCCAGGTTTCTTCTTCGGGTGTCGGCGTAACTCTTTTGTCGTGATTGTGCTACTTTTAGACGGTCACGGATCAGGCGAACCTTTTCCTCGGCTTCTTGGATAATGTCTGGTCCAAATACTTCCCGTTCTCCAGTCTCAGACCACATCAGTGGAGTTCAACATCGTCGACCAAACAATGCCTCATTGGGTGACATCTTTAGGCTTGCTTGAAAGCTGTTGTTGTAGGAGAATTCGGCGTAGGGCAAACATCTCTCCCAGTCTTTGCTAAAATTCCAGAGCACAAGCTCTGAACATGTCTTCCAAGACCTGGTTTGTTCTCTCTGTCTGGCCATCTGTTTGTGGGTGATAAGCTGTGCTAAACGCAAGGTAACTTCCTAGGGCTTCATGTACTTTCTCCCAGAAATGCGAGGTAAACTGTGTGCCTCGATCAGATATAATTTTCTTAGGTACACCATGAAGACATACTATCCTGGTCATGTATAACTTGGCTAGCTTAGCACTGCTATAATTTGTCTTAACGGGAATGAATCTCACCGTCTTGGTGAGTCGATCCACGATCACCCAAATGGAATCATATCCTGTTGCGGTCTTGGGCAATCCAACAATAAAATCCATACCTATCTCATCCCATTTCCACTCGGGAATCCTAAGAGGTTGCAGCAAACCTGCCGGTCGCTGATGCTCAGCCTTCACCTTTTGGCACACGTCATAGAGTGCTACGTATTCTGCCACATCTCTCTTCATGTTGGGGCACCAGTATCCTTCCTTCAGATCTTGATACATCTTCGTACTTCCGGGGTGCAATGAATATGCTGATTCGTGAGCTTCCTTTAAAATTAATCCCCTCAGTCCACCCTGTTCGGGTACGTAGATTCTCTTTTTATACCACAGTGTTTCCTTCTCATCCATTGAGAATTCTTTCGCACGACCAGCGGCTATGCGCTCCTTCACCTCTTGGATCTCTCCGTTGTCCTTCTGGGCTTCTTCTATTTGGGTTCTCAAAAGAGGTTGAATGTCCAGGGTGTTTATCTGTCCACGAAGTACTATATGTAGGTTTAGTTGGGCCATTTCCTCCTTAAGCTCAGGAGCCATCCCTTCCGTTCTCAGATGATTGCAATGGCTCTTTCGACTCAAAGCATCGGCCACAACGTTTGCCTTGCCGGGGTGATAGTGAACCTCTAAGTCATAATCCTTGATTAATTCTAGCCATCGCCTTTGCCTTAAGTTGAGATCTGACTGGGTAAAAATATACTTCAGACTCTTGTGGTCAGTGTAGATATCGCAATGATTTCCAATCAGATAATGTCTCCAAATCTTTAGCGCATGAACCACAGCTGCGAGTTCTAGGTCATGGGTAGGGTAATTTTCCTCGTGTGGTCATAGTTGTCGCGATGCATAAGCCACGACCTTTCCTTCTTGCATTAGTACTCCTCCTAGTCCTTGCCTTGATGCATCACAATATATAACAAAGTCTTTCCTGATGTCGGGAAGAACTAGAATAGACGCCGAGGTCAGCTTTTCTTTGAGCTGCTCAAAGCTTTCCTAGCACTATTCTGACCACACAAACTTCTTTTCCTTCTTTAGTAGTTGTGTCATTGGTCGGGCTATCTTAGAGAATCCTTCAATGAACCTTCGATAGTATCCGGCCAAACCTAGAAAACTCCGAATTTCAGTCACGGATTTGGGTGTTTTCCATTCCGTAACAGCCTCCACTTTAGCAGGATCCACTGCTACTCCACCGGCTGAGATTACGTGGCCTAGAAAGGCGACTTCTTTTAACCAGAACTCACATTTACTAAACTTTGCATATAATTTATGCTTTCGAAGTTTCTCGAGTACCAATCGCAAGTGTTTTGCATGTTCTTCCTCATCTTTGGAGTAGATTAGAATATCATCAATGAATACTACCACAAATTTGTCCAAGTAATCCATGAACACTTTGTTCATAAGGTTCATAAAGTATGCCAGGGCGTTGGTTAACCCAAACGACATTACTGTGAACTCATACAATCCATAACGTGTTGAAAACGCGGTCTTGGGTATATCCCCGGTCCTAATTTTCAACTGATGGTATCCTGATCGAAGGTCAATCTTAGAGAACACCTTAGCTCCTTTGAGTTGATCAAAAAGATCATCAATCCGTGGTAGTGGGTACTTGTTCTTGATAGTTACTTCGTTCAGTGAGCGGTAGTCCACACACATTCTCATGCTACCATCCTTCTTCTTAACGAATAACACTAGGGCTCCCCAAGGTGACGAACTGGGACATACAAATCCCTTTTCTTGCAACTTTCTGATTTGCTTTTTAAGTTCCTCCAACTCATTGACTGACATCCGATAAGGTCTCTTGGATATGGGGGCAGTTCCAGGTATCAGGTCAATAATGAACTCTATATCACGATCTGGTGGCATTCCAGGTAAATCTTCTGGGAACACATCGGGGAATCGCTGCACTATGGGCATTCCTTTCAAGGGTAGCATGGTAAATATGCCTCCGGCACGTTCGGTTAGTCTAGGATCTTGATCCATGGTTGCTCTCATATCTGATCCCCAGGGTGTGGTCAGGGTAACTTCTCTACGTCTACAGTCGATTACTCCTCTGTTCTTTGTTAACCAATCCATACCCAATATGACATCCAGAGTCTGAGGTATCAAAACCATAAGGTTGGAGGGAAACACCACATCCCTAAGACGAATAGGTACGTCTATGCAAGCATGACTCACCGCTATCTCGCCCCCAGGTGAGTGTACTATCATAGGCTTTCTAAGCCCCACTAGGGTTAAGTTGTGCTTTTGACTAGCCTTCAAAGATATGAATGAATGCGATGCACCAGAATCGAAGAGAACTTTAACCAGGGTAGAATTGATAGAAAACGTACCCATCAGTACGCCCTGGTCTTCCTATGCCTCTTCCGCTCGAACGTGGTTCACTTGCCCGCGGCCAAATCCGGTAGTGGTCCTGTTAATCTGCGGAGTCCTGAATAGTCCTCGTCCGGCAGCAGGGGTAGTAGTCCCACGAACAGCCATTGCATTAGCGCCAGTACGGACAGGAGTTTTGCGTGGATGAGGGCAGTTGTTGGCGTAGTGCCCATACTCCCCGCAATTGAAGCAGTCCACATTCTTCTTGGCTCCAGGGGCAGCCAAAGTTGGTGTAGGGGTGCGGTTCTGAATCACAACCGGCCTGTTAAAATTGCTAGGCGCGGCGGGACGGTTGGTTGCCACAATAGGGGGCTTCCACCCAGACGAAGTGGCTCCCTTGAGTCGCTGAGGCACTCCTTGAGGTGGGCGATTCATGGCAAGCCTCTTCTTGCGGTTGTGCTCTACAGTCCTTTGATCGTTCTCCAGCCTAATGACTTTGTTGATCAGGCTCTGGAAGCTCTCATGGTCTTGCCCAATCATAGGTCCACGCAATTCATCATTCAGCCCTTCTATGAACTTGTCGATCTTTTCCTCTTCATCTGCGAGGTCTCCAATTGCATAGCGGGCCAACTGAGTGAATCGGTTCAGATATTCCTGCACCGTTGTGTTCCCTTGTTGCAGCCTTCTAAACTCGTTCTTCTTCATACGCATTACCGCAGCAGGCACGAAGTTCTCGCGAAATGCTGCAGTGAACTCTTCCCAAGTGGGTTCTCCAGTATCCTCTTCCCGAGCTTCCTTGTAAGTATCCCACCAATCACCAGCGGGTCCCTCCAGTTGGTTTACTACGAAGATCAATTTGTCGGCCACGTGTACCCGGACAAGAGTCAATTACTTCTCTATGATGCGTAGCCAATCTTCTGCCTCCATGGGCTCGTCTGCCGTAGCGAACGTGGGTGGCTTGGTCCTCATAAACTCTCCAAAGCTTGATCCTCCACGGTTGCCTTGGTTGTTTGCAATGGCTTGCAGAAATTGGGTTTGAGTGGCCATAACCTCGGCCAGGGTGGTTAGGTCAGGTGTCTGAGTTTCTTCATTGCTGGTTGACGCCCGACGTCGGCTTGCCATCTGTGTAGGCCGATTAAGTAAGTATCCTAATTTTCTAACTAGCTCTTATGGTTTTATCCCATTAAGGGAGTTGTTTTGATGTGAACTTTGTTTTGCAAGCATGGTGGAATAAACTCATTTATAACACAACAGCAACAATATCATAAAGAACATCACAGAGTTCCACAGATAGTACATAAGTCATGATGCAATCAACTGCACATATACGCAGTCCAAATAAAGTTCCTCCAAAAGATACATCGAACTAATCGTCAAGCTACTCGTCAATCTAGGTAAGGGGGGGTGTGTCTCGCATGCTACCCAAAAACCATCTGAAGCGAGATCGAAGCTGCAAAAGTCCTCCAGTCTAGTCATCCAACCATCCGCAGGATCCTGGGGCAGGAAGAGGGTGGTCGCTGGCTCGTGCAAACCTGAGTCCCCACGGCTCGGAAGTAGTGGCCTCTGAATCTGGCTTGGGCTTCTTGCCCGGAGGTCGTGTGCTCTTGCGAGCAGTGCGGAGGGTACGAGGGCCTCCGATGAAGGTAATGCGGTGGACAGGAGTCTCGACCTCTGAAGGATCAGTGATGTCCGGCTCTATCTCTGGCTCAGTGTCGTTCCCCTCTGTCTCGGAGTCGACCTGAATCGGAGTCTCTAAATTGGATCCCAGCTGCGGTGAAGAAGTGGAGATCAGTGGGGTGTGCCCAATCTCTAGAGCAGGTGGCTGTGTCACTGTCTGGTCTACCAGGTAAGGTGCTGACTCGGTGGCTACCATATCAACCTCTCCCAAAATAGCGTGGAATGCTGGTGGATACGGCGGAGTAAGGAAGAAGTAGCGGTCACGCCCTACTGCTGTGGATGTAGAAGCTCCTGTGGTGCTGACTGTAGCTGCTCGAAGCTGCTCCTCAAGCTGGCTGACGTGCTCCTGACTCTCTCTCAGCTGCTCCTCGAGTGTATCCATCATCCCGCGGCGATCATTATATTGATCAAATAGCTGCTGGAACTGGTCGCTGTGCCTTCAGCGAGTCTATCTCGCTGCCCCAAGCCTAATGCTGCTCCTCTAGCTAAAGCTGCTGTGCTGTGAGGTCGGTCACCTCGGTCTCCAACTCTCCCATACGCCTCTACTGGTCGTTGATCTACAACAGGGCCTCCTCGTAGAAGTCGTCCACAGCCTCAGCCCATCGGGACAGTCGAGTCACCATCGGGTTGTAGCAGCAAGGTATGTCCTGAACTGTGCAGACAGAGTTGCTCTCCTCCCGAAACGGATGGTGAGCAAACTCGGTACTCACCAACTCTGCCCGGTGAATAGAACTAAGTCGGAGGAAGGCCTCCCGGGCTGCGTCCTGCATCGCGGTCTCCGGTATGTCACGACGGTGACGTGTCAGAAAGCTGTAGTCTGACTCTGAAGGGACTCGCGGATGAACCTCAATCCGGGCCTCCCAAAAGGGTCCACACTGTCTCACTCGGTAGATCGGAAATCTGGGGTACAGTAGGCACCTCATCAGCCGATGTAGCTCTATGACGTATCCCTCTGAGCGGGGTATGCCCATCTCCCAGGTGGTGGGTGAATCCTGATCTGCCATCTAATTTTAAGAAAAACCCAAAGTCAGCTGAGAGTAAAACTTGTTTTGTGAAGAAAGTAGTCAAGAGTAAGATGAAAATCATACAGAGTTTTGTAAACATAGCGTTTTTATTTTTGAAAGTATTACTA
The DNA here is from genome assembly GCA_000338895.3 of Oryza meridionalis. Lineage (NCBI taxonomy): Eukaryota > Viridiplantae > Streptophyta > Magnoliopsida > Poales > Poaceae > Oryza > Oryza meridionalis. The sequence continues at coordinate 27,559,161 of CM002528.2, forward strand.
AATGGGAATTTCTCCCTCGGCCAACTTAGAAAAGGGGTGGGGCGCCTTTTGGTCCTTTCCTACAGTCGTATGGCTCTGATACCAGCTCTATGGACACCCGTTTTTATAACAGGAATCAATCGTGTAAACAGTACCATTTCCCTGGATCAAGTAGTCTGTTACACACGAATTCATAGCAGAAATACCAAGTGCACATACACGAGTGTCTAGTATGAATTATTACATCATAAGCCCGTAGGCATAGTCTTAAATCATCGGACAGAGCGGTCCGGAATACATTCCAAAAACAGAAGTAGGTAAGGCAGCATCGACTAACCGCGCCGTTAAGGTAGGCTGGCGGGCGCGACACTGTGGACTGCGAATGCAGAATTCTGGGCGAAACTAAAACATTGATAACATTGCCTCCTGGTCATGGAATCGAGCTAGGTTTTTTTTGACGGCTACAGAATCAAGGGCCTCACCCTAGAGAGACTGGATTCGGAGAGGTGGACCCCCAGAGATTTTTCTAGAAATGACTTACCATAGGCCACGAAGCAGCGGTTGTTTCAGCGAAACGTCGAATATCTGAGGGTCCACAACTAGTTTTCAACGAGGTGGTTAGTATAGGAATGGCACATAGGACGTTAGGGTGGATAGCTTCGAAGATGTCGGTGTCAAGCGCGTCGACTAACCGCGCCGTTAAGGTAGGCTGGCGGGCGCGACACTGCGGAATGCAGATGGAGAATTCTGTGCGAAATTAAAACCTTGATAACTTTGCCTTCCGGTCATGGAATCGAGCTAGGTTTTTTTTGACGGCTGCAAAATCACGGGCCTCACCCTAGAGAGACTAGATTTGGAGAGGTAGACACCCAGTGATTTTTCTAGAAATGGCTTACCATAGGCCATGAAGCAGCGGTTGTTTCGGCGAAATGTCGAATATCTAAGGGTCCACAACTGGTTTTCAACGAGGTGGTTAGTATAGGAATGGCACATAGGACGTTAGGGTGGATAGCTTAGACGACGTCGGTGTCAAGCGCGTCGACTAACCGCGCCGTTGAGGTAGGCTGGCGGGCGCGACACTGTGGAATGCAGATGGAGAATTCTGGGTGAAATTAAAACCTTGATAACATTGCCTTCCGGTCATGGAATCGAGCTAGGTTTTGTTTGACGGCTGCAGAATCACGGGGCTCACCCTAGAGAGACTGGATTTGGAGAGGTGGACGCCCAGAGATTTTTCTAGAATTGACTTACCGTAGGCCACGAAGCAGCGGTTGTTTCGGCGAAACGTCAAATATCTGAGGGTCAACAACTCGTTTTGAACGAGGATGTTAGTATAGGAATGGCACATAGGACGTTAGGGTGGATAGCTTAGACGATGTTGGTGTCAAGCGCATCGACTAACCGCGCCGTTAAGGTAGGCTGGCGGGCGCGACACTGTGGAATGCAGATGGAGAATTCTGTGCGAAATTAAAATCTTGATAACTTTGCCTTCCGGTCATGGAATCGAGCTAGGTTTTTTTTTACGGCTACTTAATCACGGGCCTCACCATAGAGAGACTGCATTTGGAGAGGTGGACCCCCAGAGATTTTTCTAGAAATGACTTACCATAGGCCACGAAGCAGCGGTTGTTTCGGCAGAACGTCGAATATCTGAGGGTCCACAACTGGTTTTCAACGAGGTGGTTAGTATATGAATGGCACATAGGACGTTAGGGTGGATAGCTTAGACAATGTCGGTGTCAAGCGCGTCGACTAACCGGGCCGTTAAGGTAGGCTGGCGGGCGCGACACTGTGGAATGCAGATGGAGAATTCTGTGCGAAATTAAAACCTTGATAACTTTGCCTTCCGGTCATGGAATCGAGCTAGGTTTTTTTTGACGGCTGCAAAATCACGGGCCTCACCCTAGAGAGACTAGATTTGGAGAGGTAGACACCCAGTGATTTTTCTAGAAATGGCTTACCATAGGCCACGAAGCAGCGGTTGTTTCGGCGAAATGTCGAATATCTAAGGGTCCACAACTGGTTTTCAACGAGGCGGGTAGTATAGGAATGGCACATAGGACATTAGGGTGGATAGCTTAGACGATGTCGGTGTCAGGCGCGTTGACTAACCACGCCGTTAAGGTAGGCTGGCGGACGCGACACAGTGGACTGCAGATGGTGAATTCTGTGCGAAATTAAAACCTTGATAACATTGCCTTCCGGTCATAGAATCGAGCTAGGTTTCTTTTGACGGCTGCAGAATCACGGGCCTCACCCCACGGGCCTCACCCTAGAGAGACTGGATTTGGAAAGGTGGACCCCCAGTGATTTTTCTAGAAATGACTTACCATAGGCCACAAAGCAGCGGTTGTTTCGGTGAAACGTCGAATATCTAAGGGTCCACAACTGGTTTTCAACGAGGTGGTTAGTATAGGAATGGCACATAGGACGATAGGATGGATAGCTTAGACAATGTCAGTGTCAAGCGCGTCGACTAACCGCGCCGTTAAGGTAGGCTGGCGGGCGCGACACTGTGGACTGCAGATGGAGAATTCTAGGCGAAATTAAAACCTTGATAAAATTGCCTTCCGGTCATGGAATCGAGGTAGGTTTTTTTTTACGGCCGCAGAATCATGGGCCTCACCCTAGAGAGACTGGATTTGGAGAGGTGGACCCCAGAGATTTTTCTAGAAATGACTTACCATAGGCCACGAAGCAGCGGTTGTTTCGGCGAAACGTCGAATATCTGAGGGTCCACAACTGGTTTTCAACGAGGTGGTTAGTATAGGAATGGCACGTAGGACGTTAGGGTGGATAGCTTAGACGATGTCGGTGTCAAGCGCGTCGACTAACCGCACCGTTAAGGTAGGCTGGCGGGCGCGACACTGTGGAATGCAGATGGAGAATTCTGTGCGAAATTAAAACCTTGATAACTTTCCCTTCCGGTCATGGAATCGAGCTAGGTTTTTTTTTACCAGCTGCAGAATCACGGGCCTCACCCTAGAGAGACTGGATTTGGAGAGGTGGACCCCCAGAGATTTTTCTAGAAATGACTTACCATAGGCCACGAAGCAGCGGTTGTTTCGGTGACACGTCGAATATCTGAGGGTTCACAACTGGTTTTCAACGAGGTGGTTAGTATAGGAATGGGACATAGGACGTTAGGGTGGATAGCTTAGACGATGTCGGTGTCAAGCGCGTCGACTAACCGCGTCATTAAGGTAGGCTGGCGGGCGCGACACTGTGTAATGCAGATGGAGAATTCTGTGCGAAATTAAAACCTTGATAACTTTGCCTTCCGGTCATGGAATCGAGGTAAGTTTTTTTTGAAGGCTACAGAACCACGGGCCTCACCCTAGAGAGACTAGATTTGGAGAGGTGGACCCCTAGAGATTTTTCTAGAAATGACTTACCATAGGCCACGAAGCAGCGGTTGTTTCAGTGAAACCTCAAATATCTGAGGGTCCACAACTGGTTTTCAACAAGGTGGTTAGTATAGGAATGGGACATAGGACGTTAGGGTAGATAGCTTAGACGATGTCGGTGTCAAGCGCGTCGACTAACCGCGTCTTTAAGGTAGGCTGGCGGGCGCGACACTGTAGAATGCAGATGGTGAATTCTGTGCGAAATTAAAACCTTGATAACTTTGCCTTCCGGTCATGGAATCATGCTAAGTTTTTATGACGGCTGCAGAACCACGGACCTCACCCTAGAGAGATTGGATTTGGAGAGGTGGATCCCCAAAGATTTTTCTAGAAATGACTTACCATAAGCCACGAAGCAGCGGTTGTTTCGGCGAAACGTCAAATATCTGAGGGTCCACAACTGGTTTTCAACGAGGTGGTTAGTATAGGAATGGCACATAGGACGTTAGGGTGGATAGCTTAGACGATGTCGGTGTCAAGCGCGTCGACTAACCGCGCCGTTAAGGTAGGCTGGCGGGCGCGAAACTGTGGAATGCTGATGGAGAATTCTATGCGAAATTAAAACCTTGATAACTTTGCCTTCCGGTCATGGAATCGAGCTAGGTTTTTTTTGACGGCTGCAGAATCACGGGCCTCACCCTAGAGAGACTGGATTCGGAGAGGTGGACCCCCAGAGATTTTTCTAGAAATGACTTACCATAGGCCATGAAGCAGCGGTTGTTTCGGTGACACGTCGAATATCTGAGGGTTCACAACTGGTTTTCAACATGGTGGTTAGTATTGGAATGGGACATAGGACGTTAGGGTAGATAGCTTAGACGATGTCGGTGTCAAGCGCGTCGACTAATCGCGTCGTTATGGTAGGCTGGCGGCGTGACACTGTGGAATGCAGATGGAGAATTCTGTGCGAAATTAAAACCTTGATAACTTTCCCTTCCGGTCATGGAATCGAGCTAGGTTTTTTTTACCGGCTGCAGAATCACGGGCCTCACCCTAGAGAGACTGGATTTGGAGAGATGAACCCCCAGAGATTTTTCTAGAAATAACTTACCATAGGCCACAAAGCAGCGGTTGTTTCGGTGATACGTCGAATATCTGAGGGTCCACAACTGGTTTTCAACGAGGTGGTTAGTATAGGAATGGGACATAGAACGTTACGGGGGATAGGTTAGACGATGTCGTTGTCAAGCGCGTCGACTAACGGCGCCGTTAAGGTCAGCTGGCGGGCGCGAAACTGAGAAATGCAGATGGAGAATTCTGTGCGAAATTAAAACCTTGATAACATTGTCTTCCGGTCATGGAATCGAGCTAAGTTTTTTTGAAGGCTGCAGAATCACGGGCCTCACGGGACTCACCAATGACGACGACGGCAGCGGCGAGGACGCCAACTGGCTGAAACAGTCGCTTTCTCCGGTGGCCTACGGGGATGCCGCGGGTGGCGTCGATGACGACGACGACTCTTGCAGTACGGTAGTGATGACGTCCACCGAGGAGCGGCCGGCGACGGTCGCCGGATCGGCGCACGCCGGTTTGATTCCCAATGGTGCAGTTCCAGTATTCCCATGCTTCAATTTTCCTTGGAACTTCAACGTCATCATTAAGCCTATCGCACCTCCATCAACAATCTTCCTCGACTCGACGTCAAATCAATGTGTCCACGGCAAGGTCTTGCGGCATTGGCTGTGGTGACGACGACGAGGCACCTGGCAACATCGCCGCACCGAACGTCGCGAACGGCGGCGGCAACGACAACAACGACGGTAATGCTCTTCCGGATCCACCGTATCCTTGGGCTACCAATGAGGTGGCCAAACACCACTGCCTCGTCGAGCTCGCTCACCGCGACATCATCAACATCGATGGCGAAGCTCGGTGCAGGCGCTGTGACACATGCAAGATGATCGTCTACAACATTGCCACCAAGTTCCGAGGGGTGTCCGACTACTTCCGCCAGAACTACGACAATTGTGGCCATGAGAAATGCATGCGTCCGGTGATAGCCGCCGAGAAGGAGCGTATCAAATGGTTGTTCCTACTGCTTGGAGAGACATTGGGTTTGTGCATGCTTGATCAGCTCAAGTATTTCTGCGTGCACACCAATTGGCATCGCACCGGCGCCAAGGATAGGGTGCTCTTCTCCACCTACGAAGAGCTATGCAACCAGTTTGCTTCTGGGCTAATCACGGGACATGATCAGTTGAGGATGCGTTAGCTATTAATTTTTTCGGTTGTTAATTTAGACTTTAAAGATGCAACCATGCGTGCCTTAATTTGTGGTTGTTACATTAGGTTCATCTAGAGTCTCTATCTTTTAGTCTCGTCTCCAAGTATTTCGTGATATATTATTTCTCTCTGTTATTTGTAAGTTGTGCAACTGAATTTGAATGTGGGTGTGTATTGTGTCCCTTCTTATATTTTTATTATACGGAAAAACAGACCAAGCATTATGCCACTTAGATAAAAAAAAGGTTTTAAAAAGTAAATAAATCTTGGACATCGTGGGTGACCTCAAATTCGGCCCACCGAAACCATCTTCTTCTCCGGTCCAACGAGCCCGGCCCAATCCATGTCAGGTGCGGTTTAGGACTCCGTGGTAACCACGGCGACGTGGAGACGCCACGCGGAGCAGCGACTTGTATAAAACGCGGCGGCGACCGGCGGCGCGATGCGTCGTCTGCTGCTCACCGGCGTCCCTGCATCCTCCGCCCTGACCTTCCGCCCACGCGCCCGCTTCTTCCCCCGCGCGAACCCTAGAAGCATGGCGGCCGCAGGACCTGCCTGCTGTGCCCCAGCCGCCGCCGCCGCCGCCGCCTCCTCGTCGGCTTCTGCTGCTGCTGCGGCTGGCGATGGCGGCGGAGGTGCCCAGAAGCCGTGGCTGCTCGTCGGGCTCGGGAACCCCGGCAGGATGTACAAGGGGACTCGTCACAACGTAAGTATCTACGGTAAAATAAACTGCAATTGGAGCCTGAAGAACATAGAGGGTTACATGTTGATTTGTTAGAGTTCGGTTGGGGGAAAGGCTACTTTGGCTTAAAGCTGACTTCTTTGCGGAGTCAAAGGAGAATTTTTTTTCCATTGGATAGTGGAATTGATTGCTCGTTGGCAGCATTGAGCTTGTTATTTAGAAGCCATTCAGTTCTAGTCTCCTAGAGGCTAGATCTTGGTTTCCCAGTTTCCCTCATTTGCTAGAATTCAGTAGGATGTACAAGTGCCAAATATTTCTTTCCCCTAAAACAAGATCCCTACAAGTGCGGAATTATATCCTTGCCATGTGTATATTGTGATATTTTTCATGTTCTGTAATTACTGTATTTGCACACAGGTTGGATTTGAGATGATCGATGCTATTGCAGAAGCTGAGGGTATTTCTGTTAGCAGCAAGCAATTCAAGTCAATGGTTGGTAAAGGTAATCTAGGCATATATATTGTTGATTTTCATTAATGCAACTATGCAATTGTATCATGTGTTTACAGTTTTAGAGTAGAGGTATGTAATGACTACTGAGTTAAAGTAAGGTCATTTTACTAATACTGCAATGTTTCATAAATGCATTTCTTTCACTTGCTCAGCTAATTTGTGTAAGGCTAGCATTTTACAATAATCTTTTCGCTTGCATTGGTTTAATACAATAGTTGCTACTAGACCTTTTTGTTCCCATGATGCACTTTCTTGTTAATTTCTTAAAAAACAGAACATTTTACAGTGAATGGTAAGAACAGAAGTATCTGTAGGAATGTTTCTTTGGAATTGTTAATTATTATCTACATGAAAGATCAATCTATTAATTTAAAATTTTTATGAACACAACCTTAATAGAGACACATATGAAAATGTGCTGTTTTTTCTTATCCTTCATACAGGCCTTATTGGTGATGTCCCAGTAATGCTTGCCAAGCCACAGACTTACATGAATGCAAGTGGTGAGTCTGTAAGTACAAAACCTATAATCAGTTTCAGATCAATGTACTTGCTACTCAGCCAGTCTTTACTGAATATTGTTGATTTATGCAGGTTGCACAGCTGGTTTCATATTTTAAGATACCACTCAGTCAAGTTCTTGTGGTAAATATTGTCATTACGTTATTAATCTTCCATGCACATTGTCTGATTGTTCACAAACTGTTCTTTGCTCTTTTTAGATCTATGACGATCTAGACATACCCTTTGCAAAATTGCGCTTACTGCCTAAGGGAGGACATGGCGGGCATAATGGGTACCCATTCGTTCTCAATATCCCTTTATGCTTAGTATTCTGTTTTATGAACTCAACCTAGGGGGTCTATCTGAGGAACTAAGCTTCAAATAATTGAAACACAATTGAATTGTTTTTCATGATGTTGACAATTGATATTATCATCAGTACAATGTAGAATTTGACCACCATAATAAATACAAAGTTCTGGTGGGCTGTTTTCAGCCTTCAATTTCTAAAACAGAAAGGTTTCACGCCCTTCTTTTTTTTCCCCCAAAGATCCAGCTTTCCTAGCTTTATATTATAAATAAGGCAAGGGAAATCTTTCGAAGCCCCAAAATGGGGTGGAGAAAGAAGAAAAACAGAGCTTTCATGTGTAGTCTAGCTACAAAGGAAGGATGTCTATCGGCATTGACAATTCAGATATCTTTTGACTGTTAGTCTTCTTATCTTCTGACAATCGATAGACTCATGGACATTTCAGGATGAGAAGCATTATTAACCATTTGAAACAGAGCCGTGATTTCCCACGTCTTAGGATTGGTAAGCGGATTAATCACTTCTTTTTCTCATTCAAGCGAAAGTCTGATCTGTTTTCCCTCGAATATTTGTCCAGGTATTGGGCGCCCCACTGGGAAGTTGGATGCTATTGGCTTTGTTCTACGGTCATTCACCAAGGAAGAACAAGAAGAGGTTTGTATTTGTCTGCACAATTTTTATGCCTGGACTTTTATGTGTGTTCTATCCTATGACCACTTCTCTTAAGAAGCATGTGGCTTGCAACAACTGGAAAAGCTGAAAAACACACACCACATTGACCCGTACAAACAGAACAAAAACTAACCCTTTTCCCCATGTATTGCAGCTTAATTTCACGATCAATAGGAGCTTGCAAGCAGTAAGGATAATGCTACTCGAAGGATTCAACAAGGGTGCAACTTTTGTGAACACTCCACAGCCATCAGAAATGCTAAATAAATGAAAGTGCCTCCCTTCAGAGGTTCAGATAGCTTTAGGGATTCAAATGAAGAGTGTACAATAGCTGTTGTTGTTAGAAGCACCCAGACAGCTGCACAAAGCACAAGGACCATTCTCCTTGAGCATATGTATCCCAATTGATTTGTAAAGGTGTTCATTTACAACACACAACAAATGTTGCTCATTGCAACTCTACTTATACATGATCATTGTTAACAAAGATACTACTCCATCAATTCATTGGTTTCCTATCTTGCCTGTTTTCAGCTCTTATCGACTTGTTGATTCATCCCTTGTTGCTTCACTCAAAGTGTTCTTGTCACCACTCGCTCTCTTCTTGGGAGAGGTTCTTGTCAAACATTTTTTAGTTCTTTTTTAGAGATGTTCTTGTCTGTTGTCACTCAGGTTTGTCTGAAACATGTTGGATGGAATCATGTTATCCTGAACACAAAAATCATCCATTCAAATAATATTAATAAAATATCCATCTGAAACCAAATTAATCACGACCGTCCATGTAGTTCTCCACCAACCCACCCACAATCACGAAATCCACCACCTCACTCACTCCCTAAAACCCTCCTCCCTCCCCCATCATCTCCCTCCTCCCACTCGCCGCCGCCGCCGCCGCCGCCGCCAACTTTCCCCACCACCACCACCCATGGCGGCCACCACCCACGCCGCCTCCCTCTCCTTCCTCCTCTCCCACCCCCACCCCACCTCCCCCAACCCTAACCCTAACCTCCCCCTCCGCCGCGCCCCCCACCGCGTCCGCTGCGCCACCGACGCCGCCGCCGCCACCAAGCACCGGCGCGCGGCCGACGAGAACATCCGGGAGGAGGCGGCGAGGCACCGCGCCCCGAACCACAACTTCTCCGCGTGGTACGCGCCCTTCCCGCCCGCCCCCAACGGCGACCCCGACGAGCGCTACTCCCTGGACGAGATCGTCTACCGCTCCAGCTCGGGTGGCCTCCTCGACGTGCGCCACGACATGGACGCGCTCGCCCGCTTCCCTGGCTCCTACTGGCGCGACCTCTTCGACTCCCGCGTCGGCCGCACCACCTGGCCCTTCGGCTCCGGCGTCTGGTCCAAGAAGGAGTTCGTCCTCCCCGAGATCGACCCCGACCACATCGTCTCCCTCTTCGAGGGCAACTCCAACCTCTTCTGGGCGGAGCGCCTCGGCCGCGACCACCTCGCCGGGATGAACGACCTCTGGGTCAAGCACTGCGGCATCTCCCACACCGGATCTTTCAAGGATCTCGGCATGACGGTGCTCGTCAGCCAGGTGAACCGCCTCCGCCGCGCGCCGCTGTCCCGCCCCATCGCCGGCGTCGGGTGCGCCTCCACGGGGGACACCTCCGCCGCGCTCTCGGCCTACTGCGCCGCCGCCGGGATCCCGGCCATTGTGTTCCTCCCCGCCAACCGCATCTCGCTCGAGCAGCTCATCCAGCCCATTGCCAATGGCGCCACCGTGCTCTCGCTCGACACGGACTTCGACGGCTGCATGCGGCTCATCAGGGAGGTGACCGCCGAGCTGCCGATTTACCTTGCCAACTCACTGAATTCCCTTCGGCTCGAGGGGCAGAAGACGGCTGCTATTGAGATTCTTCAGCAGTTCGATTGGGAGGTGCCGGATTGGGTCATTGTTCCAGGAGGCAATCTTGGGAACATATATGCCTTCTACAAGGGATTCGAGATGTGCCGCGTTCTTGGGCTCGTCGATCGTGTGCCGCGGCTTGTGTGCGCGCAGGCTGCCAATGCAAACCCGCTGTACCGGTACTACAAGTCTGGGTGGACTGAGTTCACGCCGCAGGTGGCTGAGCCGACATTTGCATCGGCAATTCAGATTGGTGACCCAGTGTCTGTTGATCGCGCAGTGGTTGCACTGAAGGCAACTGATGGTATCGTCGAGGAGGCCACGGAGGAGGAGCTCATGAATGCAATGTCACTCGCCGATCGCACTGGCATGTTTGCTTGCCCGCATACTGGGGTTGCCCTCGCAGCGCTGTTCAAGCTCCGTGACCAGCGCATCATCGGGCCAAATGACCGCACGGTAGTCGTCAGCACAGCTCATGGTCTGAAGTTCTCGCAGTCCAAGATCGACTACCATGACAGCAAGATCGAAGACATGGCCTGCAAGTATGCGAATCCCCCTGTCAGCGTGAAGGCTGACTTCGGTGCCGTCATGGATGTCCTCAAGAAGAGGCTCAAGGGTAAGCTCTGAAGTGTGTTTGGCTAACTCCCTTCCAATCGATTGCTGTATGCCAGTTATCTTCTGCATCAAATTCGAATGCGGCGGGTGACTGTGGAGCGATGATTCGTCGATTTGTAGTAGTAGTATTGTAGGGTCCCTGAACCTTGAAGATCGTCCATGCTTGAGAGTAAAGATTGAGAGGCTATCTCTTGTACCTGTTTTGTGTTGTGTGTGGGTGGGTAATAAGCGACTACCTTGTTGTTTGAAACTCTGAATAATCAGATCATCTAGTCCAATTACTCCGTTCTGCTTCTGCTTGTGCTTGTCGGATGTTTGCCCTGATCTATGCTTGGCTATGGTGATTCTGTTGGCAGTTCCATGTAGTTGGCACATGAATACTGCCTCAATTTGCAGTGAATGCCGTCCCTGTCTGTCTGTTGTCCTGAACTTCTTGGTGACTTTTCAGTTTTCACCCATACCTTGTGAAGGTGAGCGTTAGAACGATGGGATCTAGTAGGCGATGTGCTTGTGTTAAGTAACCTGATGCTGCTTGATAGGCTGGGAAACTGATCATCGTGGAGTGCAAAATGTATGGCTCATGGCTGCATTTGCATAAGTGTCCGGTGGCAAAAGAAACTGCTGATTATACACCATTTCGGCCTGAGGCAATCTACCGGATGCGGCCTGGACGCCTTACTGCCTTTTTGGAGGCTTTGGTACGCAGCCAACGCAGGTGGAAGTGCACTTGGAACCAAGAAGCCGAGAGCGGAACAAGTAACTAACCGGCATTTGTTGATAAATTTTATTTCAAAAATTAAACATATATAGTTACAGTACAATCATAATATAATTTCATTGTAACTTGTATTTAACTTTTAAAAGTTCATCTGTAATATGCCATTTTTATGAAACGGAGGTAGTGGAACAAAATCCTCACACATATACAGGCGCTATGATATTTTTCCTTTCTCACTTGTACTTGAAACAAATCGAATGGCTTAAAAATATATGAAAGTTATATATAAGTTACATCATAGTTGCATGTAAGTTATAATATGATTATACTGTGATTATATTATAATTAATTATGTTAAAGTTTTAGGAGAAAATTTGTCAATAAACATATAGCAAAATTGGGGCCTAGTGATATAAGGCCCAATCTATAGCAACTCGGCCCAAACTTGTAGGCCGTAATCGATGCCGGCGAGGCCCATTAAACGCCACGTTGGTGGGTGGGCTAATGGGCTGTGCCTCGTCTCGCGACGCGGACGCGCCCCGTTTCAGTGCACGCGGCCACCGCCGCAGCGGCCAATTTTTCGGCCAACTTTGGTGATAAACATGCACGGGTTCAGTTTCTAAACAAGCAACTGACTAGTGGAGGCAGAAGTTGGTACAGTATACGACTGCTATATAAACTTAATTAGGCCGTGTTCGGTTACACAAGAATTCGTTCCGGGCCGGAAATAATAGGTATAACAAGTATAATAGATACAACAAGAGACCGGAATTTATGGGCCGAGAACCAATTTACTCATATTAGGTACAACAAAACATCCGGATTAGTTCCACACCTCTTGATTAGTGGATTGATTCCCGATCTCTTATTAACATCCTGATTAGTTCACACCTCTTGACTAGTGGATTGATTCCTGATCTCTTATTGTCCCTATCATGAGTAAATTGGTTCTCGATCCGGAATAAATCCTGGTCTCTCGTTATATAAGTCATAAATTTCTTACTATACTTATCATTCATGGTCCGGATTAAATCCTCGTGCAACCGAACAAGGCCTTAAAAAGAAATGTTGAGACAACATGTGATGAAAGGAATGAAGATTAGAAATATATCTTGATGTAATCAATTTGCTGGGTTCTACATTAGTAGAAATATGATGTTTATGGGACAAAGGTTTAAAGAGAGAAATTTAATTGTTACGAGACGGAGGTGGTACGCGGTACGCCACGTACATACGGAGCCCGCGTGTGTGCAATGCAATGCATGTGTCATGCCCTATACCGATCCGTACCACGCGGTTAAGTTGCTACACACTTGGTCACTTGCTTTACGGCCAAGCAATAATCCGAGCAATGCTAGCTAGAGCTGCATATGTGTTAAACCCGTTTTTGACTTAGCTATATATATTGGGTAATTAACCCAACCACATCATCTAGCTAACCGGCTGTCGTTTCTTGCTTGAAAAGGCCCAGCTTAATCGATGACGATCGAGCAACGCTGTGATGCGACTTTGCGTGCAACCCCGCTACGTCAACACACGGTTAGTTAATTAATTAACTTAACCCAAAAGTTAATTACCACTTCGCTTCGCTGGTGCCCATCACCGTCAACTAGTTTACTGCTACTTGCCAGTAAAAAATATGGAAGAAGAAACATAACACTAGCAGTAGATCTCTCTGCTGTCTCACCATGTGACTGGACGAAATCTACGACCAATTCTTGTACGGCATCGATCTCTTCTGCAGACTCTGTACTACACTAGCATGTTCTTTCTGTTCAGACGAAAAGTAGTAGACGTTGATCGAATCGAACCTGTTCTCGCGGCTCGAGTAGATTGGCCGGTAAATATACAAATTTTTCACCATTTGCATCTTGTCACATTGTGTGATACAAAATCATCTTACCACTTGTGACTTTTGTGATGACTTCCAAACTCTCGTGAACCACAGACTGAGATGAAATGGTCTTATACCATAGTAGAATATACTGTGTGTGGTGAGATTTTTTCCACTCTAGACTTTTCACCCCCCGGGATACGAACAATGCCCGAGGTCAAGATCAATGTATACAGCTATGTTACTAGCTAGTGCAAGACAAGTTGAAAAATACTTTAAACATCCCAATCTTGACTCATCAACAGTATTGCCGGTCCATGTACACACATCGGTGAATTTCTACTGCAAATTGTGGTCATCAACTCGATCATCAAGGTACTTATATACCCTAGCCAATACAGTGCTAGTTAATCTCTGTGTGTGTATGTGTGGTGTTTACTCCACCAATTTAGTAATTGCAGGTCAATTCGATGATCTTGCATTTATAAACTACCATTGATTCATGTAGCAGTAGTTTTCATATTACTGTATCAACTGTAGCTAGCTAGCGACAAACAGGAAATTTCCTGGAAAGGATCAATGAACACACACAGGGGTTAAGTAACCATATGGACACAATGAAAATTCATGCAGCACTAGTGGTCGGATCCAGCAGTAGTACTAGCAAGTTAGAACTGATCGAAATGATTTTTTCTACCATCAATTTGCAGTTGCTTACTAGCTGTACTGTGCAGGAGAGTACTCCGTACTACATTGCCGTGTTGAATTAATTGATGCCAATTAGGAAGCGTTGCGGCGCCGCGAGGGTAATATAAAATTTGCTGCTATGTACACAGCCAAATTAGCATCTTCTTGCTTTGGTGTTTGACGGTCGAATACCTAACTGTCCAGATGCATACAACCATGTAATGAGACAACAGATGGATATATATAGCCCATAATTCTGGTACATGTGAGCCTATCTAATTAATTATACTATACATACATATATAGCAGGAGCTAGCACAGTATATATATGCATGTAAACAACTGAAATGAGCTGAATTAATTCTCTAATCTCAGCTGGTAGCTAGTGATCAACAATTCAACATACTATAAGAATGATATGATATCCGGTCTGAATTAATTTCTAGCTAGCTAGCCTACATGGAGCGACCATGTGTGTGCTTTTGAGAAAGATGGCATCAGCAAGCTAGCAAGCCCGTATATGCATGTGTTAAAACTGTCAAAAATATTTTTTTCAAGCCTATCTCGAACCTATTCGATGCATGATCCATTGATGCTGGATTAGCTTGAATTGGGTCCATTATTAATCTTTCTGCTGTGAAGATAACAATTAAAATCAAGACTACGTACTCCAATATCATATCACATGTGGAAATCCACCCAGCTGACTAGATATGAGATAAAAAGGAGGGACAAAAGAAAATTACATTTTGTTTAGATAATGGAAGTACTAAATAAAATTATCAATACCGGTTACCATTTATTATGATTAAATTCTTGCAGCTAGTTAAATTGACTCCCACGGTAAAATTTAAGTAAAAAGGGAAAAAAAATAAACATCATTCACTGAAAAAAATAATAATTTATCACCCAGAAAGAAAGATCAACGAATGGTGCGTGGACAGCTAGAGCAGCAGAAGCCACTCCATCGGCCAAAAATTAAATCTAGCGGCTTAATATGGAAATCAAATCACGGTCAAGCTAAATATGCGCCTAATGATTGTTATCATGCCGACGTTTGGAAAGAGGCCGAGCCTTTTGATCCTTTAATTTGCCAAATTAGCCAAATCCATGGCCATTTAATTATAAAATCATGGGGGTGCGTTGCGTATGATGCGTAAAGTGCCACATCAGTTGGATAAACCCTCGCAATTAACAAAACGTCGTATGGCGGAATCTCCAATTAACAACGGGATTAGTGCACGCGTACGTACTAATAACGACTTACACATGTGCGTGAACAATTAACCATCAACAAAATCTGGTGGTCCAGCTGATGACATGTAACCAAACAATGACTAAGCCTTGCACTTGAAAATTAAGACGTAATCTCCCAATAAAAGCGCGTCCTTTTTCGACGATAATGATGCGACAAACATGTACATTTGGTTGCATTTTTTTTCAGATAGCTCGAGATTTGGTCGATGATATATGCATGCATATATGCTTGGGTGTACTTATATGTATATCTTATACTTAAAAATATGTGTGTGATTAGTAGCGGATTAATGATTTTGTTTAAACCAGTACAAACGCAAACGTTTATAACGTGAGTGTACTCACCCAGCACGCACGCATGCACACACTATTTCTATGAGCACATTCGAAAGACTGAGCCGGTGTATCTTGAGATTGACGAAGTCACCACGAGTACGTCACAATACGAGCACCTGTGTCAAATCTAGAATTTAAATCTGGATGAGCCAGTTACACCACAAGAAATCTAACCATTTATGCTAATTATAGTACTAGTAGAGATATCCGATATGGTATAGGCATGTTCGAATTAAGAGGAATCGATCACACACACAAACTAAAAAGAGACTGATGATGAGATAAAGTATGCAAAATCCGTGGAAGAATCGGACGAAGATATGGCCATGGGCAAACGCATGCCACGTACGAGATAAGGATGATACGCCTGCATGCGTGCGTGCATAATCGACGGATTGATCATGCATGTAGTATTTTATGCTGCTGCTAAGTACGTATGCTGCCAATGCACCGGCCTTCTTAATTTGCTATCTTAGCTCAGCATCAAACATATCACATAGTCGTTAATCAAGTTGGAGAGCTAGCTAGCTAAAGCCACCATATGTACATACAAAGACACATGTGCTGATGTGCTAATCTCTCTCTATCTGAATCTGCTTTTTTTGTGCAGAAGGAAACTAAACTCTGAAACTGGCAAATGAGGTCATGACACGAGCAGATTAGCCACGCGAGCAACAGCACAATAATTAAAGTGGATAGAAAAGCAACATGAAACCGGGTAGATTTGCTTTGCAAACTTTGTGTGTGAGAGAGAGTGCCACACCCGCGAATTGTGTGTAATATACAAGTAGAAAGCGCAGTCGTCAGCCATGCGGCAAATAAGTGTAGTACAGTCCAGATCACTAGCTAGCTTAGCTTTGTTTTTTTATTAGAGAAAGGTATGTTTTACTTCAACTTTACGTCCAACTGGTATATACAACCATTTAACTTAGAAACTTAGCTTCACAAACAATTCAATCTGAAATTCGCTCCTATAAAGATTTAACTTAAAACCTTAAGATGCTACGCACTCGGGTCATTACAGCCACTAAGCTACATGATATTTGGCGACTTAGGCCCCCTTTGATTCAAAGGAAATTTATAGGAATTTTAGAGGATTTTATTCCTATAAGAATTTTTCCTACAAAGCCCTTTGAATCAAAGAAGTGAACCCTATGGAATTCTATGAAATTTCTATAGAATGCCTCTTCCCATACAAGTTTTGGAGGAATTTTAACAAGAGGTAGAACCTCATGGAAAAAATCCTTTGAGTCTTTATTTCTCCTCAAATTTCTGTGTTTTTCCTGTAGTCCAATCAAACGATTATTCCTACGTTTTTCCTGTGTTTTGCAATCCTCTGTTTTACACTTACATTCCTGTCAGAATCCTATGTTTTTTCTATTCCGCTGTTTTTTTATTCATGTGATTCAAAAGGACCCTTAGCTTTTTCTCGCAAATAGAGAAAATAAAGATATGGAAGCACGCATGCACGAACACGGTGACCGGCCGGCCATCGGTCCATCCGACGTCGGAGAAATGCAGAGATGTTGCGGTTGCTGTTGTCAGGGTTATTTTCTATGTTATCCATCCAGGGCATCAATCGTTTAGATAGATAGATAGATAGATCTGTGTGTCCTAAATTAACAAATCGGCCGAAATCGCCTGGGAAAAAAAAGGAGAAAGTGATCGATCATCATCAATAATCGTGGAGCTGGAGAAAGAGATTCGATCGATCGATCGATATGTGCTAGCTGGGGTACTCGATTGATCTGTCACGGCCATGGGCAGAGAGAGATAGTAGGTATAGCTAAGCTACGGCGGCTGGCTGTTGATTGGAAGAGATGAGATGAGATGGGATATGAGAGAATAGAGAGTGGCAGTAGTTGTGTTTTTTTCAGGGGGGATGCACCAGCTGAGTTGCCATATGGCCATGGTCCACACTTCATGTGAACGCCACGCCGCGCCCTCGCGCGCCTGCCTCCTCCTCCTCCTGGGACCCCATATCTCCATCCTCCCATGCTCTCCCAT
Organism: Oryza meridionalis; assembly: GCA_000338895.3. Lineage (NCBI taxonomy): Eukaryota > Viridiplantae > Streptophyta > Magnoliopsida > Poales > Poaceae > Oryza > Oryza meridionalis. The sequence goes on from CM002528.2 coordinate 27,576,769, forward strand.
CTCGCGCGCGCGCGCGGTTTTTCGATCGCTTTTCCATGCCGCGGTCTCTCATGATCTCATCGGTCGTCGTCTCGTCTCCTCCGGCCATCGATCACATGATGCGTTGTACTTGTACCAGGGTTTCCCAAACCACCGAAGCCGGGGTTACGGCGCCCCAGCGGTAAACACGTTTACCGTGGTAACCGTGAAAAACCGTATAAAACCGTGTAAAATTTATTAATAATTCAAATTATTTTTTTAAATTTATTTGTATTTAAAAATATTACCACGGTATTTATATTATCGTACTCCTGCGGTAACCGCGATAACCACGTAGTTATCGGCAGTGAGGAAACCCTGACTTGTACCCATGGAGAGTGCAGGGCAGACGACGCATGGCACTACTACGTACGTACCGGTCATTCGCAGACCGGGCTGTACTGTCACGCTGTCTCATGCATGTATTCATGGTACCTAGGCCTTGTCTACTGTGTATGTAGACCAGACCTTGGTGTACCTGGTTTTCGTGAAACAAGTGAAGATATTTTTTATAAGAAACATAGTACAGTGATAATAACAACACATATCCTATTCCTATAAACACCTCGTTACCGTAAATATCTCGCTGTCAACGGGTATATCACCTATCCCTGAAAAAATAATTATCCGTAAATACGAGAACCCAGATATGTTGGTTCTAAAAAAAAATATAACCAGTTAAGTTACGCTCAATTAGCTAAACAAGCGAAGAATTGTCCAGCCATACAAGGAATTCTGGGAACCGGTTTCTTTTCAGCTAAGTGTACACACTATTGGACTACGAATCCGAGACTAAAAATGTCCTGTTCACTTCGTTTGCTGGTGAGTCTGAGATACTAATAGTCAAATAGTTTTAAAAAGATTAACAACATGGTCATCTATCTTCGTGCAAAAAATCAATTTCAAATTTGATCACACAATAAGGGAAAAAAACAAATTGCACCATTAGTAGTACAAGTATTATTCTAGTCAGATTTGTTTTTTTTCTTTAACTTGTCTAGGCTGAATTTAAGCTTGACTAACGCAGTGATATCTCACACAATTATTTGTGTTGTTAATTTTTTTTAGAATTTTTTATATCCATTTTATATCACATACAAATAATAGGTGCACATCCACTTAAGTGACAAAATAACTTTTCCATATCTTATTATCGTCCAAGCACAGCACATAATGTGGTTACTAATTAATATGTGTTCTAATCGATCGTTGTTTTTGCAACAACTTCGGCTGGTCGTCCAACTTTTAGAACTTTTATGTAGTGCCTATATAATGTACTTTTTAAATAATATTTGTGGGGACTTCTATTTATCACTCAACTAGAATAGAGAAAATATTATTTGATATTTCAATGGCTAGGATTGCTTTATAATTCATCCGACCCCCCTCCCCCCCCCTCAACCAAACCCTTCCTCCGCCTTCTCTTCTTGTTCACCCTGCCGTCGCCGACACAATCTCCTTCCCCATGCCACCACTGGCACCGCCTCCTTGCTGTGTCGGAATCCTCTCTGCTCTAGCTCACCACGTGTGCACCCACTTTCATTCCTATGGTTTTGGCGCCGCCTTTAGCACCTCACCACCTGCCCTTGTCCTCTGCTCACCGTCCACCATCGGCCTTCCACTACCCTGGCTACTTTCTCTAGAGCCATCCTCAATACCGCCTTACCATCGCCTCCAACCTCAAAATTCTATCTTTGTCGAAGTTTAAGGGTCGCCATCACTGGTTAGTCTGTCATATTCCTTTTCTCTTTTCATGTATCACCTAGTCTAAAGGTGGAAGACGATGGATAGGCCGTTAGATTAGATCCATCAGTCGCCTAAAACTTGAGGAATAGTAACAAGTACTAGAAAATCACTCCAAATTAAACGGAAAGTCACTATATTTGTAGTATAAAATCAATTTGTAATTTTCTTGTAAAATAAAGTAACCTGCCAACTTTGCTGATTAATATTCAATTCGACTAGACCCCAGCTACACTGTGCATATGCGATCGAGTCGTCTCCCAAGTTGTACACACAAAGTCGTCTGTTGCAATTACTCTGCTGCCTGCCTGCTTAATCAGGCCACATGTCAAAACATCACAAAGCAAATTCCACCACATTCATATATAGCAACGAACCTGACCAGTGACCAGATTAAATTCGGCAGGCATGCTGATAATCCCCATTACACGCATCCAGCCATGGCAGAATTAAACGCACACTGGAAGTTGTTAACCAACTTGCCCCTCTAGCAGCCTGAAATGAGCCTATCAAATTGATGAAATTATGACTCGTCATTTGTCAACTAGCTAGCTAGTTAGCTGACACGATATACCATATATACAAATATATATATATATATAGACACACACACACACTCACACACACACACATGCCCCTGCCTTCTTGAAACCCATCTGTGCATGTATGCTAAAATCCAACACAGCCGACATCTCGATGTTATTATCATATTATGGGGTTTAATTATATATATGCAACTGGATGGATATCATTGACCCTATTTAAGTTCGGTCAGTGAGCATGATCGATACGAGATATGTACCATATTTTGATGTCTAGCTAACTATATAGTGTATATGCATTGTATCATGACAACAAAGCTTGTTGAGCAGATGAACCAAAAATGTCAACCTAAAACTACTGTAGTAGTACATCTGTTTTGAAAAGGATATGATGTTGGCATCGAGATACATAGTCTCTAATGTACATATTTTATCATTATTTTATCGAACTATATATTTATAGAATAAATATAAAAAATGGAACTATACAATATATTTTCATGGAAAATCTACTAATATTATTTTTCATATTTTAAATTCTGGTAATCTTTTTTTTTTACATTTTGAGCCATCTATCGCACTTCATGTTAATCACTTTATAGACTCAACTAACTATATTTATATGTTGCTATGTGAAAAATGAAAAATGGCAGGAATTAATGTATACACTCCTACACTAATAGGGACAGGTTTACTAAAACCAAACTAGGATTTATTATCTGCCAATCCTTGAAGAGGGTAATTGATCCGGGCAATCCATGGAGACCAAACATGTACAGTGTGCTGAATAGTCAAGTAAAAATAGGAATCTAATCAGGAAAAAACTGGTCGACGTGGACACGCATAAAAATCATTTCTAGAACTCCCAAAAAATTCTACCACACTATCACTATCACCAGAGACCAGCACACAATATATACCTGTAGTATAAACGCCAAATTAGATGAGACATTTAGCTTTGGTATCCAGGCACGAATTACTGCTTTTCACCCCCAACAAACACAAGGAGCTAGCCCAATTAACACAAAGGGATTATTTTCCACCTAGAATTTTCTGTTGTTAAAAACCCCTAGAATTTTTCTTATTTATTAACTACATAATCTTTTAGGGTAATCTAGATAATTAAACTGTCATAAATATATTAATACCTCGATAAAACAGTACATAATTAAGTATGTACATGCGTGTGGTTTCATAATTCCATAAAAAGACAAACTTAAAAGATTTAGGTAAAGATGTCATCACAAATCTATCACACTGGCCCTGATAGCCAATGGGTGCATGGGCCATCACATCATCTCCCCTTGTTGACTCACAATAACACAAACCCATAAGACCATGGTATATACAATCCATCAACACAAATACTTTATATGTGTGGCCATACAGAATAGAACAAAACCATATGCCCTATATGTCATACACATGTAATGTGGTTAATTAATTGAAGCATACTAATTGGAGATAATGTAGGAATTGAAAACACAGGAATAGGAAAAAAAACTTATTCATAGATTGGAAAACAAAGTAACATTTATAAAGTCGACATTTTTGTATGAGTTGAAAAATGAATTTTCATTTAAAAAATCACAAACTAAGTGACCAATATATCATATATATCCATTGCACCAAAATAATTACACATGATACAGCAACACAATTAGTTATGTAATCCTCATAAAAAGATATAATTAATAATAATGTAAGTCGTCATCATATAAGAAAAGCTCCAAGTGACCACAATAATAAAATAAATTAGTGTTGTTAGCATCGCATCTCCTACCTCCATCGATCCATCTATATAACCCATGGTACCTAGCAGCAGTCGCCCTTCCTCCTCAACCTCTCAGAGGCTTCACCTTTCCTTGATCAGCTTAGCTACTAGCTAGCTGCTCCGATTCTACCAGGTGTTCGACCAGATTCGATCGATGGACAGCACGAGCTGTCTCTTGGACGACGCGAGCAGCGGCGCGTCCACGGGCAAGAAGGCGGCCGCGGCGGCGCCGGCGGCGAAGGCGCTGCAGCGCGTGGGCAGCGGCGCCAGCGCGGTGATGGACGCGGCCGAGCCTGGCGCCGAGGCGGACTCGGGCGGCGAGCGGCGCGGCGGCGGCGGCGGCGGGGGCGGCGGGGGCGGGAAGCTGCCGTCGTCCAAGTACAAGGGCGTGGTGCCGCAGCCGAACGGGCGGTGGGGGGCGCAGATATACGAGCGGCACCAGCGGGTGTGGCTCGGCACGTTCACCGGCGAGGCGGAGGCGGCGCGCGCCTACGACGTGGCGGCGCAGCGGTTCCGCGGCCGCGACGCCGTCACCAACTTCCGCCCGCTCGCCGAGTCCGACCCGGAGGCCGCCGTCGAGCTCCGCTTCCTCGCGTCCCGCTCCAAGGCCGAGGTCGTCGACATGCTCCGCAAGCACACCTACCTCGAGGAGCTCGCGCAGAACAAGCGCGCCTTCGCCGCCATCTCCCCGCCGCCCCCCAAGCACCCCGCCTCCTCGCCGCCGTCCTCCTCCGCCGCCGCGCGCGAGCACCTGTTCGACAAGACGGTGACGCCCAGCGACGTCGGGAAGCTGAACCGGCTGGTGATCCCCAAGCAGCACGCCGAGAAGCACTTCCCGCTCCAGCTCCCTCCCCCTACCACAACCTCCTCCGTCGCCGCCGCCGCCGACGCCGCCGCCGCCGGCGGCGAGTGCAAGGGCGTCCTCCTCAACTTCGAGGACGCCGCCGGTAAGGTGTGGAGATTCCGGTACTCCTACTGGAACAGCAGCCAGAGCTACGTGCTCACCAAGGGGTGGAGCCGCTTCGTCAAGGAGAAGGGGCTCCACGCCGGCGACGCCGTCGGCTTCTACCGCGCCGCCGGTAAGAACGCGCAGCTCTTCATCGACTGCAAGGTCCGGGCAAAACCCACCACCACCGCCGCCGCCGCCGCCTTCCTCAGCGCGGTGGCCGCCGCCGCCGCGCCGCCGCCCGCCGTGAAGGCTATCAGGCTGTTCGGCGTCGACCTGCTCACGGCGGCGGCGGCGGCGGAGCTGCAGGACGCCGGCGGCGCCGCCATGATCAAGAGCAAGAGAGCCATGGACGCCATGGCTGAGTCACAAGCACACGTGGTTTTTAAGAAGCAATGCATAGAGCTCGCGCTAACCTAGCTAGCACGCTGATGCAGCTAGCGTTTTTTTTTTTTTTGCTCATTCGCTTGCTTGCTTAATTAATTATTCAGATATATGCAACATAATTAATGGTTAGTTTAGTGTCTCTTGATCAAACTCTTGCTTTGCTTGATTTCATTTCTTGTCATATATGCTCTACTCTACCACAATCGATCTAGTCTTTGTTAATCCTCCATTTCTTTCTCATTTTAATTTGGCAAGTGTATACTAATTCTGCCCTAGATTAAGAGGTTCATGCATGCCATAAGAAGCAACGTTTGATCGATCGAGCTAGCAAAACTCTTGTTGTCTCTAGCTCGATCTAGCTCAGCTTCTTTCCTTCTTCAATTCAATTCCTAATTAACTGTGAGATCGATGTGACGCAAAAATTAGAGGAGACATCAATCAATTTGTGGCTACTACTATACATATCTCTTCGCAAATTTGACACTCATTTTGTTGTGTTGCTTTCACGTGGTTTAAGATGTGGTGTGTGTGTGTGTTGTGCCAAAGGCCAGATGCATTGCATGTAAGTCTCGGGAGTTATCTGTTCCCCAATGGAATGGTCGAATGGGAGAGGAAAGTGAAGAAGGTGAAGTGCCCATAATTGTATGCATGCATGCATGCACCTGAACAAAAGAGAGAGAAAAACTGATGGTTTTTAGCTTAGCTAGCAGCAGGAGTGAGTGAGTGAATGTGAGAGTGATAATCTGATAAGACTGATACGATATATATGCTATGCTTTGCGTAGAGACAGCCGGAAAACTAAAGTGGATGTAGCATGATATATAGGTTGTGTTTAGTTCCATCCAAAGTTTGGATTTTGGTTGAAATTGAAGATGATGTGACTGAAAAGTTACGTGTGTATGACAGGTTGATGTGATAGAATTTTGCAAACTTTGGATCTAAAGTTTGGATCTAAACACAGCCATACTTTCACAGGCTGGGGAAGATAGATGGATACATCGGCTACCAACAGGGAAGAATCTGGACATATATATAACTAGCTAGTAGCATATGCAGCAATAATATGCACTGTTTGATGCATGATATGCAAGATTGTTTTGCTATTTTAGCAGCAACAAGGTAAGTGAGAGGTAGATACATATGTCCTAGCATCGATCCTATAGCTTTACACATGTCCTGTTCATGTTGAAGTGTCAGTAGCTAGATTGCTTATCTTCTGTAAATGAATGAATTAATTAACTAATACCTCCGTTTTAGGTTATAAAACTTTCTAGCATTTTCTATATTTATATAGATGTTAATAAATCTAAGCACACATATATATGTTTAAATGTTAATATATATATATATATAGGCAATGCTAAAAAATCTTATAATATGAAACAGATAAAGTAGGTATTTGTATGCACATGAAGCTCATCAACATATATCCTAGTAGTTGATATGCTATATATTCTCTTGATTTGTGTATATGCAGCTAGCTATCTTGTGCTAGGAGCTAGGTGATGATATATAAGAGAGTGCATTAGTCCCACTAATAATACTTGTTGTGATGTACGTAGTGGTGTACAGATGTTTCAGAATATCAGACGACTTTATGTCTAGCTAACTAAGAATATTTTTCCGTGATTTCTGAATCTTTTGATCTGAAACAGTGCAACATCCAACAGAACCAATGTCCAGCGGTTCTAAGATTTTGACCAAAGAGCGAGAGAATGAGAGTACTCCTTACTTTCAATTTCTTTTTCGAGCTGATACATCAGGCAACTCTTGATGCTAACTGTTTTCATGCCATTGTTTTTTACGCCTTTAACCGTGGTTCAGATCACGCCACGTATCTGGTTTTTGACGAAGCAAAGTAAGTTCCAATGGGAAGAGCTAGACAGGGATCGCGATGACACTTAGAAAAAAATAGTTAAAGTTTTTTTTTCTTTTTTTTGCAGAGACCGGCCGGATGGATATATAAGCTGTGGTTGCTGCAGGGTTGTGACTTGTGAGGTAACCCATGGCCAGGTTCACCGGCTCTTGAAACATGCAGATAAACTTTGGGCCGCCATTTGCACAGATCGATGTCGTGGAGGCACCTACACACGGCTCTAGCAGCTAGCAAAGATAGCAAGAGGAGGAAAGCTAGGCACTGCATATGCATGAATGAATAATGAATGCTAGCTTTCTACAAATTAAATTTTGATTAGTTTCATATATGAGGCAATTAGCTTAGCTGTTTACATCTATATATGTTGGAATTGAATGTAGAGCAACTTGTCATATATACTTGGTGTTGTACATCCGTTTTGGAAGTAAAGCTAGGTCGGATTTTAATCCTAGGGTGCGCACTTTTCAGCTTATAGGATTAGATTCTCCTCGTTTTCTGTTAGCACGTTTTTTAAACTGCTAAACGGTATATTTCGTGCGAAAACTTTCTATAAAGAAGTTGTTAAAAAAGTCCAACAAATTTATTCATAAAATAATTATATATTAATACTTAATTAATCATATGCTAATCGTATTTCGTTTTGCGTGCGGCTAAACTGTCCACCGTCACCGGAAACGACCGCACCCTTAGCCTTAAAAAAACTTCAGGTTATGCGCTAACAGATTTGCCCTTTCAATATGAAGGATATGAAATTTTGGTTAGGAATTCGCGAAGAAATTTCAGATTTACCAGTGGGTCCTGTTAGGAAGTGTCTCAGGAAAAAAAGTTATAATTATTTGAATTTAGCAAAAAAAAACTTTCAAATTTAGCGAAACCCCTAGAAGTTTCAAATTTTGTTGAAAAAAATAATTTTGTATCCGAAATTCCGAATTAGATCAATTGTAATTAGTGAATCCTAACTTAACCTTGATACATTGTACCCTACTACACGACAATATCACAATTTGCCAGCTGGCTAGTTTAGTTTTAACTTTATCTCTAAATTAAAGTTGGTTGAGAATTCCCTATACCTCAATTTGATGTTGCACTACTTGGCGACATGCATGATAATGATAGTACGATGGACCATAGTTTAACTTCCAAGAAACAAAAATAAAACCACTACCTTGTCCATAAACACCCCCTTCAATTTTCAATATTATTTTCTCATCTGAATTTTCTACTACTAAGCTCACAACAGGATATATTTGTATATGTGTACACATGAAAATGAAAACATGAACAGTATGATGATTCCTAGTCTTTGCTTAATTAAAGCCGGTGTCAGAGGATTCAGGTTCGTACAGCAGCAGTCTCACCACCGCCACCCGGTCGACTCACCTGTTCATCCATAGAATTTTCTCCCGGCAACCACTGCTTCTGCAATCGCCAAGAGCTTTCTTGCTAGCGACACTAGCCTGGACACACAACACATTCAGATTTCAGAGAAACAGATAGGATAATTTGGCCACCATTGACAAGCTAGCTTGGAACTCTTCATAATTCTGCAGAGTTCGAAATTCAGAAATTAACAAGCAGGCAGACGCTGTAGAATCTGAATCTGAATGCAGTGTAATATGCGTTTTGGATCGGATATGCTTTGGATATTACTGCAACTTGCATGCATGCTATGTTATTATTCCCTAGATTATCGGATTAAAATCTTATCATGTTCAGTGAACGCGAGATTAGAAGCAGCAGCAGCAGCACAAGTGGAATTAGCTACTAGGACGACTTCGGCATGGAGATCAGACAAGTGAGTGATATGTGCCGGGGCATGTTGCAATCTTTTTTTTATCTTTTTTCTTTTGCCGGGTCAGCCAGCATGTTGCAATCTGAATTCAATCTGAATTTCTGACGGTGCATGTGGAGAGGTTGGCCATTGATGGCAGGTCAACCTTGCAAGAGATTGACTCCGTGGCCGGCTCAGATCTACGGACACACTGGTTTAGGTCATTGTCGTTTTTGGTCTTCCTCATATGAATTTCCATTTCCCTATTTTCCATGCAAGCCCTTGAGCTTCCTTGATTTCACATTCTACCACTTGTTGTTGTGTACTCCTTTTTTTAAGATAATAAAATTAATTCTGGTGTTTGCTTCATAGAAGCTAAAACCAGTTACTACAAAGGTTGTTAGTCGAACGACTGTGAATTATACTTGATTAAAAGCAAGAAAAAACATATAAGCCTAAAGACAAAGATAACACCTACCGCTTAACTTCTTGTTGTGTAATGCTAGGTAATTAATGTGACAGATGGTGAAAGCGTGTTACTAGAGTCAAATGAACTTCACTGGCTTAATTAGCGTTGAACCAGTGCGAGTTAACTTGGCAATGTTTATCACAAACGCTGACGTAGCTGGTAATCCTTGACCTGGTCTAGTCTCACTGGCCGGATCAAGAAGCAATTGCAATTAAGCTTAGGTTTTACTTTGCCTGTTTCTTTAAGGACGTGTACAGTGAGTGCTGCAACAAGTTGGAGCATATTTTTGTTGGTCATTGGGGGGCATGTAAGACGTGGTAAATAAGCCTCTTGACATTATTATTCATTGCCCACCTGAAGATGCTAGTGCTAATTAAACATCTTTTTTATAAAAAAATGGATAGATGTTTAGGAGAAGATGAGTGGAGATATCTATATATAAGTTGGGAGAAGATGCCATGCCATTGGTTCAGAGTGGACAATCGTCAAACCTCACAGCAGAGCAGGCCCATTGGTATGGCTCTAATCTAATCTCTAATTCTTCTTTTTCTTATTTTGAAAAAAAAAGGCTCAAATTTCTGTTTGACTCTGGGTTTTTAGTTTCAATTTATGAGTTATGACAACCATGTTCAGATGCTGACAAATTGGACAGCCATGGAATTTTACACTTACTGAGCATTATCATCTAGAGGGAGCAGCATTATATCTGTCAGCTTCAGAGACTAGTATCTTGCAGGATGGCAAAACAATTGCTCTACCAATCCAATTAAAATGTTCTAAACTGAAAGTTGAAAGAGTGGGACCTAGCTAATTCCATCTCAGGTCTTGAGAGTCCTAATTAATCGTTAGATCAAGTGGCAGTATCTGTCTACACCTCCACGCATCCTGCATGCTACCAGACAAGCTAATTCAGCTAGCTAAGACAGCATTTTTTCGAGTCAAAAATTTCAGAAGCTTTCCAACTCGTGGCCAACCACGATATTCCTTGGTAGCTAATTCAGCTAGGGCCAGTTCGTTCGTCCAAATCCATGTGCTGCCAGTTTTGTCCTGTGCCTGGGTGGCTGGGTTCTGTGCAGCATGCTGCCTTGCCAAGCTAGCTTAGCATCAGGTGCCAAGCAAAGGGTAATGAGCTCAAGCAATCACAGACAAGTCACAAAGTGGTACACATGGAATGTGACCAACTCTTGTATGTTCCTAGGTTAATTTTTGTCCCATTTTATGCTTCTTATCATAAACAGTTTCAGATTAATGTTTGACGATGAGTGATTAATTAGGAGCTAAGTTTCCATGGTCCAAACCGAATCACAAACGAGAGGAAGGATCAACTGTTCAATACTTCGATTAGTCAGCATCAAGTTTCTTCAGAGATGGTTATACTGGAGATATCTATCCTTCCCGGCAAAGAAAGTTGCAAGTCAAGTCGCCGTGTCAGGTTCAGTTTGCGGTTTTTCTCTGTTTTTACATGTGGGCATGATAGATCCAGTGCAGGTGTGCAAGTCCAATTTAGTCAAGTTGTGCAGATAGATAGATAGATAGGCAGATGCTTGATAGCTCCATTCAAAGCTCACCACTACTACATATACTAGTCTGCATTCAAACAGTGCTACTCTGAACATCTTAAGACCAACAATCCAACATGACCAGGCTTTCTTTATCTCCTTTTTCTTTCTTCAGAGAGAGAAAGCCACACAGGAAAAAGAGAGCTTTTAATACCTACAAAATGCTACTACAATCATAGTGAAGAAGAAAAATGGAAAAAACTGTACCAACATATTTTAGTTTTCAGAAAAGAAAAAGGCTAAACATGAGAATAAAGTCATTAGGCTCTGTCAGAGTCATGATCAACATATGCCGTAAGTGCGAAAAAAATGCTTTTGTGATCATCAGTCATTCCAATTCCGTTGCCGAGGCGTTGGAAATTCAGAGCACATATCCCACTAACAACAGTATACTAGTGTAATGCAGCGGTTGACTTGGGCCAATCGAGTCATCAAGCCATGAAACACCATAGGATCTACTTGTTAATGCAACTGTGCAGCTGAATGCTGATCAGTTGGCTGCACTAGTCTAATAGTCGTTTTCAGTGGCTGCACAAGTCAAAATACGGCAGCTGGATATGCTGGACTAGTCGTGATGATAGACGCTGGCAAGACTGAAGACCAAGATAACGCTGCAGCTGGGAATCATCACTATCTGAAACTACACCGAGACTGCGACATCTCCCCTAATTCTGATGCCTCTTAGCCTTCTCTAATTATCGCTTAATTAACACGGTTGCATATATGCAACACACAATTTTGCATGGAAGCTAATTAGCTGTGTAGCTGATGAAACACCTGAACCGTGAGAAAACTATGTTAAGAAGAAGACAAAGAAAAATGTAGATGGAGGTGTGTTTTAATTTGGCAATATTATTATCCGGTAGGTAGGATTCATGCATCCTGGACAAGGACTCTGAATTTAACACATGACTCCCTTGTGATCATCATGTACAACTGTACAAGCCATCTCCATCACAATAATCCAGTTTACTACATGCATGAAAGTTATGTTTATTCCACTATCTAAAAGAACATGACAGTTATGAATGTACAATGTTTAAACTAATCTTCACTACAAGCTAGATGTATACACAGTAGTACATCACCTAGCTAATAACAAACTGATTAAGTGTGCAGGACACAACTTAGGTATAGCAAATGTACAGTGCCATGAAATGTTCTATACAACTGTACAAATTACTTAGATATTCACAGCACTATTTCAGTTCTCAGTTCTCACCGAGCTCTTCGGCCTTCTTCCATGGGATCTAATGACTGGTTGTTGGTTCTCATGTCCAGGCCTTGATGATGATTTGAAGTAGCTGTTAGCTGCACCTGGTTCTCAACTTCTGGATGAAGAATGTGCTCAAAGTATGCATGAGGCCAAAATCCTACAATTCAAAAGGTTCAGGTTTATTTTTTGACGCAAAGATTCAGGTTTATGTTTAACATTACTGGGCCTTCTCATTGAGTTCATCCAGCCTGAATAGGTTTAGCCCGGCCCATTATGAATTTCAGAATATGGGCCACGTAAAGTCTAACATAAACTACCATGTCTGACTGGGCCGGTTTAGTACGTGTTTCCTTAAAGTTTACTGGACCGGCCCAAGTTGGCAGAAACAAAAGGGTACTCAAGTCTACGAATAAGTTCACTGGCCATCCCTCAACTTTACATCAAGTTTGTATCACATCCCTTGTCTCCAATACTGAAATTTTTGCCCCCTAAATTATACAAAACCGTACAATTTGGGTTATAGCAATATAAATGTCGAATTTCGCTGACGTGGCGTACTAGTCAGCAAAATAAAAATAAAAATAATATGTAGGACCCACGTGTCAGCCCCCTCATCCCTCTCTTTTCTTTCCAAGCCTGGGAGAGAGGGTGAGGCAGTCGACGGAAGAGGAGGGAGAGGTGGCTGGCCGCACTGATGGGAGAGGTGGGAGAGGTGGCTAGCGAGCCTGGGAGGGGGGAGGGGGAGAGAAGCGGCTGGTGAGCCTGGGAGAGAGAGGGAGGGAGAGGCGGCCGGCCGCGCCGAAGGGAGAGGAGGCCGGTGAGCCTGGGAGGGAGAGGAGGAGAGAGGCAGCCGGCTGCGCTGGTGAGATAGGGGAGAGAGGCAGCTGACCACTTCGCCTCCACACTGGCATCTCCCGCCCACTCCCTGCCCCCAAATCCATCGTTGTCCCGCCGCAAGTCCCACTTCCATGACCCCTCCACCGCGGACTCCTCCTTCACCTACTGTCGCACAACATCCTCCACCTCCACCTCACCTACCTCGGCCGCAAACCCTCACCACCGCCGCCACACCTTCGCCTCTTCCTCCTCCCCAACCGCCGTCGACGGGTTCGACAATGGCGTCGCGCACCTCAACTCCTTCCTTCACCGCCAGCGCACTGCCGTCGCTAAGCTCGGCTTTGGTGGACGCCTAGACGCAGGCGGGGGCAGCCGCGGCTTCGGTGGGGGCTCGAGGCGGCGGCGGAGCCTCTCGAGGCGGCACTCATTGGCCGCCTCCCCCTCCCTCCTAGGCTCGCCAGCCGCCTCTCCCGGTCTCCCCCTCTGCCGCTGGCAGCCTCCCAGGAAGAAAAGAAAGAGAAAAAAAAAAGAGAAAAGAGAAGAAGAAGAGGAGATGCAAACCCCACTTTTTTTCTTCTTCTAAGTGGGCCTTATTTTTTTTCTGATGAGTAGGATGCCACATCAGCTAAATCAGAGATCCATACTACTATGGGGTCCAAATTGCACGGTTTTATATAGTTTAATAATAAAGATTTCTGATATTGGAGATAAGGGATGTGAAACTAACTCGACAAAAAATTGAGGGACGGCTGATGAACTTATTCCTCAAGTCTATTCACTTTAGCTTTCCTAAAAGAGAATGTCTATTCACTTTAGCTGAGCCTTACATAAAGGTATTTGTACTATGATGCACATGTAGGGCTGGTTTGGTTTGTGACCTAAATTGGCATTACTAATTTTTGTCGATGCCAAATTTTGGTAAGTTTTGGCATAGCTAATTTTGGCAAGGTAAAGTTGTGTTTGGATTGAAGCCAAAATAGCCTAAGTTAACTATTGAAATGAACTATTTTCTTAGGCATGCCAAAATTTGGCTTCAAACCAAATAGACACTGAACACTGTTGAAATTGCCAAATATTGGTAAGGCCAATTTAGGCCTCAAACCAAACCGGCCCGTACTTATCACAGCTTTTTTAAAAAATAAAAACAGCAGGAAAGGTTCCTATATTGTAGAAAAAATGTATGGAGAATTTACCCAAAAAAAGGAAGTGATTGAAAGCAAGAGCTAAAGGCATCACCTTGTTCACCAGCAGGTGGTGGGAAGAACTGCAGGTAGCAGAAGGAAGCAACCACCAATCCTGCAGAGTGAAGCCAACATGACAGTATGATATCGTGCTCTGAAAAAGAGGAATTTGTAGCAGGTCAAAGGCAGCTCTGATCTTTCATGCAAACCTACCAAGAATTCCACCGGTAAACACGTCCTGCCAATGGTGCCAGTAGTCATCCACCCTTGAGACCCCAACCATCGCTGCAATAAGCAGAGGCAAGACGACAATGCAGAGCTTGGCCACATGCCCTCCTCTGTCGAACGCCTTGATCTTGCCGGCCAGGTACCATGACAGGAAGCCTAATCCTGCAAAAGACCCTGCAAGAACAGAAATGAAAGCATGTAGTTGAAAATCTTCGTTCAAAACAAAATGTAGTTGAAAATCATTTCGAATTTTTTAGCTTGGAAATGAAGTTCAGTTGAATGTTCAGTGGAGCACTTTGTTTCAGCAATAAGTAAGCAGAAAATGGTTTTCAGGATTACATGAGGTATGGCCACTTGGGAAGCTCTTGTGCCCTTCTTTGATGACACTTTTATCCCCATGGCAGATGACACCTCTGGTGATGTTGTTGTACTTCTGAAAATAGAGTTTCAGAACCAGCAAGTTAATAAGTTATAGCCGGATTCATCAAGTTCTGAAGAACCCATGGACTGAACAAATTAACAGAAGTAGCAAAAACTCACCGGGATCCCGTCAGGAAAGCATCGCCAGAAGAAATTCGGGCGAGGCCGGCCAACGCCATCCTTGATCGCGTCGGTCAGGACGGCAGTGATCAGCACAGAAAACAGTAGCCCTGCATCCACAGCAAGCAAAATTCACAATTCACAATTCAAAATTCAGAATTGCAGTCAGCAGCAGACAATGCAAAGAAACTTGCCTAGGATTGCATGATGCAGGTCATACACATTCCTCCTCTTCATGTATATCACAATGAAGATGATCATCGGCCCGGCGACAGCATATATCTGCGCCATCAATGAGATCAAGATTTAGTACAGAACAACTCTTTCTGCTATATCAATATGAAACATCGCACTATCCGGCACAGTTTTTTCTCTTTTTTTTTTCTGAAATCAAGAAATGGAGGAGATGGAGGCGTACGGGGACGGCCCAGATGGGGACGGTGTTGCGCTTGAGCGGGTACCGGAGGCTGATCATCATGTCTTCTCCGACGAACCGGTGGAACGGCTCGATCAGGTTGAGGCCGGCGTCGACGGCGACGAGGAGGGCCAGCACGATCCAGTCGAGCAGGTGCAGCCTCGCGACCTTGGTCCCGTGAGTTCTCAGGTACGGGTGCGGGGCTCCCAGCCGAATGGCTGCCGGTGCCGGCGACGTCGCCGGCGGCGGTGGCGGCATCTTGATACAAGAAGAGGGGACTCAAACGCAGCAAGGAGATTCCCTGAAAAGAATTCGTCATTTCTATGCATATATATAGCAGCTAATTCTGCTCATGGACAGGTCACGAACACGAAGACATGATCATTGATCAACTACGCGTTGTTAATTCATCGTTGTTCGGGCTCACGGACAGGTCATTTGCAACGGCAAGGAAATACTCTTGCAAGTTACAACTGCAAGATTCTCTCGTTCTTTCTTTCTTTCTTTCTTTCTTTTTTTTTTATTACTTTGAAGGAAAGAACTACTCCTAGATGACAGCTGAAATGGCCAAGAAGAAGCGACAATTATAGGATGTGACCGCCATAATTAAGCCCATGGTTTGGAGTTTGGACATCAAAAAGTTGAGGAGAGGAGGAGCAGAGAGAAACTCACAGGCCGATGCAGAGAAGAGGAGGAGGAAGAGCAGTGGTCAACGGCGGCCGATTCTCCTCCCCTCCACGGCTGTCAGCCTGTCCATTCCATTCTGTCGTTTTATATACTCCACTGGTATTTCTACTCTATGAAAGCGCCGTGCTATTGCAAGATGAAGCCTGTCCAGTCATGTTTTCAGGGGTGGTTGAGACTGGCGAACAGATCGGCTGACGAGAATGTTTCTGTTGTTGGAGGCTGCAACAACGGATCAGTCGTTGCTGGCTTGCTGTTGCTTGGAAATGGAAATGCTCGTGTGGATCTCTGAATTTCAGTCCAGCAATCCAGAAGGCAGAAGTAACATGTATTTAATCGGTTGCGTTTCTGATGAAGCCAGACGCAAATGCTTCCTGTTTCTCTATGCAGTTTGATTGACCCTTACGGATTAAGGAAGTGTCGAAAGATTCAACTATAAGATTCTGCCGCTTTGACCTGCACTTCGTCGAATTCCATCAGGCTTGGTAAATTTAAAAAAAGTTGCACACGTCGCACATAACCTAAGGATTTTTTTTTTTTTTGAAACTGAGGCCATTAGGCCCGGCTTTTTATAGAAAGCCAAACACGGCATCGTTATGGGGGATACCCATTTTACATCACGCACAGAAAAGGTCCAGAATTAACACCATTAGGGGGGATAAAAACTGAACAGCATTAACAGGAACCAAAACAACTCTAAGACAGTCTTAACATCAAAACTCTCAAGCTAAGTAAACGACTAAGAACTAAAAACTTCAGACGATCAGCCAACTCCAGATCTTGGTTGTCTCAGAGTTGAAGTAGCATCCATGAGCTTCCGAGTAATCTTGTCAAATTTCTCAGCGTCCTTGCTGCTAAGGATTCTCCAGAGCTGCAAAAATGAATTGATTTGGAACATTAATGATAGGGGTGAGTAGACTAATTCTTCTCTAAAAATCATGTTGTTCTTAGTGGGCCACAGCACCCAGCAAACTGCAGCAAGTAGGGACAAAAGAACTCTCAGATCATCCCCACCCAAAGAGCCATTGATCAGGTAGAAATCCTCAAAAGACATAGGTGTAATACTCCAGTCAAAAGCATCTCTGCATATGCACCAAACTAAAGAGGCCATTGGGCATTGGAATAGAATGTGATCAGTGGTTTCAAGCATCCCACAAAGAACACAAAACTCACAACCCTTCCACCCTTTTTTCTTCAGCTGTTCAGTAGATTGAATCATGTTTTTCAAAGCAAGACACAGAAAGTGTTTAATTTTTTCAGGGCAGGGACATTTCCACACACCCCTGCATTCTAGTGTCAGTCACTCCCCTAAAGAGAATTGCTCGATACATGGATTTAGAGGTGTAAGTTTTATTCTTATTAAGCCCCCAAAGAAACACATCTGGGTCATCAGACAACTCAATAGAGTTAATGATATCCACAATAGCTAGCCATTCCTCAAATTCTCTCTCCACAAAAGACCTTCTAAAAGTGAGAGCATTAGCATTTGCAGTGACCTCAGCAACTAAGATGTTTTGTTGATTGCAAATCTCAAAAATTCTTGGGAAGCAAATTTTCAAGGGGCATGTGCCATGCCACACATCATGCCAGAACCAAATATGGTCACCCTTCCCCAAAGCCCATTCTGAACCAAGTCTCAGCCATTTCCTAATGTTCATTATCCCCTTCCAGAACTGGGAGCCAGAATCTGAACATTGGAAAACTCCAGAATTCCTCAAATATTTTTTTCTTAAAAGCTCAGCACACAAACTCTTATCATGAGACTCTACTTTAACCACCCATTTAGCAAGCAAAGCAATGTTTAAAGCTCTTGTTTCAGTGAGACCTAAACCACCAAAATCCTTAGGAAAAGCTAAATCAGTCCACTTAATCATATGATATTTCCTTGCATGTTTGTCACCAGCCCAATAGTATCTGCTTCTTATATTGTCAACACTCTGATGGATGCCTGATAGAAACCCATTGTGTAAGAAGGTACTGCTGAAAGGCAGGCATTGAAATGCACTGCTCTCCCAGCTTTTGTTAGCCCTCTACCATTCCAGCAACTCAATTTTTTTCTCCATCTTTTGTGCAAGAAAATTCAGATCAGGGGAAAGTATTTTGTCAGGACCAATTGGTAAACCCAAGTATTTCATAGGAAAAGAACCAGTAGGACAGTTTAACATTTGAGCAACTTTCAATTCCTCTGCAACCTCTAAACCCACAGAAAATACCTCACTTTTGTGGTAGTTAATTTTCATAACCTAAGGAATTATGGCCATAAAGTTTCACAAAACCACGCTATTGATCATTTCAATATTGATTTACCACATTTTTAGTGCTACAATCACATCTCAAATTTATAAGTTATTTATCCATCATATAAATGTTAGATCCATGCAAGTAAATCTTTTTAAAATTTTGATATAGAAGTATGTCAATTTGGTTAACGGTGTGGTTTTGTGAAACTTTAGGACCATAATATGTGAGTTTACGTGCAACATGCCAAAATCCACGTGGTTTTGTGAAACTTGGATCATAATATGTAGGGTTTTATGAAATTTACTCTTTTAAAAAGGGCAAAATTTGCTACAGGACATCCAAAAACGTGTAATTAGCTGAAGGACACCGTAAAAACGTGTATTTGCTGTAGGGCATTGAAAAAACTGGTAATTGACTACTGGACATCCGCAGCATTATTTTATTATTTTTGAAGAAAAAGGAGATAGAAACGGCTATGTAAATACGGTTCTACCCTTTGAATTTTTTCCTTTTTCTTTATTCTTTTCTCTCTCATTCTCTCTCTCCTCTCCGTTCTTTCTTCTTGCTTCTCTCCCGATCCCTTTTCTCACCACGCGAGTGCACGCCTGAGCGGGAGGCGGCTGGCGCGGGGCGGTGCGGGGTGACGCCCGGGCGCAGTAGCGCAGGCGCCGGCGGCCGGCAGCACGCGGCGGCGCGGCCGAGGCTACGGCGGCGTGGCGGCGGCCGGCGGCTTGCCGTTGTCGGCATGGTCGCCGCCCTTGCCCCAGATGAACGCGTAGAGCCCCACCACTATGATCACCGCGCCGATCACACTGCAATCACCAGAAGCTCAATTTAATCGTAGATTATTAATCGGTTGAATTAGATAGATATTTAGCTAATTGAGATGATTAATTACCTTCCAAGAGTGATCTCTTCTCCGAGAATTGTGGAGCCCAAGACGGCGATGATGATCATGCAGAGCGACTGGAACGCCGTGACGAACATCGGCCCATGCGCCCTCGTCACGAGCCCCTGCACGTAGTACATCACGCTGGAGTAAACTATCCCCTGCAAAATGTTCATCACGATTTGATCAGATATGCATCAATGGCGAAAGATTATTCGTCTTTGGTGGTTGATTGATAGTTCGTCAGACTTTATTACCAAGTAGACGGTGGTGAAGAGGCGGGTGTCGAAGCCGATGACCCAGGCGCTCCGCCATGAGCGCGACGGCGCCACTCATCGCCGAGCCGAGCACGCAGATGAGCGCCGACGGCCGACAGCGCGCGGCCGAGTGGCTGCCACCCCCCCCCCCCCCCCCACCCCCCACCCCTCTCCTCCGAGAAAATTGATATTATGCCATCTTCAAAAACAGGTTTCACTCAAATGCCAGCATGGTTTCACTCAAATGCCATGCTGGTAGTGTGTTTCTTTAAAATGCCACTTTCAACCGAAGATTACATGCCAGAATGCTACTTTGGACAAATTGCCCTTGGCTCCTTCGTCCACCTGCCGCCGAGCGCGTAGTTCGCCGACCGCCACCACCGCCGACGAGCGCGTGGATCTGGTGCCACCACCTGCTTCCCGGCCGGCGCCGCCACCTCCCACATGCGCGGCCCATGATTCCCTCCTCGCTGCTGGTGACGTCTTGAGTGGCGGCGTGATGTCCACGATCAACACCTTCCCACCGCCGGGGGCCACCACGCACGCCTTTCCGCCGCCGACGGTCACCTCCACCGCGCCCTTGACGTGCTCGGACTCGGCTACCATCATCCAGCAGCCGGTGCCCCAGTCGTAGGCGGTGAGCGCGCCGCGCTCCTCGTCCACGACGTAGATGGTCTCGCCGTCGTCCGGGGGCGACACCGCCACGGGGCCCTTCTAGTCGGCGAGCATGCCGGGCGGCATGTCCTCCCAGCGGTCGGCGCGGAGGTCAAACACTACGTGCTCCTTAGCGCCGCGGCTACAGAGGTTGACCATGCAGACCTTCCCGCCGGAGCAGACGGCCTCCGCGGCATCGCGGCTAAACCGCACGTCGCTCAGCGGCGGGATCGGCTCCCACGCGGCGGCAGGCGGCGAGGCCGTGGGGTCCCACAACGTGCCGGAGCGGGCGACGGCAGGGTCGTAGCCGGCGCTAACACCCCCAACTACGAACACGCGACCGCGCGCCGCACCAGCCGCACACCAGCTATCCCCGCACCGCTGGTCACCGACGGAGGTCGAGGAAGGGTAGAAATAGGGGTATTTTTATCCGTTCGGGTATTATAGCGTGTAGGCTTCAGTTGAAAGTAGCATTTTAAAGAAACCCACTCCCAGTATGGCATTTAGAGCTGTCAACGAGCCGAGCTCGAGCGAGCTCGTCTGCCTAGGCTCGAGCTCGACACAAGCTTGAGCCGAGCCTATAAAATATTCGAGCTTTTCGACAGGCTCGGCTCGAGCTCGACCAAGCTCGAGCTTGGTTTTTAAGTAAGACAATATATATTTCAAAGATAATCTTAAAAAAATAATTAAAAAAATAATTAATTTCTAGTTCATCGTATTAATAGAAGAGGAAAATAGAATAAAATAAATATATGATATCAATATAAGGTATACAAATAACATATTTGACCTCCTAATTTATTAAATAACAAAAAAAATCATATATTACTAGGCTCATTGGAAGCTCGAGCTCGGCTCGACAAAGCTCGCGAGCTTAGGGAGATGCTCGGGCTCGGCTCATCTGGAGCTCGAGCCGAGCCTAGGATGAGCCGAGCTCGAGCAGCTCGCGAGGCTCGAGCTTTTTTGACAGCCCTAATGGCATTTAAGCGAAACCCATTTTTGAAGATGGCACAATGTCAATTTTCTCCCTCCCGACGGCGAACGTGGCTGGCACCGCCGCGAGGCCACGGATCGCCGCTCCACCACCCGGCCTGTCTGGGAAGAAGGATAGGGAGAGGGGACTTCCATGTGGGGCCCACGTTGGAGTTATTTGAGCCAAGGGCAAACTTGTCTTTAATCATTGTTTCTCTCTCTTTTTTTAAAAAAATAATAAAATAATGCCGCGGGTGTCCAGCAGCTAATTACCAGTTTTTTATGATGTCCTACAGCAAATACATATTTTTACGGTGTACTCCAGCTAATTACACGTTTTTTTGGATGTCCTGTTGCAAATTTTAACTTTAAAAACAAAGTGAGATTTAAGGAACTGTTCGTATTGTAGCAAAAATAAATCTTACTAAATTTGTAAGTTAACAATATTACTAAAATTTTGACAGAATTTCTCATGTATTTACCAAAATTTGACAAAAATTACTAAATATATGCATATCTAAAAGAAGTATAGTTTGAAATGACATCAATCTAAACGGTCTCTAATATTGTGCAGGAGCAGGAACCCCACGGCACACGGGCCACGTGAGAAGAGAGAGCGGCCGTGCCAAGGCCCCAATTATCCGTGGGCCAGACTGTCCGGGACGGCCTCGCGTGGGGGCCCACCCGTCAGGCAGGTCGCACTCCCCGTTAGGCCGTCACCGAGATGTCAACCCGGCCCATGCTATCCTTTCTTTTTGCTGGGCCAGCGCCAGATGCCCCGGATCCTTTTTCTATCATTTTCTCATGTGAGATCATCACAATTTGACTCCAAAATGACGGCTTCATTTTTCAAAAAGGATAATCTTGAATACTTAGCACATTCTAGTTTGACACGGATGAGTGAATGGCGTGTGTTAATTGTCCATGTGAATCAAAATTAGTAGTAGTACATGATATCTTGGCTCAGCCTACCAACTACACAGTTACAACCGTACATTCTTCTCGAAAACTAGCTACTAGTAACAGCCAAAAGTTTAGGAATGTACTCCTGTTACTCCTGTATACTCCTACGAGTATATCCATCCGAATTTTAAAATTTGGGTACTGCCAAGTTGCAAATACAGACAGCGAGACCTCAGTGGTTTTAATTTCAGCTAAATTCCAGTAGGCGAAACTGTACGTAGACAAGTGTCAGAGGACGGCAAATTCCCATCAGAACGGTTTGCATCCAATTAATTGCCTTGTCTCTTGCCGTGCTACAAGAGGTTGTCTTGTCTTGTCCCGTTGCATTCCTAATCCTACGTGCCATATGCTTCCATGCATGGTCCACGGTTGCTTGTTTAGCCGAAAAGTAGAGGAGAATTTCAGCTGGATAGCTCAATTTCACCTACTGTTTATAGTGCTAATCCACTCTGGTTTATCCACAAAGGTTAAAAACCCCATCTTTTATTCTTCAGCTTATTGTTAAAATTTAAATTTTTAAAACTTTACTTCATCCATCTTAAAATATAAGGAATTTTAGGTTGATGTGATATATTCTGTCCAAATTCATTGTATTAGGATGTGTCATATTCATCTAAAATGACTTATATTTTAAAATGGAGTGAGTAGCTACAAAGTTAATTTTAGTTTTATTTTTATTACACTTCATTTGCTAGTATTTACTGTAAATCGATAAAACATTATATATAAGTTATATTAATAATATATATATATTCTAAAAAAAGAGGTTTGGAGCGAGAGATGTCACTCCAAACTCTTTGTTTTTTGAAAATAAAAAAGAACACAAGACCTTGGGGGTTGAACCACACACCCGTTGCTGCTGTATTATCAAGTGCAACTTTAAATTATTTTTTTTCATTTCTATTAATAAAGTTTATAATTATCTAGGGAAAGTGCAAGTGTCGGATTACGTGCTGTTCCTGGACTGCATCGCAACTGTGAAGTTTGTTGTTTTCTTTTGACCAATCTTGGAAAAAAGAATTCGGGGTGATCAGGAACGGCCACGCTGATCGGACGGTGTAGGATGATCGTGGCGGTTGGATGGCTCGCGTTTTATCGGCTCGCGTCTCCTCCATAACTTCTCCCCACCAAACCGCCAAGAAGTGCAAGCACACGAGCGCGCGAGTGGTTGAGTTCAATGGCTCGCCGCGACGGCGTCGGCGGCGACGGCGGCGCGCCGGCGGCGGAGCAGCAGCAGCGGAGAGTAGCGCTGCGTGTGCTGCTGTCCCGTGCGGAGGCTTCCTCTCCGCCGCTGGCGACGGTGGAGGAGGAGGCGCAGCGGGGGAGGAGTGGTGGTAACAAGGGGCTCGCGTCGGCGGCGCTGCGCGGGCTCGGGTGCACGTCGACGGCGGCGCTGCGTGCCCACGCGCCGGCTTCGGCGGTGGAGGTGGCGAGTAGCTCGGAGCGGTGGCACGGGAGGCGGAGGCGGAGGAAGGTGCAGGAGAGGCGGAGCGCGAGGGGCGGCGGAGGCGGAGGAGGAGGAGGAGGCGTGGCGCCGCCCGGCCCCGCGCCGGCGGCGGCCGGGGACGTGTGGTGCACGTGCGCTCCCGGGATACCGTTCGCCGCCGAGGCGTCGTCGGTGGACTGCGTGGTGGTGGCGCGCCACCACCACGCCCACCACACGGCGGCGGCGATGGGCTCCGACCGCCGCGGGGAGGCGGAGCGGCGCCACAGAGAGGTAATCGAATCGCCTCGCTTCCATCTGTCCACGCCTAAAAATTTGACCACGATTTCACTTCTCCGTGGTCAAATTCAGTCGTTGTTCATCACTCGTACGGATGTTTTTCTTCATAATTCAGACTGAATTCGTATGCTATCCTGTCGAACTGACCGAAAATTCCTCGGACACAACAGAGGCCAGCCGCTCCTCGAGCTCGAAGGGTGACCATGCGTGAGCACATATCCTCATCGCTCATGGACTCGCCGCCGTTCCCCGACATGCCGCTCCTCAACGCCGACCTGCTACCACCACCACCCTCCGGCCGCCACCGCCATGGATACCGCCACCCCCACGTCGGCGCCGCCGAGGAGGAGGTACACAGAAATCCAATGCATGCAACTATCCAACTAATCACAATATTTCTGCCTTTCTTTCACACTTTCAGTCATCAGTTGCGTCTGCACCACACTAGTACACACAACTTTTCAACGCGATTATCCGTCTTGTTGGTAGATGTGTTTGTTTAGATGTCACATAATGGCATCCACTTTGCATGTTGTTAACTAAAGCTCTAAAAAAAACGAGATTTGGAGGGAGAGACGTCCCTCCAAACATTTGTAAGAAGAAATCGTGAGCGTGTTACAGATTGAACACGAGACCTCAACTCCTCAAGGTTGAAATCACACAACCCGTACCACTGCACTATCAAGTACATCTCATTGTTAACTAAAGCTCTAGATGGATGCTTAATTGCAAGTTCAATAATAAAAAAGAGGGTCGATGCAGCTTTGAGAAATGGTAGTACAACATGTTGATTTACATGCTCCGGTTTGGTAGTCACGGATATGTAGGACGGGCAGCAGATTGGAAGGAAGGAAGAGCACATGAGAGCAAAGGGGATATGGTGGTCATGAATAGATAGATACGTTAGGTGAGGAAGAGAGGCCTCCTTTGAGTGTAGTTGCAGGGTCCTCTTTCTTTTCTGTGTACACGCATAAGGCATAAATGCTGAATCATTGTGCTGAAGTTGAACTCACTGAACAACCACGTTGCTGCTGGTTCTTTTGGTCAGCTTCAGTTGGCTGCCATGTTGCTGGAATGAGTGGTGGTTGATTGTTTAGTGTTTACTGTGCTGTTGTAGGATTGGAGCATGAGCAGTGAGGAGTTTGAATGCCCAATTGGTGATTAGATAATCCTGTCACTTTCTTCAAGTGGTAGTATGAACTGTGAGCTGACATGCTTGTGAGGGAAACATGCTTGCAGTTAAGATAGATTGAAATGTTTAGTTATGAGAAATGAGCTGTCATATGCCACTTGGTTGCTTACTAGAAGCGATTGTGAACACAATACTCAATCCGCTTTAATAAGTGATGGCTCCAAGTTCACAATTCTCAATTAGTTATGTCCAATTTAGATCCACCAGTACCTTTTTAGCATATTTTTTTGCAGAATGTGTGTATCTCCAAATATAACAAACACCTCTTTTCATCTTCAGTTTTATTAAATCATCTTTGCAAATTGCAGATCATGATGTTAAGAACACGGCTATTATGGGGAAGATTCGGTATGCATGATCAGCACCAGGATTGGCGCCTCGACGTTGATAACATGACATATGAGGTACCCTTCGTTGCCCAACATGTGCAACCAAAAAAAAAAAAAAACTTTTTAGTACATTACCATCACAAATTCACCTTCATCCACCCATTGTTCGATTTGATAGGAGCTGCTGGATCTTGAAGATAGAATTGGGTATGTAAGCACAGGGTTGCATGATGATGAAATCACTCGCAGCCTTAGGATGGTCAAGTATTCAGCATTCAATCCCAAGCATTTTGCAACAGAAGTAGAAAGGAGTTGTAGTATTTGTCAGGTAAAACCCACCTTCTACTTCGCTGTTAATCATTTTTCAGCATATGTTGCTTGGCCTAAGTTCATGTCAACAATTCATATCTCAGGAAGAGTTTGAAGCAAATGAAGAAACAGGGAGGCTGATCTGTGGCCACAGCTATCATGTGCAATGCATAAAGCAGTGGCTTTCTAGGAAGAACACCTGCCCTGTCTGCAAAACTGCTGTCTCAAAGACATGAAATCCAATCAGTCCCTAAGCTAGAGTACAGTTACCCATTACTCCTTCAGCACACTTGAACCGAAAATTGTGAAAAGGACTTGCTCTTTCACAGTGTTGTTTGTGATTGTACAGCTCTCTTTGTACATGATGCTTTGTGTAAGCACAAGCCTGAAGCAAACCAATCTCATTTGCATATAGAAATTTACATGTTTTCAGTTTTCTCAGTGCCTACTGAGTGTTAAGCATTTGCTTGTAGAAACTTACATATTTTCAGTTTTCCCAGTATCTACTGAATATTAATTCAGGTGAAAGAAAAAAAAATAAGAAGAAATTTTTTCTCTGAATCTCAATTCTGACCCCTGCATTTCCCAGCGAGAAGCTTCAGACAGTTCAGTGTCAGGACTCTCTTCTTCCTCCTCTTGACGCTGGACGACGGCGACCTCGGCTTCCGCGCCGCCGCCGCCGACGAGGACGGCATCCTCCGTGACTTTGCCATTCTCGACGTCGCCGCCGAGCCGCTCCCTCTCGCCTCCACCGGCCTCCTCGACGTGTTCGTCGCCTCCGCATCGGCGGCGCTCGCTTCTCCGAGCTCCCTTTCGATCGCCTCGGCCCGCATTGCGATCTCCTTCTCGCTGGCTCGCCGCGCTTCCGCCCACGCCTCCGCTGCCGCCGCCTTCATCTCGGCCACCGCGCGGACCATCTCGGCGCGCACCGTCAGGTACTCGTACTCGAACCTGGGGATCGTGACGTTCCCGGACGACGACCTCCGCGACGTCGCGGCCGCGGCGGTGGCCAGCGTCGCGCTCTCGACGATCGCCTTCAGCCTCGCCGTCGCCGCGGCCTCCGACGCCCTCGCCGCCCCGAGCTCCCTCACCGACTCCCTGATCCTCTTCTCCGCCGCGGCGATCTCGGCGTCGATGTTCTCCGCGTCGGACATGGCGCGCCGGTTCTCCGTCTCCGCCAGCGTCTTCTCCTTCTCCGCCGCCTCGGCGTCGTCCTCCAGCTGCCGAAGGATCGCCGCCAGCTTGGAGATGGTCTCGTCGGCCCTCTCGTCGGCCGCCGTGACGGCTTCGAGGTGAGACCTCGCCTTGAGCAGCTTGGCGTTCAGCTGCTGCACATGCGCGCTCGCCGCCTTCTCCTGCTCCGTGAGGCGGCGGATCTCGTCGGTGACACGCGCCGTCTCCCTGCGTGTGCGCTCGATGGACGCCGTGAACCGGAGGCCCTCTGCCTTGATGGACTCCAGCTCGATCCTCGCCGAGCTCAGCTCCGCCTCCGCCGCCTGCAGCGATGGCTCTTCGTGTTGTTCCTCCTCGTGTCCCCTCGACGCCATTGCAGTGGCATCCGTTGCTCCCACCACCGCCAGCTCGCCGTGCCAGGGTCCCGCGTCGGAGCTCGCCGTGGCCGCCGCGCCCACGGCGAGGTCGACTAGGACGCCGTGCTCCTCGCTTGCTCCGTCCGTATCGCGCTCCACTCCGCCGCCGCCGCCGTCGCCGTCGCCGTGCGGGCCGGAGCTCACCGCGCTGGACGCCTCCGCCTCCGCCTCCGCGTCTCTCCTCCCGGCCGTGCCCTTCGCCGCCATCGCGGCCATCACCTCGCACTGCAGCTTGCGGAGCTCTGCCTTCACGCGGTCCAGCTCCTGCATCACCTCGCCGTACGCCGTGCCGACGCCCTCATGATGATGAGCCGGAGCGCCGCCGGCTGCCTCGGCGTCGGCGGCGAGGCCTCTCGCCGTCTTCCTCCTGCTGCCGCCGCCGCTCGCACGCGTTCGCTGCCTCTGGAGCTCTGACCTGCGAGTCCTCGCCTTGGCATTGGTCTGCTCGATCTGGCGCTCCAGCTCCATGGCCATGTTCGTCGCCCTCGATAGCTCGGATTCTGCTCGTGCTTGCTCCTGATCCGCTGCAATGGCCTTACCTCGATGCAATTTATACCTGCTTGATCCAACTGATTCTTCGATTTCAGGAGACAAATTCTGCATTTTGAACAGATAACTTTGAACTACAAAATAGGAGTAGAACAGAAGGTTTCACCAATCTGGGAAGGGGACGGAAATTGCGAAATTTGGGGAACTTTGAACAGTAATTTTGAAATTTGAACTTTTTCTTTTACTGATTTTGAGCATATTTGTGCTAAATACGAACAAATTTGAAATTTTGGCTAGAATCTCATCCTACCGGGAATGCCCGGGACCAACCGGTAGAACCTACAATTTTGGAAATTTTGCTTCTAAATGGGCAGGATATTTCCTATGGAATGGATCATTTTAGAGGAAAATAAGCATGAGGTCTCACCTCATGTTTTCGTCTTCATGAGTTTTTCCTATGTGCTAATCAAACAACAGTTTTGAAACTTTCGTGTATTTCAAAATCCCGTAGAAATCCAATGAGTATGATAGTCTATTTCTACATTTTTCCTATTACTGTGTTTTTCTCAATCTTGCATTTCAAAGGGGCCCTTAGATATGCATACAGGCAGTTCAAGGCTTCAAGTCCATGATAATATGATGTAATTTTCGGTTTGAGAAAGGCAGGAAAAAAATGTGTTTGAGAAGGTACCTTGTGGGAAACTACTCTTCTTCTGCTCTTGCTTGGTCTTCTGACATCAACGCTCTGACCAAAGATGTCCATGGCGTTTCCCCCTGATCCACTCCCTACTGAATTCTCCTCCATTGCACTCTCCTTCATCATGTAAAATCTCTTGTAACCTGGAGGTGATATATGCTCTATTGGAGTTGGAGAGAAGCTGTAACTTTGGTCTAGTATGTAAGTAACGGTGACAAGTGTGGCATGCAATTCCAAGCCTTCCTGCTTGGAAAAATTCAGAGAAGCTTCACTACAATACAACCAGGATGATCTCACCATATCTTCTTCCTGGTCATTTCTTCTTCCTGTCACAACCTCCTTCCAGAAAGCAGTGCACTTGGGCCGGCTTCTGTGATTGTCTCCAGCTCACAGTTTCTTGTTAAGTCAGCTGGCAGTGTATGGTTTCATGAATGGTCTGTGTCTTTCTGGCAGTTTAAGTATCTTATTTGCATTGTCATTCCTTGACTAATCAGGCTAACCTATGCCCATACCCAATAATGACAGCTGCAGTTTCGCATTGTTTAAATTGTTTTAACTCATATCAGAATTGAAATGATTTTTTTTGTGAGTAACCTTGAAAGGTTATTACGAAACTTATGCGTAATTTTTTAATGTGGATGTTCTAATTTTTCTACGAGAATTTCAGAAGATGTGCTTATTCTTCAAAAGGTTAATCCAGTGTGGGGAACCCAAGCGATTTGGCCTTAGCTTCGTGAGTCCGAGAGGATGCGGTTCGACCCTTGAACACATATGTAAGTAACAATCTGACATATACGATTGTTAAATTGATCTCATAATTCACAATAAAATATATCGAGAGTATATATGATTTCGTAAGCCATAACTGAAATGGAGCTCTAAGCTCACTTTCCATCAAACCAACATTTCTTTTATTTATGAAACTATTTATATGCATTGATATCTCGTGTAGTATATCTTAGTGAACTTTTGTCTTGACAGGTCCCCTTGGTATCTTATTCAGCACATTGGAATCAATCTTCTTGTAGAATTTCTTGAGGTCTTGACCACCTTTGGCAACCAAATGGTCTACTTCAGTCTCATATCTTTCATACAGCGCAGGCAAAGTGAGAGCACACAAAAACCCTGGTCAAGAAGACACGGTAAATTGTTAATACATATGAAAAATTTTATTTTACAAGGATGCCTGTTTGATTTATCATTGCATTTACTAAGCAGATATGAAAATGTTGTTATTTTACATTCATGAGTGCTTGATAAGTCATTGCATTTACCATGTTCTGTCCTAATTATTCTTGCCCTTGGTCAAAAAAAAAATGTTATGTCCTAATTTTTTTTTTGACTTCTTGTTGAAATTCAGTGTCCCAGCGATACTTACCAACATATAGTAGAGTTGTGAAACTGCATGTCTCTCCAATAACTGCCAATATCCACAGAGATCCTATCACCTATTTATGTAACAACAATGGAGTTAGTTAATCACCAAATTAATTGCAATTGGAAATTAACTTTTAAATCCCAATTCATGGGGATATTTTTGTTGATTACATCTTAATAGTTTTTAGATTGTGAATTCATTGCAAATATATATGAAACATCATTGCAACTGTTATAGGTCTTGCTGTCACTACATCAGAAAAAAAAAAGAAGCAGCAAATTTTGATCGTACCGCAAGGAACTTCCTGAGTTCTTTCCCGCATGAAATGTCATACAGGACTGCTGAAAAGTGTGCCACTTTGGAATGCAATGTCAGTGCAAGTTCTCTGAAGGCATGTTCAGAAACAATCACTTCTGGGATTCGTGGAGGTGCCCTGTAAATCAAGGTTAGTTAGCTGAGATGTTACTCAGAGACCAAAAGGAAAATAAATAGGAGTACTTGGCTGAAAGATTTCAATTTGATGCCACCACTGCATCTTCTTCATTTAATTTATTGTGTTGTGTTTTTTATTCAGTATGGTAGTGCAAACCTGTCAAAGAGAGGTGCAGCATTGGACCAAATGAAGAGCACAAGCATCCCAAGGAGTGCAATGTGGCAAAGGAGTGTTACTAAGTTGTATTCAGCCACATCAAATAGGAACCATATCAATGTGGCGCCTGCAAGGATCCCGGCCGATAAATTCCTGTCCCTCCATAGCATGATGTCCGCAACTGCAAAAACCAACACAATGCCAGCGATCATGATCAGACTGATTCTGAAATTTGTGAAATGTTGCTGAAATAGAATGTTCAACATAGAGAAACAACCACACCTTTCCGGCCACCCAGGATCTTATGAACTGGTTTCTGCCTATGAAAAAGCCTTATCACTGGTCGATCATCATCAGAATCACTCGAAACATGAGGAACATTCATGTTGCCTGAGTTATTATTGTGGGAGATTTGTGTTTGGCTACTATGGTTAATTGGTCAGGTTACATGACTCTTGGCCTTATAAGCCCTAGGATACTAGCACAAAGCTGCCTAGTTTCTGAAGGAAAGGATAGCTTTGTGCTGGGGTACAGAGGAACGAACAGATACCAGGGCAAGATTTGCTTCAAACAGAGGTTTACCAACAGCAAAGGAGATTCTTTTCTAGAGCCTTGAAGCCAAGTTCTACTAGCAACAAACAAAATTTTATTACCAGTAGTATATTCATTCTGATTGCAGAACTTGAGCGTACTTACCAAGACAGTTATACTTTACCAAGAGAAGAGGTTCATATGCATTTTGTAGGATCGGAGTAAAAAAAAAAAAACTCGAAAGTGATCAGTCTTCAACTGAACGATTGAAGTTGTTGGTTTCAGGTTTCAGACTGAACTTTGCTTTTCATTCCTGAGGGTTTTTTTAGCATTGGGACTAGATGGTTCGCGAACAGGAGGATCTGTCACAACATTGCTTGACTTGGGTGCCCTGAATGTGATTCCTGGGTTGGGCAAGAGGAAGTGCCGTCGCCACTACTGAAAGGCTTCTCGCTTAATGGAGTTCTGCATTTGATATGTTACCCTTTTGAACTTTCCATGTGTTGGAATAATACATTGGGCGTTAATCATCATATCGAAATGGTGACGCTTTTTAGGCATATGTTTATGTAGTCTCTGTATACTTATGTGACAGCATGTACTGTATACAGTCAGTAAAACGGTGATTTAATTTTACAGTCTGTTTTTCTCTAGCTGACCAAATCCAAATGTTCTGAACATTTTCAGCTAGACATGCAGACCTAGTTTTCTCATATACCCATCAGACCATTACTAATCACTGAACCTTCTTTTTTTTTTAAACTTTTGCACTTTAATTTGAGTTTTCACCAGATGTTTTTTTATGTTGCCTTTTTCTTTTCTGAAAAGTAACCAAAGCAACCATTCTTTTACCCATGCTTTAACCAGCTTAACAAATCTGAACTGATGGTAACGATGCTTATCAAGGGCAATCCACCAAACCTGCTTTTCAGCAAGGGTGTGACACACTTGCGTTAGTGCGTGCAGTTTTGTTATACGAGTCGAGTTGCTTTCACTTTGAGCGCAACTACCCCTACACACCGAAATTGTCACAAGTGGTGCTCACACCATTTTGCCCAGTCATCCGTAGTGGCGCACACATGCATGCGTTGTTGCTCCCGACAAGTCAGAGTGTGGAGGACCTGTGCAATCTGCGGATCACACTTGTACTGCACTAGTGTTTGTCTTGTGCACGAAGGACTTGATCAGTTTGTTGCCATTTTTAATGTAGCAAATTTTCATAAGACATATGATTATCATTGTTATCGTACCAATTTTTGGTAATTTTAGAAGTTTTCATTCTCAAAAGATATACCAAAATTTGGTAAGATGGGAAAGTACAAGTGGTGTGGTGATAGAGTCGTGGGTGCATGACTCTACCCACCTACGTTCAAATCTTGGTGCCCACGAATATTACGCAGCATGTGTTAGGGGACACATTCGTGAATCGTGAGAGTATAATTGTGGTGTTGCGTGTATAGTGGTGTGTGTTATGATAAAAAACAAATACAACTGACATTATTAAAATTTTAGTAGGATTAAAAGTAGCAACAAAGTGAAGAGCCCTGAAGTGACGATACAGCCTAGTAATAGCCATTGCCAATTCGCCATGATGTTTGCACTTGTCACTCGCGCTGTGCAGTGATCAGCATGCGACACTGCCACTCTCTCCATAGGCCTATAAATACCACCAGTCTGGCACCATCCACAACCCAGGTCATCGTAGCTAGCAATCCTACAAAGCAAGTACTCCGTAGTAGCAATAACTAGTTCTTGATCATTTTGTCTTAAGTTCTTTTTGATCGCGAAGGCCCATGGCGAAGGTGGTGTTGACGGTGATGGTGGTGGTGCTGCTGTTCGCGGCGGCGGCGGTGGCGCCGGGGGCGGAGGCGGCGTGCGACGCGCTGCAGCTGTCGCCGTGCGCGAGCGCGATCATCGGGAACGCGGCGCCGTCGGCGTCGTGCTGCAGCCGGATGAAGGAGCAGCAGCCGTGCCTGTGCCAGTACGCGCGCGACCCAAACCTGCAGCGCTACGTCAACTCCCCCAACGGCAAGAAGGTCTTGGCCGCCTGCCGCGTCCCCGTCCCCTCCTGCTAAAACCAAACTGTCGCATGGCCCACCTGGCATAGACGCGCGGCCTATATATGTATACGCTCGTACGTGTCTCGGTTACTTGATTTCTCGTGTCTAGCTACTTCGACGAGTTCGATCGTGTCGTGTATTGCGTACGGTTATACTGCTCTGTATTGTGTGTGTATGTATGAATAAATAAAGCCAGAAATGCAATTGTACGAGGTTATATATTTGTTCGCGTGTGCTCATGCAGTCACGAGAAACGTTTAATAGTTTTTCGGCTAGCTTCACAATGTGATGTGCTAGTCGGTCTTTGATTCGGAGCCTCACCCCTTCTATTTATTGGATACTCAGTCATTTTAAAATATTCGTGTTTTTTTTATGGCTCATGGAGTCATGGCAACGTGATGCACTGATGTGTAAGTAGGAGATCGGTGGATGTTTGCACAGTGATTGTTACAGAATTTTTTTTATTTTTAAATTTTTATTTTTTAATATTTATAGAAATATTATACCGGTAAAAATAGAAACAAAGGTGACGTGGCACACGGCGTTCTGTGTGTATTTTGCGCTGAGGTCCCTTGCCGTCCTTTGGGGGTAAATGCAATTTTCGCCGCATGCGAAATTCGCATGCCCGCTCAGCGGCCTCCAGCGCCTGGTCACACAAGTCACCTTGCCGCTCTCTACTTGGGTGGCAAAGTCTATTTCTGTAAATATTTTCGTCGGTATAATATTTCTGTAAATATTAAAAAATTAAAAATTAAAAATTAAAAAAATTTGATCGCTGCACATGTCGTCTGGGCCGAACTTACATGGGCTGCACTTGAGCTGCATTCCCGCTTCGGCCCAGTCTATATAGGCCACACGTGAGCTGCTGTTCCGTTACGGATGATCCCAAATGGGCCTCACGCCATTCGGCAATACTTTTCCAGCCCAACATACCTAGCCCTCACTTCCGTTCCAGCCTAATATATGGGCCGCACGTCAGAGGCAATGCGCACCAGCCCAACCTTGCGTTCCCTACAGTACATATGTCCTACACTCACCCGTCCATTCTGGATCCAACGCTGGGCGAGAAACTAGAACTGCAAATTTACTTTTCTCTACAACGACCTTAACTTTGTATGGATGAATCAGAACTAAAATATGCAGTTTGAGACGCGCAAAAATTTAAATCCATACTTGGTTTCTCAACTGTGACCTTAGTTTGATTTAGATCCCTCAACTACAAAATAACGGTTTTATAGTTGAGGTCAAAAAATCAGACTATCTTACAATATTTTCCTTATATTATGGATTAAAGCATGGCCTCTACACCAACAAGACTGTACATGGTCAATCATATTGAGAGTTGATTTTAAACTCTCAAGGAGACGTCTCATCATTAGTTGCATGCTACTATAAAATGTATTAAAATTCAAGTTCTTGGTTGTGTTCTTTTGGAGGGGTTGGGAACCCCTCCCTCCGCACGGAAAACGGAGCGATAAATTAGCACGTAATTAATTAAGTATTATAAAAAATTTGAAAAATGGATTAATATGATTTTTTAAAGCAACTTTCCTATATAAAATTTTCACAAAACATGCACCGTTTAGCAGGTTGAAAAGCGTGCACACGGAAAACGAGGGAAATGGGTTGGGAATCCATGGGAAAGAACAAAGCCTAAGTCACAATGAGAAAACAAATTGAACTATTGTTAACATGTATTCATAGTCAAATTTGTGTTTTTTCGTTGCAACATGTAGGAATTAAATTTGTTATTGTATGTTTGCGGAGTGGTCTATCATATATTAAACTAGCTATCTTGTTACTTTTTTAAAAAAAATTATAGCTATTTAAGTGACATACAATAACGAGAGGGTATGAGGACATACCCTTTAGAGTTTAGAATAGTTTCTCCAATCATATTATCTTTTCCATACGTTTTTTTCCTTCAAGAATTACTTTTGTCTCCTTTTTTCTTTTTGAGAAAGAGAGGGAGATCCTCTCCCATTTCCATCAAGAAATGACCGGGCTACAGTAATTTGAAACAAACAACCACATACCACGGGAACATGCAAACATCTGGCGCCATCCCAACAAAGGGTAAATATAGCCATTTTCCAAATCCAATACAACCATAAGGAGTGTCATGTACTACTCTGTCCCAAAAAGAATTCAATCCTAACAATAAATCTGGACACACATCTGTCCAAGTTCATTGCTAGAGTTTATCTTTTTTTTTTGAACGGATGGGGTATGTGCCACCACTATCTGCAAAGCGATATGCCTTTACTACGTTTTCAAACAAAAGTTCAGGACCACATTGACCATGCGCAGTACGTGCTCATTCTACATTACTTCTCCTCGAGGTGATTTCCCCTCGGGATGAAGATACCCCTTGTTTCGTGTATGTCATCTAAATAGTATTAAAAAATTTTGAAAAAAAGATGTTAAGATAGATTAATATGAAACATATCACTTCACAAATATGCAAGTCAAAATTCAACTTCTATAAATTGTAACAAAAATAACAAATATATATGCAAATGCACGATAAATATTTTCAGTTTAATTTGTTCTTTTTGTTATCACCTGTAGAAGTCGAATTTGATCTTGCATGTTTATAGAGTGATATATTAATCTATATTATCATTTTTTTAATTTTTTTAATAACTATTTAGATAACATGCAAACAATGATGAAAGTCCGCATCCCTATATAGGCTATATTCACATCTCCACAGCAAACTAGACTTGCCTAATCAACCGGTAATGTCGATCGAAACGATGACACATGCTCTCGTCAGCCATGGAGATGCCATTGCTACAAGCTTCAGTGAAGATCAGCAATTTCTCCCCTGGTTTGCTTGCCGTCCAAAAAAAAGATGTTCCCTAGCTTTGATCAGTGCGCATGCATCGACTCTACTACGTGTAACTCTACAGCGCACGCCTGATCATGAGACTTTGCTTGATCAGCTATAGCTTCGTCGGTCTGAACCCACTCATGATGAACTCTCTGAAACTCTCCCCCTTCCACTAACACCACCCACTAACATCATCTACAAAATGTTTTAATTTGCTCCGCTCGTACACGCAAAGAGACGAACACGTCGCCGCGCGCCCCGAGCTCACGGTGCGCCTCACCTACTGCAAACCTCTGCAAATGCCTATAAATACACCGACGAGGCAGCGATCACTCTACATTCACAGCAACAGCACATCTCGCAGCTCAATTACAGCTTACTGATCAGTACCACTGAGCTAAGTTGTTGAGTATGGCGGTGAAGGCGTCTGCGGTGTTGGTGTTCCTGGTGGTGGTGGTGCTCGCGGTGGCGGCGATGCGGGGAGCAGAGGCGGCGACGTGCACGCCGACGCAGCTGACGCCGTGCGCGCCGGCGATCGTGGGGAACTCGCCGCCGACGGCGGCGTGCTGCGGGAAGCTGAAGGCGCACCCGGCGAGCTGCTTCTGCCAGTACAAGAAGGACCCGAACATGAAGAAGTACGTCAACTCGCCCAACGGCAAGAAGGTCTTCGCCACCTGCAAGGTTCCCCTGCCCAAATGCTGAACGCCTCGTTCTGTCGCTCACCCATCTTCACACTCGCAATGGTCATCAATACAGTGGTACACCAATGGCATATGCATGGTTTTCTGGCTGCCATATGGGTGTCAGTTTAAGTATACTAATAAAATGAGTCACTAGACAGTGTTCTGTTTAAAGTTTCGGAATAAAATCCAGGCTCAGTACGTGCTTGGTGTGTTATGAGCTCTGCTCTGCAAACTTGATGTGTCATGTATATGTTACAGAAATAAATGTGAGACGGCTTTCTGCTTAAGGTCCCATTGCACTTTTGTACTTTTGAAGTTCAGTCATACAAGAGTTACACAATACAGATTTGTCATGTTTTCTTTAGACGATGTTAACTCAAGAAACTTTGTGGTGGAATATGCAGATCGTCTGCAGAGCTTTGTAACATCTCAACCACTCTAGTCATCGAAGGCCGATTATTAGGCAGTAGTTGTATGCACCATAGACCGATGATTATCATCTTCCTTACGAGTATAGAGGTGTCAAGTCTCATCTCGCTAGCTGCGACACAATATTCCTCCAAATGTTCATAAATCCATTGAGGAAAATATTTGCTGCTAACATCTGCACTTGCACCGATATTCTTTCTTGCTCCAACCATCTCAAGGATCATCATCCCATAACTATAGACATCAGACTTGCTGCTTGCATCTCCAAATTGCTTTGAAAATACCTCTGGGGCAATGTAACCTATTGTCCCTCTTGCACCATCAATAGAGATGATACTCTCTTTTTGTTTGCACAATTTTGCCAAACCAAAATCAGATATCTTAGGACAAAAATCTTGGTCTAGTAGAATATTGTGGGGTTTAATGTCAAAATGAACAATACGAGTATTGCACCCTCGATGCAAATATTCAAGTCCCCGAGCAATCCCAATTGCAATATCAAACAATTTCTCCCAACTAAGTGAATCTTCAGTTTCAGAGTTTGGTCTGAAAGCAAATCTCTCCAGTGATCCATTAGGCATGTACTCATAAATCAGAACCCTTTTTGATCCCTGAATACAATATCCCAACAAGGTGACAACGTTAACATGAGAAGTTCTGCTGACGCTTGCTACCTCATTCATGAATTCTTGGCCATCATCCTTGCAAGACTTCAGTAACTTCACTGCAATTGGCTTGCCATTTGGCATCTTGCCCATGTAAACAGTACCAAAGCCACCTTGGCCGAGCTTGTGACTAAAAGATTTGGTCATTGTTTTCACTTCTGAGTAAGAATATCTCTTTGGGTGTTGAGCTTCATGCTTTTGCAAGAAGGACTCGATGTTTGGTGCTTCTTTGGATTTTTCTATCCAGGACAATAGACCATGCCAGAACTTCTTAACACACAAGGTGCATAGCAGAAGCAGGAACAATAAAATTACACCTGAAACGACTGATACACATACAGTAACATTTTAAGACAATGTCATGTTACCATTTACAAAGGATAAAGAAATTTCAATTACTCTATTCCTTTTTCAATTGAAAATGCATGGTTCTGGTATATACTCTCTACGTTTGTGCAAAACCTTCATCAAACTTTTTCATAACTATTTAGGTGACATGCAAACAACAAGGGGATATCCCCTCGAGTGATTAAAATAGTTTCCCCCATTTATTCATAGGGAAAAGAATGTACTGTATGTTAGTGGCAATCCTACTCATGAGAGTTTTTTTGCTTACAATTTTGTACTCGCAATATGTGCAATTAGTTGACTAATTACACTCGTAATAACGGGTTCCTGTCATTAATATTTTCCGTTGCTAGATTCGGATTTCCGGAAAAATATATAGGAGGCAGAGTTTTCATATATTTACCTATTGCAATAGTCCTTTTCTCCCATATCTTTGATCCTGCAAAATCATGAAACAATTTTATCAACGAAACAATCAACAAGCGACAACATTAGCTAATTATTTGACAAAAAAAATGTTTTTGCAGGTCATAAAAAAATAGAATGCATGCATGCTCCTTTAGAAAAAAAAAAGACACAATATCACACTAAAAGTGCATCATGATACCGGTCCTATTTTTCATCTTCGTCCTTCTTTTAAGACATCTTCATCTTATGGGGTGAGAAAACAAGGAATACAAGGTTTGCCATTCAACACGAGCTTAATTATTTAAACGTTTTGGTCAAAAAATAACTAATTCAGTTCATACTACCTAATCCCCTAGTTGTCAATTTTGATAATGCTTATAGGTTAACAGTCGACATCAACAAGAGAAAATTCTATAAATTTAAGTGAAGAGATTAATTCAAGTAAGTCTGAATTTTGTAGACTTGCAGAACGTAAGCAAATACTTGTCATTTGAGCCATGTCAAATGCACGCAAATCGAAGGTTGATCAAGGCCCCGTCAAAACTAGAACATCACCAAAAAATTGGCACATTAATCAAAGAAAGAAACGAAAATCGCCACTCACTATCCTAAACTTGTCTAAGATGAGGTCACCAGATTAAACTATAGGACCCAAACATAGCAGAAACAGAGCATCTTGAGTCAAACATAGTTGTCCTAATCGAAACAAATTAACTAAAAATACAACCTTATCACCAACCTTGACTTGCCCTCAAGTTTGTTAGAAGATACAAACGGTACCTGATGAAGAACATGATCCGATAGCCTGACCATCAGGACAGTAACATGTATACTGATCAGGAAAACTGCCATTAAACCCACAATGCCCTCCAGAAGCCTTACAATCACTACACCAACCTAACCCAACCTTCCATCTCACCGTGAAACCGCCTCTGATCACATCCACAAGGCTAGAACTTCCGGCAGCCAATGAGACTGCCATGGTTGAGTTGCATGGAACAACGATAGTTGAGCTGCATGATCCCAGAATATCTGATTCCAACGAGTCATCCTTGTTCTTGTGCAACCTATAGTAGGAGCTTCCCCCAGAAATGCACGAGACAAGATCATAGATAAAAGGCAGAGAGGAAAACTTGGCACTGCAGTTGACATAGACCGTCAGGAACTGATCACGGTCTGTGTACATGAACTTGCTCTCGTCGATGGTGGTGTTGTGATAGTGATCCGGGCATGTCTCCTGAGGTTGAGTTTGATCGATGACCGCAAGAAACTTGTTGCCATAGTCGATACCTGTAACCTGGAACGCGATGGAATTCATGTGGATCATCAGCTTGTTGTCTGGGCTGCAGACGAGGCGATATCCCGGGTAAGAGCAGTAGTCTGGACGGTCGACACCATTCGCCGAGAAGGGGTAATCGACGTCGAACTTGAGTGATCCGCACTGGTAAGAAGCTGGGGTACAATTTGTGTACCGGAAGAAGGCATCGGATTCTTGCACAGAAGGTGGCACTGAAGAGATCAGCAGTAGGGTGATGAGGAGTGGCAGGGCACGCAGGGGATGCATCTGCTCCAAGGCGTGGTGATGATGAACTGAAGAGCAACAGGAAAGGGGAGAGGAGGAGGAGGAGCTGCTTGATGAACAAAGATAACAGGGGACAAAGAACAGCTACAGTAGGTCAAGAAGGGTTGGCTGAGTAAACGTGGGGAACAGAAAATCGTGGGACGAAATTGACCTGATGGGTCGAGTTAAACTACCATTGACCATGGACCTGCGTAAAACTTAAAACTTTTCGTAAAAAAAATCTTAGCCACAAAGAAATGCCTTTGGTAGCTTGAGCACAGAGCAGGACGAGCATCACCGATTTCGACCGCGTTAGTAGTAGTATTATCTACTAACTGAATTTTGACCTCGTCAAGATTGGCGACTTTGAACAGTATCAACAAGACTGCACGTCAACGTTGGTTGCCGCGCTACTTCTACTGCTGCCCACAGTTCGTCAGTGTGTTTTTCTTATTCTGTATTTTAATTAATTTCTTGTGTTCCAAAATTAATTAATATCAGTTTAAAAATAAAATTTGTGTATTAATTTCGTGGGGAAGACGAGTTACCGCAGGTCGAGATGCTGACGTGGCCATCGGAGCACAGGCATCCCAGGAACGTGGTGTTCCTGTCGTAGCTGCAGCGTCCCCCGGATACCTCGCAACCATGGCACATCCCCGCCGTCGGGTCCCAGCTCAGCTGGAACCCGCGCTTCAGCACAGCGCCGTATCCATCACCGCCCAATACGCCGTAGTCGTTCACGAGCCAATCCTTGAGCACCGGCGCCACCACCACCTCCTTGCACACCCCCAACCATCCCCTCTCGTCTCGCACGTCGACGTCAGGCTGCGCCGCGACGAAAGACGGCCCCTGCTGGAAGTCGACGAAGCTGCTGCAGTTGATCGGGCGGATGTACGGCGGCGGCCGCAGCACGACGTCGGCCGCGGGGTAGCAGTCGAAGAAGAAGGTGACGCTGCCGTTGCTGGGGCTCGGGAACGTGAGCACCGGAGGGAGGGTGACGTTGTGCTTCACCCTCGGGCAGTCGCCGCCGTCGAGCGCGTCGGAGTCGGCCACCGTGACGGTGTGGTTGCCGTGGTTGATCTCCAGGACGGTGTAGTTGTAATTCCCGAGTCGCAGGATGGTGCGGTCGTGGTCGCAGATGATGCCCAGCCCCGGGTAGCCGCAGTAGCTGGTGTTCCCGTCGACGGCGACGACCTGATCCGTCGTGTTGGGGAGGTAGAAAGGGCACTTGATCTCCACGTGCTCGCCGCAAAAGATAGACCTCGCGCATATGGCGGCGGCGTACGTGCTGCCGGCCGCTGTCGCGCCCTCACCGTCGGAAGCGATGAACCAGAAGAGGAGGAGGAGAAGGTGGGAAGCATGGCTACCGAGCAAAGCACGCCCGTATCTTCTCATTATTTGCTCGGAACGCGTCGATGATTTGGGTCGGAGTTTCGGTGACTTGTTTTCAAATGACAAGGAAAGTTCAAGCGATTGTTAAGTCAAAGAAGTGTACTATCATCGCCCCGCGAAATTTCCTCATCAATTTGCTTCAGAAAATAGTTGCTGTCAGACCTCCGATGCAATCGCAAATCCACTACATGCTAGTAGTACATGTTCTCGTTGTGATTCTTTTTTCCTGTGCTCATCTACACATATGCTGATGATGTATATGTTTATAACAACTTCGTTCTTAAACTTCAAACAATGTTTTCTTCTATTTTCTTATCCGATCAATGATTCGATCAAACCGCTGCATTCATTACAATTAATAAATATTTACAATAATATCTCACTTTATTATTTTCTGATTATTTTTTAAACATATTTTTTAAATGTTGTGTATATTTTATTTAGTTGTTTCAATAAGTATTATTAATGTTTCACTATTTTATTTGTAAATGTTGCACGCAATATTATTTTTTATATTCCATACTGTCTAAAAATGTTGTGGCAAAAATAGTTATTCTTGTGAATATATTATATGTTTCTCATGACTTTTTTAATGTTTCACTAGTTAGGACTAAATGTTTCATATAGTGGTTATCGATGTTACAGCCAATATCTTTGAAGTGTTGTATCTCTTTAAAACACATTTGAGTAAATGATGAAACATTGCTCGATATTTTTTTGTTAAAATATAATCATATAATATCTTGTTGCAAAAATTTAATTCTAACCAATACAATGATGTAATTATATATCATAGATTGGATTAATAATTTATTAGATAAAACCATTTAAAACTTAGAAAATAAGTAGGTATGCATGCATACAAGAGGAGAGAGAGAGAGCATTATTTAGAGAGGCGTCCAATTTTTGTCATCCGTCAGACGTTCAAAATGTAGATGTCTCCGATTTATTTTGAAATGATAACAAAGGCCTTGTTTGGATCCGGAGGGCTAATTATTAGCCTTCCGGAATCATGTTATTTAGGAGTATTTAACGTAGATTACTGATAAAACCCATTCCGTAACCCCTGGGCTAATTTGCGAGACGAATCTAATGAGCTTAATTAATCAATGTTTTGCTACAGTGATGCTACAGCAATCATCCGCTAATTATGGATTAATATACCTCGTTAGATTCGTCTTGCGAATTAGTCGAGGGGTTATGAAACTGGTTTTGTCAATAATTTACGTTTAATACTCCTAAATAGCAAGATTTCGGAGCCCTCCGGATTCAAACAAGGCTAAGACAACACGCGTGAGTTGATAAGGTACAGTTGCTCTTTGGCTATCCTTTTGCGAACACTTTCTCAGCTTTTGTATAGCTCAGAACTGGTTTTAATTTTTAGGAAATGTTTTTCACCCGTACTAACTTTTTTTTTAACGAATCGGCACAAGACAATGCCAGTTTTATTGAATAGAGCATGAGAAAAAACTGTACAACATATACGAAATATTTACATAAAGGAAAAAATCGCGAGTCCTAATGGACTAGGCTACAAAGGCCCTTTGCTCTTGCCAAGGTGCAAGTTTTTGTTTCCTCTTTGATCTTGGCAACCAGATTTGTTACCGATAGCTATTTATGTCTGAACACTCGCTGATTTCGTTATTTCCATAGTTCCCAAGAAATTAGGAGGATAAGGCTACGCAAGCCCTTTTCTGACACCCTTGAGGTGAAAACTAGGTTTGACCACCACTCGTAGACCGTCACAGGATTACTCCAATTTGTTGGTTCGATTTGATCGCAGGCAGCCTAGGAAGAAATCAAACTCCAGACCCTCCTCGTGTATCTGCATTCTGCCATGATCATGGTGTAGAGCCGTCTCCAGCCAGTACTAACTTTTGACATTTAGTATCTGGAAACTCGTTGAAACTTGCGATTCTTGAATCCTGAAGTCTGAAAACTTTGTGCTTGAATTCTGAAACCATATGCTAAAAAGCTCAATATCCTTCACAGCCCAAGCGCCTGCGTTGAACTTAGGCCTGGAACAAACAAGGCTGTTTCCTAAGCTACATACGTTTCGGCCTGGCCCAAAACATACGAGCCTGGCCTATAATAGCTAGCAGGCCGTCAAGGGAAACGGCCCGGTAGTGTCAAGAATACAGATGTATCAC
The DNA here is from genome assembly GCA_000338895.3 of Oryza meridionalis. Lineage (NCBI taxonomy): Eukaryota > Viridiplantae > Streptophyta > Magnoliopsida > Poales > Poaceae > Oryza > Oryza meridionalis. The sequence continues at coordinate 27,620,289 of CM002528.2, forward strand.
CGACCGGAGTGATTATATGCTACCATGTCTGACTGTACATACTACGAATCTACGACGAATGCAATGTTCACATATACAGTACACTGTTCATTGTATGCCCGGTCTACTTCCATGTCCATTGTACACTGTTCATAAAGAATAGACTAGAAACATGTTTTTTTCCCGGTCTACTCCGGCCACAAGTCAAGAGACAATCGTTTTTTCTTCAGGCCCGTATTGTGATCTGTTGAGGGGGCTTATGGGTGTGTCTAGTTTTCGTTAAAATTGGAAGTTTGATTAAAATTATAACGATGTGATGGAAAAGTTGAAAGTTTGTGTTTTTATGTGATGAAAAAGTTGGAAGTTTGAAGAAAAAGTTCGGAACTAAAACAGACCTATGTTTGGTACAACACGTTTTTTTTTTTTTTTGCTTTTCCTGACCTTCTACCTAAAAACTAGCATGGCGGCCCGCGCAGATTGCGCGGCTAGCATCATTATATTTTCTCTCATATAATAGCATATATGTTTTCTCATTGTATTATTCAAATATATTAAAATAACAACATAATTTTAAATTTTGCAATAACTTTACGAAACCACTAATGTGTAATTCATATTGTATTTTATATACGTGTTAGTTATTAATTATTTTTAATATCAAAGTTTAGTTATTTGTAAATTATATATATTCCTATATGGACACTAGACCCGTCTTTTAATATTTGTTTTTTTTAATTTTGAATTTTTATTGTTTCTAATTGTATTTCTATGTGGACTCTAAACTCATCTTTCAATATTCTTTAATTTTTAATTTCAAATTTTAGTCACTTCTAAATTGTATTCCTATATTAACTTTAAACTCTTCTTCCCATGTTTTTCTTAATTCCGAATTTTAGTTATTTGTGAATTGTATTTTTATACGAGCTCTAAACACTACCTTTAATTTTATTATGTTTATTCTGAATTTTAGTATGGACTCTATACACTACTTCTAATATTCCTTATTTTTTAATTCCGAATTTCTATTACCTAATTGTATTTCTATATGGAATCTAGTCTCCTCTTCTAACATTCCTTATTTTTAATTCCGAATTTTAGTTATTTCCTAATTGTATTTCTATATGGAATCTAGTCTCCTCTTCTAACATTCCTTATTTTTAATTCCGAATTTCAGCTATTTCTAAATTGTATTTCTATATGGACTCTAGTCTCCTCTTCTAATATTCCTTATTTTTTAATTCCGAATTTCAACTATTTCTAAATTGTATTCCTATATAAACTCATCTTTCAATATTCTTTAATTTTTAATTTCAAATTTCAGATACTTCTAAATTGTATTCCTATATTGACTTTAAACTCTTCTTCCCATGTTTTTCTTAATATCGAATTTTAGTTATTTGTAAATTGTATTTTTATACGGACTCTAAACTCTACTTTTTAATTTTATTATGTTTACTCCGAATTTTAGTTAGTTTTAAATTCCTATATGGACTCTATACTCTACTTCTAATATTCCTTATTTTTTAATTCCGAATTTATATTTTTTTTCTTAATTGTATTTCTATATGAACTATATACTCTACTTCTAATATTCCTTATTTTTAATTCCTAATTGTACTTCTATATAGGCTCTATACTCTACTTCTAATATTCCTTATTTTTTAATTTTGAATTTCAGTTATTTCCTAATTGTATTTCTATATGGACTCAAGTCTCCTCTTATAACATTCTTTATTTTTTAATTCCGAATTTCAGCTATTTCTATATTGTATTTCTATATGGACTCTAGTCTCCTCTTCTAATATTCCTTATTTTTTAATTCCGAATTTCAGCTATTTCTAAATTGTATTTCTATATGGACTCTGTTTTTTCTTTTTCTCCGATTAATGTGAGAATTTCTAGGCCATGAGAGCGAACGTGGAGGCTCCTTTTTCTATTCCTTTAATAATATAACTAGCTGGGTGACCCGCGCAATTACGCGGCTAGCACCTAATCAAAATCATATATTTTTTCTAATTATATAGTTTTTAAAAGTCACATCAGTTGCGACCTCTTATATCATCTCCTTTTTTATTTGCTTGCTCGATCTATCACTATTTCTTTTTATTCTTCTTGGAACCTTTCAAAATTGGATTTAATAGTTTTTAGAGTTTATTGTCACGCTGGTTTTCATTTTTATAATTTCTAGATGTCCCGTCAAACGTTGCCATTATACTCTTCTACGACTTGTCCACTGTCTCTTCTCTTTATTGTCATTGAGATTTTAAAAATCGAACATAATTATCTCCTCTACGGCTCGTCCGCTGCCTCCCTTCTTTATTGTCATTGAGATTTTAAAATCGAACATTATTATCATTTTTTTTTTACTTTTAAGAAGTTATGAACCTTTAAACATTGGACTTGTAGTTTCATTTTTTTTATAATTTTTAGAAGTCCCATCAAACGATGCCACTATACCCCTCTACAGCCCGTCCGCCGCCTACTCTTTATTGTCATTGTGATTCTAAAAATCGAACATAACTATCGTTGGAATTCATAACTGCCAACAGCTCTGCAACTATACTCTTATACACCCCGCCCACTGCTTCTCCTTTTTATTGTCATTCAAATTTTAAAAATCGAATATGATTATGAATGGGTTTTTTTTTTACTTTCTAGAAGTCCCCGCAACCGCCTTATTCATTTGCTTTATGGCCTGCCTGACGTCCCTCCTTTTAATCATTATTAGGAATCTATTTGATGTTTTATTAACAATTTGTATATGTCGTATCAACCGCCACCACTCTACTCCTTTATAGGCTTGTTACTTAATTTATCTTGTCATGTGTTTTAGATGGTCTTTTCTTTCAATAATCTTTATTTTTATCACAAATTTTAGTTATTTATAAATTGTATTCCTAATTGAAATCTTATTTTTCTTTTTCTAATTTTAGATTTTTTTTAAAAAAAAATTAGTTAATACCGTATTGTGTTCTTTTAATCTTTTTGTTTTTATTTTCAATTTCAGTTGTTTCAAAATTGTATTCCTACTTGAACTCTCTTTTAATTTTTCTAATTTTGGATATTATATTATTTTTTATTCTGAATTTTAATTAATCTCATATTGGGTTCTTATATGGATTCTTCTTTTAATATTGCTTATTTTTAATTTCGAATTTCAGCTAATTTTAAATTGTATTCCTACTTGAACTCTTCTTTTATTTTCTTTTGCTAATTTCGGATTTATTTATTTTTATTCCGAATTTTAATTAATCTCGTATTGGGTTCTTATATGGAAACTTCTCTCAATATTGCTTATTTTAATTCCGAATTTAAGCTATTTTTAAATTGTATTCATACTTGGACTCTTATTTCCTTTTCTAATTTTGGATTTTATTTTATTTTTATTTTGAATTTTGATTAATCTCGTATTGGGTTCTTATATGTACTCTTCTTTTAATATTCCTTATTTTTAATTCCGAATTTCAGATATTTTTAAATTGTATTTTTACTTGGACTCTCCTTTCCTTTTCTAATTTTAGATTTATTTTATTTTTATTTCGAATTTTGATTAATCTCATATTGGGTTTTTATACGGAAACTTCTTTCAATATTGTCTATTTTTAATTCCGAATTTCAGCTATTTTTAGATTGTGTATCTACTTGAACTCTCTTTTTCTTTTTTTTCTTTTTCTCCGATTAATGTGGGAATTTCTAGCCCCACAGCGAACGTAATAATATAATAGATAGATAGATATCTCAGAGTTCACCGGACAAGGAAAAAATGGACTGGACAAAAGTAGAAGATTCTTCGTTTAGTTTTTCTCTTGTTCACTCTTCGTGCAACACATTGCGCGTACGGTAGACTGGACCTGGACTGACATACTGCAAGTCTGCAATCCTAGGACATCTGTTCCTCTGGACTGGTATTTATGATCATAGTCCAGGAAAATTCAGAAAGAAGGAGGTGAACAAAACCTCTAGGTAATCAATCCGAATCTTAAAAGGTCCTAAAAGGGGCACTAATATGGCATAGTAGTGTGAAATTTCATTTCTTAATGACATCTTAACATTATGTAAGAAAATTTTACTCCATCTGTTTTTAATAGATGACATGCTTAACTTTTGGATACAAGTTTGACTATTCACCTTGTTTAAAAATTTTGTGCAGATGAATAATATATAAACATGCTTATGTATTTTTAGTAATAAAATAACTTGTAACAAAATAAATGATAATTATGTTATTTTTTTAATAAGATAAATGATTAAATGTGTGTAAAAAAAGTTAATGGCATCATCCATAGAATACGAAGGTACTTTGTCACAGTAGTATGAAATTGCAGGATCATTTAGGGGTGTAAGTGGGTCAGCCGCGAACCCACTTATAGGTCAAAATAAGCGGGCTCGCGGCTTATTTTAGCCTATAAGTGAGTTTCGTGGGTTAGCCACTTACACCCCTGGATCATTCCGTTCTGGAAGTAGCAGTTGGAACGGCAGCTAATAAGTTCATGGTAGCAGACCAAATAAAGAGCATCTGCCATTCAAAACTCAAAAGACGACTGCTCATCACTTTCTTACACTTTGGGTTGTTAATTTGTTTGTAAAGAGCATTATATTTCACATTTGACGCGGACCGGATGTGCGGATGTTTCCTTTCCATCGAAAATCACAAAAAAGACAATGAGAAAGAATCTGAAACGAGTAGCAGCATGTTGTTTATTTGCCACGAAAACGACAGTAGCAGCAGCATGCGTCTATGGCTCCATGCAGCCTGGCCCAGTCCCCACCCGACCGGACGCAGACGCACGACTCCCACGAGGTCGTCGTCCGGTGGCGTGCCACCAGCAACCGGTGGAAGGCAGCGAACCCCAACTGCACGTCTGCACCTACCCCCAACCAATCCCAACACGCCACGTACCCCCCAAATACCTACGCACACCAACCCCCTCAGGTCAAACTCGTGCTCGTGCTGTCGTGCAGCTCAAGAAGTCCGTTTTAGTATAGGACCAAGCTAGTAGTTCGCCAACACGATGTCACAAAAAAAATTTAAGCAGCCGGTGTAAGCTCGCACCGTGCGCAGTCGTCGCCATGCCGCCACTACTCTTCCACCTCCTAGTACTCTCCGTCGTCGTCGTCGGCGGCGGTGGCGCGGCCACTGCCGGCGGCGGAACGTACGCCGCCGCCATATGCGCGAGGTCTATCTTTTGCGGCGAGCACGTGGAGATCAAGTACCCTTTCTACCTCCCCAACACGACGGATCAGGTCGTCGCCGTCGACGGGAACACCAGCTACTGCGGCTACCCGGGGCTGGGCATCATCTGCGACCACGACCGCGCCATCCTGCGACTCGGGAATTACAACTACACCGTCCTGGAGATCAACCACGGCAACCACACCGTCACGGTGGCCGACTCCGACGCGCTCGACGGCGGCGACTGCCCGAAGGTGAAGCACAACGTCACCCTCCCTCCGGTGCTCACGTTCCCGAGCCCCAGCAACGACAGCGTCACCTTCTTCTTCGACTGCTACCCCGCGGCCGACGTCGTGCTGCGGCCGCCACCGTACATCCGCCCGATCAACTGCAGCAGCTTCGACGACTTCCAGCAGGGGCCGTCTTTCGTCGCGGCGCAGCCTGACGTCGACGTGCGAGACGAGAGGGGATGGTTGGGGGTGTGCAAGGAGGTGGTGGTGGCGCCGGTGCTCAAGGATTGGCTCATGAACGAGAAGTACTACGGCGTATTGGGCGACGATGGATACGGCGCCGTGCTGAAGCGCGGGTTCCAGCTGAGCTGGGACCCGACGGCGGGGATGTGCCATGGTTGCGAGGTATCCGGGGGACGCTGCAGCTACGACAGGAACACCACGTTCCTGGGATGCCTGTGCTCCGATGGCCACGTCAGCAAAACAGACTGCGGTGAGTTAGTACCGTCTTGCATACATCAATGGGGTGTGTTTAATTAGATCACACTAAAATTAAAAGTTTAGTTAAAATTAGAACCATGTGACGAAAAAGTTAGAAGTTTTTGTGTGTAGGAGAGTTTTGATGTGATGGAAAAGTTGAAAGTTTAAAGAAAAATTTTGGAACTAAATAAACTAACGTAATATGTAACATCAAATATCATAGCTCTACGAATTTAGATAAATGTTTGTTTATAAAATTCGTAACACTATAATATGTCATATCTCGTATCAGATTGATTTATTTTGGAATGAGAATGAAGTGTGTCTATGACATATTACCTCTGCCCTAAAATATAAGAAGTTTTAAAGTTTGACAAGTTATTTAAAAAGTAGGTAGAATTAAATGGGAAAAAGTTACGATTGGTTGAGAAGTGAAGCTAGTTAGAAAAAGTGAATGGTGAGGGTTAGTAATTGGTTGAGAAAAGAATGTCAGTAAATTATTATTATATTTTAGGATAATTTTTAAGTGCTGGAAGTTGTAAGCGTGATCTCTCTCCAACTTTTAATTGCTTGTTCTCGAAACAAAACATTTTTTTGCGGGTAACTTTGACAGTGTTGCATGAATGCATTGTGGCATCCCAAAAGCCAATTGCTAGCTGTTCGTATAGGTGTGGTAGGCATCCCCGCACATCTTTCTTGATGGAAAATGAAACCTGGTTTTGTTGATGCGTTCTGCCATGTTGGTGACGGCACTGCTTGTGCCAACCGGTATGACGGCAGCAAAGTATCTAGAAACTCCTATTTTCACCCCAGAATTCTCGTTTATTTGGCAGAGGTTATTTGGTACTAGGAACTGTGAAATCCCTGTGAGGTAGGGGTGGAGCTAGCTCGTGCTCGGTTCGTTTGAGCTTGTTGTCTTAACTCGGCTCGTTAATATTAACTAGCTAAAAGGCTAGTTCGGCTCGGTTTGCGAGCTAGCTCGTTAGGCTCGTTAATGAGATATATCTCATTAATACCATATTAATAATTTTAAATTTAACATTTTATTATGTATTAACATAATAATAAACACTAACTAATATAATACTCCCTAAATATGAATAGTTTTAATGTAATTAAAAGACTAAACACTAGTTCATGAAGATATGGTGATATTTTGTACTAACGAGCTAAACGTCGCGAGTTAGCTTGTTAAGCTCACGAGCTAAAAAGACTAGCTCGACTTGACTCATTAAAACTACGAGTTCGATTCAATCCGAGCCACGAGTTTCGAGCTTTTTATCTACCCCCACTGTGAGCGCAAGTGCACCACCATGCCTCCGAGTTGAAGATCACTGGTGATCAGTAGTCACAGTTGGTGGGTAACTTCTCCTGGAACAAGACGAAGGTTCTGACTTCTGACCATCGCAAACCATCGCAATCTTATTTGACGTGAGCCAGACGAGAGTGCGATGTGCCAGTCCTATGTACACCTGTTCACATAAAGAACAGGTACCAAGACGCCTCAAATTTTTGACTTCTACCCAACTGTTTGCCCGAAATTTCCTTCCGGCTGAGCCGCCACGGAAGGAGAAAAGAAAAACCATAACCCATTGAACAGCTCTAACTTCCTGAAACCTGACGCCATGATCTGTCTCATGAATTCTTCTCGGCCGTCCTCTCTTGACCTATATGAAAATAATCAATGAGCCGTTCAGTGACTTAATCGCCGTCTTAAGTAGTAGTAGTACACTCATCTGGTATTGCATTTCCCGTCCATACATCTACCCAGGCAGGCAGCTAGTATCCTCTTCCTCTCACCCTTTCTTGTTGCTCTTCATCACCACACCTTTGAAAAGATGCATCCCCTATATGCGTTGCCATTGCTCATCATCATCCTACTCTCATCGGTGCCACCTTCTGTGCAAGAATCCGGTGCCTACTTCCGGTACACAAATTGTACCCCAGCTTCTTACCAGTGCGGATCACTCAAGTTCGACGTCGATTACCCCTTCTCGGCGAATGGTGTCGACCGTCCAGACTACTGCTCTTACCCGGGATATCGCCTCGTCTGCAGCCCAGACAACAAGCTGATGATCCACATGAATTCCATCGCGTTCCAGGTTACAGGTATCGACTATGGCAACAAGTTTCTTGCGGTCATCGATCAAACTCAACCTCAGGAGACATGCCCGGATCACTATCACAACACCACCATCGACGAGAGCAAGTTCATGTACACAGACCGTGATCAGTTCCTGACGGTCTATGTCAACTGCAGTGCCAAGTTTTCCTCTCTGCCTTTTATCTATGATCTTGTCTCGTGCATTTCTGGGGGAAGCTCCTACTATAGGTTGCACAAGAACAAGGATGACTCGTTGGAATCAGATATTCTGGGATCATGCAGCTCAACTATCGTTGTTCCATGCAACTCAACCATGGCAGTCTCATTGGCTGCCGGAAGTTCTAGCCTTGTGGATGCGATTAGAGGAGGTTTCACGGCGAGATGGAAAGTTGGGCTAGGTTGGTGTAGTGATTGTAAGGCTTCTGGAGGGCATTGTGGTTTTAATGGCAGTTTTCCTGATCAGTATACATGTTACTGCCCTTATGGTCAAGCTATTGGATCATGTTCTTCATCAGGTACCCCTATGTATCTTCTAACCAAACTTGAGGGCAAGTCAAGGTTGGTGTTAAGGTTATTTTTTAGTTAATTTGTTTCGATTGGGACAACTATGTTTGACTCAAGATGCTATGTTTGGGGTCCTATTGTTTAATCTGGTGACCTCATCTTAGACAAGATAGGATAGTGAGTGGCGATTTTCTTTGCTTTCTTTGATTAATGTGCCTTTTTTTTTGGGTGATGTTCTAGTTTTGACGGAGCCTTGATCAACCTTTGATTTGTGTGCATTTGAAATGGCCCAAATGACAAGTATTTGCTTACGTTCTGCAAGTCTATAAAATTCAAACTTACCCTGAATTAGTCTCTTCACTTACATTTGGAAGAGGATTTTGATCCCTCGAAGGGATATCCCTCGTTGTTTGTATGTCACTGAAATGGTTTTAAAAAAAATTGAAAAAATTTAAGAAGGTGTATTAATATGTGATATATCACTCTACAAACATGCAAATAAAAAATTCAACTTCTACATCTCGCAACGAAAAAAAGAAATTTGACTCTGAATATACATTAACTAGCTGCGGTTCAATTTGTTTTTTTCGTTACAAGATGTAGAAGTTGAATTTGAACTTGTATGTTTGTGGAGCGTTATATCACATGTTAATACACCTTCCCAATTTTTTTCAAATTTTTTTTATAACCATTTAAGTAATATGCAAAGAACAAGAGGATATCCCCTCGAGGGATTAAAACAGTTTCCCTTTAAATTTATAGATTTTTCTCTTCTTGATGTCGACTGTTTACCTATAAGCATTATCGAAATTGGCAACTAGGGGATTAGGTAGTATGAACTGAATTAGTTTCTTTTTGACCAAAACGTTTAAATAATTAAGTTCGTGTTGTATGGCAAACCAAGTAGACCATTTTCATGTATTCCTTGTTTTCTCATCCCGTAAGAGCATGTACAATAGCAAGCTATAAGCTAGCTATAACCACATATCAAGAAGAAAAAAAGGAGAGAAGAAAGCGGACTACAGATTTGTAGCCGGCTGCAACACGGACTCCAAAATATTATGTGTGTATGAGAGGTATGATCGGATATTAATGGTGTGTATATTTTTATAGGTAACTATTATATGAATGGACTATTAGATTAGCTATATATGATTTGGAGTTAACAACTATCTATACTATTGAACTTGCTCTAAATGCAGATGTCTTAAACGAAGGAAGATGAAAAATAAGACCGGTATCATTATGCACTTTTAGTGTGATACTGTGGCTTTTTTTTCTTCTAAAGGAGCATGCATGCATTCTATTTTTTTAATGACTTGTAAAAAAGATATTTTTAGTCAAAAGTTAGCTAATGTTGTCGCTTGCTGATTGTTGCGTTGATACAATTGTTACATGATTTTGCAGGATCAAAGACGTCGAAGAAAAGGGCTATTGCAATAGGTAAATATATGAAAACTCTGCCTCCTATTTTTTTTTCCGGAAATCTGAATCTAGCAACAGAAAATATTACTGACAGGAATCCGTTATTATGAGTGTAATTAGTCAACTAATTGGACATATTGCGAGTACAAAATTGTAAGCAAAAAAAACTATAATAAGTAGGATTGCCACTAACATATACGGAGTAGTACATGTAATTTTATTTTATGTGAAAAATGTTCTTTTCTGAACAACTTTCATCCCCATTTGCTACTTTCAGCAACCTCCATCGCCGCCGGTGTTCTGTTCCTGCTCCTCGTCGTCGTGTCCTTCTTGTACATTCGCAAGAGGAGACAGTACAAGATGAGCTCGTCGTCGAGGCTGCTCAAGTACACCACCTCCGGCGGGACGCCGCGGTCGAAAGGCAGCAGCGACAAGTTCATGGAGTCCGGCAGCTTCCACTACCTGCAGACCCACCACTTCGCCTACGAGGAGCTCGAGGAGGCCACCGACGGCTTCAGCGACGCCCGCGAGCTCGGCGACGGCGGCTTCGGCACCGTCTACAAAGGTATTTTCAGTTTGACATGTACAAAGTACTCCGTCCGTTTCAGGTTATAAATTATATTAGTAAGATCTTATTTAGATTCCAATTCTTTTTCTTCAAACTTTCAACTTTTCTGTGACATTGAACTTTTCTACACACACAAACTTCCAACTTTTCTGTCACATCGTTCTAATTTATTCAAACTTTCAATTTTGGCGTAGAACTAAACACAGCCTAAGTTGGTATAAAAAAATAATAATTTTTTTTAACCTAACATAAATATATTATAAAAATATATTCAATTATAGATTTAACTGGACTAATTTGATGTTGTAAATATTATTATATTTATCTATAAAATTTAGTTAAATTTAGAATAGTTAAAATGACTTATAACATATAACGGAGGATGTAGTTGATTTCGTTGGGTTTTTGTGTTCAGGTGAGCTCCGAGATAGCCGCGTGGTGGCCGTGAAGAGGCTGTACAACAACAGCTGCCGGCGAGTGGAGCAGTTCGTGAACGAGGCGGCGATACTGTCGCGGCTGCGCCACCCGAACCTCGTGCTGTTCTACGGCTGCACGTCCAGCCGCAGCCGCGAGCTGCTGCTGGTGTACGAGTTCGTGCCCAACGGCACCGTCGCGGACCACCTGCACGGCCACCGCGCGCCGGAGCGCGCGCTGACATGGCCGCTCCGCCTCAACGTCGCCGTCGAGGCCGCCGCCGCGCTGGCGTACCTCCACGCCGTCGAGCCGCCCATCGTGCACCGCGACGTCAAGACCAACAACATCCTCCTCGACGCCAGCTTCCATGTCAAGGTCGCCGACTTCGGGCTCTCCCGCCTCTTCCCCCGCGACGCCACGCACGTCTCCACCGCGCCGCAGGGCACGCCAGGGTACGCCATGACTGACGCTCTGCCTCTGCTCCCTTGCTGTCTCGCCATTGCTGGTGGAGATTTGCTCCGATCCAATAAAAAGTACCTCACGGTACCAAACTGTTTTCGATCGTTGGATCTAACAATACCTATTATGCCCAACTAGATCCAACGATCGAAAACGATTTGATACCGTGAGGTACCGGTATCTTGAGATACTTTTTTTTTTTGAACCGGAGCAAATCTCTTGCTGGTGACATGGTGCCATGTTCTCGATGGTGATACGATCTTGTGTTTGACGCGGCAGGTATGTGGATCCGGAGTACCACCAGTGCTACCAGCTCACGGACAAGAGCGACGTGTACAGCTTCGGCGTGGTGCTCGCGGAGCTCATCTCGTCGAAGCCAGCGGTGGACGTGACGCGGGACCGCGACGAGATCAACCTGGCCGGCATGGCGGTCAACAAGATCCAGAGGTGCCAGGTGGACCAGCTGGTGGACGACGAGCTCGGGTACAGCTCCGACGAGGCGACGAGGAAGACGATGACCATGGTCGCCGAGCTCGCGTTCCGGTGCCTGCAGCACAACGGCGAGATGCGGCCGCCGATCAAGGAGGTGGCCGACGTCCTCCGTGGAATCCAGGACGAGTGCAGGGCGGCGGAGAAAGGCGGCAAGAGGGGCTCGCCGTGCTCGCCCAACACCGTGCACGCGCCATGGGACAGCATGAGCACGACGCCGAACACTAGCCAGTAACCTCTGTGTCTATCGAGATTCGCTTGTTTTATCCCGGACAGCGTACTGATTTTTTTTCTTTTTTTGCCTGCCGGTTGATGTAAATTATGTTATTTTATATATCTTTGAAACAGCGGAAATGACGAAATGTACATAGAAACTTCTGAAGTTGTAATAGCGTTTGGTATGAGTATTGAGTAGCCAGTTACTGATGATTCTTTTCATCCTGTAATTTGCCCTGATACATTATTGAGAGAGGGATTGACTATCCATTTGTCGGATGATTTTTAGCAAAAAAAAATCACCCAGATTTTTTCTACCCTTAGATTTACATCCAACGAACTATAAAAGAAAATAACAAATATATATTTACTTATACGGTATTTTTATCAAAATTATAGTGTACTTATATATCATATCAACTGAATTTACAAATGTGATTTTAACTATATAGGATTGTAATTTTATATTTTAAAGAAAATAACAAATACATATTTACTTACATAATATTTTTTATCAAAATTACAGTGCACTTACAGGTCATATCGATGGAATTTACAAATATAATTTTAGTTATATAGGATTGTAATTTTATATTTTAATTAAAATAACAAATATAAATTTATTTACACATCATTTTTATTAAAATTACAGTGTACTTGCATGCATGTTAGAGTGATTCCGGGCGGAGCTAGCGAAAGAGAAAAAAGAAACAGGCAGACGGGCAAATAGAAAATCCATACCGTCAAAAAAAAAACGGGCCGAAGCATCCAACCACGGCCTTATCAACATGTGCGCAAATCTTGGCGGCTTGGTGCACACATCGTGCGGCCGAAATATCCGTGAAATCGCTGGAAAAAAATCGCCCGACAGATTTCTAGCGAAATCGTTGAGAGAGGATGGAATAAGCGTCTTATTAGTGTCAACTGCCAAAGCTCAAAACATGAGCAGAGGCACAATCTGAACTAGGCCCATCTCGCGTCGCGCTCTGGCCGCTCTAGCCGGGCCCGGGGCCCAGCGGCCGCGTGAGGCCTTGCCTGCCTTGGTGAGCGAGAATGGTGCGGGCCCGCGGCTCGTGGCTGGCCCGAGCACGCATGCAGCAAGCGAGGGGCGCCTCCCCGCCTCCTGCGCCTAGGATGCAATTGAGTTGTCCTGCTATCCGCATAAAAATTTGTTTGCTAGTTTATTTCTCGTATGATAGTATAAAATTTAGAAGAAATAATAAATTAAAAGTGAGATAAGCAGAAAAAAAAACTTAGCCCACCCCGCTTACATCTCTACCTGCGCCACGCCATATGACTTCAGTTCAGGGGGGGTCGGCGATAAAATCTTCATTCTAGGCTTCTAACCCTTGAGTGATCGATCGATAGTCTCACCTCGATCCAACGACGCATGCACTTCATTCTAGCATACATGCAGCCACGCAGCGGGGAGGAAGCGAGAGCAAGCGCGTGACGGCGCCATATGACATCAAAGGGGTTCGGTGATTAAAATTCCAAACCCCTAGAGCCGGACATATTTTTTTCAAACGAGGGGAAACTATATCAAAGGGAGTTAACGAAGGCAAAGGAGATGGACCAAGCCAGGTTTAGTTCAGGGTGAAAAGTTTATATGTGTCACATTAGATATATGGACACATATTTAAAATATTAAACATGGCCTAATAACAAAACAAATTACTGATTCCGTATGTAAACCGCGAGACGAATTTATTAAGCCTAATTAATCTGTTATTAGCAAATGTTTACCGTAACACCATATTGTCAAATCATGACGCAATTAGGCTTAAAAAATTTGTCTCGCAATTTACACGCAATTTATGTAATTATTTTTTTTTCTATATTTAATACTCCATGTATATGTTCAAATATTCGATGTGATAAGATGAAAAGTTTTTATTTAAACTAAAAAGGGCCTTAATATACAACCTCAAAAGGGCTGAGTTATTTTTCTGAACGAGATCGGAGGGTGTCGGAGTTTAAAACCCCGAACCCCCTTTTGACCGGATTTTTTTTCTTGCTTTGTCCCCGGGGCGCGCCTGACAGCGTGCGTTCGCGTTATTGCGGCAAGTGCGTGGCGCAAAACCTACGCCTACGCGTGATACTTGTTGAGCGCACGCCTGCTTGATACTTGGTGAGTGCACGTACGGCTTCGCTGGCTCGGGAGCACTGGAGCAGGCAGCAGGCGAGCGCGTGAGCGCCTCGTGCCGGCACGGCGTCCGCGTTCCCTCGCGCGCGGCAAGCCACCCGCACGCCACGCGCGCGCGCGCTGCGAGTGCCATAGCAATCGGCGATAAGCCGGGCGCGCCCGCCGGTCTCGTCGCGTTGTTCCATAGATTAGTTTTCTTTCCAGGCTCATCCGAACAGAAGAAGCTAATCGCTAATAATTGGAATCTCTGAACCGAAACAGCTAATCATGCAGCTCTCGGTCAATCACTCGAGCGGAGATCAACGATTTGGGGGAGTGCTCACTTGGAGCTAGCGTACGTGCAAACGTGTCCGCGACTGCATGCATGACTCAGGCAAGCTTCGACTTGGATCGATCTCAAGACTAGGGGTGGCGGACCCGCGAGTTTAAATAAATAATAATTTATGGGTTTTTCGTGTCGCGGCCCGACTTACCGTATCTAAATATATAAATATATAAGTGGATCGATTTATAGACCCATTTATAAGTTAAATTCATAGTTAACCCGCTAGTCAAACCGGCGGGTTACGCACTATTTTTGTCTATAAGCGAGTTCGCGAGTAAACCTACTTGCACCCCTAATTAAGACATGTCATCACTCATCAGGTTGTTCAAAATGCCGGCAAAATAAATTAAGGCTGCTGCAATTCTATCATGAGTCATGACAAGGACTCTCCTTTTTTTCCCCTGAAAAGTACTGAAACAAATGACGACTTGGCCGAACTAATTAGCATCGCCGGCCGTATTACTGCATCTGTGTGCAACTGTGAATGGACTGGTTGAGACGTTGAATGATAGATCATATCGATCGATCGACTCAGCTCGATCCAACGACGCATGCACTTCATTCTAGCTTGCATACATGCAGCCACCTGTATGATCTGTATCTGTCTATGTAGCTAGTGACTCACCACTTGGACAGCATGAACCTCTGCCTCCCACTACCATCCGAATATCCAGTGTGATGAGGTGATTGTTCCACTCAAATCATATCCACATATATGTCCCTGGCCTTTCCTTTCACCAAAAATCGCATATATTTGTGCATTCGCGATCGATCCTATTAGCTTCTGCCACGATAGCACATACACAGTCTTGCATATGAAGAGTTAGCTAGCTATGTTAAAAGAACAGGGAGAAAAAGGGCTGGTTATCTTAAGCTTATCTTCGTTTTTCTGGTCAAGGCAGCTGAGGCACATACTTGCATTCGTGCATGAATACAGCATGCACATGCGTCCATCTCAATACCTAACGAAGATTATTTATTAATCTTCCTCTTTGTGTTTGTTTAAAGTTATCTAGTGACTGGATCCCAAGTTCCAACTGAAAGTCAGTCTCATTTATTTTTTTCTTAAAAAATACAAACGCATCTACACTCACATGATGAACACGCATGTATACGGCACCGATATATCTTGAGATTAATGAAATCATAATAAATAAATAGAAAATAACTAGCTGAGTATTCACAAAGTGAGTCTCGTTTTTATCAGCTTGCATATGTTGATTGTTAATTGATGTGTTCATCTCTCCAAATTACACCTACATAATGCGGATCGATGTTGTTTGGATATTAATATGCTCATACATACATCTATCTGAAAACAGTATGTATATGTGTAACTTGCATAAACAGAAGTACTCCATGCTACTATATACAGTATATGTTCAACTTCAGTCTTCAGATAATGTGATTGCGACGCAAGGGTAAGCAGACTACAGAATGCAGATTAACATATCCAGGCATGGGTGGAGAGCGCGCACGCCTCACGCCGCCTGAATACTCAATTCTATCCCACAATCTGGGCGATGCATAATTAAATTATTAGTATAGCGGAAAGCAGATGGATTATACTACCTCGACAGCATCCTTTCGGGTCATGGAAGGGTCAGGCGACCAGAAACCAGTTTGTTGCGATCTGATGCTTCTTCCATTCTGGGACTTGTTTTATGTTTATCTCTCTGAATCTGATCAAGCCCTGAAATGTCATTGACTGCATGGTTCGTACGTACGCGTCGTTGGAGGTGACAGAGACCTGCAAGATCAGATTATACTACTACTATTAGATTTTAGTATATATTAGATTATGATTTGTCTCGTCTGGTTAACAATGGTTTTAATTACCGGCCCGATTTGCTCGATCGGTGCCACGCGCCACACGATTTGTTTTCTATGTGCATGCATGAATTCGTACGGAGCCCAGGCGTAATCTCTCACAGTTATCTTAACCCAGGCGGATTTCAATTTTGAAAGTTGCTTCAAAAGTTCAAAACGTGACTGGAAGTTATTCTCGTTCAGTTTTAAGTTTAAGCGGTCAAACTTTTAGTTGCACATTGTACACGAATTTAGTGCTAGTTACAGGCACATTTTGTTCCATCCAAAAAACGATTTACAAACAATACAATACGTGCTTAACTAATTTTCAAGTTGGGTCGGAAGCGAAAGTAGTTGGTGTGTGACTGATATACATGGTGATGTGTATATCAATATACTCCGTGTCCTAAAATAGATCAATTTAATACGAGATGATAAATCTATAAGTGAATTGTACTTTATGCCATCTTTTAATACCTAAATTTCAGTTGGAACCATCCTTTATTCAATATCTTCAATTTAGGCTAGATATTTTTTTATCTTTATTACACTTTGAACTATCCTAACGTTTATTTGTCTAGCCAGATCCAACCTCCTCTCTAGCAAAGATGTTAGGTGCACGTAAATAGGGAATATCGTTGGTATGATGTTGCTAATGTGCTTGATGCTAGAGATGCACTTCAAAGAACAGTGACAAACGTCCCTAACACACTCATAATTTCTTCTTTAAAAAATATTTATAGGGACATCCCTCCCTCTAAATCTCGTTATCTTTTTTTTTTTGCATTTGCGAAGAGGGTTTGGATGATCCAAAATACAAAAATAATAAAAAGATACATAATTCAAAGTAAAAAAATTTAGATAGAGAGTGATGCGAACTAAAACTTTGATAATAAAAAGTTGCCCCAAAGGAAATTCACTCTAAAGGTGTGTTTGGATCCCAGCCACTGTCTGCCGAAGCTACAATATTTTCACCACGCTACAGTATTTTGTGAGGCGAATAAAACAACCGCCACACACTAGCGTGGCATTCTACGCCACCAATCAAGCAGACCCTAAATCTATTAAGAATTGGTGTTATTGAGAAAAAGAATTGAGAGAGTGGGGCCCACAAGGCCACGGTGTCCACTCGCTCTTCCACCCTCATCTCATTGGCTACAAATACAAGCAGCCCACAGAGGCAGCACAGAGAGAGGAGCGCACACAGACAAAAGCGGAGGCGAAAAGTGGCGCATTATTTTATCCGAGCGAGCGAGTCAGACGCGCACGCGGAGCAGCCGCCGCCGCCGCCGCCGCCGACGACGACGAGGAGGATGGCGACCCCGTTGGCCGACGAGGGCTCGATCGCCGCCGCGGTGATGCCGCGCTCGCCTTCTCCACCGGCCGCCGCCTCCGCCGCCGCGGGGTCGGCTGCCGAGGCGCCGATGCTGATATTCGTCTACTTCCACAAGGCGATCCGCGCGGAGCTGGAGAGGTTGCACGCCGCGGCCGTGCGCCTCGCCACGGAGCGGTCGGGCGACGTGGGGGAGCTCGAGAGGCGATGCCGCTTCCTCTTCTCCGTCTACCGGCACCACTGCGACGCCGAGGACGCGGTACGTACGGTACGGGGTGAATGCCGCCGCCGCGGCCGTAGCCCCTCTCTTCCTCTCTCTCGCGCGGGATCTCTGTTCCGGCGTTGTTTTTGGTAGAATTGCGGCGAGTGACACCGTGCTTTGTGTGTTATGCGTGCGGAATTGGGTAGTGTGAGGCTCTGGGTTCGGAAATCGTGGCATTGGTTGGAGGATTTGGGTTGGATTTGTGTTGAATTGAGGTGAAACCAACATTATCTCAAAATGAATGAAGTTTGCAGGCATGGTTGGTTGGTTGTACAACTTAGTTGTGGACACACTATTATGTTCATGTTGATCGTCTGAGATGCATTTGCATCTACTTAGCCATGTGATTGCGAACAGTATACTGCATTGTTTTTTATCCTTTTGGTGATGTCCCCATCACTGGCCTATACTGTCTTAGACTGAATATGCAAAAATACATGTTGAAGTTTCTGAGTTCTGAACCCTAGGCAATTATGCATCAAAGTCATAGGGCTTCATCTCGGATTACATCGTTAGCTTATGTTAACCGGACTAGTGTAGCCAATATGAACTGCCTACTCATGCAAAGGGTAAATTCTACTCTATTTAAGTTCCTTCAGATTAGTGGCTGAGAGTCAGGAACCAATGAAGGATCCCATCCAATTTTTATTGAAGACTATTCCGTTCCGAAAATGAAAAGTTGAATATTATTCCTGCACTGAATGAATATGAATTTTACTGGAGTTCACGACAGTTGCTGTGGTATTTCATAGGTAAGGTAGGGTATTTTAGTTCTCTTTGCATTTATGTTGTGCCAGTAGTAAGCTTTTCGGTTCTGCACTGCAAAACTCTTCTATACATAAAGGATTGCACCAGCGTCGTGTTGATTGTTTAGAACATAACACTTACTAGTTTGACTTCTAGCTAATTCTCCCCCAAACCTATAGATTGATATATTTGTGAAACAGTTCCAGAACTTTCTCATAATTCATGATATATAACTATATTGAACGTTTGGGGGCATAAGATCTGTTATTTTGATTGCAGGTTATCTTTCCAGCACTTGATATTCGAGTAAAAAATGTAGCAGGCACGTATTCCCTTGAACATAAAGGGGAAAATGATCTGTTTGCACACCTGTTCTCTCTGTTAAAGCTTGATGTGCGGAATGATGATGGTCTTCGGAGGGAACTTGCGTCCTGTACAGGTGCAATTCAAACGTTTATAACCCAACATATGTCCAAGGAAGAAGAGCAGGTTTCCTTTCCCCCTGTTTACTCTGTTAATTCCTTTGTATGTCATTTGTCGAAATAAGACCAACATGCCTTTCTATTTCTCATGAGCAACAATATGAGAGGCGTTGACATGATGCAATAGTCTAATTGGATGCACTAGAGTTCTATATTAGTAAATTGAAATTTATCATATCAAGCTGGCAACTGTTTGATGAAAGTATTTGGAATGATGCTTCTGGATCTAGTTTTTATTGATATATTTAATCTTAAAGATAAGGGGCTACATAAGAGAAGAATATATAGCATCTGTAGTTATGAAGAGTACAGTACAATACAGACCATATAAAGAGCAATTTCATTTCTACATTTGCTTGAAGGGTGGCCCTGTAGAAAGCTATTTCTTACCAATGTTATGCGCTTCTGCTTATTGGAAGTCTGCTATCTATCCACTTCACAAGTACTTGCTTGCTACTTGGTACTTGCCATGCAAGTAGAACGAACTATAGTGCTGACTCCAATTATTTATCTAATCTCTCTCTCTCTCTCTCTCTCTCTGTGTGTGTGTGTGTGTGTTTGTGTTGTGTCAAGGCTTTGTAATCCAGAAGCCAACTGCAGAATGCTTGAGCATATATAGGCTGGCATTTTTTTATGCTCACCAATTTCTGTGTTCTATATATGACACGGAGCTATCTTGTTATGTGTCTTCACTTGCATTTACTGTTCAAAACTTGGCTTTAAGCAGTATAAGGACATTGAGCTTGCATTGTATAAGCTTTGATTAAAGTGTTTTTAAGTTTTGATAGCCTAGAGAACTAAATGATAAACTAAACTATAAAGATCAACATTGGCCGATGATAGTTTCTCATGGACTTTGACAAATGCTGCAGCAATTAATTTAGACCATGTACTTGATGACAATTCCTCACTGCATACATGCACCTTTTAAAATCATACGTATATTATTGATCAGTATATTGGTATATTATGTGTCCTCTATCATTAACAGTTCCTCTCAGCATAGGGCATACAGCCATACACTGTTGGTGTCTAATCATTTCTGAATGTTTCAGGTCTTCCCACTGCTCATTAAGAAGTTTTCACATGAAGAGCAAGCTGATTTAGTCTGGCAATTCTTATGCAGCATCCCTGTCAATATGATGGCGGAGTTCCTTCCATGGCTTGCTACTTCTGTTTCATCTGATGAGCACCAAGATATTCTTAACTGCTTACATAAAATAGTTCCGGACGAGAAGCTTCTCCAACAGGTCTCATGTTGATGCATCGTTTTCTATCAATAATGTTGCCATGCTTTACTTAACTATAGTTTCGAAATTTGTGAAGGTTGTATTTGCGTGGATTGGAGGGGAAGTAGTGAAAACAGTTCCGCGTGATTTTTGTAGTCCTTGTTCAAAAAGCAATGTTAGATGCAAGGATGCTATTGATCAAGCAGACAAGTATGGATGCTCACATGAGCACTTAACTGGAAAGAGAAAGCGTGCAGAATCTAGTTATAGTCAGCTTGTTATGCATCCAATAGATGAGATTTTGTGTTG
The DNA here is from genome assembly GCA_000338895.3 of Oryza meridionalis. Lineage (NCBI taxonomy): Eukaryota > Viridiplantae > Streptophyta > Magnoliopsida > Poales > Poaceae > Oryza > Oryza meridionalis. The sequence goes on from CM002528.2 coordinate 27,640,972, forward strand.
GCACAATGCTATCCGAAAAGAATTGAGCGATATAGTAGAAGAGACAAGAAGGATCCAACAGTCTGGGGACTTCTCTGATATATCAGACTTTAACGTGAAACTTCAATTTATTGCGGATGTGTGCATCTTCCACAGGTATGTGGCTTTGAATCTCAACTCATGCGCAACTTTGTTTCAAAAGCTTGCATGAACACTTTCTTATTCATGTGCAACATAAGAGTTGGTTAGCTCTTGTTTCTATCATGTTAAACACATTTACTTCTTCAGTTGCACATTACACAGCTTAGAAGAACATGAGCAATCGAGATACTGGGAAGCACAATAAATGTGTGGTACCAGTTCCCTGCTAGAACATATTCTTTGTTTTATGTGGCTAATAGTAGAGCTTACATCTTCTTTTTGGAAAGAACTGAATTTCTAGAATTGTGGCACAAATATTGATTTTGCCAAGCATAGTGGCCTAGCCGATTTTATATGTTGATCTGCAGTATTGCAGAGGATCAGGTTATATTTCCAGCAGTCAACGATCAAGTGTCCTTTGAGCAGGAGCATGCTGAAGAAGAACGGCGGTTTAATAAATTTAGATGTTTAATTGAACAAATCCAAATAACAGGAGCCAGATCAACAGCAGTGGATTTTTACTCTGAGCTATGTTCACAAGCTGATCAGATAATGGAGAAAATCGAGAGGCACTTCAAAAATGAGGAAACAAAGGTTAGTATTTTAGACATAAACTCTGTAGTTAAGAAGTGGAATGTTGTCTACTTGGGTCACATGACCAATGTAGTCTAATATGTAATTCATCTAATTATCTAGGTACTTCCTCAAGCTAGGATTCATTTTTCATCAGAGAAACAAAGGGAACTTTTATATAAGAGTCTCTGTGTCATACCGTTGAAGTTATTGGAGCGTGTTTTACCGTGGTTTGTATCGAAGCTGAATGATCAGGATGCAGAAGCTTTTCTTCAGAATATGTTTTTGGCAGGTTATTCTCCAAGTTTACTATTTGCTTCTTTAAAACACCAGTTTTTTTAAAAAAACTCAACGTTTTACTGTTTACTAATAAGTTGAACTGAACAGCACCTTCCTCTGAAGCTGCATTGGTCACTCTTCTCTCTGGTTGGGCATGCAAAGGTCGCTCAAAGGGCACCTCTAACTCTGGAAAATTCATATGCTTGACACCAAGGGCACTGAGCAGCCCATTGGATGAAAATGGGTTTAAAGACTGCCAGTTATGTCCATGTTCTTTACAATCAGATATTTGTTCTAGGCCAGCCAAGAAAAGGAATTACACAGAATCTAGTAACATAAGCAACTGCTCACAAACGGCTGATATAGCATTGACATGTAAAAACAGACCTTGTCACATTCCTGGGTTAAGGGTAGAAATTAGCAACCTTGCTGTCAATTCGTTTGCTTCTGCAGAGTCCTTCCGTTCGCTGTCTCTCAATTATTCTGCTCCTTCATTGTATTCAAGTCTTTTTTCATGGGAGACAGATGCAGCCTTTTCTGGCCCAGATAACATTTCAAGGCCTATTGACACAATATTCAAATTTCATAAGGCAATTCGCAAAGATTTGGAGTTCTTAGATGTGGAATCTAGAAAGCTCATAGATGGGGATGAATCTTCCCTTCGCCAATTCATCGGAAGGTTTCGTTTACTGTGGGGTCTTTATAGAGCACACAGCAATGCTGAAGATGAAATTGTGTTTCCTGCTCTTGAATCGAAAGAGACACTGCACAATGTCAGCCACTCATATACTCTTGACCACAAGCAGGAAGAAGAGTTATTTAAAGATATATCCACTATTCTTTTTGAGCTTTCACAATTGCATGCTGATTTGAAGCATCCTCCTGGTGGTGCTGATGCAGTTGGAGCGAACCACATTCATCCATATAATAGGATCGATTGGTCCAAAAAGAATAATGAACTTTTGACAAAGCTTCAAGGAATGTGCAAGTCTATCCGGGTTACTCTGTCTAATCATGTCCATAGGGAAGAACTTGAATTGTGGCCACTATTTGATAAACATTTTTCTGTAGAGGAGCAGGATAAGATTGTAGGCCGTATAATTGGAAGTACAGGAGCTGAGGTTCTGCAGTCAATGTTACCCTGGGTTACATCAGCGCTTAGTCTAGATGAACAGAACAATATGCTGGACACATGGAGGCAAGTAACTAAGAATACAATGTTTGATGAATGGCTAAATGAATGGTGGAAGAGATCACCTACTTCTGGCCCTTCAAGTGATTCCTCCCATCCAGAAGGTCTGCTCAATTAATTTCCATTCCATCTCCCCTCTACAACCACTTCCACCATATTTCAGTTTGATATGTTATGTAGGCACTCACTGTTTTCCATTACATAAAATTGTGTCAAAGCTATATCCTTTTCCCCATTGAAGAAACTTCTATCGAGCCCCACTTGTTATATATTGTGTTAGATAAAGGTGTTATCCCTTACAATGGATTATCAACAAATAAGATTGGACTTCTAATGAGCAACATATAAACTTCATACATTGGTCAGTTTCTGTGTTATCTGAATAAAAATTACTCACCTAATTGGACACATGTAGTTGGCCAAAAGGATTCAGGAAATGTTCAAAAGCAAAGAAGCTGGAAAAATTATATCCATGTATTTGTTGATATGTGATAAGTGATAACACCATGACAACGAGGACTTCCCAATTGATGACTAATTTCAACTGTCCTAGCTAGTGATAGTGCAAATCTGTTATGATGTAAATTTGTGATAAAAGAGATTTAATGAAGTTGGACTTAGCATAAAGGAAGGTAGAATGATGCTAGAAGAAAGAAAAGTAGTGGGTCTGGGATGTATATTTATGATAAAGATTAAGCACTACAGCTTTCATGATCAGATTTTGAATTTTCTTAACTCTTGTTCTTTGCTTTCGTCTGTAGAAGATCATTTCCAGGAAAAGTTTGATCAGAGTGAACAGATGTTTAAGCCTGGTTGGAAGGACATCTTCCGAATGAACCAGAGTGAGCTGGAGGCTGAGATACGAAAGGTTTCTCGTGATTCTACTCTTGACCCAAGGAGGAAGGCTTATCTAATCCAAAATCTCATGACCAGGTTTCTTATATGAAATATTCAGAAAGCAGCTTTAGGATCTTTTCCTACTGTTCCTCCACTACAATATAGGAAGTTGTTTTGAATGACTATTGTTTTGCTAATTATATATTTTTTTTCAGCCGCTGGATAGCTGCTCAGCAGAAATCACCCCAACCTCAGTCAGAAGATCACAATGGATGTACAGTATTACCTGGATGTTGTCCTTCATACCGAGATCCAGAGAATCAGATTTTTGGCTGTGAGCATTACAAAAGGAAATGCAAACTTGTTGCTGCATGCTGCAATAAACTGTTCACATGCAGGTTTTGTCATGATAAAGTTAGTGACCATACAATGGAAAGGTAAACTCAGTGCAACCATGTTGTCTATTTTTTTGAGATTTACTGCCAATGATACTTCTGTATTGGTCGCAGTAGTAATGTGTTCAATATTCATTTTTAAACACCAAACAACAGACATTAATAAGCATGCAATGGTTAAAGATTTAACTACAGTTAGAGAACCTTGTAATAAATTTATATCTGTGCAAAACAGTGAGGCAGAATGATTATTTTAGGCACGACTTGTGTCCTTTGTATTGCCCCTTTCGTTCTTCTATTCATCTGTTGTTTTCCTCCCAAGTAAATGTTTGGTTGAAATGATGCAATGGCCCAAAAAGTTGTCCAATATGAACTTTTCCGTCTTTAGTTTTATAATCACTGTATTTGCATGATAGGTGTATACAGAGTTTTAAGAACATGTGAGGAGGATAGGAGGCAGAAACTCTCCTGTTTTCTATCATATTATGTGTTGGTTGTTATAGCTTTGTTATAATACAAAAGGCTAAATGATATTGCTATGTCTGGGGAGCTGATATGTCAGGAAAGCAACGGTGGAGATGATGTGTATGCAATGCCTGAAAGTTCAACCAGTTGGCCCGAATTGCCAGACCCCTTCTTGCAATGGGCTATCCATGGCAAAGTATTATTGCAGCGTATGCAAGTTTTTTGACGATGAAAGGTAAAAAAAAAAAATGGACGTGGTTGCTAGTTTTGCTAACTCCGGAGATTGATGGGGTCCAACTTTGCAATGTTTTGGTGACCACGCTAATAGTGAATCTTTTTCAGGAGTGTGTACCATTGCCCCTTTTGCAATTTGTGTCGTCTTGGGCAAGGATTGGGTATTGATTTTTTCCATTGCATGAAGTGCAACTGTTGCCTGGGCATGAAATTGATAGAGCATAAATGTCGAGAAAAGATGCTAGAGATGAATTGCCCAATCTGCTGCGACTTCCTATTTACATCGAGTGCAGCAGTTAAAGGTCTACCTTGTGGCCATTTCATGCATTCAGCTTGCTTTCAGGTACAATAATCTAGTCACATTCTGATGCATGGTTTCTTGAGCGATATATCTTACTGTGAGTAGTGCTGTTCTGACAAGTTTGTAAATTTCAGGCCTACACCTGTAGTCACTACACCTGCCCAATCTGCTCTAAATCCTTGGGAGATATGACAGTAAGCTACACCACTTAAATAACATTTTTTTTCATTCACCATAGATTAGATTTTCCCCAATTCCATATTTTTACCCATACGTAGAACAGCTTTTAAAAAAAATTCCGTTCTTCTAATTCAGTAGTGCAGTTAATGTATGTTCTTTAAATCGCGTTTCTCTGCAGGTATACTTTGGCATGCTTGATGGCTTGCTGGCCGCAGAAGAGCTTCCTGAGGAATACCGGGACCGGTGCCAGGTAAATTTTCTCCTATTCCTAGTTAAAATTTTTTTCAGTGGCTGGGGTTTACCGTTTGATATGATTGATTGTTCCAGGATATACTTTGTAACGATTGTGAAAGAAAAGGAAGGTCTCGGTTCCATTGGCTGTATCACAAATGTGGCTTCTGCGGTTCATATAACACTAGAGTTATCAAGATTGATAGAGCTGATTGTTCAACATCAGATTAACCAGGCGAGATTTTCCCTATCATATTCGAAATTCCTTTTGAATATATATATTGTTGTAAATATACATCAACTTAAAGAAATCCATGCGTCATGCGTGCTCTTGTGAGTGTGTTGCTGCGATTAACAAGTCATAGGAGATGCTAATGGTGGGCGCATATGAAATTGTGTCACAGTCTAGGTGCGCACAATCTCTAGTTTAATATTCGGGGATGTTTGGTAGAGCTTTCAGCTTCTGGGATCAAATTCTTTAGAGAATCAAGAGAAGCTCAACCAAATGGGCACAACGGGCGTTAGTTCCCAGAGGATTTGGTGGCATGTGGTGCACCAAAATTGTTGGTACCCAAATATGGAAGTGACCACTGAGACTCCTTTGAAATGCAGGGATGGTAAAACATGAATAGAAGAAAAATAGATTGCAAGACATGAAAAGTACATGAATGATTGTTTGGCTAGAGCTTGGAAGGAATGGGATAAGAGAGATGGCTGCAAAGGAAATTTTGTAAGAGATTGAACTTGTGCTAACTCTCTAAAATCTCTATGCATCTTTGTCATCAATTCTAAAGAAATTGCATGGGTGTCAACTGTCAATCCTTTGTTCCAGAGTAGAAAAACAACAAAAAATCATTTAGAATTCAATCCCTGCATAAACATGAACAGCTGGGATAGATTCCTTGTGCGCAAACCTTCCCACTTGGTTAAAACTACAGTCGCGTACGGCAACGAGCCGATCCGCATCGGCCCAGCCGGTCTTGGACCCCCCACCGCCGTGGCACGGGCAATCAGCACGCGATCACCGATTGGATGCATTGGCATCAGCCGCCACTGGATCGCGTTAGCGCGCGGTGGGCACCCACTGCCCAGCCCATCATGCATCATCGCATCTGGCCGCCAGGCCAGGCACGGCCGCACGGTACGTACAGGCCGCCTTTGTCATCTTCACGTGTACGCGTCGCGTCGCGTGGCGCCTAGCCTGGCGCCTCAGTGATCGCCCTCACGGCCTCACTCACGGTCAAACCCCACGGCAATCTCATCCCTCGCCTTTGTCACCGCACGCAACGCACACGGCAAAAAATGCCCAAACTTGTAACATATAATTTCATCATATATTGCTACGAAATCATCATCATCACGTCACAAACGCCTCAACATATCCATCCCGATCTCGGCCACCAGCTCTTGGAGCAGATCCCGTTCGATCTGGACACCAATCTCAAACGCCTCGTGCAGGACATCCACGCCGATCTCCACCCCCGAATGCTGGACGTCGCTCGCGATCAGCTCATCCAGCTCCTTCCCGGCCATGCCGCTGCACCTCGCGATCTCCCTGTCCACCTGAGCAGCCAGCCTCTCCTCGGGGCAGATCAGGGGAACCCTCGAGAACGACCGGTATCCGGAGTCGCAGAACTGGGCGAACAACGAGTCCAAGCACTCCATGACGGAATCGAACGCGAGGCTTCCAAGCGGGCTCCTCCTCTTCCCTTCCGTGGCCTTGACGACGCCGGCGTTGAAGCTGAATCCGTTCTTCTTCTTCGTGGAGCTTGTGGTGGTCACGGTGGTCAGAGCAGACTCGAATGTCTTGACAAGGAACGCCTTGAATGGTGCCTTTGATGTCCGTGGAGCAGTAGTAGAAGTAGACCGGCGAACGTTTGTTAGTAGCAGCTCAACAGTTGCTGCAACCTCTCCAGGGTGTATCAGGTTGCTGCTGTCTTGGCCAAAATTAGTTTCAGAGCACCTGGAGTTTCTTTTGTTAGTTGTATCTTGTTGCATTGTGCAATTCTCCGAGCCGCGTCGGTCTCTGAATCCAGCTTCTGATGCTGGAAGTGGTTGGAAAAGCATGGAAGGGTCAGCATGCAACTAAAAAAACTGTGACTTAACTATACGATTTTTTACGTTTTATAGTGTTTTGTCACAACAGACGGCAGTAACAAACTGCTTGTAAACAACCTAACCAACAATTAGTCAATGCACTTAAACAAAGGTCCCTTACCTGCAGTTTTGAGCAGGCTCCCAGAAAAGTACTCATCATCTGCATAATAAGATGGATCGCTAGCATTTGTAGTAACCTGCAGATGATGACAGCCAAAGATATTCATCAGAGAAGAATGACCCTTGCAGTTTTGATGAGAATTAACTCGGTATTGCACCATGATAGAGAACAGGAAAAACCAAAATTACTGACCTCATGCTTTTTATGAGTTTCACGCAATTTAGCACTTCTAGGAACCTCTCTGAAGCCAAAAGTCAGACTGTCCAGAAAGTTACACTGCCATAGAAATTCATCACTTGGAGATTCTTCCATTACATTGATAGCACTCATATTTCGAAACAATGAAGACATTACTCTGTCGTCCAGAATATCTCTGTTTCTCAACTCATTTCGATTAAAGCACACTGATTCTGCACTTTCCAGACTCGATATGCCTTGTAAAGCTTCACTCAAGACCATTTCCCTTTCTGAAGAAATATTTTGGCAGTCCCTACGATAGTCTCTCTTAGGACAAGAACCAGTTGGAGATCCCAGAACAACACTATCTGATCCTTTAGTATGACCATTCAGCAAAGCGAGGACAGCCTTTCTCGGTGAATTAGAAGAGAAGGAAATGATGCCTGAGTTGTTACCCCTAGAAGCAATGCGTGACTCTACCTTTCTCCGCGAGTCATTCCTTACAGAGTTTGGACTGGTCGACTTTGGCTTCTCACTAACTAACCCTGCACCTTTTGCAATTATCATGTCTTTCTCTGTAGCTTTCAGTGTTGCAGTCTTTGGCTTCTGTTTACTAGAACAATCACCATGCAGGCCACTGGTTTGGTAACATTTTGTGCCCAAGTTCCTGTTCTCCGCACTACCATGTGGCATGCCGATTTTATCCTTTACTTTTCCTTTGGACCTCAAAGATGCACTGTTGTTCATACCTCTGTTTGAACAGACTAAGTCATTGGCTGTGTTTGCCACATTTTGCTCCTTAGCTCTATTTTTCTGGACCATATGCCCTGTATCTGCTGCTCTATAAGTTTCAGGCAATGCATTCTGCTTCAGATTGTTCTGTTTAAGAGGTCTACAATCAACATTCTCTCGGGATATGTTTTTCGGCTGTATTTTTTGGACACCTTGAGTTGAAACAAGGATAGCATCTGATGTTCTCTGACCATTGTCCTTAAATCTGTTCCTATGACCCTTATGGTTTCCTTCAGATTGTGCTTGACATGACATGTTCTGGTTTGGCCTCCTAACAGAAGCATTCCTCATAGTATCCTCTTCAGACCACTGATTGGACGAAGAATTGTGCAGAGAGGTGGCTCCTACATTTTGAGCACCTGACCTTGATGCATCAACATCACACATTTCTCTTGCGAATTGATCGGAGAAATTGTGCGTGGCTTCAGCAGAACATTGCACATCACTGCTGTTGCATCTATACTCGAGACGCGCTTGTCTCCGAGACTGATGGCGGTGCCTGGATTGTAAACCGGGTTCCAGGACCTTGACTGCTGCTTCAATCAGCCTAGCCTTGTTCCTGCTTGAAACTGATCTTGGACTCTTAATAGGTGAGGCTAACTTGTGTGCTGCATGCTTCCGTGACCACACCAGCTGCGCATCTGCATCGAGCTGACTGCCATTGTCATGCCGGCCATCTCTGATCTGCCCTGGCTTTTGTTGCTTCTGATGCGAGTTGTTTATGCTTCCATAGGAGCATTCATTCCGGTGACCACCAAGCTCGGAGGCATCCATGGTTTTTACTGCCTTTTGATGGCTGGTGGCTGGCATTGCGCTGAGCCCCATTAGCCTGGCTACCACACCCGGTGTGCACATTTCACTGCTTTTGTTGTCTTGGCCAGGAGGTGGCAAGCGACTGGTAACTTCATTTGGATAGTATGGAGCATCAAGCTGAAGGAAAATAGTACAAGGTGAGCCAGCAACTTAGCATTCTTAAAAAAATAACAAAGGTGAAAAGTAGGTAAAAAGGATCAAGAAATGTTAATGTAAAGCTAAAGCTAAAGTGTTAAAAACTCCATTTCTGAAAAGGCACCGGCAAAACTTTCCTCGGTCAAGAAGGTTAGAAGGCTAAGAAATCTGAATGTAAAGTTAATTGTTTAACTGATTTTTTTAACAAGAGAAAAAAAAAGGGCTTCAGAGCAAAAAATATTGGCTTAAAGGGGAAGAAAAAAGAGAGCTTTTTTGGGCATATTCTTTGGAAAATTCAACTAGATCTCATAAAGAATCAACAAACAATTGTAGCTTTACAACGAGATGCTAAAAGAAAAGGAGAAAAGTACCATACCAGGAGAGTCCTCATCTTGGCCGCCGGCGTCTTGTCGCCGCCGGCAGGTGGTCTCCCAGGCGAGAACTTCTGTGTGCGCACTGAAACAGAAATGGCAGTACATTCCATTCAGAAAAAAAAAAGAACAGAAATGGTACAGAAGCCAATTCAATACATCTGATTTGCACAATCCAGGCCAGGAGGAAGAAGAAGAAGAACAAGAAGCCATAGCCCACACGGAGCCTGAACAATGTAGTACTACCATCCTTGCAATCTCACCTGGGGGAAGCAGCTTGGTCTTCTTGGAGGACGAGGAGAAGAGCTTCTTCTTGGCGAGCATCTGGAAAAGCGACGCCACGCACGACGGCGCCGGCTTCTGCCGCTCGACGATCGCCAGGCCGTTGCCGCCGCCGCCGGCGCTCGCCGCGGTGGCGGAGCTGCCGCCCTTCATGCCTCCACCCGCTCCACACGCACACGCCCACAAGAACAAGAAATTCAAACTCAAAAATCTTTCAGAGCCTCTTCTTGCTTCCTCTCTCTCTCTGACTCTCTCTCTCTCTCTCTCTCTTTGCCGTTTCTTATGAGCGAATAAATGCAGCAAATCCTGGAAAACCAGTCGCTTCAACTTTTTCTCCGGATAGGCATTAATTGCCACATCAAATTCTTCATGACTTTGCGAGAATGCCTTTGCAGCAACAACAGCTCGAGAAAGAACTATGGCTTATGGCCAAATGCTAGAGAACAAAAGGAGAAGACTACTGTGGCAGCAGCACTCCAACTCTTGCTCAAGACATGACTATGCATGCCATTATTCCTCTTCCTACACATAGAACCGGAATGGATCAACACTCTGCCTGAATGTTCTTGTATCTACTCCTGTTTGTGAACTCTTCTAAAAAATGAAATGCTATAATAAACCTTGAGAAAAAAATATTTGGGGATGAATCTAGAGCAAGTGGGCGATGACTGGATGAGCCAAATGGTGGAGTTGGAGACTGGGGAGGAGGGGGTCCGGGAGAAAAAGAGAGGGGCTTTTGGGTGGCAATAGGAGAGGAAGAGACATCTCAAGCTGCTTTTGTTTCTTTTCTTTCTTTTTTTTATGTGTGACTGCCTGTGTATGTCATGGGTAGCTGGCTGGCTGTGCCAGGTTTTCTCGGCTTTTTTTGCTGATCTCTCCTTTTTTGTTTGCTTCCTTGGCCGTCTAGCTGTACTATTTTTTAGGGTTCTTCTTGGAGTTTGCACTTTGGACTGGTCTAATCGTAGACTATGTTTAGATCGAAACTTTGGATCCAAACTTCTAATTCTTTTCATTACATCAACTTGTCATACACACATAACTTTTCAGTCACATCGTACCAATTTCAACCCAAACTTCCAACTTTGGAAGGAACTAAACACAGCCGTAAGTGATTAGTATCAGTACTCCTTCTATCAAAAAAAATAAGTAATAATCTAGACAATTCATCCACAAGTTAGTTTTTTTTAATAAGAAGGGAGTTTCCTCGATACTGTTTCATGTGAATCTTCCAAATACTTTTAGAAATATAGAATTTTTTTTCCATATCTCAAACGGCCCCTAAAAGTCTAAGATGAACGAGCAAAGAAATTATACATTTTTTGTGGAAATTTTCTCCTTGGAGTAGCTGCCCACCTTCATTTCCTGGCCGTCATTGTTGGTATGTTTGATTGTATACGGCTGAGGCTAAGTAGATTCTAAGCAAGAAAAAGGGAAAATGATGTTGCTGTCTTGTTGGATGGTAACAGTAGTTGCACGACCAGATTGTAACATTCTACTTACCAAAACAAGGCAATCTCTGTATAGTACTTAATTAGAATCACCGTGTCTATTATCTAGCACTCCCAGATTCAGGCTTTGTACTGACAGAGCTGGTGTATCTACCTTTTGGTTGATGTTTAGTTGTGGGGTCAAAGCAAAGAGAAGCAAGGTTGTTGCATACGGGCAGCTCAAGTAACTGAAGTAGAAAGTCTAGTATACTTTGTACTGCTGATCAGGACAAGGTGACATTTGGACAGTTTCACAGTATTGTTTTCTCCTTCTGTCTGTCAGTTTGAAATGGACGGTACTCCTAATCTACACATATGACCCAGACAAGTGTTACACTTTTCAAATGCGCCTAGTGTTTCGTAATGGCAGATTTAGTACGATATCTTGAGACTTTAGCGTCAAATTGTACAAGACAACAAAGAAGAAGCTGACATTTTTTAGTTATGAGACGGCTGAACTTGAGTGCTGAGCCCACTAGTATACTTGTAAATCAAATCTGCAAGTGGACAAATACAAAAGATTTCAAGACCAGTTAGTCAAATGCAACCGTATCAATAAATATTTAAGTCTTATGGAAGGACATTCTTGGGTATATCGTTGACTGCTAGAGCTATTCTTGGACATTCTTGGAGTAAGTAGCAAAGATTAGCTCCTAAATTGCCATTCAGTGCATCAAAGCGTAAACCGCACTCCGGAAGGAGGAAACACTATCTCACGTCAATCGAGAAATTTCCGCCCAGCTATAAAGAGAAATTTCCACTCGGCTATAAAAAAATCGTGGCTTATTCAATAAACCTGATAAAAGTTGGCTAAGTGGTTATTGTACTGTGACACAGTATTAACAAAAACTGATTGTCTTTACTGCAAGAGCATATGTGATATTCATGTCAATTACCACCTAGTTGTTGATCGTTGGTAAATTTAGTTCATGTGTATCTTTATGTGATATTCACATACTGCAAGAGCATATGTGATATCATGTCAATCGTGGCTTCTTTCTTATGTTGTTTTCGACATCCATACAATCTATAATACATATGTTTGATTATTATTATTTTCCTAATTATATATTTGCAAAAATAGTAAAACATTTATAACCTTGTGGAAGTGGTTTTCATGATAAATCTATTAACATCCTTTTTACATATTAAAATTTAATATTTTAAATGTATTACTCCCTCAATTCCATAATATAAAGTATAACTATTTTTTTCATGTGTATCATAATATAAGACGTACATGCATGCATGCAATTAATTAACACATCTTCTCTACTATATTATTATTATTTTTAAATTATTCACCCTCAAGATATCTAAATTCTATTAGGTCCATGTATTATATTTATTAGGGTGATCCAAACTAGAAGATGATAATAATTGTTTATTGATCTTTAGGTTAAGGATGATTGTGACTTATATTTTAAAATGGAGGGGGATAATGGTTTATTAAGAATCTAAGATTTGACTTCACGAGCTGCATCATCGTGAAAACGGAGGTAGTAATAACACGTCATATTTCAGTTTGACTAATATGCCTGCTGGAAAGGCTAAGCTCTCCCACGGCCCCACCCGTCCAGTTCCAGGCTCTCAGAGATCACTCATCCTAACAGCAAAATTGAATCAACTGTACTATACCTACCGAGAGATGTATATCCCAGCCTCTCTCGGATCCTTATCCCAGTTGCAGCAAAGCGTACAAAAAGAGTACCACGTACCATTAAGTACTCCACAGTGGAATGAGGCAAACAAACAGCCTGGCCAAACAGAGGACCTCCAACACTCACCATGGTCCCAGAGCACCAAGACTCCTCCTTTACAGGCCCACCTTCAGTCTGACCTGCAGATACGAGCAAACTGTTCCGCATGCGTTCTGTGCCATATCCATGGACCATCCAAAGGTAAGCAGTAGTTCTGCAAAAGAAATGCTACTGTAGTAGTAGAAAAAAAAAAACTACTAAGGCTGTTTTTTCTCAAATACTCCCTCCGTCTCACAATATAAAAAGTTTTAGAATTGGATACGGTTATTAAAAAAGTAGATACAAGTGAGTGATAGAGGATTGTGATTGGATGAGTAGTGAATGTACGTGGGAAAAGTAAATGGTGGAGGGTTGTGATTGGTTGGGAAAAGAATGTTGGGGAAAAATTTGTTATATTTGGGACAAATCATAAGGGCAAAAAATTGTTATAGTTTGAGACGGAGAGAGTATATCTTATATTAATATTTACCTATTCGAAACCACGTCATTACAAGTATTTTTTATACTACGAGACATGCCATTTTCTACACACTGGACACTATTGGACCCACGTGCAAGCATGTATTTTTCATTCACCCAAAATACCCCCGCTACATATCTTGTTCTCGCATCATTGATATGTGAGCCTTACACGTCATCCTAACTCGGTCATCTCCTTGCAGATGGAAGATAAATGGGAATGGACACAAAACGGACGAGGATGGTGAGGTCTGTCGCCACTAGCGTAGCACGCTTCCTTCAGGCAACTGCCGCACGACAAGTGCGATGTTGACTTTGTCAGCCTGTTCCCTCGCTACGGCTCTCATCGCTCTTTGACTCCTTGATGTTGGCTCGCTCACCGTCTACCTCATGCCATGATGGTCATGGATCTATCGCCGTGGTAGTCTCCCTCAATGTCGGTTTGTCCATCGTCCCATTTTCTGCTGCTCTTGCTTTGCCTCTCCGAGGATTTATTTGTAAAATACTTGTTTTGAAAATGGTCAAAATATAAGTATTTTTTTTATAAATAGATCTTCAGTGCCAAAGTAGATGGCGTCGAGCACCTATTTATAAGGAAAAAACTATTTACATGTTGGCACTATTTTTAAAAATATATTTAGAAATAGGTCCTCGTCATCAATTTTTTTTTGGTACTGACCTCTATATATTTCGTTTGCTGGAGATATAAGGGTGTCGGTGTTAGTGTCGTTGGTTTAGAGACGTTGAACTTCGACAACAACATCAGAAAAGGGTCTAATCTTAAAATAAGTTTATCTATCGATCCATTTATAAAATAAGTTATGAAAATATGCCATAATATAAAAAAATCTATGCCGCTTTGGCGACGAGGAAAAAAGGTGTGTTTTGAGTTGCGAATTTTGTATGTGATTAGAAAGCAGAACCATTGCTTTTGTACTTGCAGAAATTCATTTTTTGCAGGAAAAAAATGGAGTTGTGGCCGGTCAGCTTAAATTGGATGGGCGCTTGTCTTGAAGGCGATAGCACGCGATACGGTTGGCCTTATTGTCCGCGCTGCGTTGAATTGACACTACTGACTCGCATGTTTAGGCATTGAAGTGACTGAAAACGAGGGGTAGTTAGTGCACATTCCTTTTACCGCTGCAAGAGTTTCTGTCATCCTTCGTACTCCTGTGCGTAGATTGTGCTCAAGTGTCCATTGTCCGTTATTGCATGCAAAGTCCTGTCTAAATTTCTTATTCCGATAAAGAAAAAGTTCATTTTAACCCCTCAATTATTCGTTCTATCTATCTGAAACACACCCTCAAACTCTAAACTGGGTATACCATACTCTTAAGGAATATGTTTTTTTCCTGAAGATAAAAATAAATATAAAGATTAAGTGTTTTACGTAAAATGAGGTAGATTAATATATAATTAGCTGAGTTTTAATTATTTCAATACAGTTCCGTTGACCCCACTCTCCTCCCTCTGGTTTTTTATTAAGTTGTACTGATGTGGTGATCTAATCAAGCAAAAAATAAATAATTGGACCCACATATGAGCTGCTAACCTGCCATCTCTCTCCTACCCTATCTCTCTCTTTCCCTTCATTTTTTTTCTTCGTGAGATGAGCTCAACGCTAGCAAAGAGTCGTGGAACCATGGTCCCCACTATCAATGGTCCCCACTATCAAGAGTGATCGGCTCTAACGTGAAGAGTTGAGACCATTATTCACGGTGGAGACAAGATATTTATTAACGAAGTTCGGTCGAAACCTATATCTCCGGAGTTTTAATTATAGGCGCTTCTCCCCAACCAACATAGCACCTAGCCACTACGAGTTCATAGCATCGGTACCATCATCTCCCAGTATGTCTACATTATATTATAGTTATCATGGTTACATTACTTTAACTTCACTTCCTATCACTTATTATAACTTTGAATTTACTTATTATGTAACTGCCTTGTACTCTCAAAACCGGACGGAAAGAAAGCACTATTTCACTGAACTAGATACCCTTAACGGCAACAAGCAACAGGATGTGCACACACGAAACGACCTGCCCGTGCGATGGAAAAAAAATAAACAAAAGAAAACAAGCAAAGAAAAGGATCGTACGGGTGCAGTTGACACCTGCCCGGACGACCGGACGCCTACGCCACAGGCCAGTCACTTGTCCTTTGCATTGCATCGCAAATTCGCATCCATCCAACGGTGTCAGCCAACAGCAGCCAGCAGCCGCACCGCCACGCGGCTTGGAGAAAAAAAATGCCGTGTCTCGCCGCTGTTCCGCCGGTGTCGGTGGCGCTTTTGGCCCCGGCACTGTACGGTGATCTTGTCTGTTGTCTGTGTTACTTTGTTGATGATGTAGCAGCGGTCGGTCCGGTACTAGTCTCTTTCTGGTCGTGTGTTGGTGCTGTCGGTGTGTGGGGATGGTATATTTTTTTTCTTTTTTTTGGTTATGACCTTTTAGGGTTATAATCTTATAGTTTTTTCCTATTCTATTAATGGAACTTCACACCGTCTCGTGTGAGTAGTTAGAAAAAAACTAATGATGATCAGGTCAAAGCTTAGCCAAGAACGAGATGATTGGCTCTGCTGCCGGCACCGCCATGGACAAGAGAAACGGAGTAGACCCCCGGTTGCCGTACCTGAAAATCAGGCTCTGTTTTGAAAGATGGTCTTTTTCATAATAGTACTACTAATTGGCACACACACCTGCAAAGTGCGTGTGATCTGGGCGTGCACCCGTTTCGGAGGTGGTGGATTTGGTTGCGAGATGGCGACCGGACAACCGAGGGAGTGTGGTTGTTGGTCCAGTGAAATGAAAAACTGACAAAGTGACATGGATGGTAATGGTATGCGGCTCAAGTGCCAGAATTGCTAAGGGAAGCTTCTGGCCCAAGGTCCAAAATACTGGGCTATAGTTTTGGGTGTTTTTATGGCCCGTTTCTAACAAAAAGAACACTGATGTTCAGGACACATTTAATGGAATAAGTCCACTCTGACTCCCTCGACTATAGCTCCAATCTGATTCATATAGTTGAACTGCAAAACCGGATATCAGACTCATCATGAAAGAAAAAGAAAAGAACAAAGAATGAGAGAAGAAGAAAAATGTGACACTGATTATGTGGGTCCCAAATGCCTAGTTGGATTATTTTTTTCTAATTAAGAAATCGATTTTAATCCGATTTTTGTTAGCACTATTTTTAAACTGCTAGACGGTTTTTTTCGTGTGAAATCTTTCTTTATATACGTTACTTTATAAATCCACTTTTCAAGTTTAAAACAAATCGTGCGCTAATAGCTTTTGTTTTTTACGTGTTCCGACTTTATCTTCATCTTGAGTGAACTTAAGCGGGGCCCAATCACGA
The DNA here is from genome assembly GCA_000338895.3 of Oryza meridionalis. Lineage (NCBI taxonomy): Eukaryota > Viridiplantae > Streptophyta > Magnoliopsida > Poales > Poaceae > Oryza > Oryza meridionalis. The sequence goes on from CM002528.2 coordinate 27,657,636, forward strand.
GACGAATCCCTAGCCCTAATCACTATCATATATAGTAGTACTCCACTTAAGTAAGTACATACTCCTTCCTCGGATTCATATTTTATTCCAAAATAGTTGTCACATTAGTGTACTATTTGTCTCATCAATCACTTCCAATTCAAATCTGTCTTTTCTACTGTCAACCACACTCTTATATTCAACCATACAATATTTAATAAATGATACTATAGTTTTTTCCCTCAAACTTTAATCTATGCCAATTAACCTAGAACAACAAGTAATATGGGAGGGAGGGAGTACTAGAGAATTTTGAAGGCATAAAAGCTCTCACAGCTCCCCTGGATTGTTGGCAGAATCTGCCACCCCCTGGAACTCTACCGAACAGCACCATAGCTTGACATTGATGGTTGATGCAGCTCCACTAATCCACGGACTCGCGTGTTGGGGATCGGAGGACTTCATGTTGAGCTGAGCTCCGTTTCGTTTCCTTCTCACAGCTCGGGGGCAGCCGCAGCGCGTGTGATGCTGATGCCACGCGACGGCGCGAACACAGCCAAAGCCAAGCCGCATAGCCGCTTGATTAACAGTGCAGTGGAGGCATGGGTAAAAATCACCAAAATTATCGATCTTTTGGTTACGAGATTGGTGGCTCGACGTTTGAAAGCGAAGCGATGCGATGGCGTCCGCGTCTCGTTTCTTTCTTTGGGCCCAGCTTGGCCACGTACGTCGTACGTATCGCGACGTACGTCACAGCTCAGCGCAAAAAGGCCTCCGCATCGGCAGGGCCCAAGTGTAAAACGTGCTTTCGGTGCGCAATCATACGGCACGCGGTACGGTACAAACAGCGAATTCCATGTACCGCAGTAATTCGCTGTTATATGTAGCTTGGACAATTTGTTAAGATTTGCCAGATACGTAATTTGTTAGACCGGATATATTTATATTATTGGAAAAAAAAAGATGTGTTAAGATGGCACGTCCAAGTGGTGCTTCAGGTGGCTTAAAAAAAGCTACTACTCACTAGCGGCTAAATCATATTTTCACTGGTGGCCAAAGGTAAGAGAAAATAGAGTAATTTTACAAGCAAGGATTAGCCACTTGCATAAATATATTTTTACTGACAGGTATCTAAAAAGCAACATTTGCCAAAATCAATATTAACAGACGAAATGCTTAAGCCACCTGCGACACAAAATATTTTTGGCACGAAAAAAAATCAGCAGATCCTCCAAAATCCCCTACCACCCATAATCCATTCACCAATCACAACTTCCATCACAAACCTCATAATCCATTCAACAAATTCATTAACAAACTTTATAATCCATTTACAAATTACAAATTCATCACAAAGAGTGATCAGAGAGAGGATCATGGAAAAATTCATCGGCGAAAACCAGTAGAAGAGGGAGGGAGGAAGGTGTTTGAATTTTGCTTTTTCACAATTAAGCACACGAGCAGGTTTTTTTGACAACTTTGTTGACTGCTTGCCAAGAGAGTAGTATACAAACTGTCTATTCTTTTTGAAGGAATGGAAATATGGAATGATGGATGAATACGCACGCTTCTTAGGCTCTTAAACGATGTTTTTAATAATTTTTTTGTATAAATGAATTCTTATGAAAATGTTTTAAATCTAATTTTTCAACTTTATAATATTTAATTTATTCATCCCAATCAAATATTCCAAATCATTCATCAATTTAACCACATTGGAAAAAAATGAATAGGGACCATTTTGGCCAAGAAGCAAAAGAACAAAGAAAAAAACAAAGTGAAATCATGAAAAAAACGACCGGCATATCTCGGCCGTCCGATCTGCGATGAACGGTTGCTAGCCGACCTCGAGCCGTCAGACCCACATTACGGCGCTCTCTGCAGTTTGAATCGCATGGACGCTCCTATTATTCCGGGGTGGGCCTGGATGCAGCCTCAAAAGCCTGCGTTGGTCGTGCAGGCCGAGATAACTGCCACTTACAAGCGGGCCCATCTCCCCCCCGGCCAGGCCTGCACGTATCTCTTCCCTCCTGCCACTCACGTACCGGCTTAACCCTGACACGTGGGCCCGACAACATCGTGCCACAAAGTACACATCCTGATTCCCTTTTAATGGGGCATAATGTTGCGTTTAACTCGATCGATCGATCGACCATGTATATAAGTATATGTGTACGGACTCGAGTATACATACATGCATGTACATGTGCGTTTTGTACGATGTGACAGTGAGCGAAAGGCCGGTCTGATCGTTCGGCCTATAGCAGCAACTAAAATTAATCTATATGTAAACATTTTATATCTACGTACTTAATTGCTTAAATGCTACTCCCTAATTAACTGGAGTACCAATCTGTTTTATATTATATGATGTTTTATTTTTTTTTCCTAAGTAAAGAAGGTAATACCACCAAAATTTTGAATCCAAAACAAATGTATTATTAAAATACATTCAATATAAGATCGAGTGAACTAATTTAGTATTATAAATGTTACTATTTTTTCTATAAACTTAACCATAATTAAAAAGTTTGATTAGAAAAGATGTTAAAGCGTCTTATATATGAAACAGAGAAAGAAACGTTGAAAAACAAATAATTGTAACAGATTAAAAGTAAGTTTATAATTAAGTTTCAATTTTATTTTTGTTGGCTGATAAGTTAAAAGGCAAACCATGGAGGCGTCTCTTGACCTAGGATGTCAACAAAGACAAATAATAGCATCGCTAGATAGAAACAGTGCTGGAAGCAGGCACCAGTAGCTCGATGATTGCATTAGAAAGAGCGATGCTAAAGGCTTTCCCTAATCCCTTTCTTTTCAAGCGGCCTATGCCAACTAATAATGTACATAACGCAAAGCTAATTTCGCTCCACTTGAAATGCTACAGTCTGCAATGATAGCGTTGCTCGCATTTGATATTTGCATGATACTACTACTGCTGCTACTGTGTGTTGTGCCGTGTCGACCCCAGTGGAGGAGAGGGAGGGGTCCAAAGAATCCAAAAAATGCCCGGCCCATCAACCTAATTCTCTCGTTTTATTTTTCTTTTCTGAAAAAAAGAGCCTAAATACGTCACGTAATCCCCTCTCTCTCTCTCTCTCCCCGGATATTTTTATCCATTGGGTAGCCCCCAAGAAAAAGCATGGACCCGGACCAGAACCCGCAAAACCCAGCCACGTAAGCAGCACGGGCACAGCCAGAGCTGAAGAAGAACTGATCGATAACGAGAGCGACACAGATCGATGAGAAGAAGTACAGGTACTAGGATGAATTAGCAGATGGATTACAACAAGCACACCACTGTACAAAAAAAAAACAAAAAGAAGAGAAAAGAAAACAACATATGCTGAAGTGAAGAAGAAAAAAAAAAGAAGAAAAAACTGAAGTTGAGAATGACAAAAGCACGAGCACCTACCGGCTCGACGAGACAGAGTAGTCCTAGCAGTTATAAATCCGGGCGCGGCTCGATCTTGAGCCGCGATGTGGTGAGGGTGAGGTAGGTGGGGTCTTCAAAGTTTGGAGGATCTTGGCGGCGGCGGCGGCCGCCGCCGCCGCCGCCGCCGTGCCGGAGCAAGCGGCGGCTACTCGTCCGGCACTCGGTACGCGTCGGCGGTGACCTCCGTCAGCCACAACCCAGGGAACAGCGTCTGCACATGAAACAGTAGCAACCACTGTGAGTTTGAGTTTGGATGGCAGGAGTGCCATTCTTGCACACAACAATTTAGGTTTAATAAGATATTAAGTATAAGCATACGCTTTAAGCTGTATTGTATCGAGGGAATAAATAAGAGGAGGGCTAATTGGGTGATTAATTAAATAATGGTGGTTTGGGAAGGGGAGGGGGAGGGGTAGTGTGGGGAATTCGCCTTACATCGAGCTGCCGCTGTACGACGCGCGGCCGCTTCCTCGGCCGCCGCCGCGGCCGTGAGCCGGTCAGCGCGTAGATGTCCTCCTCGATCTCCTCCGGCGTGAGCGCCACCGAGAACGGCGCGCGCTTCCGGCGCCGCGACGACGACGGCACCGGCACCGCCGCCGCCGCCCACGACATGGAGGCGGCTGGGCGCCGCCGCGTCCGCTGCCGAAGGTTCCACGGCCGCGCTGCACCGTCCGCTTGCGGCTGCGCCAGGGGGAGAAGTGGAGGCGGAGGCGGCGCCTTGAGCTCGGGCTCGGAGTCCGCCTCCGCGGGTAGCCTCTCGGGCTTCGCCGTCGTCGTCGTCGTCGTCGTCGGCGGCGGCGGCGGCGGGGGTGGGGGGCTAGGCTGGGGCACGCGGAGACGGTCGGCAGCGTCGCGTAGGTGACCCATGAGCTTCACCCGGAGCTCCTCGATCCCACCGTCGAAGGGATCCTCGCCGACGACGACCTGCGCGGCGGCGCCGCCGCCGCCGCCCCTACGGTTAGACGACGAGCGTCGACGATCGCGCGCGGCGGCATCCCCACCCGCCGGTAACGCTACCACCGGGAGCACCGACGGCGGCGGCGGCAAGCGGTGCGCGGGAGTTGGCGGCGGCTGCCCCCACGGCTCGAGGTGGTGCGCCGACGTCGCCGCGGGCGGCTTCGCCCGCGGATCTGCCGTCGCCGCCATGGCCCAGCTTTTCTTCAGCAGCCGCGGCGGCGCTGCTCGGAGAGGCGGCGGCGGCGGCGGTGGCCGAGTCGACGAGCGGCAGAGAGAGAGAGAGAGAGAAAAGGCAGAGAAGGTTTTGAGGCCACAGGAGGTGGGGTCGCGCTCGCGTTTTGTTACCGTCGCTCGCAGCGCCGAAGTGGCGTGTGGTGCCCGAGTGGCATTCTCGTCATTTCCATGCCACGGACTCGGGGCGCCCGAGGTTTACGCCATCCGAAACCCGCTTTACCCTTTTTCTCCCACCGACGGGTGGGGCCCCCGATCACCAGGGTCCCACAAGTCATAGACGTGGAGGGGCGATACGTGTCATCCACGCGGGCGAGGAGGCCAATTTGTTACTACTACCAAACGGGGTTGGAAGCTGGCGTTAGCCATGTCCGTGAGGGCGAGAGGGGGGTGGGGTGTGGGGCCCACCGCGTCAGGGACCGACCGGACCGTCCGTCCATGCAGCACGGCACGGGTCCTCGTACAATCGGATTTTCGGTGTGGGCCCGGCGCGTCAGTTTGATTGATGGTGGTTTCACGCCGTCCGGCCCTGTGCTCCTGGACTCGGTCTACTCTTTCCCGGCGCGGCGACGGTGCGGGACCCCCTCCCGCGCGGTCCCCACCGGCCAGTGACAGCGGCAGCAGCCACAACACTTGCACTGCGCTTAGCTGCACTCCGTCTCCGACCCCCCTCCTCCTGAATACTCTAGTCCTGTTGCTTGTTGCTGCCCACAAGTCACACAAGCTTTTTGGCACCCTTTGCACGCTTGTCATGTCACTGCTAGTCACACTGCTATCAGATTACAGGCCTCATCTTTGTTTATGCATGTTTATCAGACAAAATTTAAATTTTTAACTTTAAATTTATAGCTGATTTTAAGGTTTTCTTATCAAAGTTTATTTTTCAGTCTTTGCTGATCGCTAAGAACACGTATATAAAAAGTTTTATTCACAAATTACTATTCGTTTACAAGTATGTCGTTTCGCTTATTCCGCGAATAAACAAAACGATGGGTTTGTACACTCTCGGCCTCATAAAAAATAAATACAGAACCAAATATAGACTATGCTCAATTTTTTTCTCGAATAAGAAAATATAGACTATGTTTATATTCATAATCAGAAGTAGTCTTTTTTTTTTCCATTTTCTTTTTTAAAAAGGAAAGTGATATTTTGATCAGTGAACCAACTATACTCCCTATACTCGTACTTGCCCGATTGAACAGTAGCACGAGTAATTTTCGAAGAGTACGTGGTGTACTATCAGTATCTTAAATTGAACCATGAGCCAGCTAGTAGTAGCTCAGTATGAAGAGACGATTGTTCTAACCTCAGGTAGATCGTACTCCGGTCAAATGCGAATTCCTTCTGCTGTTTTACGCCGTGTTTAGTTCCAAAATATTTCTTTAAACTTCTAACTTTTCTATCACATCAAAATTTTCCTACACACATAAACTTCCAACTTTTCCGTCACATCCTTCCAATTTCAACCAAATTAGTTCACTGAAAAGTTGGAAGTTTACTACTACCAATTTGTAAGCACAACACAGCACAGCTGCACGGCCTGTTGATCGATCGATCGATCGCCTGAAACGAGGAGTTGAAGGAAGAAAAGCGTCGCGTACGAGAGGTTTTATGGGATGGGGTCATGGGGGTGCGAGTTGTCGTCGCGGTGGTGTTGAATTGTGAAAGCGTCAACCTTCCAAAGCTTTGGCTTGTTTGGGCGATCGGCGAATTGCATGTTCGTTGGTGAGATACTAACATGTGCACGGAATTGAAAGGAGGAGCGGTCAACGGGGATATATAGTATATCCCGGGCAAGGCCACCGCGTCACCTCTGGTCAAAATGTTCTCTCTCTCCTTTTCCTTTTTTTTTCTCCCATTAAACTGAACAATATTTATCAAAAAATTGAGTTCTATTTTGAAAAAAAAATATTCGAATTTGGTGGAGTTACCACGTGGTTACCATTACCGTATATTAGCAGTATTATGAATATTGGTTTATGGTATATGAGAAACTTAACCAAATGGACTCTGTGGGCTGCTACATCCGTTTCATATTATAAGGGCAAGGGCAAGGTCAATGTTTATTACTCAAGATAGCATTATGGTGGAACCTATAGCAATCGTTCATAGTTGTTAGGACATCACCAATATATATGGACCAACTAATCATATAAAATAGGACTCATACAAGACTCTTGCTATTTTAATTTTCACAATTTATAAAGATAGCAATTGGCATTAAGCTAGACCCCACACTATAAAAGAACTAATCCACCAAGGTTATTTCTTGTTGTGGCCTAGATTATATTCAATACCACAATTGTTATGGCTCACCTTAAAGACCTTAAGCCTACTTTTTTGCAACATTGTGGTTGCTCTAAGTCGCTTTGACTTTTTTACTATTAAAATATTTTCAAGTTTCATCAAATTTATAAAAAATACAATATTTTTTAATATATAACAAACATATTATCGAAATGTATCAAATATTGGTTTTTATGAAATTAAATTATTGTTGTAGATGTTGCTAAATTTTTTTATAAACTTTATCTAATTTAAAGAAGTTTAACGAGGAAAAAAGTCAAAATGACTTGTAATATGAAACAAAAAATTAGTAAAGGCCGAGTTTAGATCCAAAGTTTTCCTTCAAACTTTCAACTTTTCTATCACATCACAATTTTCCTACACACACAAACTTCCAACTTTTCCGTCGCATCGTTCCAATTTTAACCAAACTTTCAATTTTGGCGTGAACTAAACACACCCAAAATAACTTTAATGCTGTTACTTTGGAAGTTTGGATGAATGCAGAGCAGCATGAGGAGAATCGTTCATTCCGATCTCATCGGCAGCAAAACAGCAAAAAAGTAGAATAAATGAAGAGAGGAAAAAGAACTGTTTGGAAGCAGGATCTCAGCTTAATTATGATGGGCAGGCAATAAATTGTCTAAATCTTTTTCTGAATGAGGACCGTTGAAATCAATTAAAGGAGGGATAGCAAGTGCCTGCTTGATTTAATTCTGAATAAATGAAATAGATCTGTTTGTCCAAGATAATGCAACTCTCCCGCATATTCTCTTGGAAAAACTATGAGAAGAAATATTCAGGAAATGAGGAGGAGGAGCACATGTTTCCCAGACATGAACAGTTGAAGAGCTGTGTATCATGGGTGCGGTTGTGCACTTGTGCTAGTGGAAGCTTCATCAGCTGTAGCGAGCATGTAATAGAATATTAGCAAGCAGCATCTCATAAACAACATTTAGGAACAGAGTGAATTGTGAATCCATTGTAGATAATTCATAAGAGCATATGCAACAATTAGGGTATCTGTTGACGTAGGAATATCATCTATACAAAGACTACACTAGGCAGCTATAAAACACATTTCTAGCATAGAAAAAAAGAGAGGGAGAGTTACATTCAAATTGTTTGGAGGGCTATGCCCAAACTGCCCCTCTTTCACTCCCTTAAAAAACTATCCGAAAGTCCAAAGCGAACCAATTAGAGTCGATCAAGGATTAAATTTCTTCTGCGCTCATAAATTTTAGCCAATCTCTTCTATACTATCATGACTTAGCATCACGAGTACCATCATAACATCATAAGATATACGCATTCACAATATTGCATACACATGTCATATATTGGCCCCCACAACTAGCTTATCAAGGCCATCGTTGCAACAAAAAATAAATGTCCAAGGGACACGTTGACTCCTTTTCAGTTGAGCTCATCCAACCAAGATCAATGTGCTACTATGACATCAAGCAAAAGGGATAAAAGTGAACTACAGAAAAGAGTTGACAAATGAAAAGGTTTGTAAAACCCAGGATCTGTAATGTCATAGTTTAAGGAGTCACTTTCAGCAATCAATACCAAAGGTAGCAAAACATTCGAGTACACCAGAATAATGATTGGCAAATCATGAGGTTTGGACTTACTCATCTCATTTCCCCTCTCCTTGGAACTGTTTACACATTCTGAAACCTCGGCGTTTTTTTCCCTGATTGGGTAAATGTTTCCTCTGAAGTCTCAGCATGAATCTGGAGTGCTGTTTGAACAGTCAAATGGTCCTGAGTTTGCATGAATCCAACATTCATTTCAAGTGATTCTGCTTCAGTTTCTGAACATGAATCCTCTGTTTTCTTCAAAAAGATTGTTCAGTCTGAAGTGAATGGTCAAGTAACCAAATACTTATAAAAAGCAGGAAGCCAATCCTTAAAAAAAAAATCAAGAAAGATATGTACAATACCTGAAAAGACAGGGAAGACCGACATGGAAGAAATCGATATGTGTTTCTGGCAAAAACTAGCGAACTGATAAATAAACCTGGTTAAGTTCTACTCCTAAGCTAGGAACTGCAACTGCAATTCGAGATGCAACACAGAATTACCGGATTGAAACCAATGCCAAAGATTTCATACCACCCAGAATTAACGAAGAACCTATCATGTATCCATGTCTCACATCCAGAAATCAAGAGTTTGAAATTCTTTCTGTTAACTGTTTCCGAACTAGGCATAAAAGAAAGAAGAGTTTGCAGAGGTTTCACGAAAGCGAGAAGCAAAACCACGACAGTCAGGTAAAAAACTACACAAGATTCATCATCAACAGCATAAGCATGGACGCACTGAATCTCTCTGTCTATAACTACGATAAGCCAATGGTTGATCTTGCTTCTCGGAAAATCCATCTCCTCCTCCTTCTTGGAGCAACTCAGAATCCCCCCTTCTGCAGCAGTTCAGGAATCAGAATCGAATTCACCAACTCGAAATCTCCCAGAACCCAGTGTCGAAAGAGATGAAAGATTTGGACTTTTGTGCGTACCTCGTTCACCTTGTAGCGATCGCGGCTCACCTCCCAGAGCGAGTTCCCAGGGCAAATCGACTGCGGAGAAGAGAAAGCAGGGAAGTGATCAGCAATCGAGAAGAAGTAAGAAGGAGAAGAGAATTCGTGGGTGGCGGATGAAGAAATCGTGCTCCATCTATGGCTGCACACGCACGTCGACTTGGCGCTGGACGCTCCTGGGCCGCTTCGCCGGCTTGCGCGGCGCCTTCCGGCCGGTGATCGCGAAGAAGTCGGCGTCGATCTCCTGGCGCGTCAGCTCCACCGAGAACCCGCGGCTCGCCCTGGCGCCACCGCCGCCGCCGCCGGCTTCCATGTTCCAGAGCTTCTTCTTCTGCAGCGCGTCCTCGCCGCCGTCCCGCCCGCCCTTCCGATACCGCAGGTTCCACTGCTTCCGCGGAGCTTCCTGCACCGCCGCCGCCGCCGCCACAGGAGCGTCGCCTCCTTTGGGCGGCGATCGGGAGGCGTTACGCTTGGGCTCCACGGCGTCTCCAGCAGCAGCGGCGGCGGCGGCGGCGGCGTTGGGTTCGGAGCCGACCACGGCGGCGGCGTCAAGGTCCCTGCAGAAAGCCATGGGCCTGCGGCAACCCCAGGCGGCGGGGAGGTCGAAGCTTCCGAACAACCCAGGGTCCCTCGGCCTCGACGCCGCCACCGCCGGCGCCTCCGACATTGCTGCGGCAGCCGGGGTCACCGTCGCCGCCGGCGAGGACTCCATTGGCAAGAAAACCACACGCGCAGACAAAGAGAGGGGATTAACCAAAATGTGTGTTGTGTGCCGCGGAGCAGTGCAGCTTAGGTTTGCGATTGCATGAGGCGGCTATATATAGCGCGGATTAATCCTCTTCTCTTCTCTTCTCTTCGCTTCTCCGATTGGAATGAAGAAGAAGAGAGAGTAGAGAAGGGTGGGGGGAAGAGAAAGGAAGAAAGGGAGCGAGGAAAATGCCGTGGTTTCCTTTTGGTTTTGGACGCGACTCCCTCTCCGCTCCGCCGTGCTCCTGCGCCGCGCCGCCTCCGTGCGGGAGTTCGGTTCGGTTGCCCCCGCGGATTCTGGTCGCCGATTTGCCCCGTTTCTCGAGCCACATGGCCCGTGTGGACCGTCGGATTGTGATCCGGTGGCCTAGGAAGGGGATGCCCACACCGGTTTATTTTTGCTCTCTCTCTCTCCCCTTTTGTTCACCGGTTTTTTCTTTTGTTGAGGATGTTCATCTTGTTAAAGAAAAAAAATCGAAGATATTTTCTCTTGTGAGCATGTAGAGACATGTGAGTAGTATGAACATGTATTTACCTTTCTTGTCATAAGATTAAAACAGACGATATGTGTCTACGTATGCATCCATATCAGATTTATGATGTTTGTAGGTGTGTCACGTGCCTCGTCGGTCGCCTGTATCGTCAGCGTGATAGCCTTTTTGTAAAGGCTGGAATGACAACCGCTTACGTTTCGAGTTGAGTTCTAAAACATAAGAAAATGAATTAAAAGAATGGCATCTCCAGGATACATTTGGATACATGACATGTGCTTTTATTTGCTTCCAATTTATCTATGGCGTTACCTGAGTTAAATCCCTACGAGCTTTAATTGACGTGCTTGGCTTCCATCCTTATCTTCTAGACCTCCATAAGACTAAAATAAGCAAATATTAAAGCGCTCTTTACGAAACCATGTAACACATAATTACAAAAAGCGTGAGTCGACATTGGGGCCACCAAAACCGCCCGGTGCCACATCTTTCATGCCTTGCATTTTAAAGGAAAAAAAAGCAATTTAGACTGTACAATCAAAACTTAAGATATGATGTCATTGACACAATCATGTGTTACACATAGCAGCTCATAGCCGAAGAATGGTAAGTATGTTATATCAACATCCACATCTTTTCGTTTGTAACTCTATCAACATGAACTAAGAATATTGCTCTTAACATTGTGATGAAGCATTTGGTTCATGGCCACAACCATGATTGACTACAGTTTCTTAATCAACATAGCCTGGATCTCATGAACTTATTTCTCCACCTCAAATTACCATTTTCTAAAGAAAAATTTGCTAGTATAGAATGCCACACTTTGCTTAAGACTTTATGGGAGTGCTAACCTCACCGAACAAGCCATTAGAACTTGTAACTATGAAATGGAGTATATAATATAACAATGTGTACCATCTCAACAACAATAGAAACTGACATCATTAAAACATTACTTCATTTTCAAAAAAAAAAGAGGCAAAACTTGTCAAAGGTTCATGTTCTTCATACATAGTCATATGCCCCATCGGTCATCTGTGTTGTCCGCTTGGTAGGCTTTTGTAAAGGTCGGAAATGATGAACACCTAGCTTTGAATTCAACAAGACAAGAAAAGAACAAAAAAGGATGGCATCTCTATGATACATTTAGATACATGACGTGCGCTTTTATTTACTTCTAATATATCTCTAGCGTGGCGTTACCTAAGCTAGCATCCCTACAAGCTTTAATTTATATGTCTGACTTCTATCCTTATCTTTCAATCCTCCATAAAAGTAACATAAGCAAATGAAAGAATTCTTTACAAAACCTATGCAACACCTAATTACAAAAAGGTGCTTGTTGATATTGTCGCAACCAAAACTGTGTGGTGTTGTTAATTTTTTGCATGGCATATTTTTTAGTTAACTTGCTTTTTTTTTCAGAAAGCAATCTAGACTATAGAACCAAAAACTTAAGGGCTTGTTTAATTTGCTGCCACTTTTAGCCTTCTTACTACTTTAAACGTACTTCAGCCATTACTACTTTACCAATTTTTATCAATTCTAGAAGCTTCCTCTCTTAGAACTATACCAAAATTTGGCAAATACATCAAACCAAACAAAGCTAGTTCTACCAAAATTTTAGTAATGCCAAAATGTGGTAAATTTGGCATTACCAAAATTTGAAATGGTTAATTTGGGCAATAAAGTGAAAAAGCCCTATGTCACGTGATGCCGACGACACGATCACGAGTGTCGCGCGTAGCAACTCATAGCATCGGAATGATGAGTGTATTATAGCAACACCTACATCGATAGTAGTAGCTCCATTACAACATGAACTACTTTCTTTTAGCTAATAACATAAAATGGTTTTAATAACACCACAATGTAGCATTTGATTCATAGCCCATAACTATTAGGGAGCGAAACCAACAGGGAGTAATGCTAGGGCTGGCCCATTATGTATGTTGGGCTACGCATCTGTTTTATAATGGTCCATTATATGTTTACCCCAGGTTTGGGGCCCCAGAGGCCCAGACCGTGACCCAATTGATTGCCCAGGGCCTAAATCCGCCTTGACAACTATGGTGCGTTATACTTTCTTAATTTGTTAGCTTTTTGCTGGGAACTCATTTTGATCTCCACTTTAAGTTGCCATAGTTCTCCTAAACAAATGTTTATAACACCATATTTTGCTTAAGATGTTACGGGAATGGTGATCTCACCTAAACAAGGCATTAGAACTCGTAAGTTGTATCTATATAGTGAAGCATGTAATGTGAGAATGTCTCGACGATAATAGCATCAACATGAACTACTTTGTTTTGAAAAAGAAAACGCGGGAAAACACTATATGAAACTATTTTTTTTAAAACCGAAGCCAGGCTAAGCTGGAGTTATACTAAGGAGAATAGAAAGACTATATCAAACTATTGAAAGTAAGTATTTTAGGGCCCCTTTGATTTGGAGGAAAAATATAGGAATTTTAGAGGATTTCAATCCTATAGGAAAATTTCCTATGAAGCCCTTTGAAACAAAGGATTGAATGCTATCTAATTCTTTGAAATTCCTATGGAATGGACAATTATATAGAGATTTTGGAGGAAATTTAGCAAGAGCTTCAACCTCTTGCTAACTTTCTTTTGAGTCTATATCTCTCATCCAATTCCTGTGTTTTTCCTGTGGTTCAATTAAATGGTTATTCATGTGTTTTTCCAGCGTTTTGCAATCCTTTGTTTTACACTTACATTCCTATTAAAATCCTATGTTTTTCCTATTCCTACGTTTTCTTAATCCTACGATTTAAAGGGGCCTTACTCTTTTATAAGAGGAGAAGAAACACTGAACGCTATTCAAAAGAAAAACATGCGTCGCATACAAGAAGCTAGCCGAACGTCTCTAAAAAAAAAAAAAAGCTAGCCGAACGTCAGATAACCGTCTGTTGCAACGCAATCGTACTCGTTGACAGCAGGAGCAACCCGAAAACCACCGAACCTCTCACGACGCCGACGGGGCCACGCGCCGTCCGCCCCCCTGCTCGCGTCGCCCCCAGGCGATCACACGACGCGCTCCCGCACACGCAGCGGCTGCGGCGCATCGCCACCAAAATCGCGGCCCCGCCGCTGCACCCAAAAACCGCCTCCGCCACCGCTTACCCATCCACGGATCCATCCGTCAGAATCACACGAGGCGCCGAGGCGGAGACACGGGAAAAACCCAAAAAAAACGCATACGCCACACGCCCACGGCTCGGCTCGTCTCGTCTCTCCCTTTCTCTTTTTAAAACCTGACCCGCAACATCACCCTCGCCTTCTCTCTTTCTTCCGGCTTCCCCTTCCCTCCCTCCTCGCACCCACCTCACCTCCCTCTTCTCATGGTCCTCATGGCCGCCGCCGCCTCCGACCACCTCACGGCGCAGGCGAAATCCTCCCCCTCAGCGGCTCCCCCGGCCGGCTCCACCACCCGCACTCGCCTCCACAGCTTCTCCTTCCCGACCACGTTCGGTTGGGGCACCCATCGCCTCCTCCGCTGCTCCAAGAACGGGGACTCCGCTCCCGCCTCCGCCTCGCCCCCGAAGCAGCCGCACACCCCGTCGCCGGAGAAGGGGCAGGAGACCTCCGCTGGAGGCGCCTCTCGGCCGTCGCGGCCTTGGAACCTCCGCACACGCCGCTCCGCCACCGTGGCGCCCGACGCGTCGAGATCGGAGGCCGCGGGGAAGAAGGCGGCGGCGGGAGGAGGGCAGGCGCTGCTGCACCCGCCTGCGCCGTTGCCGGTGGTCGCCAAGAAGAGGGGCTTCTCCGTTGCGCTCACCAGGGAGGAGATCGTCGCCGACTTCATCGCCATCCGCGGCACGGCGCCGCCGCGCCGGCCCAAGAAGCGCCCGCGCGCCGTGCGGCTCGAGCTTGATGTAAGGATTTTCGAGCCTCCGCCTCCGCGTGCGCTTCATGATTCCTAATTTTTGGGTCTCGATCGGGGGGTGCTCAATTTTTGTTCGATTTTGGTTGGAATTGCAGCGGCTGTATCCCGGATTATCGCTGGCGGACGTGAACTTGGATTCGTACAAGATCGTCGAGGAGGTGAGATATCGCTCGATACGTTTGATGTGTTCCTTCGCCCAAAAAAGTTGGTTCTTTTCTTCATGTGTGTTTTTCCTCTTGCAGAGGTGATTGGCGCCACCGCGGTGAAGTCTGCAAATGAGAGCAACTTTTCAGATGTTCCCATGTTTTGCTTTTTTTTCTTCTGACGGCTAACATGTCCATCCAATAATTATGTTGGTTCTTCTAGATCAGAGGATGGATATAGATTTTATGGTTGATTGTGAATAGGTTTTCTAATTAGAAGAAAGGTGGAATCGTACGCGATGTTTGTGCCCTGTGGCATATGTGGTGTGATGTTTGGTTAGCTGTCATGTTATGTACATGGTTTCAGTCTGTGAAATATTTCTTTCGGTGCAAATTGCTTCAACTCTGCAAGTTGTTGGCTATGATATCACAATGTGGTTTTGTAGTGTTAGTGCGGATGATATTCCTTGTTAATAACTTTACTTTCTGCATTGCATAGATAGAGGGAAAAAAATGCAGCTTTGGTTTTACTCTGCAGGGCTTATATCATGTTTTGAGTTGGACATTGATACCGAAGAAAATGTTAGTGTACTTGTGGTGGAACAAAGAGATTTGAAAAGAGAAAGAAATCTCAGCTAGTGAAATTCATGTAGGAAATCAAGCTAGTTAGGGTGCGCACCTTGTTATAATCTCCTGCTCGTAAGTATAGCTCGCATTAATTTTTTTTAACAAAAGGTGTTAGCTGGCATTAATTACCTCTTCCAGAATTAGTTGTCCATTTTTACATATACCTTTGTTCAATACTACCTCTGTTTCAGGTTATAATACTTTCTAGCATTGCCCACATTCATATATATAATATGAAACGGAGGAAGTATATTTGTTCATTTTACAATATTCTGTTGTTTGCAAAAGCTGGTGCACATTATTCTTGCTTCCATAATGCTGATACTTCTGTTTTTCATCTGATCTCTGTTTTTGCATTTTGGAGGAGACGAATTGTTCACTGTTAAATAGTCATATCTTGACACTGCTTATTTGAACGATTTGCTAAGTGCATTAAGAATCTGAACTTTTGCTTATCGTTCTTGACATATGGAACACCAGTTGTGTACCTGTGTGCACTGTGCAGGAGCTGAAAGATTGCTTGTTCGTCGCATTGTGTCTTTTTTTCCATACTAACTTAGTATTCTAATTGTGCACTAATTTAGTACATTTTATTAATATATTTTGATGACATCCGTGGTGAGTCGGTGATCAGGTTTTTAAGTTATGGACGGTTGTGTTTGGAGCTGGTGTTATTGGATTATTTGATTGACAGTACGCCCTGGAGTTTTTAGGCTTCAGGTGAGTCTGGGACTTCAATTTTGTCTGTCTAATCATTTCCTATGATTGATTTTTCTTTTTCGTAAATCAAGAGTTAAAACTTAATAGCGCTTGATGTTCGCGCGATCGACTTGCAATTTTACATGTTGCACATTATTGGTTTATTTGGTTCCAGTGGTTTGCATTATGTGTCTGATGTGGTCTCCATCCAGCCTGTAGCGTCAATGTTTTTTTACTCTTGCAGACGCAGCATGTACAAGTAGCCATTTTACTTCTTCCGTGGACATCAAATTTCAGAAATTCCTTGTTAAGTCTTTGAGTTATTTTTCAGGTAAAATGCTTATCTTTTTTGGCTGAACCATCAGTATCTATATAGTCTTTGTTCCCGACAGGCAGTGCCGTTTGGCTAGAACTAGATGTTCTTCACTTTTGAGTGGCTGATGCTTGATCAGTGCGCCCTTCCAGGCGTAACATCTCCAGTTCTCCAGAGTCCATATTTGCTTATTGTATCTACATAAACTGGAATGGATAATTATTGGCATACCTATCTAGTGTCCATGTTTAAAATATCTGCTTAAGTCATGAATTTTGGGGAAAGCAATGTTGCTGAGTGCCTTTTGGACGTGTTCGTTCTCTTCTTTTTCATCGACATGTCGCTGAGGAGATAGTTTACATTTGCGCCAACTCCCTACCCAATTCTCCTTTGAACATGTCTTTTGTCCTAGAGAGGTGACTTTACTGTACTTTCTGAATGCCTCGCATTTGGTGATGTGAGAACTTTCATCATAAAATCCAACATGGGGAATGTTTCTCTGAACGTGTGGCATGCAGGCATCAAGATCACACTCCAAGGGGATAGCCTGACCAATCTTTCAGACACATTGTAATTTTTAGAAATCCATTGACTATCTTAAGCTTCCAAACATCTAACTCTTCTGCAATTGGATTGGGAAGAACAGCACAAAACATTCCCTCAGCTATACAACAAATGCTCTGTAATTACAGTTGATGTTCCACATTGCAGTACATGAAAGGCTGGGGATGAGACTGAGAGGCCCTTTCGTTAGTCTGGCCCATACATTGGTTGGCTCATCCAGTACAGCAATCCTGCAAAATAGGCCGGAGGCAAAGCCTGGAAGTGATCTTGCACAGTTTTACAAACGAAATTTGATCATGTCAAGAAACAGTGACGAGTTCTGATATCTGAATCCTTCATGTCGTAAACTTAGAGCGTAGCTTGAACACTCTCGTGAACATCCTTTTCTACTATTGGATGAGAGGATATGAAATTGTTGGCCAAAGCTGACGCGGCTCAGCACACTTAAACTGTCTGATACTCTGTCAGTCTATTAGCTCCAAAAACGGTGCATTTGCTCGTCAGTTCTTTTTCTTTTTCAAACTAAATTGGCCAATTATATTTCAATAAGCAGAAATAAAAATGCAAAAAAGCTAATGATGACGGAGCCCAAACGCAGGTCTATCATTCTGTTGTTAACCACAACTAGTAGTCCGGTTCAATCCCTTCTGACTAGTAAGGAAGTACTCCTTCTGTCCGTGAATATAAGGGATTCTACTTTTCTTTTCACAAGAATTAAGAAAATAGTAAAAGAACATATCACGATACAAATGGTTGGAAGAACAAAGTAGTAAAAAAGTGATCAGACAGGAAATCCATAAATACAAAAGGTGATAAGTGAAAAACAAACTAGTATAAAAGATGACAAGTGAGGAATAAAGTACTGTCTTGGGATTACAAAATTACTTATATTTTCATATAAATTTAAAGGGTATAATTCCTTATAGTTTAGGATGAAATGAAAGGAGTAGTGAAATAGCCGTATGACTGTTTGACTGCAGTTGCTGGGCTTCTGCAGGGTTGCGATGCTGCATTCCATTTGGGCCGAGCCGTCCCCAAGAATCTGCTTTCTTGCGACTATCCAGGAGACTTTGGCATTCGTACACTGCAGCGAGGATACAGGCAAAAGTACTGGACTGGAGTATACTGAAATAGGGAGTACTATAGAGTATAGAGCAGTGGTATAGTACAGCACTGCGACATTATATTACAGTAGAGCCGCGTAGAGCAAAACACAGTACTTGCATTGCTGCTAATCATGGCGATTTGAGGGCAGGTGATCGATGACAGTGTATAAAAAGCCTGGCTTATGTCGGACGTGTCGCCTACAAGGTATACATACACATAAAACAATGTACAACTCTGCATACAACGTACACATACGCGTACCAACCGACCATGTGAAGTGCAATTTTTTTTGAAAAAGAAAGAGAAAAAAATGACCAGAAACTTCTGGAAGCGAGTATCCAATGCTGAAGTCCGCGACAGTAAAACGATGCTGAAAATCTGATGCCGTAGAAAACCTTGGACGACCTGGACTGATGCTGTAGAATCCAAACAAGAAAGAAAACAATCCAAAAGAGAGTGAAAAATCTCAAGACCCGTAATGCCACTGAATTCCAGCTTTTTGACCGTACGGGAAAACTGGAGAGGAGGGGTAAAAAAAAGCAGAAAGAAAGAAAGAAAGAAAAAAAGAGTAGGAGACGGGGACGAATTTGTTTGTTCCTAGCTGGCAACAGCAAGAACACCAGGCACCAACCCACACGCCCAACACAATCCTTCTCCCCCTCGATCAGTAATCACACACTAAGCGTGGCATTACCCATCCAATCATCCCAACAACAACCAGCTGGAAAATGGATGGAACATGTCAAGCATCCACCATGGCATTAGCCACCTCAAACTACTACTACTACTAGCAGCAGCAGCAGGATTAATTAAACAAACAAACAAACCAAACCAAACAAAAAAAAAATTCAGCTCCGGAAATGGAGCAGGTCACCCGTTGCATTGCAACAAACACTGATGAAAAATCATATACTAGACTGTACTCATTATCTGTCTCAAAATTCTGAACACGGTGGATAATTAGATGATTAGTACTACTCCCTACATACATACAGTGCCGCGGTTAGGAGGAGAGCGATGTGATGAATCACCACCTCTTCAAGAAAGAATACACAGATTCTGCTGCGACGAAGAACACTTCTCATCAGTTGCATAGCTTAGCTTCTCTCTCTCTACGTTAATTACCTTTGTCTCTTCTTTCTATGTCACTGGCTGCTTTTTCTGGGCCCACCGAGCAGTGTCAGAGAAGGGCGCCGCCGGGACACTGGAAAATTGGCGGCCTAAACCCTCGAACCCCCAAAAGCCTTCAATGAAGTGACTGCGGCGGCGGCGGCGGCGGTGCGGCGAGCTCACCCCACCATGTCGCAGTACTGCATCCGCGGCAACCGGAGCAGCCGCGGCGGCAACGGCTGCGGCGGCGGCTCTGGTTCCGTCTCCATGGCGTACAGGTAGTCGTTGGTGCCCTCGCTGCGCGGTGGCGGTGACTGATCGGCGAGGAAGCTGCGGATGGTGGCGAGGCCTGGGCCGCGCACGTCGCGCTCCCAGGAGACGGACTCGGCGGCGGAGCCCGCCCGCGTGAGCCTGGCGCGGACTGTGTCGGAGGCGTCGAGGCGGTGGATGGGCCAGCCCCAGGCGTCGGACATGCGGCGGATCTTGGACACCTGCACCGCGGCGAGGACGCGGGTGTTGGCTTTGATGTCGTCGATCGCCTCGGAGAAGGTCTTGCGCCCGGCGAAGTAGTCGACGAGCTCGGGGACGCCGATGGCCTTGCCCAGCCCGGAGTGCGCGGCGCGCTCCGCGGCGGTTGTCGTGGCGAAGTACTCCCGGAGCTCCTCGACCATGCCAGCGTCCACCATGTCGTCCACGCGGCGGTCGAGGTACTCGTCGAGGAGCGCCTCATCGACGTGGACCCAGAGCAGGCAGCACGGGAACCGGAGCGCCGGGCGGTAGTGGCGGGAGGCAGCCGCGGCGGCGGGGGAGAAGGGATCGCCAGCGGAGGCGTCGAAGTGGTCGGCGAGGAGGGCGTGGATGAGGGAGTTCGACCCACCGGCGATGACCGGCACGAGCCTCCTCGCCGCGATCGACGCGGCCGTGGCGGCGGCGAGGGACCGGAAGGACGACGGCGGGAGCTCGCCGGCCTCGGGGCGGATGGCTCCGAGGAGGTGGTGCGGCACGCCGCGGCGGTCAGCGAGGCTCACCTTGTTGGTGGTCACGTCGAGGCCGTCATAGAGCTGAATCTTGTCGGCGTTGACAACCTCGCCGCCGATCACCTTGGCGGCGTCGATGGACAGCTTGGTCTTCCCGGTGCCGGTGGCGCCGACGATCACCACCATCCTCGTATCCTCGCCGCCGGGCCGGCGGTGGACCCGCAATGGCCGGCTCGCCGCCGCCGCGGCCCGCACGAGCGTGGCAATCCTGGTGGCAACGCTGGTCATGTAGGGGAAACTAGCAAGGGAGACCCTCTCTCTCCTCCAATCCTGATTAGGCCGCCTTATGACCTTGTTTTGTCCGTTCCTAATCACAAAACGCTCATGTGCTTGTTGCTTCCGTCTCACATCTCCCAAATTCTCTCTCTCTCTCTCTCTCTTACCCCCGGGCTTCTCTTTGTTTTTTTTGCTCGAAACTGGGTTTGATTTTTGTTTCTACCCGCCTAAAAATTCTCTTTGGCTTGTGCGTATACGCGGCACACGCAGGGCAGTAGTGGGTCGCTTGGCATTGTGCGCACAACGCAGTAGTAGTAGCAGCAGCCGAGGAGACGAGACATGGCCGCGGCGTCGCGTGCTTAAATAAAGCCGGAGGCGGAGCCAAGCACCCGTATCCTGGGCGCCGGGACGTGACTCGACGACCGGGTGGAGATGTGGAATGCAAGTGGGGGACCCGGCATACGGCGTGGTGGTGTGTGCAAGTGTAACCCGGCGTTGGATTCGCCAAAAGCCGCAAACCTGCGCGCGGCTGGGCTGGGTTGGTCGTCCACCTGGAGGGAGAGTTCGCGCGGGGTCGTGGTCCCTGTCTTGGCATGCCGCGCGGCCGCGTCCACCCACCGTGCGCGGGGTCGCGGACTCGCGCCCGCGGGAAACACAGATTTCTCCTGTATTTTCGGGGTTTTTCCCCCGCCTTTCGGCGACGCACGCACCGCCGCTTCGTGTGGCGCCTAGACTACTGGCCGGTGACGGTGAGTGCAGCCACCGGTGCACGCTCCCATCCCGGCAAGGAAAAAAAAAAAAAAAGAGGAGACAACCCGAGCGGCTGGCTGGTCGCGAGTCCGCGTACTACTACTACTGGTAGTAGTACGTGGTAGCGACCTCGGTTCGGTCGGTGGACGGTGATACGTTTTTTTTGACTTTTGACGATCATCGGCGACGCTTGGGGTAATACGATCCCATGTCGTTCTCTTTTCCGGGAGACAAAGCGATTGATACGCCCAGGTTCGGGTGCCGTTGAAAATCCCGGACGGTGCTGCGTCGTCGTGCCACTGCGCCGTGGGACCCTCGTAAATCTAGCGATTGCCGCTGCCCCTCCAGCGTGCGGCAGCCACACGACGGACGGCAATGGAATGGAGAGAATTTGGGGGTTTGGAGATAAGCCTCCCAGATTGGTGCTAACAACGTCTGTACCCATCACTTGCACTCTCGCACGGTCACATGGCTATACTAGCGCCCATGGCAGATCGGCAGAGGCTAGTACGTAGTACGTGGCCAGGGCTATATATATTTCTTCCCCTTGGCTTGTTTGCGGCGATGGATTGGCTCGGACACTGTCGATCGACTACAGCTACTACTACAGCTACAGCTGCTGCTGCTGGGATCTGTGCAGCTGCAGGATTGGGCCAGCCTTTTTTTCTCGCGAGGCTCTGAATTCTCATCTGATGAAAAGATGCCTCGAGGAATGACTGGCTCATCAAAGAGCACGCAGGTTCTCGGCATGGGTTTCGTTTCGTTTCGATGAGGGTCCATCTGTACTCGCCTGCGGCCTGCAAAGAGCTGCTGCCCACAGTACTGTTCCAAGTAGTTTTATTGTGCTGGAAACATTTGTGTACTGTGACTTGAATGTCCTCCAAGTACTGTACTACTGTGCGTTTGAATGTGGTCAGGCTGGTTAGAAGTACTACGAGTACTCCTACCCTGCAGTAGTTTTGGAGATTTCACCGGTCATACTCCCTCTATCCAAAAAGTTTAGGTCATAGTATTTGTTTTCATAATCAAAACCACGAAAAAAAATTAACTCAATGCACATGTAACAAATAAAAAAAAAGCTATACTGATATACTCCCTCCGTACTCGTAAAGAAAGTCGTTTAGGACAATGATTAAATTAAACCTTGAAAATATAAATCATGAATAATTCTCAAGTTGCTGAGTTTAAAAATGTAAAAATTATATGAATAGATTTGTCTTGAAAAATACTTTCATAAAAGTATACATATATATCACTTTTTAATAAATATTTTTATATAAACAAAAAGTCAAAGTTGTGTTTTGGAGACGGTGTCGCTGTTCAAAACGGCTTCCTTTACGAGTATGGGGGGAGTATACAACATATAAGTATATATTAAGATAACTACTTGGGTTCTGATTAATAATTTAATTTAGCACTACGACAATATGAAAAGATAATATCTATATTTAAGTGTCGAATACATGAAGAATATAAATATGACCATCTCATTTATTAAAAAATATAAAAATATATGCTTAAGACTTTTAAATGGAGGGAGCAGATCATATCATTAATTTTACGCTCCTCTCAAAATTTTGTCAAATAGCAACGTCCAAAAAATGCCATTGCTGTTGTTGTAGGAAATATTCCCTTATTTGATATGGTAATTTTATCTTAAACTATTTTCCCTCTTTTTTTTTATGTTTTGAACTAATCAACATCAAATATTAAGGGATAAATATAGTGTTATGAGAGTTCGTGGGTATAAAATGGAGATCTTGTATGAGCCATGAAATTGACTCTAGCTAGGTGAATGGAAATGTCACATTGCTTGGTCACATGACTCGGTCACTTGAAAGGTGACACCATGACCAAACGGAGGAAGGTTCGAAAGATAAGATGAGAAACAATCTTTAGAGGAAGAGTTAGTAGGAGTACGTGATTATTTTGTACTCCGTCGTTGACATGCATATATATTGCTGCGTTGCTATCAACCGAGAAAACTGACAGGTCAGCTCACCATGGCCGTAATATTTGGAACGGCAACGAATTGTTTCCCTTTCAAGAACAACTTGAACTAATTTTGAATTGCCACTTACGTGTGTGAGAAATTTCGTCATCGTATCACATGAATTCCCTCTAAAATACTGCTACTTTCTGAAGGTTGGCTTCAAGCGAGTGAGAGAGACCCCTGCTTTATTCTTACATATACTTGCCAAATCCTTTTGCCTTCTTCCACAGAGAGAGGGTGGAAGAGATGCGCGAGGACTTGGGGCTTGTTTGACATTTTGATTGCGACACTAGTGAATTCTGCTGCTAAGGCCCCCGTCTGTGATAACTGAAATCGATGGATTATTTGATTTTTATGGTAACCATTTGAGGATATATACAGATGAATAAATTAACTACTATAGAGTTGAAAAGTTGCTTTAAAAAGTATCCCATGAAAAATTTACATACTATAGTTTTTTATATGAAACATATCGATTAGTAGCTTTAGAAGCGTGCAAAAGAAAATCTAGAATCCCAGAATCAGAAAAGAACATGGCCGAATTCATGCACTTGCAGCTGGAGCATCAAAGCTAGAGTATAAACAGAGAACATTGCAAAAGTTTTTGGTTGGCATTTTTTATCAACTTCCAAAAGCAAAGGTTGGATTGACAGATATAATCCGATACCTCGTCTGTGCACGCGCTTATAGGTCAGAGCCCATAACCTTGCGCTGCACATAACCTTTGCCATTAGGTTGGCATATTTCGGCTGCAGTTGGATTCTCATATCAGATCAACTTGTTCTCAATGTTTTTAATCAGAAAAAAAAAATCTTGATTAGAACCAAATGAGGAAAATCTGTGGCGGTATCGAGATCTATCCGAACCCCAATTATTTAGGCGATCGAATCCCTCAAAAGCCATGCATGGCGTCAAAAGC
Source organism: Oryza meridionalis (assembly GCA_000338895.3). NCBI lineage: Eukaryota > Viridiplantae > Streptophyta > Magnoliopsida > Poales > Poaceae > Oryza > Oryza meridionalis. Next base: position 27,681,694 of record CM002528.2, read on the forward strand.
GTCCGTTGATTATTAAGGATCGATCAATGCATGCAGAGACGAATGTGTAAGATACAAGTGGGTTCACATCCTCTAGCATAATATCACTACCATTACAGACACTGACGTGTAGAACAATAAGAGAGTATGACTCACAACCAGTGACTATAATAGTAGTTATACATTATAGTAGAGAATCCTCACCCTACAAAAATGAGCTGCACCAAAGCACCAGATATGATGCGATCGCGGTCACAGTTTGGACTCTGGGAGGATGTGGTGTACGTTGTTCATCAGCAAGAGAATTTTGTGTGAAATGGTACAGATGCACATACATTTCGGTACCTTTCTTTTGCTACGGAAAGATGGAGGGTATATTGATCGGGATCTTGTTTCGCCAAAAGGAAGTAGTACGTACAGAAATCGATACGTATTTGTTACGGCCATTTTGATGTGCCCGGCCACTTACTCCAGTGGAATCAAATCAAGATGTGGCATGTCTTCTCGATCAGGGCTGTCCGTCCTCGATCGCAAGATGGTCGTCCATGCGACTGTCGTTGGCAGTTGTCACTCTGGTTAATTCCGTGTGCCCAAACAAACAAAAAAAAATAAACGGCTTATATATAAGAGTAAAATTATGTGGGCGGATGCACTTTCAATAAAAATTTAGTGAGCTCACAGATTCATCATTATCCTTGAGTATGTGTTATGCATTTCATAATACCACACGTATATTGTGTGTAGGTGAATTTTGTTGTATATATATGTGTATCTTCAACGAGGACATGAGGTTGTTCGGTCTTCTTGTCAATTGCTTGGGAAATCTAGAGAAAAAAGATTGTGAGAATCTTTAGAGGGAAAGAGACGACAATCCATCAAATAATCAATCACATCCAAGAGGGGTTGGGATGGTGCACTGGTAGAGAAATCGTTTTTAGTCCCGGTTCGTAACCCCCCTATAGTCCCGGTTTTTAAACCGGGACTACGAATCCGGGACTAAAGATCCCTATCTTTAGTCCCGGTTCAAATACCCGGGACTAAAGATCGATCTTTAGTCCCGGTTGGTGTTACCAACCGGGACTAAAGATGGGAGCGGGCAATAGTTTTTTTTTCATTTACTTACTATTTAATCTCTAATTTATTTTCTCCCAAATTAGGTGGGATGCATATTCCTAAATCAAACCCTAAAATCAAAGTACCATCCCAAATACACAAATCAATCAATCATATACACTACAGATTATACATCCCAAATCAAATCCCAAATCAAAGAAACATCGCAAATACACAAATCATGTACATCTCAGATCCATATAATAAGATTCCAAAAAAATTATACATCTCAATCCATACAATGAATCACAGATTCTTCATCTCAATCTATACCTGCATCACAAATTCTTTGAAAAAAAGGAAGCAAAGCCGCCAGTCGGCTGAGCCGGCTGCCGCCTCCCCTCCTCCCCGGCTGCCGCCGCCCCCGCCGCGCCGGCCGCCGCCGTGCAGCCCTCTGCGTCGCCGCCACGCCGTGCCGCCGCGCGGCCCTCCGCTTCGCCGCGTCGCCGCGCGGCCCTCCGCGCCGGCCGCCGCCGCGCCGCCGCGCTGCCCTCCGCCGGCCGGGCCGCCCACCCACTCCTGCTGCGCACACGGGATCGAGTTGGGAAGGGGAGTTGGGAAGGGATAAGAAGGGAAAGAGATAAGGAGGAAGGGAAGAAGGGACGAGATAAGGATTAGAGATAGAGGAAGAGAGGAGTTTGTGTGGATGAGAAAAGAGTGGATGAGAAAAGAGGATAAGTAATAGGGATTATATAGTGCGTTTTGATCTTTAATCCCGGTTGGAGTTACGAACCGGGAGTAAAGATCGGATCTTTAATCCCGGTTCGTAACACCAACCGGGACTAAAGATCACGTGATCTTTAGTCCCGGTTGGTGTTACGAACCGGGATTAAAGATCCGATCTTTACTCCCGGTTCGTAACTCCAACCGGGACTAAAGATCCTGGAGGGGCCTGACAACACCTGACGGCATGTGAACCGGGACTAAAGATGATCTTTAGTCCCGGTTGGTAACACCAACCGGGACTAAAGATCACGTAGTCCCGTTCTACTTATAAACCGGGACTAAAAACCATCTTTAGTCCCGGTTTTTACTACAACCAAGACTATTGTGGTTTTTGGTCGACCGGGCAAAGATGGTTTCTCCACTAGTGGTGGGACTCACCGGCGTAAAGCACATCAGGAGAATGTTGCCATGAGGTGTAAGGAGAGTTGACGTGCAATTGTTTGCACTCGAAGTTGTACAATTTTTTTTTCTTTTGGTCTTTAGCTGTGTGTACTTAAACTCCCTTCTATTAATACAAGGCCAGTCTAATCTGACTGACCGTTCAAAAAGAAAAAAAAAGTTGTTCGGCTATAATTTTTATAGTAGTAAGCCGTGTCTACTACTCACGGCCACACCTACAACCACAAAAATAACGGCCAAACAAGCACAATGGCCGTGTTTAGATTCAAAATTTTTTCTTCAAACTTTCAATTTTTCCATCACATCAAATGTTTGGACACATATATGGAGCATTAAATGTGGACAAAAAAACCAATCGCACAGTTTGCGTGTAAATCGCGAGACGAATTTTTTGAGCCTAATTACGCCATGATTTGATAATGTGATGCTACAGTAAGCATTTGCTCATGACGGATTAATTAGGCTTAATAAATTTGTCTCGCGATTTACAGACGGAATCTGTAATTTGTTTTGTTATAAGTCTACGTTTAATACTTCAAATATGTGTCCGTATACTTAAAAAAAATTGGCACACGAACTAAACACAGCCAATGTTATTAGCCAAACTTTCTATACCGAACCACGAAGTTTTTAGGCAAAAACTGTCACAAAACACTGTTTTGTCCGATTCACCTCTTCAACGACGTCGATGCATCTCCCATCCACATCAGACGAGCATATATCGGATCAGAGCACGGGAGGCCCCGGAGGGCCCTAATGGGCGATCGCCCAAGCGATCAATCCGCCCCCCCCTCCTATACTACTCGATACACTCCTCCCTCCTCTCCCCCTTTCATCCTCCCCTTCTTCTCTTTCTACTACAGTACATCACACAAATTTTTTTAAAAAACAATTATGTATAGAAATACTATATATAAAAAATTTGAATTCAAATTCAAATTTGAATCGGGTATGTAAACTTTTGTCTTATAAACTTTGGATCTATAAACTTTAGGTGTATAAACTTTAGATGTATAGAAATACTATATATAGAAAATATTTGAATTCAAATTCAAATTTAAATAGGATATAATTCAAATTCAAATTTAAATCGGGTATATAAACTTTAGATGTATAGAAATACTATATATGAAAAATATTTGAATTCAAATTCAAATTTGAATTAGATATAATTCAAATTCAAATTTGAAACGGCTATGTAAACTTTTGACTTATAAACTTTGGGTCTATAAACTTTAGGTGTATAAACTTTAGATGTATAGAAATACTATATATAAAAAAATATTTGAATTTAAATTCAAATTTGAATTGGATATATAAACTTATGACTTATAAACTTTTGGCCTCTAAACTCTACTCTAGATGTGTAAACTTGAGGTGTATAAACTTAAGGCGTATAAATTTACTAAAATATGAAAGTAATACGGTGCCAAAAAAGAAAACCAGGTGGAGAGAGAGAGAGAGAGCCAGGGGGGAGGGGGATTGATCGCCACCCTGCCCCCAGGCGATCGATCGCCCATTAGTACTTCCGGCCGCAATACGCAGGTAACAGTGCGAGTGCAACCGGCTTTCTCCGCGTCGGTTCTCCGCCACCGGTGGTGGGCTCTGCAAGCCGCGTCGCGTGATGGATACAGACATGGCAAAATCCGGCGTGGAGCCTGACCCAACTTGGCCAAGCGAAGCGCGGAGTTGGAACTTGGAAGCGAGCAGTTCGGGCACTGAGATCGATCGTGAGACCCCGACGAGGTGTGCTCTAGCTAATTGATCTGTGTAATTTAGAGTTTAGCTAGCTTTGTCCCTGCTTTATATAATTAGATATCTAGCAGTTTCAGAATCTCCAGTTCTCCAAATAGTTTAGAATCTTATATAGGAGTAGTTTTTTAAATCAATAATTCTAGAATTCGGCATATGAACTTTAGCAGGTAGATATTGGAAAATCATTTTTTTAAAATTTTCGTCCGTTGTTTCTTATAGTTTTGAGCTTCTAAAACAGAGCCGAAGTATGATTCGGGGTAAATGATCTGAGGCCCCCCTTTTTTTTTAATAATTTTGAACAGGCTAGGATTTGACACGAGATCATGCCTTTTTTCCTTGATGTGCACTGGATTGGGGGGTCAATTTCTATGCAAATGGAAGCCGGTCCATGCATGGCGGTGCATTGATGCCCATTGGACCATGGCGTCCATCATCCTCCATGTACATACTACGTAGGAGGATTATTCCAACTTCCGAAGTTAACACCCAACCTGAGATCAATTTCGACGTGGAATTAATTAATGAAGCCTTCTCCCCTGCAGCGGTGCAGCCATCCCTGATTAATTTTCAAGTGGAGATCAATCGATAAAGACGGACGACGACGGCGACGGCGACGTTGCATGCTCCATCGTCGCTGCTAATTAAGCAGGACGCGGCAACGCCACACGCGCCGCGCCCACATGGGTCCGACGTCGACGTGGCCTTGTGTGTGCCGCGGTGGTGCAGGAACGAGTTGGACACAGGACACAGCCCATGCTGTCCCGTGGAAAGATTTGCCCTCAAACATGTGTTTTAGCGAAAAGTTCTACAAATCCACGAGTTGTAAAATTTACACATAGGATATGATTCTACTTTGCATTTCCTTTTTCTTTTTGTCAAATGTTGCATTTTTAAAGACTATTGATGTACCCCTCTCGTTGTTTTCTTATTGGCTTGTCAGCCATAACCAAAATTTTAATTTCGAAACTTAAAATTTGAAGTTGGTTTTGAGGTTTTCTTTATCGTACTTTATTTTTTAATATTAGTTTTCGAATCATTGAAAACACATATATAAAAGTTATACATGTAAAATATTTTGATTGTTTCATTTATTTTTCACTGCATTATGGGTCGTAGAGCAAACGATGAGTTAGGTAAAACAACAGTAACCTTTTATGAATGCCCTGAATAATCTCAATGTCTCCTGTATTTAAAATATAAGCACTTGCAGAATATAAAATTTGTATCAAGATGTAAACATTTACAAAGTATTACTTGTCCAATCAATAATCATCCTCATTCAATTTACTTCCAGTCTTATCCCCGACTAAACTCCTACCCATAACAAATGCCTTATTTAAAAAGAGGCATATACCTTGTTCTTCGGTAAATCTCCCGGAAGCACTTATATTTTAGAACATAGGGAGTGTTTCTTATCAAATTGTTTGTTATCAAACACTATGCAAACTCGAAATTTGAGCACTCGGTCTTTTTTTTTTCCAAAGAATTTATAAAAACTTAGAAAGATGGCATACCAAATATGTTGCATCCTAAGCATAAGCATTAAGTTTTTTAAGTTCATCATTGTACAACCATCTAAAAATTACTATTGGTGGTCAAAATCGAAACAATGCCCATCAACCACGAAAGTATTTAGGAACGGATGGAGTACTATACATGGAGAGTTCTATTACGCTGGTCCACTTAATTTATTTCTACGTGCCACGTCGCCTTAAAACCGTAGTCATCAATTAAAGCACAAAATCCTGGATAAAAAGGCCCAGCCTATATAGCTAAGTACCTAGCAGCAGAGAAAGGAGGGAAGAGTGATATTGATATACCACTTGCTTCCAATACCTTAATTATTTGTCCCTTTTGTGGTGTGGAAATCATCAACGTCGATTACTAGCATCATTTTAATTACTCTCTGAATATTATGGGTATATATATATATAGATATCGTGTACCGCCAGAATAAATCACACATTGGTGATCATTTGTGATCTGATTCAACGCAATCCAATGTTTTAATAAAGTGCAACTAGTCACAGCAAAATGCAATGCACATAGCTAAAACGTATGTATGGGATGGATATATTCCACGTAGCGTGTGTCTTCCACTTGGCAAAAGACCTTGTCACATAGATCTATCCGAAGCCGACCAATAGAATTGTAAAGCCTTATGGCCTTCTAGAAATTATTAATTAAAATTTTCTTGCAGTTAATGTCTGTATCGATTAGAAATGTAGGATGCGTCAGACAGTTTATCAACAACGTTAAGAGGATAGGTTATGTAGGAAATGTTAAGATATAAAAAGTTGGTATTGTTTTGTGAGTTGTTTTTTCCATTAATTTGCCCATGTTATATATGTTTGTTATTTTTGTCAGTACCATCATGGCGTCATGTGTCTATTGAGTTAATGAAAATTTTATCTGCCAAGTGTCTGTTGTTTTGTGCGTCGATGCATGAATGATGAATGTGGGAGTAGACTATGGAGAGATGACGAACATTCATTTAAGGAGTATATATATATTTTTTACTTAACTCAATTGACAGGACTCAAGGATGACGATCAAGTGTCGATCTGGATATCAAAAGTTTAGCAACATGAAGAGCTAGTAATGACAAATTTATATTGTAAAATGCAGTGATGTTAATGTCCTCGCCGCAGCTGCCAGCCAACGTTCCCTATACTAGTCTTATTCATCCTAAGTTATCCTAATTTTGGTAATGTTAACGAACCCTCTTCTATTTATCTCAGAGATTGGTATGTTAATTCGTCGAAGAAATAGTAGTGAATTTACTCATAACAAGCTAGTCAAGAAAGAGGGTATTTTTTTATTGGTTCTGTATAGGCGCACTTATGCTGACAGGGCTCTCCCAGGCAGATGTTCGTATATTTTTATAGTGATTCTATAAAATCGGGATAGTCTGGCTTCTGAAATATGGTGGTACGGTTTTCCCGAGCAACATCAGGAGTTGATACGATTGCAAATTTACAATCGACATGCTCTAATGCTTCAGGATTTGATCAATCTTTACATTAATACAAGATTTGAATAATGGAAACAATTTCTATCCTCTGCAAACTGGTTGTTTAGTAGTGGAGAACTGCACTATATATGATGCATTATAGAGCTAATTAAGACCATGGTCAAAGCTATATAGCATCTCACAATAATGATCCTACCCAAAAAAAAAAACAATATCCTTAAGCTACACAAGTGTCTAACTAATCCCCATTCAAGAGTCCCATTGACCTTCAAAAGAAAAGGTTTCTTGGAAAAAGAAGTACAAACTAAAAAAAACATTAAGAGAAGAGTTGGAGGGAACAGGTCAACTATTATCCTGATAGAAGGTCCTAATATATATATTAGTCTCAGCAAAGAGTGGAAGCAGCCGTCACCTTCGATGTGTTGGCATGTCTCCGGTTTTTTAAGGGTTTAACCCTGCATATGTGCGGCTGAACATAATACGTCCAAAGTTGGAGGGTTGAATGGTTGATGATGAAGGAGCAGTCCAAGTGATCTGAACAGTAGTTTAAGCCACCACTACAACCAAAGCATGTCTTTTAGCAGAGAGACGTTGCTGAGTTGCTTCTACATGCTTGGACCATTGTCTTTCCATGTCCTTTTGTGACTCTGCTTATCAACAACTACTATCTTGTTAGCTTCTCTCCAGAAGAATACTAGTACTAGTATATCACATTATATTCTACAATTTGGTCGGTGGTGTACTGGGTGTGTGCTCTTGCAGTCAATCAGTCATGTGGTTTAGAGTCCTGCTGCCATATCATTTGGCTTATTCCATAGCATATTTACAAATAAAAAAATAATTTATGAATAAAATTTTTATATACATGTTTTTAGCGGTCTAAAAGTAAAAGATGAAAAATAAACTTCGATGAAGAAACCCTAAAATCAACTCCAAATTTAAGATTAGAAATTCAAAATTTAACTTATAAGCATAAGTATAATCGAAAATATGAGGCCCCTGAAGCTAATGCTGAAAACTTGAAAGTAGAAGAGCACTTGCAGTTTTCTTGGAGGAGATAATTAAAGCATCGCCAATAGGTGTTCAATATAGTTTTCAATCCTAAAATTTAGTGTTTTTTTATAAAAAAAAGTTGGCTCTAACAATTTATCTGGTTACTTGCCAAAATTAAAACTACCCTTCTCATCATTCTTGCTCTCCACTAGTGGGAAAGCGCGCTGATTCCTAATCCGCCTCTTACGCACGGGATTGAGTGACGCATGAGGGAGGTGTCGTGCGCTAGGAGGAGGGATCGTGCTCGCTGAGGGAGGGGGTGGGCAATTTTTTTCTATTTCCGTTGGTAGTTTTTTTTTTGGGGGGGGGGTGATTTACTTTTTATTATTGCGAGTCAACTTTTATATATTTTTTGAGAAGAGGAATCTTACACCTCAAGAATCCGAAAACAAAATTTTGGAGATGGATATTTAGGCATATATTGGCATATTGCTGATGTACTTACTGAGACTCGTAGAAAAAAAAGGGAGAAGTGGTTGATCATTTATACAGAAGTTTAAATTCTGTGTAGGTTTTTACAGCACAGAGGGAGTATGCAGGTTTTGCATGTACCCTAGTTGGTCAGTGACTCAGTGTTATAGTTGTACTTGTTTGTTTGCATCTCTTGTGGCAATCTAAGGTGTGGTGTCTCTATGTTTTATTTTTAACAGATTTTACATTCTCGTTCTTGTAACAATAGGACTGTAATATGCTCTTATTAACATATTTGGCCATATTTTTTTAAAAAAAGAAGACCTACAAGAGAAGATGATGACCTCTAGCATATATCTCTTTTTATCCCCATCACTGCATTTAAAGATGCAAAAAGCCATACTGATTATCGCAATTTTTTTCACACCAAACATAGTAGAAAAATACAACAGGTTGCAAATATACTTATGAAATACCATAAAATTCAACTCGTACCAATCCAATTGCTAATGTTAATTAGTAAGTGCCATGCTGCGCCTCAGAAATGGGAATAGGTGACGACGTCCAAGGCATTACTTTGATCATTTTGCTCCCTCATTATGGGCCTCCGGTATTTTAACTCCCAATCAAGTTGCCCAAATGCCCAATTAATAATGTGAAGTTAAATGCGTCGTCCCATAAAACAATCATTGCTGATTTCACATGAAAACCTTCATCTGAAACCTACCAAGTTGGATATATATGTATTAGGCACCAAAAAAGGGTCAAGATAATGGGGCAGTTGTTGGGAACTACCACTTGTGTATTGATAAAAAAAAAATGTTTCCAACCACAAATTTCAGTGCCCAGCAAAATGGGAAAGGAATGTGACAAATTGCCAAATTGAGTGTCACAAATTTGTCATAACTCAGTGATGCTCTCCAGATACAAGTCGTTTTAGACTTGCATGTGTACAGGAGTAATTAAACAGTTAACGTGACATTGTTGCTCTGTATTCATTGCACATTGAAACTGAAAATGAGATCCTATTCTTCCACGAAAATAATACTCACTCCGTCCTCTTTAGAGCAAGTTTAATAGTATAGCTAACTACTAGCTCTAATTTATCTATAGTCAATCTAATGGCTCATTCATACAATAGTTGTACACTACACTATTATTATTTGGTCCCACCTGTCATACACAAATTGTGTCTTGAAGTCCGTGCTATAGCTGGCTACAAATCTGTAGCTCGCTGCTCTTCTCTCTCCTCATTTATCTCTTTAAAATATGTTTGCAGCTGGTTTATAGCCTGCTATTGTACATACTCTTAAAATATAGAGTACTCCGGAACCACCTTTTTCGATGTTTCATAGTAATATAAAGCGCGCATACATACCCCCTCTCCTTTAATTCTTTTCTAAATCTTTCACCCTTAAGATTTTTAATTTTATTGGATACATGTATTATATTTATTGACGTGATCCAAACTAGAAAGTGATAGTATTTTTTCTTGGTTTTGTGTTAGTGGTAGTTGCGCATTATATTTTGGGACGGCGGGAGTATCATTCAATTAACAACGAGAATATAGTGAATAAGTGTCTTAGAAACTCAACAACTTAGATTAAAAAGAAAGTGAAAAACAACAGCAACATACATTTAAAATCGGAGACTAGGCTGAGTTTTAAGCCACTTCTCGGCTTAGGCTACTTTCTTGAATTGCTAAATGGTGCGTTTCATAAAAAACTTTTTATATAAATTTTTTTAATAAATAAATTAATTCATTTTTCATGTTTAGTTATGCGACTCAAAATATCATCCCCAAACCCACAAACAAACGCAGCCTACCAATTAGACCTATATATCACATATCATTGGGGCACCTGGCCAAACCGAGAAAATAAGCTGACCTGTTTGTGTATTTCTATTTTGTTTGGAATAATAAAATGCTATCCGCCTTGTGGGCTGCGCCCGAGATGTTCGAATAACGAAAGAGACTGCGCGACGGAAATGATCAAGCTAACAAATACATAAAACCAAAAAAAGAACAAAAGAAACAAGCCTATACCATCAGATTAACGGGCCAGGCCCAACTAGCAAATTAGCAGCCCTGCTTGACATGGCCGGAAGGCCCCGCTGGTTGGTTGCTCTCCTCCCCACCTCCCGTCCACCGGCGCCGACAGCCGAGCCGCCGCATCTGTTGCGCTGTAAGCGGAATGTATGGCGGCGAGAAACTCTACCATGCGGCAGCCGAGAAGACGGTGTTCGAGCCGCTACTACCCTGCCTGCGCTGGTGCTGCCTCGTCAAGCCAGGAAAACTGGTGGTCGGGGAAGAAAACTCCAAACCCCTCCTCCTCGCCGGAGAAAAGGTGGAAAACAGAACAAACAAGCCAATACCTTCAGCCACCGGAGACATGCTGCACGAATCCGATTCCATGCTCCCGTGTCTCCTACATGAAACAGATTGGTACTACTAGTAGTATGATAAGCAGATAAACACTGACACAGTTGTGGAACTGTAAAGAAGGCCACAGGACCGAGGACGATGTAGAACTGTTTGGTATGAACTTCTGAACAAAACAAAATACAGGGTCAGATTGTAGCTAAAATAAACCTTATCAAGTTTTGACAATGCTAAAATTTTGGTAAGTATGTATTGACTAAATTTGGCAACAGATATTGTTTTGACAACTTTATAAAAAAATAGTATGGTTAAAAATGACATCAAAATAAATAAGCCCATAGTGATTTGAAAACAACAAAGCAATGGGCAATGGGATATATGGAGTACAAACATGACGTTGTCCACAAAAAAAGAAAAAATAACATGGGCGTAAACAGAAGCAGCAACAATACAGTTGTCAAGGTCTGCCGGCGATCCTCTTGTGAGAACTGGGGTCGGAGAAGAAAACACCGATCCATCCTAAAACTGAAAAGAGAAAAAAAAATACATCAGATTAACGTGCCCGGCCCAACTAGAGCAACCTAGACCTCCCTTTACATGGCCTCTGCCGTCCAACGGCGTCCGACGGCCGTGGCTCGCCGTCGACAGCAGAGCTGCCGCATCTTCGATTTCCTCGACCAGGCGGCAGCGGAGAAGACGGTGTTCAAGCCACGCGGAGTGTCACTGGGGTTGGAAGAATAAAACTCCGACCACCTCCTCAACCAATAGAACTGAAGAATAAAAGAAAAATAAAACAAACAAGCCAATACCTTGAGCGAACGGTCGAAAACCAAATAAAGTTTCGTGAAACCTGCTCACGTGTCTTCTATACGAAGCATATTGCACACTTCACTCCTATTTTATTTTTACGCGCACTTTATTACTAATACTCCCTTTATCCCATAATATAAGAGATTTTGAATTTTTACTTACACTATTTAACCACTCGTCTTATTTCAAAAATTTTAAAACTATTTTTTTTGACTTACTTCGTTTTTTATATTTGCACAAATTTTTTTGAATAAGACGAGTAGTCAAATAGTGTAAACAAAAACTCAAAATCCTTTATATTATGGGACAGTTATATTATGGGACAGAGGGATTAGTTGATAGTAGTACTCCACTTAGATGTAAGAACCAGATCAGCATTACAAGAACAGTCACCTCAAAACTGACAAAGAACCGAAGTACAAACATGTCTTGAACAATGCGTGCAACAGTGCAAGGGAGAAGAACCAAATATATTGAACATTCTTCATGTCCTGGAATATCCGGTTATACAGCAGAAGAATTATACAGTGCTCGTGTCCTAATACATTTTTGGGGTGGAAACGTACCTTTTCTACCTCGAGCCTGCTTAAATAATTGTTACAAAATGAGAAGTATGTGAAGACATCGACACAAGTTTACCATTTACACCCAACTCAGCTTTTCTAAGGCAGATCCCAGCAGCCAATTTGCAAACAACAAAGCAAATGGGATATACAGAGTACAGACATGCGAAAGTTGTACTTCCTTTGTCCAAATGATCATGCGTAAACAAAAGCAGCAGCAATACAGTTATCAAGGTCTGCCGGCGATCCTCTTGGCTCCTGCAATATGCTGATATTTCAAAGTTGCATTTAGTGCTGAATAACAGTAAGGATTCACAAAGGTGCTACTTGTGTAAGGTTTCATGTAACAAAAAGACCTAAGTGAATAGTACGTGAGAAAATCCATTAATCCATTTATGCAGGTATAAATATCTCTCAAATTAAAAAAATGGAGGTTGTTTCAAAATCTCAGAATCTAAGCCCATTACTCATCAAAATGTTCTTGAGAAGGACATCAGAAAAGACAAGCCCCTTACACCGGCTAGTGGTTGATTGATACAGTAACAGATGAGGTGTTGATATAATACAAACCAACTACAAATTACCCAGTGTTCTTAATAAAAAATCTCCCTGAAAGACAAACCGAAACAGCGTGATTAATTCTTTCTACCTATATGGTTCTGCATATGCTATGCATGAACCTATTGAGGTATTGGTAGAACTCTGAAACAAAAATCTTTGCTCTTACCAAGAATGTCCAAAGGATTGCAATATCACCTCCAGAGGTAAACATCACCCTACATCGCAAAGCCCAGTTCCATATTACTAGCTATCAACGCCTTCGTCATCGTCGTCATCATAATCATCATATTCATCTTCATCACTTGATTCATCAAAATCATCTTGGTCCTGGACACGTTAAAGGGAAGAATGGATTTGATGGTGGTTCTAAAACAGACAGCATCAGTTTCAAAAGATTTGATACCTCATCGTATCTTGAAGAGGTAACTGCTTCATTATTTTCATTTTCTGAATCTGAACCTTCCTCTTCATATTCCTCATCAACCTCAATTCCCTATTTTGTTTTGACATCAAATCAGGAAAGCATTAAACAATGAAGATATTAACTAAAGACATATATGATCAATTTATCACTAGCGCAACTACAGATATATGCCTCACTGTCAAGAACATCTCTGCTGAAAAAAAAAAAGCAGTCTAAGGGAAAGTTGTTGCCTTAATAATGAAATGACAATGAATAACAACATTTGTTTTTTTTTGCTAAAACAATAGTAAATATTGTGGAAATTAAAGGCCATTTAGAGGGCAGAGGATCAACTAAGATGCATCTTAATATGTTTTTACTCTGATGCAAATGGCAAAATTACAAAAGGCATAGCATCATATTACATTTTAAGCCTACAGAAATTAGTTGAGAAATTACGTACCAAATCCAACTTCATCTGCCTTATATTGTTTTCCAGTTCAGCTATATGCTGACTGAGGGCCTGCATAACAACTCATGAGTTTAAACAATATCAGAAGGATGCTAAAGTAGTGTACAATGATTATCATAAAAAAAGAAGGTACTGCTCTCTCTTTTTTTCTTTTGTAGCAAACTAACCTCATGGCGCTGCATAGCAACAGCACGCTTCAATGCCTTTGCTTTTGTTAAAAGATTCCTAGGCCTTATGTTAATAGGCCTCCTATAATTCTTTCCACGGTAAAATATAAGTGCATAGCCCTTCGGAACTCTTTCAATGGCAACTAGTATACCGCCACTCTCATACTCTAGAAGCCGTGCCGTCTCCTCAACAAAGGGCAAAGTCTTCTGCTTTGTTATCAATTTGACAACTTCCCTGTGCTTCCAATGCAAGTGCATATTTTCAATGACGCCATCAAAGACACCACGAATTCCTAAAATGGAAGGGAGAATAATCAATCGATAGAGATAGCATAGAATGCTCTCCAAGGTTATTGCTCAAGAAACTCACCAACAGGCAAGTATGCCTTAAGACGCAAACCGATTCTACGGAAAACAGATCTTTCCTCATCTGTAATCATTTCTTTATCATCAGATGGATTAGCAAGGACCATAGAAGCTTCTATCTTTGATAGTAACCGCTCTGCTCTATGTATTTTTGCCTGTGCCTGAACAATTGAAGAAGAAATAAAGAACATGAATAACAACTGATGGAAATAAATATATGTCAAACAAGCACACTGGCATACCTAGATCAACGGCATAATTAAAAAATGGCAATACAAAATAAGACAAGTTTTATCAGAGAACATGTAGAAAATGCTTACAATGGAAAGTTTGTGCTCTAGTCTCTTGAAAAGCTTTTCCTTCACTGATCTAGAAGATGCTTCTTTCATTTCTTCTTGCTCCTTAGCAGTTACTTCTCTTCCCCAACGAGCTTGAGCCTCCTGAAATTCAGCAAGAGTACCCGCAAGAGCATGCCCATCTAAACCGTCATCCATTGAGTGCACAATCGGAATGCATCTTTTCTGCTCCTCTACATTCTGGATATCTTTTGTCAACTCCTCTCTTTCAGCCAAAGCAACTGCAACAGATGTTGGGAGGAAGTCTTTTCCACGATATATTACAATGTAGTACTTATTTCGAAGAAGCAAGGTGCCCCCTGTTAGATTCTGAAATAATGTGAAAAAGATAAGGCTTCACTGATTCATCTATCCTATACAAGTTAAATCAAATATAGTGCATGAACACAGTTGATTTGTGGAAACACACCTTTGGAACTCTATGAAAGTACTAAACTATATGAAGCTGTCTCCATCGTGATCTTGGTAAAGCATGATTGTCTATGATGGTGTTTAGAAAAATAAAAGCATCACATTAAGCAAGTCATATTCATTCATTAGAGCAAGCAGTGCAGCACAATTTTGTTATTGTTTTCAGAAACCCCTGGTGTTGCTTTGGATGATTTAACAAATCAATGAATTTTGTAATATTCACAGGACAAATATGGACTTCATCAAAACCTACTGCTGAGTAAGTGAGTACTGAGTAGCCCTTATAGTTGCCCTTTTTTATCGGGATTTTTAGTTGAATTTCTTCATGCCTCAAATATGACTAGATATATCATATATTCAGCTATGTTCAGCTTAGCTATGACAAGCAATTGTATATTTAGATATAATCTGGCAATTACCATAGTTTTCAATGTTCCTTGGCATAAATTCTGTGAACTGTGAAGTAGGTATACCAGTCAATGAGCTAAAACAGCAACAGCATGGTGTTCAAACCTTTATTTCTTCTGACATTAGTTTGTTGTTTGTATTCTGGATTCCACGTTTCACAGCTATTTTCACCACCAAACTCTTCTCCCAGAGCTTAACAATAGCTGCTGCAAGGCCTTGATGATTCCGGTTTCTCCCTTAAATGAATTTTATCAAGCAGTAGTCAGGTGTTTGCCGCCAAGTAAAAGCTATAATAGGGGATAAACAATATGCACACTGTAAAAAGAATTACCTAGAGCAAAATGGCATGGAAGATTCCTTGCTAACTTCCGCAAATTAGTCAGCTCTGCATTGGTTAGGGTCAAACGCATTCCAGTTGGAAGAAGTCTAAATGGTGTTTTATAACCAGGAATTGTTTGAGGCAACAAGTCGGCATCAACAGGTAAAATGCCCGTTCCCCACCAATCCACAAAACGAGGGCCCAACTCATCAAGCATTTGATTGAACTCCAGCTCCTCTTCAGTCATGTCCTCAGTATTCTGCATGTTTAATCTAGCTGCAATCTCACGTTGGGTCTTTACATCCTTCCCCTGGCTATCATGCTCTGTGGGGCTTGATGCATCCGGGATGAACAATGTACCGTCTGCCCCTTTCACTGCTGATGAGTTACCATCCAATGTTTCAGATTTCAAAGGCCTTTTGTAATTGCTCCCTCTGTAAACCACCATAACACTCCCAGACCTCCATATGATCAATCCTCCTGTCCGTCGCTGATCGATAGGCAAACATCATGTAAGTAATCCATTTACCACGGCAAAACTAATAACTCATCAAAAACCTCGAATTCACAGCAACAAACATAATAATTCAAGTTCAATTGCCACTAGAAACCACTAAACTGAACTGATATCCAAAAAAACACAATAGATTAAACAGTTACAACGAGCAAGCTGCCAATGTTGATAGAAAGGGCTAATATAGCACACACCTCGACTAGCTCATGAGCAGTTTTCATGTCGTGCGCGAGGTCCTCATGGAACTTGAGCCGGACCAACTCTGATTTCCTCCAGGCGTCGTGGATCTTCTCCGTGACAGCCTGCGTGACGCCCGCCTTGGGCACGGTGATGCGGTCCCGAAGAGTCATCCCCAGCCGCCGCAGGCGACGCAGCTCCTCGTCCTCGATCGTGAGCTCGGCCAGCGAGGGAGCCCTAACCCTCCTCCTCTTCACCCCGTCCTCCTCGTCCTCTCTTCCCCGCGCGACCTCATCCCTCTCCCAGGGGAGGACGGACTCGTCGAAGCTGGAGGCGGCGAACTGCTGGTCGGGGCGCGCCCAGCTGCGGTCGAGCAGGTCGCTGAGGCGCTCGTTGCCGTCGGGAGGCGCGGTGGCCGTGGCGGCGGCGGCGGGCTCGTCGTCGTCGCTGGCGAGGCCGAGGTTGCGGAGGCGGTGGACAATGCGGTCGATGGAGGAGGTCGGGGAGGGAGCCGGAGGTGGCGGCGGCGGCGCGGCGGGGTCGGTGGGCCCCCACTTCTGCAGCCACGGCGCACCTCGGGTTGGATTTGGAGCCGGAGGAGCGCGGTTTCCGCCGGAGGACGAGGAGGAGGAGGAGGACGCGGCGGCGGTGGAGGAGGAGGAGGAGGAGGCGTGGCGGGAGGAGAGGAGGCGGAGCGGGAGGAGGCGGAGGTGGGGGCGGGAGGAGAGGCGGAAGGAGTGGTGGAGAGGGAGCTCGGAGAGCGCCATGGATGGAGGCGAGGTGGTGGGGGGCGGCGATGGAGTGTGGTGGGGGCTTTAGCGCGGTGGCGCCATGGATGGGAAGGATGAGATGTGAAGGTGGGGTTTTGGGCTTGGTGGTGGCGGATAAGGAGGGGAGGACGAAGGTGTTGGGATATTTCTTCGCGGGTTTGGGCTTTTGGATTCAAACCGTTTAAATCAAATGGGTTACTGATTGATCACGGCATCACGCGTTGGTGTTGTAGATATTACTAGTATATTTGTTTATAAATTTAATTAAATTTAAATTTAAAGTAGTTTGATTTTGATAAAAGTCAAAACGGTAAAATGAAGGCAACAGTAACATTGTTTGATTTTTTTTCTAGAATTTATTATAGTGATCCAGAGAACTTATATACTCAAAATGAAAGAAATAACAGAGTTTTTTACAACGCGTAATGAGACTCGAATTCTAAAACACGCTAGCTGATTGCGATGCTCCAGGTGGAATTATCGTTGAACCGAAGTTATTTTATCCCAACACATAACGGACGAACAGAGTGGAACCACTCCACTGGAGTGACTCCCACTTGTGGTAGGCTGGTACAAGTAGTAGTGGTAATACGAGTAGTACACGACGAAATAGGAACAGGTAATTCAAGGAGAATTTTCAGAATATAACACCCAATACGCAGGATTTATCATTCAATTCGCACTACTTTCAGAATACACTATTAGAGTGTGAATTTTCTTCGTTCCGTAACACTCCGTCCACCCAAAGACGCCTGTCGTCAGTTCATCCATCTCTCGCCTTTTGCCCGCACGAATTTGGCCGCCGGCGAGCTCGTCCTCCTCACGCCGGCGAGCTCCTCCTCCCGCACGCATCTGGCGAGCTAGCTCGTGTCGTCCCCGAGCTCAGCTGCCGCCGCACCGGGCTGCCGCCACCGCGCCCCGAGCCGGCGCCGGTCCAACCTCCGCCGCCGGAGCTCTACGCCCTCCGCCCTCCACCGCTGCTCCCCTCTCCTCCGGCCCTCCACCGCGTGCGCCGATGGCGGCGACGGACGAGCGACGGCGGGGCTGACGGCTGACGTGGGGCGGCGACGGCGGGGCTGACACGGGCGCGAGCGGTGGCGGACTGACGACGGCGGCGCCAGGAGGACGGAGGACGACAGGCCGACTGACGCTAGGGGATGAAGTGTTACGGAACGAAGAAAATTCGCACTCTAATGGTGTATTCTGAAAGTAGCGTGAATTGGGTGACAAATACTGGAAGCAGTGCGTATTGGGTGTTATATTCTGAAAATTCTGGTAATTCAAGAGACGGCAGGTTGTCGGCTTAGGATCGGGTTGCGCGCGTGCGTGTGCCGGTGGGTTTAAACCGGCGCCGGCGGCTGGCGGTTGAAGAGGAAGAACTGCTTCAGCTTCTCCGGCCACCGCGGAATTGCTGCCGCCATTGCTACCGGGAACACGAGAGGCACAGTGAGCTGAGACAGCAGCAGCGCCGTCCCCACGAGCCAAAGCAGGAAGCCGGCGAGAGCGTAGCCGGCGTGGGCAGCGGGCGGCTCGCCGTTGCCGGCGACGGACCACACGACCAGCGACGCGCCGAGTAGCACGAGGAGCCCGTAAAGAGCGCCGTAGCGGGGCGCCACCTGCTCCCGCGCTGCTGCCATCGCGGCGATCAAGCTGCCTCGCAAATTCACAGCACCACCAGGCGGCGGCAACAAGCAACAAAAGGTGGAGACGACGCGAGATGAATTGGAAATGGAACATAAAGCAAGAGAAGGCAGCAAGTTTTTATAATGCTTTGAGACATATTCCACGGTTTCGACGGGAAGGCCACAATGACATTGACATGCCCTCACTCGGTTTCAGTGTGACAGGTTAGCAAGGAAGACAAATCCTCACTCGTTTTCAGTATGATAAAGAAATATATGTAGGGCTTGGTTAGATCCTACCCTAAAACTTTACTACACCCTATCACATCGAATGTTTGAACATATGTATGGTGTATTAAATATAGGCTAAAAAACTAATTACACAGATTGCGACTACTGCGCGAGACGAGTCTTTTAAGCCTAATTGCTCCATAATTCTACAGTAAACATTTACTAATAATGGATTAATTAGGTTTAATAAAATTCGTCTCGTGATTTATTAATGAATTATGTAATTAGTTTTTTTATTAGTGACCAAATAGCATATACAATATTCTAAATAATACCCGATATAACACGTCAAAACTTTACACACTTGGATCTATACACACCCGTACTATAAAGTGTGGCTCTTTCCAAACTAAGTATACCGTGGCCGTCAAATTAATCAGATTTATACCACATGTTGTGCTTAGATCCCCATCTATCTATTATTTTTATTATTAAATTCTTCTTCTACAATGTCAATCCGTTTTTGCCAGCTAATGCTGTCCGTTAGAAAAAAATTTGGTGGAGACCGGCTCCAAAGGAGTTGTTGTGCACACCTGCGCTCGAGCCTCGATGCATGGCACGTGTCCATCCTAAGCATCGAACGACAACCCCCTGGGGTCAGCTCTCGCAACCAGCAACGCTTTCAGCGTGCGGCTCGGTTCACTGGAGTTGGCTCACTCGCATCCTTCATCCGACGCTGACGTTCCTTGGTCGCCCTGCGTCGCTCCGTCGTCCGCCGCCAGCGTCGCCTCCATCTTTCGCGGCAGCGACTCGTACAAACTGATTGATAAAGCATTAGTCCGTCGTTGAACCCTAAAAATCCCACCGTCGCTCTGAGAACACCGCGTTTTACCGTCCTGCATACCAACTCTGCAGGGCATCCGTGCAGAAAAAGAATTCAAAATTTTCGGCAACCAGCACAGACACCCATCTAGCACAAACTCGATAGCAAATGCAAATCCATTTTTTAGTATGGAGGATGGTTGAAACTAAAAGATTTGTTTGTCACCAGAAAAAAAATAACTGATGTTTTGGCCAAAGTGTGTATTTCCTCCCATCTTCAGGTTCCACTTTGAAGTAGATCCAATCGGACTATCAATTTCTCATACCCTTTGGCTCGGAATTGCTTCCATTATTCAGATGGACGCCACTACACAGCTAGTGGTCTCGTGATAGCCTAAGCCAGCGACCCAATTTTTTTCATAACTAGTACCTGTTCAAGCAAGTGCGCTTTTAAAAAGTAGACATATTTAATTAGCATTCAACTCTTTCACAAGTGGAGAGTATACAACCATACAACAACACGGAAAGATAGTCCTAATAGCTAAACTTCAAATAAGCTTTCTTTCAAATTGCATATCCAATCTACAATCCGATTATACCATTGTATTTGTTGTAATTAAATTGTTACAACAAGATATCATATTATTATATTCTGATGAAAAGAAATATATATGTTGTAAATTATTTTTATTATATATATATATGTAAGAATATAAATTACTTTTAGATTTCCTTAAATTACTTTTTAGACTTTCAGTGAATAGTTGACTTTATTGTTAGTTACATAATATGTTGATTAAATTTAATTTCTAGATATACTTATATTTTTACCCCCCACAATAGATTTACCTTTAATGTTGTGACAAGTTACTTTGTTTTTGTTTTAAGTTATATGTTAACGATCAAATTTGGTAATCCGAGGATCGGAGATGAACAGAGAGTCGAGATGGAGTTCGAGATAGAGATCGCCCCGGAAACAGAGTAAGATTGGCTGAAGTCCGAATCGGCTACGACTAAGATCGGCAGAGTTCGAGTCGGACAGGGTTAGCCGATCGAGCCAAATCCGACAATATGACACGGCATATGTTGTCGGGTTAGGTTGACATGCTTCATGATGATTGCCACGCGTGGATAAGAGTCTTGAGAAGGCAATTGTATCTATTAATTAGGATATTTTATGTAATTTTCTTACAGATATGTTTGGGCAAAAGTCTGCCGCAAAGACTTATGGTATCATAGAATTTGTTAGAGATAAGAGTCGTGTCCGATATGGACGTATTTTGTAATTCTCGGGTATAAATAGACCCGAGCCCCATGTAATCAAACTAACACACGTTCAATACAATCTCGACGCATCGCCACCCTTTTATTTTCGTTTTGTTCCGACGAGTTCTTACTTTCGGGTTGAGCTGCATCGGTTTTGATCTTCAATAAGAGATAAAACTTGTTATGGCGGCTTGCGTTCTCGGGATTAGTGCTTCCATCTTCATGATACTCTAATTTTGTTTATGTAATTCATCGAGTTATCATATATCTTATATAATCTCCGGCAATATTGCTATCTAACCTACAATCGGCTAACATTTGTTACTAGAAGGCAGCCGATTAGGTTAAATACCGATGTTGACTTAGATTATATAAGATATCTACCATTCTATGACACATCCGACGACTTGATTGTCTAGATATTGTCTTTCTTTTCATACTTATAGCTGCATCAGTTGAGTTTGATCTTATGAGTCGTGATTAGAATCTCAATCTCTAGCCTGTCTTTGGTTGCCGATTAGGGTAGTATCGGGGTTTCAGCCGATCTTATCTGATTTAACTACATTTATCTTACATGCTTTGTTGACATGTTAAATCTGCCCTGTCGGTGATATGGGCCCGGGGGTATCAAGTTTAGAGGGCTATGGCGCGTAGCTTGGCTTGATCGCGGGTGAAGATTGCTGGCTATGGAAAGTTCAGTCCTTGCACTCACGCGAAATTAATTGTTTGAGTAGATGAAGTAGAACGCGAATAGAGGTTAGCAAAAAGCAGAGGCAAGCGAGGTACGCGGCGTGAGGTCGTGGGCCCGAGAGAGTCTAACAACGTTTGCTGGATAAACACAGGAAACAAGTTCACAGCCTAAGGAACGGGCTGGCGAGTCGCCCTCAGGTTGGGGCGAAAACGGCGCATGATCCCTAGTGCTAGTAAAGAAAGCAGAGGGACTAGGGCACGGTCGGAGCGAATCATGGCCAGAAGGGGGCAGAGAAACCCCCGCATATCGGTTCCGCTCCCGTGCCCACAGCGCCTCGGGAACCCAGAAAGGGGTGGGGAATTCGGCTAGCGTGTGAACGTGGTTGGGCTCCCACCGCGCTACTCCCAGAATGATAGGACAGAAGACCGGGCCCTTATGTCATTAGACTAAGAGAATGGCGTCAGCCCTGGCCACCTGCGAAAGGTTTTGGTCAGGGCTAATGCCGGGGGCTACTGTCGGTGATATGGGCCCGGGGGTATCAAGTTTAGAGGGAGTAGGCTGCCCCAGGTACCGCATGGCCCTCCCCCGAGGGGGGATCAGGCCCAAGGCAGAGCCGCGGCTGCCCCCTCCTCGCTTGGAGGTCGGGCCCGTCCTGACCAATACTAGAGGGAGAAGGCTGCCCCAGGTACCACGTGGCCCTCCCCCGAGGGGGGATCGGGCCCGAGGCAGAGCGGCGGCTGCCCCCTCCTCGCTTGGAGGTCGGGCTCCCCAGGTACCACGTGGCCCTCCCCCGAGGGGGGATCGGGCCCGAGGCAGAGCGGCGGTTGCCCCTCCTCGCTTAGGGGTCGGGCTCCCCCGACCCCCCTCGCGGATCACCACGTGCGATGGGTTAGATGACCGCCTCCAAGCGCCCACCTACCCGCGTTTATGACGATCTGAGTGGTTGCGCCACGCCGCATTTAATGCGGCGTGCAGTGCACTCAACCGGTCTGTGACCGGCCGATTGACCGATGGGACTCAGGGTGCCAGGCGCACTACCGCGCGTGTCAGGCGGCGTGTGTCCTGCCCTGTCCCATCAGTCATTATGATGAGAGGTCTTAGCCTCTCATCACAGCTGGAGACGGCATGCCTAACTCGGTCAGGGTAGGGCTCCCGTTTCCCGGCACAAGTGAGGACCCAAAAGTCTTCACTCATTAAATGCCGAATGACGGGCATGTCCCTTCTGTCAGCCGGACAAGACCCAGTAGACCCCACGTCACAGCAAGGCGTGCGAGAGACTTCCAAGACAAGCAACAAGACTTGCATTTAATGCAGAGATTGTAATACTTCTCCACTAAGTTAGGTTGTTGGGCCCATGTGGTAACCCCTTGAGCTATAAAAGGAGGTCCATGCCTACTTAGGGAGGGGGAGGAGGAAGAAAGGGAGGCTGAGGTCTCGCAACCTCAAGCACCTGTGTTCCACACTCAATCAACCAAGCACAGGAGTAGGGTATTACGCTTTATAGCGGCCCGAACCTGTATAAATCCCTTGTGTCTCTTTTGTCTCAGAAACCTCGGATCTCACGCGCTGCCCCCAGCCGAACTCACGAAAGGGGGATCCCACGATCTCCCACTAGAGAGGATCACTCCTCCACATGCCCTTTATGTTAAGATCTTATTGCGCTAAAAGTATATTAGGCTTTCATATATTCTACTTGCATTAATATCTTAATATAGAGTGGTATCGGAGTATTAGCCGATACAAGCTAGATCTATCTGATCGGCTATGCTATGAACATAGATAGTCTTGTTGTTAATTAGTATATATTTCGATCTAAGTGATTTATACTGTCTCGGCATGGCGACCGATCTATCCCAATCACTTGATTTAATTATATATCGACATAAGGATTATATATTGTTAATATCTACAGCCGATCGAGTAGATTTAGGTCTTTCTTATTTATTCATGACTGTCGATCGATGCATATATGACATCGGCTCAAAGATAAATGATATGTCATCGGCATCTAGCCGATCGGCTATCGTTTATGGATTTAACCGCGGTTTCTTTGTCTTTGTTTCTTGTTGATTGCAGGATAAAATCAACTGGCACGCTCGCACACCCAAAGGTAAGTTTTAGACCTGCACTAGAGTTAAGCAGATCTCCCAGGCCTCGTGTTTTTACATCAACAAGTTACTTCTATGATATATGTAAATTACTTTTAGGCTTTATTGGATCTACTTTTATATGTCTAAGAAGTAATTTAATAAATTCTAAAGGTAATTTAAATATACTATAAAATTAATTTGTAATTTTTCATAAAAAATATAATCATGTGAGATCTTGTTATAAAAATTTAATTATTACGAACACAACAGTGTAATCGGATTGTAAATCGGATGAGTGATTTAAGAGAAAAATTTATTTGAAGTAGGTAGTAGGAATCCTATCTTACTTAGTTACAACCCACTAATTCTAAAGCTCAACATGCAAACATACCACCTCATCATCCACTACCAATAATTATATACAAAACTTATGCAAGCATGCAACAACATCTGTAATTCATTGGATTCTACAAATCAACATCCAATCATCTTTCTTCACATTATTTTTCATAATATTTTTAACATATATATACATCATTTCTATAATACTTAACTTATATTTATCCATATAATCAAGGGATAATTAATTAAAGTGCGGGATATCATATTTCATCTACAATCTCATATAGAGTTTACTAAATGTATCTCTCTCTGAACATAGTTTGACAAATAAATTTTATTTGTTGTTAATAACTAATATAATTTTTACTTTTAGCTCGATTATTAAAAAAAATGTTAAAAGTTACTTAGAAATTTCCGCAGCAAAGCGCGGGGAATCACCTACTCCCTCCGTCTCATTTTAAGTGCGGCCATGGTTTTCCGCACTTAACTTTGATCGTCCGTATTATTTGAAAAAAATTAAAAACATAAGTCACAAAGTAAAGTACTATTCATGTTTATCATCTCATAATAATAAAAATATTAATTATAAAAATTTTTCAAATAAGACGGACGATTAAAGTTAGATACAGAAACTCATAGTTGCACTTAAAATGAAACGGATGGAGTAGTATATTTTATACTAACTTGATGGACTAGTATTACTATAGTTAAATAGATTCTTCCCGTCTCGTCTGTGATGTCCTGTCGCTGGTTATAACTAAAACGAGATGTTCTCGAATCAGATTGTTGAATTCTTGCTTTGCTTGGATACTTGGAGTGGTTGTGATTTCTTTTGATGCTCATCAGTTCGTCACTTCATCATCAGAGAAGCCTCGATCCCATCGTTAGTAACATGAAGAATTCTATTGTTTGAAGAGTGATAAGACAACGCAACCAAAACGGAGATTGAGATATCCCCCAGAATCGGATTGCATAGACTCTGGTTGGTGGCCTTGTGCCCTTGTCGGCCAAACAGCACATGGCGTCGAGTGTATTCTTATCTCGCACGCATAACAAATGGGCACACCGATCTCTCCCAGACTTCTCTATCCGCACAAAACGCCTTTTGACTGAAATTTAATTTCTTGTGGTTACAGTTGCAAGCTTGGCATCCACGATGTACTCCAAAAATGATCCATAAGCAATATAATATTTGATTCAGCCACCTAGCAACATTATGGAACTAGTCCATAGGAAAGAAATAACAAAAGCTACCCATAAGCATATGAGCTGCCCATAGAGAATAAAATATATTATTTGTCTCTATCTCTTCTCTCCTGCTAATACTACTCCCTCCGTCCTATAATATAAGGGATTTTGAGTTTTTGCTTGTAACGTTTGACCACTTGTCTTATTCAAATTTTTTTGAAATTATTAATTATTTTATTTGTGACTTATTTTATTATCTACAGTACTTTAAGCACAACTTTTCGTTTTTTATATTTGCAAAAAAAAATTGAATAAGACGAGTGGTTAAACGTTGCAAGCAAAAACTGAAAATCCCTTATATTGTAGGACGGAGGGAGTATTTGTTATCCATATATATTGTGAAGGTTACAATAGTTAAAATTCATATATGTTGGTCCCATCTCTATGGACTACTTTTGCCATATACATTGTTGTTGCCCTAATGTATAGTAATAGGTGAGGTGCCATAGGAAACTATTTTAAGCTCTCGAGACGATGGTCCCTCATTATTTTCATGTCATTCAAATGATTATGAAAAAAAAGGATATATTAACTGTGATATATCACTCCACAAATATACAAGTTCAAATTCAACTTGTACATTTCGTAATGAAAAAAACTAATTTGAATTTTAATATACATTAACTAGCTGTAGTTTAATTTGTTTTTTTCGTTGCGAGATGTAGAAGTTGAATTTAAACTTGCATGTTTGTGGAGTAATATATCACATATTAATACATCTTCTTAATTTTTTTAAAAAAAATTTCATAACTATTTGAGTGTCATATAAACAACGAGCGGATATCCCCTCGAGGGATCAAAATCCACTCCCGTGCCACAGGGCCATGTGCTATGAGTTTTTTTTTCTTCTCTCCAACAAAGACATTTATTTAATTTTACCTGTGCATCGCGAAAATGTAAATTTACTATTTTAATCAGTCCCGTCTAATGCCTGGCGGCTGCTCCACATCTCCACCATGTCGCTACAAATATAAACAACAGTATATCTAAATTCATAAAAAATAATTATATTTTGGATGTAGTACTAAATACTACTTTCTCTGTTCTGAAATATTCCACGTTGGTTAGTTTAATTTTATGTCATAAAAAAAGAAACCGAGGGAGTACTAACAACTGACCATGAGTCATAAAAAAGAAACCGAGGGAGTTCTAACAAGTAACAACTGACCATGATGATGAACCTATCAGTCTCTCACTGACAAAATTCATATATGCTTTGCACGTTTTTTAAGAGACCTCACAGCATGTAATTCACATAGGAATAATTTTCATATTTTAACTATCAGGATCCCTCCTACTACGCCTTCCACACCATGAAGGATCCCCTCCTCTCTTGCTGACACGGCCGAACCTTGCTCATTGCTCGTCCCATCATCGCCATCGCCTTGATGCTTGGGAACTGACCTTCAAGTCCTCCCGAGTCACCGGAGGCAAGATCAGGCTTTGTTACTTCCTTCCTCTGATCGTGATCATCTTCATGGTACACAGGAACACCACCCTGGCACCATCTCCCAATCCACCGGTCATCACTCTTTGACGGAACAGGAGATGCTTCTCTGACGCCTTCAATTTTCACCCCTTCATCCAATCCTGCTTGTTCCTCCTTATCACAGTCAACAATGTCATCGTCATCGTCGCTATCGTCGCAACGGGGTGCCATGCTGCTTGCTCCTCCGGTGACTGGACGACCGTCTCCAGCTTTTGACCTCTTGGAGCAAGGAAGATGATGAGGGTCCTTGCTGTCAATCTGTAGGCGTTTGAGCCATCTGTCACCTGGTTCGGTTCGCGCTTGTGATTCTTGGTTTCTCATTCTGTTCATCTGGAATTGCATGAGATCTAAATCCATGAGTGCTGTTCTAGGATTGTAGCATTGTTGCTTGTTGGCGGCAATTGCCTTGGAAGAAACACCTTGATGTTCACTCACATTGAATCCTGATGCTCCTTTCATGCACAGAGTCGCGAGTTGTTCCGATATTGCCTGCAACCATGTAGGAATTAGGAATTAGCCACGGCATGTTCATATAAATGAGATAGCATGAAGTAACTTGTTTGCGAGGATATAAGATGAGCAAAATGGGCTATGTCCAAGCGAATATGATTATATATTTGACCAAAATCTTAGATATTGGAAACAATGTTGATGATGCGAAAAAAATGCATATCCGACAATATTATATACATTTTTAAGTAAATATGCATAAACTTATATGATAGCGACCAAGCATGTGAGTAGTATAGGACACTAGTACCTTTTGTGCCAGCAATGAGGCGATGCCTGAAAGAAGAGAGAACAAAACTGTGAGCGATACCACCAATGGAATAAATAAAAATTTTATATTTTATTCAAGGTTTTTATTGCCTTCTTTCATACCCAAGAAATCTATCTCAACTCAAACAACATTGACAAGAAACAAGTCCTTTTGATCAATATAAGCTAAAAGAATGTCGCATGAGTATTATCTGAGATTCTTCTCTCCTACCTGCTGAGGATTTTGAAACATGTTGACCGTCGCCGGATAATGTTTCAGTTTCAGTTGATGATTTGTTATTTGCTCCAAATAGATGACTGCCAATATTTGTGCCGTACATGTGAACTCCAAAAGCAGTCGAGTTTCCTGAAGGCAGTGAATCTTCAGGATTCATATTTTGAGCTTTGGAAGGTATGGTTAGCATTTCAAATAAATATGGAGCTTTTCGTTTAGTTGAATCTCCAGATATGCCCGATGGCTGGGTCACTGGCTCCCCCCTACCATTTACTGTAGATATGTCTGCAGCTGGATCAGGTATGCAGGAGCCAGTGACATTCGCTGCAGATACTATTCTTTGTGTATTCAGATGTCGCTGCTTAATTTTGTCGGAACAATTAATTTCAGCAGCTTCAAATTCTTTACCAGGTACTGACGTACGAAACATGACTCCCGCAGAACCTTTTTGTTTATGATGTCCAGGTGCTCTTGACTTCTGATTCTGGGAGGAACTTCCGATTTTACGGTTCGTGTCATTGTTTTCTGAAGACTTCAACCTTTTTTCACGAGATCTGCAGGTTGGTTCCTGATCTGAATCTGCGATGTAGCGGCTTGTATGCTGCTCATCTAATAGACTGTCAGATGAGTTACTGTCATCCTTGCTACACGAACATGACGTTGCAGACGATAATTGACCTTTTAATTTTGGCTCTGCAGGATTCAACATGACACCAGCATGATCTTCCAGGCGAGATACAATGCCTCCTGCATGTTTGCAGTGATCCATTGTCTCGTCGGTTGTTCGATGAGAGTGCAGCTCATATTCCTGAGATGAGAATGCCATCAGATTAGCTTTAGTCATGTTTAGCTTCAGAGTTTGTTTTGGCACAAAAATGTCATTGGGTCCAGTACTCTTTGCAGACTTCCTCTTAGGGTTGAGAATGGAGTCAATTTTTCTGTTGATTGCAAGCATAGGATAATGGTTCCACTCTGAACTCAGGTCATCTGAACCTGCAAGTTTCTGAAAATCCACTGATAACTCTGAAAGCTTCTGAATGGAAAGTGATTTTGATACTACAGCCTTAGCATATAACACATCTTTTTGCATCACAGATTTTTGAATAGGCCCGTCTCCCTGATCAATTTGGTTTTGCACAGCGTGTCGGCGAGCATCTTTTACCACTACTTTCATGTTAGAATTTAACTTCTGTCCATGCTCCAACGAAGCTCTCTCTTGGCTGATTCCTACCATTAGCCTTTCAAACAATCTAGATTTCATGATCTCAAAGTTTGAAGGCCCAGAATTGTCCTTGCAAATGTCATATTTCGCATCCTCCGGAGAATCATTACTTCTGCCAACTTGGGGCTCTGCACTGCTGCTTCCTTTGGTCCAGTGTGACATCCATTGGGACTGCTTGGAAGGCTCTCCAGGGTCACTCATCCTCAAAAGAACTTGAAAGTCTTTTTTTCTCGTAATTTTGCCTTTGTCTCAAAGTTGACAGCACTTGTTCTCTGCCAAAAATGTAAGAAGAGCATTACATTTTTACAGCCTGTCAATTAACTGATAAGTTTGTCCTCATAGTACAATATGTCGAGCAAAAATATGATATATGATAATGCAGTAGAAACATTTTCATAGATAATCATATCATGACGAACGTTTCGAAAAAATATTAGTAGTGTATATATATAGATATACACACACACTACCGAGAACTTTGTCATTTCCGAGATGAAGGTATATACTGTACTTCTTTTTAAAGGAAAAATACAAGTTTGATCTGTTACCATGGTAAATTTTTAGACGAGATCAAGACTAACAGTGCATCAATGTGTCTAGACTGCAAAGTTTAGCGGCCTTTCCTTCTTTAGGGCTTCCTTCCCCCGAAAGATGTTGGAGGGCGTTAAACTAGCTAGCAATTTGTTAAAACCTGATTGAAGATGACTTGATGCGGATGGCCTATGGCCTCAATCTTCAGTGGCCCTCCTCTCCTTTGGGGCTTCTTTCCCCCAAAGGATGCCGGCAGGCATTAATCCCAGCAACATGACTAAGTCATTATTATGATGGCTTGACGCGGGTGGTCTTCGACAACCACAGCCTTTCACACTGCCAGGGCACTGAGCCGCATGCGTATGGCAGAGAGGCCCTCCGGCACTTTCAATTCCTGGTGTTTCCAAACTGCATGTGAAGTGGATGATGTCGAACAAGGGTTCTAGCATTTGTTTAATTTGGAGTTTGGTTGGGTGATTTTGCAGGTGGCAAACGTCAAAACTTCTGTCTTCTATCTCTTGTGCCTCTTTGTGTTTGGTGGGGAGGTTGTGATACGTCTGTATTCTCTTCTTTATATACCCCCGTGTATTCTTCCATATTATCCTTCAGGGCTACCTACGTTTGCGTAGGCTAAGCCTTTCCTGTGTAAGATCGTTTAAAGTAATATATTCAGGTGGATATTTCGCCCCTGTTGACCATTCTAAAAAAAAGTGTCTAGACCGAAACAGATATTCATGATTTCATCCGACTGTGCTGCACCTATAACACGTGAGCTCTGGACATTGGTTCCTTAAAACTCTATAGTGAAGCAGCAAACATTCCGACAAGCTTGCTGGTGAGATGCAGAGATGGTACGATGATAATGATACTGTACCAAAGCTGGGCAGAAAACCAGAATTCAAGCAACGGCGAGGAATCAACAAAGGAAAGTTAGGTGGTGTTTGGATCCAGAGACTTAACTTTAGTCTCTGTATTTAGACACTAATTTAGAGTATTAAATATAGACTACTTACAAAACTAATTACATAAATAAAAACTAATTTACGAGACAAATTTTTTTAGCCTAATTAATCTATAATTAGAGAATGTTTACTGTAGCATCACATAGGCTAATCATGAATTAATTAGGCTCAATAGATTCGTCTCGCAAATTAGTCCAAGATTATGGATGGGTTTTATTAATAGTCTACGTTTAATATTTATAATTAGTGTCTAAATATCCAATGTGATAGGGACTTAAAAGTTTTAGTCCCATCTAAACAGGGTCTTACTTACTATATCATATCGTTTTTTTTAAAAAAAAAGTTACATCATAAAGTGTTCACTATTAGTACATAATCAGTTGATCACCTTGTTGTACATTACTATTCAGAAAGCATATACAGTGCCATTAACTTGGCAGATTAGTCAGGCTAGTGTAACAAATAACACACAATTCATGGAGATGACAAACGCATATCAATCAGATCTAGAATGCACAAACATAACACAAGAAACCACACAACCTACATGAGAGGAACACACGAACGCCATAGAATTACCTTACCAATCAGCCCTCTCGCGTCCTGCAACTTCTAGTTGTAACCAGAATTGGCGCAGAAGAATCTGAAACGAGACGACCACTCCTCTCCACGTCTCCAACCTCTTCCTACTGAAACCACCAATCGAAGGAAGCAATTAAGAAGAAAAGTACGATGAACAACCAGGATAGATAGATACAAAGAATCTCAGGCGCAATTCCCGCTCCAAAATTCAAAACCGACCGCCCGATCCGCGCCTCGCCGCGCCCGCGCGCGCGCGACGGATCAAAGCACCGGCGCCGCCTCCGTCGTCTCCTCCTCCTCCTCCTCCTCCTCCTCCCACAGCAGCAGCAGCAAGCTCATCTCCAGCATCCTCCACCTCCCCAGGAGGCAGGAGCGAATAAATATACCAGTACCACGCCTCACCGCACGCGCGCGGGCGCCAACCACCACCACCGCGCGTACGTACGTGAGCTCTGTAGCGAGCAGGTAGAGGCCGGCTAGGGTCTACGTACGCGCCCGCCCACGCGGGTGGAGCAGTGGAGGAGTCGTTGACGCTTGAGAGGGCTTGTCCCCAGAGGCATTAAAGCCGGCGGCGGGAGCGGGTGGTGGGTGAGGGCGGCGAGGTCAGGAGGAGGAGGAGAGGAGAGACGTGTGGAGAAGAAACCGGAGCCGAGGGGGGAAGAAAAGCGGAGTCGAGGCCACGTACGGCGGGGTGGGGGAGGTGGGAGCCGTCGGATCGGCAGCGTACGGCCGGGGGAGAATGTCTGTGTGGCGGATGGAGACGAGCGGAGGTGGTGGTGCTAACTTTGTTACTACTAGGCTTGAAACAAAAGCAACCCTGGGGGTTCTCATTTTCACCTAAACAGTAGCAAGTTTTTTTTTCTAGTACTCCCTTCATCTACAACAACTTATCGTTTTAATAGCTTTCTTGGATTTAATGCGTGACTTTCCATTCACACAAGATTGGCTGTATGGGCATCGAAAAATGTAAATATTAATGAATCGCTTGTTTACCAAGACTGACTAGTAGCATGTTTAAATATGTGATAAGTAAAATCACTTATCATTGGTCTGTATGTCAAGATGAAATATGACTATCAAAATTACATGGAGAGAGTACCATTATTGAGTTGAATGAGAAAAGATTAGCAATTCCCTCTGCGTCATTACTTGGTGCAGTCATAAAAATTAAATAATTAATGTTTAAAATATGATTTGGTAAAAAAAATTGAAACTTCAACCACAAAATAGTTTCTCAAATACTACCTACTCCCACCGTTTAATATTATAAGTTGTTTTGATTTTTTTATAATCAATTTTTTTAAGTTTAATCAAATTTACAGAACAATTTAGGAAACATCTAATTTAATATATTTTGATAATGCATTGTTTTATATCAAAAATATTGATATATTATTCTACAAACTTAGTCAGACTTAAAAAAAAGTTTAATTAAAAAAATCAAAGACACTTATAATATAAAACGAAGAGAATAGTTTATTATAAAAAAACATGGATATATTTGTACAAATCATAATATCTATTGGATTTTATAAAGGTATTATAAGCATAGGCAGTACTAATAAGCAAGCCATGGGAGTACTAATCTAAATTAGTGAAAGAAATAAAATTTCTTGTAAAGTTAGTGTCCACGTTATCAAAGAAAAATGGACCATCCGATTCTTCCTCTAAACGTTGTGAACCGTTGGATCCTGCAATCGGTGAAATCTCTTCTCGATTCCTCAAGAAATTTATTTTACAATTAAATCCTTCCACACCCCTGCTAAGCATGAACAGTGTCGTCCTTGTAACTAGCCTGCTGAAAGACAGTCTGAAAATGCGATTACAAGCTGAAACCATTGTTCAACATAATCGGTTCCACTGTACACCAATTGAATTTTGAAACTGGTTCTTAGAAAAAGATGGCAACACGGCGCCCTGAAATTATTGCTCAACATAATCCATACTATATATGACTGTACACCAATGGAATTTTGGAACCCGGTGCTTAGAAAAGACGGGAACAGTAGCACTTGAGATCACCGCCACAAAATTAATTTGACAATTTACACAACATCGTGGGCTTAGGAGAAAAGAAATTACACACACAAGTCGTACTCCTAAAATCAATCTGAGAGAGGCAAAGGATCGCATCGCACATGGCGTGTCACCCATAATTCGCGGAGTAATTCTCATCTGGCTGTTCGTGCAGAAACATGAGCGCGACTAGCTCTAATTGATTTATCCGTCTCATCCTGTGTTTTTGGCCATCACAACGTATGGTCCCGAGGCGCACCGCGGGTCGCATGCGGCAGCGGATCGGATAGCTGTTGCCATTCAACTCGAGACAGCGGCGCCGTAGCTGATGCCGATGCCGATCAGATCACTTCTTCCTTCCTCATCTCATCCGCTCGCCGACCCGACGGCGGCGACGACGGATTCTTGTGGCCTCTGTCTGTCTCGGCAGCCAGCGGCATCATTCGTCCATACCCATCATCGCATTGGGTGGTGTCCCGTTTGTTGCTAGCTTTGCTAGGCTGGAACAGTGACGTGACGACTTGATTAACTCTGAATGTTTGACGCTTCACGATTGCTGCAATAACGGGCTTTGTTTTGTTGGGCTGTTTACATCGTCGTGTGAGGCCTGATTGGGTCTTTACAGACGTTGGGCTCAATGTACGGCCCATGCAGATTGGCTGCTAACGGATTGTGGCCGGAAACTAATCCCTCGAGGGAATATTCTCTCATTTGCTAAAAAACTATCTAAATGTTTATTTATGGAAAATTCTGAAAAAAAAATTGACAATGCCCATACAACATATCTATACAACTCCACAAAATCTTAAGTTAAAACTCAACTCACACGTCCAGATATAAAAAAGACAAATTCAACGTATAAATAGTAGCTTCATACGATCATATCTGAATTTGTCTTTTTTCTTTGTCACGATGTATAGGTCGAATTTAAATATGATTTTTGGTGGACCAATAGATATCACTATACTCTATATTATAATTTTTTTCAGAATTTTTTATAGGGACTGCCTATACATCATGTGACAGATTTTTTAGCCTCCTATCATGCAGATTTCTTATCCTTTGGATCTAACATCTAACGGATAACATTAATATACACAAATAAAATATAAAAAATAAACAAACGAGCCACGTGGACAATCTGAAACTCACGTGGGCTCAAATGGGCTCAAGTAGATTTCAGACTTACATCGTAAATACACTAAAATTACATATGTAATTTTCAGAGTTACATCGTAAATACACTAAAATTACATATATAATTAATATGTAATTATAGTGTAAGTATGATGTAATTCAGCCAAACTCTCTTTGGCGTGGATTTCAAAATTTCAACAGTAAAAGTGGGCCCCACATAAATTCTCACGGACAAAACATACCGTGGGTCCCACAAGAGAGAAAAAAGTCCAACATAACCCGTGAAAGCCCAAGTCCCACAACTAAAAATACTCAAAAGCCCACAAAGGAAATAGAAAAAAAAGAAAAGAGTGCACGAATCTCAAACATATCATAGGGCCAATAAAACGCATGATACAGCCCATAAAAAATCATGCGACAGACAGATAGCCATTTCGTTTTTTTTATAACCATTTGTATCGAATTTAACCGAAGGAATATCCCCTGGAGATTAGAATCCACCCCCGATTGTGGCCTCACCATTGCTCGTTCTATCCGTACCGTGTGTCATTCTCTATCAGACGTGATTTGTCCTCTGAAGATGTCACACACCTGTTATTTTTTCTCTCGCTGCAAACGTCAGCGTAATAATAACAACTTGGTTTATCAAAGAACACGTAAGCAGTAAGCACTAACGAACAAATATCCATTTCATATCTATTTTAAACTCGAGAAATTTGGAACAAATCAGCTACTAGTAACACGGGCAATTCACCGTGCTTTCGCGCAACAACTACCCGCCACCAACCAACCACCGCCAAATTCAACGGGAATCCGTCACGAAAACGATCGAGAGAGAAGGCGCGAAGAAGAAGAACACGGTTCAGAGGTGGGATGGCCGGAGCGCGGCGGTGGCGTTGAAGTAGCGGAGCGTCTCGGCCCAGCGGGCGGCGTCCTTGAGCATGTGGACGGCGATGGTGTCCGGGGCGAAGTCGCGGCGGAAGCAGCTCGGCGGCGAGGCGCCCCGGTAGTTGTACATCCGCGGCGACATGTCGTACCGGTTCTTGGCCTTGCCGGCGAGGTTGAGCCACCGCCCCGTCCACATGTCCTCCGGCCCGACGTGGTCGCGCCGGCTCTCCTCCGCCGTCGCCACCCACTGGACCAGGTCCCACGACAGCGCGTACCCCATCCCGGACATGAACGGCGGGAACGGGTAGAAGTTCTCCCGGTCGCACGGCATCTGGAGGCCGTAGTACGCGTCGCGCCGCGCCGCGCCGCGCAGGGACTCCACCAGCGCCGCCAGCCGGAGGTACGTGTCGTCGTCGGCCTTCATCACGTAGTCGTAGCCGCTGGCGTTGAAGGCGCGCGCCGCGGTGGAGAAGAAGGTGTAGGTCTTGCCGTTGTCCATGTTCTCGGCGCAGTCGAGGACGATGATGTCGCCGTGGCGGATGGCCTCGAGCGACACGAGCACCGCGTCGACGGGGGACGTCACGTTGCAGAAGACGAACCGGACGTCGACGCTGCCGGCGAGGGACGGCTGCTCCCTGGCCTGGAGCGAGTAGATGGTCCGCAGCAGGTTGCGCCGCTCGTACTTGCTCGGCAGCGTCTGGATGCCGATGAGCACCCTCACGTCGTCCGGCGACCGCGCCGCCGTGGTCGCGGCAGCAGCATCACTTGTGCCGCCGCTGACATTCTTGGCCGGCGAGGCAGCAACGGCGGCGTCCGTGCCAGGACGGCCGCAGCCGCCGGAGAAGAAAGACTGGATGCGGAACTCGTTGGGGTGGACGACGAAGACGGTGAGCGCGAGGAAGCCGGCGCCGAGGACGAGCAGAAGCAGGTGAGAGGCGGAGACGGGAGAGCCGGCTCCGAAGCCGAGCTGCTTGTACAGGGAGGAAGACGACGACATGGCGGCAACAATGATAGAATGAATTGGTGCAAGTTTAGACGAGTTAAGAGCGTTGCTAATACATGGTGATTTCTGAATCTGAAGAAGAATAATTGACCCGGTTTTGGTCGACGACTTCGTCGTGAAACTGGATTGGTCGAGGACGCAGTTTGCGTGAAGGATTGCATAACCATGTGTTTGAGATTGAATAAGTAATTAATCATCGAGAAAAATTCCAATCATAGATTTAATATAAGAAACCAAGCATTGAGAAAATTTCAATCATAGAAGACGATGAAATAAAAAAATGAGAGGGGTTAGGCACGATATGACGACGATGGTCACAGTTGAAAACAGGAAGGCAGGTGACAGTTGATTATCCAACTGAAGAACACTGATTGATTATGAAATGCAAATAATACGGTCAATGCTTATGCTAGATGACAGCCACGCCAGGTGATTCGGTCTGTCATAGTTATATCACATCCCTCGTATTTTAAATGTATCACGCCGTTAATTTTTGGAACATTTGACCATTGCCGTTAATTTTTCGAACATTTGACCATTCGTTTTATTTAAAATTTTAGTATAAATATGAAAATATTTATGTCATACTTAAAAATGATAATGAATCAAGTCACTGTAAAATAAATAATAATTATATAATTTTTTTAATAAAACGAATGGTTTAACATTGGACAAAAAGTCAACGGCGTCGTACATTAAAAAAATAATGAGGTAGTACTATTTCTTAACTGAAGAGGCTTTTAGGGGCTAAATAAGCATCACATATTGGGCTAAATAAGCATCACATATTACAAACGCAATACTTCCTCCATTCCAAATTAATCTACATATAGATTTTTTTGAGATTTTTAGATTCATTTATTAATTCTATTCGTTATTTGTGCATTGGAGTAAATGGACATCGATGTGCACACAAGTATTTATAACCCCACGTGCAATATCTTGATTTGCTAGAATAAATATAGTATGAGAGAGTTATTAGCTTTTCATGGTCTTGGTGTACCTATATATTATACCTATATATTATCAATAATGGAGGGAGTACCATCCAAGGTACATGTCGAGAACAAACTAACCTGGTGGTAACTGTAAAAACCTCAGAATGAAAGATAATAATAAATAAGGCGAACAAATGTAAGATTTAAGATATCAGCGGCAGATGAAAAGCTAATTAGCACCATCAAAATCATCAGGAAATAGCAATTGATGAAGCATTATTTACATCTAGGCAATGATGCGCCGAAAGTTGCATAACTAATATCTTTTCAACTTAGCCAAAAACAAAAAACATGCATAAGGATCCTCTTCCATAGTTCCAGAGTACCGATAAGCTCATTGGCAAATCTAATCATTAATTAATGAAAATGAAGTAGAAAGTACCAGGCAAATGTTATGCCTCAGAACTGTCAAAAACTTGATAGGCATCACGATGTTTAAATTAAGATTCCTAAGCCTTCCAACAAATTCACCACCTAGATTGCATAGCCGCCAAACCCTGAGACCTTCCAGACCCTGATAGTTCCATCAGTGTAGCCAGCGAAGAGGGTGCTGCCATCAGCGCTCCAGCTCAAGCTTGTGCAGTACAGCATCTAAGCAAATGTAACGGCAGGTGTCAGTACCCATTCTTTTTAAAGAAAATAAATGTGTAATCAAGTTCAGTGTTAGTCCATAAAGAATTGAATACATATTAATACCAAGCGCACAGAACAGTCTAGGGGAAACAGCCAAAGTGCACAATAGAACAATTTAAGGACAATTGAGATTTCAAGGAGAATGCACATCCTCTATAACAAATTGCATGCGCTTAATCAAAAGGGGTATGAGAACTGTAACAGAAAAGTTTTCCATGGTAGAAATAAACACAGCATAACATTAAGAAAGTTTGCAAAATTAACACAAAATTCAAGGTGTAAAGATCAACTTTGACACAACTGTACTATTCTAGTGAGAAGGTGCGATCTAATTATAGTTTGAAGTTAAATTGAATGAAATTGTCAAAACTACTTGTAGCAGAGACTAATATTGCTTCAGCTCTACAAGGATATACAAAGGTATACCAAAATGCTGGTTTCCAAATAATTACACAGGCACACGAGGGACCAATCAGCACTATGATCGATGAAACTAACATGTAAACAAATAAAATATATGTATACAATTCAGTGGAGAAGGGATGAGCATAAATATCAACAGAAACATTGATGAGTATTGCTGAGAACAGATCATAACACTGATTAGATCATTAGATTAACACAGAACAGAGGATTCGGTACCTAGAAATATAAATCAGCAGAACAAATTATATATATGCATGGAACTAAAATCACTTTTAACAATAGTAGCAGTGACCTGCTGATAACATAATTAATATATATGATGCTTGACCACATGACCTAACCACATTAACCACTATCAACATGATGCGGTGAGTTAAATTGGACCTGCTCGCAATGAACTTAATAAGCATCAAAACTACTCTACCCTACTACAGAGGATCCTGATAACTTGAAGCGCATAACAATTATAGCAGCAGATATCCAAAATGCATCACGCGAGAATCACGATGAAACGAATCGCACAATACATCCTAATCAGACAGAACGACAGAAAATGCATCACGCGATACATCCTATTCAGGCAGCACGAATGCACGACACATGTGACAAGCGAGGCTAACGAGATAGGCAATGTGCAAAAGGTATACCTGGCTCTTGAAGGCCTGGACTTCTGGCTTGAGGTCCTGCATGACGAGCTTGGACTCGAGGTCCCAGATCTTGACGGAGTCCTCTGTCGCGGCGCAGAGCCAGTAGCGGTTGGGCGAGAAGCAGAGGGAGTGGATGATGGCGCCGGCGTCGAGCTTGTACAGCATCTTCCCCTCGGTGAGATCCCAGAGAAGAGTGGTTCCATCCTTCCCACCGGAGGCACACAGGGAGCCATCTGGGCTCACGGCGACGGCGTTGACGTAGCCGTTGTGTCCCTCGAGCTTGGTGCGCAGCTTGCAGTTCGTGAGGTTCCAGACCTTGACGCTGCGATCCCACGAGCCGGAGACGATGGTGGGGGCCATGGGGTTGGGGGAGAACCTGACGCAGGAGACCCACCCGGTGTGGCCCTCGCCGGCGCCGTGGTCGCCGCCGATGGTGTACTTGCACTCGCCGAGGGTGTTCCAGAGCTTGATGGTGTTGTCGCGCGCCGCGGAGACGATCTGGCGGTTGTCGACGGAGAAGGCGACGGAGAGGACGTCCTTGGTGTGGCCGACGAAGCGGCGGGTGGTGCGGCCGGTGGCGAGGTCCCAGAGGCGGAGCTCGCCGTCCCAGGATCCCGAGAGCGCGAACTGGCCGTCGGAGCTGAGGACGACGTCCTGGACGAAGTGGGAGTGGCCGGTGAGGCGGCGGTACGAGACGCCGTACTCCGGCGGTGCCGCCTCGGGGTCCGTGGCCACGGCGGTGGACGGGTTGGTGATGTCCCACACCAGCAGCGACTTGTCGCGGGAGGAGGAGACGATGAAGGGCGAGTTGTCGATCGGCGCCGCGATCGCCGTCACCATGTCGTTGTGGCCGCGCAGGACGCCCGCCAGGGTGAGCGACTCCTGGCCCGCCATCGTCGCCGCGGGGGTGGAGAACCGGGGCTCTCGACGGCAGATGGCGTCGCGGCGGCGGCGGCGGAGGGGAGGGCTAGGAGAGGAGGCGGCGGAGGGGAGAGGCCGAGGAATTTATAGTCGGGAGGAGTGGGGGGCTAGGGTTTTTCTAGGCTCGAGACGTGGACGGGATATCCTGACCGTCGGATGGGATCGAACGGCCAAGAGTGTATGTCTTTTTTTCGTCGACCTGTAAACTCTAAAAATTCGGGTATTTCGTTGAATAAGTTATATTCCTTTCAGTTCAGATGATGCTGCGCCCGTTCAATTTAGATTTTTTTTTCTTAAGTAGTTTTATCGTGTCTATGGATTATTTTGTGAAAAATACAGTGTGGATCAAACTATGAAAACATTGAAAACAAGGTGCACCATTCAACTCAGAATTTCAAGTGATGCTGTGTCCGTTCAATTTGTTTTTTTTTTTAGGATAGGACTTTTCAATTTGGATGTGAGCTGTGAGAGATAGTGTGAATTGAAATTTGAAAAATACGATGCTGGCTTGCAGCATCTTAATTTTCTTTCCGAAATATCGAAGACTTTAGTGGACCAATGAGACCCTGTTTAGATGGGACTAAAACTTTTAAAACTTTTAAGTCTCTATCACATCGGATGTTTGGAAACTAATTATAAATATTAAACGTAGACTATTAATAAAAACACATCCATAATCTTGGACTAATTCGCGAGACGAATTTATTGAGCATAATTAATCTATGATTAGCCTATGTGATGCTACAGTAAACATTCTCTAATTATGGATTAATTAGGCTTAAAAAATTTGTCTTGCAAATTAGCTTTCATTTATATAATTAGTTTTGTAAGTAGTCTATATTTAATACTCTAAATTAGTGTCTAAATAGTTAAGTCCCTAAATCCAAACACCACCTGAATTCTTCTGCTTGGGCTCATTGGGCCGGATTGGGCCGTGAAACTTTGAAGTGCCTTTGTTATCTCATTCTGACGTCACTCTGGAGCTTCAGTCACAATCCCGTGCAACACGTGTGGAATAATACACCTAGATAAAAACTGTGAAATCATACTAGCAGTAGCAGCTGCAAGAGAATCCTCGCTTTTGGGATTAGATATATGTAAATAATAATAAATTCCTAAAAGCCATATAGAGGCCTAATCCACCATTGAACATCTGCACCTGTCAACTTCTCCACTATCCAAACCAGCAAATCACATTGCAAAAATGATGTCAGAATTCAGAAAGAAAGACAACCAAAAGATGTCTCAGAATCAACGAGTTTTTTTAAAAAAAAATCTTAAACTCTGCAGTTGTAAGATAGGTTTGCGTTGGTAGAGGGTAATCCTGAGCCTTAGGCAAATGGCAATATAGTATGACTTGATGATGCAAACCTTCCCCTGCAATTGTGGTCAAGTGCCTTCATTCCTTGAGTTTTGCTCGAAAAGAATAACTTTCTTGAGTCAATAAGCATCATTCCGTTTTTGCTGTCAAATTTCTCTAATGCTTTTGGTTCCCTTTCTGCATGAACAACTAAAGCATATCAGAAGCTAAAGCATAATCAGAAAAAAAAGAAGTCTCAGAAGCAAGCAAAGAGGCAATAATAATACAGGCAACTACTCCATCTCTTGCTTCTCTCTATACAATCTCCCAATGTTTCAGTCTTCAGATATCCAAATCCCCCCTTGCAAGCCTCCTCTTGTAGCTGCTATTTCCTCCTGGCCTTTCTTGGCCTCTGCATTTGCTCACCTCCTCGAATTGTCGAGGAAGCTCATGCCTTGATTTTTCTCTGTTTTGAACTGCAATTGCAGGTAATGGTCGTTTGCTATGCTCAATTGCTCACTTCTTCGTGAAATGGAAAAGAATCATCTTGAGCCGTCAGATAAACATGTTCAGATACACAATTTGCTTTTTTTTTCTTGCAAATTACATTCATATTTGTATTTGTAAACGATGTGTTCTGATTTGATCTTTATTGTGCTTGGATTTTCTTACTTTCTCAGGGATGGCGGACCATTTTGCAGTAATGGCTGGTCGGTTGCTAACGGAATCGACTGTTCAGTCTGCCATTGATGAGGCCTCTGCTGCTGCCGTGCCTTCTTCAGTGATTGCTTCTGAACATAATGATGTTCAAGATGAGAGGGAGAAGAGTGGTGTTCTTGTAGAATGTAGAATTTGCCAGGAAGAGGATGATCAGACCTACATGGAGACCCCTTGCTCCTGCAGGGGCAGCTTGAAGGTAAAATTCAGTATCAAACTAATTAAATTCCGTTTCTGCAATTCGGGGTATGCCAGATTTAGTTGTTAAACAACTTTATTGGTCAAGGAAATCTATTTAGGCCATCAACGTATTTTGCTCCTGCATAGTATATATTTAGGCTTATGGTAAATTTTATTCCTGTATTTCAGACCTCCTAATCTGTAGTAGTGCTGCGAAATAAATTTTGTAACAATGCTATATACATGTTTCTTTCAGTATGCTCATCGCAAATGCATTCAGAGGTGGTGTGATGAGAAGGGAGACACCATATGTGAGATATGCTTACAGGTGAAATTTTCTCCGAACACCTAGTACCAATGACCATCTCAAAACAAGTTGCTCCTACAAAGAAATTAACATATAGTAGCCTGTATTCTGTGGATACAGCAATACAGACCAAACTACACAGCACCTGCAAAGTTGTTTCAACATGGAAGAAACTCAATTTTCTTCAGGTAATTGATCTATCATCACAAAAGAAGCACGATTCTGAACTTCTGATTAGACAAGGATCATCTCAAGCTTTATCATTTGCAGAACTCCTGGTTACATTCAAGCACAGGTCATGCAAAACACAGACCGAAGTGCTGCTGCCTCAACAAGCTACGATCCTGAACTCCCCAACCCAAAAGGTGTAATCTATTGTCGCATAGTTGCTCTAACTGTAAGTACCTGAAAAAAAAAAGAATCATCATTCCGTGCCACCACCAAAAATTAACATTCAGAAACACTCAAATTCATCAGCTGATGGTACTCTTGCTACTCCACGACGCAATCTCGGTTTTCCTCGGTGACCACGATGCTTACACCGTCGCAATGATCACTGTAATTCTCTGAATTCTCAGACAATAGCACATATTACCCTACTTTGATGATGCATGTGTAACCCGAGTACCTGACTGATATAATTTGGGCCAAAATCATGCTTCTGAACCAGCTGCTGATGCTTAGAACGGCTGGAATCGTCATACCTGTGTACATCATCTTGCTGTCAGTAACTGAACTGCTTCATCGACGCAACCAGCGGCAGGTTCACCAACCTTATTCTGAATTCTTGATATAAATGTACACAATCTGCAGTTCATGCTGCTGAACAATCCACGTAGCTTGTTTCACACTGAAATTTAACCGTCAGAAAAATGCAATTGCCAGATTTCAGACGCTGCTGCTGCGGTGAACATCAACCAGCAGGCGCCACAGTCACCGCGGCGACAGCATGTCATCAGCATCCAATAAGTTCAGAGATGGAACATGTGTACGTGTATATACAAAGGCATGTCACTTGGATGAGGTTTTGGGCTCAAGATGTGCGATCAAGATACGAAGATATGGAAGACATTGGTGTGATGTGTGAGTAGTTGCTCTTTGTAAATATTGTGAAAAAAAAATGCATGCGTAAGCGGCCACTCGCTTCTTAAGTAAATCAAGATGAAGTGAGATTACTGTACATAAGAAGAACACAGAAAATACACTATATGAAAGTCGGTACAGCTGAAGTACCTGCTTAAGTTGAAAGTGAGATGAGATTTTGGATGAGTAACTAAATTTTACCATAGAGCGCGAAGGGAGTGTGAGTAAGCGAAGACTGCTTTGACTTTTCAGAGGAAGTAGATGACAGGGCGTTGACTGGTCAGACTCATCAGGAGGGTCGGAGTTTCTTTCTCCGAACCCCCTCTTTCCGCATTTGACATTTTGACTCACGAAATCACCTTGAAAATTTCTCAAAAGAAGTAAGTATGCGCGGAATATGGCTTTCTAGCATCCTACTAAAATTGGACTAAAAATTTGAAGTCAAACACATTCAGAAGATTCAGAAATAAAATAGGAAATTTCACCGCTGCCAATGCTTGCTTAAGTTCAGGTTTGCATTGCTTATAACAAGAAACTGGAATTGAAGTTTTGAGGCCAAAGTTTTCAGATAAAAGTTTCCCATACAGATTTTTTTTAGATTAAAGTTATTCTTTTAAAAGAGGAGTGCTTTGACACTACGGCTGCCGCTAATTAGCCAGAGCTTAAAAAAATACAAATGGGATTAACAAATGAGAAATACATAAAAACATAGATAGTGGTACTAAATATACTAATTAGCAGTTCTAATGATATATTATAGAGGGTATGCGGATTGGGCGGTAAAAAAGTTAAGGCAAGCGAATTCGA
This sequence comes from Oryza meridionalis, assembly GCA_000338895.3. Lineage (NCBI taxonomy): Eukaryota > Viridiplantae > Streptophyta > Magnoliopsida > Poales > Poaceae > Oryza > Oryza meridionalis. The sequence goes on from CM002528.2 coordinate 27,725,939, forward strand.
TGGTAAATAGTTTGGCGTCAGTAGTAGTAGCGTGCTCGACCGGTAGTACTAGTACTCCACTTCATAAATCGATCACAAAGCATGTAATTGCATGTAAATATCTGAGAACTGAATTCAAAATTTCACTCGTTAAATGAATAGTAACATCCGAACGTATACACCAATCATCCGAAATCTATATGTCAAACTATTACACGTTGATCTATGACATGATGCAACAAAGCTCACATCGTTGCACAAAAAATACACTGTTAATCATCGTACTTATGTGAGTTTTTCATCTGTAACTGACTGCCCGACCATTTCCTTTCCCACACTGTTTGGAGCACTTACCAAGATTTTAATCCGTCCAGAAAAATACACATTCATTGATGAGCCCCTCTGATGAAGTGCAGGGTGAGCAACTGGTAGGCTATTTTTCAGTTCCAGTTCTTTCTTTGCCTGTAAAAAAATTGACAAATAGAACCTAATCACTTCTCTGTGATATGAAATTCCACGTAGGCACGCGGTAACAATGGTACCCTACCAACCTAAAATGTTTTTTTCCTAATCATATTTTCTTTAAAGAGCGTAAATGGTGTGAGTACTTTCTGTTCTTCTGCTGGGCCCTCCAGAAGCAAGCCAGAGCCCCAAATGTACAGCTGGCAATTGCAACACCCAGGGCAGCTCCAATTGGGACGCTTGCAGCATTAGAAATCGATGAATCCTCTGAAACTATCTTCTTCTCTTGTTGCTGAAGAGACTCCATGTAGGTCTCCTTGTAGGATGATACGAGCTTCTTTCCATAGTAGTTAACCAAGAATTGATACACTGCATCCTCGTTCCAGTCCACAGCTCCATCGGTGACCTTGCTTGAGCGGTAGCAAGATGGGCAGAGCTGATTTGGAGGCCAGGTAACCTTCGGAAACAAGGGATCACCAGTTCCCATATCCTTTTCTTCTTTCATCAATCTCATATTGACTTTGTTATGTGTGCTCCATAGCCAGAGACTGAGCTCACGAGCAGATCTGAAGGGGGCTGACACGCTACAGGTAAATGGCTACAGTCAGGCATGTCGTAGATATATTTTTTGAATGATGGTACAACACAAAGTTAGTTTTCCAAACCTTGAACACATTTCATAAAAGTGCTCGCGGCATTCCTCACAGATGAAGAAGTTGTGAATAAAATCACATATTGATGTAAAGGTTGACTGGCTCTCTCCATCCCCAATTCGGACAGTTAGTGAATGCATCAAAACCCATAGACCACAGCTGATACAATAAAAAAGATGTATGTGTGTTATAGTTTATCAACTCAGTAAAGGTGCTGTAAAGATATATGTTCAAAGCATTTGCTGAGAGAGAGGCGTCACCTAAATCCTCTTGTTTCACTTTTACTGCCGCGGCAGAACAGCTGCAACATTGGCACACAGAAATAAGAAGAGAAAATTCAAGGGAATAACTATTGCTAGGTACAGATTTTACTTGTGATAAGATCAAGATACGTAAATAAATATGGGCTGTGGGATCTAAAATGTGTGGATCACATGTGTCGACTAAACAATTCTACAGTGGTTAAGGATCCTCTGTCTGCAATGAAACTAGATTAACTCAGTACTAAAAAAGCTACATGCAAATAATGCTGCTGTTGAAGTAAACTATGTCAAAAAATACAAGATGTTGCTTGCTCCTAATGCTATCATTCATATAACGGATTTACTGCAACATTTAATGAGAATATCTCAAAATCAAAATTAAGAATGATTCATATGAAGTTGCATTTTCTAGTTTAGTATAAAAGAATGTCTAATGAAGAATTCATTCCCAACCGCTGGGCCTAGCATTAGACAACATACCCAATATCCACGTGGCACCTCTTTTCCACAGATCCAGTGGTTCTCTTCCGCAACACTTTCCAACAATTTAGAACCCTCTTGTGAACTTAACGACAGATTCGATGACCAGTGATCATCGAAGTTAATAAGTAGCTCAGCAGATCCCCTTCGGCACCTAAAGAAAGTTAATAAGAATCAACCAAATGCACAAAGAAAGTTATATGCATTTTCTCTGCTAGGAATTCAAAGGTTCACTCGTACCTCTTGGATGGGTGATGAGCCACCAAAATTTGTAAAAATCTGATGAGCGAATCACGATTCTTTGGTTTGATCGTCTACAGTTTGCAAGTAACATTATTAGGCCATAGTCAGAAAAAGAAGAGCAAACATCACATCTGCTGTGAAATTTCATCGTTAACTCACCTTGCGCTCCAAAATTATCTGTAACGCTTGAGCTGTTGCTTCCTCAACATCGTAAATTGCTTGAATAATCTAAAACAAAAGATCGAATTAAGTCAACAAACGTTAAAGAAAATTGAAACATAGTGCACATAGCAGTATCTCATGCAAATTGTTTCAAGGAAATATCTGATAATTGAACCTGTTCAGGATCCGAAGCATTCTTTGGAAGCATATTTTCGTTCTCGTACTTTTTGTCTTCTAAACTGAAAGAGCTGCAGATACCATAAATAAACAATGCATCAATAAAATACCAACATGCCTATAATGGTCAAACAAACCAAAAAGGCAACAGTCAATAGAGAGAGGCATGAGCATAGTACAGGTAGCTCCTGTTTCTATATCTACTGAACTTTTAGGTAGAGCAGGAAAGACTAGGATAATAACTTGCCTTTTCATCTGATTATTTATCCACTTCAGTAAACGTTCTGCTGTTCTTCCATCATCAATTAACTTTATTTCATTATTCTCTTGCTTGGGATCCCACTTAGCGGAAGCAAATTTTGTTGGTGGACCCCAAAGTAGGAAAGGGTAATGGTCAACTGAGAATCTATTGCAAAGATCGATGTTCACCTGTGCTGTCAAACAATCAAAAGAAATAAAGTATTACTCCATTGAAATTACCAAATTATTGGACATTTTGACAAAACATGGAAGCTAATATCAGTCAAAATAAGAGGTGCCAAAGCTTCATTGCAATATAGCTTTCAGTTTGGTAATGAAAAACAGATATCAAAGGATTGAAGATATACTCCTGTGGATAATCTCATCATCCAGTTAAGGATTTAACTGGACCATTCCATCAAACCTAATCCCTTTTGTAAGTGCTTTAGTTGTCTACATTTAGGAGACTGACGAAAGTTATAACTCTTCACCAGAGCTACTGTACCTTTGATGCACAATCAACCCTAGCCATCAGTATTAACCCTGGATGTGCAGCGTCCCGACCATTGAATAGTTTTGCAACCTTCTCATAATGAGGCTGGATGTAAGGAAGGAATTTAGCAAGAGTCAATTTGCTGTTCATAAATACACTGTGCACCACTGTTTTTTAAATTAAGTACACAGCTACCACAATAAGCTTCATACCTTGTAGTTTCTGCAAGCTGGACACCTGAGCAAACACGGTACGTATTTCAATTAGCATCAATTCAACAATAAAACAAATGCCATCTAGGCAGCCTCAAAAGAAAAAAAAAAGAATACCGATATGACCAATAGAAGTTCATTCCAATTAAAATTATCTCGAGTAAGTGAAAACTTGAGGCTCTGGAGAAACTATACGCCACTTCATAGTTCATATCTAATGCATATGGACTAACCTATTCTGAATAGTGACGACTTATAATGATTAACCAATGGAATATAATATCAAAATAACTTGACATGGAATATTTGGAAGACCAGAACATGGACATTAGAGTGAAAAGGATAACAAAAGGATGCTAATCATTCAAGTCCTTGATTCCCCATAAACAGGTTCATGTGTATTAATCAAATCATCAAGTTCCATTAAATCATGTGAGGTACAGTATCAATGCTCATATAAGTGTATTATTTTTCCTGTTAACATCCAAAAGAAGCATTTAAATATAGCTCAATCTCATGAAGCTAAAATTTCAAAAAGAGATGATCTCTGCAAATTAGAATTAAACGGCATGGCATTTATAGCCCAATGTGGGGAACACTGGAACTTACATAGAGCAAAAATGACCGTACTTATACTTTTGAGAAAGTTCCGCACACCCCAAATCACACGAGAAATATCACATCGAAGCAATACTCTGAGTAAGTGGCAACACTGAGAAACTAAATAGTAATAACTTACAACCCAGTCAATTCCTCTTTCATCATTACAGTAAATGCTCCACTGATTTTCCCATAATTAACTGCTGGCCTACATCCGATTTAGTCCTACATATAACAAATTTCCATGCTTCGGGGCTCATTCATGTCTGCACCTTTCTTCTCACTCACAACTTCACAGGACACAGTACTACAACACGGACAACACTAGCAGGGTCGCATCCTCACATGACATTTCAAGGTAGTACGAGCGAAGCATTTATTGGTTACTCTCATCGAGTTTTGAACAACACGCATCCATCCCACCAATCAGACCTTGCAACACCTATACAACCCTACATGCTTGAAACCCCAAAAATTGTGGATTATATGGCATTCACTTGCTCACAGACGACGAAACGAGTATATCATTTCGATTCTATAAACCATACATCACGAAACCCCGCAGTCGCATCTCACGCCATCGGACTACCACGATTCTCATCCACTTCTCGATTCTACCAAGTGTATCAACTGACGCCTCAGTCACAAATCCCCGGGGGGGGGGGGGGGGGGGGGGGTGGGGGGACGAGTCAAAGGCGAGAGTCGAACCAGTGTGCGAAGAACTCGACGACGGCCCAGGGCTCCAGCGAGGCCTTGAGGAAGGCGTCGAAGTTGGTGGCGTTGAGGTCGACGGCGGCGTCGGCGTCGACCTCCCCGGGGCCCTCCCTGCCGCCGAGCGAGCGCGCGGCCGCCCCGCGCGGCGCCGCGGCGAGGGAGGCGGCGACGAGGACGAGCACCAGGACGACGCGGCGCGCCGCCGGCGAGGCGGCCGCCGCAGCCATGGATCGGGCCACCGGATCTCTCTCCCGCCGCCGTGATCCGCTTCGGACACCTGCCCCCCTTCTCGTTGAGTCCTAGTGGTGGGACTAGGCTAGAGTCGCCGGCGGCGCGCCGCAGCCATGGATCGGGCCACCGGATCTCTCTCCCGCCGCCGTGATCCGCTTCGGACACCTGCCCCCCTTCTCGTTGAGTCCTAGAGGTGGGACTAGGCTAGAGGGGGGTTTAGATTTTTCTTTTTTTTCCCTCTCTTTAATAAGAAATTGCTTTTTCGCGCAAATAGCTATGCGATTTCGAGAGGCGCGCACTGATTGGGTGTGGGGTTATGCTTGTCGTGGAAGCTAACGATGCTAAAGTGAGACTTTCCGTCGCTGACAGGTGGGGTCCATACGGGTTGGAGGGAGGTAGGGCCCACATGCAGTTGCTGTAGTTGGGCTGAGTGGCTGGCTGACCCTAGTGTGTGTTGCTGGGTTGGGTGTTATGCTACGTTGTGCTTTTTGAAAGTCAAACAGGGTGAACATAAGAGTTCTTTGGAAATAATACTTCTAGTCTTTTTTTTTTGCCTTACCTAATTTCGAGTTTAACATTTAGAGCAGGAATCTTGTTTGCTATATCAAAATTTGGTAGGAGTTTTCACTTTAATTATATTTCTTGGAACTTTTTGGAAATATTGGTGGACAAATTTAGGATCAAGACAAATGCGAATACATAAGTCAACAGTAGTATGCAGCGTTAACATGTTAGGTTTGCGTGAGTTACAACTTACTTGTCAAATAACTGTTGCAACAGATTATTCAAAATAGCAAATAATTGAAGTCCTTGTTAAAAAAAATGGATTCTACTTGGTTGAAACAAGATTATTCATCATAAAAAATAAAAAGAAATAAATACCATAGTTAATTTTTAGTGACATATACACAAGTACCGACTACCGACATGTGATACACAAGTACCAACTACTATCTTTTAAAGTAATATAAATATAGATAATTTTATCGTTAAATCAAAAGAGAATACCACTACTAGAGAACACGGTCATGTTTTTCGCGGATATTTTACAATGTCTATAGTGCGTATTCAATGCTTATCTGTGAAAGGAAAGACATTTGTCCTGCAAGAGAGAACGTCTCTTCAATTGTTTTTTCTCATCTTAATTGTCTATACTAATATAAAAGATGGCAGTGGTACCACCACCAGGCAACTATCGTGCGAGACCCATGAATTGGAAGTTTGCTTGTCTATTAGCCTCCACATGCTATAGATCCTGTGGACATGAAAATATGACAATAGAATATTATGAGATTTTCATCTTTATAAAATGGCAGCAAAATTAGCATAATGATAAGACATTAAACAATTAAAAAAAGTCATTGCAACGCACGGACATTATACTAGTTATTGAAAAATTGATAGAGTGGACCAACGTGTGATATGCCAACAAGTATAAAATTAACCATGTGCTATAAATTTGCCCATGTTAGGCCTACTCACTTTGATGCCATTTTCAACCATACCTTTTTTTTGGTAAAGTTGTAAAAAAATATATATGTTTAATTTATTGTCAAATTTGATAAATACATAAGAAATCCTGCCAAAATTTTAGCAAGATGGCTTTTAGTAATATTGCCATCTTGCCAAAATTTGGTAAGGTTTATTTTGGCTATAATCTGAACAGGCCCTTAATTTTCTTAATTTTTTCCATAGCTTTGAATGACATGTCAAGAAACAAGTGGCATCACCGATAGAGAAAAAAACACCTTGGTCTGTCAAGTTGTGTATGGTTAATCACCACTGCAGTCTATGCTGCGTATTCAACTCCCATCTATCAAGTTGTGGTTAATTACCACTACAACCTTATGCTGTTCTCCAAGTATTTATTCCCATTTGCTCATATATTTTTGACTTGTGACAATTGGTAAAAATATATGGAAAAATCCCCGCATTGATTCCAGTGAGGTCGTCAACTCACCAATTAGAGGTCTCCACCAATTAACATACGCTTTATGTGGTGGACTGGTGGTATATATCTGTAAGTATGAACTTCCTAGAATCAGGCTCTCAGTGCACAGTAAACAAAAGAACTGAACATCCACCAGTAATCTCCCATGATCAATGCATGTTTTTATTGACTCGACCATAGATGTTTGTAGTTAAACCCTCTATGATCTGGCCATATGCACTGGCACTGCAATGCACTTCTAAATTCTAATCCAACAAATTCCTGCCATTTCGTCCGTGCTCTCTGCTTTTATCTTGTATCTCTACCACCAGATCACCAATCCATCTATGACAATATTCAACCAAATGAAGATATGGTGTACCAGATGCTTGTCACAGCAACGCACAGACAAGTGATCTGTCAGTTTTTTGAATTCATTCTGAAGCATGCATGCATCTTGTGCAGGTTTTACAACGAGTTCTTGAACTGTTCTGATTACGAATGAAGGTAGGAATACTATACTATCTTTCCACTCAAATTCAACGAGCACGCGTGCACGCCAACGAGGCTTCCCCTAATTGGCTGATCTGTCGCACTTCGCGCCACCGATTCATCCATCTCTGAATGACATAATCTGATCTGTCAGATTGCCTGATGGTTCTTGAGCTAACTCGAAGCTATGCCATTGGACCAACATAAAAGAGTGATTCATAGAGGCCATCTGGACTATCCCAGTATCCCTATATGGCTAGATACCATGGCTTCAGTTTGCTTGCCCAATATCTGGGCTTTTGGCTGCAGAAAAGAAAAGGGATTTTACTAATCATGTCAACTGCTGAATAGTTATAAACGGCAGAAGCAGACTGAACAAGATGGCAACTGCATATATGAACATTCTATGGCATGACGTGAATCCGTAGCCTGCACACGTGATGCACAGCGCGCTGAAGATTTCCCTCTCTTGAAGAAGACATGTAGCGATGAAGCGATCGATCTCATGATATAGCTAAGTTCTTATGCAAGTATTTCAACGGAATGCATGCGAGTATAATGTTTGAATCTCCTGAAGATGAAGATGAAAATAAAGATAAAGATTAAGTGTTTCACACAAAACGAGGTACTAATAACGTGTGATTAATTGAGTTTTAATTTTTAAAAATTGATTAATCTGATATTTTAGAGCAACTTTCATATAGAAAGTTTTCGTACGAAACGCACCGTTTAACAATTTAAAAAGCGTGCCATGAGTATCCAAAATTTCATCCAACTCTTGTTGGAGAAACGAACGCAGCCTATGTATGTGGTCGTTTCAGTCGTCATTGTGAAAATTTCGAATTTTTTTTTACAAGAGCAGTACGTGCAGATCACTGTAAAAACAACATCGATGAACAAGGAAGAAGAACAGCAAAATTCAGGCTAACACTGCTCTGAACATGCTTTGTTATTCTCTTCTGTGCCTGCTCTGTCCACGCATCCAGCAGCATAGTTTCAGAAACACAATCCAGACATATCCATAAATCAAAAGAGCACAATTATGGTGGCGATTAGCTGTTCTAATCTAATCGCCATGAAGCCAAGCAAAGGTGGCTTTCCATTCCTGCCGGCGACGGGAACATGCTGCAATTGGACATGTGAGTGCAGCAGAGTCAATCCCCTGACCAGTCTCAGCTTCATCGTGCATGCAGGTATCGCAAAGCCTGCACTATAAATCGGCGAAGCCACGCAGCAACCAGCAGAGCAGCGCAGAGCACACACCAGCATCCACGCAGCAATGGCGGGGCCAGCAAGATGGGCTCTCCTAATCCTCCTCGCCGTCGCCCTCCTGGTGCCAGCTGCGCTCGCCGCCGGCGGCGGCGGCAATGGTGGCGCATCGGCGTCGACTCCTCCGAACAACGGTAACGGTGGGAACAACGGAAACAATGGGAACAATGGCAACAACGGTGGTGGGAATGGGAAGCACGAGAAGTCCCCGCCTCCGCCGTACCACGACTCGCCGCCGCCACCACGTGCTTCACCGCCCCCGCCCGTTTACTCGCCGCCGCCGCCGCCGCCACCGCGCTCATCGCCTCCACCACCGCCTGTTTATTCGCCGCCACCACCGGTGTCATCGCCTCCTCCACCCGTACCCTCGCCACCACCACCGGTGTCATCGCCGCCTCCGCCCGTATCATCGCCGCCGCCACCGGTGTCATCGCCTCCTCCACCCGTACACTCGCCGCCACCACCTGCGTCATCACCTCCTCCACCGGCCAGCGACGTGGTCTACTGCACGAACATGACGAGATACCCCACCTGCACCTCGCCGGCGTACTGCCCCAGCAGATGCCCCAAATCCTGCCACATGGACTGTGCCACCTGCAAGACCGTCTGCGGTAAGTGCATATCTGTGCACGGTAACTAGCTCCGTTTGGTTACGATACGTTTTGACATTGGACAAAGTCAAATTGTTTTATATTTAACCAAGTTTATAGAAAATAGTACTAATATTTTAACCCAAGATAAATTTATTATAAAAATACTATATTTAATTATTGATTTGATGACACTAATTTAGGATTATAAATATTATTATATTTATTTATAAACTTAGTTAAATTTGAAACAGTTTAATTTTAATCAAACTAAAAACAGAGGGGGGAGTAGTAGTCTTCATGCACGGTTGATTAAAGGTTGTGTCGTCGTACGTGTCGCGTGCGTTGCAGATTGCAACCTGCCGGGCGCGGTGTGCCAGGACCCGCGGTTCATCGGCGGCGACGGCAACACGTTCTACTTCCACGGCCGCCGTGACCGCGACTTCTGCCTGCTCTCCGACGCCAACCTGCACATCAACGGCCACTTCATCGGCAACCACGTCCCGGGCCTCAAGAGGGACCCCACCTGGGTGCAGGCGATCGCCGTGCAGTTCTCCGGCGGCCACCGCCTCTACGTCGGCGCGCGCAGGACGGCCGTGTGGGACGACGACTCCGACCGCCTCGCCGTCGTGTTCGACGGCGAGACCGTGCAGCTGCAGCGCGTCGCGCACGCCAGGTGGGAGTCGGGTTCCGGCCTGTCCGTGACGCGGACCAAGGCGGCCAACGGCGTCCTCGTGGAGCTCGATGGCGTGTTCAAGATCACGGCGAACGTGGTGCCCATCACCAAGGAGGACTCGAGGATCCACAGGTACGGGGTCACCGACGACGACTGCCTGGCGCACCTCGACCTGGCGTTCAAGTTCTACGCCCTCACCGACGACGTCCACGGCGTGCTGGGCCAGACGTACAGGAGCAGCTACGTGAACCGGCTCGACGTGTCGGCGAAGATGCCCGTCATGGGAGGCGAGAAGCAGTTCACCTCGTCGGGTCTTTTCGCCGCTGACTGCGCCGTCGCGCGGTTCGGGCGCGCCGGCGATGCCGGCGCCGTTGCCGTTGCCTCCGATGAGCTGGTCGACGTCAAGTGCTCCACCGGCCTCGACGGCGTCGGGGTGGTGTGCAAGAAGTAGAACAATTTGCTCTCTTGCAGCGTTCAAGTTCTCCAGAAATAATTAGTGCCTACGTCCACATCTGCACGATCCAGATGGACCCTGATCATCGATCTGTACTCCATGTGTCAGCATGTAACCGTGTCAAATTATATGTAACTCCTGTTATATATCGCATTATATATTCACAAGTACTATATAAAGGTGCTGTGCATATTCGCATGGGCTAGTTTATCATATACTACTCCATGCTTTAAAACCGTTAAGTCCATATTATTTCAAAAAATTTATCCTGAATACTAGGGGACGGTATCCCGTCCACGGCATCGGCATGGGATCACCCACTCCCCTTTCCCATTGTGTCGATCGTTCGCATGCGCAGCATAGACGCGCACATGTTAGCGAAGGTAGAGCAGGACACTGAGTCGGAGCTAGAGCCGGGGCTTGCAGCCGCCGTTGCTGCCCCACTGCCTTCGGAGGTGGACGTCGGCAACCGGATGGGCGGGAGCTGGGGATCTAGAGCGGCATCGGAGGAGGAAGAGGTGCAGGGGCGGATGGTTGTACCGTGCACATCGTCAAACCTCCTATTGATGTTGAGCCCAAACCATCCTATGTTGTTGCTGGATCTAACAGCGAGAACTTGAGCTTGAACTCTTGCACCACTGCACGAGCTACCTACACCTAGCTGCTCGCCCTCTTCTCTCATACATCCCTCCTCTCTCCTAGGCTCGAGCTCGAGGTGGAGCTCTCTTCCAGCGACGCCACAACCCATGCGAGCAGCTCCGCGATGCGGAGATCTAATTCTATAGATGGCCAAATGTACCGCCCGGCCCAGGCATGACCAGGCACGGCCTGAGATCAGTCTAGCAGGCACTGTCCAACTGACACGCCTAGTCGTGTTGTACGTGCCCACCCACGGGCTACACCAACGGCTCAGGCACGGCTCAATAAGACTCGAAACGTGCTGGGTCGGGTGCCGGGTCGGTCCGAAGGCACGGCAAGCTCACTATGCTCCACCTTGTAATAAGTCTACTTGCCCCCCCTCCCCCGCCCGCCCTATCTCTTTAGGCCATGTCTTATATGGTTCAAGCAAGTATATTTTGCATCCCTCGTCTCTTTGAGTTGCGCTTATATGGCTGAAATAAGTCTATTTTTCCTCCCTCTTGTTGGACCGGGCCATGCGCCAGCACGTCGTGCCAAGGAAGAGGCCCAGGCACGACCCAATAGGCGGACCGTGCTGCGCTTGGGCTGGGCCAAATCTCCGTGCCGTGGGCCGGGCCATCGGGTTGCAGGCTTTTTGGCCAACTATATCTAGTTCCGTGACTTGCTCCGCGTGGTGAGGTTGTCCCCGAATGCGGTCCAGCTAGCACCTAGCACCGATAGCTTCGAATGGACTATGATGCTAGCTATATCCCACTCGCGGCGCTTCTCAAGGAGCTCTCCGCATCCTACCACTGCACATCGTCCTGCACACTGACATCAGCAAGAAGATCAGAGGTAGGCTACACATTGTCTCCTTATCTTTCTGCCATGGTTTGTTTTGTCTCAAGCTTTGTCCTCTCTGACATTATGAGTTGCCGAAGAAGGGGGGAGAGAAGGAGGCTTGCCGGTGAAGGGATACATGCTCCTTCGTCGTGCCATCAAGAAGCCCCGCGCTAGTATTGAGGTAACAATTGATACTGATGGGGGTACCCAAGTCTCGTATTGAGTATCGTCCTAGTATCGATAGGTATTGGCGGGTACCAACGGGTACCAGTTAGTACCTGTCAGATATCTAGCGGTACTAATAGGGTACAAGTTCTGATATCGATAGGTCTCAAAATCTGCTTGGTATCATCTCACCGGATGCGATCTTGTGGTATAGCGACCTCCCAATTTTTATATGATCTATTGTGATTTACGAAATTGAATTCGTATAATACGATGTAATCGTGTTTGACTTGGAGTGTTCAAACTTATATATTTTTACACCATTTTTTATGAAAGCCTTGGAATCCTATAATAACATAGATTACACTCGACAGCAACTTAATGGAGGAGTAGATAGATTAACGCACCACATAGCGTCATAGCCCCCACATGACCGTATATGGGCTGTGCGAGATTTATTAAACTAGGACCGGATTGACCGGCCCATTCATAATCTGGATGTCCTGAGCTAATCGAGCTAGCTCCTCCGGTGCTTTGTACCGTCGTACATGGTCGACAAAATCCTGGAGGCTCCGATCCGACGAACCGCCGTCGGCAACCGCCGCCGCCGCTTCGTGCTTCCAATGCATCGCCCTCTTCCGGATCACCGCCGCCTCCGGCCCGCTCATTACGCGGTCGACGCACGCACGGAGCTCGCCGCCGGTCACCGGCGCCGGTAGCCGGACGCCGACCTTGTAGTCCTCCACCAGGAACTTGGCGTTGGCGAACTGGTCGGACCACCACGGGTACCCGACCACCGGCACGCCCGCGGCGAGCGCCTCCATGATGGAGTTCCACCCGCAGTGCGTCACGAAGCACCCGACGGCGCCGTGGGCGAGCACGCGCCCCTGCGGGCACCAGGCCGTGATCTTGCCGGCCTTGTCGCCGGCGCCGGCGCCACGGCACGCCGCGAGGACGGCCTCCGGCACGAGGTCGCGGCTGTCGTCGCGCACCACCCACAGGAACGGCCTGCCGGTGGCGACGAGCCCCTCCGCCACCGCCGCCGTCTCGTCGCGGCCGATGTTCACGAGGCTGCCGAACGCCACGTACACCACGGAGCGCGGCGGCTGCGCGTCGAGCCACGCCACGCAGCGGTCGTTGTCGTCGGCCCCTAGCGGCGGCGCCGGCGTGTCGCCGCCGCCGCCGCCGTTGTCATGGCCATGCTCCAGGAGAGGGCCGATTGGCGCGAGCTTGACCGTCGTGTGCGCGCGGAGCGCGTCGACGGCCGAGCGCTCGAGATCGTAGAACGAGTTGACGAGCACCCAGGACACCGTCCTCTGGATCGCCCCGACCTGTGCCCGGAGCGTGTCGCCCCACAGGCACTGTGCGTACTCGGGACGAACCATGAAAGGCAGCTCGTCCATGGCCATCACCGGCAAGCCGGGGAGCTCGACCGGCACGTCGGGGTCGGCGGCGGTAGGGAACGCCTCGGGAGACTCGTAGAAGTGGTAGTATATCGACAGCACGGAGCACGGCTGGATCCACAGCATGGCGCACGGGATGCCCATCCCGGCGGCGACGTCGAGCGCCCACGGCACGAAGATGTTGTTCACGACGAACGTCACCGGCCGGCCGGCGTCGGCCTGGCCGTCGATGAACTCCGCGAGCGCCGACGGCCCCACGGCCGTGACGTGCGACAGCATGTCGTTGGGCGACAGCTCGTCGCCGTCGCCGTCGTCGTCGTCGTCGCGCAGGTACTCGAAGCGCAGGCGGCCGAGCCCGACGTCGGCGCACGCGCCGTCCTCCGGCACGTCGCGGAGGCGGCCGCCGCCGGCGGCGAGGCGGACGGTGGTGAAGGTGACGAGGAGGCCCGTGGCGGCGAGGCGGCGGCCGAGGCGGAGGAGCGGGTTGACGTGGCCCTGCATAGGGAAGGACACGAGGAGGACGTGAGGCTCCATGGACTGGACGTGCGCGCCTTGTTGCCTCCGACTCGTGTCGTGTGTTTTCCTCTGAAAACTACAAGGCTTGTAGCGTTTGTTGTGTGAGGAAACTCCGCACACGTTTACTTGCTGGTTCAGCTGCTTCTTTGCGTTCCGTCGTTATATATAGGGAGAGAGCTAGCATCTCTGTGTGAATAGCGGCGCACTGTGCCCACACTTGCAACAGTGTTTGAAATACCGGCTTCGTCGAATTACTGGATTTGTTTAATCGCTTGCCAATTTATCATATAAAAGAATTAAAAAATTTAAGAGTTGGCAGGATAGTTAATTAATTAAATGACTTGTTTGGGGAGTTTCTGATATCTACAGCTTATCTTAGAATATTCAGATACCAGAAGCTTCTCCTAAACAGTCCAGATTTTGAGGATATGTAGTTGTATAATCTATTATCACTACTAGAAAAAGCATTTTCGCCAACGTTAGGTATTTATTTTCGCAGGCGGACATGACCCTTAGAGCCAAATAGCCGCCTACAAAAATGCAAATCGGGGTGAAGGGCGCTGTCCGCTTGCTTTCGCAGGTGGACCACATAAGGTGCGCCTGCGAAAATTAGCATGGTATATATACGTGGCACATAGGCTGATATTTTTCCAAGTGTCTTTCCTCTCCCCTTCTCCTCCCCTTCACCTCTCCTCTCCCCTCACTCTCCTCTTATCCTCTCCCCTCCCCTTCACCTCCCCGCCGGCGGAAGGGGCGGCCGGCGGCCGGCGGCGGCTCCCCTCCCTCCCTCCCCTCCAGATCTGGGCAGAGGGGGGTGGGGGGAGGACGACGGATGGCGGTGAAGGGCGGACGGCATCGGGCGCGGGGCGGACGGCGTCGGGCGCGGACGGCGAAGGACGGACGGCGTCGGGTGAAGGGTGAACGGTGTCGGGCACGGGGCGGCCGGCAGCGGCTCCCCTCCCTCCCTCCCCTCCAGATCTGGCGGGAGGGGGATGGGGGGAGGCCAGCGGCCCGCGGCGAAGGGCGCGGACGGCGTCGGGCGGCGGCTCCCATCCCTCCCTCTCCTCCAGATCTGGCTGGAGGGGGGTGGGGGGAGGCCGGCGGACGGCGTCAGGCGCGGGGCGAACAGCGTCGGGCGCGGGGCGGCCGGCAGCGGCTCCTCTCCCTCCCTCCCTCCCAGATCTGGTCGGAGGGGGGAGGGGGGAGGCCGGTGGCGGGGCGGACCGGCTGGCGGTGCAGGGCAGACGACGGCGGGGTGCATCCGTGCGACGGCGATGACGACGTCCGTGGAAAATTTGTGATTTGATTTGATTGTGAACCACTACGTTGTCTGTTAATCTGTGGTGTTTTTGTGTATTTTTATTTGGTTTGATGTTGAATCTGGATGGGGGAATGGGAGGAGAATGGGAAGCTACTGCTACCGGTCGGAACGGCGGTGGGCGGTGGCTGCCTATTTTTTTTAATGCCAGGTGCTATTTTCGCAGGCGGACCAATTGTCCGCCTGCGAAAATTAACTATTTTCACAATCATTCGGTTGCAGGCGGACAACTCGTCCGCCTGCAAAAATCTGTTTAGGCCACCTGCGAAAAGCTGTTTTCTAGTAGTGTATATTATTAAAGGAATAGAAAAAGGAGCTTCCACGTTCGCTCTCATGGCCTAAAAATTCTCACATTAATCGGAGAAAAAGAAAAAAAGCAAAGTCCATATAGAAATACAATTTAGAAATAGCTGAAATTCGGAATTAAAAAATAAGGAATATTAGAAGAGGAGACTAGAGTCCATATAGAAATACAATTTAGAAATAGTTGAAATTCGGAATTTAAAAATAAGGAATATTAGAAGAGTAAACTAGAGTCCATATACAAATACGATTAGGAAATAGCTGAAATTCGGAATTAAAAAATAAGAAATATTAGAAGTAGAGTATAGAGTCCATATAGAAATACAATTAGGAAATAACTGAAATTCGGAATTAAAAATAAGGAATATTAGAAGTAGAGTATAGATTCCATATAGAAATGCAATTAGGAAATATCTGAAATTCGAAATTAAAAATAAGGAATATTAAAAGTAGAGTATAGAGTCCATATAAAAATACAATTAGGAAATAATATAAATTTGGAATTAAAATAAGGAATATTAGAAGTAGAGTATAGAGTCCATATAAAAATACAATTAAGAAAAAAGAATATAAATTCGGCATTAAAAAATAAGAAATATTAGAAGTAGAGTATAGAGTCCTTATAGGAATTTAAAACTAACTAAAATTTGGAATAAACATAATAAAATTAAAAGTAGAGTTTAGAGTCCGTATAAAAATACAATTTACAAATAACTAAATTTAGAAATTAAGAAAAACATGGGAAGAAGAGTTTAAGGTCAATATAGGAATACAATTTAGAAGTAACTGAAATTCGAAATTA
The DNA here is from genome assembly GCA_000338895.3 of Oryza meridionalis. Classification (NCBI taxonomy): domain Eukaryota; kingdom Viridiplantae; phylum Streptophyta; class Magnoliopsida; order Poales; family Poaceae; genus Oryza; species Oryza meridionalis. Next base: position 27,742,227 of record CM002528.2, read on the forward strand.
AAAATTAAAGAATATTGAAAGATGAGTTTATAATTAGAAATAATAAAAATTCAGAAATAAAAATAAATAATATTAAAAGAAGAGCATAGAGTCTATATAGAAATATAATTTACAGAAAATTCGGAATTAAAAAAAGAAGTATTAAAAGACGAGTCTAGAGTCTATATAGGAATATATATAATTTACAAATAACTAAAATTTGATATTAAAAATAATTAATAACTAACACGTATAAAAATATAATATGAAAATTCAGAAATAAAAATAAATAATATTGGAAGAAGCGCATAGAGTCTATATAGAAATACAATTTACAGAAAATTCGGAATTAAAAAGAAAGAAATATTAAAAGACGAGTCTAGAGTCCATATAGGAATATATATAATTTATAAATAACTAAAATTTGATAGTAAAAATAATTAATAATTAACATGTATATAAAATATAATATGAATATTACACATTAGTAGTTTTGTAAAGTTATTGCAAAATTTAAAATTATGTTATCATTTTAATATATTTGAATAATATAATGAGAAAATATATATGCTATTATATGTGAGAAAATATAATGATACTAGCCGCGCAATCTACGTAGGCCACCATGCTAGTTTAAAAAATAAAGTAGAAGTCCTAGTTGAGAAACCAAACTTTCTAGACCCTCACCAGCTGCATCTTCTAATCTTGAGCTTTCCAAACAGGACCAAATACTATCTAAAAACCGGTCCAAACAAATATGGTAATTTTTCAGTTTGAATGTGTATATATTCTTCAAATTCATATGCTTCCGCCCGGCCGGCCGGTAATCCCTGCTCCGGACTGTTAACAGGCCGGTGGTTGTCCTGCATGCATGCAACACGTTAGTTGCAACACTTCTTCAGTGCAACTGTTCTTGCCGAGTTTTCCACGTGATTGTACTGGATCGGAGCATTGTTTTCAATAAAACAACAGTTTTCTTTTGCTTGAATTATGCGCATTTAATTTATCATATTGTTTGTAAGCTACTCTCTCCATTTTAAAATAAAATGTAAAATATTTAAGGTTTATATCCACGTTGAACGTTTTTAAGTTTGAATAAATTTATAGAAAAAATGCAACACAATTTTCAACACAAATTAAACAAAGTTTGTTTTAAATCGAACGTTTTTAAGTTTAGCTAAATTTGTAAAAAAAACATAAAACTATCTCCTACATCTTTACTACTTAAAAAATTCGTAGTGGTGGTGGTGAGTCCTGAAAGATCAAAGGTTAACATTCAAAGAAGGATCCTCTCACGGACATCAACGGATGAGATATCTTCCACGATCCACCCCTTCTCCTCTCCCCGATCTGCATTGCCCTCCCCGGCCCCCCATCCCCTCTCCTTGCTGCGCCGCATCCCCATCCCCATCCCGATCCCGCCCAACCCGCACCTCCTTCTCCAGTCGTCCTCCCTCCGCATCGTGCCCCCCCCCCCCCGCTCATCTTTGAGTCGCCCCCTCCCTCTCCATCACGCCGCCTACCACCGATTCCCTGCCGCATCTGCCCGTTGCCCTCGCGCCCGACCGCATCTGCTGCCCATCTCCTCCTGCCCTAGCCGCCCGCGCCTCCTCCATCCATGTCGGCGCCGCGGCTCTTCCCAACATCCTCAGCCGCCTCCCCAACTCAAAATCCCGTCTCAATCCACCCCCAAATCCCGGCTTCCAATCACCCCATCCCGTGGCGGACATCGTTGGAGCGAGTGTTGTCGTTGTCGGATCATCGGGTTGACGTCTTCAATCATCTCCCCCTCTACCATCGCCAGCGGTGCCTCCCTCCACCGCCGCCGCTTCGGCGTCGTGCTCGTGCCGCCTGGGAGCGGGTGTAGCGGCGGGGTCGGTGTCGGGTGGTCGCATGGTACAATCTTTGAGTGATTTTTTTTCAACATTTGTCTTATGTATATGCTGTATAGCATCTATGGACGCCTACCTTTTCCTGCAAATGTTACTTCTCCTTCATCCTTTGCAGAAGCACAACAAGGAGGAATTTTGTCATCAGCCACTAGATTACTTATGTTAAGGGCATGGCGACCTGGAGGTGCACTGTGCCCATGTACTTTGTGTACGCAACTTACTCTAATGGAAATTTTGCTGTCATGTTCTTTTATGAGCTATTGCAAATTCTTAGCAACTGGATCCTGACTGTCAAATTCTTAGCAGCCCATTTAGCGGCGACCCAAATCCCAGTGGTGGTGATCCTCACAGCGATGAATCCTTTTGGTGCTCATATGGGTTGTTTACCATCGATGGTATGCGAACTACCATCAAATTCACAAAATATGTGGCCACAAGTTCAGTTCTATCAGATACTAACTTACTCCATGGCAACTGAAAGTCTAAAACACTCTAGGATTTTTAAGTTCATTAGCATTTAGCGGTCAACTTAGATGAACATTGGTCAGCTCCTAAGATTTTCTCTATGGACCATCTATGTGATCCTAATCCATGCAAGAATTGGGACTAATTAATTGATTGCTCCTGAACTGATCTTCAGAAAATACTCTACTGTTAGGTGTTAGATTCAGAAATGCTCTGCTTTTCTTTTTGTTGAAATTAGTTCCGATTTGAAGAAATCATGTTTGACTTTTAGTAATTGAATTTAGTGGCAGAGAAATTAGAATAATAACCTTGTTAACTACTTTTTCTCAGAAAGTATTTAGGCCCTTCATCAATGTATTTGCAGACCTTGCTGAAACTATCAGTCCATACCTGCTGCAAGGAGAAAATGTTTCTGCCTTGCTGCCGACAGATGTTCTATAATTATGCTCGACATTGGCTGTTAGGACTTGGTTTTTGATATGGTAAAAAATTTCTTCTTGTCACTAAAGTACTACTGAATTTAACTGCATGTTAGCTGTACACTATCAAATATTATATCACAACAAATGGTTTTTATAGCTATATGCATTCCACAGACATACTTACTTCAGTAGAAATGTGCCATGGCCATTTCCTTTTTTTCAAAATCTCATGTTTGTCATTTGGATTGCGTCTCGAACCTTTTCATGGTCATGAATTGGTAACAACCGTTGATTAAGTTTTTGTCTGATGCTCTTAGCTAGAACATTTTGGACTAATACGAGGAAAACATATTTGAAAAAGTTGGCATTTTGGACAAGGGGATAATGATGAACCTTTTTTTTTTCTTTGTTGCATCTTCATTTAAAGTGTACGAAGGAAGCTAAAAACACATTTATGAAAACTGAGGCTTGCTTACTGAATGAAAAAAAGGTCCATTCACATTATTCACCAATCAGTTTAGCAATTGGTTGTCACCCAGGATCCTTCCCTACAGTTCATACAGGACCTAATAGAAATTGAGCTTTCTGGTGACAAAATTGAGGTATAAAAAGCATGTAGTTATCCTTCTTGTTAAGATAGTAGGTATAAGAAGCATATAGTTATTTATCTAATTAAGATAGTTCTGTTTCACTACCTGTATGATGGATGTTGAGGTTCCACACCAACATCCTTGATGTTATCAGAGAATAAAATAATAAGAGGAACATTTATGGACTAAAGACGGAGGGCTGAATCTTAAACTTGCAGAGAATAGTAGCTAGGTCAATATACAGTAAAAAGAATCCAAATACTACTGGTTGTAACTTTTTTTGGAAGAAATTATGGCTCACGATATTTTCAAGTTTAGGATTCAGACAGATCAACACTTTATCTTTTTATCTTTTTATTCAGACAGAAAGTATGGCTTAAAATATTGGCTATACAACTTTGCAAGAGAGTTAAATTGGGTAGATTCAGAAAGAGAATGTAGCTACATTATTTTACCATTTATGCTCATGAAATTTATCTTGTTGCTGTTCAATGTACAATCCAGCAGATCAACAGCAGCGACAGTGATGACTTGCGTCGTCCCTGAAGACTGATGGAGAGCACAGCCTCCCCTATAAGAAGTAGGTTGGCATCCCTGCTGCATTGACTATCACCGTCCTACCTATAGCCGCCTCACATCTTTGCCGTTACATTGAAGCCCTTCCACGCGTCCTACTGCCCCCATCTATGAGCAGATTTGATTTTTTTTCCTTCAAATTTACTCATTGTGGTCGAGCAGTATTGTTCTTCTAGAGAAAAATTTCATTCTATCTGTGTTGATATTCTTTTATGAAGTTCTCTTTCTATCTACTTGGTCACACCAAACGCCCAGGGAAAGATAAGCTCCAATCACTTGCTGTAGCAGTCCTGCTCCACCTGGTTACTTGTTTATGCCCACATGTTAATGTTAATGGATAGCCCTTTATCATTTTTTTTATGTGGGCATATGTTATCTTCAAATATGTATTAAAGTGATTATATATAATTGTGGATGTTCTTAATTATTATTTTTCCAGACAATATGATAATTTTGCATTGTCTTAAATCTATTTTTATATGACTTGCACTGAATTTCCGCTCAATTGGACCGATTCTAAGAAAATTAATTTTACTTTCATGAAATTTACTGATTTATTAACCAAATATTATGCCACCGTTGCGTAGCACGGGCATGTTACTGGTATTTAAAAAAATCCGATATATTAACCTGTATCTAGGCCAACTCAAGTTACACCAGTGACATTTCCTGATATACTCTCGACAATCTTATTATCCAAATAATTAGTCTACACAAATTAATGCATGTCGCATTTGTCTATAGTTGATGAGTACGTATCAACTACCCTGTTTTATATGTAGTTCATGCTGAGCGTGATTATTGACCACGTGGACAACAATAAGTACCTTGCGGATGTCCAATCAATAGCGCGAAAACAAATATTTAAATCATCGTGAATCATTTCTCTTTCTAGGCACACTCGCACCAAAAACAATCGGTGCTCTCCGCGAGCACGTAAATGTGGGTTATGTATATGGGGAGTGGATTTTCATCCCTTAAGGAGATATCCTGTTGTTGTTTGTATGTCACTTAAATAGTTATGAAAAAATTAAAAAAAATTAATAAGATGTATTAATATGTGATATATCACTCCACAAACATGCAAGTTCCAATTCAACTTCTACATCTCACAACGAAAAAAACAAATTTAAATTTATTTTTTTCGTTGCGAGATGTAAAAATTAAATTTGAACCTGCATGTTTGTGGAGTGATATATCACATGTTAATACATCTTCTTAATTTTTTTCAAATTTTTTTATAGCCATTTTAGTAACATGCAAACAATGAGAGGAGAGGATATCCTCTTAAGGGATGAAAATAGTTTCCCTACGTATATGGACATATGGTAGCTTTGTGTTTTATCTTATTTTTATACATGCAGAGGAGAGTTTTCCACGCATATATATAATCACGAAGTCCTCAGTTAATCACTATATATATATTCCTTAAGTTTATTATTCTTTTATGCATGCAGACCAAAGAAAAAAGAGGAGGTGTTAGCTCTTACTCCCTCCTTTCTAAAATATAATCATTTTCAAAATAGTGTCAAGTCAAATCTTTTTAACTTTGACTATTAATAGCGAAAAAATAAAAAAAATCAATCATATAAAATTGATGTTACTATATTTATCATTAAACAAGCTATTATAATATGTAAAACTTTTTTATTTAAAACATATTACTTTTATATGTATTGTTGGTCAAAGTAGCATCTCACAGACTATGTTGAAATAAAAAATACTTATATTTTGGGACGGAGAGGGTATATATATATACACACACGGATCATCATCACATATGTACATATAACATACGTACGCACTTACACGTATGACTCCTTTAACACAAAGCTATCCAGATAATCTACGGTAAATTGGTGAACCCCACTATATTCTTAATAAAAAGGCACTTGTGTGTATATAATTGTAGGGATCAGGATTCAAACAATAGCATATAGTGTTATGCGTCAATGACTTCACCATTATAACTCTATTGCTTTGTCATATAAAAGAAAACTTTATACACGCTCAATTATATATAGAAAGGATAAATAAACAAGTCAAAGAAAAAAAAGGGTAAAAGGGAAGAAAATGTGTATCTATATCTGGTATATCATCTCTGAATAACATGTGGATAGTATAACTTACAGCTAGCTTGCTAGCCAAGTGGCTATATGATAGTAGTTATAGATAGAGAGAGAAGAAAATTAAAAAACGCTTACAAAAATACTTTTCAAAAAGAGAATCATTTGTACAGTTTTTTTTAATCCAAACATTAATTTTATGAAACTTGTGTTGGTTAGAGAAAAACCAGTTTAACCTAACGTAGTACTTGATCTAGCCTAAAACGTACTGGAATATTTTTCACAACGGAATCACTCGCATAGTTATTATGCAAGTTCCACGAATCCAAACTTCAATTTGTATCAGCTGAAAGACACCTTCCATTTAAAATAGTACTACATCCATCTTTTAATAAATGGTACCGTTAAATTTTCTGACCATTCGTTTTATTAAAAATTAAAGTACATATGGTAAAAGTTTCTTTAATTGTGAAACTTATCATAATGAAAAAACTAATATTTATCTTTTTAATAGAACAAATGGTCAAACATTATTCAAAAGTTAACGGTCTTATTTATTAAAAAAGAACAGAAGAAGTACTCCGTAGTAGTTTAGCCTCCACATGTTTGCTGTCGACAGGGAGATCGAGGGCGGCCGGACACCATGCATGAGCTTATCGTTCCAATGCAAGGATCGGATCAAACTTGGTGAGGCTGAGGCCTAGGCGAGCCGCGATCCCTCAGAAGTCAGAAGCATGCATGCACAGATCAGATCGATCAGCGTCCTGTACGTACTGATCCTGTTGCCGCATTGAAGCGTACGGAGTACTCATGTGTACCATGTGGCATGCAGTCAGCACTCAGTACGTACTGTGTCTGAGAATCGAGCCTGTACATATGCTCACCTTCACCTCTGTGATTGTCCACTTGGCCATTTCCAATGGCGCGTGTGCTGCGGTTTTGCTGCCCAATTCAACCCGGACCAAAACTTGAATTTCAAATTTTAACTTTACAGTTGATTTCGTTTCGTTCATCGTGTTTTGTTTTTTATATTGACTTTTAGCATGTGTTTAGTTAGGCCCTTCACAGTGGGAGGACGTGGCCAGCTCCTTCAGATTGCCAGCTCGGATAATCATCTACACGTCGCGTGCCTCTGCTGAGATGCTCGGGCCTTAGTTGGGAAGCGAGTTCCTCGCGTGCAGGCAAGGACGTGCGGCACAGGAGACGACTCACGTATCCGCGTTGCTGAGGGTGTGCCCCCGCATATGTTTCCTTCGCCTCGCGTGCGGCAGATATTCTAGCCATCGAAAAGAGATCACGAGCGTTGTGGAGTGCATGGCTTATGCGTTGCTGTACAGATGACTTTGGACTGATTTCACTGTACGGATGAGCTAGAGCCATACTATGCGTTGCTTGCACTGGTACTGCCCTTAGAGGGACGCAATGGTTAGGGTCAGAGAAAAAAATTGGCGGACTAATCTAATCATCTTGCTCTCTTTCACTGACATGCAGACTGTATCATGCTACCATTCCTTAAAAAAAATGAAGTTTTTGGGTCTTTATGTTTTCGAGACCATTTCATTTCTCATGCCAAACATATAAATGGAATTGTCCCATTGAAAAAAAAGAAAGATGAGGCTAACCCATCCCATCTCATCTCTTAACATGTGGGTTTTGTTTGGAGATGAGTTGGAATGGGTCTACATCCCTGTTTTTTTATAGAAAGGATGATCCATTATCCGTTTGGTACGAGGGATTGAGTGGTCCTTTTTTTAGATGGGAGGGTGTGCTTCACGTGTCAGTGAGAAAAAGGAAGTGGGTTGGTCTACCATTTTTTTGAAGTGTGAAGCTGGCGGATCTTTGAAAAATATTCCTTTTCGAGACGCTCCAACCCAACATTCTTAAAAATGGTTTGACCCAACCCAACCCAACTCATCCATTGAACCAAACATATGCTTAATCCTTAAGAATATATACATAAAAAAATACATAAAAGTTTCACCTATAATTTATTTTATGTATCAATAATAATATTATGGTTTATAATCAGCAAGTTGTACCGATAATGGCCAAACGGCAAGGTGAGTGCACACTCTAGAGTCTAGACTGCAGATCGACCTGGGACTCTGGGAGAGGATGGCACAGGTGAGTGCAAGTGTGCAACATTGGCCGCACTGCCGAGTACTGTATGTTTTGGACCAAGGAACCGCGAGGGCGGAGGCACGGCGACAACGCACGGGGACAGCGACACGGGACTCGTCACGGACAGATGGAGCCCGTTCGCCATATGCGCGCATCTGATCTGCTTCAAAAGTTCCAAAGCATTGATCGGATGTCCTTTGACTTGTAGTTTCCCGCCAGCCAAAGCAGAGCCGTCTTGTCATCTTTGCAGTGATCTTATCTCACGCGATCAGTTGCAGGCTAGTGTCGTCATGCAAAGCTTTGTGTGGATTCTGGAGCATACCAAATGGCCCAAGGGAGACAAACTGACGAAGCAACTTTCTAATCTCTTGAGGTGCTAGCGTTTGAAGTATAGCATAGTGCTACCTCTATTTTAAAATGTAGTTATCTAGTATAAATGATTGGACACCTTCTAATATTATGAAACTAGACATGCGTCCATGTTCAGATTCGTAGTATAGGTTGTATCCAATCGTATAGTAGGTAGCTACATTTTAAGACGAAGATAGTATGAAACAACCATTAGTTATCTAATGTTATCGTCCACTAGCATCCTAACGCGATTGGCTATAACATAGTAGAGAAGATTGTTATGCCAAGTGTCTTTCCGCACCACCATATATTCTACACACTTTCTTCGTTGAAAAAGAATAAATTTCAGGCTGTGAATCTGAGCAGTTGTGCTCATATTCGTTGTTTACACACAATTTTTTGCTGGAATGGATTTTTTTTTTACAATATCCAAGCAAACAGAGTTTGGAAGAGACTTATTTCCCCATAAAGATGTCCAACACAATAGCTATACTATCTAACCAGTTCTCTTTCTGAATTTAACAGAGAGCTACAAACTCTCATAATGCCTAGCACAAGAATCGGATTATCCTGTTGAGCTTAAAGAAATACTCCTATGTAGGACAATCCCATTACCTACGTACAGAAAATAAAAATTTTCAAATTAATAATCCATTTCAGAAGAAGCATCTATCAATAAGTTGGGTAACATTATGTGGTGGGCGAGATTCTATGGCGTGGACAGTAGTCGGAGCATCCAATCCCTTAAAAATCGTTCGGTTGTCATCTCATCCCGTCAGAGTATCTTCTCCATTCCCAAATCAGACGGATGATTAATTAAACTGACGGGTCCGCGAGCCTCGAGCAGCCGCTATCAAACTGTGCAGTTGACGTAACATGTTCCAGTTCCAGTCTTCCAGATAGCGAACGGGCCGAAAGCCCGAAACGCCCTGGGCCGTCACACCGAGGTGGCCGCTGAACCGGCCGTAACGCGTTAGAATAAGTTCATGAGGTTCTTTAACTCGTCAACAAATCCGATTTTCATTCTTCAACCCGACAAACTAGATACAACGGGTCCCTCAACTATTAAAACCGGTGCATATGAAATCCCTCGACAGTTTTCGCTGACGTGGCGCCTACGTGGCTAATTTGACTCGGTCTTCATCTAACGTGCACTGGTGGAGAAACCGTTTGTAGTACCGGTTCCCGGTTGTCCAACCAGAACTATGAATCCGAGACTAAAGATAGTTATCTTTAGTCCCGGATGAAATAACCGGGACTAAAGATCGGTGTACCATTTTTTTTATTTTGCATGGCCCTGTTTGCTGCAAGGTTGATTATATATATATATATATATATATATATATATATATATATATATATATATATATATATATATATATATATATGTATGTATGTATGTATATATATGCGCATATGTGTATATGTATAAATACATATATTACACACATATGTATAATTTAAAGCACTTAACATTTTATATGCATATATATTACCAAAATATATATTAACACTAAAGTAAATGTGTACATATATAAATATATATATATATACATGCATATATAGTACAATTCATTTGCTCGCTAGCTATAGCTACGACTTCGACGCGGCGTTATGTCAGAAGAGGAAGGACCGACGTTATGAATTGTCGATCCATCGTAGTAGAATTCACCATCGGGATTAAGGACTTCTTTGTTGATGAATCCCATCAGTTGTTCTTGAACAGCCGTGATAAAATCCTTGTGTGGGAGATTATCCCTCATGTGAATATGCTATCATTCGAAAAATAATGACATATCAATATAAAATTAATAAACAACTTAACAAATCGATATGCAATGAAATTTTGAATGGTTTATGTATACGTACATCGAGCTCTCGTGTGGTGTATATTTGGTTTGATAGGCAGTGGGCATACTCGCATACGTAGTAGCCGCATAAGTTAGTTCCCTGGTCCTGCTTTGCACACTACATGAGAAACGATGAGAGATTTAATATAATCTTTATATTTAACTGTAATTAGAGATTTAATTAAATACAGTTTTGGATCATGCATATACTCACCGGAAAAGAAACCTCCGTCCAAGTTTTTCTTTCCAAGTCCCGCGGACCAATTGACGGAACCGATCCCAAGCCCTACATGTGCAGTTGCAAGCTATGATTAATTAATTATTACCCGAGATCAACATAATAGCAATAGAATCCCCGCGACTTTGGAATAGATGGCATTATATTACCTGTCTATCAGTTGGAAGACCTTGTCAAAAATCTTCTACTCTTTATTCATTGAGTCGTACACAGTGACTCTGCATGCGTGCAAGTCGAAGAATAACAGGACCCAATGGAATCTGGAATATGCGTGAGATGAGATATATATGAAAATGTACATGCTATATGTATGGGAACGAAATATGTTCGAACGACAATAAAAACTCACTCTGTGTTGTACGACAGTAGTATAAACGTCTTGAAATGCTGCTGCGTTAGGAGATGGACGAGATTGTCCTCTGTGTCTTTCTCATACTTATCGATCATTTCGGTGTTGATTTTCTGAGGGTCGATGAACCCAGTATCATAAACCCCCCGCCGTCGGGCCCTTTGAATCTCCATTCTACAACGATAAAATGAAATTATTATTGTTTACATATATGACAGGAGCTAGTTATTGAACGAAACAAATCGAACTCAAAGATGCTTACAAAATCCATGCGCTCAAAAGAGAAACGTCGAGGGCGTCCAGATGGTACAGATCGAAAACATCCTTGAAATGGAGCCAGAGAACATCTTCTCCTTGCAAGAAGTCGGGGTTTCTGATCCTCGCTCCGAACATCTCTCTACCCTTGGTGCTCATTTCCATGTACCGTTCATGGAATTTGTACATCTGTGTCGATAGGGACTACAGCTGCTCAGGCGTGACAAGCGGTTTACCGAGTTCAAACTTGTATGCCACTTCCGCCTTCGGGATTGGTGCGGCTCCAATCAGCTGATCCACAGTTAGACCGGTATCTTAAATGAAATCCGTCATTCCAAAATTTTCGCCGGTCACCAACAGCTCGACCTCTTGTTTTGGTTGTTCTCCAAGCTGAGGGACTGGTTTGGACTTCTTGTGATAGGCTTTCTGAAGTATTCGGTCATAGTCCGATACCTTTAAGGCCTCCTTGTTTGCTGTGGACATTCCCTTGAAGAAGTTCTTCACTCTTGGGTCAATAGGTATCTTCTTTTCAGGACTCCGAGGCTTGAGTTGCCTCTTCATTTCTCCTGCCACATAAGTATCAAGCTCCTCTTGACTGCAATCGTACGGCGGCTCCTTGTTTGTGGTGGCGTCAACTTTCGCCTTCTTCGTTGCCCTTGTGCGGGCAGGCGGTGGAGCTTGGCGAGACCTTGTCTTGGGAGGTGCAGGAGGACACGGTGGAGATGGAGGAGGCGGAGGAGCCAGAGGAGCCAGAGGAGATAGTGCAGGGGGACGTGGCGGAGGAACCGGAGGATATGGTGTAGGAGGAGATGGCGGAGCCGGAGGAGATGGTGCACGAGACGCCGCTTGTCGCCCAGGGAGGATGATATACCGCTTGCGCCATAGTATAATGGCGTGGCTTGTGTCTCGTAGACGCGTCTCACCGTCTCCTCCTGGGTAGTCCAACTCGAGGTCCTCGTACGCGGCTTCCACCAGCTCAACTTCGACCCTCGAGTATCCTGCTGGAATCGGCCTGCAGTGGTAAGTCCCTGAAATGTCCGTTGGGATGGCCATTCCCGACGCCACCTTCACATGATGAGAGGTTATCTATTAGTAATCAACCTAAGCAGCAACTTGCGGAATGTACAAGTCAAAAAATCATAAAACTACGAGCATACCTTGATTGATAAGTTCTTGAAGGGAATATGCAGCTCACATGGTGTCCGTTGCGTGATCTCATCAACGGGGCAGGTAGTTTCGTCCTGGGTTTGCATGGCGTCCATGCTCTGTGATCCTACCTGCCCCGTTGAGGCGCAGCTGCTACAATTGCCTGATGGGCTGACCATTGCAGGAGGAATGTACGGCTGGGGATCCTAGGACCGATGTGCGGCCATGCGTTCATCCACCTTCCTTGCCACCTCCTCTTGCATGCTGAGCTCGTAGCTCGATACCCTGTACTCAAGATCTGCAATCTTCGCCTCGGTATCTCTCTTGCTCCTCATCCGACTCCTGTACGTGTGGATGTCCTCCTTGAATCCAATCTTCCAGGGAATCACGCCTTTCCCTCGTGTTCATCCTGGATGCTCGGGAGTCTGTAGGGCGAGTGACAGCTCGTCCTTCTCTCTGTCGGGTCGGAATGTGCCCTAAGAAGAGGCTTCCACTACGTCCGTTAGTCGATTGGCAGCCTCGCGTATCTGATCGCTGAAGACAAGGGAGCCATCAACTGGGTTAAGCGTTCCACCGTGAGCATAGTACCAGAACTTCGATCGATCCGGCCATTTAGCGGTGGCCGGTTCAATAACCCTCTCAATCAATCTTGCCTCCATCTCCTCCCACTTCAGTATTGCGACGCTATATCCGCCTGACCCCAAGTGGTGATGGTACTTCTTCTTGGCAGCATTTTCTTTGTTTCTGGCCATAATTGCTTGCCCTTGTTGCCCTGTCTTGTAAGCAACGAACTCGTCCCAATGATCTCTTAGCTTTGGGAATACGTCGAAGTTCGGTGTTAGTCCCTTCAGGATGTATTTCTTGTAGAGATCTCCCTTGAAGCTCTGGAACTGTTCTGCCATTTTCTTCAGAGCCCACTGTTTCACTATGTTCTCTGTACCCACGGGTAGCGTGAACGTCTCGAGCATTGTGGTCCACAACATCTCTTTCTCTGATTCCGGGACAAAATTGTCATTATCCCCTTGTGCCCTTGTTCTGCGCCAGTATACCGTGCTGACAGGCACGTTGTCCCTCACAACCCAACCGCTGTGGCGTACAAAATTCTTGGCTGCTTCTGCCGGGGTACTAGGTCGGCCGTCTTCGTCCACCTCAGTTATGATGTGTTGACCCTCTATCTTCTTCGCGGAACCTCGTTGTCCACGTGCCCTCTTCTGTCCAGCGAAGGGATGACTTCCACTAGCCTCCTCCTCCTCGTTCCCCTCCGCATCCCTCTCCATGTTCCCCTCCTCGTTCAAATACTGGTTTGGATCCTCGTTCCCCTCTTCTTCATTCCAGTACTGGCTGCTTCTCTCTGCAATTGTATCGTACAGTATCTGTTCCTCATCGCGATCAGCCATCTGTGCATACAAAAAATATTTGTTAGGTCTATAGGTCATATTTGCTAAGCGTAATATTAAAACTCTACTAATCTTATATTAAATCTCTAATAATCTTATATTAAAATTGTAGTAATCATATATGCTAAGTCTAACAATCTTATATTAAAACTCTAATAATCTTATATTAAAATTGTAATAATCATATATGCTAAGTCTAACAATTTTATATTAAATCGCTACTAATCTTATATTAAAATTGTAATAATCATATATATATGCTAAGTCTAACAATCTTATATTAAATCGCTACTAATCTTATATTAAAATTGTAATAATCATATATGCTAAGTCTAACAATCTTATATTAAAACTCTAATAATCTTATATTAAAATTGTAATAATCATATATGCTAAGTCTAACAATCTTATATTAAATCGCTACAAATCTTATATTAAAATTGTAATAATTATATATGCTAAGTCTAACAATCTTATATTAAATCTCTAATAATATAATAATCTTATATTAAAACTCTAATAATCTAATAATCTTATATTAAAACTCTAATAATCTTATATTTAATCTCTAACAATCACTTCTTTACATCACTTGCCTGTGCGAATTCCTTTGATGGCTAGCTACCACTTCGGCTTGAGGGACGACGACGACGTCTTCTCCGCAACATTACCAGGAAAATGTATTAGTCTAAACAGGCCAAGTTACATATATTGTATTTCACGTTTTAACCTATATATATAATCATATATGTATGCTAAGTTTAATAATCGTTTAATTATCTCGTTCGTACACGTTTCGCTCGTATTCGTTCTCACTTTTAGTACAAGTGCATTTACGTTCGTAAGCGTTTCGTTCACGTTCGTTAGCGTTCGTTAACGTTTCGTTCATGTTCGTTCGCGTTTCGTTCACATTCGTTCGCGTTCGTTAACGCTTCATTCACATTCGTTCGCGTTCGTTCACGTTCGTTAAGCGTTCGTTCACGTTCGTTCGCGTTCGGTCACGTTTCAATCACGTTCGTTCACGTTCGGCGATGTCGGGGCGCGCGGCAGTGGCGTCGGCGGAGCGGTGGCGCGGCGGCGTCTCGCGGCGGCGTTGGGGCGCGGTCCGGCACCGTGGGCCGGCCCGGCGGCGTGGGGGCGCGGGGGCGGCGTGGCGTCGCGGCAGTGGCGTCGGCGGAGCGGTGGCGTGGCGGCACGGCAGCGGCGTCGGGGCGCGGTCTGGCGCCGTGGGCCGGCCCGGCGGCGTAGGGACGCGGCGGCGGCGTGGGGGCCCGGCGGCGGCGTGGCGTAGCGGCCCGGCGGCATGGCGAGCTCGAGGCGGGGGCGGCGGCATGGCAATGGCGTTGGCGTCGTCGGCGGTGGCGGCCGCGTCGAAGTCGGCCGTCGGCGGTGGCGGTTGACCGCGGCGTGGTAGTGGTGTCGGCAACGAGCTAGGCAGCGGCGGTTTGGAGAGAGAGAGAGATCGAGATCGAAAGAGAGAGAGAGAGAGGCAGCGGCGGCTCTCACCCAAGAGATGCCGTGGCGGCGTCTGCGGCGGAGGCGGTGAGGACCGCCAAGCGACGGTGAGAGACGACGGCGATGTCGGCGCGGGATTGCCCTAGGCAGTGGCGGCGAAGGAGAAGTCGAGATTGATCTCGATGGAAAAACGTCTAAGTGTTGGTGGAGAAGACGAGGGCGCACCAGGAATATATATACCCCCAGATCTTTAGTCCCGGTTAGTGAGAACATTCGGGAGTAAAGATAGATGTTCTCACCAACCGGGACTAAAGATCTTTTCCCGCTATTTCCAAATTCTTTTTAAACCCGATTAGGGTTAAGAACCGGGACTAAAGATAATAGCACTGAATTTTGAATTTCATTACATTTGTGTTTTTAAAATAGTAAATAATGCATTACAATTATTTAAAGTCGAAAAATTAATGACAAAACCTTCGAAAAATTATTGTTGTCTGTAGTAAAGTAAGTGGATAATATATAATTAGTACATGAATGATTTAAAATTGTTAAAACTTCTAATAATCATACATAATTAACATATGCCATACAAAAATTGATTTGTATGGATATTCAATACATCAAAAATAGTTTACATCGTGTACACAACAATTACGGCAATACATCGGCGGTGACGGTTGACCGCACGTACTTTCTCCTCACTATTGTTCCTTCCTTATGATCGCTACATGAGTAAGGGGTGTCTTCATTTGATAGGAGGATGCTAGGGTCAATCGTCACCGTGAAAGGGGGTTGCCCATCGTAATGATCGTAATCCTCGTCAGTCTTGTCCTCTACTCCGACGATTTTTCTTTTTCCTGGGAGAACCACGTGGCGCTTCGGCTCGTCAGGCCCTTTGCCCTTTTTTCCTTTGCTAGACATGTCCTTGACGTAAAAAACTTGTGTTACATCATTGGCAAGGACAAAAGGTTCGTCCGAGTATCCAACCTTGTTAAGGTCAACCGTTGTCATCCCACTGTCATCAATCGTTACGCCTCAACCAGTCAACCTAACCCATTGGCACCGGAACAGAGGGACCTTGAGAGGTCCATAGTCAATTTCCCATATGTCCTCGATGGCACCGTAATACGTGCCAGTTGTACCATCGTGTCCCATGGCATCGATACGAACAACACTGTTCTGGTTCGTGCTCTTCATGTCTTGGGCTCTCGTGTAGAATGTGTACACATTGATTTCATATCCCTGGAATGTCGCGATCAAGCCAGATGGTCCCCTCGCCAGGAAGGCCAGTTGTTGGTTAATCGTCTCGTCACCCATGAGATGTTGTCGCAGCCACGTGGAGAAAGTATCAATGTGATGCCGTGTAATCCATGCATCGGACTTACCGATGTTTTTGGCACGAACTAGAGCCAAGTGCTCCTCGAAGTAAGGAGCCACCAATGAAGATTGTTGCAGAACTGTGAAATGGGCTTTACGAAATAAACTGTTGTCTACCGTCATTATTGCTTTCCTTCCGAGAGTCCCCTTTCCCCGTATTCTCCCTTCATGGCGTGATTCAGATACCCCGATTGGGCGAAGGTCTTCAATAAATTCTACGCAAAATTCAATGACCTCCTCTGTTCCATACCCCTTGGCGATGCTTGCCTCTGGACGAGCACGGTTACAAACATATTTCTTCAGAACACCCATGTACCTCTCGAAAGGAAACATGTTGTGTAGGTACATAGGGCCGAGAATACCGATCTCTTTGACAAGGTGACAAAGCAGATGCGTCATTATATTAAAAAATGAAGGTGGAAATATCAACTCAAAGTTGACAAGACATTGCACCACATCATTCTGAAGGGCTTCTAATCTATCCGGATCGATGACCTTCTGCGAAATTGCGTTCATGAAAGCATATAGCTTTGTTATTGTTGCCCGGACATTGTCTGGGAGGATACTCCTTATTACAACTAGGAGTAGCTGTGTCATCAACACGTGACAGTCATGAGACTTTAGGTTTGTGAACTTCTTCTCCTTCGTGCTTATTATTCGCTTTATATTCCTGGAGTATCCTGATGGTACCTTGATGCTCTCCAAGCATTCAAACATACTGTCCTTCTCTGCCTTGCTAAGAGTGTAGCTGGCTGGACTCAAGTAATGGCTTCCTTTCTCCTTTGGTTCTGGGTGAAGGTTGCCACGTTGTTCCATATGCTTCAGATCATTACGTGCTTCCAGTGTATCTTTCGACTTTCCATATACACCTAGGAAGCCAAGAAGGTTTACGCAAAGGTTCTTAGTGAGGTGCATCACGTCGATTGCATGGCGGACCTCCAAGAATTCCCAATAGGGTAACTCCCAAAATATGGAGTTTTTTTTCCACATCGCCGCGTGACCATCTTCGCTCTCTATAGGCTGGCTGCAAGGCCCCTTTCCAAACACTACTTTAAGATCTTTCACCAAAGCAAACACTGTTTTACCGTTGCGATGTTTTGGCTTCGTACGGTAGTCCGCCGTATGTTCAAAGTGCTTGCCTTTCTTCCGTACTGGGTGATTTGCTGCAAGGAATCGATGATGACCAATGCACACAACCTTCCGACAGTGCTTAAGATACGTACTTTCGGTTTCATCCATACAGTGAGTGCAAGCCTTGTACCCCTTGTTGGACTGCCCGGATAGGTTGCTAAGTGCAGGCCAATCGTTGATGGTTACGAACAGCAGCGCTCGTATGTTAAACTCCTCCTATTTGTCCTCGTCCCACACGGAGACACCTTCCTTCTTCCACAACAGTTTAAGATCTTCGACCAGTGGTCTTAGGTACACATCGATGTCGTTACCAGGTTGCTTGGGGCCTTGAATAATAATCGGCATCATTATGTACTTCCTCTTCATGCATAGCCAAGGGGGGAGGTTGTAGATACACATCGTAACGGGCCAAGTGCTATGGCCGCTGCTCATCTCTCCAAAAGGATTCATGCCATCCATACTTAAACCAAACCATATGTTTCGTGCGTCCTTTCCAAAGTCTTTAAATTTTCTGTCGATGTTTCGCCACTGCGAACCATCGGCGGGGTGTCTCAGCATCCCGTCCTATTGACGCTCTTCAGCGTGCCAACGCATCATTCTAGCATTCTCCTTGTTCCTGAACAAACGCCTTAGCCATGGTATTATAGGGCAATACCACATCACCTTAGCAGGAATTCTCTTCTTCGTTAGCTACCCGTCAACTTCTCCTGGATCATCTCGTCTAATCTTGTATCGTAGTGCTTTACAAACAGGGCATGCTTCTAGGTTCTCGTACTCCTCACCGTGATATAGGATACAATCATTCAGACATGCGTGAATCTTTTGAACTTCCAGTCCTAGAGGGCAGACTATCTTCTTAGCCTCGTACGTTGTCTCGGGCAATTGGTTTCCCTCCGGAAGAATGTTCTTGACGAGTTTTAATAAATCGCCAAATGCCTTGTCACTAACACCATTTTTTGCCTTCCATTGCAAGAACTCCAGAGTGGTATCCAACTTTTTGTGCCCCTGCTCGTAACCTGGGTACAACGACGTTTTGTGGTCCTCTAACATCTTGTCCAATTTATGGACCCCCTTTTCACTTTCGCAATCCTCCTTGGCATCCTGCAACATCTGACCAAGATCATCCGCAACGTCGTTATAATCAGCATCTATGTCCTCCTCGCCCGTTTGATTTCCTTCAAATCCAGCGTACTGAGCAAAGTCCGGAATATTGTCGTCTTCCACTTCATCTTCTTCGATTTCAACCCCTTGCTCTCCGTGGGATGTCCAACAGTTATAGCTTGGCATGAACCCCGACTCAAACAAGTGGAAATGAATAGTTCTGGATGCAGAATACTCCTTCTGATTCTTACACTTATTGCATGGACAACAAATAAAACTCTTATGCCTGTTAGCTTCGGCCACTCTCAAAAAATAATGCACGCCGTCAATAAACTCTTTGGACCGCCGGTCAGCGTACATCCATTGCCGATCCATCTACATGAAATGAAAAAAAACGTACACAAATAATTATTCATACAATAATGACAGTCATACAATAATGATAAAATAATTACAAACTCTTTCAACACTCGTACAGTAATGACATATCATTATTCATACAAAAATTATAAAATATTACACCAAATAATTCTTATTTACTATTTCTAAAGTTTTAAACTAATATTAATATGTTGTACTTCTTTTAGTTCTCATTTTAGTTTATTTTCTATTATTGAAGATTAACTTTCACTATATTTTCCTTCTCAACTATTTTATTAAACCTTCTTTAGCAAATAAACTAAATTTCTATATATTCTTTCTTCCCCACACAAATTTTCTCTTTCATCAACTTACAACAAAATTTTGGAGACAAAAAAGTGTGCAAAACATAGCTCCAAATGTAATATGACAAAAAAAACATTGGAGGATGAAGTTGCTAACCTTTTAGGCACCTCCGATTTGTATATAATCACCAAAATAAATTCACTAGAAATTTTGGCATGACCTCCCCTCTTTTTTGAAGAAATTTTGAAGCTTGCTCGGGCTAGAGGAGGAAGAAGACATATATACAGGGGTGGGACTTTAGTCCTGGTTGGTGTTATGAACCAGGGCTAAACATCGCCGGGATCTTTAGTCCCGGTTGGTAAAGTTACGATCTTTAGTCCCGGTTGGTGTTACAAACCGGGACTAAAGATCCCGGGGGGCCTGACAAGCCCTGACAGCATTTGAACCGGGACTAAAGAACCAACCGGGACTAAAGATCAAATGTGCCCGTTACCCTTTTTAACCGGGACTAAAGATGAGATCATCTTTAGTCCCGGTTTTTATTGCAACCGGGACTATTGTGGAATTCGGCCGACCGACGAAAGATGGTTTCTCCACCAGTGGTGGCATTGACGTGATGCTTACGTGCCAATTCGATCTGGAAAAATAATAAAACCCATGGGACCCACATGTTAGTTTCACACACAAAATAATAAAAAATAGTGAGACCCATGTGAGCCCCACATGTCATCCTCACTACTCTCCTCTTATCTCTGTCCTCTCTCTATTCGGCCGATTGAGCGGGACGGGCGGCCGACAGAGCAGGTCGATGGCAAGAACAACCTGAGCACGCACCCTGCTCCTCTCCCATCAGAGAGATTGAGAGAGAGGATAGAGATAAACGGGAGAAAGAGGATGACATGTGGGGCCCATGCAGGTCCCACTATTTATTATTATTTTATGTGTGAAACTGATATGTGGGTCCCACGGATTTTATTATTTTTCCATATCGAATTGCCACGTAAGCGCCACGTCAGATGAAGACCGAGTCAAATTAGTCACGTAGGCGTTACGTCAGCCAAAACAGCCATCTAAACCGCCGAGAGATCTCATCTGCTCCGGTTTTGATGGTTGAGGGACCCATTGTATCTGGTTTTCTGATTAAAGGACGAAAATCAGATTCGTCGATAAGTTAAAGGACATCTGATGAACTTATTCCAAACGAGTTTCGTTGCAAAGCAGACGCGACAACCGCACGTACGGCCCGCGCAAAAATCACGGCCCGAGGGCCTAACAAAACCGCGCGCGACGCCGCTCCCCGCAAATCTGCCCCCCCCCCCCCCCCCCCCCCCCCCCAATCTGCTGCGGATGGAGGCCGCGAAATCGTGAGCACCCTACGCTACGCAGTACCCACGCACGCACGGGATAATCCCCGCGCGGCGTCGTCCCCCGCGACGCGCGTGCAGGTGCAGGCTTCTGACTCGAAGGCCCGTGCAGCAATGCGTACCGCATAGGCGCATAGCCACACGCTGACCGCCACACGGGCCACGCACGTAGACGAAATCCAACTCGCCCCGTGGCCTGGCCGTGCACGAGCGCGAGCGCGCGCTCGGCTGATTCGCCGCCGAGTCGACACACGGTTCGGCGCAGCGTGCAAATTTCGCGACACGTTTTTGCGTCTCAGCGGTAAAAGAGCCAAGGTACTATGCACGTAGCGTAGCTGCTACGACGACCCCGGAGCAGCACGAGGGTGGGGGTTGACCGTCGCGCGGTTTGCTTGCCGATTTCGTGCTGATTAATGGCGGTTTTTTTTTTTTTGCCTATTTCGTGCGGACAAGAATGCTTTTCTTCGCCTTGTACACGAGACATTCTGTCCGCCGAGAGAAAACCATCTGCCTGCGTTGCTTCAGGTACCTGTTTGATCACCCCTCCTTTGCTTTCATCGATCAATCTTCACCTCCTTGCCCTGTTTTCAGTGCACTACAAATGCATTTTTCTACAAAGAAATGCTCATTCATATATCAAATTAGACAGCAAATGGCTTTTATGTTACTCCGTACCGCTGGTCGAATTGTCTGGATTTTAAAATCGCCTGGTCTAAGTAGGGTAAACGAAAACGCGGCAGCAGTTCAATAATTACACTAAAAAATAAAAGGACAAAGAAGTTTTTACGTTGGAAAGAAAGGATGTGAAATCGACACATCGATGCTTTTCTTCCTAAGCTGAAAAAACAACACAGTTTCCTACTAGGCTGTTATTTGGAGTATTCACACCGTTTTTCGAATGTCCTTTCCGTAGTTCGTACTAAACTTGTAAGCAACGAGAAACGATCGGTAGGTTCAATACGTGCTTTTCATTTTCTCTTTCCCGACAGTACAATATGCCATCTTCTCGGCCCTATTCTATTATACATTATTGAGCGAACTATTACCGTGGATTATTTATTTTTGAAAATAAAGTTAATAAATAACTAAAATAAAGTGGTCTAAGACTCTAATTTATTTAGTAGAATAAAGCTTTTTTTTAGAAAACTTAGTTTCGTTTCAATAATCATGAATATATTTTTTAAAAAAATCTCTAATCAAAACTGATGTTTGGTTTACATATTTACATAACAGAGAGACAAACAGTACTTCTGTCAGAAAACATTATCGTGTGGTTTTTCTTTTTCTTACACATGAGGATTATTGCCACTTTAAAGTGCAATATTGCACTCTCTTCAAATGTCGGGATCAGATTTTAGTAGATCATCACAAAAAGATATTTAAAATAGATTCTTCTAATATATCGACGTGCAATTTTTTTACGCGTTCGTGAAAAAAAGATAGAAATGGTACAAACTCTATCCATCGTACCACTAAAAAATATCAAATCAAGATTGAAGAGCAAAAGATAAAGATAAAAAAGATCTTTTATTGTGATGCTCGATTATATTCACAGTCCATTCATTTTCTCAAAAGCTTTTATATAGTGCTCCAATTTGGGAAGCATGGAAATAAGCAGTAAAAAGGATGACTCGCTTGTGCTTCACCCAATCATTTTTTTTCGAAAAGGCGTTTTGGCTGCTAATCCCTTTTCATTGAAGATAATTTCTTAATTTCAGTTGCTTGCAAAATTAAGTGTGCATGGATAGAAAACATTTTATATCTGAATTTACACCGAGTGTTTTTCAGGGACGAAGAGACATCAACAAATGCCAATCCTGATCTACGTGTTCTTGATTTCTTCACAAAAAATTGACTGTACATCTTTCTCTGTTTCAGTACATATCTTTTCCAATTCAGATTTCAGAAAAGATAATAGAAAGAATATCACAAATAAAAGAGAAAATAAAAAAAAGGTGAGCTGCTGGCTAGCTGTATAATTTTAGTCTCTCGACAAGTAGTTCTCCTCTTGGATGGTCTCCAATGTAGGCCTCCGTGAGCGCGCGCTGCTCAGCCGGTGCTTGTACACGTTCATGTCGGCGGCGACCGCCTCGTCGTCCACCATCTCATCCAGCCGCAGCCTCGGCGCCGCGTCCTCCGCCACGACATCCGCCCGCAGCGGCGTCGGCGGCGGCGCCACGACCGCCGCGGCCACCTTCGCCGAGCGCCGGGCCTCCCTGGTGGCCACGGCGGCGAGGCGCGCCATGTCCGCGGGCGCCAGCGGCGTGCCGAGGCGCTTCATCGGGAACGTGGCGTACACCGCGCCGAGCTCCAGCTCCTTGTCGGCCGACAGCGCGGCGAGGCGGGCGCCCACCCGCGCCGCGCGCGCGTCCGCCAGGAAGTGGCCCGGCGCGTCCATCATCAGCTCCGCCGCCGTCGCCGGCAGCGCCACCTGCCTCACCCCGCCATCGTCCGGCAGTATCACCCTCGCCCCCTTCCCTCCTGGCACCTTCGCCATCGTGCACGACAAGTAGTTGCCCATGTCAAGAAACCGGCAACGCCAAGGCCACGAGCTCACAAGCAAGCAAGCAAGAAAACGAAGACGTTGTCGTTGAGCTGCGAGAAGAAGAAGTGGTAGTTTTAGTTGGCTGGATTCGGGTGAAGCCGCGGATTATATAGGAGGCGCGCGGGCTTGGGAACGCGTGTGGGGGAAGGTGACGGTGACGGTGATGGGAAGCGAGAGGAGACCACCGGGAGAGTGGTTTGTTGGGTTGGCGATCGTGTGGCGGGGAGTGTTCGTCCGTGAGCGCGTGTGTGTGGCGTGGGATGATAGCGCGGGCGGGTGCGGTGAATTGCGCGTGGCGGCGAGAGCTGGCTGAGCCGCGAACGCGGTGGTGGCTTTTGGGTTTGCCGTGGCTTGGGTTGGAGTCGGAGAAAGTGGTTCCGTTCCATTACCATTCCGAGGTGGCTTATCCTTCTCCACGCCGCTCGCGAGGGGCGGCTGGGGGGCTGCACGTAATGTAAGGGGCTAACCCACGAAACCTACTTATAGACTAAAATAAGCTGTGAACTCAGCTTATTTTGATCTATAAGTGAGTTCGTGGCTGACCCACTTACACCCCCTGCACCTATCGTGCATGTAAAATCTAGGCGATAACCACGGAGGGATGAAAACGGTCATGGAAATTTCTGATCGATCGAGCTCCATTTTTTATAAGGGTTACTATTTTTGACCGTATCGTTTTTTGCTATATATAAATTTTGTTTTTCTAATTTCTTTCTGTATCGTAATAATATTGACGGTGAGTAGTTTAACTGATAAATATGATCAATTACCATATCAATTGAGCATCGTTTTCGAATAGATGCTAACGATTCTGACCATTTCCGAATTCCGACCGTTTTCACTCCCTCCGTCCTTTAAGAATAACAAATTAGTATAGAATGTAATATATTTTATTACTATGAATCTGAACTAATTAAATTAAAATATATGCGTATTAGGTTAGTTAATTTTTAAAACGGAGAGAGTACCGAACCACTAACCGGTATCATTTGTTAAACATTGTGTCAATATATGCTCTTAGTAATGTTTTTAGTTCAGAACGTTCCAATTTTGTTTGGCCGGCACGAGTCCGGTCGTCGACATTTCATCTTTGATTAGTCTTCTGTTGGACTGGGAGAGTAGGAGTACTCTACCTTCTATCTCTTGTTTTTATTGGAGTTGGAGGTCATTTTCTGTGTACTGCTCTATCATCAAGAGTTCGTCTGGTCAGTCGACATCTCAACGCTGGCCTTTTACTCCACAATTTAAACGTGTGTCCAGACTTCCAGTGCTCGCTGCTGCCATTAGCCCATTTACCTACTGCTGCTGCAACTAGTTTACAATCTGTTAGTCGCTAAGCTGGAGAGAGTGTTAGGTGATGGATATATGTGTGTGCAGTGGCGCCCAGTGTACTGCTCTATCAACAACAGCTTGGTTGGTGCTTTGAGGTGTCTACTCCGTGTTCAGTGTTCTTGACCATTTCCGGTTAAAGCTAGATGCCCTTTCCTTTGTTACTTTACTGATCTACTAATAGCTAGAGAGAGACAGTGAACACAAGATGTTTTTTTTGCTTTTCAACCATGGCCACCTGTCCTCCCAAAGTTGCCTTGCTCAATTAGCGCATATCCAATTAATTAGTGCGTTACTGACACGGGATCATCATCTACCTACCAAGATGAGGTAAAACCCCGTGTAAGTTCGCTGAAACCTACCAAACTATCAACCTGGATAAATAATTAATCGACTGGGTAAAAAAATGAGATCAGTCGATCCAATATGACCAGTTCTACCAAGCAAAGTCTTCACTAATTAAGCGTAAAACTAGTTTATGGCGCCTGGGAGATTCAGAAGAAGCCTGAACCAATGAACTGACAGAGCGGGTCTTCTTGCGAAATTAACAGTACTTGGTGCGATTTGATCATCAGGTTGACCTGGGAAACAGGACGAACTTTTCGTAGTATTAGCTGACATGATCCTTTGGCTCAAGAACATCGCCGGCGAAGCTGCCCAGACCCTGCAGGAGTGAAGTGACGGCGATGGCGTGAACGGAATAATGAATAATTCAGGCTGAGCTAGCACACGCTGTGTGGCCGTGTGGACTATGGAATCAAACAAATCACGTTCTCGAGCGACGAACCCTAATGTGGTTTTGTGTGGTGTTAGATTACTGCAACCAGATGGCAAACGACCAGCGACTTTTCTACGCATGTTAGCTTTGTGAAAGCTGTTTGGAAAAAAAAATAAATTATAGATGCTGCACCGTCATTTGGAACAGAAGTGTGATCTGTTCAGGGATAGTTGACTTGAGATTAGTCAACTTTGTGTTTTTAAATGCTGTTTCTGCGCTTGGAAATAAGGAATTATTGTGTGGTATCAGCTTGTTCGTTATATACTCCATGTTAGTCACGAACAAAATATATTGTTTATTTGAGCATGACTGCATGAACACAGGAATTTCAGGGAAGTTTTTACAGCTTGCGTTCATTTCCATCAGAAACTAAGCCTCATTTAAGCCTTAACTGGAAGAAAAACATTTTCTCAGCTTTTGGCCTGTACGGAATTTCAGATTTATAGTATTCTGAGTTTCTGACTTACAAACCAATGTCCTGGATCCCTGACCTCTTTTGCAGGAAAATCCAGGTGAATTACGGGATGAACAAATTGACCGCTGCTTGTTTTATAGCCATAACTTATCTATCTAGCTTTCCTATTGCTTTCAGACACAAAATGTGCCATCTGAACGCGATGCAAATATCAGTACCAGTGCATCACCAGGAACTGGCATGCCTTTCATTTACTTGAAATGATTATTGACTGAACTCCAAGGGAAGTTACCTGGTTGCTGGTTGCTTTGTGAAACTCTAGTTCACCGGCCGCATCTTAGCTTCCTTACCACAACAGTAAAAACCCCTTTTCCAAATGACAAACCACATCACCTGCACGGCTGCACCTGCCAGTTCAATTCATTGTCTCAGCCACCTAATGATAACCATCAACATAGCGAAGAAAGGTAATGGTTCACATCATCAGGTGACAAGTGCCAGCAGTAACAATGTAGACTACTTTAACAATGGGTTGAAAACGTAAAGTATGGTTATGAATAAGGCCGACTGCTGTCGACCTACACAAGTTTCTGTAACATGAGAAATGCTATCAAGGTTCAGACTTTCAGCTACACAATGGATGTATCAGCATCCTTGACAGTCAAGCCACTTGTGCGGCAAGATAGACTGCAAGACGCTTCTCTTCAAATGAGTACTCGGTGTCCTCTTGTGAAGTCAGCTCCGGTTCGTCATAAGAGAGTACAGAAACAGCTTTTGCGGTAAGAACAGGCGTCACTGCCATTTGCATATGAGGGCTCACTGTCATCGGAGTCGTAGGAATTGGTGCAAATGTCTTGGGAGTCCTGTTCTCTTCAGTTCCACCAGTGGAGATTGGAGGCACAGGAGCTGAGGATATGTTTCCCGGTGTAATCTGAGAGAAGGGCTTCCGGGGTGTCTCCATCTCAAGAAGAGTGCTCGAGTTGGAAGATGGAAATAACTTCCTGATAGGGAGACCAACAGTGTCTAAACCTTTATGACCTGAGTTTATTTTTGAGATCAGAGATAGTCAGATCGTACTACATACTAAGTAAAAATTTAGAAATATTGCTTCAGATATATTTAAGTCGAAGTTACCAGGGGAAGGAGTGTTGATATCTTCCGTTTTCTTGGTTGCACGAATAGTCTTTGAATGAAGTATCTCTGATTTAGGAGGTTGAACTCCAGGTGTGTAGTTTCTGGGTACCTTCTTAGTGCTGTGAGATTTTGAAGAGCTTGGCTTTGATCCATAAAGTGCCTCCTGCTCAGCTTTGCGTTGATCTTGAAGCTTCTTTTGATCCTACAATTACTCAGATTTCAGATCTCACCGACGTTACCACGTAAGAAGATGGTAACAAAAGCACACAAATTAGGATACAGCTAGTACCCTTTGCCTCTTCCTTTCCTGCTCTTTCTCTTGACGAACAACCATGTATTCTTCAAGCATCAATATAAGTCGGACCTGCAAACATTGTACGACACGAGTTTTGGCAATTCTCAAAACTGGCTTTGTAAATAATACATAAAATAAACGGCATGAATAGAGAAATATACGCCATCATATGTGAACTCATTGCCTCTTTCAGTTTCCCAAGCTCTGGTTTTTGTTTCAAGAACATCTACCATTCCTGTCCACAACACAATAGCAGCAAATCAGGAGCAGAAATGATAAGAAATTAAGAATGAAAGCATAACATTGTGTTTAATAATTGATTGTCACCTGGAATCTTGCTAACCAGAACACGCGCTTTTTCAGCCCTCTTAAGCATAATGTGTGCACCTCTCCCAGCATTATACCGGTTGTCATCCTGTGTCATGCGGACACCGCAATCAGCAGCAGGTGCGGAAAAAAAATCTTTTCATATAAATTGTTCTGATAGGACAGTACTTTGTTGTAATCTTCCAACCAAGCCTCTTCCTCACGTGCATTTAGCCACTTCTCAACTCGCTCGAGAATGTCCTTCCTGCTAAAAGCTTCCTCTTTCACTGTTGAAATATAAGCCTCAATTTGCTCGAGCAACAAAGAGGGATCAATAGCCCCTGAAATGGAAAGAGTGAAGACATATTTTGGGCAATAAAACATTTTACTAAATAAACAGCATTAACAGCTTAACACACATCCTCTCAACGGAATGCATGAGCAAAGGAGGTAGGAGGATCAATTAACTGAAACTACCTTCAAGAACTTGCACAGAAATCTAAGGGTGTGTTCGGATGCCCCTTTTCCCAACTCCTCTCTCTCGTTTTCTGCGCGCACGCTTTTCAAACTGCTAAACGGTACGGTTTTTGCAAAAAAAAGTTTCTATATGAAAGTTGCTTAAAAAATCAAATTAATCCATTTTTTTAAAAAAAATAGCTAATACTTAATTAATCACGCGCTAATGAACCGCTCCATTTTCCGTGCAGAGGGATCCGGTTGGGATCTAGGAAAAGCGAACACACCCAGGGAATCATTCCATAACATATTACCTGCTTCAATGGCCTCAATTGTGAACTGAGTTGCATAACCTTCCTCTCCAACTAAATGTGCCCGTCGTCGATGTTCTTCTAGTTCTGTTTTCTTCTTGAGAACAAGCTCCTTCATTTTGCTTGCTTTGTGCTGTTCAAGCCTTAATACCTCAGCTTCCACCTGGATCAAAGAATATCATGTCCTCTGACTCTAGTATCATTATCTCAGTAGAAAACAGAAAATGACAACCACAAGACTCACGAAAGCAAGTTCTCCAAAAGATCATTAACTCACATAGTTGAGGAACTCAATGGAAAGGGTGTTCTGTTCTGTTAATTCAGCCTCTGAAGCAGCAATATTACATGTTATATTCTGGTATGCCTGCTGCTCTTCAAATGGCGTATCCATTAGATTCCATAGTTCTAGCAAGGTAGATGCAAGATCTTGAAGCTGGCAGAGCTAATACAGTTAGTTGAAAGCAGATATATACCATTTGGCCATTCCCTGAATTGAAATAGTAAGATGCAGACCTTCTGCATCCTCTGCATTTTTGTTTCACGAAGTCTCTGAATCGCCAATGCTAGCATCTCAATTGTAGTGTTGCTTATATTCCTTGGCCCTTCAGCTTCATCAAGACTAGGGTGTATTTCAGATATTGTTTTCTTGAAGTCGACACCAAGTACTACACATAAAGAATGTAAAGTCTTCAAATATTCCATAACTTGCTTTACCCTCTCACCCTGTCAGAATTCAGAAATTTAATAACTGAATCAGAATACATTAGAAAATAGAAATTGAAAAGGAATTCAAATAATACATAGAGCTAAAGGCTTCAAGAAGAACCTTCTCCTTTTCAAGGGACTTCAGCTCCACCCTTAACTCTTCAAGCTTTCTTAATGATAGATCAGATTGATCCACAGACACTTTAAAAGGGTCAAAATTTGCTGGCCTTATCTCAGATGAGATCTTCTTTATCCTTCCTACGACATCAAGAAACTGGTTCCATCTTTCAACCTTCTTCCTCTTCATCTCTTCTAGGTATGGTAATATTGCACCGAGCTCATCCCGTAATCCACATGCTTTCTGATTAGACTGATAAAACAATCAAAAACAAAGAACTAATTACTGTCTTACTGGTAGATCCTATTTCGCTACAGCATACTTCTACCTTTCAAGTTGGATAACTAAATAATACACATTAAATGAGCCCATCTGTGACTGTAATCATATACTACCTCCGTCTCAAGATATAGCAACCAGTACTAGATGGGATATAATCTAGAGGGTTGTGCTCCTTCCGGCTATTGGGTGTGGCAACTCCGTGGCACGCACAACAATATAAGTCATTAGTGCATGATTAATTAAGAATTAATTATTATAAACTCAAAAATTGGGTTTATTTGTTTTTTAGAATAAATTTGTATGCAAAAAGTTTTTGCAAAACACACACTGCTTACCAGTTCGGAAAACATGCTAACGGAAAATGATGAAGTTACCATGCTTGAATACAGGCGAAAGGTAGTATATGAAGAACATATGAATTCATAGCCTAATAATACTTCGACAATATCACAATACAATGGTGGGTAGTGTTTTTGAATCGGAGAAACGGCTAAATTCTGATGCGCCCCAAACCATTATAGTACCATAACACAGTAAATCGTATCAACCATCAACACATAAGCTCTTAAACGACAGAAAACAGAAGCAAAAGTGACAGACCTGCCTGACGTGGACCGTCTTCTCGCCCATGGCGGAGCAGATGGCGGCGAGTTCAGCTTCAGATTGAGCGATCGCCTGCCGCAGCTGGGCGCGGGAGCGGTTCGCCTGGTCCACCTTCCTCCTGTACACCTCCAGGCACTCCTGCTCGAGCTCCAGCAGCATCCTGTCCCTCGCGGCCTCGGGCTCCCCGACCTCGTCCCAGATGACCTGCAACCACGAGCGATCTGAATCAGCGAGAGACCAACAAAACCTGTCACCGCATCGCGGCAACAGCAGATCAGTCGACAGCGAGGCGCACCTGGAGCTCGTGCATGAGGGATCCGCATATGGTCTTCATCGGGAGGAGGCGCTCCTTCGGATTGCCGCTCCTCGTGAGGACGATACCACGCAGCCTGCAGGGGAATCAAACGGGGAGAGATTGATCGGCGTCAGAATTAGGGTTGGCACGATCAACCAGCAGTAACGCCTACGGCCTCGAGTTCACTCACCAGTCTCGGTGGCTCGGCTCGACGGAGGGCGATACGGGAGGCCGAAAGGAGGGCACCGCTGCGTCGTCCTCGGCGGCGGCGGCGGCGGCGTGGATTTGGCCGGAGACGGCCGCGCGATTTTGGGGGAAATGATGAGGGATTGAAGAGAATTGTTCGAAACAACTTGAAAATGGGAGGGAGAGGGGGAAACGATTTTGGATCACCGGATTTGGGCGGCACAGGCTGATAGATATACTGGCCCGGGCTAGTCACTCTTGGGCCTTTTATTTTGAATTGGGCTGGAGATGGAAAGTTTTACTGATATGGGCCTAGGCTAAACAACTCATAAAGCTGTTGCAGATTATGCTGAGTAGTGAGTAGTGAGAACCAAACTAGAAGTAGAAGTACATAGTGGGGCAGTAAAAAGAGTTAATGAAACAATTAAAAATAATTTATAGGTAAAAATTTTGTATCTGTATTACGGTTTAAAAGCTAAGGTTGAGAAGTTGACTATAATGAAAAATCCTAAAATCAATTTTACAATTAAGCACTATCATTCTGATTGCAAATTCTTCCGCCGGAGAAGCGAATAGCCACAACCAAAGCATGGATATGGAAATAATAAAGAAAGAATTACCAACTAAAAACAAGAACTCAATGATCCTATGCTTTGATGGATCTGCATTATAAACGACACATGCTTTCGAAGTTCGAGTACTTTTGTGCAGCACAATACAATGTCACTGCGGTTCCTTATTAGGGGTAAAAGGAGAAAAAGAAGAAAAAAAAACATCGCTCATCAGAAGATGTCACCCCTGCTTGTAATCACGTCCTGGCTACAGAACGGGCATATAGAAACCAGAATCCAAAAATTTAACTTGTACAGAACTTAACAATGAAGAGATCTTATGAAGCCGACTCCTTGGCGATCTTCTCAGCTTTAGCAATGACTTCCTCAATGCCTCCCACCATGTAGAATGACTGCTCGGGAAGGTCATCATATTTCCCATCCAAAACACCCTGCACATCAGCAGAAACTTTAGCAAAGAGCACACAAGCAAACATGAATATACATTACTAATAAGCATAATGAAGTTCTGTAATATCGCGTGTCTACAACTACAGATCTAGCAAAATGTGTTACTGAACAAAGGATTAAAAAAGTGTAGATGGATTGTACTGTCTGGTAAAACTAGTGTATTCTTGCAGGCACATACTGATTCATCAATTATAACCCCAAAAATTGCAAAATACTGTAACCGTAGTGGTACTGAACTCCAAAAACTACTATGCATATTCAATTCTGACCTGGAAACTGTTGACGCTCTCCTTCAGCTCCACGTACTTCCCAGGAGCACCCGTGAAAACTTCAGCCACATGGAAGGGCTGGCTCAAGAAACGCTGGATCTTCCTTGCGCGAGCGACGGTCAACTTGTCATCTTCACTGAGCTCGTCCATACCCAAAATTGCAATAATATCCTGAAGATTCTTGTAGTTCTGAAGAACCTTTTGGACACCACGAGCAGTGTTGTAGTGATCCTCACCCAACACATGGGGGGAGAGCATTCTGGATGTGGAGTCCAGAGGATCGACAGCAGGGTAAATACCAAGCTCAGAGATCTGCACAGATAGCAAATTCAAGTCATAATGAGGACATTATTAACACGATGTATTAGGTCAGTTGGACAAACCTGTCGTGACAACACAGTAGTAGCATCAAGATGTGCAAAAGTAGTAGCAGGAGCAGGATCTGTCAAGTCATCAGCAGGCACATAAATAGCTTGGACAGATGTAATGGAACCCTTCTTTGTAGTTGTAATTCGCTCTTGAAGTCCTCCAAGATCAGTAGCAAGAGTTGGTTGATATCCCACAGCAGATGGAATACGTCCAAGAAGAGCAGACACCTCAGAGTTCGCCTGACATCAAGATTCAAGATTAATCAAAACCATAACAATGGGACTTAGTAGAAACACCTACGCTACATATACTACTAGTAATTCTTTTTTATGCAGAGTAGAAATACCAAAAGAAGAGATGTCTTGCATAAATTACCTGAGTGAAACGGAAAATGTTGTCAATGAACAAAAGCACATCTTGTCCTTCGGCATCACGGAAATGTTCCGCAACAGTCAAACCGGTCAACCCAACACGAGCACGAGCACCCGGGGGCTCATTCATTTGCCCGTAGACAAGAGCACACTTGCTTTCACTCTGCAACCAAAATTGATATATAAGTAGCTTGCACATGTGTGCGTCCCACAGAAAATAAGAGATCAACTAAAATTACCTGTTTGTCACCTAGCTTGATGACACCACTTTCAATCATTTCCCTGTAAAGATCATTACCTTCACGGGTACGTTCACCAACACCAGCAAACACAGAGAAACCACCTGGCAAACAAATCATCATCAGTCAAATAGAACAAGTGACTGAAATTTGAACAATATCACACATGAGACTATGTATAGATGCATACCATGGGCCTTAGCAACATTGTTGATCAACTCCATAATAAGGACAGTTTTGCCGACTCCTGCACCACCGAAAAGACCGATCTTTCCACCTCTTTGGTAGGGCGCAAGCAGATCCACAACCTATAAAATTAAACCAATGTACAGCAATTAGGACTCTAAATCATGGTTGCAACTATTTACCATTCAAATACTTCAGATAACCACAGGATCAGAGAAGGGTGGGACAATTATACCTTAATTCCAGTAACAAGAATTTGCTGTTCTGTGGCTTGCTCAACAAAAGCAGGCGCCTCACGATGGATGGGAAGGAAGTGGTTCGTTGCTACAATAGAAGTCAGCATCAATAACAAAACATAAATAAGAACTGGACACACAAATTCTTAAATAACTATGAATAATGAAGACATGGAACATATAGTAACTTACTTATGTCACCCTTCTCATCAATTGGCTCACCAATAACATTCATGATCCGTCCAAGCGTGGCCCTGCCAACAGGAACCTACAAAGAAGAATAACTTCCAAGTCAAAAACATAGTAGAACACATTATATATGATTAGTTTCAACTTCCAAGACAATGCTACAGATACAAGGTTCAGCAACTCTAATTATAATCAGAATTTACACGATTGCATCAGCAGTTCTCTGAATTCAGTAATGCCCATTTTATGCTAAACAATTGGCAAGGGTATTAAATAACAAAAAAACTGGAATGGATTCCTAGACTATGATGACAATTTTCATTCAAGCAAACTGTGGAAAAGTTATACCAACCAATGCATGTTAACCCTCACAATACGCCAATACAGAAATGCAACACTAGTGAACATAATGAATTCTAATAGACTCTAGATGACCACCACAACCAAAAGGCGGCACTTTATAGGAAAAAAAAAAAGTCAATTTCTTCACTATCACGAACAGACCACCACAAAGCAGCCAACAGTCTACCGATAAAATGAACGAAATGGAAGGGCGATCACTCGTCACTCAGAACTGTACACCTAGATCAAATCTGACAGCAGTAGATCCACATTTCGTCAGATCTGGTCGGAGACAACACGAAATGAAATGTACGATCGCAAACAAGGATGAGAAGACGGGCGGGGGGCATTACAGTGATTGGGGAGCCGGTGTTGAGGACGCGCTGGCCGCGGACAAGCCCCTCAGTCCCGTCCATAGCGATGGTGCGCACCATGTTCTCGCCAAGGTGCTGCGCCACCTCGAGCACGAGGCGGATGTTGTGGTCGAGCACCTCGAGCGCCGTGAGGATGGGAGGCAGTCCCTCGTCAAACCGAACGTCGACGACGGCGCCGATGACCTGGCACACCTGCCCGACGGCGCCGGCGCCGGTGAACTCGTCGGTGATCTTACCTCCACCCGTGGCCTTCCCCGTCGCGGGCGCGGGAGGCGCCGCCTCCTTCGCCGCGGCGGCCGTGGCGTACGCGGCGGCGCGGTTGAAGAGGTACCCCGCGGGAGACGGCCGGTGGAGCGGCCCGCGCGGGCGCGGGGCGGGCGAGGCCCCGCGAAGCCTGGAGGCGGTGCGGACGAGGGAGGAGAGGGCCCGGCGAGTCGCCATGGCCGGGAGATCGCCGGAGACGCGGGGCCTGGATCTAGGGTTAGACTTTTTTTTTTTTGGTTGCGGCGGCCTCCGCGAGAAGGGAGGAGGGGAGCGGAGTGAGGAGGAGAGTGGGTGCGGTGGGTGGTGGAGATATCGACGTGTGGGGAGATTCGCGGGTGGACCCGGTCTACGGGAGCCCGAGAAGCGTGGAGGAGCGGGGGTTGTGTGGTGCATGGTGGGCTCAGTTCATGGAAGGGGTTGCAGTTTTTTTGGGGATCCATTTGGTAGCTTGATTTTGCAGCTGGAATATGTAATAGTGTTCCTTTTTTTTTCTTCTTCTTTTTAATTTTTGGGCTGTCAACTGTCATTTGGCACTTTTTAATGGCATTTGATTTTTGCCATGTTTTGATGGTGACAGAGGATTTCCGTTTTTATTGAGGAGATGATGACAGCAGATGATTGTTTAGAACTATTACAGGTTCGAAAGTCGAACTAAATACTTTGCGTAATCTTCGATCAAACCGTCATGTTTAGCAAGCAAAGATGGCAGTTACTCCAATTTCGTGGTTAATAACTTTGGTAACAGCATCTTGTTCGAGGCCTGTAACCTTTTCTTTTTCAGAAAATTGAGGCCCATCACTCTGCCAGCACACAAACGTTGAAGGAAAGAGTACACCAAAGGTCCCTCAACTTGACATCGAGTTACAAAATCATCCTCCAATCACAAAATCAGATAATGGGTGTCCCTCAACTAATAAAACCGTTCACAAATTGCTTCGCTTTGACTTCGGATTTGTCCGATGTGGCGGCTAAGTCAGCGTGGGACCCACATAGGCCCCACGTGTCAGGATGCCACGTATCACACTCTCTTTCCCCCTCATCTCCCTTCCTCCTCTCTCTCTCTCACTTTTCTCAGCGCGTGTTGGTAGGCCGAGAGCATCGTCGTCGTCGTCTTCGTCAACGAGGGCGCCATCGCCATCCCGTTCCCGGTGACCGCCGCCGCCACAGGCCATTAGTCCTCGAGCAGCATCTTGATGTCGTCCACGAGCGGCGCCTGTTGCTGCACGGCCATCGTCGTCGCAACCGTCGGTATCAGCTCGGCGTCGCTGAACTCCACGTGGCAGGCAGCCGTCGACCTCGACCTCCCCATCGCCGCCACCACAGCCGTCATGTTTAGGAATCAAGAGACGGGTGACGAAGCAGGCGCCGCCGTGTCGCAGGAGACCACTCCTCCCCGATGGGGTTCTCCTCTGTCGCCGTCGCCCCCTCCACCGCCGCGCTCGCATCCCAAGCTAGCCTCGGTGTCAATGGTCACGGCCTGCTTCACCACCGCCCCCCGACCTCGACTCCTCCTTGGTCGCCATGTCCACGAGCTTGATGAACGGGACCGCCTCGATGACGACGGTAGCCTCCGCGCCGGCGGCATCAGAGGAGTTAGAGCAGCGGGTCGTCGGGGCTGTGGACCGCGGCAAGGAGGGTGAAGACGAGGATGGCCGTCACCAGCCGCGGCGCACGGTGGAGCAGCTGCAGCCGTTCCTTCTCCCTGCCGCCTCGCCACCCCTACCCCTGCCACCGGCCTTCCTCCCGTCGTCTGCCGATGCGAGGGAGCCGTAGCTCCCGCACCACATCCCTAGCATCGCCGCCGACCCACTCATCGCCACCGCCGCCCTTCTCTCATCCTAATTGCCGGATCACGGCGCCGCAGGCCCGCAGACGCATTCCCCCAACACGCGAGATCCCACGAGCTGTGGCCGGCAACCAGATCAGACAGGGTGGGAGGCGCTGCCCACGCGGGGATTAGAGGCTGCAGGTGGAGCACCGACGCGCACGCGGGGGGGAGGTGGGTGGGTGGGGGTTAGAAGCGCGGCGCGGCGGGCGGCGACGGGAGGATTTTTTGCCAGTTCAAAGCTGGAACCTACTACTGACGGCTCCTCCCACTACCAGCAGCGGCATGTTAGATTCATGCGCGCGCACGCGTGACGACTTATTGACGAGACAGCGACGCGTTGGTATCGTTGTCGTCTGCTCGCTTCTTCCTCGCGCCTGACGAGTCGCCTGGCGCTCGCGTGGAGTGTAGTGTGTCAGCGGGCGGCAGGGGAGCCCGCGCGCCACTCGTCTCCCCGCCGCCTGCCCGCAGCTCCTCCCCCACCACCGCCTTGTCGCTGATAGCTGCCATCACCGCAGAGAATGGAGAGAGAGATGAGGAAGGGAGAGAAGAGAGGAAAAGAGACAGGATGCTGATGTGGCCACGCTGACATGTGGGGCCCATGTGGGTTCCACGCTGACTCAGCCGCCACGTCGGATAAAACCAAAGTCAAAACCATTGAAGGACTTCAGGTGAACGGTTTTGTTAGTTGAGGGGCGTTCGGTATCTGGTTTTGTGGTTGGGGACGATTTTGTAACTCGATGACAAGCTGAGGGACCTTCGGTGTACTTTTTCCAACGTTGAAATTGCCTCTGTCATTGGGCCGTCATGAGGTGGCTGATGAAATCGTCCGTCATCCTGCCCAAGCGGCCGAGCACACCAATTTTTGGGCCATTTGAGGCTTTGGGCTCAATGTGCTCGGAGAAGGAAAGCTGATTAGCTGAGCCTTGGTATTCAGGCCCACTAGTGTACATTGGCTGCATTGTTACCAAGAACAACTTCGAACCCGAGCAGAGAAGTCAGTTTTCTGCTCTCTCTTAACTAGTTCTATCTGACATGCATCTGATATATGCTAATAATGCTATGCAGGCAAACTGTAACTCGGATGTTCTCCTTCTTTTGATAACAGGAAACTGTATAACAGAATGCTTGAAACCTGATGTTCAGTAAACCGTCATCCAGCAGCTAATCGAACTGCCGTCAGCTAACGCATTCGGTTTTGCTGCAACCTCATGACTTCACAAGTGGACTTGCATTCTGTAGTTATATCTGCCCAAGAATCTTGGCTAGCAATTGCTGCCCGAGAGCTTTGTTACTTCTTACGGAATACGGACTGCAGCTTGCAAAACGAAAATAAATTACACAGTACCTCAGGCTGACCTACTGTTACATTTCTCATTTTTCATGGAGGGATTATTCAATGTACTGTACTAGTACTAGTATTCTGCTAGGATTTCCAAGATTTGATAATTGGTGACTTTGTTCATTTTGCATAGGAGTATGACTGTATGACAGGACCACATGACGCGATGCACTGTATTTTGAAGTGTACACGGTGACAGCATTCACGCGTTGTAGCTGCATGGCTGCATCAGGTTCAGAGAAAAGCAGGCCGAGGCAAGACGGCTTGTTAGTATTCTTAATCACATGAATCTTTTTTTCAAACTCATTTGAGACTTGACATCCTCCAAAAGCTTATCAGAGTCCTGTTAAACACTAATTACACATTTGATCCCATTATTGAGAAAGGAAGACTACCATCAACCTGGCCCCTCCTAACCAAAAAAATACATCAAGCAGGCCATCTTGTCAAGGTCTCAAGGATAATTATTCAACCATGAAATCAAGAAGATCTCACCACTTGTTGAAGTATGTCATAGGCACCAAGTCCCCTTTTGCTAGCCTCCAATTACCATAACTAGTTACTTGTATACTACTAGCTAGTAACTGAAGACCCCATCACCTCACAAACTCAATGATTAAAACTTAGATTACCACTTGTTCTGAAGTGACTTTTTTTTTTTCAATCACGTTTCAGTTTCATCCATCCTCTGTATGAGTTATATGACCAGAGCGATGATCACAGTGTGAATCGTCACCTCTTTAGAATTATTCTGTCTCTAATGATTGTATCTGATCTTATATATATACACTGCGTGCTATCACAACGACAAAGAGCGTAGCATTGACTTGCAGCTGGAAAATGTGACAAAACTGACTAGCTCGCGGCCGTTTCAGCAAACAAATGGACTGAATGCTACTCTATTGGTCATGGAAACTTGTGGAAACGAAGCACTGAAACGTAGACTTGGCCTCAGCTGCAAAACTTCAAGGATTGAGACAAACAGAATTGGATGAGGGATCGCGTTGGTGGAATTTTTCTATCTTGGCTGACATCGAAAGCATTTCGGTTCCCCATCAGGCCGTCGCCGACTTTGTTTTTGGGGGCTTGATATGATTAGATTAAGAGAGGAGTTCTATCCAATAGATTTTTTTATTAGCTAGTAGTATTCAATTAGCTTAGCTGACTCCTTTGCTAGAGGATTACAAAGTCAAAATGTTCAGCTGTAGGAAACACATTTGAGGAGATATGTACAGTAGCAGTGTAGCACAATTCTAGAACCAGTTGGTTGGTGGCAATGCAAACAATACTACAAGATCGACAAAGCGATTTAATTCTCTCCTAGTACACGAATTAAAATCTTTGGGTATGTTTTACTTTTAAACTATATCGGTAGCATATAAGAAAAACGAACTTGAAAAAGGAAGAAAAGAACACACCTAGAAAATGGGGAAAACGCCAAAACGTAACACCTCTGCTGATAAATACCATTTCTAGCAAGAAAGTATTTTTTTTCCATTGAGGTGATGTGCCCTTGTTTCTTATATTTGTTCAAAATAGTTATAATTTTTTAACAACATGGATCAATATATCATTATACAAACACGAAGGTTAATATTTCAAACTTTTAAAAAATATAACTATAAATGATAGTACATGTATTATGCATTCGCTAGAGTTTAATTTATTTTTTTTAAAAAAAAACTTCTATAGACTGAAATTAAAAGGGGAGTGGATTCTAATCCCTCGAGGGGATATCCCCTCGTATACCTTTTTCTTCTAAATTCGATGCAAATAGTTGTGAAAATTTCTGAAAAAAATTGACAATGTAGAGTATAATGATACCTACTAGTCCACCAAAATTTATGTTCAAATTCGATCCACACATCGAGAAACAAAAAAGACAAATTTACATATAAACAATACGCTACTATTCATACGCTGAATTTGTCTTTTTTATATCTCGACGTGCGAGTTGAGTTTGGACTTAAGATTTTGTGAAGTTGTATATATGTGTTGTATGAATGTTGTCAAATTTTTCCAGAATTTTTCATAACCGTTTAGATGGTTTTTGAGCAAACGAGGGAACATCCCCTCGAGGGATTAGAATAGTTTCCCAATTAAAAGGATATGTTTGTGAAGTTACCTATCACTTCCTCCGTCCTAAAATATAAGAAGCTAAGTATTACGAATTCAGTTATAGGTTCTTATATTTTGAAACGGATGGAGCACATAATAATCTATATTATTAAATTATCTTAAAATTATTTGGAAGGCGTACAAAAGATGATGACCATTACCTCCACGGCTCCATCTACAGTAAACAACTCCCGTTTCTAACGTGTGAGTTGTGACCAATAATTCCCCTCGTCAGAAATGTTCCTTTCAGCGATTGCCACCAGCCGCCTGCAGGTACCAAAGATTGTCAAATCACCTTTCAGTCCCCGCGCGGCAACGACACTAGTACAACAGCGCAAGTATAGCCGGGCAGCTAGGCTTGCACAGTTGTACTCCCTCCCTCCTAAAAACACCGAATCTAAAATAGAATCGGATGTGACACATTTCAGTACAATAAATCTGGATAAAGGTATATCCAGATTTATAACATTAGTATGTGTCACATCCAGTAGTAAGTTAATTTTTTATTGGACGGAGGGAATACTGCAGTACTACATTGCCGGGCGCCTCGATCGTCAACCTGCAGACGCACACGCGCACTAGCCCGTGTCGCCGGCGCCGCAGGGCCCCCCCGGAGACGACATGCCATCGCCTCGACCTCGATCGCTAAAGCCGTCGTCCACCTCCCCTGCCGTCGCTGTCCTCCTCCCCTGCGCGAGCAAATCGCTCGAAATCACGGTGGCTCATGCGATTCTCTCGTGTGTGTGAACGGCACCAACCGTGGCAGATACCCTCTGCCGAGCGGAAAAGGGTGTCAAAATGCGGTCGCATTTTCTGCATTTCCAAGCGACCCATCCAAACAAGGACTCGCATGGAGTAGCTAGTTCTAGCCCCCCCCCCCTCCCCCCCCCCCCCCCCCCCCCAAAAAAAAAGGCGAGATGTTAGTTATAGTTAGTGGAGGGCTTTTGACTTGCAGCGTCCGGCCGCCGGTGTACGGAGGAGAACAAGGGAACAGCCTAGCGAGCTATCTGCTCCTACCTACATCGTCGTCTCGTCAAGGTTTTGTTTGTTCGCTGGTCGATGGATTGGAACATTCGCGAGACCCTTCTTTGGCATGCGTTGAAATTGTTCTCTCGAAATGGACCGAATAATGTTCCTCGATAAAGGACCGAATTGGAGTGCTTGCAATGAAATGTATGCACGTCAGGGTACGAGAACTAATTAAACAAGCAGAATCAGAGGCCAGGCTTTAAGCAAATTAAACTCTGCAGCGTACAACACAGTTAATTAAGTCCATCGTCTCGTGATCTCGTCTGATCACATGGTGATCAGAAGAATAACACGTGACGGCGACGCTGCTGGGCAGAACACAGACGAGACATGGTACTTATCCTCATCTTAAGCGCCTTGATCTTTAATTTATGTGTTAACACTGATTATTTTTTGAAAAAAAAGGCGGATTTGTGGAATATTCAGCGGCCGGTATCGACAAGCGCAAGCGATAGATGGGTCAAGTGGGGGGGGGGGGGGGGGGGGGGGTGGGTTATTTTTGGGTACAAATATGTGAACGATTGATTGGGAAAGATCAACCGCCATTGATACTGTCGCTACGTGGAAATCTCAAAGCTATAAGGCTAGTTCGTATGTCTATCTGCCTGCCTAACTCGACCATGCTTGCATTTCTCTTCACGACTGGTCATAGCTCGAAATTGATCTTCCACAGATATGGTCTGGCATGTAATGGATGAAATTTGCCGCTACCTGTTGGTGCGTGGGTCTCGTGTTCCCAAGAAGATGGCTAGTTTTGGCGTTTTATTAGGTTGGCTCTTATCTTTGCCTTGTGACCTATAACTAGCACGAGATCGGACGGTGGATAACTAGCGTGAGATCGGAAGCGGTGCTTAATTTAGCTGAAAGTGTGCGTTGATAGAACGGCTGACGTGGCGCGCTAAATCGTCAGCGATCCTACGGCATTTAGAAAGATAAATATTCGTGAAAAAATATTCCATTCGTTTTAAAATATAAGTATTGTTAGTATAGTGTCAAGTCAACCATTTTAAACTTTGACTATTAATAGCACAAAAATTAAAAAGATTAATCATGTAAAATTGATGTTACTAGATTTATTATTAGACAAACTATCATAATATGCAACTCTTTTTATTTAAAATATCTTATTTTTATACTTATTATTGGTCAAAGTATCATATCGAATATTGTGTCGAATTCCAAAAATGCTTATATTTTGGAATGGGTGAGTAAGTGAATGACCTACAAATTTTTGATGAACTTTTATGTATATGTATTATTAACCTGTACTTCTTTAAAATATAGTAGTGGTGGTGATGGTTCTGCCACCATCCCATCTCCAACTTATTCTTTAGGAGAAAAAGAACATGTGGGGCTAAAGAGCCACATGTTAACCACCCTCCTCAACTCTCTAATTTTTACTTCTCCATCTCAAAGTTGTAACCTAAGATAAGATTTAGCCCTAGGACACATCCTAATATGAGAAGAAAAAAGATAGTGTATAGCCAAAAGGTTTACATGCCATAGCAAAAATATATACTCCCTCATTCCCTAAATGTTTAACGCCGTTGACTTTTTTAAACGTGTTTGACCGTTCGTCATATTCAAAAACTTTTGTGAAATGTGTAAAACTATATGTATACATAAAAATATATTTAACAATAAATCAAATGATAGGAAAAGAATTAATAATTACTTAAATTATTTGAATAAGACGAACGGTTAAACATGTTTTAAAAAGTCAACAGCGTCAAATATTTTGGGATGGAGGGAGTAGCAACTAAGAGATAGTACGTTAAAAATGATGATAATAATAATAGGTTAATGATAATATACTAGTGTTTTAAAAGCTAATAATGCTGAAAAATGGACTCGAGCATAAGTTAGTGACGCATGCCTCAAAATGAAAAGGAAAAAAAAACAGCAGGAACAACATGTCGACATGTTCACAAGTGGTACCAAGAGTCAAGACAGAAAAGGCAGATGCAGAACAAAGCATCCAAGTTTATCCCAAAAAAACCTGTATAGTAGTAATGAATAGCAGACCTATGACATGTACAATCAATGCATGATGCATCAGGATATCCAATAACCGAGACCAGAAGTTAAACCCTATTACATCAAATATTTGGACACTAATCATAAATATGAAACATAGACTATTAATAAAACCTATCCATAGTCTTGGACTAATTCGCGAGACGAATCTATTAAGCATAATTAATCTATGATTAGCCTATGTGATGCTACGGTAAACATTCTCTAATTATGGATTAATTAGGCTTAAAAAATTTATCTCGTAAATTAGCTTTCATTTATATAATTAGTTTTGTAAGTAGTATATATTTAATACCCTAAATTAGTGTCTAAATACAGAGACTAAAGTTAAGTCCCTAAATCCAAACACCACCTTACACAGAAAATTGAGAACTAGTAAATGTTTCACGGGATGCTAAAACAAATTTAAAAACTGAGTTTGCTAGCAGTACAAAAAGCTCAGATGTTCGGCTTTTGAAGTTACTACTCTGGATTTTCTGAAGGTAGGTCTGTCGGTGATATGGGCCCGGGGGTATCATGTTTAGAGAGAGGAGGAGGCTAGTCGGAGGAGGCTGCCCCCAATGCCACGTGGCCCTCCTTCGAGGGGAGTGAGGCCCGAGGTGGGGTGGCGGCCACTCCTTCCGAAAGACTAGTCGGAGGAGGCTGCCCCCAATGCCACGTGGCCCTCCCCCGAGGGGAGTGAGGCCCGAGGTGGGGTGGCGGCTACTCCTTACCAAAGACTAGTCGGAGGAGGCTGCCCCCCAATGCCACGTGGCCCTCCCCCGAGGGGAGTGAGGCCCGAGGTGGGGTGGCCGCCACTCCTTCCCAAAGACTAGTCGGAGGAGGTTGCCCCCCAATGCCACGTGGCCCTCCCCTGAGGGGAGTGAGGCCCAAGGTGGGGTGGCGGCCACTCCTTCCCAAAAACTAGTCGGTGGCGGCCCCGAGAGGGGTCGGGCCCGAGGTAGGGCGGCGGCCATTCCCTGGCCGAGACTAGAGGGAGGAGGCTGCCCCAGGCGCCACGTGGCCCTCCCCCGAGGGGGGATCGGGCCCGAGGTAGGGCGGCGGCCGCCCCCTCCTGTGACGAGGGGTCGGGTTCCCTCGACCACCTCTCTAAGTCGCCACGTGCGATGGGTTAGATGGCCGTCTCCAGGCGCTCACCTACCCGCTTTTATGGCGATCTGAGCGGTTGCGCCACGCCGCATTTAATGTGGCGTGCAGTGCACTCAACCGATCTGTGACCGATTTGTGACAGGTCCGTGACCGGTCGAATGACCGATGGGACGGCGGCTGTGTACCCTCGCCCTGTCAGTTTGTTAGGCGGCGTGCGGCGTGCTCCGTCCCATCCCATCATAATAATGAGGGGCTTCACAGCCTCTTACCCCGGTCAGAGCTGGTCCAACCACTCTGAACTGACCCGGGTTCCCGTTTCCTGGTGCGAACAAGAACCC
Organism: Oryza meridionalis; assembly: GCA_000338895.3. Taxonomy (NCBI): domain Eukaryota; kingdom Viridiplantae; phylum Streptophyta; class Magnoliopsida; order Poales; family Poaceae; genus Oryza; species Oryza meridionalis. The sequence continues at coordinate 27,786,415 of CM002528.2, forward strand.
GGAAGTCTTCACCCATTAAATGGTGAATGACATGGGCGCCTCCCGTATCAGGCGGCATGGTGTGGTAGGCCCCACGACCGAGACGACGTGTATGCGACTTCCAAGCTAAAGCACAAGACATGTAATTAATATAGAGAATATTTTCCCTTCTCCCTAGGTAGCACTCGCAGCACATGTGGTATCTCCTTAGAGTATAAAAGGAGGACCATACCTAGCGGGAAGGGGGATCGAACTCGGGATCCCCGAGCCAAAGCTTCTCTAACCCTAACTTGTACGTCGGAGATTCAGAGGCTTCACAAGCACAGAAGAATCATCATACACACAGGAGTAGGGTATTACGCTTCATAGCGGCCCAAACCTATATAAATCTCTTGTGTCTCTTTTGTCTAAAAAACCTCGGATCTCACCCGCTGCCCCCGGCCGAACTCACAAAAGGGGATCCCACGATCTCCCGCTATTGAATCAGTCCCTTTCCCCCGACAACTTTAAGAGCTTGGGTGATATGCTCTGCAATATGCTGCTTTACCTTTTGTTCTTGCAATAATCCTCAGGCTAGTTTTATTACTAGGACCAGCTCAGAAAGAGACAACAGCAGCGAGCGCACACACACGGGCATGGACATGGCATGGGCGGATGGTCTCTCTCCGACTTTGTTTCCGAGGGCCCTGCTGCACCATGCAGCCATTCTAGGTGGTGTTTGGAGTAGGGAGTTAACTTTAGTCCCTGTATTTACATACTGATTTAGAGTATTAAATAAATGATACATAAATGATAAATGATAGCTAATTCGCAAGACAAATTTTTTAAGCCTAATTAATCCATAATTAGAGAATGTTTACTGTAGCATCACATAGGCTAATCATGGATTAATTATGCTCAATTGATTCGTCTCGCGAATTAGTCCAAGATTATGGATGGGTTTTTATTAATAGTCTATGTTTCGATTAGTGTCCAAACATTCGATGTGACAGGGACTTAAAAGTTTTAGTCCCATCTAAACAGGGTCTAGTCTCACCTCATCGCTTTACTTGCTTGCGGTTGCCGGCAATCGACGAATGTACTTGCCGTCGTGGAATCGTCCGATTCCACGACCAACTCAGCGATGACATTACAGTCTGTGTGCAGGTGTGATGGATTGAGATCAGGTGCACTTGACACTTTGACAATTTTTTTTAAAACTAAACCGGCAGGAGAACTGCCCATTATATTTTCAATAAGCAGGATTAAAAACCCTAGACGGGTTACAAGAAAAGAAAAAACAACCACTGGCTGGCTGAACAGCTGCACAGCACACGCCACAACTCATAACAACTGAAACCACTGACGGAGCCCAACTTAGAACGCCGTTACCATGCTTGGCCAAGACAGCAAAGCGGTTCCGACATTGCAACCGTGTCATCGTTGCCGAGCTTGCCGCCTAGCGACACAGCAGCTCCGACTTCAAACCGGTCGCATCATCCATACCTAACTCGCTGTCAATGGTCAAGTGGCTTCAACTTCCCACGAAGAACTTCAACCAAAGCCGCCTAAATGCTACATCCTATTCACGGCTAACAACAATACACCTAGAAAGAGAATGCAACGTGTCATCGTTGCCCAGCTTCGTCACCCTACGAAGCAGCTCCGAATTCACCTAGCAAACACTTTGACATTGCAAGTGCACACTAAAAACCGCAAGCAATCTGAGCCTTTCATATTTTAATCTAATGGTACATGTTCGCTGCTACGATATATATAAATCTATTAACTTATTAAAGGATAGAAAAAGAAGCCTTCACGTTCGCTCTCACGGTCTAGAAATTCTCATATTAATCGGAGAAAAAGAAAAAACAGAGTCCATATAGAAATACAATTTAGAAATAGTTGAAATTCAGAATTAAAAAAAATAAGAAATATCGAAAAGGAGACTAGAGTCCATATAGAAATAGAATTAAGAAATAATAGAAATTCGGAATTAAAAATAAAGAATATTAGAAGTGGAGTATAGAGTCCATATAGAAATACAATTAAGAAATAATAGAAATTCGGAATTAGAAATAAGGAATATTAGAAGTGGAGTATAGAGTCTATATAGAAATACAATTAAGAAATAATAGAAATTCGGAATTAAAAATAAGGAATATTAGTAGAGTATAGAGTTTATATGGGAATTTAAAACTAACTAAAATTCAGAATAAACATAATAAAATTAAAACTAGTGTTTAGAGTTCATATAAAAGAAGTATATTTTACAAATAACTAAAATTAAAAATTAGAAAAACATAGGAAGAAGAGTCCAAAGTCAATATAGGAATACAATTTAGAAGTAACTGAAATTCGAAATTAAAAATTAAAGAATATTGAAATATGAGTTTAGAGTCCACATAGAAATTCAATTAGAAAAAATTCAGAATTAAAAATAAATAATATTGGAAGAAAAGCCTAGAGTCTATATAGAAATACAATTTACACATAACGAAAATTTGGAATTAAAAAAAGAAATATTGAAAGACGAGACTAGAGTCCATATAGGAATATAATTTAGAAATAACTAAAATTTGGTATTAAAATTAATTAATAACTAACACGTATATAAAACACAGTATGAATATTACATATTAGTAGATTCGTAGAGTTAGTACAAAATTTAAAATTATATTGTCATTTTAATATATTTGAATAATACATTGAGAAAACATATATGCTATTATATAAGAGAAAATATAATGATGCTCGCAATCTACACGTGCCACCATGCTAGTTATTACTATTTTTGATATAGTAGTAAAATGGAGCTACAATAATGCATTGATTTGGGCCTGCTTTCTCAAATCTCAACACGTGGTGTTACACTAACAACTGCAACATTCGTGTGTGATATATGATCATGAAGGTTACTATCTCCATCCTATAATAATTGTATTTCTACCATTTAAATTTTGTCCCACAAAAATTATATTTCTGATAAGATGAGACCCAACAAATAGAATTTGTACCCCAACCTTCCTTTTAATTAGTTTACATACGGAATGTGTGCCTCAACCTTCCTTTTAATAAAATATACATATGGAATATGTGCATGCAATGCAGTTATTAAATAGGGTTATTGTGGTAAATTATGTTTGTTGTTAATCTATCTTTAATTTTCTAAAAATATAATTATTATGAGACGGAGGTAGTACTGATTTTGCTTTCTAGTGCATTAAAACATTTGAAGTCTTGATTGTGAAGCTATGGATGTTTAAGTTGACACCTCTGTCATCGATGTAGGTGAAATTAATTATTTGGAATACACTCGTCATCTTGACCGGTATAAGTATTTCTAAGGACGTTTTCAAGACAGTTAGACATCGCGAGGAGTTAACTATGTTTGCAATCTGCGTCTAGTACTGGTCCAACCGAATGCTGGTTGCTGATACATGTGCATATGTTTATCCATTTGGTGAGCAATAATTCTTCAGTTAGAGGAACAAACCAAAGCAGAGTCTGAAGACACTGTTACTATGTCTTGACACTTATCTGAGCTAGCAAGTGAGCAGCTTTTAATTCTGAAAGTAGCAAGCTATCCAGTTAGGACACTGCATCCATGCATTTCGTTCTTGCTGTCACATGGTCCATTTCTCATGTCAAATCAAAGAGATACCTCAACGAACTGATAACGCATAAGTCCACGGCTCTGAAGGCACTATTCGATCAATGCATGTTTGTCTATTTGTCCTTGACGAATGCATTTTGCCACCTACCTTTGATGCCGAGATGTGCCACTTTGAGTCAATGTCAAGGTACTAACAAAATCACAACCCTCCATATGTAAATGAGCTACAATGACCTACTCATCGTAACTGCTTTGTAAAATGCAAAACATAAGTTACTGCTATGCGTATGAAGGAAACACGAACGAAGTACAAATATATGTTAAACATGGACTAAAACTTAATGGAACTAGCTATATTTATCATACCACATTTTTCAAAGTATATTATCAAATCGTTTTTACACAATAAATTACCTATATTTACTACATAATTGCACTCTTTTTTTTATAATTATGTTTTTTTAGAATTACATAATACAACATAGACATTCACAACGCGCACACACACACTTACCCTTATGAACGCACGCACACAAACCCTACCCCTATGAGCATCTTTGAAGACTGGACCGGCGAATCCTGGAGATTGACGAAGTCACTACAGACGCCTCACTGTTGACGGGTAATATACGCTATATAAAGAGAACTATGGTTAAAAGTAACAATCTCATATGGGAAGAGTGATTAAGATCAAGTAAAAAAATGTTGGTGTCATATTTTTAACCAAAACTGAAACTTGATCCCTCGCAAGACAATGTCAAGCAACGAAATTAAAGATTTGCTTGACAAACCAGATAGATGTACACTTTGGAAGTGAATCCTCTGCCCTTACCGTTGTGTAGTAGATGCCGCTTATAACCTAGGTTGAATTATATATGATTTTTCAACTCAATTGTCTTAAAGACCAAAAAGAAAAAAAAATGCAACGTTATAAGGGGACCTTGCCTGTTGTTTTCTCCACAAATGGTTTATTTGTAAAATAAGTTATTTTGGGGTTTGTTTTCAAATGTAAATAAAAGTTTGTTTTTTATAAAAAAAATCCATATTCATCTACTTTCCAAATAAAACTACAGTGGAGGATTGCACTGGCTTTTTCCCATCGTTTGGCCTTGTTCTACTTGGCTTTTGCCGGATTTTCTCATGCCGACCACGAAGACCTGGAAAATGTGTGGATCCCTGGCGTACACTAAGCTAGTAAAATCCAACAAGGTAAGTACCTTTAACATGTTATCACTGGTGGTTTTTTTTTGAGAGGATATTACTGGTGGTTTTAATTTGCCTAGACATTGATAAACCCACGTTGAGCAAAGTTAGAGAGACTTTTAACTAGAGGTCTCCTCGGTCTCCTCTGATCATATGTATAGAGCCCATCACGAGCATGACAATTGTCAAGGAAGCTTCTTCGAAACCGATCCTCCCTCCATTTCCAGGGTCAACTAGGCTCGTCCTTGTCGTGCACTTGAAGTCTTCAATCACTTTACAAAGAGACACTATCCATGCCCCAAGTGAGACTACCCAAATAAACAATGACACCCAATGACCATGTGATCCACGGCCCATAGGCCCCCTAGGCCATACGATCAGGATCAACTTGTCACCGGGCAAAAATCAAAAACAAAATGAGAGGAAAAAAAAAATACTCATACGTGTAACGTGACAGAAAACCGTCCACACGCCTCTCCTCCCCATTGGCCCTCGGAAACCGGAACGGGTCAAGTCCATGACACTGTGCGTGCGCGCCGCACGAGAACTGGTCCATGTCTCGCACACGTTCTTCTGCACTCTTGTGCCTCACCTAACATTTCGTCTCGTCAGATTTGTCACTGTGACACTGTACATGTGAAGTGACTTCGGCTCGGCGAGAGGGAGACAGACAGGGGCGTATCGTTTTCGGGACGCGCTAACTTGTCCGGTGTACCGGAGAGCCAAGCCAACGGATGGATCGCGTACGAACTGACAAGCGTAATCGCTGGAGAAATTTGGATCAGTGCAGATACATCTATGGATTAATTTACATGTAACAATCGATCACTCATAATACACGAGAAAACGCCAGCTAGAGAATGGGCCACTCGAAGAAGAGAAAAAAATGAAAAAAAAAAGAGAGAGAGCAAGAATTATGCTAGTAGCAAGTGGCGACGCATCGATCAATCGATCGATCGCCGTTGCGTTCGCAAGAATTCAATGGAGGTTTTAGTGTGTCCTCCTATGTCAGGGTGTTGCAGAGACCCTGTGGCTTGGCGTAGGCGTGGTCGGAGGCCGCCCACATCTCCGCCATGTTCGGGAAGTAGCACGCCGAGAGCTCCAAGGTGGCCTTGCTGTCCGGCGCCGCGCCGGTGAAGCCGCTGAACAGCTCGGCGTAAGGGAACAGCGGCTCGCCGGCCGTGAGCTCGCCGAGGAACACGTCGTCGAGGGACAAGGCGTCGGACGCCCAGCCGCCGTCGCCGTCCGCCGTGACGGTGGCCGGTGGTGGCACGGGCGCGAGGTCGGTCGGGGATGCCGCCGCGGGTGGTGCGTCGAAGCGGATGAACTGCTGCTGCGGCGGCGTCGTCGGTGGCGGGTACATGGTGGTGGTGTTGGCGGCGGCGAAGCAGGCGTCGCCGCTGGAGCTTGTGACGGACGAGGAGGCCGGCGAGAGCGCCGGCGCCATCGCTGACGACGTGCATTGGCTCGGCGCCGAGCCCCGTGGCGGCGCGGGCGCGGCGGCGGCGGCGCGCGGCTGCACGGCGCCCATGGCTTTCTTCTTGAGCTTGGTGTTCCAGTAGTTCTTGACGTCGTTGTCAGTCCGGCCGGGGAGCTTCGACGCGATGATGGACCACCTGGCAACGCACGCAAACAGAGTCAGAACTCAGAATAGGATCAGTGAAAGAAAAATAAATACTTCATTTCCGGCTTAAATCATCACCTGCTTCCAATCGAGTTGTAGAGCGAGCAGATGATGTGGTCCTCCTGCTCGGTGTAGCCGCCGTGCTTGATGTCCGGCCTCAGGTAGTTCAGCCACCGGAGCCGGCAGCTCTTGCCGCAGCGGTTGAGCCCTGAATCAGAACACACACAACTTCAGAATTCACATACAAACATGGCGTTTCATCATCACCGGCTAGCATCATCGACGACGACGAGTAGTGCGAGTACTAACACTAATACCGACCTGCTTTCTGCGGGAGCGCGATCCAGTTGCCGCCGATGCCGTGGCTGTGGACGTAGCTCCGCAGCTGCTCGTCTTCCTCCGGTGACCACGGCCCCCGCTTCACGCTCGCCTTGTCGCAGCACGGCGCGCGCCCCATTTTTTTTTTTTTTTTGCACAATCCTCCTCACCACCCGCGGCCTCCCTCTCGCAGTCGCAGCAACCAACCAATCGATCGATCTCGAGCAGAAGACGATGTGCGCGTCACCGGCTCGTGTCTACTCCAAGCACAGGGACGGCAGCGGCAGCGGCAGCGACCGAGACCGACCGATGCAATGCAACCCGCGGCGGGTTGATTTATAGCGGCCTTACGCGACGGGGAGAGAGAGGGATGGGTTGCCTTTCGGGGTTGGGTCCCAGCCGCCAGAGCGGCACGGCGTTGCATTCTCTCGTCTTGCGAGTTGCGAGAGGGAGTTTGTAGTACAATTTTGCGCTACAGGCAGTGTTTATTTCCCTTCAAATTTTAACAAATTCCGTCACATCAAATATTTGAATTTAAACTTTAAAAAATTCCGTCACATCAAATATTTGAATACATACATGAATCATTAAATGTGGAAAAAAAAACCAATTGCACAGTTTGCATGTAAATTGCGAGACGAATCTTTTGAGTATAATTACACCATGATTTGACAATGTGATGCTACAGTAAACATTTGCTAATGATAAATTAATTAAGCTTAATAAATTCATCTCACAGTTAACATATGAAATATATAATTTATTTTATTATTAGTCTACGTTTAATACTTCAAACATATTATGTATGTCTGTATACTTTTAAAAAAATTTGACACACAAGCCAACTAAACATGGCCATAGTAACATCCTGCCTGCATTATTCCTCCCCTACCGTCGAGCCGTCCCTATCGTGTGTGCTGCCTCTCTCTCCATTTTGTCGTCTCGCGTGTGTGCGAGTGTTATATTAGCCCTTTCATTTATTTCTCCTAGTACTCTTTGTTTTAGGATAGCAGCAATTTTGCCTTTGACCAGACGAGTTAGCCATGCTTTCACACACCAAGAAGCCTCAATGTGTATTTGATGATCCTGGGCAGGGTCAATCCCTTTGTGTTCACTGCATATCATTGTTTCCCTTTGGCGTTAAGTACGTGGAAAAGAAGGTGTCATGCATCGGAGCACTTCTCTCCGTGTTTTGATTCTCTCAAAAGTGTGCGTCCAAACGCTAGCCGAAGGAGAAAAGCTGAGCCGGCCCGGCCGGAATCGGCGAACTCATCGTCAGTTTTTGCCAGAATAGAAAAATAATGGGAAAGTTTTTGCCAGAATATAATGGGAAAGCCTACCAGACAACAAGTTGCTGCTTGGCTCATTGGCTGCATTGGCAGTTGTCAGGTTTGTCAAACTCTTGACATATTTGTTTCTGCTCGACGCCTTTTCCATATTATTCTGACATGCTAAAGAGGGGCACATTAGTTTTTTTTTTTTTTTGGGTGATGCTTTCGGTTTCGTCCTATGTACGGGTTGTGTGGTCCAAGCTTAGAGTCGAGAAGTGTATGCAATTATGCAAGCATGAATCATCATGAGACACAAAGAGTGATTAAACAAACTAACAATTATAGGAGTTCTAAATTCGAATGCTTTTGATTAGTGTGTCTGGGACAGCCTTAGTTTTGCGGTTACGCGAGCCCCATGTTTTTGACATCACCATCACATGGTAGTATGGCAAAACACACTAAACTACTCGTAGGGCTACTCTTTTTCTAGTCTCTCCTGATAAGTCCCATCTTTTTCTTTAACTTCTCTAATGACGAGTCATGATCAGTCATAATTCAAGACGAGAGGAAATTCCTCGATTGATATGGAGTGTTTGTCGCATCCCTTAGATGCCACCCAGTGACGTCGAGATAAATCTCCAAATATTAAGTGAAAAATAATCATTCTGGGTAGTGTCATACCGTCATCGTGTCCTCATGGGATGAACTAGGGATGAACTAATGAGCTAATGATCAGTGCAACAAGGAAATGCAAATTATATCTATAAAAAAAGCAGCAAGCAAGGAATGCAAACTATCTATACTCCTTATAAAAGTTATAAGGGAGAACTCTTTTTTCGAAGAAAAAAGGACATGTGGTGTTAGAGGCTGCACATATCAATCACTCCCATGAGAAAGGAAAAAAAAAGGGAGAGTGTGAGACTAAAAAATCCACAAGTCAGGAACAAATATCTACATCAATTGAATTAAAATATTATAATAATAGATTAATGATATTTTCTTTAATTAATTAAAATCGTGTTGCAACATACGGGCAATCTGCTAGTTTCTCAAGAAAAAAAAAAAGGAGTGCAAACTACGGCCCACATGGAAAGCTCAAAATGCACGAAAATTGGTCCAAACCGGCCCAATCCAGTGGCATCGAGAGAATTTTGCAACCCAAAGGAAATCCAAATTCAGGCCCGTATAGAAAGCCCAAATTTAACCCAAGTTCATCCAAATCGGCCCATTCCAATCTAACCGGGCCGGTTGGTGCGGCCCACATGGCGGGATCGCCACCGGCCGGCCAGGCTGTTGCTGTTGCCTCTCTGACCTTTGGCTCGTCCGTCTTCTCCCCCTTTCACCGTGCAGTTTGGCTGCGCTGCTTCGGTTTGCTCGGGCGGAGAAAGGAAGGGGAAGGCAGCGTCGCGGTTGCTTGCTTCCTCCCGAATCCTCGCCTCGATCTCGCTCGCGGGCGGGCGGAGGGATCGTGATCGGGATCGGGATCGGGATCGGGGGCGCGCGAAGATGAGCGTGATCGACATCCTCACGCGGGTGGACTCCATCTGCAAGAAGTACGACAAGTACGACGTCGAGAGGCTCAACGGCGCCAACGTCGCCGGCGAGGACCCATTCGCCCGCCTCTATGGCTCCGTCGACGCCGACATCAACGAATGCGTCGAGGTCTGGATGCGAATCCCCTTCCTCCTCCTCTCTGTCTCCGCGTCCGATTTGGTGGTTGGCTAGCTCCTCCCCTCGATCTGAATCTGGGGGCACTTTGTTTCAGAAAGCGGAGGCGGCGAAGCAGGAGAAGAACCGCGCCACGGTGGTCGCGCTCAACGCGGAGATCCGGCGAACCAAGGCCAAGCTCGTCGAGGAGGACCTGCCCAAGCTGCAGCGCCTCGCGCTGAAGAAGGTTACTGATCTATACGCTCCCCCTTCTTAGTTTGGGTGAATCATGCTAGATCTGCGGATACTGTGGCCCGAGGACTCGGTCTCCTTGTTTTAGTGTAGTAGTAGCTTCCACCTTACCGCGGATGGTGGATGTCTAAATTTAGGATGACTGTAAGGAGGCCCTCGTCGTTGAGGAAGTGATTTGCATGGGCCATTTGATGTTGATGGAATGGAATTTAGGATTGGTGGACTATGTTTGATTTTTTGGGGAAAATTTGGGGTTTCGACTGTCTGGGACTCAGACTTTTCTGAATTTTACTATGAACGAGTCAAGACTTTTCATTGGATTGCTAGAATGAACACTAATCGGGTGAAACTGGGGTCTAGATAGTCTCACAGAGGAACTCACCACATAGTCGTGTGGTTACACATTGTATTCAGTAATTGGCGTCAAATATGCTGTGCACAATCCATATGAGGTCACTTCATCGTTTCAGTAGCCTGTGTTTATTAAAGAATAGATTTATTTATTTTAATTAGGCTATTGGGTAAAGGTGATGCAGTTGATGTTGAGCCTTCCAATATTTTCTGTTGACCCAGAACTTAATGTACTCTACATTTTAACTTGACATTTCCATAGTGTTAACTTTGTAAGATTGTTGTTCCCTTGCTAAAGATTTCTGTCCACGCCACCTGCATGTTTGCATTAGGCAATGTGATGTCCTTGACACTCTTTCTTCATACATGCCTGTGTTGGTTATACTATATTTTTAAAACATGCTTTTACATTATTCAATTATATGATATCTATAAATTGTACATAACAGTTTTTCACCTAGAATTTTGAAGAATTGGTTTTCAATATTTTGTTGCGACTTGCAACAGGTCAAAGGGCTCACAAAAGAGGAACTCGCGACCCGTAGTGATCTTGTTGCTGCCTTACCCGATAGAATACAATCAATACCAGATGGTAGTTCAAGTGCAAAGAAAAATGGGACTTGGGGCGCCTCAGGATCCCGTACTGGTGGAGCCATTAAGTTTGACACTTCTGGTTAGTAAGCATCATTCAACATATCACATGTGTGTTCTGTATATTGATATACAAAATATGCATTTTTTTTTAATCTTTAAAGATGTGTCCAACTTCTACTTCCCCTACGCATCGGTTGTTCTAGATTGCAGTAAGCTGTACATTTTGCATTTGTCGGTTCATTTTATAAGTATCCTGCATGTGTATGAGGTCGCGTTTCCAATTTATGAAGGAATCCTAATATTAGGTTCATGCTTCCATATGCACATGTGCTTTTTTACGAAGTCATTTTTGGTACCGCGCCATCATCAATGTCACGTGCCAACTTCTACTTTTTAGTACACTATGTTAGTGTATATTTTGATTAGGTAACTCTTGTTTCTATATCAGTATGACAGTGTTGAAATATACAACCATCAGATTGACAGAGTTTTGATCAACCATGCGTGCTGTCATGCCTAAAGTTGTTTGAGCAATGCTTTTCTGTTTCTTTTCTCATCATTTCGGGCATGCTCCTGTTGGATGCTCTTGTTGGTCCTCTTGAAGGAGTCATGAGCTGACTGATTAACCATGCGTGCAGTCATGCCTAAAGTTGTTTGAGCAATGGTTTTTCTGTTTCTTTTCTCATCATTTCGGGCATGATCTTGTTAGATGCTCTTGTTGGTCCTCTTGAAGGAGCCATGAGCTGACCTACTTTCCCGCTTGCCACATACAGATGGCAACTTTGATGATGAGTACTTTAAGGGGACAGAAGAATCAAATCAGTTTCGTCGGGAATATGAGATGCGCAAAATGAAACAGGTAATATATTAATTCCCTGAACACGCTTTTCTTCCTTTTCATTTTCGGCTACTGCTGGAAGTGGGATTTCTTATGTAAGGTGACCTGTGTATGGCATTGAAATTCTGCAGGATGAAGGTTTGGATATTATCGGTGAAGGGCTGGAAACTCTGAAAAATATGGCATCTGATATGAATGAGGTTGGTTGCTGTGCTTCATCTTGAGTTATACAATACTATACGATGCAATGGTTATATGAAACATAGTTACCATGCTCAATTTTTGTGATCATCAGGAACTGGATAGGCAAGTTCCCTTGATGGATGAAATGGACGAGAAGGTTGGTTCTCCAATAGCCATGGATTCCTCTTCTGCAATTGTGCAATATCCAGCAATGCTTAGTTTATTTATCTCTTATTTATATGGTGTACTGATGAATGTAGGTGGATAGAGCCAACACAGATTTGAAGAATACCAACGTCAGACTAAAAGAGACCGTTCTTCAGGTAACACCTAGCACTAACTTCCCTTGGCATGCTTGGTTGATTGCTTGAGTTAAATACTTATTCGCTTCTCCTTGTGAACTGTTATCAGCTGAGATCTAGTCGCAACTTCTGCATCGATATCGTCCTGCTCTGTGTTATTCTTGGTATTGCGGCTTATCTTTACAAGTAAGTGTTTTTGTTTCTAGACAAGCTTCAATACCGAAGTAAACAATCTTCTCGACATTCTCTCTTTACACGACATAAGACCATTCCCACATTCTTAATTATATTTCTTGCATATTTTCTTTTAGTCATACTAGTGAGGTAGCTTGTTACTATAGTTGTTAGACCATTTGCTAATATTGCTCCACGCTTTCGTGTTGCAGTGTTCTAAAAAAGTGAGACCGGACTGTGCCATGGATCTATTTTCCACGTCTTCCGGTGATGGATGGATGAGTTTCGACGTGTCCACGAGCTGTTCCCTTTATTTTTATCTCATCTCTGTGTAATAGTAGTATGGTGTTCTTCCGGGACTTGCGAACATCCTTGTTGAAAGCTGAAACAGTGAGCATTGTGCGTGCGAAAACCTGACGTCTTCTGTATATCTGCGAGTTTAATTATTAGCGAGAGCGTATCAAACATTCTGTTATGAACTATGTAAACCTTCTCATGTATATTCATTGCATCAGTTCTTTGGTCGTGCCATCACGTTTTGTGTTTTGAAGTGTTATTATAACACACACAGAAAAGACTTCTTTTCATGGAATTCATTCATTTGCGTCAAAAAAAAATGGAATTCATTCATCAGAGGATAGAAATCGAACCAAAATCAAAGGCAGTTAATTCACCAAAATTTACCAAACTTGTTTCTAATACTCTTCCAAAATTCATGTGAAATCTCTCCAATTCCAGCATGCCTTTGATCCTACTGTTACAATCGCGGGAGTGAGGGAGGCGTTGGGTTTACCAAACCGTTTGGGGTGGCCCTACTTTTACAATCGTGGGATGTCCAAGGGAGTTACAATCATGAGATGTCCAAGGGAGGTGCAGGTTTACCAAACCGTTTGGGGTGAGCCGTGCAGGTTTACTAAACCGTTTAAAGTGAGCCCATAGTTTAGTGGATTGTTTACCATAAGTTATACCATAATTTTAAAAACTGATAAGATTATCGTATGTAAAAACTGCGAGAATAGTACGGTTTTGATTTTGTAAATCCTGGGAGGCGTACTAAAATTGGGGAACCTCGTGAAGTCTCCTCCCTCACAGTTTTCCCGTTCGTCTCCAAACCTGCGAGAGGCGGCTCCCTCCCGCCATCCCGATTTGGCTTCCCGCCCCAATTCCCGCCGCCGCATAAACCCTCCACAAAAGGGCTCCTCCACCCTTCGCCTCTCCCTCCCCATCTCGCCTCGCCGCTCTCCAACCCATCGCCGCGGCCGCGCGCGATTCCTCGCCTCCGCGGCGAGCCTCTCCTCTCTTCCTCCGCCCGGCGGCGTTGGCGTTGGCGGCGGCGGCGGCGGCGATGAGCGCGGTGAACATAACCAACGTGGCGGTGCTGGACAACCCCACCGCCTTCCTCAACCCCTTCCAGTTCGAGATCTCCTACGAGTGCCTCATCCCCCTCGACGACGGTAAGGCCTGCCTCCCCTTACCTCCTCCTCCTCCTCTTGGTTCCGTTGGCGCGTGGCGGCGTGCTAGGGTTTCGTGTGGTTGGGGGTGTTCGTTGGGTGCCGTCTCGATTCGGCGATGCTGGGCTTTGGGCCGTGTTGGTTTCGTTGTCGTTAGCATGTAAAGTCCGGAAGTTGGGGAGTGATGCATGACTCTACCATGGGTTCCATTTTCTCCACCATAACCAGATAAATTTTGTGATGTGGTAATATATCGTGTTGATTTCATTCATGGTGAATGATACTAGCATTTTGTGTAATAGGCAGGCTAATAGCGAATGGTGCACACACTCTAGCATGTTTCTTATGCATTGACCAACTTGACAAATCAGAGGAATCACCTGTTTCTTTTTTGTTCAAAAAAAGAAGAATGTGGGATAATAACTAGGAACTTAGTATGAAATTAAGGGATAATCAAAATATTTTTGCCCGGCATTTAATCATAGGCGAAACTAAGGAATTACTTGTTTCTTTTTTCTTCGAAAGAAGAATAATATGTGATACTAACTAGGAACTCAGCATCAAATTAAGAAAGAAGTAAAATATTTCTGCCGAGCATTTCATCATAGTCTTGTCTCTTTTTCCACTGAGAATAATTATATGGGATACTAACTAGGAACTTAGTATCAAATTAAGAAAGAAGTAAAATATTTCTGCTGAGCATTTAATCATAGGCAAAATGGTGAGCACCGAGTGCAGGACTCGAACGCAGGTCACACGGATATAAGGCAACATCTTTGCCACTGAGCTATGTGCCAGTCTCAAGGAATCACTTGTTTCGTTTATCATCTTTTGATTCATGACCAAATTAGTAAAGTAGTCGATGGGTTGATGAAAGACTAATATTTCTCGTAGAAGGCACCTTGCTTAGTTGCTTGTCCACAGCTTGCAGAAGTGCACTGAGACAGAAGTTGATGCTCTTTGTTTTGTTAGCTTCTCCTTTGCCTTAGTTAGGGATCAGTTCAAGTTGCAAAATTAATTGTCACAGAGTTCTCTAGTATTGGTATTATGTTGGATATATTCTTTGTTTCTCATGGCAGTATGTTATGATATCGAATCTAGCCTACCAGTTTATAGATTGATCTTGTTAGTGTCTGTTGTCAGGATGTTTGGTGCTACCCTTTTTCAATATGTGGTAATAGACTAGAAGTGTAGCTGACACACTTTACGCAAATGTCACAGACAAATTTATGCCCATCAATTGAATGCGCAGTAAAACAATGAAATGGGAAAAAATTTCATAAGAATGACCCAAGTTTCTCAGATTGACTCCATGGTTTCAGACAAGAGGTTATCCTACATATGTGTAGGATGAATGATCCCTTCAGACAATTGGTTTTTGATTGGTTACAAACCTTGTAATTTCAGTTCCCATGTTTGTTTGTAAATATTTATAAATCTTTTCCTAATAAAGAAAAAACTACTGGGCAAGGCCTGGTCGTATTCAGTAAAAAAAAATTGAATGTGCAGTATATATATATTTTCTTAAATTAGCAGACTGTGAATTTATACTTTTCTCTATTGTTTTTGTTGAGGGCTTAGTCAATTGCAGAAAAAATATGATGTTTTGCCTGTCACAACTGGAGTTTTCGTCCCAAGATGTCAGATTCCCTCTCCTATCTCCATTGATTCTGATAGATTGTAATACCGTGTTAACTATCCTTCTGCACTCTTCATCATCTAGTGTCCTGGTGTGTCTGGGATTCTACAACATTCCTTTGAGATCATTCTGTCTTGATTGTGTGTTATTGGTGTTGATCATTATCAAGGGACCTTGAAGTGTTCAGAGATGTTTTTCTTTTGTGCAATGATAGACAGGAAATGTGCTGCTTTTCTTCTCTGGCCGACTCTATTGGTTCTGATTTGTTGATAATTGCACAAAGTAGCATGCGTGTTGGACAGTACCAAGATATGCTATATGTTCTTTTAATTTGCCTATTTCATTTCTTGAGGGTATGTGATGATAAATGGTTTGTTGATTTACCTTTTAGATCTGGAGTGGAAGCTTATATATGTTGGATCTGCTGAAGATGAAAATTATGACCAACAATTAGAGAGTGTGCTTGTTGGCCCCGTCAATGTTGGGACCTACCGTTTTGTACTCCAGGTAAATTTGGTTTTGCTATACTAAAATACTAATATTTTGATTCCAATATCTTTATAGTACACAATGGATCCAGAAACCCTACCACGCTTTCATTCCTTGTTTATTTTTTCTGCTTCAGTTAAGCCTTAAACTCAGATTACAGAACTAGTATTAAGTTTTGCATCTCAAAATTGATGTGCCATTACCATTTCAGGCGGACCCACCGGATCCCTCAAAGATCCGTGAAGAAGACATAATCGGCGTCACTGTGCTGCTATTGACATGTTCCTACATGGGACAGGAGTTCATGAGAGTAGGTTACTATGTGAACAACGATTATGACGATGAGCAACTGAGGGAGGAGCCCCCGGCAAAGCTTCTAATAGACAGGGTGCAGAGGAACATTCTGGCTGACAAGCCCCGAGTCACCAAGTTCCCAATCAACTTCCATCCTGAACCCAGTACAAGCGCAGGGCAGCAGCAGCAGGAGCCACAGACAGCTTCGCCGGAAAACCACACAGGCGGTGAAGAAAGTAAGCCCACTGCTGATCAATGATCAGAATGGGGATGCTAACATTTTGATGCGCGTGCCTTTTAGGATATCTTGTGATGCTGTGAGAGTGGTGATTATGCTTCTTCATTCTCCTAGGTTTGTCATTGGTGTCTCGTCTTTTGGAAGGCAAATTGTTCCCTAGTTCCTGGTGGTTGCTGAAAACTGTATGTTCTCTTGAAATCTGCCAATCTGGATAAGAGTACTTGCGCAAGTTCTGTTTCATCAAATGCTGGATGCTTCTTTTGTCTAGACTATAGGGTGCTGCAGCCAAGAGAACCCATTGTTAGTCATGGGTCCTGTGTTTGTGGTCTAGATTACTGTAACTAACCGGAATCCTTTTGCGCACTTCTGCAAGTTAAATGGTATGATCCGTAAGCGGGATGCTTGTTCAGCCTCAATTTTCATGATTTGGCTTGCGAAATGAGATAGTTCTGAATGTCTGATGCAGTGTAACAGCTGATGGATTGTTGGTGTCTGAAATCAAATACTCATTCCGTTCCAAAACTACATTAGGATAGCCTGTGTATTTAGTGTATCTACTTGTGCCGGTGGTCTTTGAATTGAGTGTTTGTTTAGGAAAGTTACTCGTAGTTACAGCTTCTTACAGAATTTTCAGTTCACACAAACAATTCATATTATCACTGAGATTTAAGAATCTATTATTGTAGAATTTAGAAAAATTTAGAAAATGAACTAGAAGTAAGAATTTGGAAAAGCCTAGCTTCTCTAAATCTCATAAGCTGGTTACTAATCAGCTGATTCTTGTAATTTAAGTTCTCCTAAATAAGTCTAAGTTGTGTGGCACCAGCATTCAGAGTCTCACACCATGGCCTCTGGAGTCTGGAGAGGAGATCGAAAGTGAAAAATGTTCGGTATTTCGCCCGCCTGCGCCGCTAGCTTATCCGGTTCTCGCTATAAAACCATCTGAAGCATGAGGCGATTCTGACGCTGCGTTGGTTTGGATCGGCACGCCTGCTCGGACGCGGTAGCAATGCCGATCACGCTGCCGCAGTGAGTCAGTGCGCGCACTCGCATGGCGTCTTTTCGGCAAACCGACGTCTTGGCGACAGCGACCATCGGCTGCAGGCTGTTTTCTCAAGAATTCCTGATGGCACCGCCGGTGGATGCAGGCTTCTGCAATGCCGCATCAGACATTAAGATCTGCCAAATTTGTCACATTGGTTTTCAGTTTTCTATAGATCTTTGAACTTCAGATTTTTTTTTTTTGGATCTCTTTTAACTTCAGATTGCGTGTGCTATAAACTCACAGGAGAACCCTGCAAAAAACATTGCCATATGCATATAGTCGACGCCGAACTACTACTACTTGAGTTCTCTCTGTCCTCACATATAAAAATCGACAGCATCTTCAGCTGGTTCCATGAAGAAGACGACGCATAATGTGTTGCATAATTGCAAGAAGCCATGAGCAGGCACTGTACAAATCCCAGTGTGTCACAGGTTGGAAAGTTTTGGCCTGTAGTCTGTAGCTCAGCTCATCAGGAGGGCCCCTAGTTTTCCTCTCCCGGGCCAAGACATCCACTGCACACAGATCAACAAGCGATGTGACGTGTGTGAACTGTGAAGTGATAACAGGAGGCCGGATAAAGGCAAGAACTTTTGATCACTGACAGGAAGTGCCCATCCAAAAGAGGACCCGGCAAACATCTCTGCCAGTATCGCCTAGTATTCACCTGTACTTGTTCACTGATTCACTGTAGCTGTTCTATTCGATTCGATTCAGATTTTATTATAAACTCCTCCATGATTCGTGATGCATATCATTGCGTGGGGTATTTTTCGTGCTACTCTGTCTGTCTCAGTGCAGTGTACTCCCTCTGTAAAAAAAAAAAATAAACTCTAGATTTTCGTGTCCAACGTTTGGCCGTTCGTCTTATTTAAAAAAATTATGAAAAAAATAAAAAAAGGTCACGTATAAAGTATTAATCATGTTTTATCATCTCAACAATAAAAATACTAATCATAAAAAAATTCATATAAGACGGACAATATAAGACGGACAGTCAAATGTTGAACACGAAAACTCAGGTTTTTTTTTTTAAAGTACGGAGGGGGTATTTGGTTTAGCTGTCAGAGGATCTTCATAGTGTGTTAAGCTTCGGTTGTTAACGTGGGTACTCTGGTGCCGGGACAGAACGACCACCATGTCAGCTGGGTGGGGTGGGTACATACTAGCACATAGAAACTGAATCAGTTTGATCTTTTCTAGTAGCCTGTTTATAATTATCTTGGCAAGAATGCAATATACTATAAAGAGATGTATGAGATGTATGCTAGGAAAACACCACCAGGGTAGGGTGGTAGAGTTCTTTTTTTCTTTCGAAGGAAGGATGAAAACTTTGACATTTTTAGTGGTAAACAATGTATCCGTCGTTAGCAATGTGTTCTTAATAACTTCGTCAATCTCAAGATGTGTTAGGTGTATAATATGTGTACGCGCGTTCATTAAAAATATTGTGTGCGCTTGTACCGTGTTTCTAAAAAATAAATAGCCTCAACAAGGTTCGCTCACCAATGCTAATATGCCTTTCTTAAATTGGAGGATTTTCATAGTATTTATAGAGGAAGAGGATTCAATTTCTTGGGATTTTTATTCCTATAGTGTACTTCGGATTGAAACAATGGAACTTTGAATATCCTATGAATTTGGTTTTTTCAATTCCAAATAAAAATAAGTATGAGCTCAAACTCTTGTAGCATTATATTCCTTTCTCTTGGATGTGTGCATTTTATATAGATGTCGGGGTGGGCTCAGTTGAAATGTATCATCTTGGTGTATTTAACTGAGTCTTAATAAAGCTTTCATTATCTTAAAAAATATATTCCTTTCTCTATCTAGTCTCTCCCATGTCCAAACAAATTTCCTCAAAAGTTTCAATTCCAATTGATTCGTATTCTCGTGACCTAAAATTTTGCAGACAAGAGCACGATTAGTATGTTTTTCCTTTTCTTTGTTTTATAAATTCTTACTCTTCTCGTTTCAGATTATAAGTTGTTTTGACTTTGGTTAAAATCAAACTCCTTTAAATTTATCTAAGTTTGTAGAAAAAAGTAGTACGGGGTAACATTATCAACCCAACACAAATAATTATGAAAATATATTTAATTATAGATTTAATAAAATTAATCTGGTGTTATAAATATTATTATATTGTTTATACAAACTTAATTAAATTTAAAGTAATTTGATTTAGACTAAAGTAAAAATAATTAATAATATAAAACAGAGCGAGTATTTCAAAGCATTCCTAAAATATTCACAGAGTAGTTGTTTTATTTAGCCAGTATTTTTTTGGGGGGGAATGCTCAACCGTATAAAACTTTGCATTCTACTTTTAACCCGTAGTATAAAACTAGGACGCCACATTTGACACTTGGGGCATTTGCGTTCTTGCCCCTGATTTGCAACCCAATTATGATTTTACCTATTTTTTAAAGTTTGTGATTTTGCCCTCACTTTTTTAAACGAAACATCAGTATGCCCTGTTCTGTTAAGCCATCTTCACGATGTTAACTATGTGATGAAAATACATATATACCCTTTTATATTGTTTGCATATTTGCCGTTGCTTTGCAAAACATTTGTGTTTTTGTCCTAATTTGAAATCAAGGATTTTTATAGAGAATTTCGTGTTGTTTGAACCTGAATTTCCACGTAATTCATTTTTGACTTGAAATTTGTAGTTAGAAAAATATGACCGAATTTCCAAGCCCTTAAATGAACAAATGTTTGGGCAAGAAAACCCAGCCGCCAGAAGAGAAAAAAAATCCATATCGAAGAAACAACCAACAAGCCAATCAAATCCCAACCAATCAAACATGAATGATAGAAAGGGAAACAAGCATCGCCTAGAAGATTTCAGCAGCACACCGGCATGCCTCGCACAGCGCAAGCACTGCGCCGCCGGAGCTCACCCGCCTAGCTGCTCCTCGTCGCCGCTTGCTCGGTCAATGTGGCCACCTTGCTGCTCACCTCGCTGCGCCCCTCCTCCCTGAGCTTAGCTACTACCCCGCGCTAACCCTCCCTTGCCCCTGCGCTGAGCCTCCTGCTTATGCCCATCGAGCCGCTTGCTTGCCTCGCCGTCGCCGCCGCCTGGTCCTCCATAGGGCTTGGGGATGGCTGGATGAGGAAAGGGGAGGTCAACTGGGCAGTGATGTATTGGCAAGGGCAGAATGGTCACTTTCTATTTCGTAAATCATTTTTCCTTCTCCTTCTCTATTTCCTTTATAAAAAATTATGGACCTACTAACTGTCGTTCAAAAGAGGGGCAAACGGGAGCTTCATCTCAGAAAAAACGAGGATAAAATCACAAATCCTAAAAAATAAAGATAAAATTATAATTACGCTTAAAAGTAGAGATAAAAATACATTGCCCCTTGACACTTTGACATAACAACCATCCCATAACTCCTGTTTTAACCCGCCGCTGATCGCGAGAGTCCTTTCCCATTAAAACCCCCCCGCCCACCAGCACCGAGACACGCAGACACCAAAGCCGTCTCGGAGAAGAGGAGAGAGAGAGAGAGAGAGAGAGAGAGAGAGAGAGAGCTCGGTCAGTGGAGGCGACGACGACGACGCGCGCACTGCGGCCGCCATGGAGGAGAGAATACCTCTGCTGTCGCATCGATTCCCGGCGGACGGCACCGCCGGAGTGGGAGGAGGAAGAGGAGGGGAGGAGGACGGCTGCTGCTGCGGCGGCGGTGGCGGCGATAGGTGGTGGAGCGGGCTGGCGCGGGAGGCAGGGAAGGTGGGGTCCATGGCGCTGCCGATGGCCGCGATGAGCGTGGCGCAGAACGCCGTGCAGGTGGCGTCCAACATGATGGTGGGGCACCTCCCGGGCGTCCTCCCGCTCTCCGCCTCCGCCATCGCCACCTCCCTCGCCAGCGTCTCCGGCTTCAGCCTCCTCGTACGTCGTCATCGCATATCCTGATATCCCCACTCGTTCACGCGTCCTCGATTTGTTTATATCCATATTTGCCTGCGTGATTTGGTCTCGTTGGATTAACTGTTAGCCAGAGAGGCACGTTTCACGGTTTCAGATATTGTTCAATCTGGCGTTCAAATTTAGCAGTAGGAGGACAGGCAAAAAGTTTAGCCGTACAAGCGGCTGGTTAGTTTGGAAGGGGGATTTTGATTGGAACACTGCCTAAAATTTTTGCTGGAATACTGTTTGAACATTTGGCGTGTTCCAAACATTCTGAAATAAATCATGGATGTAGCATAGTAAGTAGCAGATTTTTTTTTTTTGGGATATACAAGTAGCAGTTTGCAAACCTACAAAATTTAAAATCAACGTTCTCCTAAATATAGAGATAAATAACAAGTTACACTACTAGTCTACTACTCCATGCTGAATGCTTTTCTAGGATGAATTTTAAATTGCCTGCACAGATGGTGAGCTAGTCAATTGTCACGATTTCAACTAGCTTTCAGAATCTGTGAAGTGTGTACAGCCTAGAGGACCAACAAACAGATGCTTTTATTGAGTTTTATTACTTTGATACTCTGGCGAAGTATTCTGTAGGATTTTTTTAAAACTTTTCTCTTCAGTTGTACACGGATTGCCTTTTTAGTTTGTGATCTTGATTTTTGAAACCACCCATAATTTGAATTTTGAACTTGTAAAACAGGTTGGAATGGCAAGTGGATTAGAAACTCTATGCGGTCAAGCTTATGGGGCAAAACAGTATGACAAGTTAGGGGTGCAAACCTACAGAGCAATAGTCACACTAACAGTAGTCACAATTCCAATCTCACTTCTATGGGTATTCATAGGCAAACTCTTGACCCTAATAGGTCAGGACCCCGTGATCTCACATGAAGCTGGAAGATACATAGTGTGGTTGATTCCAGGACTCTTCGCATACGCGGTTTGCCAGCCTCTCACAAAATTTCTGCAGTCTCAGAGTCTAATATTTCCCATGCTCTGGTCCTCCATTGCAACTCTGCTCCTGCACATCCCTCTGTCTTGGCTGTTGGTGTTCAAGACCAGCATGGGATTTACTGGAGCTGCTTTAGCAATTAGCATATCTTACTGGTTGAATACATTCATGCTCGCTGCATACATCAGATTCTCATGTTCTTGTAAGGTGACTCGCTCGCCTCCTACAATCGAGGCATTCAGAGGAGTCGGTTTGTTTCTGCGAATAGCACTACCATCTGCACTAATGTTATGGTAATTACAGTAGCTTCAGAATCTCCTTGTTTTATATGCAAGTATTGCTTATTTCCTGTTAAAAAAGTCCCACTTATTGGATTAATGGATTTCTTCTATAATTTTGTAGTTTTGAATGGTGGTCATTTGAGATCCTTGTTCTCCTGTCAGGACTTCTACCCAACCCAGAGCTTGAAAGTTCAGTTCTTTCCATATGGTAAGAAAATAAGTCCTCAATGTCACACTTAATAATATATTCTCTTATAGCTGCATCACACTTAATAATATATTCTCTTATAGCTGCACCTTTTGTTATTTTATAAGCACTCCATTTATGCAGCTTGACGACTACCTCTTTGATGTATACTATACCATATGGTCTTGGAGGCGCTGCAAGGTAGAAGCCAAACCACTCCTGTGAATGATTATTTTTCTCAGAGAATAATCATGTGTTAACAGCCTTGTGAATTTTGTTTTAATGAACAGCACTCGAGTAGCAAATGAGTTAGGCGCCGGGAATCCTGAAGGAGCTCGATCGGCTGTTCACCTTGTAATGTCTATTGCTGGGACAGAGGCAGTTCTTGTTACTGGGATGCTGTTTGCAGCACAGCGCATCTTGGGCTATGCTTACAGCAGTGATGAGGAGGTTGTCACATATTTCACCTCAATGGTTCCTTTTGTGTGCATCTCAGTTGCTGCTGATAGCCTACAAGGAGTTTTATCAGGTTACATTTCCTAACATTTGATTTATCTGTTAATTCTTCATTCCCTTCAAAAGAATGGAAAAAATGGAGTATTCAGCTATGCCTGAAGTTTTTTAAAATTTGATCTAACTGGCCTTGCCTCTCTCTTATTTCATTTTTTTTATATAACTGGTTCTTATAATTTTTGGGCCATTACATTTACACCATTCAGTATCTTTAGCCTGTTAGCCCAACGGTATCTTTTACCCCTTAGTTTGATTGCTTAATTCAATGTGTGCGCTTTTGTCAAATCTCTACCAAGACCTCAGGTAGCAAGTTAATTTCAGTCACTCCAGTATCGTAAAGACATACCAGGTAACTTGCCGCTTCTTGTTTTTCCTTTGTTCAACGAAACTAATGCTATTTTGTGTTGTGGAGGCCGACATTGTTACTCGAGGAGTTACCTGTTTGTTCCTTCAAACATGTGCTCTTACGTGAACATGGATATGGTGGTGTTTACAATCAACACGCATCTATCAGCGATGTCGTCTTAAGTGTGGACTCCACTTCACTAAGTATGCAATTACACCTTTCCCCTGGTTAGTGGTAGACTGGTAGTGTGGCACTGGTGTTTGCTTCACAGGTCTATTTCACTGTTTGTGCTTCTGAGCAGTTGTGGACATGCCAAAAACAATGAACTGAACTTGCGAAAACACACATCTCATTCAGCTCCGGCACGGAAACATCCTATTGTTTCTCCTCTCTAGAAGATTATATCAAGATAGATGCACCACACATCATTGCTTAACACTCACAGATATTACTTGTTGTTTATCAGGTATTGCTCGGGGTTGCGGATGGCAGCACCTGGGAGCCTATGTAAACCTCGGTTCATTCTACCTGGTTGGCATTCCGGTAGCCCTACTTCTTGGCTTTGGTTTGAAGATGGAAGGTAAAGGGCTTTGGCTGGGCATCGCCTGTGGTTCCGTATTACAATTCTTGCTTCTCGCCGTCATTGCATTCTTCAGCAACTGGCAAAAGATGGTCTGTTTCTTTATCTGAAACTCCAAGCCTTCTCCCCAACATCATCAAATCTTGATCACTCGAAAACTGAATCATGTTTCTCCCACCTACTGACCAGATGCTGCTTCTGCAGGCCGAGAAAGCGAGGGAGAGAATTTTCGGCGAGACACCGTCAGAGAAGCAACATTTGGTGCTTGATGCGACGAATTCGGTCTGATTCTGCGTCCTGATCCGTTGACGCAAACTGAAGCGGATGATCGGATCATGTGGAGGAGACTGGCTCTTCCGGATGTGTAGGGAATCTGCTGAAGATGTAAAGCAGTGTGCATAGTTGTACTGTTGCATTTGTTGGATCCGGGAAAATGTATCAAGAACTCTATGTGAAATGTATGGTGGTGATATGTATGTACGAGATCGAGGTTCGGAATACTTCCAGCCTATAGAAGTATAGATAAATTTTCAGTTCTTCGTGGACAGAAAGAATAAAAGGCTAATCTTCTCTCGGAAAATGAGGCTAACCTCTTCTGAATGACTTATCATAACTTCGCCAATTACCAAAAAAGGCATTTTTTTTACATCATACAGCGTAATTACATATTTACATGTAATTGATGCATGATCAGGCATTCCAAGGATCACACTCCTTTTGGCAAATTATCTTATGTTTATTACCATTAGCAGACTATTGCTTTGTCCCCAGTAACAAGATTAAATCATCTGTAAGTTAAATTAATCGAAGAGGAAACTTTCGTTTCACCTTGAAATGCATGTGCCCTCTCAGACCATGGCGCCTTTGCTAGTTCCTCGGTCTCCTTCAGGGCTCGTTCGATTAATCCCCAAGATAGTCCCTTTGCCTTCTTCAGGACTTGTTCGGTTAATCCCAAGAGGGAGGGTGATACTGATGATCGAGTCAGTAGACTGCTATCTGCTTGGAGCAGGAAACTTCCTCAGGCATTCGCCTCTTCATGCATTCTGCAGCCCATTGTGAAAGTGAAAGCCACACGGCAGCTGCCAGACCCTGTTTAGATGGGACTAAAACTTTTAAGTCTCTATCACATCGGATGTTTGGACACTAGTTATAAATATTAAACATAGACTATTAATAAAACCCATCCATAATCTTGGACTAATTCGCGAGACGAATCTATTGAGCCTAATTAATTCATGATTAGCCTATGTGATGCTACAGTAAACATTCTCTAATCTATTATATTATTAAGACAGCTCGAAAAGAAGGCACCACGTTCGCCGTGGAGGCTAGAAATTCCCACGTTAATCGAAGAAAAAGAAAAGAAGAGTCCAAGTAGAAATATAATCTAAAAATAGCTGAAATTCGAAATTAAAAATATGCAATATGGAAAGAGAAGCCCATATAGGAACCCAATACGTGATTAATTAAAATTCGGGATAATAATAAAATAAATATCAAAATTAGAAAAAAAAAAAGAAGAGTTCGAGTAGGAATACAATTTATAAATAACTGAAATTCGGAATTAAAAATAAGAAATATTGAAAGAAGAGTCCATACAAGAATCCAATACGAGATTAATTAAAATTCGGAATAAAAAATAAAAAAACGAAATTAGAAAAAAGAAAAAAATAAGAGTTCAAGTAGGAATACAATTTAAAATTAACTTAAATTCGGAATTAAATATAAGCAATATTGAAATAAGAGTACATATAAGAACCCAATAGCAGATTAATTAAAATTTGTAATAATAAATAAATAAATAATCTGAAATTAGGCAAATTAAAAAGAGAGTTAAAGTAGGAATACAATTTTGAAACAACTGAGATTGAAAATAAAAAATAAAAATATCAAAAGAATATAATAATAAATAAAATAAATTCTGAAATTAGAAAAAGAAAAAAAATTCTACTAGGAGTAAAATTTATAAATAACTAAAATTGGTGATAAAAAAATAAGACTATTGAAAGAAAAGACCATCTAAAACACATGACGAGATTAATTAAGTAAAGTCCTATAGAGGAGCAAAGTGGTGGCGGTTGATGAACTTCTAAAAAGTAAAAAAAATAAACCCCAATGATAATCATATTTGATTTTTAAAATCTCAATTACAATAAAAATGAGAGGCAGCGGGCGGGTCGTATAGGAGTACAATGGTAGAGCCGCCGATGATTGGTGGGTCTTCTAGAAAGTAAAAAATGAATTCTAACGATAGTTATGTTCGACTTTTATAGTCCCGATGACAATAAAGATTATGCGACGGACAGGTCGTAGAGAAGTATAGTGGCAACATTTGTCGGGATTTCTAAAAATTATAAAAAACATGAAACCCAACGAGATAATAAAACTCACAATAAAACTCTAAAAACAATAAGGTTCAATTTTTAAAGGTTCGGGCTTCTAAAAGTAAAAAAAAATAAACCCCAATAATAATCATGTTTGATTTTAAAATCTCAATGACAATAAAGAAGGTCGGCAACGGGCGAACCGTAGAGGAGTATAGTGACAAAGTCGCCGACTTTTTGGTGGAACTTCAAGAAAGTAAAAACATGAAACTTCTAGAAAGTAAAAAAAATGAACCTAAACGATAATTATGTTCGATTTTTAAAATAGCAATAACAATAAAAAGAAGATGCAGTGGACGGTTATAGAGGAGTATAATGGCAGCATTTGACGGGACTTCTAAAAATTATAAAAAAGAAACCCAACAGGACAATAAACTCTATAAGTTTTTAGATCCAATTTTTAAAGGTTCCAAGGAGAATGAACAAAGCTAATAAAAAATAATATAACAGAAGTAAGGGGTAGCAATTGATGTGTCTTTTAAAAACTATAAAATTAGAAATAGGAGGATGATAAGATTTGGTTTTTCAAAATCTTAAGACAACGACATAACTATTTAATAAATTTAAAGTAAAATCATATTAATATATATATATATATATATATATATATATATATATATATAATTTTATATTGGTGCTAGCCGCGCAATTGTGCGGGTCACCCAGCTAGTTATGGATTAATTAGGCTTAAAAAATTTGTCTCGCAAATTAGCTTTTATTTATGTAATTAATTTTGTAAGTAGTCTATATTTAATACTCTAAATTAGTGTTTAAATATAGAGACTAAAGTTAAGTCCCTGGATCCAAACACCACCTTAGCCGACCTGGCGTGCCATCTGGATGTAGACAATTTCTTCTCTTTGCTTTTGGCTCATGGCTAGAGTTCACTACACAAAAGACATTAGACACTCCTACTACCCACACCCTTTTACTACCCACACCCTTTTTATTTAGACATTACACACTCCTACTACCCACACCCTTTTTATTTGAGAAATTTGAGGATTCAGCACTACAGGGATCGGTCATTGTCATTTTAGGGGTTCCTGAATTCCATACTTGAAAATATAGTCCACAACATTCATCAGTACACTATATGGTAGTTTCAAAAAAGAAACACATAAATGGATTATCTATGTCCATATGACCCATATCATACCGTCATGTGAGGTCATTTCACAAATGCAGAGGATAAAAACTTGAACGCCACAGCGTGCATCTAGCTCAGTAGCTACAGTAACATTACAAAAATGAGATACATATACAGCCGGTGAAGCCAACCAAAAAAGATAGTACTCCAGGCTCAAGGTCACACTCCAGCTCTGCACCCTGTTGATCTCATTTTTCAACAGAAATTATTCCATGTTTCTTGTTAGTGACAGAGAATTCATCGACCGAACAAGAAGAAACACATGATGGCACCATCGGATTGGCCAGTGTGTTGTAAGATCATTGGGCTTTCAAAATGCCAATTGACATTAGCCAATTGACAGGATATTAACACTGGCACCCCAATCCGCATCAACCATCAAACCATGAGA
Organism: Oryza meridionalis; assembly: GCA_000338895.3. Taxonomy (NCBI): domain Eukaryota; kingdom Viridiplantae; phylum Streptophyta; class Magnoliopsida; order Poales; family Poaceae; genus Oryza; species Oryza meridionalis. The sequence goes on from CM002528.2 coordinate 27,814,611, forward strand.
AAGCACAGTTAAAAACTGGGAACAGAACCTGCACTCGGCAAAGACAGCAGATTCAAAACTTGCACACGTGCACTAAAATTACACGAAGAACGCAGCACAAGGTTAACTTCCAAGTAGTGCATAGAAGTATATGCCAGCAAAAACAAAAAATCAGTCTGGCAACTTCCCGATAAAATTCCCTAATGCATTTACTGACAAGTGACAACTGACCCAAGAGGTTCTATTAACTCAATTTCCTAAACGCCTCTTCGGCATGACATAATAACAACTTCACAGCTTTACAAAATCGCTATTTTCAAACCCAATGCTTCTCCTGCATGACAGATTCGCAATTTCAAAAGTTTACAAGACCACTTTCACATCCTAATTCGTACTATCTCCGTCCCAAAATATAGGGGATTTTGCGCGTATAACTATCGGGGATTTTGCCCAAAATATATTTTGAGACAAAGGTACTACAGTACATCATACTTGCATGTGACTGATGCACATTTACAGCATTCTAAGGACATTTCAAAAATGAAATCTCCGATTATTACTATACATCATCGATTTATCCACAGTAACTATGCCAATCATCCGTGCATTTAAATTGAATCTAAAATCGAAGAGGAAATTTGCATCTAACCTTGAAAATTGAAATGAGGATGCTGATCAGTCCATGACGACCTTGGCACCGACAGCCTTCATCTTATCGATGATTGTCTGAGCCTCCTCCTTCGAGACACCACCCTTGATCACCGCGGGTGCCTTCTCCACTAGCTCCTTCGCCTCCTTCAGACCCAGGTCCGTGAATGACCGGATCTCCTTGATCACCTTGATCTTGCTTGCCGCATCGAACGCTTCCAAGCGCAGCTCGAACACCGTCTTCTCAGCCGCCGCGGCCCCACCGGCCTTCTCCCCGGCGGCGCCCGCGGCAGCCGCGCCGCCGACGCCACCGAGGCCCGCGGCGGAGTTGAGGATGGCGATGGGGGGAGCGGGGACGTCGAGGCGGCGGAGGAGGAGGGTGGAGAGCGCGGCGGACTCGGCGAGGGTGAGGGAGGAGACGTCCTCGACGAGGCGCCAGACGCGGTCGGAGGGCGGTGGGCGGGACGGGGCGGTGGGGTCGAAGGTGGAGGCGTCGTAGTCGGTGGGGAGCTTGCGGACGTCGATGAGCTCCTCCGCGGCGGCGGCGGAGAAGGAGGCCCGGGAGAGGCTGCCGTGGCGGAGGAGGCGAAGGCGGTGGCCGGAGCGGAGGAGCGAGGCGGCCATGGCGGCGACCGGCGAGGCTAGGGTTCTCTGGTGTCAGTGTGTTCGACGCGGTGCGGGAGCTGAGGTTTTGGACTGAAGAGGCCTCGTTTTTAGAAATTTCAGATCTGGGGAAGCCCACTTTGGTCCAAAAAGGGCCCATTTATATATCTTTTGATGGGCTGGGCTACTCTGCAAGCTAAAAAAAAACTGAATGGAATTTTGGTGTACAAATTATTTCACTCTCGTCTTCTCAAAGTAAAAGGTTGGCGAATAATATTTTGAGATAAAACTGAAGATAACATGGTTTGTGCTAGAAGTGAAAATAATAATGTATATTAGTAAACGTTTGGATCGTGCTACACTGATAGGAAGATGAACAATGCTCATTGTCGGATCAATCACGACAATTGCAAATCCCTGGGGAAAGAATCAACATATCAGTCATCGATTTGACAAAATATCATAGCAGCTCATTCTGGATTAAAGTGTAAACACTACTACAGCAGTGGCACCAACATTTGTGCTGTGTCATGACTCAGCAATCAGCCGGAAAAAATCATGTATCAGCTGCTATCCCTCTGAATGAACACCTTGTCGATTGAACATACCTCATATCTGAACTACTGAATCCATCTGCCTATCGATTTCAAACAGACTCCACGAGCAGTGCCAACCAAATTCGGATAGCCAGATACGACATCAAACGGCTGAGATCACGATCCAAATGCTAAACCACTGGCTGATCCATCCAAATCCGCTAAAAACCTTCAAATAATTGTCACCATCCTCAGAAAAAATAGACACGGTGGGACAATCGGGGTTCCAAGGAATCTTCTTCCACTGTAGCATCGATAGCACCCACCTCGTGGTCCATTTCCAGCCGCGATTTGGTCCCGATCGATCACGCTGTCGACCGGAGAGCGTGCAATGGATCTCCGAACCAACCAACCATATGCAAATCAGGTTCCTTGCTTGCATTATCAGCTCACATCGCCACAATTCCAATTCCATTTCATGCATAAGGTACGCGTGGTCCAATTAATGGTCCAATTAATCCCCGATTCATGCGCTGTATGCAAATCAGATCTAAGTCTGGTTTCTTTACGATTTGCAGCTCAGGGCCCGAGAAGAGGATTGCCAGGTTTGACCTTTGGGAAGCTTAACGATGGTAGATGCTGATGAGATATGGCTAATCATCTCGATCTGTTTAGTAATCTAGGGTTGGTTCATTGCTGGATGGCACTTTGGTACAGGAGGAGGAGAAGAAGAATCTTTTGGAAGAATCGGATGCCAAAGCATAGAGGAATATACTGCTGCGAGATTTTTATTACTACATGTGTTGCCGAAGGATTGGGATTGGAGCCTTTTTGTGACGTGTTCGTTTTTGGTGTGGTTTATCACATCTGTCTGCTTGATCTACTCTCTCTTCATAAACATTAGCAATTTCAGCATTTGGAATCTATTCATAAATATAAGTATTTCTAAGTGCAAATCAGTAGATTAAAAAGATTTAGGTGAGCCATTATTGCTGATTAATTGAGAGTATAGTCATTTTAAATTTAAAAACAGGTTAATGTATTTCTTTTAAAAAAATAACTTATCTATATTTTAAAAATACATCATTTAACAACTAAGAAAACATGCGCGAAAAACAGTCGCTTTCTGTTATTCTCTCATTGTAACGAACGCACAAACTCTCAGTAACAGTGAGATCAATGAATCGTATATGTGCATCTTTCGTGTGCGCGCACCAAAAAAAAAAAAAAAAAAAAAACTCTGTACCACGTACAGTCAACTTGCCCCGTAAGGTGAGTCCGTTCAATGTACTCTCGCCGCCGTAGCAGCAGCAGCAGCACATCGTCCTCGTCCATTCGTCCGTCCTGTTACGCTGATTTCCGCTGCGAGCGCCGGTGATGAGGTGACGACGGTGTGACACCGTTTGACCCAAACAGCCGCGCGTCTCGCGTCCTCTCCTCGGGCCTCGTGCCGGTCAAATGGCATGGCCGGCTCCCAGCCGGACATGCCGCCCCGCCCGCCCGCGCCACCCGTGGCCGTCGCCTGCGTCGCGCCCGCGCGCGACGCCCAAGCCAACACGTGCCGATCGGGACAGGGGCCGCACGTACGGCCCGGATCGCTCCGGACGCGGATCGTACAGCCAGCGCCGCGGTTGTCGCCACCACCGTGTCCTCCTCTCCTTATCTGCTAGTAGTACGACTACCCGCGGCTATCCGAGAAAACGAACAAGCGGAATCGAACAAATTGAGCTCACCGTCGTCATAGTAGCTTTTACCTAACGCTCTTATTTTTCTTTCTTCTTTAACAAGGACCCCATGGGCCATGGCAATTGCAGTGTAGGTAGACTGGTGCCGTCATTTATCCCGGCCCATGTATCTAGACCGGGTCGTTTCTACAAACAAACAGTGTGCTAGATACGGTCGAAAATGATAAAAAAAAAGATACGGTCGAAACCTGCTTAAATTCGGCAACTGTTTGCTAAAAAATCTGTTCGGCATGCCGTATGAGTATTTGGTGCATTTTGGGCGAATTTTTTTTTTCAAAAAATGAAATGAAACTCACGTGACTTGCACCATCGGAGATACGCAAGAAGTTTACATAATTTTTGTATGCATTAATTCGGTTCTCTAATATATTTTCTACAAATTTCTTTCAATTTTAGAGCTCCCTCAAACCGCTCACTTCATCGAGTTTAATGAGATCTCTGAAATTTACCTTCTCACTAGGGCTTATATTTAAACCCAAAACAAGATCAATTTAACTTACAAACTTTTATATTCAATATAAACATTAAAGAATCTGAAGCTATGTTAAACAGGAGCAATTATAAGCCGCCATAATGCAGAAGCTACCACACCAAGACATCCGTGTGTCACCAGCCACGTGACACGGCGATGAATGAGATTTTGGATACAACACGCAAAAATACAACAAAGGTAGTTGGAACTCGGCGACGAAATCCACCGTACCCCGGGTTTTGCCAGCCCAGGAACCCCCTCCCGGGACCCTCTGCCAGCCAGCCAGCCACACCCAGCCCCGCGCCGTTACAGGTGCGGTGGCCACTGGCCAGTGGCCACCCGCGAGCCCGCGACCCACACCCGACCGGCCCAAACGCAGCGCCGCCTGCGCCTCCTCTCGGTGGCGCCGCGGCCGCTGCGGCGTTGGGCGGCGCGCGCCCCCGAAGGCCGAAGCGTTACGTGGAGGCCGCACGCACGCCGACCCCTCCCCCCTCGTCTCCGTCGTCGTCATCATTCCACTCTCTCCTCCTCTCTTCTCTCCCCTGGTTTTAAAGAAGACGAGACCGCCACTTCTTCGTCTCATCCAACCCAAACCAACCCGCGTCGTCATCGTCGTCTTCCTACTTCCTCCTCCTCCCCACCCCACGCACGCGCGTGCGGCGCCGATCGCGGCCGACGCCGAGATTTCCGCGTGCGCGTGGAGATAGGGCACCCGTTCTGAAGTAATCCATCTGCTCGTGGTGCCTTCGCTTCTGCATGTCCTGTCCCCCTCGTCTCGTCTCGTCTCGTCTCTTGCTTTCTCCTCTCCCGACCTGACCGCGACAATCCGTGGTGGCTATATCACGCAGGCGCTTCGCTTGGTTTGGCGTGTTGTTTGGCTGCGGCAGTTTTCTCCTGTCACATCTCGCAGAGGGTTCTAGCCTTCTAGGGGGGAACATGGAGGCGAAGCAGAGGACGAGGCATCGCGACGGAGAGGAGAGGAGGCTCGTAGCGGCGGCGGCGGCGGATGGCGGCGCCGAGGAGTACGACCCATGGACGGCGTGGCTCTACAAGCCGCACACCATCTCGGTGCTCCTCGTCGGTGCTTGCCTTCTAATGTAAGTGCTCTTCCACGATTAAATTTGACAAATTCGTTTTTATTTTTTTTCTCGCTTTGCTGCCTCTGCATGTGACTTAAGGGCTAAGGCTGTAAATTTCTTGGTGGAAACTGAAAAAAGGCCTTGTTGTGTTGGGGCAAAGTACAATTCAACAGATGCCAGGGCTTCTGCTTATCAGGTGCATCAACAGTGTCAGAGTTGAAAGCAGGGCATGTAGTACTCGTTGTGGTTTTTTACTTTCTCTGAAAGAAAAAGGTGAAATTTTTGGGTCGGGAAATTTAGTGATTTTGTGCCAGCAAGTTGAGGTTTCTGAATGATCGAACGAACATGAAAGCATGGCAGTCTGGTTCAGCAAGGCTAGCAAACAACCGAGCGTACGAGTGGCTGAGGAGAATCGGAATCATGTTCAAGAATCTCGTGCGAAAGCTTCCCTAGAACAATCATTTTTTCCCATCTCATTTTTAGCAGGTGCAAATTACATGGGAAGTACATATATTCCTCTCGTCCTTTTTTTACTGTAGAAAGGGCTCACCAAGAACTTTATTGTTGCTATTGCTTCATGAAAGGATTAAGCATATAGCTTAGTGTGAGAAACAACCATTAGCTAGGCTAGGCTGTTGAGTGGTTGGTTGTGAACTTGCTGGGGCGTTCTCCTTTTCACTTTCTCGTGGTGCTGTCTGATTTCATGTTCAATCATGTTCCCGTTTCAGTTGGGCAAGTGGAGCGCTTGATCCAGAGGGTGCTTCTTATCACAGTAGTGCGACATCTATTAAGAGGTAATGACTGAAAACCTCTTTTTTTTTCTCTTTACTGGAAAGTGACGCAATCATCTAAGGGAACTCTGGTTACTTCTCTACTTTGATTGTGTCTTTTGGACTTGAGCTGTTCTCCTCTCACCATTTCACAATGATTGGGAGAGAGTGACACTGACTCATATTTTCTCACTGACACTCTCCAGGGGTGTCTGGGCTATGATTGCAGTCTTCCTTGCTTACTGCACTCTCCAAGCACCTTCAACGTGAGTTAGCCCCCCTCTTCTTATATGTATTTCAAACATTGGAACTATGTTAGTGCAGTGGCTGTCGTTGTCAGGCATTTTGCTTTAAGTAGGGAAATTGAAGGTTTTCTGCTTCAAAGAGGTGACCCACGTGTTACTGTATGAGTGAGACCATATAGTGGCCAATTTTCTTGAAAGTGTAGGGCTTATTATTCGTCAGGTTGTTTTTAACGGTGACACAAAAATTACCTTGAGGGACCCAATACCAATGCCATTCTCATGCTGTTTTTGTACTTGCTACTTTTGTCTTCTTTATCTCCTTGGGTTCATAACAATTTGAGAACCTGTAAATCTACTGTGCATCTCTAATATTTTTGCATGATGATGATTCAATGTTCTGGCAATATTGTCACAGGATACTTATTAGGCCCCATCCTGCTGTCTGGCGCCTGGTGCACGGACTGGCTGTCGTTTACCTTGTCGCTCTAGCCTTTCTTCTTTTCCAGGTTAGTTGTTACTATTGAAAAATTCATACATCGATAAAGTAGGACAAAAAATGCCCTTTCAATAATATCCCATGCATGTAAAATGTTAGAAAATGGCGGGAGATGTCTATTATTCATAGGGTTATTTTGGGAAGTTCTACAGGAGCGTGAAGCGGCAAGTATTTGTGAAAGAAAAAACTTGAGATCCAAGCAAATGCAAATTGGAAGTCTTGTATCCAAACTATTTGATTATCAAAATTCAGTATAAATGGCATTTTTTTCAAGACTCTTGAGCGAGGGGCCTCAACTACATAGAGATATGCTACATCTTGGATATCTTGTACTGTAATTCTTATTTCTTTCTCGTTTTCCAGAACCGCGATGATGCTCGCCAGTTCATGAAACACCTTTACCCTGATCTTGGAGTTGGTAATATCTTTACATCGAAAGGATTTACACTGGAAATTAAATATTGTAGAAGAAATGGTGCTGAAACATTTCTGTACACTAATGCAGAATTACCGGAGAGATCTTATGGAGCTGACTGCCGTCTGTATGTTCCGGAAAACCCTAAAAACAAGTTCATAAATATTTATGTATGATTTTTCATTTGAACCTTCCTATTTCATGAAGATGCTCTGGTTTTTGTTATTACTGTAGTTATTATCATTGTTATTACCCCATCATATTTGACGGTTTGATATACATATAGGAGACATTATTTGACGAATTTGTGGTTGCCCATATTTTGGGTTGGTGGGGTAAAGCCGTAATGATACGAAACCAGCTTCTTCTTTGGGTCCTCTCGATTGGTTTCGAGCTAATGGAGGTTAGATATGGTTACTCAACCTTTTGTTATCTTTTACTTGTTATCTCTAACAAGGTATTGTGCTTATTATGACCTTTTGCAGCTTACATTCAGACATATGTTGCCAAACTTTAATGAGTGCTGGTGGGATAGTATTATCTTGGATATCTTGATCTGCAACTGGTTTGGTAGGACAATCGGAGACAGCTGACTTTCATGTTGTATACATTCAGTAACATTGATGATACATTTTTTACATCTAAAATTATTAGTAAAACAAAGTTAGGCAGATTAAAATAATATAGTGTTTTTGGGTTTGCATATTTTATACAGTTTGTTTGGATCTAACTCTATCAACTGAACATGATAATATAGAAAATGAATAGCGATGTGATGTATCTGAGAGTTTTAAGAAGAAAACTTAGACCTGATGCACATGCATACTGCTGACATTGTTTACGAAGTAATATAATTTATCTTCTTCTATCAGTTCATGGGTTGAAAGCAATCTTTCTATTTCAGTAACCAGTTATTGAAAGTACCTACATATGCACGTTAGGGTCAAAAGTGACAAGTAAATGTGAACGGAGGGAGAACAAATCTGCCATATAAGCCTCCCTCTTAGCAGTAGGCTATGGAGTGTTTTATGTGTTCAGCTTCATCTAAATACTTTGGCTGAAATGCTAATATTCTTATTCAGGTATATGGGCGGGGATGCACACAGTCCGTTACTTTGACGGTAAAACATATGAGTGGGTTGGACTGAGCCGGCAACCAAGCATCATGGGCAAGGTATGTTACCAAACAAACAAATTGTTTCTTATTTGCAAATAGGTTAGTACCTTTTTGTAGGACTGTTCTTTTAATCTTCATTCATCATGGCCCTTAGGCCTAGAATTTTCTTTTGTACCTGCTGAATTTTCCTGGGCTATTGTGCTTTTTGTAAGAATTTCCGCATGGATTCTTTCTTGAGTTACGACTTACAAGAGCCTCTTGCTACTGCTAAGTCCATGGGAGCATTCTATAACAATGCAGTCGCTGAGCAAAAGTAAATCACTTTGACTTCTTGTCTGTAGTACGCCAAACAACATGTGAGGTTTTCCCAGTGGGACTGTATTGATTTCTGTTGCTCTGTCCAAACTCTAAACTGTCAATTGCCATTATTGATACCTGACTTCATAATTTATTTTGTTGTATACCATTCTGGCATTCAGTATGTTTTATCTGATTGGACTATATGCACATTTGTGCAGTTACATTCTGCTTCAGACTGCATACTATAGTTAGGTTGAACCTATTTACAGTTTACCGATCTTCCTTTACTTGCATATGCAGGTGAAAAGATCACTGAGCCAGTTCACCCCTGCACAATGGGACAAGGATCAATGGTACCCTTTCATGGGGCCATTGCGGTTCGTTCAAGTGTTGTTCCTGTGCGTTGTTTTCATGACAGTGGAGCTCAACACATTTTTTCTTAAATTTTGCCTCTGGATTCCTCCAAGGAATCCTTTGGTTGTGTACAGATTAATCCTATGGTGGTTGATTGCTATTCCAACCATCCGTGAGTACAACTCCTACTTGCAAGACAGGTTATCCCAGTTTCCCTGCACGCCCAATAGCATTGCACGCTTTTTATAATTTCACTTAATGGCTTGCTAATATATATTTTTTCATGGTCATACCAGCAAACCGGTGAAGAAGGTTGGAGCTTTTTGCTGGCTCTCTCTAGCTATATGCATTGTAGAGCTTCTTATATGCATGAAGTTTGGACATGGTGAGTTACTCTCTTCTGACATCATCATTACTTGTGAAATAATTGATCTGATTTGAAAAATTACCTTATGGGCGCTTGAATTTCTCGTGATATGTACTAGTATATATTTGGAACATTCAATGTTAAGAGTGCCTAACTTTTTGTAATCTGGACAGGGCTGTTTCATGATCCCATGCCTACTTGGTTGATCATCTTTTGGAGTTCGGTGGGGGTAGCACTAGTGGTTTTCTTGCTTGCATGGTCTTGGAGGAATCACCTGAAATATCAGAGAAAGCGGCTATAATGGATTAATTTTTCGGAAGATTTTTGACTCTGGACCCCCTTCAAACTTGTTTCTTCTTCTTGATAGGATGTACATATGTGATGGGTGATGATGTAACTTAAATGTGATGGGTGATTATGTAACTTAAAATCCTAGGATAAAGCAATTTTCAGCTACATTTCACATGATGTGTTACAATAGCCAATTGTTGCCTCGCAAGAGGGATGGCTAATTTCAGATTAATAAGTGAAATATTACGACGACGTGATTTTGCTCCAATGATTTTTATCGACTCTTTCCCTTTCCGTTTCGTATTATAAATTATTTTGACTTTTTTCAGTTAAACACAAGTTTAACTAAATTTATAAAAAGTATAGCAACATTCTCAACCCAAAACAAAAAGATTATAAAAATATATTAAATATTAGCTTTAACAAAAATATTACATATGTTATTAAATTTAAGCTTGTTTAAATTAAAATACTCTCTCCGTCTCTAAATATTTGACGTCGTTGACTTTTTTAAACATGTTTGACCGTTCGTCTTATTCAAAAACTTTTGTGAATATTATTAAAAACTTAAGTAGTAGTAGTATATTTAACAGTGGATCATATGATAGGAAAATAATTAATAATTTTTTAATTTTTTAAAATAAAACGAACGATCAAACATATTTAAAAAAGTCAACGGCGTTAAATATTTAAAAACGGAGGGAGTATAGAATATGGGAGTAGTACTCCCTCCGTCCAAAAAAAACTTAATCTAGGTGTCCAAATTCGTTGTACTAAATTATGTCACATCATAATTCTAGATTGATTTTTTTTTACCGAGGAAGTACTTCCTAAACACACATATAAACCTGAATCTTTCCGTGTCTTCCTTTTCTCCATCGTTTTTTTTGAGTAAATTTCACAAAACTACACGTTTTGTGGTTCAAGTTGCAGAAAACCATACACACTTTGACACTTGGCATTTAAGTACATATATTTTAGTAGTGTGGTTTCACAAAACCACACTATCAATGAATGGATTCACCCGCGAGATGACGTGGTTGTTTCACCTAGGACGAGAACATGGCATCCTGTTACTAGCCATCGCACGAAATTAATAGGATGCTAAGTCCTCATTCTAGATGGAACAACCACATCATCTCATGGGTGAATCCATTTATCGATAGTGTGGTTTTGTGAAACTAAACTATCAAAATATATGTACTTAAGTGACAAGTGTGAAAATTTGTGTAGTTTTAAAACATATAGTTTTGTGAAATTTAATTTTTTTTTTCTTTCTCGAATCCGGCTGTAACGGGAATCACGGTCGTAGTCCAGCACGAATCTTAACTTCAATCGAACGACCCACATCGACGCGACGTCAGGAGGGCCAACCGGCCAAGCCCAACTTCCCCAAAGCCCTAACGAAATAAACCCTTCCGCCCCCGCCGCCGCCGTCGCCGCCTCGCCGCGGCTCGCATCCCTCTCCTCCTCCTTCGCCGGCGCGACGCGACGAGGCGGTAGCTGCCATGCCGAGGAAAGGTGGAGCGGCGAAGAAGCCGGCGGGCGGCGGCGAGCTGTCCCGCTTCCTGCAGCGGCACCTCCAGACCATCAACGACACCTTCCAGGTTTGGCACCCGAGTCTCTCTATCCCGATGGGGTCATAGTACGGGTCTAAGCCTCCAATCCACGGTAACTCACGGCGCGGCGGCGTGCTTGTTTGCTTTGTGTTCTCAGATGATGGCGGAGGCGGCTCCTGGCGGCTTGGAGCGGACGGAGTGGTCTGAGGTCGTCAAGCTCGGCGAGCAAGTCTCCAGGCAGGCCACTGTCGGTAGGTCTAAGAACGAACGATTTCTCTCCCTACGTTTCGCGCGCTCAGTTGATCGTACTATACACCTAGTACTTCATTTAGCGTCGGTAGGTTTAGATTGTTTAATTTCAGCGGAAAGAATCGCTTGGATAGAAAAAACTGTTGGGGAAATCAAGGTGTTAGTTACTTATTCCGCCCAATTTAGCTTGGTGAGGAGTTAATGTAGCAGCATTATTAGGTTATAGTTCAGCTGCTGTATATCAGCATATAGCAGGGTAATGTTATTTGCATTGGCCATTTCTTTCTTTCCAGTGGTTAGGGTAGCAAATGCAATATCCAACCAATGTGGTGTCGCGATATACTGATACCGTTTCTGTGATGATGTAACCTTAGCTTTGTCACTGTTCGCTGATGTCTGTTTTTCAATACAGCTGGAATGGTCTGGAGTGGTGATCTGCCTGATGTAGAAACGCTCAAGGAGAACATCGTCGCATATTTCAACATCCTGCAGGGTTTCCTTTTGGGTTGCCACGGCAGCACAGTTGGCGCAGGACCCACACTTCACAAATCCATCTGTAGCTCTGCAAAGAATGTTGTTGACTCCAGCTTCTCATTGTTCAATCAAGCTGTTTCTGCTTATGGTAAGTAAAAACCTTTCTCAAGGATCTTCTTTTGTCTGAAGCTCCCTTTTGTCTTCCTAACTATTAGCAGTAGATAACTAAATAGTCTATTCAGAATTAACTAATGTATGCGGACAACCCTCATAACTAAATTTGATGATCTAATTTCCTTACGACTAAAGTGAGAAGGACAAATTTACCATTTTCTGCTTTTTATTTCCCTTATGGTGGTCGCGATGTAATGCATAAGTGGATAAGCAGTAAGAAACCTGAATAGTAATGCAGTATGCAAGAGGATGTTACTAGCATTCACAGCTTTTTTGTGACGTGCAGAATCACGCAGTCCTGACCGGAAAACAACTATACCTCAGGTGACAGGAACTGTATGGGAAGCATGTCTTGCTCTCAACAAGGTACCAACAACCAACTGTGTTGCCATAGGACGAGCCATGACTCAGATAGGTGTGTATCTGAAGGATATTCTCCGAGAGATGAAAGAACTACCAATTGGTGATTCTAATGGCACTGCTGAAAAATCTTCTAATGGAGCTGTGGACACCACAAGTTGTTCTGATAGAGATGGATCGTCAAGTGACCTTGAGTTAGATGAGGACTTCACTGAAGAGGAGGTTGCTGTTGCCAAATTGGTTGTCACTGTGGCATCCGATGCGCTTGTTGTGGTGAAAGAAACAATTCGATTCATTACTTGTTTGCTTAAGAGCTCAGGTAACCGAAGTGGAGCTAATGAGGAAAAAGTTGAGACAATGGAACAATTGTTGAGCTGTTGCAGACAGGCTGCTGACCAGATTAACGACCTCGGGGCGTCTGTGTACCCACCACAAGACTTATCTGAGATGAAATCCTCAGTGAAAGGATTGTATGGTGGCGCCAATGCAATGCGGAGGGAAATCGGGAGCCTTGGTGGCTCACCTGAGGGTGCCTTTGTAGCCCTTGAAAGATTTGAGAAGTCCCTGGGAGCTCTAGAAGTGGAGATAGCTGATGATGTAGCAAACGAGATGGAAAATCTTACCATTAGCTCGTCCTGATTGCTGGAACTTGAAAGATTTGCTATACCTATATGATAATATGTCCTCTTGTTCGAGCTATAAGCTTTTGTTGTTCAACTAAAACGATGAGTATGTATGATCCTTTCCAGTGTGAGATCAAATGCTTATTGCTTAGCCTGCTTTGCTGTTCCTTTCTTTTTGCATCTGGGTGAAGGCAATGTCTTTGTCAAATGCCACAAGACTGACGACATTTCACTCCATTCATTATAAAACCGACGATATTGACAAGTTCTTTTATCATACGCCACAAGGCTGTCCACTATTCTATTTATTCTGCTTAGATATTCCCACTGTTCTATTTACTCTGCTTACACATTCCCTTTGATTTGATTAGAAAAAAAGTAAGTGAACATATGATGAAACGATTATAAACCGAAGAAGTAGCTCTTCTTAGACATTCCCTTCCATTGATGTCAGATTTGAGGCAAGAGTTCACATTTCCCATTTTCTTGTGCACAAATACGACCTACCTCACCAATTGGCAAAAAGAATGCAAAATTCCGACGAGAACTGCGACCAGGAAAAGATTTAAGTACGAATTGTTGGCGCCCTTCAAGACCAATTGGCAAAAAGGATGCAAAATTCCTAAGAAAACTGCAACCAGGAAAATATTTAAGTTTGAATAGTTAGCGCCCTTCTAGAAAGGAAGGACACCTCAAAAAATTAGCGTATGCTGCTACATGTGGAGCGCACACGGTATTCTTTAGTAAAAGGCGAAAAAATAGTTCGCTTTGTGCTCACCACGCAGCTGCGAGATTTTACATGATACATAGCCCTCCCTCTTTATAGCAGCTCTCACCTCGTCATCCGCCACAACTCCCCGAGGTGGTACTAATCCCTCGAACCCACTCCCGCTAGCCACCACCACCAGTCCACTCCACCACTACCTCTCCCGCCGCTTCAGGCCCATCCGGACTTTGGCCCAAGCCGCATCGAATCCGTTTGGGCAAACTCACTCGGCCCGTGCAAGCATTATCCCCGAACGGCTCGTAGCCACTAGCCACGCGACGCGACTGAGGTGCCCAGCCAGCCAGCCGCGCGGCGCGCGTGCCGCCGTTTTTCCGGCGAAACGCGCGGGGCGCGTTCCGGGGAGGGGGGGGGGGGGGGGGGTGACCACCCACCGGCCAGCGAAAAACGGTGGTGATCGCTCGCTGTGGCGCCGCACGCCTGCACGCACCGGCTGGCCACCAGCCACGTCCACGTACCGAAGAGAAGAAGGCAGAAGCCGCGCGCCGGCCCGGCCCGGCCGCCAGCCACCAGCCATCGCGCTCGGGCGCGTGCGCGTGCGCGCGGGGCCCTGGACGCCGCACGCGCCGCTGGCGTGTCGCGGGGCGGGGCGGCAGCGTGTCGGGGTCGCGGGTTGAGTACCCAATGATTGCGCGTATTATACTTGGCGCTTCCCCAATCCTCGCGTAGGCTGTGGCTGTGGCTGCCTTTTCCTTCGCCGGTGCTCCGTCGATTAATCCGACGTTGATCGATACATTCCATTCCCCCATATTCCCACCACTATCACTTTGCTTGTAGGAGAATGGAATGGAGCAAATTAAGGTTTCTTTTTCCAAGGCAAAAAAGAAAAGCGATAGAGACGAGCTTGTGCATGCCAGCTTGTTACGTGCCCATGACGTATGTCGTCGAGCGTGGTGGACACTGGACAGGAGCATGCAGCAAGCAGCCCATGCACGCTACGCTGACACGACCAATTTTTGTTCAAAACCGATCGGAATTCGGCGCCGGTTAATTTGAAATAGAGCTAGAGAATAGCATGTTCACGTTCTCGATTAGGCTGACACGCAATGAGGCCGTGATGATAAAGTTGGTGGGCTGGGCGGAGCCGATCTTGGGCGTGGCAGACAAGTATGATGAGCCCTTTCGATGGCTAGATTTTGCCGATCATGAGAAGCACATTTTATCTGCTCCGTTCTGTGTTCGACGTTGTATCCTGTCTCTGTCTGGTACTACACAACTGTGCTTGCTCTTGTTCGATTTGTCTCAAAATTCATACTACTGCTTGCACTGTAAAGTGATCGCCTACCGTTGATCAGATTGACGCGAGTGAACACGTCGACACGCCAGAGTACTATTGGCAGTGGCGAGCGCTGGCAAGCCGGCTGCCTAAGAGAGAATCTATCAATTTTGACCGCTGGATGAAGCTTTTTGTCGTTGATGGGGACGTCTCCTTCGCCATACGCGATACCGGAAGCTTTGCAAATTGGAGTTACTACTAGGGAAACTGTTTTAGCAGCTCTACATACAGATATGCCAAGAAAACAGATTACATGCATGCTAATGTGATAGTAATACTGTAATACTACTCCCACGGCAAAGCCAGCATCAGCATGCTTTTGATCTGCTTAATTTGCTACTCGTATAAGTAATCGCTGGTAGTGATTTCAAATTTTCAATATCATCTGCTGAAAGGTAATTAAGATAAGAGTATGAATTCGTATGAATTATCATGGTGCGCTTACGAGATTATACACAGGTAAAGTTGCTTTGTAGATAGGCGTGATAGACAGATCAAGCAGCGCCATACTGGCAGTGCTGACGTGGCGCATGCGTGCTCGTATTACTTTCTTTTACGCATGCAGGAGAATTGAACAAGTCCACAGCCAGCATATGCCCGTCTTTCTTTCCTTCCATGCTGCTTAACACATGCTGACATTGTGATATATGCCCATGCTGCCATGAAGCCCTGCTGGCCTGCTGTGCTGATGGCAGAATCATCCATACTCCATTTAGCTGATAACTCGTTCCTGCTTTCTCCTGTGTTATTCACACAGGTGATTTGGCAGGTGGCACTTACTCCCTCCGTTTTATAATGAAAACTTTTTAGTATTGTCTACATTTATATAGATGCTAATGAATCTAAATACATATATATATGTCTAGATTTATTAACATATATATGAATGTAGACAATGCTAGAAAGACTTGCATTATGAAACGGAGGGAGTAATTAATTGGCCAATCTTATTATTTTCAAACCGACAGTTTTGCCCAATGATGACTGGACCACGTGGCACTATAAAAACTGAGATAATCAAACAAATACTAAGGGAAAATCTAGAACCTTTTTAAATCTGAACTAAAATGGAGAAAACCAGAGCCTTCAAAAATATGAATAACTCTCTTACTCTCCTTCAATCGTTCCAATACCCAACTAGCTCGGTGATATGATTATCTACTGAATACTATATCTGTATGCATTTGTCATCTTACTCCTTCACATGTTCATTCATTTGGTCACTAACAAAAAATAAATAGATGAGGAAAAGTAACATTAGAACAAGAGAAATATTATGTATTTTTCTTCAAATATACAACATGTTTCACTACATTATTAAATCCAACGTTCGGAAACGATTTAGTATCGTGAGGTACCGGTACCTCAAGATATTTTTTGTTGGACCGGATCAAATCTCATGTTATTATAGGATATCGGTTACATTGAAAGATAAAATCACATTATGAGGTTCTTTGAAAATAACGCTCTTGTAGAAAATTTAAAAAATTCAACTTAATTTACTAAGTATATGTATATGCAATTGACTAGTGAACATATCAGATAAATACATGACGGGTTATATAGTAGGCACGCCGATTTTCTAGTAAATGTAGTGCATTCCCTGCAGGAATATGTCTTTCTGCAATGACGCGTTGTAAACAAGAAAAAAAATGAAACATGAGGATTTTTACAGTTTTTTTGGAAATGAGTTGTTTCAATGAAATTATATGAAATCGAGATATTTCAACAAAATCAAATGGGGCCCTGGTTTGGTGAAGCAGCTATAGTAGATTGCTTTCCTGTGTTTCAGGACTGCACTCTTATTCATTCTGTCTTGTGCTGTACATCTAGCTAGGCCCAATTAATAGATTACTACGTATTTTTCTTGAGGTAATTAGTGGATTATATGGGTTCCTTTACTGTTCAACTAGAGGTAGTACATGCCCATTGTTTCATTGAGACATGCACAGAGGCACCACTCGAGAGGCGTTTCGCTCCAATGCATTACATGAAAGTCATCAACAATCCATAAACAATCATCTGCTTCTCTTCTTATCATGGGGAGAATCCTATTCTAAACCAACATGGCACTTTTTTGCATCAAACATTAACAAAGCAAAGGAAGGCTATAAATAAAGTAATCCAATATACATACACTGGTAATAAACACCAGGGACCGTTTCTCTGAGCGGCTAAACGCGCATGTTACCTCTACTTTGCATGCTACTCCAGCATGCAGTAGAAAAAGGGGGGAAAGGATAGTGAAAGAAGAAAAGGAGTGAAGCTTCCATGCCTAGGTGAGCTGATAAGTGACATGCACATGGAAGGAGTTGTTAAGTCCAGGCCTAAGCATGCTTTAACAAACCCTAATCCCCCACTAATAAGATAGATTAACGCTGCTACCATTGACAAGCCAATGAGTTATCCTTAATTAAGCGATCACTGTCTGCACAAAAGGTGCATCATGGATTACTTATTGTTAGCTCCATGCATGCAGCTAGCGAGCTACGCAAGTTAGTTATGCTGCTGAGAGGAGTTCACGTTCACCATCCTGTTAGGGTATTAGGGTGAGTGATCCACCCACTCACCATAAACAAATTTACACATAAAAATTTACAGAAGTAAATCAGAAGCAACAGTCGCACTTGCAAATTACCTTTTAATAAGTCAAAAAAGCAAAAAGGGGCATGTTCTTATAAATGTTATCATCACTTTTGACCTACAAAACCTGCCAACTTTACAAATCCTCTGAATGTAAGTTGATTGAACGAGTTTCATATGTCAAATTTGGTTAACTCTATTTCTAGTGAAGAACAACTGAACAAGTTCAGAAGACAGTGCATAAGTAGTTTGATGACTCCGAAGCACCTGTATCTGTTCCTGCTACTGCTAGTACTCCATATTTTAGTCGAATTCTTTGACCAGTTTGATAATCATAGTGTCTTTTCTGCTTGCCATAATTTGCTTTCCTCATTCATCAATCATTCTGATCGTGCACCTCCCTCCTCTCATGGACAGGAAAGTATATTTTCCTTCATCACAAGAAAAGCAAAGCAGAGAGGAGAGAGGAGGAGGCAACTCGACAGTGCAGTCAAACAGAAAGCCCATTCGATCCCTTTCTCCACTGTCCTCTCCAATGTAAGGTCCATTTCTCCCTGCTCCAAAATACAAATGTACACATGCTTGCTGCTGCATGGTCCAGAAGGTTTGCACACATTTATAAACATTGGTCCAGTAATTTACTGCTAATTCACTTGTTTATCAGCCCCAACATACCTCGGAAGCCGTGCAAGTGCGTTTTGCAGTCCCCCACAAACATGCCTCCCATTCTCTCTGTCCCCATAAGGCCACAACCATTGTTAAAACCATCAACTTTCTCCACCTCTTCAGTCTTCATCCTTTATATATAAGCAAACAACTCTTTCTTCTTCTACTCCTCATCACTGTCCCTCTCCTGCTTGCTTCTTTCTGCTCCAGCTAAGCTCTTCCTATCTGGAAGAACAGCTTTGCAATCTTGCTATCTCTCCTAAGCTCAAATGGAGCTCAGTGGTAGCTGTAGAAGTATTGGCTGGCCAATGTGTGGAGGAGATACAGGTGAGGAGCCTGAAGGGAAGCCTCACAGATAGGCTTGGGAGAGTGTCCGTTTGGCTCCCACTGCTGGCTAAGCTCTCTGCTTGCTCCATGAGCTGAGCATGAGGAGGAAGATGCAGATGGTGTGAGCTTGTGGGGAATTGAGGCTTCATGGTCCGAGATATATATATCTCTCTCTAGGTATCTCAAATTAGTAGCTACTTACTAATTAGTCTTCCTAGTTAGATTATTTCTTTTCCTTTTATTTAGTTTCTTCTTCTTCTTCTTCTTCTTCTTCTTCCTTGTTTTTCTTTTTTTGGTTTCTTGAGAAGCTCTAAGATGAGGGGCTTCTTAGCTAGAGGCTTGGGGTTCTACCTGGTTTCAGATCTTGATGCCTTCATGGTCTTCTAAGTAATGCAATAAACACTAGTGTTGGAGGTAGCCTCAAGCTTGGAATGAATCGAGTTACAATTCATTGTAATGCATCTATAATCTCTGTGTTTTTGCATATGTTATCTGCTGCTGCAACTTAACACTCCAATGTACTAGCTTTTATGCTGCTCTTGATGACGTGGTACGAGTAATATACAATCATGTGGTAATTTGATTTATTTATTTTATTTTTTGCAAGAAGACCATACCAAATTTCTTTCAGAAAAAAAGCCCATCCAAAATTCGTCTGCAGAAATGCAGAAGCATGTGGATAACGCTCTACACTTGCGGACAAAAGTGATAGTATTAGTTTTAATCCTTCAAACAATTCTAATGAAAATCTATGTTAACAGGTGTACAGCATTAGGCTGAAAAATGCAGTTGTACAGCATCAAATGCAGCGAAATGCAGGTTTTGTAGTCGGGACAAAAGCTGTGAAGTCTTTCTGGTCACCACCAGTTTTAGGTTGCTAATCCCAGAGGGAGTAAACTATTTCAACGTGACAGAGCAATTGAGAGCGAGAGAAAGTACACCAGAGTAGCTTAAAAATTGTTACAGTTTGGCCACAGCAAGGCGTCAGAACCGTTAAGTTCTCTGAAGTCTGAAGCGCCCCAAACGGTGAAGTGAGTGGAGTACTCCTACATGCAATCTCTGCATCATCATCAAATGCGTGCAACGCAATCCATCTCTGCACCAAAACGCACCGATGCTTCGGTAGATCACGCACACTGCCGTTACACTGTTACGCGAGAGCCTTGTGTAGGAGCAGCAAACTAGACTGGCAACATAGAGGCGGATTCAGAGTCAGAGCGTAGTAGTAGTACTGGCACTACGAGGCTTAGGCTAGGCAGGGGCGCTGGGAGGCAAAGGCAAACGCAGCGTGGGAGTAGAGTAGAGAGGGCTGTGGGGTGGCGTGCCGTTGTCCTGGCTTGCCTCCCCCTCCAAGCTCTGGCTGTTAATGGTGCAGGGAATATTCAGCGGCTGCTGCGCAGGCAGTGGTCGTCGAATGCATGCACTGCAGCGCCCTGTGCTGTGTTGTGCTCTCGTATGGCCCCCTGGCTGCCTCCTGCATCCATCCTCTCTCCTCTAGCTCTAGCCCTCCTGCCCTGCGCTGCCTGCCTGCCTGCCGCTTTCGCTTTTGCCTTTAGCTGCTGTGACACCACTCCGCCTCTCTCTTGCCCGCCCGGTTGCTGGTGGTGTTGGTGGTGGTGGAGTGGTGGAGCGGTGGATGCGAGCGAGCGCAACAACAGCGAGCCAGCCAAGCTAGCCACTGATCTCGTTATCCTCGTCCTGTTGCTATCTTGTGTGGCGTTTTGGACGATTCTGGATACGGGGTTTTCACCTCCGAAACCAAGGGGGCCGGGGCAGTGGAATTGTCATTTGTCAATCACGGCGCTTTTCTTGGCACCCATTGTATGTAATACGGAAGGTCATTTTGGTTTGAAGCCAAACCAAAATGATTGACACTTTGAATAGTATTTTGATAGTGTTTGGTTTGCTATCAATAGCACATAGAAAGTTACCAAAATTTTGGTAGTACCAATATTTTGCTATGGTAGCAAACCAAGCACACCCTAATGCCAAAATGTACCCTACTAAGGGCTCCTTTGATTTATAGAAAAAGTGTAGGAAATTTGAAGGATTTCAATCCTATGGAAAAATTTCCCATGAAAGCCTTTAAAACAAAGGATTGAATCCTATACTATCCTTTAAAATTCCTATGTAATGGGTAATCCTATAGAGATTTTGGAGGAAAGTTAGCAAGAGGTCCTTTAAGTCTCTTATCCGATTCCTGCGTTTTTCTTATGGTCCAATCAAACGGTCATTCCTGTGTTTTTCCTGTATTTTCCAATCCTCTGTTTTACACCTGCATTCCTGTCGGAATCATGTGTTTTTTCTATTCCTGCGTTTTTCCATTCATGCGATTCAAAGGGGCCCTAAATTGTTGGAATTTTGAATAGTAGTTTGGTTTGCTACCAAAATATGCCAATAAGACATATAAGTTGCCAAAACATTTGGTACTACCAAAAATTATCTATAATTTGGTATTGTCAATATTTTGGTATGGTAGCAAATCAAATAAGCCCGGAATTTCCTTTTAAATCCTTCATAGTAGGTAGGATTAGACTTTTTTTATTGAGAGATTACAGTGTAGTGTATCGCGATTATTTTCGTTTTGTGTTGTTCGAAAACAAAACGAATCGATGCCACCTCCGTTTTAAAATATAACAGTTACTCTAATTCAAATGTAGTAGTCTTTCAGTATATAATAATTTGTTTCCACCTTTATTCGATTCGGTTTCGTTTTCTTTTAAAAAAAAACGGTAGCCTCGATTTGACCATTTTTCCGACAGTGTCTTCGTCCCGACATGGCTGGCATTCCGCAGACAACCCGGCGCGACGACGAGGCGATCGAATCGATGGATCGTGCGGTGACAAGCGTTCGTCCGTGGGGTTGGATTTTAGCGTTTCCCCTTGTCGAATTTCCATGGATGCGTGCGTGATCTTGACATGTTGATCGACGCCGCGGGCTGCCAAAGCCAAAGCTGGTGTGTAGATGTGCCGATCGATGAGGAAACCCATAGCATATGGCACGGACGGCGGATCGACGGACGGATGGATGGATGGATTGACGTTTGACACCACTAACTCACGGAGCGACGGGTAGTACAGTACAGTAGGGGCCTCCTCCTCGTCCCCGATTCTTCTTCGTGATCCGTGCACAGTGCACGATGCCCTGCACGACGCTACGCGACGATGCCCTCGAGACGCATCGCGCTCGATCGATCGCTGCAACGAGCAACTACTACAGATCACGTCTTATGTAGCTGCGTGGCACTGTGCATACATATATATACGACTACGACTACCATATGGAAACGAATCAACGAACGACTTCACTGTGTGTGGAGGTGGCATCAATAGTACTTGTAGTAGTGCTGCATGCGATGCAAGACAGAGGCGCATCAGGGAGAGACGTGCAGGGTGTAGCGTAGCATAGTGTATGCCACTGTACATGCGACTAGGAGTAGCAGTACATCGCCAAAAACCTGCGATCAGAAAGGACGCTAGTATCACAATTTTGATGTCGTTCGTACCGGCTCTCAAATTTGAACGTACGCTGATGCCCTGACAGAGAATATCAGAAATTGTATGCAGCAATAGTAGAAAATTTACATTCACTTCCTGTAGAAAAAAAGTATTTCCTTTCATGTTACTTATCATCTCATGGATCGTCCTTTCAGTAATACACTACTCCTTGAAAAAAACATCTCGGCGTACCAAAAATTTAAACTTAAAATTTTGATATCTCGAGTTATTAAGTAACAAGAGGTATTAAGTTTTACTGCATAATAAAATATGTGGTATCTCTCTTGGTATTTTTTCAAAGAAGGTGGAATTAACACTGATAGTACAGTACAAAGACATGAAGTATGATGCACTCCATGCATGCCCGCCCGGAGTTGCTGGCAGTGTACTCCAATTAATCCCATCTCTTTTCCCCGATGGTCCAAGATCAACAAAGACACGCTCTGTGCAATGGGCCAGCCTCTCGTGGGGACAAAGTGCAAAGTAGCTGAAGACAGTTTGATATAGGTTCTTCAGTTCAGTCCCGGGTGTGCACGGCAGTAGTACTAGATATCCTAGTAGTAGTAGAAAGATCATGCGTGCTTGCATGCATGGGTGCAGATCAGATCAGAGCAAGGCCAAATTAACACCCAACGCACGCAGGGGGAGTCAATGGTTTTCCTGAGCACCAGGGCAAAGCCATTAAGAGGAACAGGAGCGAAACCGCAGTGAGTTGCAACAAATGCGTAGCAGCAGCAGCAGGTCGTGCATGGGCATGCAACGCGGCCTCCGGCCTCGGCATCTCGGGTCTCAGTTGAGCTAGCAGACGAGCAGCAGCTGGCCGCTATGGCTCACGGAAACGAAGGCTTTTACGTTATTACAGAAGTTTGCAGGAACATGAAGGGGATAGTAGCTTTGACTTGGCAGACCGTGCAGTACCCATGCAGTTGTGCACAAGGCTCTTGTACATGCCACGAGCACGTGAATTGTTACGAGAAGGAAATGTGTTTTGGGGTTCCATTATAATGCGTGACGAGGACAAGGCATTGATGGGTGGTGGCGCTGCGTAAAGCGGGTGCCGTACCCTGCTGCGAGCAACGAGTAAAAAAAAAGAGGCAGAGGCAGAGGCAGGCAGCAAGGATGGGACGCCGGAGTCAGTAGTGGCAGGCGGACAAGACGTGAGATCCGGTAGATGCTGCTGCCGCTGCCTCCGCGCTCACAGTCACAGTAGTGGTGTGCCGCGCGACGGGACGGGACGTGACACCGCGCGCGCTGCGCCGTTGCGCGCGGCGGCGGCGGCGTCGCCTCCGTAGCCATACGCGCGCGCGTGCGTGCGTGCGGCTGCGCCGTGCCACCCGCGCAGAATTGATGGGTGGGTCGGCGGCTGCGGCTCACCCCGTCGGGGCGTAGAGTATTGGGCATGCGACCGCGACCGGCACGCGCGCTCGCGTTTCGGCGGGGTGCGTGATGCGTCGGCGTGCAGTTACGAGTTTGCCTACCGCTGCGGCGCACGTACCGCGCGCGTGGCTCGCTTCATGGGAGTGGGACTCGCCGTGGGACCGCGAGTTCGTGTCGATGCATACGGCCTCTTCTCTTCACAATGCGCGTGAGAGACGCACGCAGAAATGCGGGAGTAGTAGTTTGTTTGATGCAATTTTGCAGCTCTTCGTCAGTGAACGTACATGAAGTTTAATTTTGAAATTAGTTCCAACCAAGTCGTTGTAGTATAGTGGTGAGTATTCCCGCCTGTCACGCGGGTGACCCGGGTTCGATCCCCGGCAACGGCGTAATCTTTTTTTCCCCAGTTGATTTGCTTCAATTGCCATTGTCTGCCCTTCTTTTTTCCCACTTGATTTACTTCAATTGCCATTATCTGCCAATATCGGATTTTTCCCCCTTTTTTTGGTTTACTTCAATTGCTAATATGAGCTGATTTGCTTCAATTGCCATTATCTGCCAATATCGGATTTTTTTTCTTTTTTTGGTTTACTTCAATTGCTAATATGAGTTGATTTGCTTCAATTGCCATTATCTGCCAATATTGGATTTTTTTTTCTCTTTTTTTGGTTTACTTCAATTGCCAATATGGAACGCTGATTTTTTTTTTTTTGGTTCGCTTCAATTGCCAATATGGAACGATGAATGCTTGTTTTCTGATTTGCTTCAATGACCAAATTATGGAATGCTGAATGTCCGTTCAGTTTAGCAAAGAACTCATCAGGCATATACAGTCTACTAGCTACGATCATCCACCTGAATGCCTGCACACACAGCAGTGGTCAATGCAACAAAGACGACATTTTCTTGTCTTTTCATTACAACATTTTATACTCCTGCTGCTGCTCTAGATTCAATTCTGACATTTATTTTGCCAGGCAAAAGGGACGCATAACACCAACACGCACGTAAAAGAACAACAGCCCACGCGCGGTTCGCATTCTCGTCCATCTGAGACAATCAAACAATCTTTTTAAATAATACATTTTCTCAGTCTCAGACACCAACGGCGACGCAGAAACAATTTCTTCTATACCTGGTATTCCAAAAAAAGAAAAAAAAGTTCTATGCGACTATGCCTAAGCAATCTAGATATGACACTATTACCAAAATAAATAAAAGAAGAAAAAAATGCATTATCTACATGGACCAGGCAACAGTCAGCAAAAGCTGAGCGAATTGTAAGTCTACCTCCTGAGAGAACAAAGCATGGAACTTTGGCACAAAACCAATGCACCATCTCCTCACGCCATTACATACTCCTTCCAAGTGGATCTCCATGTTGCCATGCAGCTCCGTTGCCACCACAAACTGTAGGGAGGTGTCGTCGTCGCCACCGTATTTGCCATCGAAAAGCTCAATGTCATCAGCTATACGGCCTGACCGAGCTGTGCAGCGCAAATCAATGCCTCCGGGAGGCAGCCTGAGCGGCTGGAGCTCAACAGTGGCCTCGACGCCTTTCAGAATCCTGGCGAGCTTCAGGCGCATCATTGGAGTAGAGTGCTTGCCACAAGGTAGAATGGACAGCTCATTGACTCTGGACCAATCGTGCCGATATATACTAGGATGTTCTACTACTCCTTGGATCAGCTCACGGTAACTGTCAATGCCATTACCCGTTCTCTTCATCTTCAGGTTGAACTCGAGCAAGATTTCAGGATTGGTATGAATGGCTCTCCGAGGGCTCAATGTTGGCAGCCGCAAAACACCCTGCAGAGTAAAGCAATATGGCCATATAGAGCTTTCATCATTTCCGCTTAGAGAAGAAGTCCTGAAAAGAAATGTGGAAGAGATGGAGTGCATACATGTCGTGATACGACGGTGAAAGGGTGGCCTATTTCTCTTTTGAAAATGTAATTGCGCCATCCATCACGTAAGTCCCTAATCGCGACGAATCCGGATATGTCGAGTTTGCAGGAATGAAGAGAATCAGCTACAATGATCTCGAGGGTGTAAACTTGCAAGATGCTGCTGGGTGCACAAGTACACCACTCCAAACAAACAAGTCTAGGATGCAGATTCCTCTTAGGTTGCAACGTTGCTGGATTCAAAGAATTACTTAATTAGCCTGGATTATGATATGCAACATATGAAAAATACAAATCAGGCCAAAGCAAACAATAACCAGTACTCAGACCTTTGTCTTACAGAAAAGAATGTATGATTTGG
This sequence comes from Oryza meridionalis, assembly GCA_000338895.3. NCBI lineage: Eukaryota > Viridiplantae > Streptophyta > Magnoliopsida > Poales > Poaceae > Oryza > Oryza meridionalis. The sequence goes on from CM002528.2 coordinate 27,840,246, forward strand.
AGAAAAAGTCTGACACAAGTGAATCTGTCTAGTTATTTGAATTGCAAAGTTGGCTCCTAGCGAAGCCCCAAGCAGTAACCGAATTCCTCAAGTGACATAACACATGGCCTGATGGTTAAGGAAAAGTGCCCTTTTCATTTTTTGAGTGTTAAAATATATGTTCATTTCCCCCTCTATAACACTACATCAAGGTTGGCACACTGATAATTATTGCTTGCAATGAACACAAAAGAAAGCTGCCTATTCATATGGTAAACCGGCTACTACTGCTGATTAACATGTGTAGCCTTTCTACCTATATTATAAGGATTGGTAGGAGTTTTCTATGTGACCACAATCCATTTTGCTATATAGAGTATGGTGATTAAGTCCAGTACCAATATATACTGTATTAGTCCTACTGATCAGTGATCACCACTTTTCTACACAAGATAACAAGAAATCAGTATATATGTGTAAATATTAGTGCTCATGGAGAAGCAGTTCAGATTGATATAAGATGTGCACTTACATTCCGATTTGTCGGACAAGGTCCAGTAGTATAATAACACCGCATATGGCTCATCCGTTGGGAGCTCTGCTTTCTTAGTGCTCCTGCTGCCTGGGTTACACATGAAATAATTCGAACCAATTTTTGGTTCCTGCACTGGTTGTATGATTGGCTCCATGACCAGCTTAAGCTGCTCCTTGCGCCACTCTTCCCTCTTCTGAATTTCCTCCTCAGTTGGAAACTTGGGCACATATGGCTCTGAAACCATCACCCAATCAGATTCCTCAGGAGATTCAAACAACAAGCTGTATTCACCTTCTCCTTCCCCTCCCCCTGATAGTGTCCCAGGTAGGGATAACGCAGTAAGCCTCAACTCCTCGTTTTCTTGCTGCTTCTGCTGATACAGAAGTCCCTGATCTTCCTCTGCTTCTAATGCAAAGATGGCACTGAGTCCAAAATCATGCCCTTGCCAGTCTGTCCTTGCGGCATTTAGCCGGCAAAGCTTCCTATTGAGCTGAAGAAGCAAACATGAACATGATATTGGGTTGTTATCATCAATCTTTCATTCTAGAACTTGGTGTGTCCAGTTCTCTGCTGAGGTGTAGGATGGGAATGCGCAGCTGTTGTCATCATCTCCGCAATGGATGCTCACCGTGATTCCACTCAACCCAGTAAGAACGATGCCGTCGTTGAGCCGCATTGCTAGATTGTCCTCCAGGAACTTCAAACTCAAAATCTGATCCACCTGCGGTGACATCGACACCATTGCCACAGGTCTCAATGCGACTGTCTTGCCTCTTTGCTCTGTGAAGCCATCCATCTTTGGGTCCAAATAGCCTTCCAGAAATCCCACTGCTTGAAGCTCCATCGTCGTCAATGGCAGAACGAACCTGTCATAGCAGGCAAGCCTCCAGCGCATGTCGCGAGGGCATTCTTGTTCCACGAAGCTGCAGCCAACTTCCCCATTGGTGCCCACTGATAGTTCAAACCTTCGGTGCATCGCTTCATCAGGCGATTCCCACTTCATGTCCCCATGGCCTAGAGGAATGCAGGCAAGAGGCTTCATCTCCGGCTCCTCCCTTTCCCTGTCCAACTCTTCTTGCATCCTCCTCTCCTGCTCCTGCTTCTCGTGAAGTATCATCTCTTCTTGCTCCTCTTGCTCATGCATCTTGTAGAGATTCCTGGCCAGATCCTCCAATGCGGCCGTGATGTTGATGAATTCATGGCCGACCCTAGCATACAGCTTCTCCTCCGTCCATTTGGAGGGGATACGGAACCATCGCTCGGAGAAGGCGATGGTGACTGTTGAGCCGTCGGGGGGCAGGACGAACAGCTTGTCATGGAGGCGCACCGCGAGTCTTGCGATCCACATGTTGGTAGTGAGGGCAAGGCGGTCGCCTCCGGCGCCGGGAAGCCGCCTGATGACGGCGACCACCCTCACCGGCGGGGAGCCCGCCGCCGCGACGGCCGCGACCATCTCGGCCTTGCGGGACAGCCCGGACTGCGATGTGCTGAGGCGGAAGCAGGAGAGGGCGCCCACCTGGCCGCCGTCATCTTCCAGCTCTAGGCAACACCCGTCGGCGGCGAGGCGGGCGAGGCGGAGGGGGAACCCGCCCTCTCGCTCGGCGCAGAAGCGACGGGTCTCCCTGTGCGACCACAATGCCTGCCCTCTCTTGGCGGAGAGCTTGATCCTGAAAAGCCGATGGCAATGGCGCGGCGGCGCAGCGTCCCTCTCCTTGCCGTAGATTGGTCTAGCGTACTGCCACTCGTGGAGCACCGGGTCGCCCCCCTCGAACATGACGAACGGGGCGAACAGCTGATCCAATAGATGGAGATGAATCTCCTCCTCTTCCTCCTTTTGATGAGCCGCTTCCTCTTCCAGAAAGATGGGGATGAACAAGCCTCCATGGCTTGTCGCACGTGTGTCTGCTACTACCATTGAATCCGTCTCCGTCGCCGCCTCCGCCGCCGACACGATCATATGGAATTGTTTTTCAGAATCTAAAGCAAAATTAGCCGCCGCCGCCGCGGCTGCGATCTTGACACACTGTCGTTTGCGTCGCCGCCGCAAAACCCTAGAGGCCTAGCCGCGCTTTCGGTCAATAAATTGGTCGCCACGGATCTCTGTATTGTTGGTCAGGTTCGCTCCGATTCGGAAGAAGTCTTCAAAGTTTTAGACCTCCTCCTCCTCTTGATCAGCCGCTTCGTCTTTGAGGCCAATGGAGGTGGCGGAGAAGCTCTCATGGGTTGGCACGCGCGGGCGGACTATCATCTTCTCCATCGCGCCGGCCGCCGCAATGCCGGCGCTGGGGACGACGCCGCGTCGAACCCTAGCCGCTTGCCGCGCGCGGCTTCTGTTAATGCATAATGCCAGCGCGGAATCTCCGGCGGATTTCGGAGGGAGTTTGTATCGATTCACGTAATCGATCGGAGTCTGGACTCTGGACTAGAAGCTGATCATCCTGTTCACTGGAACGGTTCGAGTGTCTCGTTTTCTCTCGGGCCTAATTCAGTTCCCAAATTTTTCTTCAAACTTTTAACTTTTTCATCACATCAAAATTTTTCTACACATATAAACTTTTAATATTTTTTCTTTAAACTTTCAATTTTAGTTAAACTTTCAATTTTAGCGTAGAACTAAACACAACCTCGGATGTACTCCAATATTGGAAGAATTCTCTAGTTACTACTCCTAAAATATAAGTATTGTTTTAAATTTGATATACTCTTCGAGATGCTACTTTGAACAATAACATTTATCTTCGAGATCTGAACCTCAAACCACGCTCATCTCTCACGGTTGACCTTGTCGAGCAGCTAGTCGCCCTGTGGGAAGCGGTCCGGAATGTGCACTTAGACACTGGAGAACCGGATCAGATTGCCTGGAAGTTCACAAGCAACGAGCGCTACACGGCCTCCTCGGCCTACCATGCGCAATGTTGTGGGGCGCCGAGCACAAACTTCAACTCCTTGATTTGGAAAGCCTAGGCACCAGGGAAATGCAAATTTCATGCTTGGTTTATCATCCAGAATAGAGTCTGGACATCAGGTTGCTTGCGATTAGGGGGTGGCAAAATAACGGTTGTTGCTCTTTTTACTGCCGCGAGGCTAAGACGGCACTGCACCTCGTTGCCACTTGTAGATATACTAAGATGATTTGGCACCTTGTCTCTGCATGGGTGGGCTATCAACAGCTGGAGCCGACTGAATGAGAGGAAACCCAGTCTGTCAAACAGTAGTGGGAGAGCCTCGCAAACACTCCTAGTGTCCCAAGAAGGGGGCTTCGATCGCTCATCCTATTAGTCGTCTGGGAAATCTGGAAAGAGAGAAATCGGCGGATCTTTGATCACAAAGAGGTGGCAACGAGTTTTCCGCTAACGAGAATTAAAGAGGAGGTTAGCCTTTGGACTTTAGCAGGGCCCAAACGGTTGCGTGAGTTAATCCCGCATTCTGTATAGTGTACAGCTATAGTGCTTCTCTTTTTCCCTTTGTCCCTTGGGGTTGTATTTTCTCATGTTCAATTCAATGAAAAGGCACTCTAGTGTTGTTTTCCGTTAAAAAAAATAACATTTATAAAAGTAAGGTGTTTATATAAAAAAAATTGCATATATTATGATAGTTTGTTTAAATCTAGTAACACCAATTTTACATGATTGATCTTTTTAATTTTTTTACTATCAATAGTCAAAATTAAAAATATTAAACCTGTCACTATTCAAAAAATATTCAAAAAATATTTTAGAGCGGAGGAAGTATTATGTGCGGCCAGCAGCCAAGGACAAAGACAAAGCATGTTGCAATTCTTGAGTAAAGGGAAAGGAGCAAATAATGTTAGATTCGGAGCTCTATCCATGATCTGCAAAAAAATATATCAAAATCGTCCATATAAATCAACAAATTGATAGCCTTGCTAGGTGGGAAAAGAAGGGATAGCCCTGTAATATGAAGCTCTGAACTTGATCTTGACTTCTTGCTCCTGTAGATTTAGCTGAAACAAACCAAAAATCATGCACTGGACTACTGGAGTAAAAAGGTACTACTAGTAGCCACCATAATTATCGGCGAAAGGGTTGTTTTTTCAGCTTAGCTCAGAAAATTATGAATATCCCGAAACGAAGATGTAACTGAAATCAGGAGCTAAAACTGATTTGTTTTCCCTAGCTGATGAAAGATTTGGTTTCATCCATTGAGATCCGGAGCTATTTTTTTTTTCAGGCTAGCATGTCTTCCTTTCTCAAGCCATCATGGAAACCACCTCACTGGTCACTGCAAAGCCAGCAGGGAGCCAACTCTTCTAGCTTAAGGTATTGTACAACTCTACATTGTACTCCCGATATTGAACAGTGCAAAATGTTGAGCTCAGTGAATACCCAATTTTATTCACATATATACATATACTGATATTGAACAGTGCAAAATGTTGAGCTCAGTGCTTCACTTGTTTTTTTTTTTTGGCAATATTGCTGTGTATGAAATCTGTGTTCAATTTTGCTGTGGTCCATTTTGGCAATAATACGCATACTCAAGGCACTATAACCTCAAGGAATTCATGGAGCAACTGCCATCTGAACTGCACATGTATCAGTTTTAATCAACAAGAAAGAATTTCTCAGGCAAAAAGAAAACATTCAGTTCACTGTTGTATGAGTTCTGGCATGCAAAGCATGTTTGGACAGCATGTCCTGATAGAAAAAAGAACACTGAATTCTGCACGATTCTTCACTGGCTCTTGTTCCATATATGCCGATTTGCAACTTGCAACCAACAATACAGACAGACTACAGACAAAATATATGATTTCTTCCAATTATTCCAATTGACATTACAGACACAATTCCAATTTGTCATACTTACACAACACAAATTTGTCAAGCTCACAAGATTCTACTATACACCATCCAGAATTTCTACCAAAAAATTTGGCACTACACAAACACTTAAATTTGCATGCTCACATGGCAAATTTCTACCAAAAAATGGATTTTTTTTTCCGAACTGTACAGTGCGGAAGCCCTATTGACCAGAACTCCAGAAGTTAATGCCTCGAACCATTGCATTTGCATGTTGGATGTTAGAAGTTCAGGTTCAGATTCTGAAGTTCAGTTTCACTGTAGCTTTGCTGGGACATCTGAAGAGTCTACATATTCAGGAAAAAGAAAGTTCATTACTCCAAGGTGAATCAAGATTCAGTACTTGAGTAACTCAATTGAGTAACTCCGAGGTGAATCAAGATTCAGTACTTGAGTATTGTATGCAAAGATTACACCATGAACTATTAGCTGCAACTCTGATGATTTACTGCTCAAACTGCAAAAAATCAGCTTGCTCTCAGAAACACGGCAGCATGAGTTACAAGGACCTTTGCACATTCCCTGCAATATCCAAACAATCACATTCCTTTTTTTTCCTGAAAACATGCAGTCATTGAGAAGTTCAGAATTCAAATTCATGAAAACAGAAGTTCAGAACTTCGAGATCAGGGAAGGTTCAGAACGCACATAAGCAGCATGGTGCTCAGGGTGCATTCACACAGCAGAGTGCAATTCCATGGCACACCTGCTGCATGGACAAAACTGCGGAGAGCGATCAATCTAGTTCTCTTGTCAACAACACATCGAATAAAATATGTCAAACCAAAAATAACAGGGAAGAATGAAGCTAGAAAGGAACAAATGTGACTTCCCTTCGACAATGAAATGACCAAATAAGCCAAAAGGTAACTTGAACAAATGTGACTTCACATGGCAAGTGATTTATATCCGAAACGGATAGTAGGATTTGGATTTGAACCCGACAAGTTCACAACAATGCTCCAAATGAAGTTTTACCATTCTTTCCATAGCTAAAAGAAATTTAATGTAAACCAGTTAACTGCAAAAACCTCAAATAGCAGAGTTTTAGTTTAGAGGAAGGAATGATCCATATATTATTTGGAACGGCACCATTAGAAAACTACCATTGATCTTTTCATTTGTCAGGAATGGTCCTGTTGCTAGGAACTTTCAAAATAGCTGATAAAAGAATATGGCAGAGCAAATTTTGTGCATTCAGAATTCAGAAATATGCTTGGCAACTAATAGCCAGATGTAGCACTAAAATCACAACATGCCACCAATAACTCATATTAGTAAAAACCCAAAAGATGGCCATATTGTAAAATAATGAGGCATGAGAAAGGTTGAATCTGGATAGCAACAGAAAACCTACCTTTTATTTTAAAGAAACCTAGCATTTTCTTCTCCTTCAACATATTTCCAAAACAGATTATAGCCAAAAAAAAGGCACGCCACAAAAAACACAGGGACATTTGGTACAGGGCTTAATATGTAGCATGCATGATTTAATGGAATGCCATGGCTTTAGAATAAATATCTACATGAAAGAAATTGCAGAAGAACAAACATAGATATATCATATATGAAAGGAAGAGTAGAATTAGTACACCAAAAAGATGACCATCTTGTAAAATAATGAGCCATGAGAAAGGTTGAATCTGGATAAGAATAGAAAGCCTACCTTTTATTTTAAAGAAACCTACAATTTTCTTCTCCTCCAACATATTTCCACACCAGATTGTAGCAAAAAAAAAAAAACGCCACAAAAAACACAGGGACATTTAGTACAGGGTAAGTAATATATACATGATTTAACGGAATGCCATGGCTTTAGAATAAATATCTACACGAAAGAAGTCGCAGAAGAACAAAGATAGATATATCATATATGAAAGGAAGAGTAGAGAAAGAAACGGAATGACCTGAATTTTTTTTTTGTAATATCTGAGTATCCCCAACCATTTTCAGTGAATAAGTGTAAAAGGTACTACATTCTGTCCATAGGACACACTGAAGTCTGAAATTTCATAAAAAATGTTCACCTGCAATATAAGTATTTGCCCAATAGATGCCTCTTATCACTGGTTTCTAATGTTCAGGTGTAAATGGTTGCCTACTTATACTAATTCAAGTGAGATTACCTTCACACCACCGAGCTGACAATGTTAAAAAGGTGAATTTTGGCAAGTCCTTGGCCACTATAAAGACTGCACTCTTCTCCTTCGCCGATGCCTGCACACAGCAACAAAAAACTAATGCGAAATAGCATATATGTCCCCTTAAACTGGCCCTCAGATGTTTGTTACACCTACAAAAGCAGAAACTTGATATTGTCACATGCTCACAGGCATAGCAACAGTGTGAGAGACAATTATTACAGTAAAATAATCAGTGAGAGAGAGAGAGAGAGATGTAATTTTACCATCTATATTTCATCTTGCTCCAGATTCTTATCCAATCCTCAGAAGAACTTGTGAACTTCAGGAGTTTTTTTTTTTTGGTCTAAATGTAAAGCTAATCTGGATGTGATTGTAGAAGATGTTATCTAAATGACTACATCCAGTCAGAACCATATCGCAACTGGTTTGCAGCATTAGGGGTGTCCTAAAAAAAGATGTTCTGATTTTCCTATCATCTGAATGTTCAGCCACATCATCGGTAGCCACTAAATTTTATAAAACAATTTGTTTTATAAAATGTTCTATGCTTGAACAATATAGATACGAAACGGTATATAGCATCTAGTATCATAGATTACATAGCTAGAAGAAAACACACTGCATAACGTTGTGCAGTTTCACGCAGGCATTATCTACATGGACCAGGCAATAGTCAGCAAGAGCTGAGCAAATTGGAAGTCTACCTCCTGAGAGAACAAAGCATGGAACTTTGGCACAAAACCAATGCACCATCTCTGGCTCACACCATTACATACTGCTTCCAAGTGGATCTCCATGTTGCCATGCAGCTCCGTTGCCACCACAAACTGTAGGGAGGTGTCGTCACCACCGTATTTGCCATCAAAAAGCTCAATGTCATCAGCTATACGGCCTGACCGAGCTGTGCATCGCAAATCAATGCCTCCAGGAGGCAGCCTGAGCGGCTGGAGCTCAACAGTGGCCTCGACGCCTTTCGAAATCACGGCGAGCTTCAGGCGCATCATTGGAGTAGAGTTGTTGCCACAAGGTACAATGGACAGCTCATTGACTCTGGACCAATCGCGCCGATATATACTAGGATGTTCTACTACTCCTTGGATCAGATCATGGTAACTGTGAATGCCATTACCTGTTCTCTTCATCTTCAGGTTGAACTCGAGCAAGATTTTAGGATTGGTATGAATGGCTCTCCGAGGGCTCAATGTTGGCAGCTGCAAAACACCCTGCAGAGTAAAGCAATATGCCCATATAGAGCTTTCATCATTTCCGCTTAGAGAATAAGTTGTGAAAAAGATATGTGGAAGAGATGGAGTGCATACATGTTGTGATACGACAGTGAAAGGGTGGTCCATTTCTCTGTTGAAAATGTAATTGCGCCGTCCATCACGTAAGTCCCTAATCGCAACGAAACCGGATATGTTGAGTTTGCAGGAATGAAGAGAATCAGCTACAATGATCTCGAGGGCGTAAACTTGCAACATGCTGCTGGGTGAACAAGTACACCACTCCAAACAAACAAGTCTAGGATACACCTTCCTCTTAGGTTTCAACTTTGCTGGATTCAAAGAGTTACTTAATTAGCCTGGATTATCAAACAAATCGGGCCAAAGCAAACAATAACTAGTATCCAGAACTTTGTCTTAGAGAAAAGAATGCATGATTTGGCGAAGAAGTCTTACACACGTGCATCTGTTTAGTTATTTGAACTGCAAAGTTAAGGCTCCTTAGCAAAGCCCCAAGCAGTAACTGAATTCCTCAAGTTATAAAATACACGGAGAGATGGTTAAGGAAAAGTGCCCGTTTCATTTTTTGAGTGCTAAAATATATGTCTTTCTCCCCTATCTACATCAATGTTCGCACAGTGGCAATTATTACTTGCAATGAAGACAAAAGAAAGTTGCCTGTCCACTTAGTAAACCAGCGACTACTGCTGATTAAGATATGTTGTCTTTTTATCTATGTTACATGAATTGGTGGGAATTTTCTATGTAAGCACTCTATCATGGTAGTTAATTTCAGTACCAATATGTATTGGTCCTACTGATGACCATTTTTTTACCCAGTATAACAACAAATCAGCAAATATGTGTAAATATTAGTGCTCATGGAAATGCAATTCAGATGAATATAGATGTGTACTTACATTCTGATTTGTCGGACAAGGTCCAGTAGTATAGTAACACTGAGTATGGTTCATGCATTGGGAGCTCTGCTTCCCTGGTGCTCCTGCTGCGTGGCTCAGACATGAAATAATTTATACCCCTTCTCGGTTCCTGCACCGGCCGTATGATCGGCGCCATGACCAGCTTAAGCTGCTCCTTGCGCCACTCCTCCCTCTTCCTAATTTCTTCTTCAGTTGGAAACTTTGGTACATATGATTCTGAAACCTTCACCCAATCAGATTCGCCAGGAGATTCAAACAATAAGCTGTACTCAGCTTCTCCTTCCCCTCCCACTGATGGTTCCCCAGATAGGGATAACTCATTAAGCCTAAAGTCCTGGTTTTCTAGCTGTTCTTGGTGATACAGAAGACCCTGCTCTTCCTCTGCTTCTAATGCAAAGATTGCACTGAGTCCCAAATCATGTTCTTCTCTTTCTGTCATTGCGGCATTTAGCCGGCAAAGCTTCCTATTGAGCTGAACAAGCAAACTTGAACACGATATTGGGTTGTTATCATCCACCCTCCATTCTAGAATTTGGTGTGTCCACCTCTCTGCTGAGGTGCAGGGCAGGAATGTGCAGTTGTCGCCATCATCTCCGCTATGGATGCCCACCGTGATTCCACTCCACCCAGTAAGAATGATGCCATCATTGAGCCGTATTGGTACATTGTCTACTAGGAACTTGAAACTCAAAATCTGATCCACCTGTGTGTGTTCTTGCGGCAACACCGATACCATTGCCACAGGTCTCAACGTCTCTATATAGCTTCTTTGTTCTGTGAAGCCAATGGTCTCTGGGTCCGAATAGCCTTCCACAAATCCTACTACTTGAAGCTTCATCGTCGTCAATGGCAGAATAAACCTGCCATCGCAGGCAAGCCTCCGGCGCATGACGCGAGGACATTCCTGCTCCACAAAGTTGCAGCGAACCTCCCCATCAGTGCCCATTGATAGTTTGAACCTTTGGTGCATCGCTTCACAAGGCGATTCCCACTGCATCTCCCCATGGCCTAGAGGGATGCAGGCAAGAGGCATCATCTCCAGCTCCTCCCTTTCCCTGTTCAGCTCTTCTTGCTTCCTCTTCTCCTGCTCTTGTTTCTCCTGAAGCACCATCTTTTTTTGCTCCTCTTGTTCATACATCTGGTAGAGAGTCCTGGCCAGATCCTCCAATGCGGCCGTAATGTTGATGAAATCATGGCCGACCCTAGCATACAACTTCTCCTCCGTCCAATTGGAGGGGACACGGAACCATCGCTCGGAGAAGGCAATGGTGACAGTTGAGCCGTCGGGGGGCAGGACGAAGAGCTTGTCATGGAGGCGCACCACAAGGCTTGCCATCCTCATGTTGGACACGATGGCGAGGCGGTCGCCTCCGGCGACCGGAAACCGCCTAATGACGGCCACAACCCTCACCGGCACAGAATCAGCGGCGGCGAGGGCTACGACCTCCTCCCTCCTGCTCCAAGGCCATGGCCTGGACTCGAAACAGGAGAGGGCACCCACCCGGCCACCGTCCTCTTCCAGCTCCAGGCGAGGAGACCCGTCGGCGGCGAGGCGGGCGAGGCGGATGGGGAATCCGCCGGCGCGCTCGGGGGAGAAGCGAGGGGTCTCCTTGCGCGACCACGTGGCCTGCCCTCTCTTGACGGAGAGCTTCATCGTGAACAGCAGGTGGCAACGACGCGGCGGCGGCGGCGGCGGCGTGGGGTGTCTCGTCTTGGGTGGAGCACATTGCCACTCCTCCAGCTCCGGATCGCCCCCTTCCCACGGGTTGAACGGCGCGAGCAGCTGCTCCAATTGACGGAGATGAATCTCCTCCTCCTTTTCATGAGATGATCTCTCTTTCAGATCGATGGGGATGAACAAGCCATCGCTTGTGGCACGCACGTCTGCTACCTCCATTGAGTCTGCCGGCTGCCGGCGACAGGAGCAAGTTTTCAGAGGCGAAACACGACGACAGGAAAATTCCTTGCCGCCGCGGCTGCAATCCCGACAGGGTCGTCGCGTGCGCCGCCGCCGCCAGCCAAGTAGTAGCAAATCTGGGGGTTACCGCGTCCGCTACCTGAAAACCTAGCGGCCTAGGCGCGTTTTCTGTTAATAAATCACATGCCAGCACGGGGATTAGGCAGGTTCCTGCCGATTCGGAAGAGGAGAGACAGGAAGCGGCAATATTGGTTCGAGTTCTTTAAGGAGTTCGTCGGAACTCGAAGGGGAGGAACGGGGAAACCGTGAGGAGCAATGACTGAAAAATAAGGAAATAAATAAATTTCATACAATTACAGGTAGAAAATTGAGGAAAGATTAAGAAAAATTTGTATCATGTAATTAATTATTAAATATATTTTTTAAAATACTTGAGGTATTTTTTAAGTAGGTAGGCCGTAGGTGTATACTTAAATTAATTTACAGAAAATAAGTGTGGGAATCTTCTGCTGACAAAAATATCTTATCACGGTAACGTTTTTTTCAAACCGTTAAAGTTTGTTTTTCATGCAAAACACTTTATATAAATTTTTAAAAAGTAAAATTTGTCTAACCACGGGTGTTACGGTGTAGGTTGCACAAAATCAAAATAGTTTTAACACGTGACACATTAGAGCATCAATAGTGTATGTCTGTATGATTCTGACTTCTGAGAGGGGTTCTAAAGGTCCACATGATGATACTCTTCATTGGAAACAGAAACGGGACGCATACGATTTTTTCTTCCGATTTTTATACGAACAAACATAACGGCGTAGACGGCATGGGAACCTAACGCACGCGCACGGCGCACGACGCACGCGCATGCGGCAGTCGGGAGCGCTCATGGGCCCTAAAGCCCAATTAACCTCTTTGCATCTGACTTGAGATTATATCTATACTTGACATTATATTAGCACGATCTACCAGATAGTATTTGTCAGGGTTATGAATACCACATACCTAATAGTAGTTGACTAAATCTCGGCAGGACCCACCACATATCATGTCCTATACGGAAGCAACCTTCGGATATAGGAGGAGTTCCGGATAAGGAAAGACAACCAGAGTTCTACATCGAAACGACACGGACTACTCGGATTGTATCCATATTGGTTTCTCTAGTTTTACTTGGACAAGGGGACACCTATGGGTATAAATACAAACCCCCCTAGGAGGAGAGGGAGGAGGATCAACACCCAACACAATCGACATAGAAGCCACAACATAGAAGCCTACATACGCCAAGACACGCCGCCGGATATCGACCTCAGGGATAAGCACGGCTAGTACCCTACGGTGTCTCCGGATACGGTCAGGAGAGACGAAAGCGCTATCTCTGATCTCGCCGAGCACGGATTCGAGGAGGAAGGCTACCCTGTTGTCGACTACGAGTCAAATCGTCAGACCGCCATGTCGACAACAGTTAGATAGGCTACCTCAAATATTGTACTGGTGTGATTATCATGAATAAGAACAATACCGGCTTCGGCCAACGGGATGTAGGGCTATTACCTGACAATTCAGGGATCCGAACCTGTATAAAAATCCCTGGCTTCGTCTCTTTTACCTCACAGTCTCTTTTATCCTAGTACCAACGATTCTCATACCATGCAAATACCAGAATTGCGACATCAAACGTCGACAGTATTCAATCTAACTAAACTTACTATCTTTTCTGAAGGAAAAAAGAAGATATTTTGGGCCTTCTATCTCATGACTGAGAGAGTGGAATGTTTGAAACAAGTTCTACTTTATCACCATGTGACATCAATTAATGTGCTAAGCAACACTATAGTTTGGCTCTAGGACCTCTCTATGTATCCAAACATATGCGAGCTTTGTTTGACATTGGTTGGTATATGAACTTTTTCTACATCCAATTGTGATTGTGGCCATTAGAATCTACTTCCGACTAGGGTTGATGCTATCCCTGTCCAAGGTGCAAGGGACATATATGTATGAGTAATTTGCTTATCCCGCCACATGATAAATTAGCGTTAACTACAATTGCTATATAAGATATAAGTAGGAAGAAGATTGCTTAATATATAATTAGAAAGAAGATTACTTTGGTTGGCTGTGCAAGCATGCCAACGAGAGAGCAGACCAGGACGTCAGGAGCCTGGGCTTTGGATATGGGCTCAGGAGTGGAGTGATCCTTTTCATCGCTAAAAAATGTTAGGAGAGAAACGTTTGATCGTACAAACGTCGTATAAAATAATCATATGTATAGCAGTGCTGCATATATTGGGAACTGCTCAGTGTAGTAGAATCAATGGACATATTACTATGATGGACCCATCTATATATATTAGATAATATTATCTCTTGTTGTCACACTAACAAGAGGTCAACATATGTTCTCTCTTGAAGAATCCGGTACTTTGCTAGAATCGATTGAAAAAAGGATGTGCAGTGTATAGTCCCGGACTCCCGGTGCTTGCTTACTCCTCTCCTCTTAAGACCCCCTTAGAGCAGGTACAATAGCAGGCTAGAAGCCAGCTATAAATATATTTTAAAGAGATAAAGGAAAAGAGAGAAGAGCAGCGGGCTGCAGATCTGTAGCTAGCTGCAGCACGGACTCCAAGATATAATGTGTGTATGGCAGGTGGGACCAGGTATTAATCGTATAGTAAGCAACTATTATATAAATTGGCTGTTACATTGGCTATATATGATATGGAGCTAGCAGTGGGCTATACTATTAAACTTGCTCTTAGATTCAATCAACGCTACAGATGCTCTTATGCTACGAAGTTTCATAAAACCCTATGCCTTGATACATGTGGCACACGGTAAATACTGGTACCTAACTGATTGGTCAAATCATCATCCCTATCCCTTCATACTACCTCCGTCTCATAATAGACGTCGCTTTAACTTTTTACTTACAACGTTTGACTATTCGTTTTATTTAAAAAATTAGTACAAATATAAAAAGAGATAAGTCATACTTAAAGTACTAATATGAATAAAGCAAGTCACAAGTAAAATAAATAATAATTCCAAAATTTTTTGAATAAGATGAATGATCCAACATTATTTAAAAAAAACTAAAATTGACAAGGAATATGGGATGGAGGTAGTACAAACAAAACCAGATGGAGCAACGGGATAGGAGCTTGTCACGCATGTAGCGATTGGCTAGTCAGAGAGTGTGCGTATGGGACATCCGTGGGGGACTGAGATCGGTAACTGCACTGCACCTTACGATGCATGCATACCATTGTGCATATGGGACATCCGTGGGGAATTGAGATCGGTGCAGTTGTAAGTTGTAACTGCGACTGCACCATACAATGCATGCATTTGCAACCATTTATTTTTATGATCAATGGTCCAGATCAGTCGCTACAGTGTTCTCCGTACAGTACCCTAAATAATATTTTATGGTATAATACTTTTGCTGTAGTACCAAGCTAATCCTTACCATTATATTTAGATCCAACGTAGCAGCTACGACTGTTTAAGTTGCAGTCCATGATACTACTGCAGCTGATCCGGATCATCCGGGGGTGATCGACTAATCGCATAGGTGTCAAGCACCTTCCTCGTAATGCACCACTCCAATGATCTAATTAAGATTTTGCTATGGGTATGGTCTATATAGTGTGTTTGGCAACTTAAGATAAACGAGATTAGGAGTTTGAATAAGAGAACCTGGTGAGATTATGGTGGAAATTTGATTTTTAGTTTTAATCTCTTGTTTCATATAAGTGATGGAAATTAGTTGAGAGTTTAGATAGAGGCTAAATTTTAAGCACAAATGGATTGTCAAGATTTGTCTAGAGAGAATGTAAGAGCATCCCCAATAGATTGCCAATTAATGCACTCCCTAATATTCCTAACCAGGATTTAAGGTCGTGAGATATTCTCCCCTCCAGCAGATCAGGTAAACTTCTAATTATTCCTTGCCCTCGTATAGTGACATGGCAGTGAGGCACTCTTATCTGTCCATCTCGTTTTCCTCCTTTCAAGCAAGGCCTTCTTGTCTGTCCTTCTTGTTTTCCTCTTTTATTCCTCCTATGCACCATCTCTCGGTGTGTTGCCCTTCTAATGCACGACGGCATGACGAAGTGGCTTTGGTGCAAGCAGTGGGTAGTGGCAAGGGTGGCTGGAAGAGAAGGTGCAGGAGGATCATGGTGGTCGATAGTGGTGCAATGTCGTAGCTCGGGGTGATGCAAATCCAGCGTGCGACGACACGAATAAGTGGGAATAAGTAACTATTTGCCACTCTTATAAGTGGTTCTGATTTGCCACTGAACCCATATGTCATAGACACATGATGACACATATATCTTAATTGTCATATTTTAAAAGTGGCAAATAGCTAAGTGTCACGAATGAGTGTGGCGGTTGTGGGACAGCAGCGGAGGTGACGATGCCAATTGATGCAGCGGAAACAGGGATTTCCATGCAGCGAGTGATAGTTTCTCAAGGAGGGCAAAAGCCACACGAAGTGAAGCCTTGTTTAGATCCCACACATAAATTTTACACCATGTCACATCGAATGTTTGAACGCCTACATGAAGTATTAAATATAGGCTAAAAATAACTAATTACACATATTGCGACTAATTTGCGAGACGAATCTTTTGAGCCTAATTGCTCCATGATTTGACAATGTATTGCTACAGTAAACATTTGCTAATGACAGATTAATTAGGTTTAATAAATTCGTCTCGCGGTTTATTAATGGATTCTGTTATTAGTTTTTTTATCAGTGCCCGAACACCCCATTGACACCCTATATAATATCCAATGTGACATGTCAAAACTTTACACCCCCCTAGATCTAAACACTCCCTGATTTTAGAACGAAACCCCTACCGCTCAAGTGGTTAACCTTTTGGGTGCTCTAAAATTTTGGGAGCTTTTTTGGCTAAATCCTATTTACCCCCTTAACAACAAAACTTTAGGATTGGGAAATTTAGGGATCCTCTTGGTGATGTTCTAAAAGAGAATTTAATGCCTACTTCAACTCCCTAACCAATACTACCTTTGTCCCTGAATATAATAATCTTTTAGGGTTGGATACTATTATTAAGAAAGTGGGTAGAATTAAATGAGAGAATGTTGTGATTAAATTAGGAGCGAAGGTATGTGAAAAATTGAATGGTGGATAGTTGTAATTGGTTGAAAAAAGAAAGTTGGTGAAGATATTGTTATATTTTAAGATAAATTTTAAAGGTGATTATTATACCTTGAGACGAAGGAAGTATTAAAAAGCAACAGGTTACCCCTAGATTCCCCATCCCTATAAATAAACTCCCATACCCCCTAGCCAAACAAACCTCATTAGCTCCATCTCAAACTCCCGATCCCTCCCTCGCCCGCCTCGCCACCCAAAAAAGCAAACGCCGGAATTGCAATTGCGAAAGCGCTGTGCCAAACGAAATCCTCGAAAGGAAGAGAGATGAAGCCTATGAAGATTATTCCGATGTAATCCCCAGATCTTTTGCTCCTACTCTCTCCGATGATTTCTCGTGTTGATTTCATTCTCCGATACCTCGTGGTTCGATCGTGTGTGCTTCTCCTGCTTGGTTGTTTGGTATACTGATCTGCTGCGGTTTATCTCGTCTTTTCCACTTGTGTTCTGCTGCTCTCTTCTGCATCTGCATTGGCTTAATCATTCCTGAGTTTATCGGTGAGAGAAGCATCTGTACTTGCTTTTTGTTGCGCGCGTGAGATCTGAACAAAATGCTTCTCGGTTTCTCTCTTTGAGAAAAAAACGCAGGAGAAGTGCTTCCTTGTTGGGTTATTCTTCATGTTCGGTTCGATCACGATCAGCTGCATTCTGTGGCATATTTGCGTGACGAGTAAGTTGATTGAGTTTTTCCTTGGACATTTTTTTTCTGCCATGTCTCGTGAGTTCACCTGTGTGAGACCCTCCGCGATCTCTTTGTTGCTGCGACCTGAGATCTGCAGTGCAGGAGCGAGTACCCATCTAGTTATTTCATTCATCGCGGCGTGCTGGATCGTTATTGGAATTTTTCCCCTTCCACTTTTGTTCGATTGGATTCCGGCCAAGTTGTCTCGAGGCAGCCATGCGGCCACGCCCGACTTTGTCCCCCTTTTTGGGTTCGATTTCGTTCGCGTGTGTGTGTGTTTTGGGGTGACTTCGAGTATTCGTGTTTCGTGAGCTCATTGTTGCGTAGCACGCGTTCGATAAAAAAAAATGATGTGCGGCGCCATGCTTGCTTCGTGGTTGAGATCTGAGTTGTTTGATCATCTATGCCATGTCAAGAGCGCTGTGTTTTTTTTTTGGTGTGTGTGTGTGTGTGTGTGTGTTTTGATCTTGTGGTTTTGTGTGTGTGTGTGTGTGTGTTTTGATCTTGTGGTTTTGTGTTTTTGGCTGTGTTGTTTGCTAATACCTTTTGTTCATCGTGCTGCTTGGCAGTTGGCATAGATTTGGCTTAGATCTGTTCCCCTCCAGGCCTTCACGTTTTGTTCATTTTGATCGCGATTAACTAAATTCGTGTGCGGAAACCACCCGCTGATTTGATTACTTGATGATTCGAGGACGTGTGTTGGGCCTGCTAGTCTCTGGTTGATGTGGTATCTTTCAAACTGCTGGGTTAGGCTTTATCTGATTCGGGCCAATTTGACGTTTTATGCCTTTGAACCAATTTATTGTTGTTTGATACTTTTTCTATTTTTTTAGATGTACAGGTTGACTTCGAAATTCATGTGAACTTTGAAATTCGTGTGAACAATTTGACGTTTTATGCCTTTGAACCAATTTATTGCCGTTTGATACCTTTTCAATTTTTTTTAGATGTACAGGTCAACTTCGAAATTCATGTGAACCTTTAAATTCGTGTGAATCTTGTTAAAATTTCAGGTGGAAACTGGATGAGTTAGATTACGAGGACTGGGCCAATCAGAAGCAGCGGGAGGAAGATCAGCTCGCTTTCCCTGAAGAAGATCTGGAACAGAAGGTACGTGACCATATGTGTCAATGCCCTCCTATGCTTAGACTATGGTAATGCAACTGTCATTCATGATGATGCATCAGCATTGGCGACGGTGCTGTAAATCTCTCACCTCACGTGCTATCATTTTCGTACCTTTTTCGTTGATGCTCAATTGTTTCGTACTGCGACCTGTCAGGTTTATTTCTGTGTGGTTGAATTATGGTGAAGGTGAATGAAATTTTACCACAAATTTCAAATGGGTATGCGTCTAAGTTCACAATTTTTCTTGGATGCCAAATTTACTTAATTGTGTATGTGCTGGTCATGTTCTGACTATTCAACATATTATGTTCAGTTTTAAGCATGCAACAAGAAGAACTGATCTACTCCGTATTAATCATCTTATCATGGGAATTAGCTTGATATAATTGAGATTATCACTCAAATAAACAGTGTTTACTACTTAACTGTTTTCGACTTATGGTTATGGGCCAGACATTCTTTATCAGCTCTATTGAAATGCGGGTCGGCTGGGAATGGGATGGGTCCATTACCGGCCCATTTATTGGATTTGTTTTGGGTTTGTTTGCATTGTTTCCTCAGTACTATTGTTTACTACTAGGTTGGATTACTTGGTTCAATGAATTAACATTTTCATTTATACGACTAACCAATTAGCTAACGACATTGCGAGTAACGCCATCTGCAAGTAATGTCTTGCAGCCACTGTTCGTTTTCACACGAGATGAGTTATTTAGATGCAAAGATGATCCCATCTTAGTGATTGATCTGAGCAAAGGCCTGACAAGATGCAAGCTGCGCGCTTACTGCAATAGGCTTCTGAGGGCCGTATCAAGATATTGCACCCGGTATACTGCCGGGAACAAGATCATCCTGCCTTCTCATCATGTCCTAAGCTGTGTCCGCGTCAGCGTCAAGGTCAAGCAGTCGAAGCAGTCGATCTTCTTGGCATTAGACCTATCAAACTTATACTGCATCGGGGTTCTCGTAAATGGTGTTTTCTACGAGCCCCAGAAAAAGGGTGCAAAGAATTGGATGATGGAGGGATCAAGACCTTTACTCATAGGTCGGGGGGTTGGTTATCTGGGTCTTCTGGGTGAGGACAGACCAGCCTTGGAACTGACGGGACACGCGACGACATCATACTTGATGGAATTGTTCAAGCTGGGCACTGACAGACAGGCCATGGGCAAAGCTCTGAAAGCAATTGGCCTATTTGCACTAACTTTCTTAGAGCCTTGCAGACAGACTCGCATGTACCGCAAAATACTGATAGGGGAGGCTTGCCCTTGTCCAAGGGACAGTGACTCATTTTTTCACCAATTGACGAGTGCTTGCTGGGATGACATCACTCGATGGGGGGGGGGGGGGGGGGGGGGGGAAACAGTGCGAAGCATTGCACGATGATTTGATGGAGAAGCACAGCCAGAGCGAGGTCTCGGAAGCTCGACAAAATATTATCATCCTGAACAGCCATGATTGTGCCTATGAGCCTACCTCATATAGGCTCAACTTACCTCCTAGCAGAGGGATTTAGCAGCATATACACAGTGAAAAAAAGAAAAAAAAGAAAAAAAAGAAAAAAAGAAAAAAAGAAAAAAAGAAAAAAAAGAGAAAAAAGAAAAAAAATACCTTTTATTTTGTTACATAATGTACATATTTTTTTCTCTTCTAGAAAAAAGCAAAAGCAAAAATAGAAAGTAAAAAAAAAATCAGAAACCGAATAAAGGGATGAAAGGAACAGGAAGTCAGGAACTCCCTTCTGGATTCTGGTTCTGGCTGGGTTCTTCTTCATGTGCTCCATCGCCGCAAAAGGTACTAACTTGTTTTTAAATTTATCTGTTCTACTAGTATTCATCACTGTTGAAGAAGACAAATCTATAACTCTGATGTTCACAAAATGGTTCAATAACAGGGCATGGCTACGAGAAATCCGAGGGACCCTTTCCACCGCACCCTCTACCGACCGAAACGGCGCTGCGGCTCCCGGAGACCTCGACGGCGGCTGGACCGGCGGCGCAGCAGCTCTTCGGCGGGGTCGACCGACGCGCTCCATCGGCAAGTGCGCTGCTCCTCTTTCCAACTAAGGCGAGTCAACTGCAGAGACTCGAAGAACAGTTGCGGCGCCTCTCCGGCAACCTATCTATGGCAGCTCTAGCGATGCGGCACTACATCGACGATGCGATTGCTAGGACTAGGACATGGGCGTCGTTGGCCCGAGCTGCGGGGACCTCACCCTCGCTGTTTCACCTTCGGTACACCTAACTGGCGAGGCCCATCTCCATTGAGATCCAAGTCGAATTTCCCCAATTTTGTTATTTAAATTCAAATTTTGTTTGAACATTTGTTCAGAATTCTCTATAGAATTACGAAATTTCGTAAATATCCCAATTTCGATTATCCTAGAAAATTCACCCCCTCAGGTAGATTGCCCTTCAAAGGCTGTCTAATTCGTTATAAACAAGAGACAATTCTCTTTGTGCAAGCCTATAAGACCAGGAAGCCTTTCAAGTATACCGAGTCCTCTTACAGTGTTCAGTTTGTGCACTTCTTGTTACTTTTCAAGTATACTTAGTACTGTTACACTTTCAGTTTGTGCAGTTCTTGTTAGGTAAATAAAAAGTCCTTAGAGCTAAGATAAGCTACTTGAAACAAGTCCAGTCATCAATGATATGAAGTCCAGTAATTCACTGGGGACCTGTTTTAAGATTCATGCTTTCAGGCTTTCTATATTTTTTTTGGTCGTTAGCTCTTGCACTTGTTTGTCAATACTTTCAGCTAATCATAGTGTTTGAGTTTGCTGATTTGAACAGATGGTCAGAGAAAACATGAATTATATCATTTGATGTCCAAAAAGGGACTGAAGTACAACATAATGTCCCGTCCAGCTTATAAATTTGAATTGGATCTCAATTTTTTTCCAGGTTGCCAAACAGGCCACTGACATGGTTCTAGCTGATGACAATTTTAACTGATGACAGGTTAACAAGTCTGTTTTGGGTATTCCTGAGGTAACTTGTTCAACTTCGATGGGTGAACCTCGTCACAGACGGCCCGGCCCCATTGCAACTGCTTTAGGTTTTCATCCTCCTGATAAAGACATCATGAAGCACCACCTAGAAAGAGTGACGACTAGCTAATTACTCACTGGATTTTGTTTACTTGACTGGTAATGATCTTTTTGGTTTTCTATCAGTTATAGCTTAGGATTCATTAGGCCTTACATTTTCGTAATCATGACTTCATGAGCTATACATAGTTGCAGGTCATTGGCCTTTATGTTGGATTGTCACAGTGGTCATCATGGATCTCTCAAACTGAGGCCAGTGCTCTACTTGGAACAACTTCACAGTTGCGCCTTTCTACTTTCAGTGTCGTTCAAACTTTACTTCTTGTCCCTGCAATATACATGTGTATGACTTCATTTGTTTTAGAGGATGCATTTGTAAGATCTTTATGATGCAATATATCATATGTGGATAATACTTTGATAGGTTTGCTTATGTACCTTTATTATTCTTGACTATTGCAACCCTGGCCAGATGGTTTTATTTGGGAGCATATCAGCCAACTATGTGACTTGATTGTCAATGTTCCATTCTAGGTTGTTAAATGCATGAATTGTTTTCAGGGTGCTGGGGATGGTATGGATAGTAAGCTTGATGAGAGCTCAGAACTCCTGCTCCTTGATTCTACGCCCTCAAAATTTATTTCCAACGAGTTGATTGTAAGTTTTTTTTTCCATTTACTTCATTTAGTCTATCTGTCCATATGTTTCTAGAATGATCTTTACTTCCATTTAGTTATGATCAACATTCTTAGGTGCAGGTCTGTGTTCATTACCTTATATGGACTTTGAAGTTCGGTCTGAATTCTGATGGCCATTCTGTAAAATCTGTTACTGCTCATGTGGCCCCACCAAGACTTGTAAGTGCTGGAAATACCCTTCTTTTATCATTCATGATTTTGAATTTACACTTTTTGAGTCGTGATACATCTCCTTTATTTGGATTGAGCATATATTTTTCTCACATAAATAGTTTATCCTATTTCAATAAGAAATCAGTTTGAAATTCCCTGAACCAATTTACTGATTGTTACTGATGCACTTGTGCTATGGAAACTAAAGATAGTTAATTATGTGGATCAGTTTTTGCATTTCCATTTATTTCTTGAGGGTGAATATGAGTTCTTGCAGTTTTGTGATTTAGTTAGAATGTGATTTGAGCTGCAGTTGTTATGCTTGTAACCAATGCCTGCACTGAGTTGTAGAAAATGATAAGCATCATACTGAAGCTCTTCTCATGTTTTCAGGTTTTGGTTCATGGACCACCAGAAGCTACTGAGAATTTAAAAATGCATTGTTAAAAAAACTCAGATTTGCATGTTCATGCCCCCTCAGATAGAAGGAACTATTGATGGAACATCAGATTTATCTTCTTACAAGGTTTGTGCAACATCTACGTTGACAGCCAAACTCTTTTTAAGTGTGACAGGCAGTATTGTCTGATGGCTTCAACAGCATGAGGCGAAACTGAATAGTTACCATTTACCACTCACTTTTACTACACTATCACTGTATGATCTATTTCCATATGTGCATAAACCTTTCCACTAACTTTGTAATTCCAGGTACTTCAGGTACAGCTCTTGGAGAAGTTAATGAGCAATGCTCTTTCTAAGAAGGTATGAGCATTGGTTTCCCCCTTCATTATTAATGTGTTTTACCTTCTACTGATGCTAATAAGTCTCCTTGATGTGGACGCTATCGGATGATATAAGCTCGAAGCATATTAAGTTATGAAACTAATGCTTAGCTTGTAAAGTGAGCCAGATTCCCAGGACCACTCATGTTCCAGTAGTAATAATAAGATTATAACGAGAAAAGGCAGAACTTGTTCTATTATTACAAAATGTAAATCCATGTGTATATGAACAACCGAGGTCTTTCCAATACAATTGATTTTCTATTGGTTACTATATGGTCCATTCTGTTGTCCTAGGCAGTTAAATTTATTTGCCAGCACAAGAATCCTTTCATGACAAATTTGGTGTGATCACTAGATACCATAAGCCCATGATTATTGTTTTTGCCCATATGACCTTTCTTTGGCTAATTTGAAACTTCACTTTGTGTTATGAATTAGAAGTAATAAAGCACTAACACTGGCATTTTCTGTAGTTGGGTGATCATGAAAGTGCATGGGTAGATGCAGAAGTTGGAAAACGCATATTACAATCTTACTTTGTTGCCCCCGTCATCAACTCCAGCAGCCCACAAACTTACCGATTATAAGCAATTCCTGGCAAATAAAGGTTTTCATTTTCAAATATGTCAGTACCATGTAATATTGCATTCTTGAACCTACCCATCCTTCATGTTTTAGTGTTGAATGGGCACGGACATTTCCTCTCTTTAGGATTATCCTATGAAGCATAGTGGGATGAAATATGTAAGTAAGACAGAGTATGCCCTGACAGAGTTAGCAACTGTTACTCCTACTCCCATGCAGAACTTCTTGTTGTATGGCTTCTCTTAGCCTAGGAGTACACTTAATATTGTTTGCATAACTTATAATGTTATAGTTGGAACACCAAAGTTGATTAACAGTACTGTTATAGGCAAACTTAGAAGCAGATGTTAACCAGGCTGTAAGCATGACTAAGTATTAGTATGTTTGCTGAAATATGTTTTTAGCACGCTTGCTGGTTTATAAAAGTTCTGCAAAATATATCATGAAAATATGTTAATATTATATGCATGCATAAACGAAGTCCTTCAGAAATATAGCGTGTTCCATACAAAAAAAAAGTTTCTTTGATGCTCATTGGTTGTTTTTTGTGTATAGTCCACACGAGGTAATATTTTGCAGAAACTTTTTCTGCGAAACATATTTTATCATGCACTGCATGTATATATTTCCAAGATCTTTTTATCATAAGTGCAAGATCCGAAGAGTTTGTAGCTCAACATATCCACATTCAATCTAAATCTGTTTGCTGAGCTTTTTTGTAATGATCAGGTGTAGTGGGATAAGAGGCTTCTCCATTCTCATCCTGCAATAATTTCTTCCAGAGATACAGATTATAGAACCTGCTAGAACTCCAATCCCCCCTCGTATCAATACAAATGCAGTACCAAGAGCTTTGCCTAAATGGTCCATTCCAACAAAAGAAGGTTTGACATTGTCATCAATGTGTAACTCAATAGGATAGTTGTTCATACTAATGCATGTGTTTTGCCTCTCAGTCTAGCTGCTCCTGGAGTAGTAGTGGAGACAGATCGTCCAGATTCAAAAAGTTGAAACCCTGAGAAGTTGTTTTTTCTAGTTGGGCATAGCTCAGAGATCAACCTTGTGGTCCTCAGGATTTGATTGGGATAGAACACTTTTATGTAGAAGTTATATTCAGTCACAGGTGAACAACATATTTTACATTCAAGGTAGCTTAGCTTCCTGTGAACATGCTTTAAACTTATTTTTGGAAGTATCTGGTTTCCTACTTCACTGCTTAGTGCTTACAATATCATCCACTATAGACTAACAGTGCACATTTTTCTTTGTAATTGTACAGGGTGAAATTTGCAACTTTGCGTGGTTAAGCTGACAAGTTTGCACGTTACCTTGTCATTGGTGAGTGGTGATCCAGTCATTCAGGTATTCTACAGTTAACTGATGCTTCTAATGCTTTCACAAAGTAGATGGTCGGCGTATGTTTCTGTGGTCTCTTGTTCATGTCATGACTCATGACTGTGTTAGGTCGATGGTAAAACTGCTACTGGTGCTTGCTTTTGTGATACTTGTAATGGAAAACAGGGAGCATGTTGCTCTTCAGTTGAAAACAGAAGAATGCATCTTTTGCTATCTTCCTTCCCAACATGCCACCACAGCACCACCCTATCCCGAGCAGTGCACCTGCTCTTTGTAATTCTCCTGCAAATTATTGCCTTGTGAGATTTCAAGGATTTCTGATATGTCCTCTGGTTTTTGATTAAAATCTATGGCTGTACTGATTTTTGGTTCATTGGTCAACAGTTTTCTCCATTCCTAGCATTTCATTCTAAGCTATGACTGATTACCTAGTACAGCATGTATGCATCTCTGCCATTAAGATCAACATCTTTCCTTTGTTTTGTTCTGACGTCGATCACATTTTTATTAGAAATTGATAATATGCCACTCTGTTCGGGTGCTTTGATAAAATGCCACTCTTTAGATTGCAACTGGTAAAATGTAATTAATTTCGTTGACACGTCTATATTTTGTCAGTTTGAGGATTTTCAGCCAATTTTAATTTCTTTTCACAGTTTATTGAAGTGAAAAGACAAGGTTGCCCTCGACCCTAATTAATGACACCCCTGCTCTAAAACTGGCTGACATTGTGTAGCAATGGGTATTACAGGCACTGAGGTATTTACTTAGTTCGTCACAATAGGTTGTTTTCTACTATTGCTTTCTTTCTTTAATTTCCTGTACAGAAAAATATGTGCCTTTGATTTTTTTTTAAATGTCATTTCCCTTTCAGACTTTCTACTTCATATTTTTTTTGGTCGTTAGCTCTTGCACTTGTCTGTAGGAACGCAAATAGGTTGCCCCACGGGTACCCATCAACCACGCTAGTTCATTTGGTTTACAATTTTCCACCTAATATGAACCACGAAGTGGGAGAAAACACCTTTCTGAATAGAGTGGTGTGGGTCATGGGCTCATGGCCTCATGGGGTACCCATAAGTGAGCAAACTTGCATCCCTACTTGTATGTCAATACTTTCAGCTAGTCATACTGTGAGTTTGTTGATTTGAACAGCATTGGTCAGAGAAAACATGAATTTTTAGATCTTTTAGTGTCCAAACAAGGACTGATATTCTGCAACGCAATGTCCTGTCCAGCTTATAAAGTTTGAATTGGATCCCAGTCATTCTTTTTTCAGGTTTCCAACAGGCCTCTGACATGGTTAGTTGATGACAATTTTAGTACCATAGTTGCTGCAGTTGGTGAAGGAAGATCTATTTACAACAACATGAAAGCTTTCATCAGGTTTGTGATCTCAGATCCTGTTTTTGTTGTTGTTGTCATTTATTTACTTCAACACTTGCATTTATCCCTTCTATTTTCGCAGAAAGAAACAGACTAATGTTTGTTGTCTCATTTGCAATTCACCTACATTTGCATCTCATAGTTGGGAAAGTTATCATATTTTGTGTTTGTTCTGAGGATTCTCGCTGCCTTTCTTCACTTCTAAAGGTTTCAATCCAGCTGATAAAGACATCATGAAGAAACCCCCTAGAAAGTGTGATGATTCGCTGATTACCCCTGGATTTTGTTTCATTATCAGCTAATGATCTTTCTTGTTTTTTTCTTTCTTGTTTTCTATCGGTTAGGGCTTAGGACTCGTTAGGCCTTACATTTTGATACTTATGAGCTATACCTTACTCACAGGTCATTGGCCTTTATGCAGGGATTGCAACTGTGCGCATCTTTGTCATATGGGTACAAACATGGAGATGGTCGCACCCTTGTTAGTTACTGCTCTCAAACTGGGGCCAGTGCTCTACTTGGAACAACTTCACAATTGCGCCTTTCACTGCTGGAGCTAGATTTCACCTTTGATGATCCCTGTGAGTACTTCCGTGGTGGCAAAGTGAAGACAACTCTTTCGCTGTCTTTCCTGGTAGCAATTGAGATGTTTAACTCACTGAATAAGAAATCACATATATAGCTTATCCTTTTTCAATAAGAAATCAGTTTGAAATTCCCTGAATTTATTTACTGATTATTACTGATACCTAGCCAAAAAGGTATCACTGGTGGACTTCCATCGATTTGGGCAGTAGTATATCGCTTTGAACATGTTATTGCCAGGCTTTTATCTGCTGCAGTTGTTCAAGGACAGCATGATATACTGATCTCTCATTTTCCTCGTGAAAACCGTTTAATTTCAAGAGCTCTCGCATAGGTTTCAGTAGATTTGGTTTGGGCATGTACTGACACATATATGATGTGCGTTGCAGGCTTGCAGGACATAAAAGGTTCTCAGTAGATTGTGATTGAAGGGCCCCCTGAGTGAGGACTAGGACAAGATCAATGAGCTTATTCATTCCCAGTTCTGCGTGTTGTAATGACTGCTAGCTGATTGGGAGTTGAAAGAATATGCTCCGTCTGCAAGCTGATTAGAGAATAGAGTTAAACCCAAGAGTCCAGAAAACTATCTGTGCTGATGACAACACTATTTTTATGTGTATATTGTTTGCATACTTGATAGCTGTTCGTTCCTGATGTGTGGACTTTCTTCTTGTTCGAAGCTCTGTACTTCTGCTATTTTATACTACTTAGAAAAAATATAAGGACCCGAAGTGGAATGCCATGAATGAACGAACGAGTATCCAAAGTGTGCACTAGAAGCTCCCTGTGATCAAAGGGCATGTTCAGTTGGTTACCGCTTTTAACTTTACCCAGTTTTGACAAGGCAATAAACTAAACACTTCTCAACCATTGCTACCTTACAAAATTTTGGTATTTTTAAAATCTTCCTCTCTAAAACTCTACCAAAATTTGAAAGAAATATCAAAACAAACAAAATCAACACTACAAATTTTGGTAATGCCAAAATATGCTAAAATTTGATGTTATCAAAATTTGATATAGTTAATTTGAGCAACAAAACGACGTATTTTGTGCAAAAACTTTTTATATGAAAGTTGCTTTAAAATATAAAATATATCTATTTTTCAAGTTTGTAATAATTAAAACTCAATTAATAACGTGTTAATGACTTTCTCATTTTATATGTAATAATTAAAACTCAATTAATAACGTGTTAATGACTTTCTCATTTTACATGTCCGCTTTTAATCTTTATCTTTAGAAGATTCGAAAACTACCAAAGTGAGCCAGCCCCAAAGTGTTTCTGTTGATATATAGCCGCTGCCCGCTGCTTGCCTTGGATGGAATCGTCACCTGTGTAGCAGCAGCAGATAGTATTGGTTGGTAGCAGGGTTGTAAAACCGCCGGTAACCGTGTGGTTACCGCGGGTATGGTAAAAGGAAAATCGCGGTAACCTTCTTAAAATAAATTTAAAACATTATTTAAAATTTTGATAAATTTTACATGGGTTCGTACGGGTTGTCACAGTTACTATGAACCATGTTTACCACCGGGACGCGATAACTCCGGCTCCGGTGGTTTGGGAAACCCTGGTTGATAATTGTTTACGGTGTGACTGAATAAAGTAGAGTTGGAGTTGATCCCCATTTTGTGCATAGATGCCTACTATTATTACCCCCTGGCCACTGCCCATCCATCCCCAGGGAGCAAGGAACTCTTCCATTGCACATCATGCAGCCAGTTACTCTCTCTCCGTTCTAGAATATAAGTTTTAGAGTTGGACATGATTATTAAGAAAGTAGGTAGTAGAAATGAATGGTGGAGAGTTGTGATTGTACGAGTAGTGGAGGTAGATGGGAAAAGTGAATGGTGGAGGATTTGTGATTGGTTGGAAAGAAAATGCTGGTGGGAAAGTTGTTATATTTTGGGATAAATTCTAAGGACTAAAAGTAGTTATATTTTGAGACGGAGGGAGTAGCTTTCATCTCGTTACCATTCTCAACATTTATAATTTTAGCATCACCAAAATTTAATAGAGGCAACAAACTAAACATACAATCACCAAAATACCTTACCAAATTTTGATGATTTTTGAAACTTTCTAGCCTCGAAAACTTCTACCAAAATTTGATAAAATTATGATTATCAAAGTTTGGTAAGGATATTTTTTTTGCAATAAAGTGCGCAAGCCCAAAATCTCTCTGATCCTTCTCATTCTTTGCCTCTGAGGATGATACCGCCGTGAATCAGAAACCACAATCCGACTTCCGGAGAACATCCCAGGCTCTCACACTGTCTCGCGGTCCCCACCTGTCGGCGACCGAGCGATGGAAGCAGCAGCGAGACGGACGGCACGGGGCCCGTCAGGGTGGTCCGTGCCCACCGCCACCCGTGACGTTTGCTCGCCATCGATTGTGCCGGCGGCCGCACCGCCCGGCTCGGCCGGACACGTCTACGGCCCTCCCCGCGCCGTGCGGCCTCTGCCACTCCCCATCGGACGGTCGGCCTCGCTCCGCCCGTGACCGTGTCTTTCGAATTAAAGGGGAGGCTTCCGCCGACCGGGCCCGTCCCAGTACCCGTGCTGATGAGCCGGGGCTCCGATTAAAGGACCATATTTGCACATACCACCCTACACTTTCTCGAAAATTGAGTATTCTTACTAGTACTAGTTTCTTTTGTCGTTCTCATTGAGCATTAGCATGTGATTATTGGCTAATCTCTCATTGTAAACCAAGGATCTGAAGCTTTGAAAAAGATCCAGATTTCCCTCAAAATGAGAAAAAGATCCAGATTTGCAGATGGTTTTCTAATCAACATGGGCATCGTAAGGCGTGCACAGCTCTTCTATAATGATCATGTCCGTACTACTACCACATGTTTAAAAAATGTGTTCCACAAGAGACAACGAAGGAACCATTCCTTGCGGTCCAGACCAGACGGTGATTTAAGTATTAAACCGGGAAAAACCGGCCAGTGAAAAGGGTTTATCAGACAGTCCCTTTGTTCCTAAATATAAGAAATTTTAGCATCATAATATAATAAATTTGGACCTAAATCTGTCCATTTTGAGAACGCCAAAATGAGAGCCCAAGCCTAAAGGAAATACGGGGACTTCTACTATTATTTTATAAGAGAGACAAAGTATTGATATAAACACGTACTTATTTAAGCGTACACATATTGACGTTCTCTAATCACCCCTAAATATTGGACCGATATAATTTAAGATTCACGAAGTTATCATAAAAATCTCGTTATTAATAGGTATGTTGCATATCCTTGAAAAAATAGTTTAGTTATAAATGTAACCACTAATACCAAATCTAGTATACTTAAATACGGTGAATATTTTCCCCAACTAGCTTAGCTCCGTTCACTTTACGTCACACCCTTAGTTTTGGTGATACGTGGCCTGCGTGATTATCTATCGGACCATGCTCTTCAAAAAGTCTCAACTAAATACACAATAATATGCAAAATCCTCATACATAATTTTTTTATAGGTGGCCCCACGCAATCAATTACTCCGAAGAGACACATGCATCGTGTTTACTCCTACCTGGTGCTCACGCTCAAAATTTAGTTACTACTACCTCTGTGCCACAATATAAGAAATTTTGAGTTTCTACTTGTACTGTTTGACCACTCGTCTTATTTAAAAAATTTAGGAATTATTATTTATTTATTTTACTTACTTTATTATCTAAAGTACTTTAAGCACAATTTTTTGTTTTTTATATTTGCATAAATTTTTTAAATAAGATGAGTGGTCAAACAGTGTAAGAAAAACTCAAAATCCCTTATATTATGGGACGGAGGGAGTATGTTATTATCTCTTAAGCTAATGCTGTCAACTTTGGTTGTAGCCGCACATGAAGTTGGACTCAATTGTAATTTTATGCTCTACGAAGGTTCTTTCACCAGTTTTTAATTTTATTCCCTATTTCCAATCTTGCAAGGACCCCCACGTAAAAGTTTGCGAGACACAAAAAAATATTTTCTTTAACTTTCTCCATCCCTTTCACAAATCACACGCACCCCTCTTCCTCATCTTCTTCTCCCTTCTCTCTCGTCTCCTCCCTTCTCTCCTGCTGAGTCCAGTGTCGAATAGCTAGTGGCGCCGGCCGCCATTGCTGGCCCCTGCACGCGCCGCTCCCCCCTGTGCCACGGCCGTCGCCGCCGGCGTGAAGTGCACCTCGCCCCCGCCACTCTGCGCGCACCCCCTTCGCCTTGCTCCGCCCGCCGCCGCCGCCGCCGCCGACGCCGAGGTCGCTGCCGGTGCCCCCGCGCGTGCCCTAGCCACTCCCCCTGCCGCCTCTGCCTCCACATTGCCCCGCCCGCAGCTGACGGAGTCGCCGCCGTCGCCCCCCGCGCATCTGGCATCCAAGGCCTCCCACCCTCCACCGACGTCGCTCCGCTGCGCGGGGACCCTCCGGAGCTGTGGCCATAGGCTCGGCGAGGGCGCTCTTGGTTGGACGAGCTCGTTGGTGCCCTGATCTGCTCAGTGGCGGTGTGGGGAGGCACGACAAGATCCCCGCCGGCCGGATCAGGTGGAGATTGATTAGATCTTTTGGTTGGCATCCGCGGTTGTTGGCCCACTCGGTGCTAGTCTTGGTACGCTGCCTCGAAGCCTTGCTGCGGCCATGGTTTTGGCGTGAGAAGCTCGGTGGAAGATGTGGAAAGGGATCCTCAGCAAGCTGCCCCGGAAGACCTCGGCGTCTGGGAGGGGCGCCGACCTCGACTCCGGCCAGTGCAGCAATGGCGCTGGGAATGGGAACCCGATACAGCGCACCAGCAGCTGCGGCAGCATCCCATCTGGCCGCTCCACTTCCACCATCAAGCGCATGTCATCCGCCATCTTCCCGTCCAGCGTCGTGGCTGGCATTGAGCCACTTGTCTCGTTCAAGGATGTCCCCAACTCGGAGAAGCAGAATCTGTTCGTCAGCAAGCTGAATCTGTGCTGTGCTGTCTTTGACTTCTCGGATCCGAACAAGAGCTCGGCGGAGAAGGATATCAAGAGGCAGACGTTGTTGGATCTCATAGATTACGTGGATTCCAGCAGTTCCCGTTTCTCCGAGGCGGTGATTGCTGCTAGCTCTAGGATGTTTGCTGTCAACTTGTTCCGGGTGTTTCCTCCAAATTACAGGTCCGGTTCATCTGGCGGCGGCGAGGGTGAAGAGGAGGAGCCAATGTTTGAGCCTGCATGGTGCCATCTGCAGCTTGTTTATGAGCTGCTACTGAAATTTATTGGATCCTCGTCCCTCGATGCAAAGGTAGGGAAAAAGTACTTTGATCACTCCTTCATTGTGAAACTGCTGAATCTTCTTGATTCAGAGGATCCAAGGGAAAGGGATTGCTTGAAAACTATTCTGCACAGGATTTATGGGAAGTTCATGGTTCACCGTCCTTTTATCCGGAAAGCAGTAAGCAATATATTCTACCACTTTGTGTTTGAGACTGACCGGCATAACGGAATTGCTGAGCTGCTGGAGGTATTTGGCAGTGTTATTAGTGGCTTTGCGTTGCCTCTGAAGGAAGAACACAAAATCTTTCTTTGGAGAGTTTTGGTTCCTTTACACAAACCAAAATCAGTTGGTGTGTATCTCCAGCAGTTGACATATTGTGTGACACAGTTCATAGAAAAGGATCCCAAGCTTGCTAGCTCAGTAATTATTGGTTTGCTAAGATATTGGCCAATAACAAATAGTCAGAAGGAGGTGATGTTTCTGAGTGAGATTGAAGAGATCTTGGAGACAATCAGCACGGCGGAATTCCAGAAATGTATGGTACCTTTGTTTAGGCGGATTGCTCAATGCATCAAGAGCTCTCACTTCCAGGTAACTTGCCCAAATAAATATAACCTATCGATGTTTATTTTCTGTTTTTGCCGCTATGCATTTCCCTCACCTAAGAAAAATAATATATAGGTGGTAAAAATAATATATCGGAGTACTACATATGAAAGTAGCTGTGGCCCTGTTTGATTGATCAATTGCCACGCTGATGAATTACTATACTAGTCGCTAACTCTACCGCTTCACCTAGACATTTTATTATATAGGTGGTAAAATTTTATGTAAACATCACTCAGTTGGAATGGATCATGATCGTAAAGCTTACATGGTATATAGAGTTTTTTTGGTTGCATCATTTATGTAAGGTATGAAAGCATTACCTGTTGACTTGCCAAATGGATGAGATAATAGATGTCTGATGGTCCGAAATAAATGTGGACAACAATAGTGGGCCATTATGTTATCAACTAATCATGCTTTGGGCATGGGGTTGCTCTGTACTGTTAATATCACAAATGTGAGATATTTGGACCAGCATTAAGAATTGAAGACATTTGTCTGCCATGACAGACTAATGCTTTTTATCCAAGTAATTGCCTCAACGAGATGGGTTTTTTCAGGTTGCTGAACGGGCGCTTTTCATATGGAACAACGATAACGTTATTAGCTTGATTGCGCAAAACCGCCAAATGATCATGCCTACCATTGTTCCAGCATTGGAACATAATAGCCAGAATCATTGGAACCAAGCTGTCCTGAATCTCACAGATAATGTAAAGAAGATGTTTTCTGAGATGGATGACGTGCTCTTTTCGGCGTGCCTGGTCAAGTACAAGGAGGACGAAGAAAGGCAAGCTTCACTGGAATCAAAGAGGAGGTTAACATGGGAGAAGCTAGAATCAGCTGCTTCTTTCCAGCCAGTGACGGGCCATACAGCCGTCCTGGTAGGCCGCCAACCCTCAGCAAATTTGATTGCCACCCTTATTTAGCATGTGTTCAGTGGAGGTGAAAAATTAGCATGTGTTCAGTGAAGGTGAAAATGGGGTTCTTCACTTTCTGGTGATGCTCACCAACTGAACGACTTCAGACTTCACTATTTTTCCCTTATTTCTTTTTTGTCTGTATTAGTAAGCAGTGTTGTAAGTTGTAACTATTTTCGTATGTTTATGCTCTGAAGGCAAGCATGTATCGAGTGCTTAAACTCCTTACCTGTATCTTTGCCTGTTTTTTTATGAGCAATTTCCTACGCCTAAACTCACTCTTCTTCTGGTCATGGTTGCTCAGGCAACTTCTAATACGTTGATTCAGTTTGGTAGTATCTCCTAATGTGGTATTCTTACAACCTAAAAGGGCATCTGGTGTGCTTGCAAATAAAAATTGTAAGATGATCTACGTAATGACCCTTGTTGATTTACATGCCATAAAGCTTCCAGTGTGGCATTTAGCTATTTAGCTTTGGAGAAGATTTGTTAGTTTACTTGGCTACTTGTGTTTTCTTACTGCCAAAATGTGATCATTCAATGTCTTGTGTATTTGAATATAAATACTTCACTTGAAATTACTGATATGCAAAAGAAGAATTTGCAAGATAAGAACATGAAAAAGCCTAAATGTGATCATTCAATGTCTTCTGTATTTGAATATAAATTCTTCACTTGAATTTCCTGAGATGCAAAAAATGAAAAAAAAAATTCCGTTGCCGGGACTCGAACCCGGGTCTCTCGGGTGAGAGCCGAGTATCCTAACCAGCTAGACTACAACGGATTATTGAGCGTCGTTTCATGTATAGTTATATTCACTAAATTACTTCACAAACAACTCCGTAAAAGCTATTTTTCTACC
This sequence comes from Oryza meridionalis, assembly GCA_000338895.3. Lineage (NCBI taxonomy): Eukaryota > Viridiplantae > Streptophyta > Magnoliopsida > Poales > Poaceae > Oryza > Oryza meridionalis. The sequence continues at coordinate 27,875,032 of CM002528.2, forward strand.
GAAGTAAATGTAAATTTCAATGATATGGTATAATTTTTACATATTTCCGATAAATTCCAGGAGCAAAATCATTGCATGCTTCCGTGTTCAACAGTGCATAGCAGGTAGGAGTAGTACAACTTGATCGCTGATCACATGCAGTTAGTGCATCACGTGTGCAGTACAATCATTTTTTCCACTGGGGCAGACGTTGGACGACAACCTGCGAAAATAAATAATACTAATAATAATACCGTATAAATCTCACTGAAACCATGGTGAATAAATGCATTTTTCCTTGGCCAAATTTTAAGCGAAAAGATAAGACCCTTCGTTCTTTTGGTATACTTGTACCGATTTATTAAAAAAAAAGAGAGATTTTCAGAAGGACTCTTTTGGAGTAGCATAATAATGAGAATAGTTCAACGTGTTAAGGAACATGCCTTGCCGGAATTTTCTTTGTTTCCAACAATAGTCTGACAAGCAAGCCTCCATGACTCCGGTTTCTGGCATATAGACAAGAAATACAAATAACAGAGTCAATTGGCAGCTGTTTTGGTGTAATCAGAAAAGCATATAGCAACAGAAAGTTCAGAAAACAGGGAAGCCCAGAAACAGCATTGCCCAACTGAAAAAAACCTGAAATGGAATGCTTCGTACCTTCTTCAGATACCGGTTCTCAGTGTTTGTTCTTTCATTCAGGAGCTCCTTGCCATCAACTATCTGTGTCACATTGACAATTCCAAGCTGTGGTTAACTAATCCAGCTACAGTTTTAAAGTTGCATAGGTAGTGTCCTATTAAGGTGAAATGTTTCAGGGTCGTTTTCAGAATTCAGACCATGAACACACGATTTGCAGGGTCGGCCAAGCATCGATTTGAGGCAAGAACTAGAGACGCCATTGATTAAGCAGGAGAGGGTAGTGTACCTCGACGATGCAAGTGCCGCAGCTGCCGCCGCCGCCGCAGTTCATCACCTTCCCCTGCAAAAAACAGCAATGCAACTCTCTGTGTTACACTGCAGCTTGGCTAGAAGCAACCTGACAAAGTGACAACCGTAGCAAAAATCTTCAGAAAAATCGAGGCAGGGCGAGAGCGAAACTCACATATGCCGCGTAGAGCTCGATCTTGTTCTCGACCATGACGTCCCGGAGGAGCTTCTCGCCGCTGCCCGCCGCCGCCCGGTCCACCGGGAACGGCCCATCGGCATCCGCCTTCGGCTGCAACACCACCAGGTCATCACACATCATAAGCAGGCGACTCCATCCTTCCCCATGGCGGGAGAAACTAGACACTTACTCCGACGAACTCGAGGTCGATTTGGGGCTTGGGCGGCGGCGCTGCCTCCTCCGCGGAGGCGGCGCCGGCGGACGCGTTCGGCGAGGCGGCGTTGGAGCACCTGATGGGGGCCGCCCGGAAGGGGCCACTGCCAGAGCTGGCCTTGCGGTGGCCTCGGGTGGAGACGACGCGGGAGGAGGAAGGGATGGCCAGCGAGAAGAGCGCCGTGGAGGTGGAGCTCGTGGCCGCCATGGCTTTCCTTCCCCCTCTCTTTTGGCGAGCACGTGGCCTCGAACGAGACGGGTCTCCTTTTTTATCGGCAGGAGGCGCGTCCACGGTGGAAGCCTCGCGCGCCACACGGTTGGCTGCGTCGCTTCTCGCGGGCTTTTTTCCGTTTTCTCCAGGGCCCAAACCAAGACGAGGCGGGCCGCATCGTGGCCGTGGGCCAGCGCAGCGCGTCTTCCCGTTTGTTGGGCCTTGTGCACGCTCGGATTGAGATGGGATGGTTTGGGCCGGTTTTTCCAGCCCATTCAGATCGAGTTTCATTGACCAAACCATTTCAAATTCAGCGGCATTTGTGCCTACCTGAGTGCTAAGTATATGGTGATTCTCTGAAGATACTCCAAGATATTCTTCTCGGCAATCGCTGCCTGGGAAATATCTTCATGTCAGCTAGTTGCAGCGAAGAGCATATTGCATGGCGTCATGGCGATGTTGATATGAGGCAAGCTTACCACTTGCCTGCATGGCACTATGCCATCTACTTGTACTGTAACACGGTGTCTTTTTGTCACAAACGACATTGATCAACCTGAACGATGCTTGTAGCTGCGAGCCTGCGGCGTTGGCAGCATCAGGCCGGAGATGATGCACATATATGGAACAATCCATTGATGATGTGCACGTGTTTGTCTGCAACCTTGCGCCAGTGTTCTGGGTGACGGTTGTACATGCATATGGTCGATCGAGCCGGCCAGAGGTGGTGAATCTTGAAGATATTTGGTGATCCGATCCGATCCAATGCAGACACTTTTCATCTTCATCATCCTGTTCTAATATATTGACGTGTTACGTGTAATCATTTTGTGTGTTCGCGAAATCTTCATCATCATAGGGGTGTAATTTATCGAAGCTTCTACAATATTGTTCAGGACAATTCTCAACTGATCGATTTCAATGGAACATATACATGCATGCATGCTAAACTAGCTAAAGTAACCAACATCTCATCATCTAGCTAGATTCTTCTTCCTCTTCTTCTCAAGGATCATCATCATCATCTGGATTCTGGATAGGGAAGAAGATCGACTTCCTCCTCCTGCATGCATGGATCAAAATATCCTGCAGGGTTATGGATAAACTCGAGGCAATGACTGGCTGTTGCGTAGCCAATTGTCGCAGCAGCCACCACTGTCCACTGCTGACACGACCGGCCGGCGTTGGGTACCAGCGACAGCAGATGATTGTACCACCACTTTGCATTGGTTGCCTTTGCATCAGTTCAGTGCATTCTCTCGTCAACCTGGCCTCTCTTTCACAGGCAGCACACCGAATCGCCCAGCAACTAGCACACCGAAAATAAACTAACTTAACCTTCAGTAGGAGTCATGCATTGACGTCGCCCTTGATCGCCAGAGCTAGCTAGCTGCAACTCAAGGAGAAATGGAACACCTCAAGCAGCTTTTGTAGAACCAATCAATATATAATTGTGATCAGTTTGGATGTAATTGCGAGCCAGGGCATAAACGTCGCCGCACACTAATACACTATCATATACTAATGCAGGAGTTGCAGAATATTAACCCATTGATGCCAACTTGGATTATTCTGTAAGTAATATGCACGCATGAACGTGTGTTAGTTTTGTAACCATGTCATGTCATGTCATTTAAAGTCCAAATTAACAATGTGTGACGCATCAAAAAAAAAAAAACAATGTGTGATTCCTTCGCTATATTTGTGGGCGGACGCAGGCTAGTCGAAACCGTGAAGGGATCAACTGATGGCGAAGTTTTAGATCAGTGGATATTTGCATGATTAATTAGTTACTCGATCTGACGAGATCTGCCTTTGTCGTTGCAAAGGTTGCAGTAGAACGGACTATTTTTTTCTCTCTCTTTTTTTTAAGGAAGAAAATCTGGGATGGATGATACTATATCCACTTTACTTTGTTCTGGCTGGACCTTGAATCTATGGGAGGTATTTTAGTTGCAGCCAACTGTTTAAGCCATGAGATACTTGTCTGGTGGTTGCCCACTCAGACGTGTCCAAAAACCATGAAAATGATATGGGATTTCATGGCATCTTCTCGATCCTAATATACTGACAGGCAAAACTCTAATGTGATTGTGAAAATTAAAAGATATAGAATATTATGGCTCGATCAATTATAAATGAGTTCTCAGGGCTCGACAATATGCTTTCATGGAAAGGGACGATCCAACTTAATTGTTGTTAAGTTAAGCTAGTGACATGTGAGTCGTAGAAAAGTGAAACCCACGTGTCAATGACTGAACTACATATATGGGGTCTTAGACTTGTTTCAATCAAACATACATATGAATATATCTAGTGGTATTTGTCAAACTCTGAAACTTGTATGGTGGTATTTATGCCCGAATGTGTCTTTATTTCCTTGTTTTTTCTGATTTATGATCATGTATATTCTAGCAGTTTTAAATTACTTCCCATGTTAGATTTTCCATAAGTTAAACATGTCTATCTTTGACTAATAATATCTAAAAATCTAAAAAATATATATAGTTTGACATGTGAATTATTATATATTATGAATTTATTTTTCAAGGTGAATCTAAAAAACATACTCCTAAATCTTATGATGTTAAATTATATAAATTTTTAGAAACCAATAGTCAAAATATAAATATTTGACTTAAGATAGGTAAAACTATAACAAGAGGTAATTTGAAACAATTATTTTGGATTTATCCTATATATCTATGTGCAGTAAATGTATACTCTGTATATGATCGATTGACTATTTGACTTGTAAGACGATGTGTAATCCTATATATATCTACTTGTAAACTATACTCTATTGACTGCAGTCTCGAAAAAAATGTCATGCATGCACAGACATGACCACTAGATAATGGTGGAAATAAATCAGTTAATACTGCCATTTATGAGGCTTATGTGATTAGAGGACGCATCTGAGAAGATAGCGCGATTATGACATGGTGATGAAGAGAGATGCGGCATTTAGCAGGCGATTTGTACTTCCTTCCAATCCACCCAAGATAAGACGTTGCTGAATGCTGATAAGCACCGGGCGGATTGTCCAATTAATTGTCCTCTTTTGGCTTTCATGTTCAGGTTGGGTAACACTAGGAAACTGAAAGAAATAATCTGGACCGGTGATCCCGAAGATCACAGTACGTACATCCTCCGATAATTTTCTGAATCGTAGTTAAACATGCGAAAATAATTGTAAATCGAAAACAGAACTCGTACTTCAGAACCAGCAAGGCTATAACTCAACTGTTCAATCAAAGAAGAGGTTGAAAATGACAAACTGATCGAGCATCATAAGGCTTTTGACATATGCATGTGTTTATTGGTATTTCCAGTGATCAGATACAAGAGAAGTCATTGCCTCATTGGCGTCTAGAGTTGAAAAAATTAATGTTGAATACGTCTAGAGAGGAAATTGTATTCTTACTTCTATTATCTAAAAAACATCTGCTAAGTTGACAATGACGATAGCTACATTTTCTGTTTGGGAGTTGATTATATATATGTGCATATGCAGAGAACAACCTCTATGTTCTTACCACACTTGTTGTCATTTTTCCTGTGGACAAATCTACCCATTGGTTCTGGAGCCATTAGTCGGGTTCGATGATCTGTATCGTGATATAAACAAACGAGAGAAAAATTATAAATAGAATGGGACATGAGTCATCTGAATTATTTAACTTTCTTGTTGTAGGTTGACGACATCTCTATATCTAGTTTCTGAAATGTTCAGAACTAGGAGCACCCCTGCACTTGGTTTCTCAGGCTAAATCCTTTGTTCTGTAGCGTTTCAGAGTATGATCTCACGAATAGCATCGTGCACATATATAAAGTAGTAACATGTTTATGATTTTTAATTTTTGCAGATCAGATTCCTGGTCCCATTCTTGCCGTGCTTGACACATACTCTTCTGGAGGCAGCGGATTCCTGTATAGCTAGGTAGGCTGACCTGAATATACCAGTGGATACGTGCAGACAACGAGCAATATATTAATCGTGACAGTGGCAAATTCAACGCTTTCACCTCTCACTAATCGCAGCTGCAACCCTGCAAATCCCTTTCGTTCACGTCAACTCTTTGGGTGCTACTAGTGGTCGAGAATAAGGGGATTTAAGCCAACCTTGCTTGGTCAATTTTGTGGATCACGGTAATGCGATTGGTTGACTACTTAAGCAGTTGTGGATACGTCTTGGTAACTATCATGTGTAAATAAGGTTAATTACTTCATTACCGACGAACTAATAATCAAGGTGTAGCTTGCAATTGTTAAGGCTTAAATTGTGTGCAACTGATTAATTGACATACCAATTCTTTGTGCTCGGTAGCATGATTAATCACATAGGTTCGAGCCCAGAAATTCTTGAAGACCTCTCTCTCTATATATTTTTTTAAAAAAAGTAAATTCTTGAAGCTCTCATCTTAAGCTTCGGTTTAGCATTCAATTTTGCAGAGAAGCGTTTGTTTTGTCCATAGAAATTTGTCATGACTCCAGATCGTTCTGTTGTCATATGTTATAGCCTGTATGGAGATGTTGTTGATAGTGCAGTGGTAAATGATAGTATGATTTTAACTTTAAGATCTTGTATTTAATTTTCAACATACTCACAACTTCTTCCTTAAAAAATGTTTGAGAGACGTTTCTCCTGCTTTTTTTTTTTCTGTAGCCTGTACGCATGCATGCGTTGGCCACGTGTCAGAGTGCTGGTGCAAGTGATCAAATCGGTGACCGCCTGACCAGCCGGATCGAGATCGATCAGATCAGGCGCCGGTTGCGCCTCAGCTCGAGCCGAGCGGATAGCGACGTTGTCCTACGTGCAAATGGCGCTACGCGCTAATGAACAAGAACCCAACTAATCCAACGCGACAGCCGGATCAATCGCCGTTAAACTTGTGGATCGATGAGATGATGATGATGATGATGATTAACAAGCAGGATGAGAAAAGGTGAAAAACAACTGGGTTTCGCCGCCTAATTGAGCGCGCGGCTTTGGCTCCCCGCGCCCGCCCGCCTCATCGGCATCGCCGCATCGCCGGCTGTGCCTCGCTGTCGCCGTGGCCCCCCGCCCGCGCGCCGCTCCCCGTTTCCGCACGTCGCTCTCGGCTCGTTGCAGCGGAGCTAAAAGATTCTGCTTTAGCTGCGTCGGATTACGGGCTTTGCGGTTTGCGATCAACACCCTCTGAAGATGTAAATTATCGCGCATTTTGCCCATAGTTTTTTTTTCCTCTTGTGAGGGTTGATGGAAGATATTGAGCTTTTGAAGTCTACATGCTGTAATCTTCATATAACTGTCATGCATGTCTTTGTAACTTTGGATGGAGGTATATAAATATGATTCAATAATTATGTGCTCTTTATCTTGTGTTGATGTTCATTTCTTTGTGTTTGCTTTAAATATGGGAGTGTTTTTTAAGTTTACTTTGAGATACACTCGCTTCAAGTAATTTGATGTAATAATTGGCTATAACTCGCTAAATAAAAGCCGGGATGATTTTATATTCCATTATTAAAAAAAACTTTTTTTCACCACGTGCAGTTACGTTTCCTACCAAAATGCATGCCATTTGATAAAATTCTTAGTTATAATAAATTTAGGACGGAAGGAGTATAATTTATAGCATACGGTAGAAATTTTTTCAAATTATGATATGTCCCTGGAAGTATTTGCTGTAAAACATTGGAGTCCCCCCTCCCATGTTGCTTTAGAAAAAAAAACATTGATGCCACCTACAACAAGAATCAACGAAGAATCAGAGGGAGGAAAAAAAAGAAGTCCAAGAAAATACCACACGAAAATCTACGGGAAGATAGGGGGTGGTAGCTGCTATTGCGGGTCCCACACAAAATAACCCTATAAAAATGAGGGCGCGTGCTGCTCTGTAGAACTTGAGAGCAGAGAGAGAAGAAGCGATACACACTACCACGAGGTGGAGAGGCGAAGAAGGCGAGCGATCGGAGAGGGGAGAAAGCGGCCGGCGAGCCGCAGTTCGCCGGCGATCTCCATCCATCCGAGGTGAAGAGGAAACAAGCAGTTCGAGTCTTCCACAGAATCGTGAGGTAGTATTATCGGTTACTCGTATCAGAATCTTACCGTTGTTTGTTGTTACGGCGTGATCTGCTTCTACTACGTGTGTTCGTCTCCTTTTCTGTTCCTCTTTTCCCGTAAGATTTCTCGGTTTATCCGAGGAGTTGTTGGTCACTTTTAGTTATCCATAATACGGAGTACTACTTATCTTGGTTTTATCTAAGATGGGTAGAACTAGACAATTCTGAACTTTCTGCAAGCTAATGTGCAGTTCTATATTTTAAAAAAAATTCTAATATTTTTTTATAATTTAATTAACTACCTTTGTTATTATCTCTAACGTTTTCTGTTGCATTTGCAAAATTTGTGTGCAGATTTAAAATAGCAGTTCTACTCTACTAGTAGCGGAGGCATTCGTTCCCGCGCGGGCAATGTCGGCGGCGCAGGGCCTTGCGCTGAAACTGCGCGCCGCGCCGGCGGCGGCGGCGGGTGGCGTCCGCGGGGAGAAGCGGCGCCGCGCGCCATCGGCGACCGCGGCGGCGGCGGCGCGGCCTCGCCACGGCGCCATGTCGCTGGAGGGCGGGTTCCTCGGCGGCGCGCTCCCCGCCGAGGACCGGGTGGCGCCGCGGGCATCGGCGTCACGCCAGGCGGAGGCGGGGGCGGGGGCGGGGGCGGCGCGTCCTCCTCCCAGGTCGATGTCGAAGATCCCCGAGAGCAGCATTGGGCTGTACGACCCCTCCATGGAGCGCGACTCGTGCGGCGTCGGCTTCATCGCCGAGCTCTCCGGCGAGTACAGCCGCAAAACGGTGAGGTTTCCGCGGCTAAGCACCGTGCTGGAGTTGATTGTCCCCGTGCAAACAATCGAAACCCCAACTTGGCGTGGATGTCTGAGATTCTGAAATTGTTCGCGGGTGGCTTTTGCGTCTGCAGGTCGACGACGCCATAGAGATGCTCGAGAGAATGGCTCACCGTGGCGCCTGCGGCTGCGAGAAGAACACCGGAGATGGTGCAGGCATCCTCGTTGCTCTGCCGCACAACTTCTTCAGAGAGGCAAAACCTACTTGAAGTTTTAAGCCGAGAAATATGGGAATTTTCTGCGCTGGGGGAATCATTTTTTTTTCTGCCTGTTTTGTTTTTTTGTGTTCTGACAGGTCACGAAGGACGCAGGTTTTGAGCTTCCGCCGCCTGGTGAGTACGCCGTCGGGATGTTTTTCATGCCCACAGATGAGGAACGCCGTGAAAAGAGCAAGCTTTTGTTTCGTGAGGTTGGTGACCAAGCAGAACACTAGAACAGTTCAATTCAATCCTATTGTAACTGATATCATGATACCGTTCTCAATTTCGTGTTGTATCTTTGGATTTGTTTGGAGTCGTGCAGAAAGCAGAGTTGCTGGGGCATACTGTCCTCGGCTGGCGCCGGGTTCCCACAGACAACTCGCGCTTGGGTCAATCAGCACTAGATACAGAACCAGTGATTGAGCAAGTATTTGTCACCAAAAGTACACGTTCAAAGGCTGATTTTGAGCGGCAGGTCATTTGATGAGCCAGCACATTTGAACTTTATGGATTTCATCCGTAGCTGTTAATTGTTCCTTGACCCTTTTTTTTTGGTTGACTGCAACTGCAGATGTACGTCCTACGGAGGTTCTCAGTTATGTCCATACGAGAAGCTCTAGGTGTCAAGAATGGCGGACCAAAAGATTTCTACATGTGCTCTCTATCTTCAAGGTAAAGAATGTGGTTTAAGTTTCCAACCTTGGGTAATTTGAAGCGCTAGCCACTAAGGATTTCAGTTATCTGTATTAAGCAACAGTAAGCTGTGATATGGAATAAAAAAAACATTTTTCAGAAATGCTTCGTTTTGATAACAAGGAATAGAAGAAAACTTTTGGATGTTTTTTTCCTTTGTGATTTGATCTCATCTGAAGTGAAGTTTGATTTGGTAACATGTGCATGCATTCCATTTTCTGCCAAGTAATTATTTCCTGAAATTCGGTTTTTTACAGGACCATTGTTTATAAGGGTCAGCTTAAGCCAAGCCAACTCAAGGGGTACTTCTTTGCAGACTTAGGCGATGAAAGCTTCACAAGTTACATGGCACTGGTAAGTACATAACCATTTCAATATTATCTGAACAACAAAATCTATGATCATAGTCAGAAGATAGGATTACTAGCAGCAAGATTGTTGTGAGGATATATAATGCTTCTAAGCAGGCATCAAATATTCTCTTTTCTTATATTAATATAATATGCTATTTCCCTCCTGTTTCGTGATGCCTTTGGCTGAAGCTCTAGAAACTGAAACTGTGTCAGCTGATGCCCAACAAAAAAGACACTTCAGAATCCTTGTGTAGTTCTGCTATTAGGTACTGCTTTTTCAGAATGTGTATCCTAATTAGGTGGTTTGAACAAACTTTATTTGGCTTGAGGTAGCTTAGGTTCTGAAACTGTTTTACATGGATGATAGCATATGGAGCAGGATTCAAGGATAGATAGTACTGGCCTACTGGGTATTCATATGAAACCATATTGCATATCATTTATATGTAGTTGTGCAAAAGATGAACAAGGTATAGTTTAAAAGTTATGCATGCAAACAGATCCACTCAAGATTTTCCACGAACACCTTCCCTAGTTGGGATCGAGCGCAGCCAATGCGTGTTTTGGGGCATAATGGCGAGATCAATACCCTTAGAGGGAACAAGAACTGGTAATTTCACTAAACACGTCTCTCATCATTTTCTTGTGAGCAAGAATCTTCACATGCCTATGGACCATGGAGCTTATATTTTTATGCTTACTTGCACTTTTGTCCTATTTCCATGTTTGGTAGGATGAAGGCACGTGAGGGTCTCTTGAAGTGCGAGGGACTAGGTCTAACAAGGGATGAAATGTTGAAACTTCTGCCGATAGTGGATGCTACATCTTCGGATTCAGGTTCCATTCCTTTATCATAATTTACACATGATAAAAATAAAAGCAGTACTTTGCTGCTAGCTCTGTCTCTGGAACGATGTGTATATTTGGGATTCCATATCCCTTTTCACCTGTCAAATGAAAGTATGGTCATCTTTGCAAAGTTATTTATTGAAAAATCTTGTGAATTCAGGTGCAATTGACAATGTTCTTGAGCTCCTCATACAATCTGGAAGAAGTGCGCCAGAGGCTGTCATGATGATGATCCCTGAGGCGTGGCAAAACGATGTTAACATGGACCCTGAGAGAAAAGCTTTGTATGAGTTCTTTTCAGCACTTATGGAGCCTTGGGATGGACCAGCTCTAATCTCATGTAACAAGATAAAACTAAACTCTCTTCTTAATATTGATGCATGCATTATGATAGATAAGTATCAATTCTGACCTGGTCTACACACACAGTTACTGATGGCCGCTACCTTGGTGCGACCCTTGATCGTAATGGTTTGAGGCCAGGCCGGTTTTATGTGACCTACAGTGGCCGTGTAATTATGGCTAGTGAAGTTGGTGTGGTCGATGTTCCTCCTCAAGATGTTTCAAGAAAGGGTAGGCTAAACCCTGGAATGATGCTTTTAGTTGATTTTGAGAACCATTGTGTTGTGAATGATGATGAATTGAAGAAAGAGTACTCCAAAGTTCGTCCATATGGAGAGTGGCTGAAAAGACAAAGGATACAACTCACAGATATCATAGAATCTGTAAATGAAGCAGAGAGAATTGCACCAAGCATTTCGGGTGCACTTCAAGTAAGTTAATTATCTTGCTGACTTTTGGAGTGTCCTGTTGGTTAGTAATTTACCATGTAATGGTGAGGTATTTTATGGATTTTTCACACTTTGCTGCAGATTACAAAGGAGAACAAAGCAGATATGGGTATCTGCGGAATTCTGATTCCGCTGAAGGCTTTTGGGTAAGCAACAGCCCGATCTTAGTATGTTTCTTCTCATCCTCCTTGTTGAAAATTACCTATTTGGTTGGATTCAGGTATACAAGAGAAGCCCTTGAAATGCTGATGCTACCGATGGCCAAAGATGGACAAGAAGCTCTTGGATCAATGGGAAATGATACTCCTCTAGCTGTGATGTCAAACAGAGAGAAGCTGACTTTTGAATACTTCAAGCAGATGTTTGCACAAGTTACAAACCCACCGATTGACCCGATCCGGGAGAAAATTGTCACATCTATGGAGTGCATGATTGGTCCTGAAGGTGACTTGTCTGAAACAACAGAGCGGCAGTGCCATCGCCTCACGCTTAAGAGTCCTTTACTGAATACAAATGAAATGGAGGCTATTAAAAAGATGAACTACCGGGGTTGGCGCAGCAAGGTGCTTGACATAACTTATCCTAAAAAGAATGGCAGGATGGGCTTAAAACAGACTTTAGATAAAATTTGTGCTCAAGCACGTGAAGCTATTCATGAAGGCTACACTATTCTAGTTCTCTCTGATAGAGGTCAGTAAGATTCACATATACTCCAGTTACACCAGACTCACTAAGCATGAATTTTATGATCCATGAATTTATCATCATCTAGATATAGATTCATGAGCAATAGTGTTAGTATGAAATCAATATTCTCCCCAAAATCTTTACTTTTGAGCTGAATTCAATATTGTGTTATTGTGGTATGTAAGATATCAAGATTTTTTTCTATACAGATCATGAATAAGTATATTTTCGTAACAACATGTTAACAGTCAACATCTTAGTTTCATCTTAGGTTAGGTCGTACTTAGTTTTTCTTGCTCCTCTTGGATCATGTGTCAACATAGCTTTCTATTCACATTGAAATCAAGATTTATCCTATTCTTTTTTTTTTTTTGCATGTAAGTTCAGCTTTCTCAAGCTTATCACCATGATATGTGCTCTGCATTTCAATGTTTACTTCTCAAAATTAACTTGCTCCGTCATCTGTAGCATTTGGGTTAAAACATTTGCTTTAACTAGAAGTTTCCATACAGGTTTTTCTTCAGAGCGTGTAGCTGTCAGTTCCCTATTGGCAGTTGGAGCTGTCCATCAGTACCTTGTCTCACATCTTGAGAGGACACGCATAGGATTGCTAGTTGAATCTGCTGAACCTCGCGAAGTGCACCATTTTTCCACCCTTATTGGATTTGGTGCTGACGCTATATGCCCTTATTTAGCTATAGAAGCAATATGGCGGTTGCAAATTGATGGGAGGATTCCTCCTAATGATGGGAAACCTTATACACAAGAACAACTTATCGAGAAATATTTTTATGCTTCAAACTATGGAATGATGAAAGTTCTTGCGAAGATGGGAATATCCACTCTGGCATCTTACAAAGGTGCTCAGATTTTTGAGGCCCTTGGTCTTGCTTCGGAAGTGGTCAGCAAGTGTTTTGAAGGTACTCCTAGTAGAGTTGAAGGTGCAACCTTTGAAATGCTTGCACAAGATGCTCTTCGTCTCCATGAGATTGCATTCCCATCAAGAACTTTACCTCCTGGAAGTGCAGATGCAAATGCTCTTCCCAACCCTGGGGATTACCATTGGAGGAAAAATGGAGAAGTACACCTTAATGATCCTTTTTCCATTGCAAAATTACAAGAAGCAGCACGGATTAACAGCAGGGAAGCATACAAAGAATATTCTAGGCGCGTTTACGAGCTGAATAAGGCATGTACTCTGCGTGGCATGCTGAAATTTAGAGAAATTCCAAACCAAATTTCCTTGGACGAGGTAGAACCTGCAAAGGAGATAGTGAAGCGGTTCTGTACTGGAGCAATGAGTTATGGATCCATTTCCTTGGAAGCTCATACTTCCCTGGCTGAGGCTATGAACACACTTGGAGGAAAATCTAACACAGGTATCTCGCATCATATACGGACCTGAACTTTTGCTGAGTCAGTTACTTTAAATGTCATGTGTGCTTTGTGTTGCATGTTTGCTTGATATGGTTCTAAGCTTCTTGATTTCCCATGATAACTTGCAAAAACTTTGAGCTAAAAAGTAACATCTAAAAACTAGTTGGCTCTTTTAGATCATTTTAACATTGTTATTCCCAAATCACTTAAATTATGCTTGAAGTTCTTAATTATATGTGCCTGGAACGTGAAGGTTATATAACTATCAAGAATGGGAGCAAAGGCCAGTTAACAACTCAAACACTGACCTTCTTCCATGGCACAGGTTAAGCTTTATAGTAGCCAAATTACCCTTGATATTGAAAAGTTAGAAGTATAATATCCCCCCATTAGTTGCCAGACCAATTTTCGACGGTGTCGATTGAACTGCGTATCATTACATAGTGGGAGGGTAACCACATAAGCGTAGAGTTGTAACACCATATGACCCAAAATTCGCCCAATGGCTGGGCCTCCATTTGGTGGTGTGGGATGGGCCACTCTTGCATAGCACCTTACTTGGGCTTTCATCCTTGCTTTCCCAGAAAGGTTAACAAGATCAGGAAATGTTATATTTTGGGCCAACAGGGCTTATATGCTACTATAGCTAAAGGTAAACAGGCAATTGGTTTTTTTACCTTTCCAGTCGAACCATTTGCTTTGGGTAGATGGTGTTGTGAGAACTTTGTTCCTTTCAATCTTAATACAAATGATGCACAAAGCTTATGCGCATTCCCTAAGAAAAACGTAAGTGAATAAATCAGGGGATCCTTTGACAGGCGTATAAGGCTTTCTTTTTTGTTAATTGATAATAGGCATATATCACTTGGATTCAATCCAGTAGCTTAGATCATAGTCTTTGTTTTGTTTTCTGATTTCAGGGCTAGTCGCAATTTGATATGAACCTTTATTTTAAATTCCTTCTGAACTATTTTCATATGCTACACAGAAACAAATGGGAAGAAGCTTGTTGTTTGCTTATTTGAGCACAGCAGCTAGGCTGATGCAAGTTATTTATCAACTTTTGTTCATTCTTATTTTTCTCTAATATTGCACTTCCTATCTGCAGAGCATCTTACGTAAACCTTTTTATGACTTATTTGTGCACAGCTATTTATTTAGAATATCAACTTACTACTGTAGTGAATTTGGTAACTGACTCCATTTTATATGTTAATTGGGACATCTAAAAAGGTGAGGGAGGGGAACAACCTTGCCGTATGGTGCCTCTTCCTGATGGATCAAAGAATCCAAGAATAAGTGCAATCAAGCAAGTTGCCAGCGGAAGATTTGGAGTTTCCATCTATTATTTGACTAATGCAGTTGAGGTGCAGATAAAAATGGCTCAGGTATTTGACCAGATTGGTTTTTTGTAAAACTAAATGAATTACTTCCTGCAATATGTCCATGACCACTGGTCTGGCTATTTCATCAGGCAGTAGAAATTTATGTCTTGTTCCTCTAACTGTATAGGGTGCTAAACCTGGTGAAGGTGGTGAGCTACCAGGCCACAAGGTCATTGGTGATATTGCAGTCACTAGAAATTCTACAGCTGGTGTAGGGCTCATTAGCCCACCTCCTCACCACGATATATATTCTATTGAGGATCTCGCACAACTTATCCATGACCTTAAGGTATAGTCTCATTTGTAAAAAGTCTCATGATGGTGGCTTATAACTATTTAGTGCAAGACTCCAGTTTGCCACTTACACATTTACTTCCTTATTAATTGGCTTTTTTTTGTTGTAATGTTTCATATTAGAGAACCTTTTTAATTGAACCCATGCATGTCACCCTTTACAGATTTTGCTTGCTTATGCTATATCGCTTCTTTCTACTGTAGAATGCAAACCCAGGTGCCAGAATCAGCGTCAAACTAGTATCTGAAGCTGGTGTAGGAATTGTTGCTAGTGGTGTGGTGAAAGGACATGCAGACCATGTTCTGATCTCTGGACATGATGGAGGCACTGGAGCCTCCAGATGGACAGGGATTAAAAATGCTGGACTTCCTTGGGAGCTTGGATTAGCTGAAACACACCAGACTCTTGTGGCCAATGGTCTCCGTGGTCGAGCTGTTCTTCAGACAGATGGACAGATGAAAACTGGTAGAGATGTTGCTGTTGCTTGTTTACTTGGAGCAGAAGAATTTGGATTCAGCACAGCACCATTAATCACACTTGGCTGCATTATGATGAGGAAGTGCCATACCAACACTTGCCCTGCTGGTATTGCTACACAAGATCCAGTGCTCCGTGCAAAGTTTGCTGGGAAGCCAGAACATGTCATAAACTACTTCTTCATGCTTGCTGAAGAGGTACGAGAAATCATGGCACAGCTTGGCTTCCACACTGTCAATGAAATGGTTGGGCGATCGGATATGCTTGAGATCGATCCCAAAGTACTGGAGGGCAACGAGAAACTTGAAAACATTGATCTCTCACGGCTGCTGAAACCAGCTGCTGAAATTAGCCCTGGGGCTGTTCAATATTGTGTTGAGAAGCAAGATCATGGCCTCGACATGGCATTAGATAACAAACTCATAGCCTCCTCAACAGCTGCCCTTCGAAAAGGTGTTCGTGTTTTCATTGAGACACCAGTACGGAACATTAACCGAGCTGTTGGTACTATGCTCAGCCATGAAGTCACAAAACGGTATCACATTGATGGATTGCCATCAGATACCATCCATATTAAGCTGAATGGAAGTGCTGGCCAAAGTTTTGGTGCTTTTCTCTGTCCTGGGATCACTCTTGAGCTTGAGGGAGACAGCAACGATTATGTTGGTAAGGGACTATCTGGTGGAAAGATTGTTGTGTATCCACCAAGAAATAGTCGATTTAATCCACAGTACAATATTGTGATTGGTAATGTGGCTTTATATGGTGCTACAAAGGGAGAGGCATATTTCAATGGTATGGCGGCAGAAAGGTTTTGTGTCCGCAATTCAGGAGCTCAGGCAGTAGTTGAAGGGATTGGCGATCATGGATGTGAGTACATGACAGGAGGTACAGCTGTTATTCTTGGAAAAACTGGTAGGAACTTTGCAGCTGGCATGAGTGGAGGTATTGCTTATGTTTATGATGTGGATGGGAAGTTTAGTAGCCGTTGCAACTATGAGTTAGTTGACTTGTATGATGTAGTTGAAGAGGATGACATCACAACATTGAGAATGATGATACAACAGCACAGACTTCATACACAAAGTGATTTGGCCAGAGATATACTCTTGAATTTTGATACTCTCCTCCCAAAATTTATAAAAGTATTTCCAAGGGATTACAAGCGGGTTTTGGATAAACTAAAAGAAGAGAAGGCTGCTAAAGAAGCAGAGCAAAAGGCAAGAGAAGTGGTGGATAAGAAGCCAGTTGAAGTAATTAAAGCTCCAAATGTCATTTCAGTAAAGACAGAGGTAAATAAGGTTTAAGCAGGATTATTTCTCATTCTCTATATCGGTGATATTTAACTTGACTGTTGGAAATTTATGATGTCCTTCTTAAAATAGTTATTATTGTAATTATGTAAGCTAAGCTTTCTAGTCTGACTTGAAGTCTTTTTGATATGCAGAAAGTAATGAACGAAGAGCCATCAAGCCGACCATCACGTGTTTCAAATGCTGTAAAGTACCGAGGTTTCATAAAATATGAGCGAGAGGGTACTTCTTACAGAGATCCAAATGAGCGTGTAAAAGATTGGAATGAAGTTGCAATTGAATTGGTTCCTGGGCCACTGCTAAAGACGCAATCTGCTCGGTGCATGGATTGTGGCACTCCTTTCTGTCATCAGGTGATACTCAGTTTTTTTCCCTTTTGTATTAGGCAGTTTTTTTTTTCATAAAATACAATGATGCTTTTCAGTACAGTAGTTTTATATGAATGTCACCCGGCAAAAAAGTTTTATATGAATGCCCTTGATGCTCTTGATTTCTTGTCCATATATACTAGTGCATATAGTCGCGCATCCGCACGAATTTAACCATCCTCTATACTGAATATCTTTACGTATTATTTGTAGTAACAAAATATACTTCTCTTTTTAATAGATGACACCGTTAACTTTTAACATAATATTTAATCATTCATCGTATTAAAAAATATTATGTAAATGTTAATTATTTTGGTGTGACTTGTTTTATCATTACTGCGTTATGATATTTTGGTAAGTTGGCAATGGTAGGGTATGCTTAGTTAGTTACCCTGTAAAATTTGGTATTTTTTTCTATTTTATTTAATTTTTAGGTAAACTAAATTCATAATATTTTACTTTACTTTAGAAGGTGTGTTCGTTGAAAAAAAAAACTGAGATGGTTAATTTGTGTGCCAAACAAAACCGACAATCGAGTGTACTTTATACAATGTTTAAAGAAGTGTGTAAAGAATACAATTTCAATTGTAAAACTTAAAACTTTCAAGGTTCTTCACGTATACGAGGTTTTAATTGTACACAAGGTATATTAAAAATAAAATAATTTACCAATATTCAAAACTCAAAACCTCCAAAATTATACACCTAAGAAAAAAAATTTAGGTTAAAAAAAAAAGCTGCCATGGTTGTGACACATTGGCAGGTTCAGAGGTGGACTTGGGATATCTAGTAACTTCCTTGCCACACTTCCATCAGACGGCTGAGATCTATTCTTCAGTTTTTGTCCTTTTATCAATCCTGTGGCCATTATTTACTACATGATGTGGCTTTTTCTCTTTGCATCATCAGATTGTCTTTTCACTTGTTAAGATTTGTGAAATTTTCTTGGTATGGTTCCTGTATTTTTCTTATATCAAACTTTTGCAGGAGGGTTCTGGTGCTGGTTGTCCTCTTGGAAATAAGATCCCTGAATTCAATGAATTGGTTCATCAGAATAGATGGCATGAAGCCTTGGATCGGCTACTTGAGACAAACAATTTCCCTGAGTTTACTGGACGAGTTTGTCCTGCTCCTTGTGAGGGTTCATGCGTACTTGGCATTATAGACAATCCAGTATCCATAAAGAGCATAGAGTGCGCCATCATAGACAAAGGATTTAAAGAGGGATGGATGGTACCACGGCCTCCACTTCGGAGAACAGGGTGTGTGTTTGGCACAACTTTGTACTTGCTTTCTTATATGAGTTGAAGCATGTAACAATAGCTGCATCTAAAGCTACTTCGTTTTTTTGCAGAAAGAGAGTTGCTATTGTTGGCAGTGGCCCAGCTGGTCTAGCTGCTGCAGACCAACTGAACAAAATGGGCCATTTCGTGACTGTGTTTGAACGTGCTGACCGTATTGGAGGACTGATGATGTACGGGGTTCCAAATATGAAGGCTGACAAAGAGGGCATTGTTCAGCGACGTGTCGAGTTGATGGCTAAGGAGGGGGTTCAATTCATTGTGAATGCCCATATTGGAAGTGACCCTTTGTACTCCGTTGAAAAGCTTCGCTCTGAGAATGATGCCATTATTTTGGCCTGTGGAGCTACAAAGCCAAAGTGAGTTAACACACAAACGAAAAGAAGAGTTTGTAACTCTAGTTTATATCTTTCTAGGCACCAGTTTTTAAAGTCTAAGCAACACAGTTTTGTCATTCATGCCTTTGAAACTTGGCTAATTTTTAGAGCACTATCCTTGAGCAGAGATCTCCCTATTCCTGGACGTGAGTTGTCAGGCATCCATTTCGCTATGGAATTTCTTCATGCCAATACCAAAAGTTTACTTGACAGCAACTTGGAGGATGGTAACTACATATCAGCCCAAGGGAGAAAGGTGGTTGTCATTGGTGGTGGAGACACAGGCACAGATTGCATTGGGACATCCATTAGGCATGGTTGCACCAACCTTGTAAATCTTGAACTTTTGCCAGAGCCACCAAGAAAGAGGGCACCTGACAACCCCTGGCCCCAGGTTAGTTCCCTCATCATATAAAACAACAGCATCTTTATATTCTTTTTTTAGTGAAAATCTTTGTATGTTTAGAATGTAAGCATTGCACCACTACGGTTGCCTGAAATTCCACTAACATTACTCTGTTGTGTTTCTACTATTGCCTTCAGTGGCCCAGGATCTTCCGTGTTGATTATGGGCACCAGGAAGCAACTAGCAAGTTTGGAAAAGATCCAAGAAGTTACAAAGTCCTGACGAAGCGGTTTATCGGAGATGAGAATGGAAATGTGAAGGCCCTTGAGGTAATACGTGTTGAATGGGGAAAGGTGAACGGAAGGTTCCAATTCAAGGAAGTTGAAGGATCAGAAGAAATTATTGAGGCTGATCTTGTCCTCTTAGCTATGGGATTCCTGGGTCCCGAAGCGGTTAGTTTTCCTCCCTTTCTCTTATGAGTTATGACAAGAATAGCATTACACAATTGTGCACATAGCTATCTGTTTAGAGACCAAACAACACACAGTGCCTAACTGCATATCCTTCTACAGACTGTTGCTAACAAGCTGGGTCTAGAACAAGACATGAGGTCAAACTTCAAAGCTCAGTTTGGAAACTTTGCGACCAATGTGGAAGGTGTGTTTGCTGCTGGAGACTGCAGACGTGGGCAATCACTGGTTGTTTGGGCCATCACAGAGGGGCGCCAAGCTGCAGCAGCCGTAGACAATTACCTGTCGAAGGATGATGAAGGTGAAATCAATGGCACAGAAGACATTGCTGTCTCAAGTGAAGGTCTTGTCCAATCCGTAGTTGCATAGGCCGAGAGAACATTTCTGCAATTTTGATACAGCATTGATGATGCGAAAATAGTAGGGCCATGCATTTTTAGCTATAAAAATGTAAAATAAAGGGCCTGTAAATAATTTACAAGAAAAGAGGGGGCCCTTTTGTTTATATAAGTATGATAAAAGGGAAATTTTGCGGACGCGTATATTTTTTCCCTGTTTCTTCTTGTGAAGAGATGCAAATCCTGTAATTATAAGAGCAATGTCTGGTTTTTGTTAAATAAATGTGAGGGGAATCTGTTAAAAACATATATTTATTATGTGTAAGTACATAATGGATCTTCATGTTTCTCTTCCATCCATGAACCTACCACAATGCTGTTGCATGAATTGTAAATGTTTTTAAAGTTTTTGAAGTGTTGTCATTGACTAGTTGAAGAATCGATCTGCAGCCATAATTAATCAGTTAAACTTTTTTTCTTAAACAAAAGCAGAAGCTATGTTTCATTTCATTGATTCGCTTCCTTTATTGAAAAGAAACTCAATCCTCGTGTGACATGTCTGGTTGTTATTAACTGTTTTATAATTGGAGCGAAGTCACGCATTATTAGTCTGACTAGAAGATATTACTGACGACACCTGATGCAAAAGAAATTCATATTTGATATGCCTTGTTCTAAATTGGCAATGCCGTTATGAAAAAAAAAAGTACAGTCCATTAGTGACTGCGTGCATGACGACCAATAATTATTCTGGATTGAGCAACGAAACACAAAAGAATATATAGAACGGGTAACAAGATTGACCTTGTAAAATGGTGCTGCTTCAATTATGAGATGTATATACCTGTTAAATGTAAACAATTTTATTGAGAATTTCTCTATAAGAACTTTTTTTTAACGAGGACTTAATTTTTTTGAACAAACTGGTAAGCCGCCAATCTATCTATTATATTATTAAAACAGTTTTGAAAGGAGGCACCACGTTCGCTGTGGGACATTAATCCGAGAAAAAGAAAAAAAAGAAAAAGGAGAGTTCAAGTAGAAGTACAATTTAAAGATAGCTAAAATTTGGAATTAAAAATAAGCAATATTAAAAGAAGTTTCCATATAAGAACCCAATACGAGATTAATCAAAATTCGAAATAAAAATAAAATAAAATCCAAAATTAGAAAAGGAAAGGAGAGTCCGAGTAGAAATACAATTTAAAAATAGCTGAAATTCGGAATTAAAAATAAGGAATATTGAAATAAGTTTCCATATAAGAACCCAATACGAGATTAATCAAAAATTGAAATAAAAATAAAATAAAATCCAAAATTAGAAAAGGAAATGAGAGTCTAAGTAGGAATACAATTTAAAAATAGCTAAAATTCGGAATTAAAAATAAGGAATATTAAAAGAAGAGTCCATATAAGAACCCAATACGAGATTAATTAAAATTCGGAATAAAAAAAATAAATCCGAAATTAGCAAAAGAAAATAAAATAAGAGTTCAAGTAGGAATACAATTTAAAATTAGCTGAAATTTGGAATTAAAAATAAGCAATATTGAAAGAAGAATCCATATAAGAACCCAATACGAGATTAATTAAAATTTAGAATAAAAATAAAATAATATCTAAAATTAGAAAATCTAAAAGAGAGTTCGAGTAGGAATACAATTTTGAAACAACTGAAATTAAAATAACACAATACGATATTAACTAATTTTTTTAAAAGAAATTCTGAAATTAGAAAAAGAAAAATAAGATTTCAATTAGGAATACAATTTATAAATAACTAAATTTTGTGATAAAAATAAAGATTATTGAAAGAAAATACCATCCAAAACACATGACGAGATAAATTAAGCAACATGCCTATAAAGGAGTAGAGTGGTGGCGGTTGATACGAGATATAAAAATTGTTAATAAAACACCAAATAGAATCCTAATGACGATTAAAAGGAGGGACGTCAGGCAGGCCGTGAAGCAAATGTATAAGGCGGTTGCCGAGACTTCTAGAAAGTAAAAAGAAAACAAACCACATTGATAATCATATTCAATTTTTAAAATCTCAATGACAATAAAAGGAGAAGCAGTGGGAGGGGTGTATAAGAGTATAGTTGCAGAGCCGCCGACGGTTGACGGGACTTCTAGAAAATAAAAAATGAATTCCAACGACAGTTATGTTTGATTTTTAGAATCACAATGACAATAAAGAGTTGGCGGCGGACGGAGCTGTAGAGGGGCATAGTGGTATCGTTTGATGGGACTTCTAAAAATTATAAAAAATCAAACTGCAAGTCCAATTTTTAAATGTTTGAAACTTCTAAAAAGTAAAAAAAAATGATAATCATGTTCGATTTTAAAATCTCAATGACAATAAAGAAGGGAGGCAGCGGGCGAGCTATAGAGGATTACTATGGCAAAGCCGCTGATGGTTTGGCGGGACTTCTAGAAAGTAAAAAATGAACCCAAACGATAATTATGTTCGATTTTTAAAATCTCAATGACAACCAAGAGAAGAGACAATGGATGGGCCGTAGAGGAGTAAAATGGCAATGTTTGACGGGACATCTAGAAATTATAAAATGAAACCCAACATGACAATAAACTCTAAAAACTATAAAATCCAATTTTTAAAGGTTCCAAGAATAATGAATAGAAATAGTGGTAGATTGAGCAAGCAAATAAAGAAGGAGATAACATAAGAGGTAGTAACTGGTGTGACTTTTGAAAACTATATAATTAGAAACACGAGGATGATAAGGTTTGGTTTTTCAAAATCTTAAGACAATGAGATAGCTAGATAGCTATTTAATAAATTTTAAATAAAATCATACTAAAAAAATTCTATATGATTTTGTTTAGGTGCTAGCCGCGCAATTACGCGGGACACCCAGCTAGTTTCATTAAATAGAGAAGGAGTAAATTGTACAAAACAAAAAAAAAATGAAAGAAGTTACAAGCTCAGAGCCTTTGGACCGAGCTAACCACATAATGAGCCAGTTGCAAGGTTTTTCTCACCCACCAAAACCCATGTTTTGGCTTCCTCTTTAATCTTGGCTAGGAGGCTGGTTGCCAGGAGCTCCTTTTGTTGGAAGGTCCCGCAAGGCCACTAGCAACGGGAGGATTTAATTTCAAAGTAATGATATGCACTTGCTAGTGTAATGGTATTGTAGTAGGATGTATTATTTCAACCCTGTTCCCTTTATTTTGGTTCTCAACATGATAATTTTATTTTTAATTATTTGACAAAAAGATTCCTCCGGTTGCTCAGTCCTTTTAAAAAACAAAGCTATACTGTTGCATACCATATTTGTGGATACACTTTGTACATAGGCCGTGTTTAGATGCAAAGTTTTTTTTTTAAACTTTCAACTTTTCCATCTCATCAAAACTTTCCTACACACACAAACTTCCAACTTTTTCGTCACATCGTTCCAATTTCAACCAAACTTCCAATTTCGACGTGAACTAAACACAGCCATACTCGCGTTTAGTTTCAAAGTTAAATGTCATTGCACAAAATGTATTTGCGGATACATTCATAATACGTACATACTCGCTGCAGTATGCTTGGAAAAATATTTTTACTAGAGTAAAGTGCACGAGCGGTCATTAAACTTGTAGCTGTGTTATCTAAATCCCCAAACTCTCAAAATGCATATTCAGGTCCTAAAACTTGTCAAAATATATCATCTAGGTCCCAAATCGACACATTCCCTCTTGGATCTTACGTGGCGCTGATGTGACCTACCACATGGACGTGACATGTCTTTTTTTTTCTTTTTTTCTTTTTTTCTCATTCTTCTTTTTTTTTCCTCTCTTCTGCTCAGGTCACAGAGAAAGGAGAAGAAAAAAAGAAAAAAAGAAAATCTTTAAATGGGTCCTATTTGTCAGTCAAAATTATGCCACGTCATGTCAGTGTGACATGCCACATCAGCACGTAGGATCCTGAAGGGGCTGTGGAGATTTGAGACCTGGATGACACACTATGACAAGTTCTGGGACTTGGATGTGCATTTTTAGAGTTTAAGGATTTAAATAACACACCGCTATAAATTTAAGAACCGTCCGTGCACTTTACTCTTTTTACTATTGCAACTTATACGAGCCAAAGACCGTTGACAAGCTAGTCAACAGTCATTAGCGTACCTGACCGGCTGACTAGTCCATCGATCGAGGTTACACGCATGACGTACATAATAGGCTACTATCAGAATTCTTTTTTAGTGCAAAAAATTGCATAATTTTAGTCTATAATTTGATACCCCGTCACTTACGCTTGCTTCTCCTACTGAACAAGTCAAGCTCTCCTCTTCACCGCTATATAACGCACACTTTCTCCAATTCTCCATCCAGGTGCCACTCAAAGCTCACACATCGCCATTGATTCGCCACTCGAAGCTTAGCTACACAGAGAAAAGCATCTAGTAGTAGTCGCATGGGCAACAGCTTGCAGCTGCCATGTCCGTGCCAGGAGGCCACGGCGGTGGCCACCTTCGGAGTCAAGAAGAGGAGGAAGAAGTCGCCGGCCACCGCCGCTGTCATCAGGAGCAGCAAGGCCAAGGCGGCGTCGGCGGCGGCGTCGAGGCACGTGGTTCCGGTGACGGACACGCCGGGGGAGGAGGAGGAGATGAGGATGGCGTGGCCGGGGTGCCACGTGGAGCCGGCCGTCGACGGCGGCGACGGCATGCGGGTGAAGGTGGTGATGAAGAGGAAGGACGCGGCGGAGCTGATGGCGAGGCTGGAGGAGCGGTGCGCCATCGAGAGGAAGGCCAAGATGGTGGAGCTCAACGCCGGCCTCCGCGGCGGCCACCGCCACGGCCACGGCGGCGGCGGCGGCGGCGCCAGGATGAGCCCGTGCCGGGACGCGTGGGCGCCGCGGCTCGTGGCCATACCAGAGAACTAGCAAATTAAGCAAGAACTGCAACTGCGAAAAAATTCTGCATGCACAGTACAGTAGCTGTAACATTTTTGGAGCCCTGATAAAATTACATATAGCTCGAGTACATTAGCTAGCAAGTTTAATTAGTGACATGGTGAATTGAATTGGTGATTTCTACTCTCTTTGTTTTTTTTTTTCCTTCTCTTGATTCCTCTTGGCTTCTTGAGAAGATGAACTCTGTCGGCTCCGCCATGGCGCAGCAGTGTATGCAGAGAGTTGTCAATTGTGCAACTTATGATGAGCATGATATGTTCATATCCATGTGTAAATAATCCCCTTGTTTTATAAGATGCATCCTTGCTTGATAAAGAACAGGTTTTTATTTCTTGTCACGCTATTTTAGCAAGCAAGAGGAGATTGATTCATATGTTGCAGACTTGCAGTTGTAGCACATCAACTCTTTGTGAATTCTCTAAAAACAACCTTTTGAATTGAAATCGAAATTCGATCGGCTGATCTGGATGTTGCTGCCTACCAGCTTCCTTCTACCGAACTTGTCCTCGACATTGACATATTTGTTGTGATCGGAATATTCAGACGGAGTGTTGTCGATCGAGGTGAGACGTTACACAGCTTAGCTGTCACTCATCAGCAAAACAGTGTTAATTACCTTCGTCACACTGCCATGAATCATGATGGGTGAAGCTATTGATGCCAACGGATAATACTCCAAAACTCATGTTGGCATATTGTGGTTAGGCAACATTGACCTCTTCATAATTCAAAGCAAGCAAAAGCTAGCTCTATCATGGGCAAGCTGGGCAGTATCTTCTGAATCCATGACATTTCAGACTTCAGAGTTCAGAGGATCGAGGTAGCTAGTCAGCATGACCAGTTCAAGCATCAGCTATCTTTGTTCTATCTGAGAAGCCTGTGATTACCATTAGGTATTGTTATCTGCACACACGTAAGCGTTGAAAAAAAAATTCACAGTAGTTAGTCTGGTCGTAACACTGACACTAGCTGTATGAGAAACTTAATCGAGTGATAATTTATTAGTGTATATTTTTATTCTGTTCACACAGTAACTTTGTCTGAACAAGAACGTTAATCTGTTTTCTTTTATCCCCCTGTGGTCGTTGTCATGACTGCAATAAAAATACGTACAGAAGTAGAGAAATTTGCGAGCAAATGATTTGCCTCTGAAAGTCTGAATCGAAGCTAATCTTTGTCCAAGTCAGCAATAGGTATTATAGGTATTAGTCCACATCATTTTATTTTTTTATCTGTTATTTTTTACACCCAGAGTCTGATTATTTATGTCACAGCTACGCCATCAAAGCATAAGAAAACCAAACATCTCAATCTGCCGAGACCTACACTTGCAAAGTCTCGTCAACACACATGCGAGCTCGACATCAACACACCACCATCCAGACAATGAACAGAAGCGTCAACACGTACGCAGTGCGTAATTCCATACTACAATATCACGTATATACTCTCTCAGTCTTCAAATACTACTTTAAAATTATTTTTTCATGCATAATATTTCAATATTATTCAATAGTGTAAAGCATATATTGATTTTTTTTGTTTTCAGAAAAAATATGTCATGTTTTTTTAATATTCTGCAGATGAAATTTTATATCACATAATTGAAGCCGTCCAAAAAAACTGAGATGGTTATAAAGAGATTAACGACATATTTGTAAACGAAAAATAATTTGTGAAACTTTTATATACGTGTTCTTAGTGATTTAAAAGCAAAGGATGGAAAATAAACTTTAATGACAAAACCCTAAAATTAACTCTAAATTTAAAATTTAAAAATTGGCTGATAAACATAAGAAAAAGATGAGGCTTTATGTTAACAGGCCCATTTCCCTCGCAAAAAAAGGACTATAGGTCCACTTTGTTTGTAGGCCCATATATTAGATGGGCCTTCTCCGACGGGGATGTCGATGCACATCCGCCGTCCATCTAGACGCAATCTCGGCCGTCCAATCTACCACAGGAAACTTTTAAAACCCCACATGCCCTAGGGCTCATCTCATCTCATTCCCCTGCGCCGTCACTTCCCCTCCTCCTCGCTTCCCGCCGCCGCCGCCATCGCCATCTCCACCCTCCTCGGCGGCCGCCGGCGACGATGAAGGGACGGCAAGGCCAGCGCGTGAGGCTGTACGTCCGCGGCACCATCCTCGGCTACAAGAGGTGACCGCTCGCTCTCACCCCCCCCCCCCCCTGCGTGGCGGGGTATCTGCCTTCTCCGTCATCGCCGCGGTGAAGTGGTGTTGATCTTGGTTTGGCGTTGATTTGCACGCGTAGGTCGAAGTCGAACCAGTACGAGAACACGTCGCTGCTGCAGATCGAGGGGGTGAACACCAAGGAGGAGGTGGGGTGGTACGCCGGGAAGCGCATCGCCTACGTCTACAAGGCCAAGACGAAGAGCAACGACTCCACCATCCGCTGCATCTGGGGCAAGGTCACCCGCCCGCACGGCAACTCCGGCGTCGTCCGCGCCAAGTTCCGGTCCAACCTCCCGCCCACCTCCATGGTAAATCTCGCTCTCTCCGTCGTCCGCGCTATCCATTGATCCCTTCCTGTTTTGGTCCAGTCGTATGTAGTTTCGTTGTCCATTTCTGATGTTTTATGCTGGATTGTTTTTGTGGTGCAGGGCAAGAAGGTCCGCGTCTTCATGTACCCTAGCAGCATCTAAGGTAGAGTGCTGTACTTAGTTCCAATTGTTTCAAGCTTTTACAATGTGGTGATTGACTATTGCTTCTGGTTATGTTTATTGTTCATTGAATCATCGAGCTCGTGGGGTTGGTCAGAATCTTGTGCAATTGTTCCCTGGATTCTGTATTTGTGACAGTTGTTGCCTGATTAGATGGAATGGTGCATTGTTAGGTTTTGGTGTGAGTGATCATTATGTTTGTGTCTAAGGGCTCCATGCCAATGGGGGAAGCTCTTTTGCTAGCTTCGAAATACCTGCAGGTTCTCTGCGGGGTGCTCGGAAGTTGGGGCCCTAGATAAAATTCAGCGGTCTCATAGTACGAGGCTGTGCTTTGGTTGATGGGTCTCTCGTCAACCTGTTCCTCACAGCCTTGCCTCCAATGACCTCAATATCTGTTAATCTAATATGTCAGTTTCCTACTGTTAACTAGTATTCATGCGAGCCCGAGTGACATAGTGATCTCGAGGGTTGTAAACTAATGTGTTACACTATATGCTTTGCCGTTTAATTGATCTAGGTGTCCTTCATACTTTGTCCTTGTTTAGGGGTCCCAATCCAGTTTAGGATGATAGCCCCATCCTGACTAAAAAGGAATTGGGGTGGCAGGAGGAATTGCCTGAGATCCCTGAGATTGGTTTGCTCTGGATTTTTTACCTGATGATGGATCAAATCCCTTATTATGCATAAATGTAGAAATTGGTGAGTCTTAGCATTGGAAGTTGAAAACGTTAATGACTATTTATTGGCGGCTATCTGCATTATCTGATCCAGTGGTGTCCTGGTTGACTAGTGGAACACGAACCATCTCTCGGTATTGTGGTACGATAGAAACCTACCGTGTGGGATTTCTTCATACTTTTGTGACTTTGTGTTGATAGTTGATAATGTCTTCAGAGCATAATGCAGTCCGTTTGGTATAATATATTTTTCTATCATTGTGTTTTTTTTTGTGCTTATCTCCCTTTTGCATAACAAGTCAAAAGTTTGAAAACTAACAATAATTTCACTTTTAACTGAAACAGGTTTCTTGCCTATTCTGCAAAACTGGTAGTTGGCATCGTGGAGGTTTTATATCAGCTAGTCACTTGGTTTACCGGCCAGAGAAATTTAAGCGATTTTGAGGAGTTTAGCTTTTGTTTTACTGCACAGACTATCTGGTTGCATCTTGTCCAACGCATGCCAATCACTCATTTGCCTTGAAATGATATTTCCATGCGGTGTTAACTTTTTACCTGTAATTTCTGTCTGATTGTCATGGTGACTGTCAAATGCAACCTTCTATAGCTTTCCATGAACCAGATGCCCTTTGATCTATACAAACATAACATCGCTATTGTGAACCAAATCATCGTATCAAAACTGTTGGCTTGCAGTATTTTAGGATAGTGATCTTGCAACTGCTAAAGTGTTGTTTTTTACTACGTAGCAACATTTTGAGGTGGAGGTAGTAGTTGGCTTCCATTATCTGATTCGTGATGCATTGCGTGTAAAATGGGAACTCCAGGGATCTCATTCGATTGGATAACTTCGTACTGGACTTCTGTGTCGTGCGTCAAGTGAACTGCGTGTGGTGTAGTGTGCCAATATTCTTTGCGACCTCCCAGTCAATCTTACTAGTTAGTATACTTAAAATAAGAAGCAAGTATATTTGAATTTAAATGTAGTATACTTCAAACAAGAAGAGTCGTGTTCACAGTACTAGTATATTAGAATTTAAATTTGCTAATTGAAAACACTATCCCACATCAAATTTTTCGGCACCGCTGCATCGCGACGAGATCAACCGGCTTTTCAACTCTTCCGAAATGCCGGAGCAGCCGTGCCTAGCGCCGCGCCACCGCGGAATCGCCGGCGCGGATGCGTGAATCCTCTCACCTACGAGGCTGCGACTGCGACGCTACACACACTGACGTCTCGGTCTCAAAAAAAAAGAAGTTGTTTACACTCCTCCCGGCATTCGAGTCCCAGACGAATCCGACGCCGAGATAAGTGACGGGGAAGATGGAGATTGGTCGTCTCGTGCGGACGCAGACGCAGCCAGGCTGTGCACCAACCACCCGAGGAGGAAGACGACGACCGCTCGCTCTCGCGCTCGGGCGGCTCTCGTCCCGTCGTCCGGTGCGGTGCCTCGCCGCCATGCAGACGACGCCGCCGCCGCCGTCCGTGCGCACGGTCTCCATCCCCTTCTCCGACCTCAAGGTAAGAGAGGAAACCTGCTGCATAGCTAGCGTCGTATGGTTCTTGATTCCATCCCCTTCTCTGCTGCTGCTGATGATGCAGGAGAGGGATAGGGACCTGAGCGGGAAGATCGAGGAAGGGCTCGGGCCCAGCGGGCTCGGGATCATCTCCATTGCTGACGTGAGTGTGACGCGTTGAAAACTGATGCGCGCGCTGCGTTCCTGGCCCTGCAGAGAGAATTTCTTGTCAGGCGGTTTTAGTTCCTGAACTGAATTTTGTAGCTCGTCTCTTTGCAGGTGCCTGGTTTTCCCGTGCTAAGGAAAACATTGCTGCGCCTGGCACCAAAGTATGTTCTTCTCTTAGTCTCATTTCAGTGTTGTTCATGGGAGGCACATTTCAGTTTCAACATTTGCTTGATATTTGTAGTGAAATCTCTTGTTGCTTGCTTCCATTTTTTTTTTAGAGTTGCAAACCTTCCTGAAGATGTGAAGAAAGAACTTGAAGACCCAGACAGCAGGTGAAAACAGAACTGCATGGTGGTGCCATTTGGTTCTGTACTTATGTTCTTAATCACGAATTTGATGTAGCCTATTATGTCCTCCAATTGGGAGCTCCTAGTTAGGATCAACACCTGAATTGTACTTCAACTTCTATCCATTTTGACAGTCTAGAGTGAGTACACAGCAATGATGAGTTTGCTCCATGTGCATTTCTCCTTTGCCTCGCAGGTTTAACTTTGGATGGAGTCATGGGAAAGAGAAACTTGAGTCTGGGAAACTCGGTAAGCACTTTTGCACTTTTATCTAATTATACATCTTACCATATGTGAGATATTGCACTTTATTGAAAAGATCTGTATCACAGACACATTCAAAGGCTCCTTTTATGCCAACCCAATTTTGGATGCTCCAACCACTGATGATGTACTTGTGAGAAGGTTTGTTTTTTCATACATAAATAATTTAACTCAGTTTACTGTTACAATTTAGCACTGGAGAAAACTGAACAATTTGGCAACCTTTATTATTCTAACTCCAACGAATTTAGTATGATTTGAGTTAATTAAAGTTTAATTATCTTACTATGGTCGATCATTTGTATCACTCAAAATGTCCTATTGTATTGCTAGTGCAAAAGAGTTGTATCATTTACTCATAAAGACCAAATATGACCCTTATTATAGGTGTTTTTAATGTAATATTGAACTAGCAGGTACCCATCTTATTGCCGAACAAATATATGGCCAGCCAGTCATCTTCCTGAGCTCGAAATAGGTATGACTGACTGACCATATGTATGTATATTGACTGACTCGAGAGCTATTTCTCAGTATAACAGTACATATTTGTTACCTTTTATCACTATTTTAATAACCCATTCCTACTTATTTTAGCCATTAAAATGGAGTACTTGCCATAGGCCCATAGCACATGTTTATACTCCCTCCATCTACTTTTGATAGTCATATTTCATCTTGTCACACAGACCAAGGATAAGTAATTCTACTTATCATTCATTTAAACATGCTACTAGTCATTCCTCGTAAACAAGCGATTCATTAATATTTACATTTCTCGATGCCCATGTAGCCAATCTTGTGAGGAAGAATGGAGAGTCACGCATTAAATCCGAGAAAGGCATTAAGATGATAGGTTGTTGGATTGAAATATGCCTATCAAAAATAAATTTTTCAGATTTGGAAATATGACTATCAAAAGTAGATGGAGGGAGTATGTTATAAGTCAGGATATTTGTATTGAATAAATGGACCAAAGGTTGTACTCCATTTACCTTACTGGCTGTCTTGTATCTCAAGGTGCTAAATGTAAGATACTGAATGGTTAATGTTCATTTTCAGTGCCTCATGATCATTACATGCTGAAATATATTTTAAAGTGGTTTTGATTTTTGTAGAACTTATTATGTATTTCCATGCTAGAATCCAACCATTTTTACAACATTTCTTTCATTTGTAGCATTTAAAGCTCTTGGAAAGCTGATGTTGGAAGTTGGCTTGATGTTGGCTCATCATTGTGATCGCTATGGTATGTACTAGATAATTCTATAGGCTTACCTGATATCTCCTTTAAAAATGTCCAGGGACAAACCACATCTGTTTGGCTAAGTAAAAAATCTCCACAATTTAACCTTTGGATTGATTATAATTGTCAACTCTGTACTTTGGTCTTTAAATTTGGTATTCCATTGGTGAATTGGACCAACTTCTGTTTGTTTGTCAGTAATGCAGCAAGGAGTGGGACCATATGATGGTGAAAGCCTTGAGCAGACAATTGCCAGCTCAAGGTGTCACAAGGGCCGCCTTCTGTATTACTACCCCCGGCAATTTAGGTAAATATGATGTATACACAGTATTTCTGACAAGAAAAAACATGCATGAATTGCATCTCTAGGTAGTGATTCCTTTATGACCTTCTTGTATTCTGGAGTTAATAAGACTTAGGAATGGATAAACAAGATCAATGTCACGCGATTCCACTAAACAGCAAGATGGTGCCTATCAAGTATTACACACCATTGACACGCGATATCATTGCGCATATTATAAGGCATTTTACATGTGTTGTCCATGTAGATCAAAGCTTTCTAACTTTTCTTACCTTTGTAACAATCAATATCTTTTTTTGGATTCAAGATTTTCAATGTTCTAGCCTTTTAGTTGTAAGGATTGATGCTTGCATGTCTCTTATTTCAGTAAACAAGAGGAAGGTGGTTCTGTTTCATCGTGGTGTGGATGGCATACTGACCATGGATCTTTAACAGGTAATACATGTTATCACTTATCCCTATGATGAATATTTTCAGTTGCACGATAACTCCTGAACATGAAAGTTCAAATGAACATGTGGTGAAATTCTGAACCCATAACCTTACTGTTTATACATATATTGATAACCATAAATCTGATCTCCGTTTTGTTTCCTACTACTATCATCTATGAGGCTTTAGTGTTTAAAAAACGTTTGTTTTAATTTATATATTTTTTTCAATTCTGATTATGCATACTACATGCAGGACTTACATGTGCCTTGTTTACGAAAAATTCAATGGAGATCCCCTGTCCTGATAGTGCTGCTGGATTGTATATAAGGACTCGTGATGATAAAGTTGTTAAGGTAATTTCCTGTTAATCACTATAGACTTATCATCAAGATGATGCTTTGTAATTTAGGTTGTACGCAGTCATCTCTACATTGAAATTGATCGGTGCTTGCAGATTTGGAAATGTAGCCAGACATTTGAAATAATGTTTAATCATTGTTAGTTGAATAATTGCCTGTGAATTGCATTAGCATATTATACTAGGAGATGGTTATGTGCTCTGCACTAATTGGAATTTTACTGCATAAGGTTACATTTGAGGAGAATGAATTGGCTTACCAAGTTGGAGAAACCACTGAAATACTATCAAGAGGTCGTCTATGTGCAACTCCACACTGTGTGAAGGTATTGTATTATAATCAGTTTTCAAGGGTATACAGGAAATTTACTCTAAATTTATAGTCATGGTAATCAGTGTTCCTAGTTCCTGCAGTTGTAAAGTACTTTATATTTTTACTGTTGTCTCTAGGCCCCCAGCAGTGAAAACGCCTCGAATGTTGATCGTTCGACCTTCGCGATGTTCATGCAACCAGATTGGTATGTGCAGTTTTCTTGACCAAATTTGTAGTGCTCACATATTCTCTCGGATGGAGAACTTTTGAGTTTCCTGCCCCTCATCCTACTTGTGACTTGCCACTTCCCAAAGCTCCCAACCAATTTCAACACATGAAGAGTACTGCTTTTCCATCATCATTATGTGTTATGTGGGTTTGTTCATTCAGCTCAATAATAAGCCGTGTTGTGCAAACAACAGAATTTATACGGTCAATACTCTAATCAATAGTAATATGCTTGCCGTTACGCATTGGGCACGTTGATTTTCAAAGCCTGGTCTGATTAGTGTGGCTTTGTTGACATTTTCTTTTTATTGTGAAATATTTTGTAGGGATGAAAAGCTCAAGTTTCCAAGTGAAATTCCGTATCATCAAGAGGTTTGTTCCTAATCAGAAACTTGCATTCAGTGCTCCTGCGTGCCTTTTTCTGATATACTAATCTATGTTTTAACTTCTGGCAGTTGATCCCACCGAATGGAACACTTACATTCGGGGAGTATTCAGAAAGATTGGTGAACAAGTATTACCAGGGAAAGACATGAAACACTACAATACGCATGCTATTTTCAATTGTTTGTCCGTTTCATACTAGCAGTGAAATCGTCAGTGCAACCTGGACAAACTTAACCGTTAGGTTCTCTGAGTGTGTTTTGAACTGGAGATTCGAGCAACCAATCATAGAAAATGTGTCTACTGTAATTTGTTTCCTTACGATAAAAGCAACGACAGCGGTGGCAGCGTCACCCTATTCTTGGTTCAGTTTCCACTGCACACCGGAACTTTATTCTCCAACCTAGTAGTACACTCATCTTCACCATACTTGAGTTTCCTCTAATATGTCAGAACTCTGAAAACTCGGATAAACATCTACATGGACTAAAGAGACATACAAATTAAACAAGCTATAAATAAAGGGAACGAAAGAATGGACTGTTAACAAAAATTGAAGACGATATATGTAAACGGAACGAAAGAATGGGCTGTGACAAAAATTAAACACGATATATGAACTTGGTCGTGATACAAAAAGTACAGCAGCCTGGTGTCTCCTAGATCCTCAAGCACAAGGAACAAAAGCACAAACCAAATGACACCTCACAGCTGCGTTGATCTATGAATGACCTAGAACGGGGTAAAATCAGCTATATATGCCCCTAGGGGTGGATCACCAACTGGGAGTAAAGGAGAAACATGAGGATGTGATAAGTAGATGATCAGGACTATTTGGACCATGCAACCGCATCAATTTCTGCTTGAGCACTCCGATATAGCTCCAGCCTCTTCGCAAGGTTAGTCCTCCGTTCCATGACGGCCGGGTCTTCATCAAGAAGCTTAGAAAGTTGTTTAATCTGCATAACATGGCAGTATTACTAGTTAGATCAATTCTGTTGGACTTTAAAAGGCACACCAAAAAAATGTAAAACAGGACCCAAAAACTTATGTTATGCTTTATTAAGCTTTAAGAAAGAAGAAACTCACCTCTCTTGCTCCCAATTCAGTAAAGAAGTGATCGAGAAGTGAGCGCTTTGCCTCCCGCACTTGACAGTAGACAATAGATTTCGGAATAGAGTTCCTCAAGGTTGAACATACCATGTTAATATATGCCAGAACCGTTGTTCCTGTTGAGTATGAATTGCAGCAAGGTTCAGCAGTAAATACAGGTAAAATAAGTTAAAAGGCAGCCAAGCAAAGCCTTGATGGCATGTATATTCATCATTAAACTAAATTAGTGGGCAATATTACACAAGGTTGCAACAATATGATAAACCACTTCTCAACTTCAACAAATGGCCATCATTGCAAAGCAGTAATAGTATACATTGAATATATACAAGGAAGAATGGTTGATGACTTACCAATTCGTCTAAGATAAGAATCATTATATCTATCAAAAATAGAGTGGCTTGGATTTCCACCCTTCTCAACATCCTGGGGAAGTTTCCTGAAGAAATCTACGGTTAAGTAGCTGCATTCCATATCAACAAGCTTTAATGTGTTTTTCTTGCTTTCATCCCTCATTCTGTCCAATGACTCAAAAGCCGCATTGCCTACTTCCACGCGAAGAGTGGGGAACTGCTTCAGCTCCTGCAGAGAACTCACTCACATCTTTTAAGACGCTTACACAATTACAAGTGGAGTAATGACAATTTGACAAGCATGCAAATCAATTATCATGCTGCTTCTCATCTTAAGTCGAGCAAAAAAGTTCCAGGTTCAGATTTTATTAGAAAGACAAAATATTGAAACAACAGAAGGCAAAAATTTCAACAGTGAAATTGATTACCTCCTAAACTCCTAGTACAATCAGTATACCTCATGTACCATCAGAATGCACATATTTCCCAGTATAAGTTACAGAAAACACTGTGCAACAGTGCAAAGACTTACATGTGTTTCATTGATGGCCTTGTGCACTAATTCCTTAAGTATCGCATGGACCTGTCAGTACAACAAACATACGATAATGTTGTAGTGCACATTCTTCAACAATATATGACACGAAAAGTTTGAAACGCTCAAGCTATTTTGTTGAGTAAAAAATAGATCAAATTAATAGATAGCATACCGCATCCACAGCTGCCTCAGCAGGACCTCTGATACTAACAAGACAAGACTCTATGAGCCGGCGATATCCTTGCTCTGGAGCTATTAAATGAGGTTGGTATCCATCAGCCTCCGTTATGAGCTTTTTCACATTTTCCATTGCCAGTTGTTTGTCAAACTGCAACCGTTTAATGGCTACAGGAAACTGATTGTCAAAGACATGATAGATTTTCTCACCACCAGGACGCCTGGACATTAGAATTTTTGTGGGTAAGCATCAGGGAAAGCAACATTCAATTCACAAAAGAACAAGCACACAAGGGAGAATGATGCTAATTGCATATAACAATCTACAAGTTAAATTGTATTAAATTGCATACTTTAGCAGCAAGAAAATATGCAAATCTTTATTAGCAATAACTTTGTAAGTGCTATCATGTAATTAAGTTTTAGGGTTAAATTCGACGATTCCTTTCTTCTGAAAGAAAAACAACTGGAGATTCTAGGTGCATGTACGCCCAAGCAAGCTTATTGAAATCTTTATTACATTTGATAGAAATTTATTGTTTAAAAATACAAGACAAATTAACAGGTTACTTTGCCAAGAACCTAAAATAGCCTGTATGCTTAAGTTGGAGTAAACACACAAGACTAACACCAAAGGAGAGCTTATTAAATTAGGGCCACACAAATTTTAGAAGGCTTATACAGATCAGAGAGGGCAAAATGTTATTTTAGGATAAAATGTTATTTTAGGATAAAATGTTATTTTATCTCGGAATTCAGGAAGCACACCCGTAGCTACAATAAAACTTCTAAGAGAACATTTAGCAACAGAAACATTAGGTTTGAAACATACACTCCATCCAAATGTTCTTTGTAGATACCATCAAACATGCGGCATATTTCCATGATCGTGTACAGCTTTCCCTGCATGGCCAAATATGTAAAAACCAATTATGTCCATTAGCACAATGATCAAGAACATACACAAAAAAATGGGCACTACATTAGCAATTAGCATAAAAAGGGGATGCAGAATTAGGCTCAATAAACCAGTATCTAATTAAAGAATAAAAAAGCCCTAATCTTACTCCAGCATCTGTAGCAATGGGCTTCCCAAGTCGATTAAGTTCTGTCTCCAGTTCAGCGATTGTCTTTGTAATGAGAGATTGGAGCCCTGGGATTCTTGACTTAATAACAGTCTCCAAATGCTACATATACACCAAAAAATTTAAGAGTCAATGTACCAAACAGAGTTACAGGTATTCTACATTAGAAACGAAATGAAAGGCATACCTTCGAGAGCATCTTTGCTAAATGTTCTGATCCCATCCTATGAGCAAGGTGCTTGTATTCTGGCGTAGTTGAAAAATATTCACGCTCTCTGCGCCTAGCAGCAATCATGTCCACATTCTTGTTGATATCCTGCTGAGATCGATTGACGACACCAATCCATTGTTGTTGGAGCCGATATGATCTGCCTTCCAATATCTGCAGAAAAGAACAGTAAGAAAATACAGCTCAAAGAACAAACATAACCTTCATTTTCTACAACTGTAAATCTTTCAACAGAGAACAGAAGAATATTCAACATAGGAGATTTAAAAGGTCCCAAAAGCAAGGGAACAATAATCCATGTTGACATCTCCGGGGACAAAATGTATCGATAATAAAGTTTTTAGCAATTAATTTTAGCTGTGAAAAAACTTACATCAACAGCATCGGTGCCCTTGTCCATTAGATCAATTTTTGTAAGCACACCAAACGTCCTTTCACCTGAAAAACAAGACAGACCACATCTCAAAAAACATGATTGCCATCCTTTATCCAAATGGCTTACAACAAAGGCGTACCTTTGGGGTCAACTTCCCGTGAAATCTTAATTGCATCAGAAGTTGCAAGATCCTGATTGGCTGGAGAAACAGCCAGAATGATACAATTGGGCTGAAACAAACCAAAAAGGGTCGATATGTATATAAGCTTTTGCAACATTACAGACATGATACATGACAAGATAATCATAGCTCACACACTACAAGCATAATGCATGATACGAAAAACATATTCCAAATATGCTAACACGTGGCTGAAATCATAAGAATGTCGAAACAAATATGCATAGAATAAATTACTGTATATGTGTGTACAAAGCTATGGTACCGAATTAAGGCGAGCATAGTCAGCAATGGGAGTGGACAAATATTAAAAGGTTACAGCAAAAAATATACCTTTTCTATGAACGAGCGAACCATATTTTCAATGTCCTGAACAATACTGTCAGGCTGACCCTCTGAAAAGCATATAGCCAGTGGCAAATCAGAAAATGGACCTCTTTAAAAAGAACAAAGGAAAATATCTCACAAATGACAATGGGTAATACTGACCAACAGCAACTTTAGTAAGCCCAGGAAGATCGATAAGAGTCAGGTTCACAACTGCAAAAGAGTGGGAGTTAAGACGCTAACAAAAATAGATACTAGAAACCAGATAAATCATAAACAGGCACGCACAGATAAAGATAAATAAGGTATGGTCATCTTATCAATGACAGAGATCTCACTAAGTAGGCGACAGACAAAAGGAACAGCTTTTAAGCCACATATCCATCTCAGCAAACAATAATCAAAATGAACCAATTTGATTGTGATAAAGCAACTACATGGAACTGATATTTTATATTATTGTTATCTTACCATATGGAGAATATATGCTTAAATGAATAGGGACAGATGATATTTGCTTTGAACGACCAGTTTCTCTGTCAGTTTCATCAGCTATCTCCTTCCTCACAAGAGCTGCAAGAATACAAATATCATCATCGACCAAGCAACATTCAGATAAACTTATCTTGTAGAAACGAGCTCAAAACCAATTTAGCACTTCAAAGACTGTTCCACCAACAATTCCAGGTGTAATCTTATGTTTGAGGAATTTTATTTTTTAAAAAAATGTATATGTCAACAACAGCATGAATAATTGTAGCGTCACATAGACTGTTTCTATGAGCCTCAGAAACATAAAGTACATGTTTGACTATCATCCAACATTGGCAATCTAGTTCAGTTTGAATATATGATCTCCATAAACATGCAATCTCGCAATTTTAATCACAGAATCATATGACTGAAAATGAAGTGAAAGGTAGATGGAGTACCGAAATCAGTGAATCTCTTCCTGGGAAGGTGCATGAACTCTGCATATTCTCTGTCTCCGTCGATCCTATGAAGCTGCAGCACCAAGGGACGACGGGTGACAATGCCTGGAGACCAAATCCAAAAATTCCAAATCAGATAAAACAGGAGCAATAACACTGAATTATACAAGCTCTTGCTATTGGAACCGCCATACCTGAGCCTCTTGGTAGGAAATCCTTCCCAACAACGCTCTCCAACACCGAGGATTTACCCGAACTCTATCAAACGTATCAGGAAAGTTCAAACGTCAGGTTACCGAAGTACACCCATTCTGGTACAGAAATAAGCTTAAACCATTTCTAACAGACGCAACTCCGCACAAAATTCCATCGAGCTGGATGGTTCCATCAACTAGTTTAGTAGCTTCAGTTGCTACAGAACCTATCGATTTCATGTAAGCGTCCAAATCTAGTCTTCGGCGAGCACAGCAATCGTAGATCCAATCGTAGCTAGACCGCATCGGCTACTAATCCTTTCTGCCCTACCAGCAACTCGCGAGATCCAGATCGACGCAGCTGAGGCACGAGGGGCCAGATCCGAGCGAGAAAATAAACGGGCGGGGGGAGAGGACGACGGGCACCTGGCCTCCGACGACGGCGATGGCCGGCAGCGAGTCCCAGAGGGTGGGGAGGGCGCTCTCCTCGCCGTGGTCGCCGAGGGCGGTGCAGGCCCGCTGCAGCTTGTTGACGAGCGAGATCAGGTTCTCCATGGCCGCTGCTGCTGCGGCGGCGGCGGCGGCGGCGGCTCAGCGAGATCTGGCCGAGATCGCGCGCGTGGGGGGAGGGGCGAGATCGAGGTCGGTGGAGAGGAGGGGGGGAGATGCCGACTGCGGAGCCGCGTCGGGGTCCAGAGCTGCGCGGCCTCGGGCTGTGTATGGTGGTGCGCCGCGACGGTTTGGTGATTTGGACTTTGGAAAAAGGCTTTGTGGGGAAGAAACGGGCCAGTTTGAGCGTGTGGAAGATGGAGGGCCAGTTTGGTAATTTCGAATGATCCTTTTTGTATCTAACACTTCTAGTTCTTACACCCGGGCCCTTGCTTGGTGTAGTGTAATGTCCTAGAATTTGAACTTGAAATACATGCGCGCTACCTGCATCAGTTTTTAGTAAA
Source organism: Oryza meridionalis (assembly GCA_000338895.3). Classification (NCBI taxonomy): domain Eukaryota; kingdom Viridiplantae; phylum Streptophyta; class Magnoliopsida; order Poales; family Poaceae; genus Oryza; species Oryza meridionalis. The sequence continues at coordinate 27,915,360 of CM002528.2, forward strand.
ATTTATCCAAATTTCACCGATTGTCAAGCGATAAGTGATTATCCGTGAAACCGCTAGGGAACTAAGCTGAAGATGATAATGTCAGGACTGGGGAATGGTCGGACTGGAATCGGTTGATGAAGCTTGATCTTCCTTTGCTGTAGTCATAACTAGAGTTGCTACTTTTGAGTTTTAGCTCCAGCTGTTTTAGACTGTGCTTTCTCAGCCGTTTTGCGAGCGTTTCTGGTTAAATGTACTTCTGTGAGGCCATGCCTCTGTGCTGTAATGTTTGGGTTCTACCCCCCCCCCCCCCCCGGGAAGCCGGGCCTTTGGCCTCTTTCTAAAATTTTTTTAATGATAATCATGTCTGCATATCTTACACTCCATTGCTTGCTTTTTATAATAGTTTATAAGCCGTTGTAAAAAATCAAATTCAAAAACTTAATTTTGAAATTAATTTTAGGTTTTTATTATAATTTATTTTCCAATAATTTTAAAAAATCATGTTAAAAACAGATATATAAAAATTTATCGTAATAACCAAAAACCAAAGGGAGTAACTGCGTAATCACAGGTTTCACCATGGGTTTGATTTCGAATTGGGAGCTGGACAGGATGGCAAAGTGCAGCATAGCTCCAGAACTAACGGGCAGGGGACCAGACGTCCAGACCATCCGGTGAACGACGAGCTAGCTACCGTAGTCGGTGCCGACTCGGTGTGCTCTCCTCTCACGGCGGCGCAAATATTTCGCTCGTGTTTTGGGGGGCAAAAGGACATTGCGGCTAGTGGAGCCACTGGAGCGCCTGTAGTTCCCCAAGTGCGAGAGGAGGACCAACCGGGCGATCTGGACCGTCCGTCTGCCGGACTGACTGCCGGGGCCGCGGGTGGGCGGTCACCTCGCCGTCGACGCTCTGTGGGGCCCGCGCGGCGCACCTCGCGTTTCAAATTTGAAACCCGGCTTCGTTCGTTCTAGCCGTTTGGTGCTACAGCTACAGCGTAGTTGTACTAGTGCTCCGCTTCGTTACTCCGGTCACGTGCCACGTGAGATGCACGGTGCAAAATGGTGAGATTTGGCCGAAGCATTTATCCACCTTGGAGCGGGATTGCACGTTGGTACGCTCCTCTCTGCCAGTAGGCGGCAGTCGCTCTACGTCGTCGCGGTTTTACTTGTAGCGTGCTGTACAGCCGAGTACAGGCAAATTCGGCCTGGTTGGATCAGTTCGGCGGCCCATAAAGCACTGCCCCAGACTTAGCCCAACTAAGGGACTGGCCGTCTTCCGTTCTGGGAAAGAAATAAGTTCACCAGAGGTCTCTCAACTTAACAGCGAGATTTTTTAGTCCCTAAACTACAAAACCAGAAATGTGTACCCCTAAACTCACACAAACCGTTCAAAGGAGGTCACATGGCAGTATATGTGGGTGGTTCCACTGACGTGGCATCCTAGTCAGGAAAAAAAATTAAAAAGTATGTGGGGCCCACATGTCAATTACACATCGTCCTCTTCTCTTCTCTTTCTTTTCTTCTCCTCATCTTCTCTTTCTCTTCTTCTTCACTAAGTGAGTGCGATGGGCGGTGGGCGGGCGCCAGGCAGAGCGGACGAGCACGACGGAGGCGAGTGAACGAGCACGATAGCAGGCGAGCAGACGAGCACGGCGGCGGGAAGAGCGGATGGCGCCCCAGGCCCCAAGGCGTGGCGGCGGAGATATCGGCCGATTCGGAGTCTAGGAGCACGGAGAGCGTGTAGGACTCATCGACGATGGGGCCAAGCGGGACGTCGGGGTCAGAGACGGAGAGTGCGAGGATGAGGACAGGGATGCAAGGGAGAGTGTACTTGGCGAGGGGAACCAGCGGCGAGAACGACGTGCTCGTTCGCTCGACACGGCTGGCAGAGTAAGGCAGCGGAGCTCGCGCACCGCTGCCACACTCCTTCTTCAGCCACCTCCGTCGTTGCGGCCCCTTCCCCCGCTCGCCGTGCTCGTCCGCTTGCCCGCCACCATGCTCACTCGCCGTCTGCTGCGCTTGCCTTCCGCTCGCCCTCCACCGCCCATCGCCGCTCTGCCCGCATCCCAGCGCCGCTCCGCCCGCCTCCATTCTGCCTACCGGCCGCACTCGCCGGCCGCCGCCCGCCGCCGCTCGGCCACCGTGCGGACCCGCTGTCGTGCTCCTTCGCTCGCCCGCCGCCGCTCGGCTGCCGCGCGGACCTGCTGTCGCGCTCGCCCTCCGCCCGCCCATCGCGCTCACTCAGTGAAGAAGAAGGGAAAGAGAAGAGGAGGAGAAGAAAATAAAGAGAAGAGGACGATGTGTAATCGACATGTGGGCCCCACGTACTTTTTAAAAAAATTTGTTGACTAGGATTCCATGTCAGCGAAACCACCTACATATACTGCCATGGGACCTCCTTTGAACATTTTGTGTGAGTTTAGGGGTATACATTTCTGGTTTTGTAGTTTAGAGACCAAAAAAATCTCGCTGTTAAGTTGAGGGACCTCCAGTGAACTTATTCCTTCCGGGAAAAGAGAACAGTTTTGGGTCAGCATTAGGCCCGATGTACACGACTGGGCCTCGTTTAACAACTACTAGTACGTATTAGGCCCAAGGGTCTGGAAGTTTGAAAGCCCATTTTCTCGTAAAGAATCGCTCTCTCAATCAACGAAGACGATGACTGGACGGGGAGAAAAAAGAAACAAACACATCCATGTCGAATCGAATCAAATCAAATCAAATCAAAACCTGCTATTTTTATATAGAGAGATCAAATAGATTTTTCTTTTTGCCAAGTCAAATAATGCCTTCTTCGACAGTTAATCGGTCACACATTCACCCCCTCTGGAGCAAGTATAATAGAAGGATGTAAGCCGACTAAATACTGAAGTAAAGGAGAAAAGAGAGGAGAGAGGAGAGAGGGGAGAAGTGAGCTATAAACTTACAACCGGCTTGGACACAAGAACCAAAAAACTTTGTGAGAGAGATAAGTGGGCCCAGTATTAATTGTAAAGAGCTAAATATTATATGGGTGGGCTGAGAGAAGGCTAAAAAAAACCCTTAAAGCCAACAAGTCGGCCTTATTATTAGCTTTGCTCTTAGAGCAAGTTTAATAGTATAGCCAACTACTAGCTCTAAGTCATCTATAGTCAATTCATACAATAGTTACATACTACACTATTAATACATGGTCCCACATGTCATACACACATTGTGTCTGGGAGTCCGTGCTATAGCTGGCTACAAATATGTAACCCGCTGCTCTTTTCTCTCCTCTTTTATCTACTTTAGATATGTTTATAGCTAGCTTATAGATTGTTATTGTATCTGCTCTTAGTTTAGAACAAGTTTAATAGTATAGCCCACTACTAGTTTCAATTCATCTAAAGTCAATTCATATAATAGTTGCTAACTATAATATTAATATATAGTCCTATCTGTCATACACACATTGCGTCTTAAAGTCCGTGCTGTAGCTGGCTACAGATTGTAGTCCGCTGCTCTTCTCTCTCTCATATTTTATCTTATTAAAATATATCTATAGCTAACTAATAGTCTGCTATTATACCTACCATTAGGCCCCGTTCGTTACATCCCTTTCCCAACCTCCCTCCCTCGTTTTTCGCGCGCATACTTTTCAAATTGCTAAACGGTGCTTTTTAAAAAAAATTATACGAAAGTTGCTTAAAAAATTATATTAATCTATTTTTTTAAAAAAATTAGTAAATACTTAATTAATTATACAATAATACTCCTATGTGCTTTGTTTTGGCTGGCCGGGAGGCCCCCTTCCGAACACAGCCTGTAGGCTGTAGTACAGTGGAGTCGTGGAGCAGTACTACTAGTAGTCCGTAGTCCCTACATCGGTACATGTGACTCCGTGAGTCGTAACTCCTCCGGGTTCCGTCACCAATTAGGACGGCGACTAGCCGAAACGCCGAGCCCAACCAACCAATCAAGAACGACGGCTACCCGAAACGCCGAGCCCAGCCAACCAACCTCCACTGTCCAGAGTCCGAACCCCAAAGGCAGGCAGGCACGGTCGGGTAATTCGCGCCACGTCGCTTCGCGTCGCCTATATAGAATAGCAAAGCGACGACGCAGCAAATCGCGAACCCGCACGCAACCCCCGGTCCCGGTCCTCCCCCGGCCGGACGCCGGAGTCCGCAAGGCAAGCCCCCAAACGCCGCCGTCGCTGTCACCACCGTCAAGCCGCCCCCGACCGCGTCCACATTCCACACTTGCCACCGCCCGTACACGCGCCGATGGATCCTCGCTCGACGGCCGATCCTGCCAGCTCGAGTACTTCCACCCACTCCACCACCACCACCTCCCCTAACCCCTCCCCCTCCTCCCTGCGGAAGCGGGTGCTCTCCATAGACACGTCGTCGCGTGACTCGCGTGGCTCGCCCGGCAGGGAGAGGGAGAGCAAGGCGCGGCAGGAGGAGGAGGAGGAGGAGAGCGTGATGGCATCGGCGGCGGCGTCGGAGGCGGAGAGGGAGAGGGACGTGGAGGCGGCGGTGCCGGTGCCGATGAGCCCGGCGGGGCGGCTGTTCCGGGAGACCAACTTCAACTGCTACATCGTGGCGGTGATCGGGCTCGGCGCCCGGGTGGACGTCGCTGCGGCGCGCGCCGGGCTGGAGGCCACCCTCGTCCGCCACCCCCGCTTCTGCAGCGTCCAGGTAACTAAACCCACCGCTCCATGATCCCTTTGCATCTCGTCCTCGATCGCCAACTTGCACCAAAAAAATGCGCTCGTTTGGTGGCAAAAATAAATTTGCCGAAGCATCCCGCATCTCGGGCGCACATGGAGTTGAGACCGCCGGTGTCGACGCTGACACGCGCACGTTGTTCCTGCTTGCAAAAAAATTCTGGGGCCGCGTGGAAGCATTGATTTCTGCTTCATTTTTCCGGTGGATGGACGCTCCTGGCGCCTCGCCGGCTCACTTTCTTTCGGTTGTCTGGGCTAGAATGGCTGCTTCCGAGGATACGCACGGCGGCCGTGGGACTCAGGCCAAAAACAAGCTGGGACAAAATTAGGAAGTGGCTGTGCTGTGTGTACAATGCTCTTGCTAGCTTTCTCGAAGGCATCTGATGCTTGAACCGACCGATCCATTGGCTCAGCGAGCATTAATCCCGGCGAGAGATAGTGCGTGAAGCCACGAATCAGTGTGAATCATTAATCATATCATCATCACCTTTACTCCCGTCAAATCTCTTTTGTGTTAGTTAACCAGGCAGTTATTGCCTGATTTATGGTTTGGATCGCGAAGTCGCTGGTTTGATACTGCACCCATGCCCTCCTATTAATGCGGCCGCAGATGCAGAGCAGCCGTCCTAGACTATCGCTACTCATCAGCTACTGTGTTTATGACCGGGAGCAGCCGTTTGGCATGAAAATGTGGAGAGAATCATCCGAGAAGCTGGCTTTCATCGCGATGAATCGTCCACGCTTTCCAGCTGAAACACATACCGGACATGTGGATCATAATTCCGCGACGTGCGGGATTTGAAGCAAATCAACGTCATAATTAAAGTACCGTCAGTCCGTCACTGCACGCACGGGGACGGCTCGCTTTTCTTTGTTAACCCCGTGTCTGGATTGCGAGCCAGGTGTAACAAACATCTGTAGTGTGTTTGCTAGAGGCCTCCAGATCATATTGCAAATCGTTAGCTGCCAGCACTGCGTAGCTAGGGTCACCAAACCGTGCTAGGTGAGGTTACCGTCACCTATTTAGTGGTTATCATAATAACTATATGGTTACCGTAAAAACAGTACGATTATCATAAATATACAGTGTTTACAGAAAACTATAAAGATTACCGTATGTAATCGTGATAATGATACGATTTTGTAAACCCTACTACTACGTGATCAATTGCTTTCGAATAAATCCTTTGGAACAGCGTTGCTCTGCCTAGTTGCATACTTGCATAGTACGTTTTGGTAGTGTTCTATCTTTTTTTTTTTGGAAAAGGCAAAAGCTTTGCCAATTTTTTAATTAGTTTTCATAGTTTAACACTGTCGGTAATGCTTGATCCATTGTATCCATCGTCTTTTTTCTGAACCTGTCGCATTCAGCGTACAGTTAAAAAAAAAACACTTTAAGGAGTGCATTTCTGCAGGTGTCGGATGAGGCGAGCAAGCGGGCGAAGCCACGGTGGGTCCGGACGACAGTGAACCTGGACGACCACCTCATCTTCCCCGAGCTGGACCCCAGCGCCACGTCAGCCAACCCCGACCAGGTCATCGAGGACTACATGTCCACGCTGTCCACGCAGCCGATGGACCACTCCCGCCCGCTCTGGGAGCTCCACGTCCTCGACTTCCCGACCTCCGAGGCGGCCGCCACCGTCGCCGTCAGGATGCACCACTCCCTCGGCGACGGCGTCTCGCTGCTGTCCCTCCTCATCGCGTGCACACGCAGCGCCGCCGACCCGGCGAGGCTGCCGGCGCTGCCGCCGGCGCCGGCGCGGCGGGACGGGCCAGTGTACGCACGCCGGCGGCCGCCACTCTCGGCGGGGATCGTGGCGCTCGCCGCGTGGGCCTGGTCCTACCTCGTGCTCGCCTTGCACACGCTCGTCGACGTCGCCTGCTTCGTCGCGACGTCGCTGTTCCTCCGCGACGCGCGCACGCCGCTCATGGGGACGGAGGGCGTCGAGTTCCGGCGCAAGCGGTTCGTCCACTGCACGCTCAGCCTCGACGACGTCAAGCTCGTCAAGAATGCCATGAAGTGTGTAAGACCATCTTCTCCCTATTCTTGGCTTCTTAGTTCTTGCTGAACTACACATGTCAGCTTAACTCCTCTCAAACATCATACGAAATGTCATTCCTCCTGGTGTTTTTTCAGACTGTGAATGATGTGTTAGTTGGAGTGACTTCTGCAGCATTGTCGCGCTATTACTTCCGCAAAATAAGTGAGTGATCTTCCTCCAAAGTTATCATGGGCTAATTGTACGTACTATATATTCTGCTAACTGCATCTGGAGTCATGTTTTCTGAACTTATTCAGGTGATCCGAACAGCGAGAAGCGTACGCGACGAAAGCACATCCGTGTGCGGTCTGCTCTTCTTGTTAACATCAGGAAAACACCTGGTTTACATGTAAGAAAAAGGATTCATTATGATCTGTCCACTCTTATTATAATTTTCATGAATGGGTATTTCAGAAACAAAATATCTGAAATTTTCATTATGATCTGTCCACTCTTATTATAACTTTTGGATATTTTGTTTCTGCTTTGAGCAGGTATTGGCAGAAATGATGAATTCCAGCAAGAACAATGTTGCAAGATGGGGGAATCTAATTGGTTACATCGTACTTCCTTTCCGTATAGCCATGTTCCACGATCCTCTTGAATATATTCGTCAGGGGAAAAGAACAGTTGACAGGAAGAAGAGCTCGTTGGAAGCAATCTTCACGTATTGGAGCGGCAACCTAATAGTCAAACTTTTTGGCATTAAGGTATTGATCTCTCTACGTTATGTTTTGCTGGGATAATTAGAAAAGCAGTTCTATTTCATTAACCGGAGATGCTAACTGAGGCCATTTGTCTTTAGTTAATTAATCTGTTTATTCATTGGTGTGATGTACATGGCAATTTTTGTAGACTGCAGCTGCTCTCTGCCATGGCATGCTCGCTAATACCACTCTGTCATTCTCGAGCATGGTCGGACCTGCAGAGAAGGTGGAGTTCTACGGGCATCCTATCGAGTACATTGCCCCAAGTGTATATGGGCATCCACATGTAAGTAACCACTTGATTTTTTTAATGAGAAAATAAGTTCATTTGTAAAGGTTGTACATCAGCTTTCACACGTCATTGATATATTATTACCTGCTTTGCTTGAAACATAGAGAATTGTTCAGAAGTCACCGTTTTTAATTAATTTGGTGATGATATGTAGCGATTAAGTTTCAGGCATAAAGTGAGACATTTCCAATGATAATTCTCCAGTTGCGATTGCAAGCCTTTTTTGTCAAAGAGACATGACTCATGAGTGCTTCGACTTTTACATAGGCACACCTGAAAGCACCCAATCATTTCATTTGAATATGTGCAGGCACTGACAGTACATTACCAGAGCTACATGAACATTATCAAGCTTGTCCTCGCCGTCGATGATGCACAGTTTCCGGATGCTCACCAGCTGCTTGATGATTTCGCCGAGTCCCTGAGGCTTATCCGGCAGGCAGCTTCCACAAAATCATAGAAGCAGCTAGACTGTTTTTTCTCTCTCACTTTTTTAGATTGTAGTAAGCACAAAGAATCACAGTGCACCCTCCAATCAGTAAAAACTTAGTTGTACCACAATTTTCAGCATTCAATATTCTTGTCACAATAAAATGGCCCCATCTGGACTGCCTAATTTTGAGTCTTTGACACCATCTACTGCCATGTCGGTCCTTCAGATTTCCTTTTCCCTGAAAGGACCGTCCGGCTTGTCCTGTTAACGGTTACGGCTCTGCAAACCCTGGAATTCTGCATCTCCTAACAGAAGCAACCCGAATCTCACAGCACGTACACAGATTCACCACGCGTCCCTCCCACATAGAAACTCTCTTACGAATATGCTACGATCCATGTCACGTGTTCACGGCGCAGCAGTAGCAAACGGATCAGAACCTCTTGCTTCAAAATCACGTGACTTTATTCTTGATAGAAAAACTATTTTGAACTCTTAAAAGGATGTTCCCTTATTATTTACATGTCATTTAATTGGTTATAATTTTTTTTTTAAAAAAATGAGTAGATATATTAATATGTGATATATCACTACACAAATACTCCATCCGTCCTAGTATATTTGATGTTTTACTTCCTATCCATTGTCCCACAATGCTTGAGTTTTAGCAAGGAGCATAAACATGGGGCCGTGCAGCAGCGTATGATTCAAATTTTACTAATCGGGTTATCAGGATCAGCAGCTAATCCATGATTCCACCGTGGCATGAACTGCATGTGTATTCTTGGTTTGAAATGACTATTCATCATGGCTATTTAAAGTAGCTAGTATTACACTTAGGACAATATGGTAATTTTCACCTAAATTTAATTTGGCTCAACTATGCTAGAAAGTCCAACATACTGGGACAGAGGGAGTATATAATATATATATAAGTTCAAATTCAACTTATACATTTCGCAACGAAAAAACAAATTAAACTACAACCAGCTAATGTGTATTCACAATTAAATTTGTTTTTTTCGTTGCGATATGTAGAAGTTGAATTTTAATTTGCATGTTTGTGAAGTGGCATGTTAATACATTTTCTCAAATTATTCTATAACTATTTGATTTTAAAATCCACTCTCTTCATGATAGGTCCTGGACTCATAAGTTATTGAGAAAGGCACGGTCTTTTCAAATGTAGAGGATCTCGCTCCGTAGCTAACCGTGCGCAACGAATACGTGGGGTCGTGGGCCGCTTTTGCCCGTTTTGCACTCCAAGCTCCCCACACCATGCGAGCGTCGGTCCGTTCGCTCGCTCGCCTCCAGATCTGGAGGCGATCCATCCATCCACCGAGACGGCGCGGGGCGCGCGCTCGAGGAGAGGGACACCCAAACCGGCACCACCAACAACCACACGCCTCCTCCGCTAGCTGCACCAATCATAGGCGCGCATAGGCCACGGGGCCCCAGCCGCAGCGACACGCCACCAGCAAAATCTCTCTACTAGCTCATCCAAAGCGCCACCAACTGATGACTGCAACCTCTCATCAACCGGCGGCTCTCTCCTCCTAAACCGGGCAGCTCTCTCTCTCGCGTTGCTGCCGCGCGCGGGGCACAGTTAGTGTCGGCCATTGCCATTGTCTCGGAGGAGGTTGGTTAGCATGGCTCGCGCGGCGGCGGCGGTCGCCGTGCTGGTGGTGGCGTTCGCCGCAGCGGCGGCGGCGCAGGAGAGCTGCAACACCGAGCTGCCGGGCGTGCTCGTCGGCAACTACTCCGGCCTGAATTGCCAGCCGGTCTGGAACAATTTCGTGCTCCGGGTAAGTGGTTTCTCCCACTGCCATTGTTCTTGCCTCTTCTTCAGCACATAATTGAGGTTGTGTAGCGCTTTTCGAGCATAGCTAGCTCTAAGTTCAGTACTCTGCGTGTGCTTGCAATGAGCTGAGATCTGCAAGGATTTCAGGTGGATCTAGTTTGTACCTAACCTGCTAGGACATTGCCAACTGCCCAACTGAACTTGATGTATGATTCGTTGGTGCAGCAGTAAGCCAGTAACTTTTCAGTGACAGTAAAACAGTGAATTCGAGCAAACCAAACAACACAATTGCCAAGAAAATCCTGAAGTGTTACAGTTAGTTTCGACTCTACCATTCCAAAACAATCTCAATTCAGACTCTCATACAATTATGACAATGTAAATCACTTCCATTTTCTAAAGATTCAGACTCTGATATACTCCAATGCATATATGCGCAGTATCACCAAGACAAGAACAACGTGCTGAGGGTGGTGCTGTCGACGATGTACAGCACGGGGTGGGTGGGGATGGGGTTCTCCCGGGACGGCCTCATGGTGGGCTCGAGCGCCATGGTCGGGTGGATCGGGCGGAAGGGCCTCCCCCACGTCAAGCAGTTCGCGCTGCGCGGCAAGACGAGCGGCAAGGTGGTCGTCAACCGCGGCTTCCTCGTCTCCAACTCCAACAACCACGACCACACCGTCGTGGTGCAGCAGGCCAGGATCTACCTCGCGTTCCAGCTCCAGTTCTCCTACCGCCTCACCCACCAGCACATCATCCTCGCCTTCGGCTCCTCCATCCCCGTCAACAACAAGCTCACCAAGCACCAGGACAAGACCTCCTTCACCTTCGATTTCACCACTGGTACATACATATATTTATATGCTTCTCATCAATCTGATCTTGATCTTCCCCTCTCACTCTCTGTGTTTGATTTGGAGTTTTGGACAACTTGACATTTTCGCTACATTATGTGTGAGGTTCAGAGTGAAGTCCCTGACGGTGGTTAGCAAATCTGTTGATGAATGACATTGCACCTAACTGGAAAAATTGAATGATATGAGTAACAAATTACAGTTGACATCCTAGTCGATCCTATATGCCTTAAACAATGAGCTGACAATATCACTTGAACCGTAATCAATGTGTCAGTTAGCGCAAAAGGTGTTTGATTCTTGAAGTTTCAGTCGTCAGTCGCCACCTTTTCTGTTGCCGCATCAACATTCTTCCTTGGTGGCATTATGTGCACAACAAGATGCTTTTACACACTCCGTCTTCAAATACTAGACCTCTTATTATTGGATACTACTCATATTCATCTTTAGACTTTAACCACTTATCTTTTTTCAAAAAAATATATATAAATATTTAATCAAGTGTTGCATCCTACATATACGGCTCCATCATTTCGCTTATTCGGGGAATAAGCAAGACGGCATATTTACAAATGAAAAATAATTTTTGAATAAAACTTTTATATACGTGTTTTTAGCGATTTAAAAGCAAAGGCTGAAAAATAAACTTCGATGAAAAAACCTCAAAATCAACTTCAAATTTAAGGTTGAAAATTCAAATTTTGACTAATAGTATAAGTATAAGCGAAAAGACAAGAGTATTTTCGAAAACATTTTTTTTTACAGCAGAGTTGATGGATCTGCAGGCAAAGCTTTCGTGGACGGGTCGTTCCCCTACGGTCTGAGGAGGGCACACGGTGCTCTGAACCTGTTCGCGTGGGGCGTCCTGATGCCGATCGGCGCCATCCTGGCGCGCTACTTCCGGCGGATGGACCCTCTCTGGTTCTACCTCCACGTCGGCGTCCAGTTCGTCGCCTTCATCATCGGCCTCGCCGGCGTCGTCGCCGGAGTTGCCCTCTACAACAAGATCCAGGCCGACATCCCGGCGCACAGGGGCCTCGGCATCTTCATCCTCGTCCTCGGCATCCTTCAGGTAGTCACCCATTGCATGCATCACATATCCCTCTGCTCCGTTCTTGCAGAAAGTAAGCACGGTCACTGCATGAACAGAACAGATGAACTGATGATGATGATGGTTTCTGAAATGTTTCAGATTTTGGCGTTCTTCCTGCGTCCAAACACGGACTCCAAGTACCGGAAGTATTGGAACTGGTACCACCACTGGTCGGGCAGGCTGGTGCTGTTCTTCGCCGCCGTCAACATCGTGCTCGGGATCCACGTCGGCGGCGGGGACAACTCGTGGAAGATCGGGTACGGCTTCAACCTCGCCATCATCCTCCTCGCCGTCATCGGGCTGGAGTTCATGCTGCGGACGAGGTGGTCCAAGGACAGCGAGCCCACGCCGACGTACTAGGCGCGGCGCCGGCGGCCGCCGTCGATGATGCCGCGAACCCACTATTTTTTGGTTTTTTTTTTTTTGTGCCATGTCCCCTGGGCGCTGGACTGTGTCTTAGCTCTGGTGGTGTTGTGATTTATTTTCTGGGCTTCTGTGCTGTTCGATTTTCTGCATGTTGCTGTCAAGTGAAACTGTGAAAAAGTGTAAGCGTGAGCAGGTGCAATTGCACTATGCCACAATTGATAGGTTTTTGTTTTTGTTTCTGAGATGCCACTATCTGAGGTGTAAGATCACTTGCTTAGCAGCAAAAGTCAATGACGGTCATGGTGCATAGGACAACTGCTGTTATGAGTTTACAGCGTACCAGATAGCTCACAATTCAGGACATTTCTGATCGAAAATTCCAAAATGTTGGATACACCGGAGGGTCTCGGTAGGACGTGCCACCGACCAAAAATTTTCACCTAAGCAAAAAAATAAAAAAAATCCAAATTCAGCAAAAATATATTCAAAATTCAAAATGTTTTTTTAATAGGGCACATCTTTGCACTAAGAAAAATAAAAGTTATTTATAAGCCAACTGAAAGAAAAAAAAGGAAGGGAGACGGGAAATTGAAAAAGAGCGAAACAACACAAACCTCTTCTAGCTACAGAAATTGGCGATCACCAGGGCCCCTAGTAGCTAAATTCCTAGCGCCGGCCGTGACAGCATTAGAGCAAGTTTAATAGTATAGCCAAATGTTTGCTCTAAATCATCTACAGTCAATTTAATAGTTAATTCATACAATAGTTACCTATACGTACAATTAATACCTGATCCCACTTGTTATGCACGCATGCATCTTGTAGCCCGCTGCTATTCTCTCTCCTCTTTTATCTTTTCAAAATGTGTTTTATAGCTGGCTTATAGTCTGCTATTGTACCTGCTCTTAGCCGAGCACCTGAAGCCCCGCTTCGGCAGCCATAGCCTTCGCCACCTCCGTTCAGGATCTCTGTTGAAAGTTGAACAACGCCATGCCGTCAAATTTGTAGGTCCTATACAAAGCTCTAAGTGAGGTCTAAATCAAGTACCAAATGTAGCTAAAATAATGTATATACTGCAGAGCAAATGCGATATATCAAGAATAGTAATTTTTTAACTGTTGTTTTACATAATCATAAACTGTTAAACTGAAAACGGAGAATGTTTGTTGCTGTTGCTGGCTTGCTGCCTAGTGCCTTGCTTGTTGGCTGCGCGCTAAGTTGCTATTCGCTGGATGAAAGAAAATATGAAATTGGATGAGCCGGCTGGCGGCCTGGCGCTCGGCCGCTCGGAAGAGACGAGACGTCGAGACTCGAGACGAACTGAATAAGTCACATATACAAAAACGAAAGAGAATACAAAACATCGTGGCGGGCTCGGAGTCGAGAATATGAAGCGCCATGCACGCGAAGTCACCGCGCGGAGACACGCACGGACTCAAATGGGGTTCTGACGCTCTAGTCTCACACGAATACATGGGCCTTCTCCGGTTGGCCTGATTTTTTGAGGCCCTGTACGGTCGCACGGCCCTGAAGTTGAACACCCTATTATTTTGTTCATTTCATATCGTCCATGCTACAAGAGTTGTAATAGTGTTGAACCCTTGCTGGAGAACCTTGGTGATCTTATTGCAGAGCCACTGGTGAAACAAGTTCTCACGCATCAACATATTGGCAGGATACCCAATTGCCCTGAGTGCAATTGGAGAAGGCCGCGACCAAGATATGATTTGATACTCTCCTTTTGTTGATCGCAAAGGACACAACGATCGTGGGTGCAGTAGCCCATAACTATGGAGGCGGTCGGCCATCCAATATCTATGGAGATGGTCGGCCATCCAATATCTGTTTAGAGCGAGTAGCCAGACGAAGTAGCGACAATGAAGTGGTACCAACGACTTCCAGAGAATTTAAAATGTTTATTCACGAACTTGGAATTCTAGCCCCTATAAATATTTTCTTACCCCAAAACTGTGAGCTCTCTAAGACACCTGGACCAGGACCAAACACACCACCATTTGGAGCGGATTGAGATCAGGTGCAGTCGTTACTATTCCTGCAACTTTAGTGATTGTATTGTGATTTTAGTGGTAAGTGATGTACCCGTCGACAGTAAGATGTCTGTGGTGACTTCGTCAATCTCTAGTATTTACCGGCCCAGTCTTCGAAGATGCTCATAAGGGTAGGTTTTGCATGCGTGCGTTCATAGGAGTGAGTATGCGTGCGTTGTACGGTGTAATTTTTTTTTAAAAAAACCAACAACTCATATCATTAGAAAACATGAATTACTGTAGCGAATTTCTCATGCAGCGATTGCTATAGCATCGAAGGTGTTAATGTGTAATAGAAAGGCACAACAAATCTGAGCCTTTAGCTCCATCAATCCAACGGTTATAATGTGCTCCGACTGTTAAAGTTGCGTTCGTTACTACTTACTATAACTGCACACATGATCTCAATTCGTTTGGAGCAGCAGGCTGCTCGGCGGGCGGCAGGCTCACGCTGATACAGGCCGCGCCGGTGCCGCCCAACCCAGCAAAGCAAAGCAGCCGCAGCAGCCCACGCACGCCACGCTCCACGCGGCCCGCTGCATGCCGCAACCGCGCAGGCCGCTCGGCGTCCGCGATGGCGCAACTCGCGCATCAGCGACGGCAAGCGCTGGCTCTGTGGCTGCACCTGCATCTGCATTGCTGCGGTCAGCGTACGTGCGTATTTGGTGTGTCAACTGGCTTGTTTACGACTTGATTTCGCACCCAGGAAAACACCAAATTGGGGTTCGTACAAGTACGGCAAGGAAACCGATCCTACTGTAGCACAGCCTAACGTACGTTGCTAATGAGGGTAGGTTTGGGATATTTTTGCGATGCAGCGTGACGGGGGATTTAGTTCCGGTGTCGGTCTGAAATCTGAATGGATTATATTAGGCATGAAATTGCCCGTAATCCAAACTCCGAAGGTGACATGAGGGCCAAAGAGTGGCAATGACATTAACGACCACACTTGGTGAAAGCAGAGAGTTGGGAGTCTAGCTCAACCGCGGTCATTTTTGAAGAGATTGGGGATTAGATAGATGCCCTTCCTTTGCAACGATGGGGATTCCATATTTTCATACCACTGGATTTGGCCCTAAGTCTACACTTGGGTATATGAACTCCGTCTTTCGCCCCATACGGATGCACCAATGTGCATGGAAAATATCACAAAAACTGCAGGACTTGGGTTATAAAACACGGATTGAAATTTTGGCATTTGTTTATCATGTTAATACTAGCAACTTGTCTTATTTATTTATACTCCACTTTGTGTGGATCTTTTTTAGTGATGTATTTGTGGTTTTTGCGTGTGACACAGCGACCGGTTCATTCATTACCAATAAAACTACATTTAGCATGGACCATTTATAATAGTGTGTTTGTTGGTCTTTGTGTGTCTTTGACACAATGACAACCATCCATTATCTAGAAAAACTATGTTTAGTGTGGAACACTTGACACTTGTAATAATGTGTATTGTTGTGCTTTCTGTTCTGTTGATACAAACAGACTGGTAAGCCTGCTAATGGACTGGGTTTAAGTGGATATAGTGGGTTGGATTTCAGTGTGGGTTAGCTTTGGGCGGGTGGAAATGGGTTGCTGCACCTGATGGATTGGACTGGTTTGGATGGAGATGGGAAATGGTTTAGATTGGTTTAGTTTTGGCTGCAAAAGTTTGGTCCCAAATTGGATTCAACCCATGGGTATCCACTGGATTGGCCCCAATCCCATCGTCTCCCTGAGAAGTCGACAACCATATCGCCGCCATCGCTAGCTCAACTTCGTCGCAGGTGGCTTGCTACCTTCCTCTCCCTCCTCCGGCAAACCTTCTCCCTTCACAAAGTCCCCAAAAAATCAACCATGGCTCCGGATCTTCTGGCTGCCCGCAGCAACAGCGGCAGCATCGAAGGCCGTGGCCGCGGCCGCCATCATGGGGGAGAAGGGCGGGGCAACGTGGGGCTTGTGGCGGACAATGGCGGTGCGGTGGTGCGGACTTGGGGGAGAAGTCCTACGGCGGTGCAGCCGCGATGGTCGCGGCTGTAGTGCTCACGAGCCTCGCGACGGTGAGTCGGTGAACGCGCTCGCGGTGGTTGCGGCATCCCAGCGCTGGTGAGGCTCCTTCGCTGCGGCGGCGACGACGATGTGGCGCACGGGAGCGCCAGATGCTCCCACGACCCTGTACGAGCTCTGCAAGCTGCTCATCCTCCATTGATGCCCTCTGCAAGCTGCTCATCCTCCCGGAGCTGACCGAAGGAGGGAGGAGGAAGAAGATGACGATGCCTGTTGGTGTTCAGAGTAATATTGTGGATTTCCTTTGGGTTGGAAATGGGTTGAGAATGGGTTGAATCCATTTGTCTGCACTTGGTTTGGATTGGTTTGGGCTTGCTCTGTGAGTGGATTGGATTGGTTTGGTTTCTGCAAACTATGAATTGAATTGGATTGGTTTAGAAGTGTACTATAGAGACAAGTGAACTGGGGCGGTTTTGGTCTGGATCTCAGTCCATTAGCAGGCTTATGCATGTTGATATTAATTTAATTTCTTGATTAGGATTGGGGGCGGTAAATTTGCAGATCTGTTTTGCATAGCTGATACATTTTTGTGTCCCCTGTACTTTTTTTCATAATGAATCGTTTCTTCCACTTAAGAATCATTTTTGTATGCCTCCCAGCTTCAAGGGTATAGGAAGGTTTGCAAGATCAACAGTTGGAAACCTAGGCTTTTCATACAGCACTTTCCTTCAACTAGGATTTTAGTGATATCTAATTTCAGGGTTGTCAAGTATATATACTCATTAATTGTTGTAGAGTAGGGCCATGACTAATTTTGCAATTGAGATTTATAGCTAAACTTGGACAAAGAGTTGGCTCACGCACTATTTGTTTTTTGTTTATTTCTAGAGATGTAAGGGGGCAAATCCAACGACTGAGGAACAGGGTGAATGGAGAGCAGCCTTCTCATTATGTATCAGCATGTGATGCAAAGATATATAGTCTTGTTGTAAAGATCAAGATAATCAATTATTAATTGGACCGTAGACAGTAGCATCAAGAACTTCCTCTTATCTAA
This sequence comes from Oryza meridionalis, assembly GCA_000338895.3. Taxonomy (NCBI): domain Eukaryota; kingdom Viridiplantae; phylum Streptophyta; class Magnoliopsida; order Poales; family Poaceae; genus Oryza; species Oryza meridionalis. The sequence goes on from CM002528.2 coordinate 27,932,722, forward strand.
AGCTCTAGTTAGGCCTTGTAACTAATTTGCTTGCACTAAAAACTTTTATGGGCATTCAGAGCTTGTTTGGTTGCTGCCCTGGCCTGGGGGCTGTCGCTCAGGCATGTCGATCCAGCCGTAGGCGTACAAAATCGGACGCCTGAGAGTTGCGCCTGAGTCAGGCGAGTTTTCCAGGACACGAAGCAAACAGGCTCTCAGTGACAAGGAAGCTGAAATCAGATGGCAATTAATGTGGATACGATACTTGCGCACAATCTTAACGAAGGTATGTTTAATGCTTTTTTTTAGCTTTGGGTACATCTTGATTGCATTTTGGATGTTTTTTTATTGAGTAAATTGCAGATTGGTCCTGTTTTTATTACCAAAGTGTCACTTTGGGCCACCTCCAATTCAATCTTTTCACTTAAAGCCAGCTATTATTACCAATCCTTTGCAATTTGGGCTAGTGGCCCACCTGTCAGTAGGCGGTGGAGGAGGAAGAGGAGCACGGCACGGCGATGGCGCCCGTGCCCCTAGATTGGCAAAGCAGCGGCGACGATGGCTCCAGCTCCGTGCAGCGGCGCCGTCACCACCATGGGCGGCCTGAGCACCGACGCCCTATCCCTCTCCTTCTCTACTGTTGCTCGTCCTGGAGAAGAAGAAACAGAAAGAGAGAAGGAAGAAGGAAGAAAGAGAAACAGAAAAGAGGACAGCAGCAGAGGAGTTCGCAAGCCTTCTGACAGGTGGGCCACTAGCCCAAATTGCAAAGGATTGGTAACAATAGCTGGCTTTAAGTGAAAAGATTGAATTGGAGGTAGCCCAAAGTGACACTTTGGTAATAAAAGCTGGACCAATCTGCAATTTACTCTTTTTTATTCTATTAGTGGGTTCAAGGGAATAATATAAGGCAAATTACTTCCTTTTCAAAATTTAGGATACCGTTGACTTTTCGTACTAACATTTGACCGTTCGTCTTATTCAAAAATTTAATATAAATATGTAATTGTATAAGCTAAGATTATATTGTAGAAATTTAATATAATTAAATGATATAAGGCAAATGGTCAAACATTATGCTGAAAATCAATGACGCATACATTTGAAATGGAGGGAGTACTTGATTTTTGTTCTTGTGAGATGAGGTTGCAAGTCTCCTCTGTAATGATGTATAAACTTGCGTGGCCAAAAATAATAATAATAAAAATCTGGCCCAACTGTTGTTAGGTTTATTTTGTGACAGAAAATTTCGTGGTAGTAAAAATTCCAGAAAGTAATAGTAGTATATATAGTAGTAAATAATAACAAAGAAGGATTTTTTTTTGTCCATGTGGAGCATACTGGGCCCATGGATCTATTTAGTTGGGGATGTGGGCCGAATAAGCTGTTTCGTGGGCCTGCGGATCTGCTAACTCGAGCTGCTAGGTCTCCATCGGTACCCTGTGCTTGCCTCCTCCATACCCTCGCCTCGAGCTCGAGAAGGGGGGGGCGGCGGCTGCTGCTCGCGCTCGGCTACTCCGGCCAAGGACGTCTCCCTCAGTCGGCCCCGACGCCTGCCCCCTTGCCCCAACTTCCCCGCGTTAAGGTAAATTACATTCCCTCGTCACTTCACTTGGATCATTTCCGTGTTCGCGGTGGCTCTAAGGCCCGCTTTTTTTTTATCATCTCAGATCAAGAACCGAGGGTTTCTCACTGCAAAGGCTTTGGTTTTTTCCTGAGAGGAGATGTCTGGGAAGAGAGCTTTCTGCACGGCAGTGGAGACTGGCAGAAAAACTCCAGAGTTTTGCTATCTTCTGTATGTTCAGCTATCTCAGAACCTTTGATTTAATTCATATTTTGTAGGATTAGACCTGGTCTATCTCCTCTCCTTGAATTGTTTTTAAAGATTATTACAAGTATGGATTGAGAATGAGGAAAAGTAAAAAGAACTACATGATTTCTTTATGATGATGTACCTAAGCCTGCTAATGGACTGGGTTTAAGTGGATATAGTGGGTTGGATTTTAGTGTGGGTTAGCTTTGGGCGGGTGGAAATGGGTTGCTGCACCTGATGGATTGGACTGGTTTGGATGGAGATGGGAAATGGTTTAGATTGGTTTAGTTTTGGCTGCAAAAGTTTGGTCCCAAATTGGATTCAACCCATGGGTATCCACTGGATTGGCCCCAATCCCATCGTCTCCCTGAGAAGTCGACAACCATATCGCCGCCATCGCTAGCTCAACTTCGTCGCAGGTGGCTTGCTACCTTCCTCTCCCTCCTCCGGCAAACCTTCTCCCTTCACAAAGTCCCCAAAAAATCAACCATGGCTCCGGATCTTCTGGCTGCCCGCAGCAACAGCGGCAGCATCGAAGGCCGTGGCCGCGGCCGCCATCATGGGGGAGAAGGGCAGGGCAACGTGGGGCTTGTGGCGGACAATGGCGGTGCGGTGGTGCGGACTTGGGGGAGAAGTCCTACGGCGGTGCAGCCGCGATGGTCGCGGCTGTAGTGCTCACGAGCCTCGCGACGGTGAGTCGGTGAACGCGCTCGCGGTGGTTGCGGCATCCCAGCGCTGGTGAGGCTCCTTCGCTGCGGCGGTGATGACGATGTGGCGCACGGGAGCGCCAGATGCTCCCACGACCCTGTACGAGCTCTGCAAGCTGCTCATCCTCCATTGATGCCCTCTGCAAGCTGCTCATCCTCCCGGAGCTGACCAAAGGAGGGAGGAGGAAGAAGATGACGATGCCTGTTGGTGTTCAGAGTAATATTGTGGATTTCCTTTGGGTTGGAAATGGGTTGAGAATGGGTTGAATCCATTTGTCTGCACTTGGTTTGGATTGGTTTGATTGAATTGTATTGAGTCCATCTTTCTATTTTGATCCTTCCATATCTACTATATCTCTATATATAACCACCCCTCGATACTCAACGCAACAACCGACACTACACGTTACATCTCTCTCGCGCAAGCTTTCATGTCATTATAGCAGGCAGTCTAGTGCCGTTACAAACTTCCCCACTACCGCCGCCCCTAGGAAGATGGGTCTCTTGGGGGCGCCCCCCCTGTTCGCTTAGCTTTTTGTCATCGTCTATGCGTCTGTGCCATCTGTAGGCAACAAGAAGCCATTATATATCCATTACTGCCGATCTCCTCGACCTCTACTCCCCCCCTCATAGTTTTTCATTCTTCGCTTGATGGTGAATCACTTGGTCACCACAGCTGGTGGCTGGGCCTATGCCTCATATGTCCCATCTTTGATCTGAGGGCTGAAGTTGTCGCCAGAGCATGGAGCTGTGCCCCCCAACCACACTAGTTATCTTCCTCATCGTCATCCGCACCACAATTCGCTTGGATCTGCCTCAACTCCGATTCGCTAAACTCTCCCGAGCTTCTCCACATGGCTGCCTGATCAGTGAGTCGCTGCCGTCCCCCAGGGCCCGTCTCCGTCACCGCCGCTCAGTGGGCCTTAGTCTCCGCCGAGGTTATCAGATTCCTACTAGTATCCTTCTATTCCTCCACTTCTCATAGGTCCAAGCTAACATGTCTCTTTATCTTCCCTCTCCTATCTAAATCTTTCAAAATTGAAATTCATGTGATTTTTCTATGATTGAACCAAACACCCCAAATTCACTTCAATATGGCCTCACTATTCATGGCATTTAATTATCAAAATTTATATTTCTTTGTTTTCTTCAATTCTGCATTTCAAAATGAACTGGATCTCTAAGTAAGTTAAGGCATAGGAAATCAATGTATTCCTCGTATAGAACAGTGATCCATGTGTAGAATTTTACCAATCCCATTACTTTGTTCTAAAACATCTTTGGATTGGATAAAAATAAATTTTCTTGGTAACTGAAAAGTAAGAAACTCTGGAAACCGGCGTCTCGTAGTCGTAGTACCGGCCGCGCAAGACCCGGGGAGTCCTCACGCTCTCCCCCCTCTTCGCGCTCACATGACCCATCAATCCGTGACGTGGAAGTGGATAAGCACATCCACGTCCTCACGCTATCCAATCCTGGCCGTCCGTCCCCAACCCCCACGTCACGTCTTCTCCTACCTAAATCGCACACGAGATGTATATCACTCTGCTTTTGTGGGGCCACGTAGTTGCTGGACCCACACGGCAGTGTCCATTTTGTCCGCGCAGGCGCTGCGAGCTGGGACCCACTTTCAGTGACTGGATTGTGTGGGTGACTCGGAGCTGAGCTGGGACCCATTGTCAGTGACTGGATCGTGTGGGTGACTCGGAGCTGAGCTGGGACCCACTGTCAGTGACTGGGTCATGGGTGACTCGGATCAGAGCTGGGACCCACTATCAGTGACTGAATCGTGTGGATGACTCGGAACTTGGGTGGCGCTAAGAATTTTCTCGGGTGGCTTGCAGAACGGAGCACGGGGATGAACTGAAGAAGACGCGTGATTATGCAAACCGCCCCCTGGAATTCTGAGCTAATCCCGCACTGTGGCATGGGCCAGGTTTTGCATTAAGCCAGAGAATTTGGTGCTAATCACACTCTCTGCCATTGGAGGATTTTACTCAAACACCACTTGTTCTTGTGCTAATCACATCTACACCCTAGCCTCGAGGTGCAGTCGTAGAGGTGGCAGAATTGAGAATAGGTGCGAGGAATGGAGGGCATTGTTGGAAGAGTGGAAACGATAAAGCCCTGGGCCGTCAGGCTCGCCTCTCCATCGCCATTGCTGCTGCTCGCTCCGCTTCTCTTCTCTTCTGGTCTCGCTGTTAGATTCACCAAGAAACTCATTTCTTTGCGCAATTTCTCCTCGGCTTCTCGGTTCGAGATGTTTGATCTGTAGACTGAGGCGCAGAGGTGGGAGAGAGTGCGTGTAATTGGGGGGAAACTGAAGGGGGGCGAGGAGAGGTAGAGAGGAAGGAGGCCATCGATTTGATGCGTGGCTCCGGCGAGGCCGTCGCCGTTGCTCGAGACGTCGCGTCGTCGAGCCCGGCGAAACCCCCATCGGCATTGGACATGATGAGGTGAGGCCTGGAATCTCCAATCCCCTGATGCGTTCGTTGCTGCCGTTGAAAATTTTCTGCCGTGCTTCTGGGTGTTCTATCTGCTGCTGCCGCTGTGTTCTTCCGCGAGATCAAGGTGTGATTTTATCTGCTCGTTTGGGCTTCTGGTTTGTGTCGCTTCGGCTCTCGCCGCCCGATTTAGGCAAGTTTTGTTCATTCCTTTTCTTGCTCGCCGTCGGATTTCCGTTCTTGTGACGTCTTGATTTCCTTGTTTGATAAGAGGCATCCTTTGATCTATGTTCGGTTTACTGCTGGATTTTGCCAATTCGTCCCTGTTCGGTCCGGCTGTATCTTTGTTTGTTGCAGTTTCGTTGCTTTTTTCCCCATTTCATGGTCACTTTGACTGGTTTCTGAGTAACTTGTCGATTTCGTTCTGTGCTTGTTCTTCGTCGGCTCCGTGCTGATGGGGATGAGAGCTCACGGCTGAAGATTTCTCGTTCCCTGACTGGCCTAATTGTTTCAGATATCCACGATTTTCAGCGTTTTCTCGAGTTTGTGTGGTGTGCTGGTTTGTGTCGAACAGATCTCTGAATGGTTTCGTTTGGTCTTCGATTTTGCACTCTGCAAATTTGGGAATGTTCTATTGTTTTTCCTGTCTCGAATTCTCGCGAAAAGGATAGTTTTTGCTGTTCGTTTCATCCTCCATTTTGAAGGGGAGACCTTGTTCATGTCTGATCCAATCGCTCTTGTGTTTCTGTTTTGATTCTGCTGCAGATTTCAGAGAGTCAGCCCGGATTGTCTCCCGCTCCCCAATGGCGGCGGCGGTGGCGGAGGTAGCCGGAAGCCGGCGGCGGGGCCCAGATCGAGCAAGGACGACGACGCCCCGGCCGCCGCCGCCGCCGACAGCGCGCGTACCAGCCCCTACCTCGCCGCGGCATCCGCATCGCTCGAGTCCAAGCCGCGCACTCGCGCTCCTCCTCCTCCGCCGCCGGCTCCGGCTCCGGCCCCGCCGTCGTCGTCGTCGGCAGCCGCTGCGCCAGGCAGGAGCCCGGCGCGCGAGCGCGAGCGCGACCACGGCCACCACCCCTCCGACCTCTCCGACCCCACCTCCCCGAGCTCCACCGGCGTCGGCGGCGGTGGTGCTGGGGGGAGCGGCAGCGCGGTGCCCGACTCCGCCGTTCTCCTCCAGTGGGGCCACAACAAGCGCTCGCGCGGTCGCCGCGACGCCTCCGCCTCGTCGTCGTCGGCGGCCGCGCCCTCGCCGCAGCGTCGCCAGGCCGCCGCCGCCGCCGCGGGCGTCAAGATCCAGCGCCGCTCCTCGGCGCCGGCGGAGAAGCTGATGCCGCCGCCGAGCACGACGCCCTCCCGCAGCTCCACCCTCCGCGTCACCTCCTCCCTCCCCGCCCGCGGCGGCGGCGACGCCCACCACCATGGCCGTGCCGCCCTCCCCCACCACAGGTACACGCACTAACCCATCCTTCGGTGGATAGCCCGGCCCGGCCCGGCCCACCATCTCATCGTCTTCCTCCTCTTTTCCTTTTCCCCGAATTTTTCACTCTTCCGGTTTTGCCCCTCGGACCGAGCCGTATTCTCGGGGTCGCCGGCATCGGATCGCTTCCGGTTTGGTTCTAGTATAGTGGGCCTCTCGGCTCGGCTCGGGTCTCCCGCTCTCTCACACTCTGGATGGTGAGCTGAGCTGTCACGCCCCCTCCATCTTTAGCAACCGAGGTGAGGTGCGTTTAGATGATAAGATACCTTCTCCTCTTTCCTTTCCATACCATTTTTTCCCTTTTTTTTATACAACAAGAGCAATGAAAATAAAAATATGTTTTTTTTCTTCTCATATGCTAGTAGCAATACTGGTTTGATCGGATTAGTGGTCAATCACTCGGTTGCTTCTGCTTTTAGAATCGACTTTTAGAATTTCTCTTTCCTGATTTTCGAGATCCTTTAGGCAACAATTTTTTGTACTACTAGCCTCTGTCACCATGTCCATGTCAGGATCATCATCAAGCGAGGAGGAGAGCACTTTCCCCTCTTCTTTTCTTTGCTAATCTGTGGGCTCATTTCCATTCATGTCGATCTAGCATTTCATTTCTGTATGCAATATTGCAATCCATATGTCCATTAATGGCTTCTTTTGGTTCATGTGGTGTGGTGATGTGTCGTGTGTGTGTGTGAACTATCAACCGTGACATCAACTTCAGGCAGCTGATATAGAAGGTGTTGATGTAATATAGGTATAAAAATAGGACACACACATACACATGCACCCTCATCTCGTTCTCATCTCCTCCCTCTTTATGTGGGTTGGCATCTGGCAGTGGCTTTGCCGGTGCTCTGCTTTGCTCATCTCATCTGCATCCACCATTTCACCTGGCTGCTCTTGCATCCACTAGAGCTAAGATAGATAGATTGATAAAAACAAACAAAAAAGTTTATGTTCTTTTTGTTGTGTCCAGCAACCACCGCTGTAGTGGCGAGTTTGCTTTTGTTGGTATGCTTGAATTTGACGGCATGCTGATGATCAGATCCGGTGAGCAGTCGGCGGCGGCGACGAAGGCGGAGAAGCAGCAGCAGCGGCCGGCGGCGCACAGGGCGGCGGAGGCCGGTGGGGTGGTCATGGCGCTGGCCAAGACGGACTCCAAGTATCAGCACCACACAGGCCACGGCCATGGCCAGGCCGCCGACCACCATGGCCCCAGCTCGTCGTCGAAGGCGGCGACAGCGGCGGCGCAGAAGATCGAGCTGCCGCGGATCTACACGACGCTGTCGCGCAAGGAGAAGGAGGAGGACTTCATGGCCATGAAAGGCACCAAGCTGCCCCAGCGACCCAAGAAGAGGCCCAAGCTTGTCGAGAAGCAAGTCAACGTATGGATAAATTATGCTACCTAATCAAACTGAGTTTTACTTTCTTTTTGCTTAATGGTCTTGATGAGAAAACTGACATGATTTTTTTTGTTCTGTATTTGTGCAGTTCGTCTGCCCAGGAATGTGGCTCTCGGATGTGACCAGATCCAAGTATATCGTCCGCGAGAAGAAGTCCACCAAGAAGGTACATATACTCCTCTATCGATTTTATCCACATCCACTGATTTGCGATCGTTTTGAGCTTATAAGATGAGATTTTCCTCGTTTTCCGTTAGCACGCTTTTCAAACTACTAAACGGTATATTTCGTGCGAAAACTTTCTCTATAGAGAAGTTGTTAAAAAAATCCAACAAATCTATTTATAAAAAAATTATATATTAATACTTAATTAATTATATACTAATCGCACCAAAGCGAAGGGGCAAGGAAAAAAAAAGCCTAACTACTTAAAAATCGATAGTAGTAGTATTTGGCAGTATCGTCTGAAGTTGCGTAAAATTTGGGGAATTTGGTGAAAATAAAAAATTACCGGGAAAGCCTGAGAAAAGCATCAAAGCGAAGGGGCAGGAAAAAAAAGCGAAAGGGAAAACGATCCGTCCGTCCGTCCCCTATGTCGAGTGGGGCCCACGCCCGTGAATGCGCGAGGGGTGCTCATTGATGACTGTGCTTAACCTGCATCTCTGCACTTTATTATCTTTTGCCGACGAGCGGACGTGGGCCCACGTTGGCAGCCTCTTAACGCGTGCTGTCCCGGTCACCCTGCAGGTGGGGCCCACCGCAACGCTCGTTGTGGCTCACTGACACGTGGGTCCCTCGTGCAGTCTTGTTGCTGTTCTTGCTTACGTGGGGTTCTTTCTTCTCTTGCACTTCTGAAGCTAGATTAGGACATGTAATAATCAGCATCAACTGTGGGTCATCGTTAGTTGATTCGTCGAATTACTTGTGCCAAGTAGTAGACCTTATGTCTCTTGTTGTGTTTTGCTAACCGCTGTACTCGCCGTTCGGTTTGTGTGTTGTGCGAAATCTGCATTGGCCTCTGACGAGAAATCTAATATCTGTCTGTGTTTTTCTTTGTTCCTCTCCTCTGCAGCAACAAAAATACAGGGGACTGAAAGGGATGGAGAGCATGGACAGCGACTCCGAGTGATCGCGAAAACCTGGAGCGCGACGCACAGAGATAGCAGCACAAGTGGGGTGAATTTCGCGTTGGAGCCTGGAGAAAAATCGCGGAAAAGAGAAACGTAAGATCAGTAGAGGAGGAAGAAGAGGAGGATAGGTCAAAGATGGATGGCGATGCAAGCATGAGCCTTCTTTTGGTTTAGGAGAAAAAACAAACAAAAAAAAGATGATGAAAAACTTTCATTCGGCTGTTCCTTCGATTCCATTTTGTAAATCTGGGTGATTAGGGGCGCCTTTTTTTTTCTAATTGTTTTCTCTTTTTGTTTTGGTGAAATTTGGTGGTTTACATCCATGGCCATTGCCATGTGGTGATGGTGGTGGGCTGTGAATAGTTTTAGACTGTCAGAGACATTCAGAGTCTCAGGAAGAAGAAAGGAGAAGACTGATGTTAGCTCGCTCAATTATGCGTATCATTCTTCCGTCATTTTTTCTGCATCGGCTCCCTGTGTTTTTACTATGGCCGTGCATTGCGACGGCGAGCTCTTTTGCAGGAACATTTGCTGGCAACCTCGTACGGCTTCAGCAGATGCAGATCTGACCTCCGGCTGTGGTTGCAGAGGGTTGAAGACTCGCAGTGTGTCATCAGAGGCCCAGAGCCCAAACAATGCTCATATGATTATAGTGCTACTGTACTCCATCTCTCTAAAAAAAACTACTTTTGTATATTTAATAAATGGAGGGAATACTACAAGCTTCTTTAGACTGAAGCTAACCTCTGCTGTTCCACTAGGAAATCATGCGAATGACACGTGGAAATTCAGTAGAAATTTGACAAACTGACATATTATTCATTATCAATTTATTTTAATTGATACTTATGAGAATGACACGTGGGATTATCCAAGTGAAGGGAAATGGATAGGATATCAAATAATTGAACCTCAAATTTGTGGAGTGTTAAATTATAAATCTCTGATCTGAGGACAAATCTCTCGGTTTTGAGGGGCAGGGCACGGGCACTGTTTGGTGCTTTGAGGCTCCGTGGTTACTCCATCATGCAGCTCCGTATGGCAGTGTTCGACCAGTGCATACAGGAGTATTAGTCTAGGAGTACTATAATTGGGACGGCTGTAGAGTGCAGGTTAATGTTGGGTGACACAGGCACAGTTTGGTGGAGGGCAGTAGGGCACCCGGTGCTCACCAAACGGCTTTTGGATTCTTCTTCTCTCCTCTCCATGGCAGCCGTCGTCATCTGTGAGTCGCCATCCACTGCCGTGCCTCCTCCACGGCCAAAATGGCAAAAAATCCCTGCAACTTGCTTACCGATCGGGTGATCTATCCTCTCCTGCTTCGGTGAGATTTCATTCACTTCAGTAGTTCAGTATCTCTCTTGCGTGTCGGTGGATTGGCCGCGAGGCGTGTGATCTCTTGCGTATCTCTCTTTAGTTTGGTTCTTCAGTTGAGAAGACCAAGAATGAGAAATTGAGATGTAGAGCCGGATTAATTCGGGGATCTCACCGGAGCTCAGGGAGGGAGGGAGGGATCAGATTGGCGAGCAAAAACTCCCAACGCGCGCGATTCGCCGGGCGGCGCTCTGACGGACAATCCGAGGCGGCGAAAACGACGAGCGGCTGGTCCTCTCTCTCTCTGCTAGTTCGCCCGTCACGTCGCATCTCCCGGCGGGGACACGGAAAACGTCGAGCTCGAAACGCTTGTTCGCCGCTGCCTCCGGGCTGCAGGCAGATGATGCTAGTACTCCGGAGTACGTGGTTATGATCCGTGGATCACAGCGACAGCGCGCTGAGCCCGAGAGCAAGGTTAAGGTAAATAGTATAGCCAATTATTAGCTTCAAATCATCTATAATCAATTTAACAATCAACCTATATAATAGGAGTAAATTTCAGAAAACTACAACTTTAATAACAAAACTATCGTTTTGCTGTAAAAATAGCGGAAAATTATCACAAAAGTGTAACTGTTACGTGCAGCAGCATATAACGTAAAAGTTACAGTTTTGTGATAATTTCCCACGCTATTACTACAGCAAACTGAAACAATACCACTAATGTTGTAGCAAACTGATAATTTTATCATTAAAGTTACAGTTTTCTAAAATTTACTCATATAATAATTATTTGTAAACATATACTGCACTATTAAAATATGGTCTTACCTATCAGACACACATTGCGTCTTGAAATCCATGCTATAGCTAACTATAAATTTATGCCCCGCTGTTTTTCCCTCTCCTTTTTATTTCCACGAAATATGTTTCCGTTGGATTATACTAGTATGCTATTTTACCTGATCTGATCGGCCGATTTATTTATGGATGAAACGAAAAGATCCATCCGCAGCGTGTACGACTGCGACGTTGGTCGGTCGCAAACTCGCAGCCTCCTGATCTATTTACTACCAAAAAACGTTCAGGTCAGGGACTCTGGACCATCTCGGGAGAAATTCTTACGAGACCCACACAGTCTGGCCCAATTACTGTTGCATTTGTTTAAATGAGCCGAAATCTCAGCCCATACAATTGGATGGGTATTGGGCCGATGAGCCGGAAATGCGAGCCCAATTGTAAACCTAAAACACCGCTCGCCGCTGCAGCCGCACGCGCCGCATCTCTCCCTCACTCTCTCGATCTCTCACTCGCGTCGCCGCCGTCGCCGCCGCCGCCGCCACTGCCGCTTGCCGAAGCTCCTCCTCCTCGCCGACGAGATGGTACGGCCGCCCTTCCCTACTCTATGGCTCCTCTGATCCTTGCTCTCCGTCTGCGGAGCCTTAGGTTTCTGTCCGTTCGTGGCTGGAGCCTTCGTGATTTGTGGCTTTATCACAGGTTCCTTTTCCGCGCGATGGAGATATGGTTTCTCAGTTAGATTTGCGAAGGGTTTAGCTTGTGTTGAGTGAAATGATGCCCGTAGTCGTGTGGTATTCCTTAGATCTATGTGTTTTTTTGGATTTAATTTTTGTGCTTGATATGGAATGTGGCACTGAAATCTGACGGAGCTATTACTTGTTTGAACTGTTATTAGAATGCTAGTTACTGCCATCCGAGGTACCTGATCACTCGCTGGTATTAAGTGATACTGAAAACTTGAGCTTAAGTGTGCATTGTCATATAGATGCAACAATTTAAGAACACTCGTAGTAGCATTTACGAGTGGCAATCAATACACATTCAATCGTCTGATCCATCGACATCCCTGTTCAACTGCTCCTCCTTGTTTATGATTGAAGCTAATTTATCATGTTTTCTCTCTTCCCTCTGCACCTCACTTTTGTTTGCGTACTTGTTTTGACTCTATTTCCACGTATATTCCAGGTTGATAGACTGCTCAAGGATGATGCGACCGAGGAGAAGGGAGAGCGTGCCAGGATGGTTAGTTCAAATCATTGCCCTTTCAATTCCTCCATCCTTGTCTCTGCAGTGCTTTGCTATGACGCTACATCCATTTATGTCATGTGTTTCCTTGGGTCCTACATCACCAAAATACTGCCTATTGAACAGCCAAACGCTCTCTAGTTCTTGGCTCTGGCTCATTCCTGATTATTTCACAACCAAAAACTCTATACCTGTTCTGTGTCCCAATGGTTACCAAGCTTTTCTGCCTTGCTTTAATACTAATACTGATTGCTTTTGAAGCCACAATATTACATTTACTGGTATATCCTATAAATTTCTCATTCGGAATTGGCGAATGTTCTGACTGACAGTAACGGAAATGGTTTAGACTCAAATGCTTTTTCAGTCAAGTCTTGCATGCTAACCTGTTTCTTATTTAGGCATCCTTCGTTGGTGGTATGGCAGTCAGTGATTTGGTCAAGACAACGTTGGGGCCAAAAGGAATGGTATGCTCAAAAATCTAAAGCATCCTGGTTTTCTTCATTTATTTGCAAACTATCACCCCTGATATTGGCTCAAATTTTAATATACTCATCAAGTGCCAAATTTGTAATCACATAACCACCTTTCTATGTTCTATACTCAGGACAAGATCCTACAATCAACTGGCAGGGGACGCAGTGTGACTGTTACAAATGATGGTGCTACGATTCTGAAGTCTCTTCATATCGATAACCCAGCTGCTAAGGTCCTTGTTGGTATCCTTTAATTTGACCCTTTTTTATTGCTACATCGGTTAGGTAATATCACTGTTTATGTATGAAGTGTTTTTTACTTCATATTTTTGATAATTTATTGGATCTTCTTGTTGGCCAATCTTTATAATGCAAAAATAAAAAAAAAAGTTATTCCTTAATGTGGGCCTCAGACATCTCAAAAGTGCAAGATGACGAAGTAGGTGATGGAACTACTTCTGTTGTTGTTTTGGCTGGTGAGCTTTTGAGGGAAGCTGAAAAGTTGGTAAATATGAAGATACATCCAATGACAATCATTGCAGGTATATTTCAGTTCTACATGATCACCAGTATACTGATGCCACGTATTTAGGAGTTTGTTACATACTGTTGACAATTAGACCACTCATGCTTAATCGGAGTTTAGTTTGTCTTCTCACGGCATAAGTCCTCATCTAGATCATAATTAGAGTTGATTATGCCCATGAGAATCATGTGCAATGTAATGGATATGTTCCTCACTAGCAAGTTCGTAGTACTCTCATTATATTGCTCATAGGTTGTCTTCAATAAACAAAAAAGTTTTTTGCAAGAAGTTCATCCATGTTGTGTAGACGTGTGATTGAGCATCACTTTCAGTACACATTGGTCAGATTAAACTTTTTATTTCCTGTCCAATGGATTTGTTTCACCAATTTCAGGGTTCAGGATGGCTGCTGAATGTGCTCGTGATGCTTTATTACAGAGGGCCATGGATAACAAGGAAGATTCAGGCTAGTTACATTTCCTTACACATGTGGTTTATTGATTTAAGCAGAAGATGTCCTATATATTTAATGTTTTGCCTCCTGGGATTTATGCATGGAAGTTTGCTCAAAAGATCTACCATTTATTGATTGCTTGTTTGTGTTCACGGTACATAATTTGTCTAGCATCTCTTCCATAAATTGAATCACACCACTAATATTCAGCTTTTAATTCCGTGTTACTGCAGATAAGTTTAGATCAGATCTGATGAACATTGCTATGACAACGTTGAGTTCAAAAATACTTTCCCAGGACAAGGAATACTTTGCTGGTCTTGCAGTTGATGCTGTTCTAAGACTTAAGGTACTGAAATTGTTAATGATTTATACTATATATTTGCACTTGGTTGTTTTGAACTTTTGATTTGTGACTGTTACTACATATTCTGCTGCTATATTGCCTTAAATACTTTTCATTATACCATCATTTAAGTCACTGCAGATTCTGATTTGTGTGTGCTACTACTGAATTGCAGGGCAGTACCAACTTGGAAGCAATTCAAATTCTTAAGAAAACTGGAGGGTCTCTAAAGGACTCCTTTTTGGATGAAGGGTATGTCAGAATTGTGTTTGACAATATTTAGGGAGAAAAATTCCTTCAGTATCCAACCTTTATTGATCCCAAACATCTGTTAGGTTCAAGAATAAAGTAGTACATGATATTTATTCATTGCAGACTAATTAAATTTTGAAATTATGTAAATCATCATATGTTGGAAGCAGCCATGAGCAGATCAAACTGAAGTCCTGCTCTTGAGGTGGCAATTTCATGATTTTTTTTTCTTTTGTAGGTTCATTCTAGACAAGAAAATCGGTCTTGGCCAACCGAAGAGGATTGAAAACGCCAAGATTTTGGTTGCAAATACTGCTATGGACACCGACAAAGTTAAGATATATGGAGCACGTGTACGGGTTGATTCAATGGCTAAGGTTGCTGAAATTGAAGCTGCTGAAAAGCAAAAAATGAGAGAAAAAGTGCAAAAGATCATAGGTCATGGAATCAACTGTTTCGTTAACAGGCAGTTGATATACAACTTCCCTGAGGAACTCTTTGCAGATGCTGGCATACTGGCAATCGAGCATGCTGATTTTGAGGGCATTGAGCGGCTTGCTCTTGTCACTGGTGGTGACATCGCCTCCACTTTTGATAACCCAGAGTCTGTCAAACTTGGTCATTGCAAGGTCATTGAAGAGATTATGATTGGGGAGGACAGGCTGATTCATTTCTCGGGGGTTGAAATGGGGCAAGCCTGCACTATTGTCCTCAGAGGAGCAAGGTATGCTCATGCCTATAGTTGGACTCTTTTTTCTTTACATTTATCTATATTCCATCTTGAGCTTGTGCTGACTGTGTGCTTTTACCTGCAGTGAGCATGTGCTTGATGAAGCAGAGAGGTCCCTGCACGATGCCTTATGTGTGCTTTCACAAACAGTGAACGACACCCGTGTGTTATATGGTGGTGGATGGCCTGAGATGGTTATGGCCAAAGAAGTAGATGAACTGGCGAGAAAGACACCTGGGAAGAAGTCCCATGCTATCGAAGCCTTCTCGCGCGCTCTTCAGTCCATTCCAACCATCATCGCTGACAATGCTGGTCTGGATAGCGCTGATCTGATCTCTCAGCTCAGAGCAGAGCATCACAAAGAGCAGAGCACTGCTGGAATTGATGTCATTTCTGGCGGCGTAAGTTTGCTAGTGCATATCAGAAGTTGCATTTACGTTTGTTCTAGGGGTTGGAGCTGATACTAAGACTTCTTCCGCAGGTTGGAGACATGGAAAAGCTGGGGATATCAGAGTCGTTTAAGGCGAAGCAAGCTGTTCTTATGTCTGCTACCGAGGCGGCAGAGATGATTCTCAGGGTCGATGAGATCGTCACTTGTGCTCCACGGAGAAGGGAGGACAGGATGTGATGTGTCTGATATTTGTGTTCTAATCTGAGGATGTTTGTTTTTTTGAAGTGTTCTGTATCAGTTCGTCTTGTAGACACATATGGGACGGCCGGGTCTGTATTATCATGAAAGCTTTGTCCTAACAGCGGAACACTTGTTGAATGGGATTCTTATTTGCAGCTTTACTCATGTGCGCTTGGCTCAAAATATGTTGGGTTTCGGTCTTGAGTATACATTCTATTGTACCATGTTATCTGTTTGGATCATCATTTTTTCTGTATTGAACATTACTCCCTTTGGTTGCACTTGGGCATGTCACATGTTTTGCTGACATGAGTTACACTTACACATCAAGCCATACTGAGCTAAGCATGGACCAAGGTCACTATCAATTGCATTCTTGGAACTCTTTGAGCTCTGCAGGCCTAGACGACTCAATCAATGTTCCATAGTTTCTTGTTTATCTGATCATTGATGAGCAGGTGCCTACTGTTGATTTGCGAAGGTAAGGATATAAGGAATGGTCCATACACATCATAGAGACATAATATGCAACACACAGGAGAAAAGTACGAACGGAATTAAAAGAACTGTGCCTGGATAACGAACCATCAATCGACAACAATGGATGATACAACAAAACTGTTTCGGAGCATGCAAGCTAGAAGAACTAATCATGCAATGCACAAGCATTTACATGGAAATCATGATCCATCTCCAGCACTGACATATCACCGTCAAACAGTGTGCAATCCTCGTGCTGATTTGCTAACGGTGAGAAGCTAGGCTGGTTAAAAATACATCAGGTTTGCGAGGTTGCTTAACTTGCATTCTGCATATCAATGGCTTCGATGCTGTGTTCATCCTGCTATTGGGAACAAAAATCAAACAAGAGTCAAATTTGACTCAGTGTGAAGCCGACATGAATATGGACATGAAACCTATAATAAGGATTTAGGGATGAAAACAAATGCTTGAATGAGAAGTGTTAACAATAACAACACGAATTTGGTTATGAAAGTAAATGCTAGAATAAAAAACCAACATGAATTCGGTTATGAATATGGTTTCGCTCATCTCCTCCCACTTCCCCGGCATTCTCTCTAAAACCACCCTAAGGCTGTGTTCTTCCCCACCTTTCCGAACTCACCTCCCTCGTGTTCCACGTGCACGCTTTTCAAACTGCTAAACGGCGTGTTTTTTACAAAAGGTTTCTGTACGAGAGTTTCTTTAAAAACATTTTAATCCATTTTTGTTAAAAAAAATAATATTAATTAATCATAAGAAAATATGTCGCTCCGTTTTGCGTACGGGGATGTGAGTTCCCAATCTCACCTCCCGAACACAGCCTTACTGTTCTTCTATTGCTCACCCTTCGTTGCTAGCCCCCAAAACCTAATCTGGCAAAGCTTGCTAGAGTTTGGTTGTCGAGGAAGTTGATGTCGTGCGGATTTAGTAGAATCTCACTTGACTGAACAGTAGCAAAAGTGATAAATAAATGCCAAAATTAACTAAAACCGACACAAATTTGGATAAGAAGATAAATGCCAGAACGACAACTATTTATAAACCGCTGCGGATTTAGACATGAAAAGTGAATACTAAAACAACAAGTTTTTACAAAACTGACACGGATTTAAACATGAAAACAAACGCTAGAATGAGAATGACAGGGGACTACCGATTCGGTCTGAATGAACCCTCCATCACAACTAGTCACCAGCCATACCAAGAGGGACAGAGCTCCTAGGTAGGGCCCATCTTCATAGACCCACAGGTCAGTGACCATGTCCTCTCTGACTTTACGTCAGGGGAGCCTCTTCCTACCAACAGCTATCACCCTCGGAACAAATCAAGCTAACCCATCAGTTACAAGCTCAGACAGTCGGTCTACTGATCCATGCAAACAATTTTTGTCCCTTGCAAGTGAGCCTAATCCATGCAACATGCATGACTCAACTACACCTAATGGCATCGCATCCTGCCAATTTCTTTTTGTTGCTTCAGTTTCTTTTCCTTTTTGTTGCACCGCTCGCTCCCTTCGTTTCCGCGCGCGCGGCCCAGCCCATCACATCACATGGCTCGTTCTCTTCAAACTGCCGATTCGACGTGTCCTCCGGCCTTGCCGCCACCTGTCAGGCTCTTGTGGACGCTGCCCTCGCCGTCGGAAGCGCTCTCCTCCTCCTCCGCCGCAGCCGCCGCCGCCGCCGCCGCCGCCGCCGCCGCGGCGACCTTCTTGGCCTTGGCGTACTCGCCGTAGAGGTAGGAGGAGAATCCCCAGGCGCAGAGCGCGGTGGCGAGGGCTTTCTCCGCGCCGAACGGGTCGCCGAACACGACGACGCCGCCGAGCACGTTGAAGGTGAGCACGGCGGCCATGCAGACGCCGCTGTGGAGCGACGAGGTGAGGTAGATCACGCCGGCGGTGCCCATGAAGCACGCCTGCCACGTCAGCACCAGCGTCGCCACCACCGCCCAGTACACAGCCGGCGAGGACCCGCCGTCCACCCAGCCGGACACGTCGTCCGCCACGCCCCCCGACGCCGCCAGCCCCACCGCCGCGATGAGCGACGCCATTGCCTGCATCACCGCCTGCACCTCCACGGCCAGGACGAACCCCCCGGAGACGGCCTCGCGGTACACCAGCTCCATCACCGGCAGGTACGCGGAGAAGAGCCCCGCGGCGCCCAGCGTGACGACGAACCCGACGAGGTAGCTCTTCCTGCCGCCGCCGCCGCCGCCGCCGCCCTCCGCCGTCTCGCCGGAGTCCCCCGACCGGAGCGCGAGGAGCACCGAGCTGAGCGTCAGCAGCACGACGGCATTGAGGTTCACGAAGGTGACCGGGTGGCGGACGATGATGACGGCGAGCACCAGCGTGAACGCGAGCTGCGTCGACAGCAGCAGCGACGACGTCGACACGGGGAGGAGCGACGTGCTGTACGAGAAGAGCAGGTTGTTGGCCCCCATCAGGGCGCCGATGACGAGGCAGACGGCGAGGAACCGCCGCGACAGCCACGTGAACGGCCGCGGCGCCGACGCCGGCCGGCCGCCGGCGAGCGCGCCGGCGACCAGCAGCGGGAACCCCGCCGACTGCACCAGCGTCACCACCCACCGGTTCCGCCCGCCGTGCGTGAAGTAGAACCTCGACAGCAGGCTCGACGCAACCGACCCCACCAGCAGCGCCGCGTAGTTCGCCATTAGGAGCAGCATCCTGCGCCGGCGTGGCCCCGCCATGGCGGCGGTGACGGCGGCGGCGATTGCCATCGTTATCGACGGGGAGGAGGAGGAGGAGTGTGTAGGCGGCGATGGCGATGTGAGTCTCCACTTATTTATGCAGATGATGAGATGAGAGGGGATAAAATGGCGTATTATATAGATGATTTTTTTTCTTCCAAAGTGTGACGCCTTAATTTGCATTTTCAGGTTCTACGCCTTTCGTTTTCAAATAAAATTAAAGTAGCAAATTGAAACTGAAAAAAGTAATCAAGGTGACTGGTTTGTCTACAAAAGAAGACGGAATTTAATTGCTAGAGACCATGATCGGGATATGAGATACATGAATGTGCTGTTCATGAGTAGGTCGTTCTAAAAATGGAGTAAATTAAACCATACTTAATTATGGCTACAAATTGATATTGAATGGTCAGTAGAGCATATCTCTTCATCATTCTTGTGAATTAATTGATATAGATTCCAATGTATCCGTTGATGATAAGATGATGATAAGCTGAAAGTAAAGTATACAGAGATTGTTTTCATCCCTCGAGAGCACAAAACAAGTCCTATAAACAGAAGTCCCATTTGAAACACAAGAAATTCTCCTTGATTCATATGTATGTGAACTGAATTTTACAATCCACTAGTAGTACCAGTATGTGTAATTAACCTGTTCATATCTGATTTATCTGCACCATCCAAACTAACCAAATGCAGCAAAGTGATCAGAATGCCAGCTCAGTAGTAATTAATCCGCAGTGAAAATCCAGCTGCATTTTACGCTGACCCGATCTGCGTCCGTTTGCTCTGCCTGCATAACTGCATTTGCTGGCAAGTGGATGAGAACAACGACGACATGCCGACTGGCCGGCCGGCCCGGCGCGCGGCGACTCGCCGGAATGCAAGCAAGCAAGCACGGACGTTAAAGCTAGCTATATCCAGCCGAGCGCGCACCCCAAAACGAGAACTGAATAACTGAAGTGTTCTTGTGTGTTGGTTTTTGTTATAAAAGTTAGTCAAAATTGTGGAACACGACTCTCTCTTTTTAGCCATCGATCAACCCCAGACATTACAAATCACGATATATATATATATATATATATATATATATATATATATATATATATATATATATATATATATATATATATATATATATATATATATATATATACACTAGAATTTATTGACGATATTCAGCCGAAATATATACCCACAAGACTCTAATTATAGGTGTTTCTCTCCAATTAAAATAGCACGTGTTATATTGTGTCATGTGTTTGGATCACTTATGGTATTCTTTCGGGTTCAGCTTCTAATATATGTATCGGTGCCGATTTTTATAACAGTTTTCTCCGAAAATCAGGCTAGATCGAGATCGAGCTATAGCTAGCTACCGAATCGAGCTTGACACTTGTCATGGCAACCAGCGGATGCGACCAGGAGTGATCGAGGACGAAACGGCCCAAGAAAACGAGGAGATCACTATGACTCCTCCTAGCTAGCTGCTCCTGATCACTACACGATATATATGTCTGTGTCTTATCTGATGACGACGACCTGCCTCCAGCTAGCTAGCTAACAACCTCCATGGATATATTGCGTCTCAAGTGTGTGCTACATTTGGACATGCAAGGCATGTGCTAAGCTGTCTGGAACGTTCAAGATTACTTAAGGGTATAATTTTTTTTCAATAGCTAAATGTTTTGTGATAAATATTCAAAGGTACAAACAAATAAATTAGGTATTAGAAGATTGAAAATGAATTTAAGAAGATTTTCCAATAAAAAAAATCATATATGGAAAGTTTTTTAAGAAAAATTGTATCGTTTATGAGCTCGGAAAACATGTCGCCATTCCATTCCATTCCCACTTGGAGAAAAAAGAACAGGCACATCAATCTATATAGAGAGAGTGGATTTTGATCTCTCGAGAAGATGTTTGAACTTGCATATTTGTGAAGTGATATATCACATGTTAATACATCTTCTTAATTTTTTTTTAAATTTTTTCATAACCATTTGATTGACATACAAACAACGAAGTGATATCCCCTCAAGGGATCAAAATAGTTTCCCTCGGTTTGTTTATTCTAAAAAAAATATAAATCTATAAGATTTATCGCCCAACGTATCGTGTGATGATGTGATCCATATACCCTTTCATGGTTTTGGCCATATGAATAGCATGGTTTTCTGAAGATCACGTTCAGGGAACAGCTTGTCGAGCCTTTCTTGGATATGCAGTATGGGCGCGCTGAGAAATTGAGAACCAAGCTAGCTGCTCTTTCACTGGTTCAACACGTCACGGCGTACAAATTGAGACGTCAATATTTTTTCTCTCAAAAAGGAAAATTACATGGAACTAACTTGATCAGATGGACGTCTACATCTGCTACTATAGTACTTAAGATGGAAACTGCAGGATAATGAATGCATTACAGTAGTAGTTCAGTCATAATTCAGAAACCTTCATGTTTCTTCCATGTTTCCAAGTTGGTGCTCATGTAATTATCCTAGCACAGTAAGTAGATTGCGCAGCGATTCTCTCTGTTATGCCATTCGGATATGCACAGAGAAATTTAATTATATGAAGAAATTGGGATCAGGTCCGAGTATTATTTGCCTCAATTTCAAATATCTGAATGTCTGAACTTGACAAATTCTACAACAAACTGAGATCATGCATACATCATCAGAGAACATACAAAGCAACGAAGGATTGATTGCTAATCTGTATTCTTCTAGGCTCTTGCAAGTGGTTGCAACACTGCAGCAACCAAGAAACATACAGTACGCTGATCAGAACTCAGAAGTTCAGAATTAACATTCCCTAGTACTACTGCAGATCTGCAAGTATGGCAGAAAGCCAGAAATATCGACGAACTGCACATAGCTCAAGGATAATATCGACGAACTGTAGTATGATTGGCGCCATCATTCATGCAGCAGAAATGCATCCATCTTAAGGTTGGCCATTAGCCATTCACTAGCTAGCTACCTATGCACACATGCAGAACTGCAGATAGATAGATAAATCCATCAGAAAATTCAGGATAGATAGAGTAGATAGCTAGCCAGTGGCAGTACTTTCAGGAAGATTTAGCCGGCTAGCTGCTCGATCGATCTGTCTACTTCTAATTGGGATGATAGATGCGTGTTCTTAATCCATGCATCTGGCGTCTGACAACAAGAGATAGCGCGTGCTGTATTTTTTCTGTGTGATTAGAGAGAGAATAAAGTGAGTGTGATTGGAGCCTAATAATTGCATTTGACATCAAAGTAAGCACTAGGTTGACTATTGCTGTGGACCTGCAAGTGTTACTGTTCTTCTCCAATGGGTGATAAGAGTATTTCCTTTTCAATCGCTATATATTTTTTTCGAGATAACAACAGCAGAACACACCACAGGCACACCTGGATAGGACGGGATTAGACCAATCCGTTCCGGTTAAAAATTTTAGTTCATAGTCCCACATTAATCAAACCAAATTCCGCTATTTGGAGTCTTGTTTAGCCGCTGTAATTTTCTAAGCTTCATTTTTTTTGTTTTTCTATTTTGCTTTTTCTCCCTTCCCTTTATATAAGCTGGTCCGGCTGGTTGCATTGTGTAATAAAAACACTTTTCTTCTAATATATTGACGTAAAATCTTTTTACATGTTCGCGAAAAATTAAGCAAACTAAATTCTAAAATTTCAGAAGTGAAAGGATAAATCACCTGAGGACATTTCGAAAAAAAAAAGGAAGAACTAACATAGCATTCGGCCCAATATAGGCCTTGTTTGGGTGGGCATCAATCTAGACCCAGTCCACGTACGTGGGCCTAGGTCTATAGACCTGGATGGGCCGGGAATTTGGACTATCCGAATAAGTGGAATAAGTTCACTTTATGACCCTCAATGTGATCGAAATCTAATCCATGACCCTAAACTACAAAACCGAATATCTCGACCCCCAAACTCCTAAAACCGATGCAATTTGACTCCCTGGGCGGTTTTGCTGACGTGCCGCCTACGTGACGATATTGACCGAGTCTTCGTTCCACGTGGCGTTGCCGTGGCACCTACGTGACGGTAGAATTAAAAAATATGCGTGGGACCCATTAGTCATTCACACAAAAGAAATGTGGGCCCACAGACATGTGGGTACCACATGTCAGTCCTCCTTCTTCCTCCTCCCTCTCTCCTTTCTCTCTCTCTCTCCCCTTCTTCCCTTCGGCCGGTGGCACACGGCGGCAGGCGGCGAGAGCGAGCGGCGGCGGCACGCAGGTGAGGGGAGCGGCACGCCGCAGCGGAGCGCGAGGAGGCCGAGCGAGGAGGCGGCGTAGGAGGCTGAGCGGAGGAGGCCGATCGGGCCTCCGGTAACTGTCCCCGGCCCTGTCCCTCGCGCGGATAGTGGCAGCGCAGCTGCTGCTCGGCGAGGACGGGAGGGGGTACGACGTTGGGGACGCCGCCCACGCTGCGCTCGTGCAGCATCTCCAGTCCCCCTCCACCTGGGAAGCCTTCCTCTTCCCCTTCTCCGGCGGCGGCTCGTCGCCCCCGCCCCCTCACCCGCTCCTGCTCCTCCAGCTCCGCATCCGCGCTCTCCTCTTTGACAAGGCCTTCATCGCGCCATCGCCATCTCCGCGCGCAGAATCGTGCTCCGTGACCGCTCCTCGTCGCCGCACCACGTGGAGAAGGAAGGAGAGGGAAAGAGATGGGGTCGTTGCCGCCGGCCGCCGGCAATGACGCCACGGAGAGGGGTAGAGAAGGCTGTGGATGGGGTTGGAGGAGGCGCCGGCCACTGCCGTTCCAGCCCTCGTCCGTCGCTGTCGCTGCGCTGCCACTGGCCCCCGTACCACGCTGCCGAACGCCACCGCCGCCCGCCGCCCGCCGCCACTCGCTCTCGTTGTCCCCGCACGCCACCGGCCGAAGGGAAAGAAGGGAGAGAAAGAGAGAGAAGGGAGAGAGGGAGGAGGAAAAAGACTAACATGTGGGCCCCATATGTCAGTGGACCCACGTTTTTTTTGGAATGACTAATGGGTCCCACGCATAATTTTTATTTCTACCGCCACGTAGGTGCCACGTCAACGCCACATGGAACGAAGACTTGGTCAATATTGCCACGTAGGCATCACGTCAGCAAAACCGCACAGGGAGTCAAATTACACCGGTTTTAGGAGTTTGGGGTCGAGATATCCGGTTTTGTAGTTTAAGGTCATGGATTAGATCGCGATCACATTGAGGGTCATAGAGTGAACTTTTTGCCAAATAAGTCCTTGTAGAATTGGGCCGAAGAGAAACTAAAAGGGCCCAACTGTGGAAGGCCCACCTCCGCGTGTCGAATTCATAGCGAAGCCCAACGTGTCACTCCGCTAGCAGCAACAAGACCCCGAAACCCTAAGCCTCACCTATATAATGCTCCACCACGCCGCCACGCGCTCGAGTTCACTCGCCTCTCCGCCGCCGCCGTCGCCGCCGCCGCCGCCGCTTGCCTCGTACTCCTCTTCGGCGACGATGAAGGGACGGCAAGGTCAGCGCGTGAGGCTGTACGTTCGCGGCACCATCCTCGGCTACAAGAGGTGACAGCTCGCTCTCCCCCCTCCGTGGCGTCTCCGCCTTCTCGGCAATCCCCATGGAGTGGTATTGATTCTTGGTTTGCGTTGATTCTCTCGCGCAGGTCGAAGTCGAACCAGTACGAGAACACGTCGCTGCTGCAGATCGAGGGGGTGAACACCAAGGAGGAGGTGGGGTGGTACGCCGGGAAGCGCATCGCCTACGTCTACAAGGCCAAGACGAAGAGCAACGACTCCACCATCCGCTGCATCTGGGGCAAGGTCACCCGCCCGCACGGCAACTCCGGCGTCGTCCGCGCCAAGTTCCGGTCCAACCTCCCGCCCACCTCCATGGTGAATCTCGCTCTCACCGTAGTCTGCGCCATCATTTGATCCCAGTCCATTCCGCTCCTGATTGTAGTTTTGTCCATTTCTGATGTTTTTGTTGGGTGGTTTTGGTGGTGCAGGGCAAGAAGGTCCGCGTCTTCATGTACCCCAGCAGCATCTAAAAGCAACTAAGGTACTTAGTTTCACTGGTTTTGATCTTTTACAGTGTGTGATTGATTATTGCCTAGGCTGCCTATTGCTTCCGGTCATGTTATTTACTGTTCATTGAATCATCTAGCTCGTGGGGTTAGTCAGAATCTTGTGCAATTGTCCATGTTTTCAGTATTCGTAACAGTTGCTGCCTAATTAGATGGAATGGTGCATTGCTAGGTTCTGGTGTGAGTGATTGTTATGTTTGTGTGTAAGGGCTCCATGCCAATGGGGGAAGATCTTCTGCTAGCTTCGAAATACCTGCAGGTTCTCTGCGGGCTGCTTGGAAGTTGGGGCCCTAGATAAAATTCAGCTGTCTCATAGTGCGAGGCTGTGCTTTGGTTGATGGGCCTCTCATCAACCTGTTTGTCACAACCTTGCCTCCAATGTCCTCTATATGTATCAATCTAATGTTGTCAGTGTTTTACTGTTCACAAGCGTTCATGTGGGTCGAGTGACATATAGTGAACTTGAGGGTTGTAAACTAATGTGTTACACTATATGCTTTGCCGTTTAATTGATCTAGTTTCCTTTCATACTGTCCTTGTTTAGGAGTCCCAATCCAGGTTGGGATCATGGTCCCATCCTAAGTTAACAGAATTTGGGTGGCAGGAGGAATTTACTGGGATCCCTGGGATTGTTTCAGGCTTCCAGTTGTTTGTGGAAAGGTCTGGGTTTTTTACCCGATGATGTATACATACATGTAGGAATTGCGAGTCTTAGCATTGAAAGTTGAAAACGCTATTTACTATTTATTAGCTGACAGTCAAGTTGTGTCCTGGTTGACTAGACAGTCAAGTTTGAGCTCATTCCTAGTGGAACAGGGACCAATTTTTTTTTTTTTGGATATTGTGGTATTAAAGAAACCTACCATATGGGATTTCTTCATGTTTTTGTGACTTTGTGTTGATGTTGATACTGTCTTCAGACTTTGCATGGTTAAAATATATTTTGCTATCATTGTTTTTTTTTTGCCTATCTCCCTATTGCATAACAAGTCAAAAGTTTGAAAACTAACAATAATTTCACTTTTTAACTGAAACAGGTTTCTTGCCTATGCTGCGAAACTGATAGTTGGCACCGTGGAGGGTTTTATATCAGCTAGTCACTTGGTTAACCAGCCAGAGAAATTTAAGCGGTTTTGAGGAGTTTTAGCTTTTCTTTTTATTTCAGACTATTTGCTGTATCATGATGACAATTATTTGAAGGCTTTTTAGCGGATTTGAAGCTAGAGGTTTAGCATTTGGATCGTGATCTCAGCCGTTTGATATCGTATCTGTATATCTAAATTTGGTTGGCACTGCTCGTTGAGTCTATTTGAAAATAATAGGCAGATGGATTCAGTGGTTCAGATATGAGGTGTGTCCAATCGAGAAGGTGTTCATTTAGACGGCCAGAGTGCCGGTACCTGATTTTTCTGCTGATTGCTTAGTCATGACACAGCACAAATGCTGGTGCCACTGCTGTAGTACTCCCTATAGTGCTGTACGCCCTATAATCGGGGATTCCCTAGTGTTTACACTTAAATCTAAATGAGCGGCGATGATATTTTGTTGAATCTATGACTGATGCAAAACACAGTGGTCTTGTAGATTTGCTTTACTGTCTCGTAGATTTGCAGGTACTAACAATAATTTACTCTAGTGCAGGTACTAACAATAAATGAAGTTAGATAAACGCGCTAGAATCTTTACGATGAATTGAACAAAACAAAGCGTGTTAGGATCTTTATGATGAATTGAACAAAACAATGCCCTGAGTATGTTGCATCGACTATAATATTAATCATGTAAGTTAATCATCGATGATTTAATATTTAGAGCATAAAGATAATGTATTGGCTATTATTTTAATACAAACTTATACTACTTCATACTCATAAAGAAAGTCGTTGAGGACAATGTTTAAGTCATACCTTGGGAATATAAATCATGAATAACTCTTAAGTTGTTGAGTTTGAAAATGTAAAAATTATATGTATAGATTTGTCTTGAAATATACTTTCATAAAAGTATACATATATCACTTTTCAATAAATATTTTATAGAAATAAAAAGTCAAAGTCGTTGTCCTAAACGACTTCCTTTACGAGTATGGAGGGAGTATAAAAGTGTTGACCAAGTCAAATATGCCAAATAAGGCCCAATCCCCAACATGATGATCTGGCCTGAGATTGAATCATACTTATATATATTTGAAAAGATCAATTATCTCATATAAGTGGCAGACACAATATGTAGCAAGTTAAAAGGTATGCTAAAATAAATATATCAGGTAAAATCGGTTGAAACTTCGATAACATCCTTATTCTTGATCAATTTTAGGTTAGGTTTTATGATTCTAGATAGGACTAAGGTTGATGCAATCAAAGTATGTAGAGAAATCTAAAACAGATATCAGCCGATATGGATAAATTAAAGTGCTAACTAGATTAATTAATATATATGATAGAAAATCATAAGTGCACATAGCTCAAGGATAATTATCGACGAACTGTAGTATGATTGGCGCCATCATTCATGCAGCAGAAATGCATCCATCTTTAGGTTGGCCATTAGCCATTCACTAGCTAGCTACCTATGCACGCATGCAGAACTGCAGATAGATAAATCCATCAGGAAATTCAGGATAGATGGAGTAGATAGCTAGCCGGCAGTACTTTCTGGAAGAACTAGCCGGCTAGCTGCTCGATCGATCTGCCTACATCTAATTGGGATGATAGATGTGTGTTCTTCATCCATTCGGCGTCTGACAGCAAGAGATAGGGCGTGCTGTGTGTGTTTTTCTGTGTGATTAGGGAGAGAATAAATAAAGTGAGTGTGATTGGAGCCTAATAATTGCAGTTGACATCAAGTAAGCACTAGGTTGACTATTGCTGTGGACCTGCAAGTTTTACTGTTCTTCTCCGATTTGGTGATAAGAGTATTTCCTTTTCAATCGCTATATATTTTTTTCGAGATAACAACAGCAGAACACACCGCACGCACACGTATGCAAGGCGCAATTACAAGTGTGAGTCTGGATAGGTGGGAATTAGACGAATCCGTTCCGATTAAAAATTTTACTCATAGTCCCATATTATTAAACAAACCAAATTCGTTCTAAAATTTTAGGATAAATCATCCGAGGGCATTTCACAATCAAACAAAAGAAAACTAACATATACAGAACTCCAATAGTGGGAAGATTTAGGGTGTGTTTGGATAATGGGAAATGGAGGATGTGATTAGGATTGAGAAATGAATGAATGGTTAGAATTAAATGGAAGAGAAAGAATAAATGTTTAGGATTTAAACATGAGTGAAAAATCATTTCTCTTTCCTATTTGACAAACACTACCTCAAGATTTTCGTCCGATAGCATTCGGCTTAATCTAGGCCTACAGACCTGGATGGGCCGGTATTTTGGACAATCCAAACAAGTCCTTGTAAAATTGGGCCGAAGAGAAACTAAAAGGGCCCAACTGTGGAAGGCCCTACCAGGCCGGAAGGCCCACCTCCGCGTGTGGAATTCATAGCGAAAGCCCAACGTGTCACTTCGCCAGCAGCAACGAGACCCCGAAACCCTAAGACTCACCTATATAAAGCTCCACCACGCCGCCACCCTCTCGGGTTCGCTCGCCGCCGCCGCCGCCTCTCTCACTGCCGCCGCCGCCGCCGCTTGTCGCGTACTCCAACCCTTCGGCGACGAGATGGTACGATCTCCTCTCCCCGTACCTACGTCCTTTCCAATCCTTCGCGTGCGCTCGAATTCCCCCTTCGTATCAACTCGTTGTCTCGCTGTGCTGATTGAATCGTCCTGACCCTTTTCGGTGTAGTTGTATCTTTGTTCAGCGCAATGGTAATATGCCGCTCCTGTTAGATTTTAGGAGGAATATGCCGTTCCTGTTTGATTCTACGAGGTTTTGGTTTGTGCCGGTAGAATGTCCACGTTGGGAGTCGTGTGAGATCTAGCGTGATGCTTCCGTTGTATTTCGCCATTGTAGTTCTTGATGCGAACTCTATCACTGTGAAATCCCCCGCTGTATTATTACCTGATGAACTGTGTTGCCGTCTTCCTGTTGTCAAAGTGACAATTTCTGCCTTCCAAATTATTAGTTGGAGTGGGTTGATTAATAAAGGACATGATCATTACCTCAAATTATGCACCATTAAACACTTTAGCTTGTTAAGCTTCCTTTGAGGCCAACTGCCATGTGCCGATGTTTCCATTGGTACTGCATGATCAGTTAATATACTGTTTTTGATAATACTTATAGTAGAGTGGGGTTTCTTATTAGCACAAGTTCTTTCTGCTCTACTGTGGAAATGTCATGTGTTTTAAGTATGTACAAGTGATACTTTCCAAGTATTTTTAGTACAGAGTGGTGTTGTCTGCATTCATCACCATACGTAAAAGTGGACTGTACCATTTACTATGCTTGTGCAGTAGTTTAATTCTTGTTTGTGATGTTTGTGCAGACGAAGCGCACCAAGAAGGCAGGAATCGTTGGCAAATATGGTAATGACATTGTAACTGTGCACACTATTAGTTCATATTATCATGAATGTCTGATCACTCATGTTAACACACACCCTTGTAATATCAATGTTATACAGGTACCAGGTATGGTGCCAGTTTGCGTAAGCAGATCAAGAAGATGGAGGTTTCCCAGCACTCCAAGTACTTCTGCGAGTTCTGCGGCAAGGTAATTCTTCCAAGGATATTAATGATTACTTGTCAGCAAGATGCTTTAAGTGTCTTTGGGTTTGCTTGACTGTATTATGATGTGTCATGCTTGTTGTCATATGACTATCCTAAAAGCAGCACAATATTCAAAATAATCATATCTGGTTTTGTTCTGCTGTGGTTGGTTTCTTGCATGATGTCTGGTTAGAGGGAACTTGAATAGCACCATACCTTCAGATTTGCGTAGTGCTGACCATGCTACTCTACATCACTTGCTTAATCTTTATTTCCTCTGTTTCACAATGTAAGTCATTCTAGCATTTCCCATGTTCATATTGATATTAATGAATCTAAATAGATATATATGTCTAGATTCATTAACATCAATATGAATGTGGGAAATGCTAGAATGACTTACATTGTGAAACGGAGGGAGTAGTTATTAGTTTTTTTAGGTTAGGTTAAGTATTGCTCTTTGCAATTCATTTCAACTATCTAGATGCTCAAACAGTAAATAACAGCCTCTGATTATGCAATATGCTCACTATCTACAATGTTTTCCCTCTTAATCAGTGTGTTGTTCTGTATTACCTTTGTTTTCTATTTTATCTGCATTGTTTCTGTATTATCGCTTCTTGCTAACCATGTCTACTGCTATTCCTGATTCACAGTTTGCTGTGAAGAGGAAAGCAGTTGGAATCTGGGGATGCAAGGACTGTGGCAAGGTCAAGGCTGGTGGTGCCTACACCATGAAGTAAGTGTGGTGTTTTGTAAGACAACTTTTCAAATAAGGTGCACCGTCCACTATTATGTTTCCTAACTTTGTTATTGCGTGCTTCCAGCACTGCCAGTGCGGTCACGGTCAGAAGCACAATCCGTCGCCTGAGGGAGCAGACAGAAGCCTGATCAGGATCTGTTTGGGAAAGTGTTGTTGGAGTTCTATCAGGACTGGTGAAGTTGCCATTTTGCATATTTAGCTAAAAAGAGAAATCTAGAATGTTATCTATCTATTTGTAGATGGAATATCTGTCTGCATGGTGTACTTGGTTTCCCAAGCTAATTTTATCAAATGCTAGCACTTGATTTGCGATCCTGATTCTTAATTCTGTGAACAAATGCGAGCATTCCCAAGATTTGCCATCTTGATTCTTAGTTCTGTGAACAAATGCTTGATAGCCGCTCGTCATTTTGCTTCTGAATACTTTGCCTTGATGTTCATATGAAACGTTGTGATGTTTTCTAATTCTCGAACTTGCTTGTCTGATGTTCATATGAAACGTTGTGAAGTTCTCTAAATCATTCATGTGCATCCCTTCGAATGACATTCGTCATTTCTGCTTGCAAAACATTTCCATTCGCTGTGCGCACATTTCCCCTTTTTTTTTTGTTTCTTTGAGAACCCGTTGCATTAACACTTTTTAATTAATACGAACGCAAAATCACCAATTACAATAATTGAATAATATCTCCATCAATACACTGGTCATTGGGTGCAGCTCGTCTGCCTGAACCTGAGCCACCGATTGTTGAGGTCGAACTCCCAGAGGTGCTCCTGCTGCAGGATGTTGCCGATCACGGACACCCCCGGCCACGCCCCCTCCTGCACCCCGATGCACTTCACGCCGGGCGCCGCGTCGATCACGTAGCTCTTCGCCGGCGGCTCCAGCCTCGCCGACCCGGCGAACTGCAACGCCAGCTTTGGCACGGCGAGGTCGCCGCCACCGTCGCCGCGGGCCGTCCAGTTGTAGCAGTAGTCGAACGGGTCCATGGCCACGCGCGGCAGCCCGGCGAGCTGCTTGCTCAGCGCCGCCACCACCGCCTTGTACGCCGGCGTGGCGAGCACCGTCAGGCTCGTGCCGGAGTCGATGATGGTGCCGCCGTTGCTGCCGACGTCCCACACCTCGGCGGGGATGTCGAGCGCCACGCCGTCGACGGAGACGGAGTCGACCGCCACGGCGTAGAAGGGGCGGACGCGGGCGTCGAGCAGCAGCGGCGTCCGCGAGCCCGGCGCCGGCGCCGACGACGACGCCGCGTCCGGGCCGGCGCCGAAGGTGAGGTAGCTGGTGGCGTTGCGCGGGGCGAGGTGGTCGACGAGGCAGTAGGAGAAGCGGCCGCCGAACCGCGACGCGGCGCGCGACGCGAACGAGATGTTGCTGTAGCCGAGGCTGAGCACGCCGTCGGACGCCTCGAACCCCTGGCCGCCGTGCGCCGTGGTGCACCCCAGCACCACCCCCTGCAGCTTCGCCTTCCGGTCGCCGCCGCCGCCGCCACGCCCGCCGGAGAGCGCCACCGTCGCCGAGTCGGTGCCCACCACGCCGCGCGCCGCCGAGTTGTCGTTGTACCTGCCCACCACCAACGCGTTAGCCACCGTTAGTTAAGATTCATGCACATGCTAAGATTCGTGCGCTAAATTACACACACAAAAAAACTGCCAAACTTTAGAACTAATGAGTAATAATATTTTTTAGCTCAAAATGTACACTTGGTTAGAATTGATCGTGATATATGACTTTGGGACCTGGCTTTTCTATAAAGAATCGGCTTGTAAGTTACTCATCTTCTACATGATCTGTATCAGAATCATGGAACAGGTAAGACATCTTTTTATGAACTGTAAAGCACAAGGAAAAGACTAGCCGAGATTGCAGCGTTATCTCAGCAGCTCATTAACATCGTCTACGCTGGCCAAGTGATGACCAGTCTGTCGTCGACAAAGAACAGTAAGGTGAATGAATGTGACTGACAGTATCAACATCATGAAGTCGGTATAATTAGTTATTTATTATGCCTTTTAACCTTAAAAATTCAAGATAAGCATGAGAGCAGAACGGTGTAGTACTCCTGGCTCCTGGGCAGTAGATTTGCCGTTTTCAATTTCATATTTGGAGTTGGGTTATTCTAGGAGTACTAGCCAGTACGGCAGTACAGCCACTGCAGTTAGTGTAAAACAGCTGCAAACTATTAAAAAAACTCAGTCGGATATACAGAGAGCATACAGAACATGGCCACAATTTGGATATGGCCAGTCAGACAGGTTGAATTAACTGCTAACGTGCCTGGTTTAGTACACCGGCTAACTTTGGGTTTAAGGTAACCGTTACACTATTATACGACAGTGATATATAGGTCGTTCACGACGGTCAGAGCAAACTGCAAAGGTTGGCAATTCAATATGGGCTTCAGTCAATCAGCCGCGTTTGCAGTTGCAGCATTTCTCTTAATATTTCCTGCTCCGTTCTCCGCGACGCGTGCAGAGCCCGAGGCGCAGTACGGCGCGCACATGGCGCGCGCCCCCGGCCGCCCACTGCCCACTGTTCGGCGCGCGGTGTCGCGCGCCAACTCGCCAACTCGCCCCACTTGCGCTTCCGGGGACGAGAAGCGACAGCGCATCGGCGCTCGCGAACGCGCGACCAGCCGTAGCCGATCGTGCGGCGACGTGCCCGGCGCGCGCGCGCGCTCTCGCCACGCCACGCCACGCCGCGGCGCGGCGTCGTGCGCGGCCAGCAGATGAGCTCAGTAAATGTGTGACAATAAATCGGGCTCAGCTCCGACCAAGAAGACCATAAAAAGAATCACGCGAAAATTACTGCAGATTGCAGAGTACCACGCTCCGTACGAGCTGTCGTGCTACTGTAGAACTAGGACTACTCCTGCTTGCTTCAGCTGCGCACAGTTAATGGGGTTTCGATCAGCGCAGCAGCAGATGGAGACGAAGGAAAAAACCCGCGAAATTTATGGCGCGCAAGCGAGATCCCGACCCACCCAACAACCCGGCACTTACTACGGCTGCGCTGCACGCACGCACGCACGAGCCACGAGCCACGAGCATCACTGCATCGCGAGATGAGATCTACGCGCGTATCGTCAATGGAGATGGAATCATGGCAATGGCAATGGCAATGGCGAGGAGAGGAGAGGAGAGGAGAGGATGCTGACCGGTAGTCGTAGGAGCAGGCGGCGGTGGAGCTGGAGCAGTTGGCGAGGGAGAAGGGGATGGTCGACTTGCACGTCTCCGACGAGCACGGGATGGGCGACCACGTCTTGGAGTCGCCGGGCCGGAACACCCGCGGCGGCGCCACCGCCGGAGCCGGCGCCGCCGCTGGCGAGGCGGTGGCGGTGGCGTGACTGGGAGAGGCGGCGCCGCGGCACTTGACCCAGGTGAGGTCGCTGCCGGTGTCGGCGATGAGGACGAACGGCTGCGCCGGGGTGCCCACGCGGAACCGCACGAAGTACTGCCCCGTGCCGGTGTACGCCCCCGACGACAGCGGCATCGCGAACGCCGACGCCGCCACCGCCCCGGCCGACGACACCGACGAGGTCTCCTCCGCTCGCCGCCGCCGCCGCGACGCCGCGAGCCTGGCGGAGATGTACTCGTGCCGCCGCCTGTCATCCCTCGCCCGCTCGGCCATCGACGCGCCCGGGGCAGCCGGGACCAGCTGCAGCCTCGCCGACTTGCCCCGGCGCCCGCGACTGTGCCCCCCACCGCTCGCCGCCGCCGCCGCCGCCGCCACGGCGAGACAAACCACCACCATCAACACCACCTTCCCGCTCGCCATTCCTCCTTCCTCCTCGCCCGATCACCTCACGTCGTCCCCAATGCGCGAGGCGACACACAAGAAGAAACCAAGAAACGCACGCAGCTCCTGCTCCTGCTCCCTCCTCCTAGACCACGACACGAGCTGCCATTGTCGCCGTCGCGCTTCGCCGAGAGACACCGCAGCAATCAAACACTCGGCGGCTGCTCTGCTCTGCTTCGAAATGGAGGAGGAGATTTTCAGCTGCGGCTAGCTTTTTGGCTGTGTCCGGCACGGCGATGGAGGAGGAGGAGGAGGACGAGACGACGTCGTCTTTTATAAAAGCCGACCTGCCGTGCAGCGGCTACTGATGATCATGGATAGAACGCGCTTCTGCGGCGGTCGGTTTTATGCGTGCTGCGTTGGCAGATCGCCTCCGGTTCATACTCCTATCCAATTTCAGTTCGACCCGCTATGGTATAATACATTTTTTTTTATTTTCGAGAGGAGTATAGTACCATTTTTTACATAGTAAGGGATACACTATTTTAAATAGATTTTTTATACTTCCCCGTACTCGTAAAGGAAGTTATTTTGGATAGCGACATGGTCTCTAAAATATAAATTTGACTTCTTATTTTTATAAAAATATTTATTGAAAAGTGATATATGTATACTTTTATGAAAGTATTTTTCAAGACAAATCTATTCATATAATTTTTACATTTTCAAACTCAACAACTTAAGACAACAACTTGAGAGTTATTTATGATTTATATTCCCAAGATTTGACTTAAACATTGTCCTAAACGATTTCCTTGCGTGGAGTATAATAAATTCTTTACATAATAAAGGGTATGCTACTATTAAATAGATTTGCGGAATTTCCCTTGATAGAAAATAGCGGGAGATAGAACCCATAAGTTATGTGTAAGTTAGTTATTCGTAAACGGGTTTTGTTAGTTATGTGTAAGTTATATACTATAAGTTATTATAGTATAGTATAGTTACACTATTAAGCCCATCGTTTAGCCTTCAACTTATAAGCATAAGTAGAATTTTAAAACACAATTTTGGGGCTAATTTTAGGTTTTTTTCATCGTAATTTATTTTTCAGTATTTATTTTTAAGTCACTAAAACCATTTATATAAAGTTTTACCTATAAATTATTTTTAATCACTAATAAGTTGTCTCACTTATAGTGAGTATACAAGTTTTCAATGGATATTTACCCATGATACTATAGTTACACTTGAATGATTTTGAAGGGTTTTTTTTTTCAAAAGTTGTATAGCTAGCTCCTTCTTAAATTGTATGACTAATTGGCTGCCGGTTTTCTTATTTTTTACATAGTAAGGGATATTTTTTTTATTTCTTGAGGAGTATAGTACAATTTTCTACATGGTAAAGAATTCACTATTCTTAAACGTCTGCGCATAATTGGGTGAATATTCATCGATGACCGATGTTGTTAGCGTTTTTATCTCAAAATTAATTTAGACGGAAGTTATGCGCCGACCCAGCAGGAGATGATCAATTTTTTCTTGTACACGTAAAAGTATTACAAGTAGCGTTTTCGTTACCCAACGCAATTAGCTAGACCGAGTTATACCAATGGAAAAGAGAAAACAAAGACAAAATTTAAGAAAGAAAAAGAAAACTCGTACGACGAATAAATACTACTCCAATCAGTGGGAGGGAGCAGAGCCATTATACACTCCCAACAAATTTCAAAAGAAGCAACGTCTGCTAACGACCACAGATTGTCTTCCAAGAAGATGGACTCTAGAACAACTAAGATAGAAGGATGGATCAATCACGATCTCACCCGCCGGATTTTGCTGTGCAATTAACCGATGATTATTCCAATCACAAACCAACAGCTCCATCGATGATTCTTCCATATTCCGATCGAACTGTTCTGATCTCTCACGGATCAGAACGCGCCGCATGGCCACATGGGAGTGACATGTCACTTGATTTTCTGGTGGTGTGTATATAAACTCACTGATTTTCAACAAACACAACCATAATGTCCCAATCAAATCAAATCATAGGCCTGGAAAATCTCGGAATAACACGATGAACCCTGCACGCCATCTCACCACCAGCCGTGCCGGCCATCCGTTGCCGATCCAGTGAAGCATGCACACGTACGTGCTGCTACGTTTGCCGATTTCATCTCTAATTTTCTATCCGAGGAAATAAAGCCAACCAGGAAAGTACAAAATGTTATTTTTCTCATACTGTTGCCACGTGGCAGTTTATGTCTTGGATTGGTCCACGTGGCTGTGTTTTTGCTGATGCGTGTGGACAGAGAGTGAGGAGGTGGATGGCTGGCTGGCCGGTGCACGTCATCGCCTTTTGTGACGACACGTTCGAGCATGATGCGTGCCATGGCCAGCTAGCTAGAGAGCAGCAGCTCATCTCAGCAGGGGCAGGGGTTTTCGCCGGATATCGCGAACGGATCAATGGAGAAATAGTTTCGAGAGATCGATCGATCGGCATCAGCATCATCAGCATCGCGACGACATAATGGCCCATGCAACGCAACGCATGCATGCAGTGATGCAGAGTCGTGCAGGATCATGATGGTAATCGGCGAAAGCAGCCGGCCCGCCGTCAAGTCGTTCGGGCCCGCGCTGGCGGCCGGTGGTGATAGTACGCGCGTGCGCGCGGTGGGGATCGTCTCGCCCGCATTCATCGGCGCCCCGCCGCCGGCGGCGCTACGTCGTCCAATGATACGCGTCGCGTGGGCCATGTAAGGATGTGAATGGTTAATCCACGAAACCCATCTATAGATCAAAATAAATTATTTATTCGCTTATTTTAATTTATATGTGGATTCACGATCGAGTTACCACTTATACACTCTAGAGGCACATACCGATCAAACATTCACTTCTTAGGTTTGTTTTTTTTTCTGCGACAGATGGTGTAGATTTTAGAGTTCTGACAAAAGCTACGCTCGACGTTTTAAAAATCAGTTTGTCAGCAGCTAGTTAGTTAGAATCTGAAAAATAATTTCTCATCTTCTGAATTAGTTTTTTTTAGTTCAATCTATATGTTCTCGTATTCTTGATGAAATTTTGGAATATTTAAAGGGGCTAATGATTTTGAAAAGCTGCAGCTATGGAGCCCTCTCAGGGCATACGTATGCGCGGGCACGTAACGATCAACATTTTGGCTTCAGATTTCAGGCAGAAAGAAACCCAATCCAAATGCATGTACTTGTACTAGTACTAGTTCAGAAATCAGAATTAGGCTGCACCCATGTCCTAACTACTAACAGTTGATCAGTTAATTGCAACAGAGTGTATCAGCTGTATCTGTCTGTCCTTAATAAATTAATACATTATGCATACAAAGTCAAACTAATTCTTAATTTCCAGCACTTAACAAATGCAATCTCACAAAACTCAATCCATTGTCCTCGCGATTAAAAAAAAAACATGTCTGCTCCAGTGACAGTGCAGCATGATTTGATCAACGACTAGAGAGAGCGTCAATGATGGTCATGGAGAGGAATTTGGCTCCTTAAATTTAACTTCTTGGTGATTTGGTTACCGATCGAAAATGGGCTATCCGGTTCGGATCTGGTTCCCGTGCAGTCGCTAGTCCGACTGTAACTTAAACAGTCTCACTAGAGCTGTAGGATGCAAATCCAAGGGTCCAAAACTAATTGATCACTGTTCAGGCAGGACATTCAATAGATAACTTTTTTTTCAGTCTACTGTAGCATTTGATCAGAGCCTTCAATTGAAAAATTAGATGGATGAGATTGTGTGCAGTCCCTAACGTGCAGTTGTAGTTAGGACTGCACCTGATCTCAATCCATCTGGTTCTCGTCTTCAGTATACGCTGCAGGGCCCGGGTGAGCTCGATCGATCGACCTGTACAATTTGCCTGCATTTTAAGCGATCTCACCTTACACTTTCCGTAACATATTGCATATCTGGGTTCGATTTGGACACTGTTAACTAGTCGCCTTGATCCACCTGGCCTGCTAACCGCTTTCATCATTGGATGCATCAATCGCCATAATTTTGCTTAGGTGTTCAACACTAGGCCCTGTTCCAGTTAGCATAAGTGAAAGTTTGATCTTGTTGTTCTCATTATCACTCATGATCAACCACTATGCACACTAGATGCTACGAAAGAATTAATCATGATCTGATCGGTGCAAACAGTTTGATTTGTCTGTGTGCACTGTTGTGCATAGATTGGAAGTGTTCTCGGAATTTTGAGTTCAATAAAAGCTTCCATTATTAGAAAAACAGTTTGATATACTTTCCTTGGCATCGAATGGAATGCTTTCCACTTCCTTGCACATTTCATTCAGTCAACCAAGCTAGGAGATGAACAAGTTATCTCTTGTGCAGTTGCGCTTTGCTCTACTTTCTATGCTTTTTCTAGAATGGTCATCGCGGATGAAATGCTCACCTAAATATATTACTTTACCTTTGGCGCTGATTACTTCCATGAGTGGCACCGCTCTTGGCGCTTGGTCCATTTGTAAGGAAAGGAACAATCGTGTGTTCAACAACCGTTCCCGGTCCTAGTCTGAGGTTGTCACAGCCATGACGCAAGAGGCTGCCCTTTAGCGTCTTGCCCATCCCCTGTCGCCAGCGCTCCCTAATTAGCGTGTTTGGTCGTTCAGTCGTCACACTGTAATAGTGAGAATAGGCTTAAGTCATTGTTTTTCCTTTTCCCTTTTCTTCCCCCTCTCTCTCTTCTGTGTTTGCTGTTTGTATAAATTTTATTCCCCTTTATGCAAAAGTGCGCAATTCTTTTGCGTATTCCCGAAAAAAAAATATTACTACAAACTAAACGGTGGGCAGGCTTTAGCTGCGTAAGTGCATAAGCCCTCTAGAGGATAAAGTGGAGGAATACACGGAGGGATTACAAACAAGAGCAGAAACGATGGTCACCACAACCTCCTCAAAACGCAAATTGAAACATACTAAAAGGATTAAGAGAAGGAAGAGGTGCTAGACGGATGTTCAGCCGAACCACAGCTACTACTTTCTATGCTGATCATTCAGCCGAATCTGCATGTGTTGCAATGCTTTTCTCACTCACTTTGCTGAAGATACAGGCAGGCACCTAGTCCTATTCTCATCGACTAGCTGCTGCATGCAGGTTCTATCATGCTGGTTATTCGCTCCAAGTTCCCAAAAGGAAAAATGCCACAGCTCACGAGTTGGATATTGGCCCTAACTGCTGCTGATCGATATCATGTTGTGGATTGGAAGCAAGGCACATGCACTGCAAAAATATTCTGTCAAGTCACATGGCCAATAGAGAGAAAAGGTATGAGAAGAGAGTGCCAAGAGAGCAGAGTTAGCAAGCACTCATTTGTGCTTTTCTTCCAGCTAATCATCGATCCATTGACTACAGGAAAGCCACAGTGTAGAACCAAGTACACCACCACATGTTCAGTACTATTACTATATCAATCCTAGAATGAAAGTGCCCTGCTTACAACTTAATTTAGGTGATTAGCTTATTGTAGGATACATGAAAGTTTACACATGTAGGAACAAAAGTACAAACTTCAGGCACTACTATAGTATATATCAACACATGTTTGGTGAGTTCAGTTAGGTTTACAGCTTAGCAAAAGACACCTGAATTTCATAGTCAATGTCTATAGGTGAAGACCAGGAATTTACAGAAGGATGTTTGGTTTGCCAGATTATTACATGCTGCATCTTAGTTGGCATTTGGTTGGTGGATGGTAGAGCTAGAGGCTAGAGAATAATACTACTATGTCACCAAAGATCCAAGGGAGATCAGACAAAAGTTGCCCCTAGTTACATGTATGCAAATAGTAGAAGTGCTGAAGGTTTTAAACTGAAGTTTTTCAGATTCTCAGCAGGTAGAGATATGATAATATACATTATCATTGATTGCAAGATGTGATTGTTCACTTGTCCTTTACCAAAACGACCAGTACTCCACGTCGACATCATGTGTGTTCTTCAGGCTACATAAGACATGAACTGCAATTCCAGATCAGGTGCTGTTCAGGACTTAAAATTGCCACCCTACCTGCAAATTGCAGGCTTCACTTCAAGTGCACATAAAAGTTGTTGGCCCTCAGCCATGAATCCAGCAGATTGATCCATTATGAATGAGTGAATGAATGAATGAACCCAGAGTGATCCATATATATGTAGAGGTCTGTCAACCTAGAACTTTCCCAATTAGGAAGCACTGTGACACTATCTGAAGATTCAAGATTCAACTTCCTGCATTGTTATTACTTGTCATCAAGTTTCAGACATTCAGTATCCAAGATTTTTTTTTTGAAAGATACAGGATTACACTGTTGCTGTCTATTGCTATTACACTTCTCATCAAGTTTCAGTATCCAAGAAATTCTTTTTGAAGATACAGGATTGCACTGTTGCTGTCTACAGTTGTTACACTTGTCATCAAGTTTCATACTTTCCGTATCCAACAAAGAAAAATGAAGATACAGGATTGCAATGTTGCTGTCTTGAGCACAGTCAGATTCAGACAGGAAACATGGGAAACAGGCCAAGGGTTATACAGTCTTGCAGAAAGTTGCTTCCAGCTTGATCTAGTTGCAGTTGACTAGTAGTATATGAGAGAAGCAAATCGTGTATCCATCCATGATGCATGGATGTGGATGCACAGGGCTTGTGAATTGTGATAGAGCTGTTCTTCGAGTGCTTGGACTGTTGGACTACAGGAGAAGAAGACTGTAAGGGCTTCCTGCACTTT
The DNA here is from genome assembly GCA_000338895.3 of Oryza meridionalis. Classification (NCBI taxonomy): domain Eukaryota; kingdom Viridiplantae; phylum Streptophyta; class Magnoliopsida; order Poales; family Poaceae; genus Oryza; species Oryza meridionalis. The sequence continues at coordinate 27,973,639 of CM002528.2, forward strand.
CAGTTCTCTGTAGTGTTCCATCTCCATCAGCCGATGAATGTGGTCATTGGCGTACAATTACTGTATTTTGCATATAAGCTGCATATCTATCACTCTCACAAGTTCTATTTTTTGAAAAATCACAAGTATATAGATGACATAATGACATGAGAAAACATGAAATTCGGTGAAAATTTACCAAAACTAAAGAGATGAAAAATGTTGCATTGTAAGAGCAGGTACAATAGTAGACTATTAGCCAACTGTAAACATATTTTAATGAGATAAAGAATGAGAGAGAAGAGCAGGCTGCAGCACAGACTCTAAGACGCAATGTGTGTATGACAGGTAGGATCATATATTAATACTATAGTAAGTAACTATATATAAATTGGCTATTAGATTTACTATATAGATGAATTAGAGCTGGTAGTGGGCTATACTATTAAACTTGCTCTAATAGGTAGGCTGCAGAATTATGTGAAGCCCTCGAGGCCTCGACTGCTTCAACTGTTGGACTAGGAGAAAAAGAAGGTAAGGGCGCTACCTGCACCTTCAGTTCTCTGCAGGATCTCACAAGCTTTCTCTTTGAAAATTCAGAAGCATATATTTGAAGTTATGAGCAGGAACAAACATGAAATTTGGTTCTGCCGAATTGTGCAAAGCATCGAAGTAGTTCGAGGTTCGAGAGGGCCCAAGTCAAACTGAAAAGATTCTTGGGCTCGGCCCAACAAGGTTGTCCTCCACTCTTTGAGATCCGTGCGCTCGAGGAGGAGGATGATCGGACGGCTCAGGCCGCTCTCGGATTTGGATAGGCACGGCCGGCGTGTGGGTCCCGCGCCGCGCCAGCGATCGCCACGCCACGCCGCCGTCGCACGCGGCGAGCACACGCGGCGCAACCGACTCGTTGGAGATCACTACAAGCGGAGTTCCGAGCAGAGCGGCTGCCTCTGCCTTTGCCTTGCCTTGCCAGTGCTCGAGTTCGTCTCGCTCTCCGCATCCGCAGCTAGGGTTTCGCCCCCCCAAAGCAAGCAGCAGCAGCAGCAGATGGAGGCGCCGGCGATGGAGCCCGGCGAGATGGAAGCGATGCTCCGGGCGGCGGCGGAGTTCGCTTCCTACCCAGGCAATGCCCCCTCCTCGTCCTCCTCCATCTCATCTGGCTCTGGGCGAATCATTTTTTTTTGGCCCGCACTAGCTTCTAGCTCACGAGTTACTCTTTTGGGGGGAGATCAGGGGATGGGGTTTTGGTTGCGCGTAAGAGTCGATGGGATTAGCTTGCTTTGCATGTTGCTAGGTGGGAGCCTGCTTGGTAGGGGATGCTGATCACCGCGCACATCTGATTCCGCACTCCTGATCGCGCTTGCTTTCAGTAACTTTTGTAACTCATGCGTTAGGGTTGGATATGGCTTGCTGGGTTTGCAATGTTGCTGTAAATAGGGTTCCTCTCTTCAGTTCATTTGTGAATGCCTGTTTTTTTCCCCTGCTAATTACTCAGGTGACGCGTATTAAAATTTTCAATTGGACATTTGGACTTGTTTGCATTTGGAGAAGGCACAATTTGTTTAGGCACTCACTGCATTACTTCCTTTGTGGCAGGAGCGCATGGTGATGACGCCGTGAGGCAGTTCCTGGAGCAATTCCCTCTGCCCAAGCTGTTAGGGTAAACTGCTTGTTCCTCAAAATGAGTTCATGAAATTACAGCCGACCTGTTCAAGTCATCTATTTACATCTCTAGTCCCCACAAATGCTATGGTGCTTATACTAGTTTGTTGTGTAAAATAGTGAATTAGTTATTGAGCGATCGTTTTAATTTTCGTCTTGGTCCTGTAGTGCATTGCAGAGTGAGGCTGTTGTACCTGGGATGGATGAAACTATTGCCGCATGCTTGGACAAAGTATTTTCTTCGAGATATGGAGCATCATTTCTGCCAAGCTATGGTGTATGTGTGAAATAGTCTCTTTAATTTTTAAACCTGGCACATACGGTGTTAGCCTTGGTCAATTGCTTGTGCTTCTTTGAAGTATATTCCAAAATGACCAACTACATTATTCTGTTTCTTTTTTATTCCTTAAGTAATCTGTAGCTATATACATCTGTCTACCTGAAGTTCGACTTTTCAATCTGATATTTCAGGCATTTATTCAAGCTGGATTGCTCACAAACTCAAAGAATATCAGACAATTAGCCTGCAAAGCTGTATGTCCTATTGTCCCTGTATATATATAAATATTTATTTTGACTTCTGAGAACTCCTGTTGAAATAAACGTTTTCACATAATTCCTTTCAAATTCTTTACTAGGTGATTCATCTTCTTGATAAGGCTGGAGATAGTGCTGTTGTTGTGGACACATTTGTTCAGCACAATCTATATCCTCTTCTTATCAACTGTTTAACTGAGGGGTAATTATTTTCGACATCACAAACTACATATAGCAAGTCCTGTTGGTTGGATGACACGCGTTCTTGGAGATATACTTGTTATTAATTATGTTTGCCTTTTGTAGAGATGAGGAGATTTCAGCAATTTCTCTGGATGGCATAAAACGTTTAGCACAAATTCCTAAAGGCATTGTGAGTATAATAATGTTTTTGAAGTGTTGAGTATATATCCCTTTAGTGCATTGCGGTTGTCACTGTGGCTAATTTTTGCTTTGGCTTTTAGGAGATCATATTTCCACCAAATGGTCAAGGGTCTGTGCAACTCGACAAAGTGGCAGCTCAGTCATTGTCTATGGTATGACATCTTGATTCTGTTCTTGTCAAATTTTTTTTCTGAATTTATCAATACACATGTTTAAGTTGTGTCAATGTTCCTTGCTTCCTCTTCTTTGTAGGCACGAATTCGCATTCTATCACTGATAGCTAAGCTCTTTGCTGTGTCAACCTATACTGCTACTGCCATTTTCGACTCAAATCTTCTCAGCTTATTTGAGGATGAGATAAAAGATAGAAGAGACATGCTTAAAACCCTGAGTGCACTAGAGGTCCTCTACGAGGTAACAAGATAGTAGTATTTTTTGTGCAGTACTCCAGTTTGACTTTCATGGCTTGCTAAATGTTTGGCACTTTGGCTTTCTTCCCTCGGTTTTCCTTGATACATGATAGTTTCGATCAACTTGGTTTCTAAGTAGTTAGCCCCTTTTGCTTTTAGTTACTGAAAAAGCTTTACAATTGAAAGAAAGTACTTATGGCAAATTGGCTTATTTCTGGCTTTACGTCAATAGTGTGGTGGGATTCTTCTTTTCTCTTCATTTGCAAGAGCCTTGCATAAGTTGCATTGATAGCTGTAATTCATCATATGTTGAACGTCTGGATGAAACCAAACCAATGCCATTAGATCTTTATACTAAATGTACTTGTAATTTGACTAATCATTGGTTATAATCTACGAGGTACTAACATTTTTAAATAAAAAAATATGCCTTATAAAAATCAGCGTTAAGCTGCAGCAAAATCCTCAGAATAGAAGCGGTGAGGAGAATATGGCTTTGGATGCCTTTATTTTTTCCCCTTCCATTTTGGTGGATCAAGATCAATGACTTGGAGATTCTGTTATATCTAAGGGTAGCTATATGTTTTGTTGTTGTAGCTAATAATGCATTGTGTTGTAATGCAGCTCGTGGAACACCCTCACAGCAATATCTTCTTGCTGAAGACTAATTTACTTCAACTCATAGTTGATGTGATCAAGTATTCCCCTAATGCTTTTGTAACTATGTTTTATCTTGCAATTTTCATCCATTTGATTTTTTTTTTGTTATGTATAGCGATTCATCGGCTGATTCTATTGTACGGTCAAGGGCAACATTGATTAGTGGGAGGCTTCTTTCTTCAGCTGATGCTTTTACGACAATAGATCAAAACTGTAAGCAGGTTTATTTGCAGCTATCAAACTTCTATTCTACCAGATGTGCTAAAAATCTTTGCAGCTATCGAATTTCTATTCTACCAGATGTGCTAAAATCTTTCCTTTTGAGCATTGAAGATTTTCGAATCCACAGTTTTTTAATCGCTATGATTTATACCGTTTCCTCCATTTATGACAACTTTGCATCATATTTTTCTTGTGGGGGTTTCTTTGAATTATAATGAAACAGTACTAAATGGTATATACATTAGTTGTTAACAAATCTTTTATGTGAAGTGTCGAGGAATGCTATTTGATAACCCATTTATTGGATTGTTCTTGGCACCTTTACTAGGATTGTAGTCGTGTTAATGCTACAGGTATTTACAGTATTTTTTAAAAAAAATTACAGATAGGTTTCTTATCAAGATTTGTTCATGTTAGGTGTTGCAAATCTGCTTCTAGCTATAGACAAATTATTGAAGATGGAAGAAAGTCAAAATACAGATGAAACTGAGAGTGCATTGGAGGCCTTAGGTCTGATTGGTACAAGTAAGTTTATGCGTCCATTGCCCTTCTGTTATACAGTAATGAAATATTCATCAATTATTGGGGTGGGGTATTTACTAGAAACTTATGTCATCATCCTAACAAAGCGTACTGTTTATTTGGCTCTATTGGTATAACAGCATCCGCCGGAGCAAGTTTGCTGCTCACAGATTCATCAAATGCTGCCAGACATGTGGTAGAGGCATCCTTTGGTCGGCAGGGTAGAGGTAAACAGCTGGTAAGTTGCCTGCCTAGTTTATTCTAGTGCCACTCTTTTCAATCAAGTTACCAGAAATCGGTCCTCTAATGCGAGATTGTTTTCTATGTTCAGGCTGCTTTGCATGCATTTGGAAGCATATCTGGTGTTGATCGGCAGGAAGACCGAATAAAACTGGATAATCAAGCGGAAGAACGCCTGAAGCGTTTGGTCTATACCACAGCAAGAAACAGTCCAAAACTGACACCTTCGGTTAGTAGTAACTTTATTTCTTTTCCATTCCATATATCTTTACTTTATAGTTTTTTCTTATTAGCTTTGTTTATATCAGTTCTTGCTTCATATTTTTACAGGCTCTTCTTCTATCGGTGTTACAACAAGACTCAGACATAAGGATAGCTGTAAGCAGCACATGCTTGTTGAAGTTAGAACCTGTTTGGAACACAGGAAGCTTCCCAGATTTCAGCTGGGACCTAACTATTTCCCGTGGAATTCCTGTATTCCAAGCAGTTCTCTTAACTTATTTTATACTGAATATCTACTTCTATCCCCCAGTTGCTGACCCGTTATGAGTGAGAAAGTGAATTGCTGTCCCTTGATAATGAGGTATGCTGATTGCCGTTGGATGTCTGCAGGGTTACAGAGTAATATCTGGCCTTGTTGCCAGAGAATGGTGCCTAATGGAAATTTGTTCAAAGTTGGACATAATCAACCTTGTTACAGATCCCAAAATGGAGATGACAAAACTTGGTACGTACCTAAGAAGACTCATGAATTGCAATGATGCTGATGCAGTAATTGTAGTGCCTCCTTTTCTAGTTTTCCAGCCCAAGGGCGATACAGTATGATGTTTGCTTTAGTATTTGGAGAACTTTTGTATAACTGCTTTTGGAGTTGCTGACTGCTTAGAGTTGATCATGGTTTCAAGCTTAAGCAACTTCTTACTCCACTATTAGCACTTAGGACCAGTTACTAATCAGAATTGCGCTTAGCAATGCAATGGAGTAGTGGCTCTTAGTTACTATTGTGGTCGTGTACATACAGTTTTCTGTTTACCAAATAAAAAAAGAGTAATGTTGGTTCATTTTTGTAGGCATGGAAGCACGGCATGATTGTTGTCTGGCGATCAGCAAGGCATTATCATCATCACATCTTCTTCATGAACCAAGCCTTTCTGAACTCATTGGGAAGGTATCCTCGTAAATTCCATTGTTTTCTGATCTTGCTGTTGGATTGTGAATAGTGAGGTGCTGACCACCAAGGAAAACATCTTGTGGCAGTTGAATGAAGCGGTTAAAAGGGGTCCTTATCTTTCTGAGAGGAAGCGTGTGGAGCCACAGCCGGTGGTTGTCCCGGCAGAGAGGTTTTAACTCTTTACCTGAAGCACAGGCCGTCTAACCTTTGCAACCCAGAGAAAACTGAGGATGCCTATGCAGCTGGCTTTTTGTATATGGTTAACCAAAAATATAGATGGATGTACCACCCGTGTTCCTGGTGCGCTAAACATGTCTGTGATGACTGACGATACTGCTATTTTCAGTTGAGTAATATAACTCAGTGGATGCTGTTGGGAACAAGGATGATTGCTGATTTTGCCCAATTGCCAAACCGTCTCACGTTCTCACCATTGCCAGTAAAAGGGTCCCATCTCTTGCACTTGCAGGGCAATACCAGAGGTGAGAAATAATCATACATATATGCTACTAGTTTTGCTAGAATACAATTGCAAACCAAAACAATTGCCTGCTGTGTAGTTTACCGTTAAGCGTTAACGTTCTTCCGATGTTTTGGGTGTTGTTTGACGACCCAATACTCCAAAAGAGGTTGCTATAGTTCTCTGTGCGATATGATTTGGGAAGATGGGTATGCGATTTTTTTTATGTGGCCAAACTGGTCAGTCTGAGGTTGACAGTTTTTAAAATCTTCTCTTCCAAAGTGAGTGATTGGTGTCCATGGGTTCTTTATCCGCCTGATTTACATGACTAGGAATACTGTTGGTAACAATGTAACTTTTTTTCATAAATAATTGGCACTTAGAAGCAATGCAATACTGTTTTGAGAAGAGATTTGCCTTTCCCTTTTTATTTACGTACTTCCTCCGTTTCACAATGTAAGACTTTCTAGCATTGTCCACATTCATTTATATGTTAATGAATCTAGACATATGTATGTATTTAGATTCATTAATATCTATATATATGTATATGGGTAATGTTATAAAGTCTTACATTGTGAAACGGAAGGAGTAGTATACATGTTCTCAAGGTTGTCAGTTTTGTTTTGGATTGACTACGTATGGGTGAGCTGATAAAGTGCATATCTTTCTAGAATTATTCGAGTATGACTTCCAGGGTCTAATGTTCATCAAACTTATGCCCAGTTGAATGAGAGCATCTGTAGGACTCTGTTTGGTTACAATTTAGGCTTTGGGATACATGTCATTGTCAATTAAAGAGAACAAAATGTGAAAGAATGTAATAGTTGTGCATCTACTCCTATTGCCTTATCATTGTCGCTGCAGTTCCTTTGTCCGTTCGTGTTTAGCTGCCTCTTTCTAATTCGTCTCTATCAGTATAGTAGCTTCTATTCGACCGCTCCATCCCATCATCAGATTCTCTTTTCTGTTTTGTTGTATAACTATTTATATTGTCAACGTATTATCTTCTATTAAAAAATGCATGTATTTGCTAATGTGCGCGGCGTGGTCGTGCATATCCTTATTGTGCAAGTTCGCGGCGTGTCGCCGCGCGCAACCACGAGTTAGTTTGAATCTGGAGTACCAAGCCTACAACTTGGCTAACCACGAGTATAAATTTGAACCTAGAGTACGAAGCCTGCAACTTGGCTGTTTGTAAGAGTATGAATTAAGATAGTCCAACACAAAAACCAATTACTATTTCAGATAAGACTAAAAACAAATGATTTTATAATTGCTCAATAAGTAAAATATCACAGTTAGAACAAGTTTAATATTATAGCCAATTATTAGCTCCAAATTATCTATAGTCAATTTAATAGCTAATTCATAAAATAGTTACCTATAAACATGTACTTCCTCCGTTTCACAATATAAGTCATTGTAGCATTTTCTATATTCATATTGATGTTAATGAATCTAGATAGATATATATATATGTCGAGATTCATTAACATTAATATGAATGTGGAAAATGTTAGAATGACTTACATTGTAAAACGGGGGAATTCATTAACATTAATATGAATATGGAAAATGCTAGAATGATTTACATTGTAAAATGGGGAACTACGTAAATAATGCCTAGTCCCACCTGTCATACACACATGTATCTTGAGTCTGTGCTGTAGCTGGCTATAAATCTATAGCCTGCTGCTCTCCTCTTTTCTCGAAATATGTTTATGACTACCTTATAGTATGCTATTGTAGGCTGTGTTTGTTTCTCAGAGTTGGGAACTAATACCTCTTACACGCAAAACGGAGCGGCTCATTAGCACATAATTAATTAAGTATTAGCACATAATTAATTAAGTATTAGCTTTTTTTTAAAAAAGGATTAATATGATATTTTAAAGCAACTTTCGTATAGAAAAATGAGTAAATTTCATAAAACTACAGATACTTGGCACAATCTATCACAAAACTACAAATTTAAGAACTTGTTTCACAAAACTACAGATTCAGTGTCTTCGTTTATCACAAAATTACAGGTACTTTGTATAATATATCACAAAACAACATATTTAAGAACTTGTTTCACAAAACTACATATTTATTATCTTTATTTATCACAAAACTATAAGTTTATTGTCTTTATTATCCCAAAACTACAGGTTTTAGCATTGTTAAAACCTGTAGTTTTGTGATAATGGAGATACAAAATCTGTAGTTTTGTGGTAAATGAAGACACTAAATGTGTAGTTCTATGATAAACGAATACACTAAATCTATAGTTTTGTGAAACAAGTTCTTAAATATGTACTTTTGTGATAGATTGTACAAGGTACTTGTAGTTTTGTGATAAATTGAGATATTAAATCTGTAGTTTTGTGAAACAATCTCTTAAATCTGTAGTTTTGTGATAAATAGTGCAAAATTCCTGTAGTTTTGTGAAATTTACTCAAATTTTTTTCAAAAAACACACCGTTTAATAGTTTGAAAAACGTGCACGCGAAAAACGAGAGATGTGAGTTGGGAAAGGAGGAAAAGAACACAGTCTAAATGTGTATCTAGCAGACTAACAACCTCCTGGCTACTCGCCACGCATCCAACTATGATCTAACCTTACAATTGAAACTACATAACTAAGAGCTCAAAGCATAAACTCTTAACGGATATGAAAACGATTTATTTTATTTATTCGTATGTACATTTCTTGTTATTTCTAAAAAAGTGGTATGACCGTTTCATAACTTGTACAAATATATCATGTACAAATAATGACTCCGTAGCAAGGCAGCTCCACCTCATCCCTTTCTAATCTATTATCTCACGAATATAATAGAAGATGAAGAAATCTATCTTGCTAACACAATAGTAGTATACATATTGAAGTTGTAGTCCCTTACCAATTTTCTTGCACACGACACTTGCTTCCAAGATTATTAGGGCTTCAACTAATTTAAAAAAAATATTGTTGGAGGCATGTTATGAGAACCTTCGGCTAGACTGTTGAAACACCCGTCAAGTCGCGAAGTCGGACATCGAAGGACACAACCCACACAAATGCCGAAGGCAAGCGGCAAGTAGCTTCCAGGCCAACGACAAGCGTCTTCGCCAGGCATGCAACAAAGGGGCATCGAATGACGAAGAAGGACGAATCCCTCAGTGGGGCCTTATCCTTAGAAGCCCAACAAACGGCCCAATAAGAACCCTTTATGGCCCGTGGGCCTGTAGGATGGGCCATAAGACGACGTTCCTATCATAAGGATAGTTAAGTCCATTCCTGAGTAAATAGTAACCCTAGGGTTGTAAGCCTGTGCTGTAAAGCTATAAATAGACCCCAAGGGTGTGTAATGAGGGATCCAATTCTTAAGAAATACATTTTTACCACTTTATAAATCAACACATTTTTACCGCTTTATATTCCACCTTGCGAGTGAAGCCTATCTGATGTGTTAGTCCATCGACAACAAATATGTCAATGTGTGGTTACTCATTAGTTTCTTTGAAACATCCTCCTTGCTAGCTCTACTTCTTTCAACATCCTCTTAGCTAACTCTACTACTTCATAACGAACACACCAACTCGAAAGTGCCCATTATTTGTTACAGCGGTTAGCCATCACTTCTCCATCTAAGTACATTACTATAATCCTGCATGAAGATAATAATTAAAAGCTACAGTGACTACTCATGTACATCTAAAAAAGTAGCAAAAATAACAATTAAGAAGAAGATCACATTAACCTTATTTTAGTAACATGCAACTGAAATTAGCTCGAAAACTCTAACTTAGCCTACGATATCAGCAATAATTACATTATGGTAAATATACATTTGTCAACATTTCATATGAATAAACCATGAGACTGATAGAATACAAAGTCACACAATCAACTTACTTAGAATTGTTCACTCAGATCGAACCATAATGTTGTACGCATTATTTATTATAAAACATGAAAATATAAGTTAAATTAACTGTAAATTAAGGTTATCACTGTTTACAAAACTAAAGGAATATTATATATAACTTTTCAAACGAAGTTTATAACTAGTATTTTACCGCATGTAGATTTAAAGTACTCCATAGCACTGTACATATTCACATAGACAATTATAATTGGTTCTTCTCTCCTCATACAAATCTTCCACGTCATGTTAAGTTTTCTTTAGGCATATTAAAAACCCTAACAATCCTCAAAAGAAAGTTTTTCTGTTAAAATTTATCCGTCCACACATCGAAAGAGGAAGAAATCTTACCAACATCAAGTTTAACAATCCTCAAAAGAAAGTTTTCTGTTAAAATTTATCCGTCCACACATCGAAAAAGCAAGAAATCCTACCAACACCAAGTTGATCAAAATCACTCATACAATACAATTTTTTTTTCACAAAATCCTTAATGACATGATTCTTTACTCTCCATCCATGTATCAGATAAATTCTTCGTAGTTCGCGATTGGTTTTCTTCCAAAATGTGGTTACCTTTGTAAGGATTTCTTGTTAGCAGCTACAGTACTATTTTTAGAAGTCATTATAGTGCAAAATCATCTGTTTTAGAAGTCTCTAAATAAGAAACCCAATATCGTTCTTAAGCGTATAGTCGATTAAGACCAACACAAAGAATATTCATCGTTTTTTCCTCCGAGTGAAATATTTATTTGCTTAATATGCATATAAAGTATTCATCAGGAAAGATGATGGAAGATCGAGGAAAACGCGCAGGACCAGTTCCATATACTTTGGAGAGAGATTGTAGTGTGATGCAGGTTGAGCTTAGTATTGAATCCTTACCACTCCGACAAATGTGTGGCGCAAGCAGCAAAACTGTACATGCCTACATATGTTGAATGATAGCTAGGGTGCTTTGCTGCTGTAAACAGAAGAAATAGCACACCTTGTAGAGGGAAAAAATGGCGAGTGAGATGCCATGGAGGTATTTCATCACATAATAAACAAAAACAGCAAAGTCTTTTATATATAAACCTTAACCAAAATAAATGACATCCAATATGAAACCAACAAAAAGGAAAACCTTAAACAAAATATATAAAACATAGTATTAATAATAGCAACATTACATAAAAAAATTACCTCAGACATTAAGAGCCTCTCAGCGTACAAAAAATGGTTGACATTGTCTGTACAACGAATTTCTACTGGTTTCAAGACAAACGTAGCAAATACTTGGTCCACCGATCTTTTTTTATTTGCACCCGGCAATGAATTAATCTGCATCGAAGTATTACCAAAAAAAAAATGTAAATTCGAAAGTAAATATTGCCCCTACACCTTGTAAACGCATAAAGATAGTTTTCAGCACAACTCACGTCAGCATCAGATTTACTAAACAACTGCAATAGACATGAACTAGAGTAACAATCAAGCTTCCTCATATACCCATCTGTTAGTAACAATCAAGCTTCCTCTAGATTAAAACTTAATTAATCATGTGCTAAAAGCTTTCTCGTTTTACGTGCGCCAACTTAATCTTCATCTTCACGAGTTTCAAACACCACCTAGGTTATTTTTTTATATGGTACTACCTGTCCGTGCTAAACATGTTTTTAAGTAATGACCAATGATACAGTTACGAGAACGGTGTTTGCAATAAAAAATAAAAATCCAATGTTCCTCAATGACAAATACTATGTAAAAAGTGTTTAAGTATTGGTATAGTTACTTAGGTACAAGGATAAAAACATAAATATGCTAGTAGAGAGAAAATGGTAGAATTGTCCCTAAATTTTAATTATTATTACATAGGTACCAGTTAAGTCATTTGCACATAACTAGCTTAGTGGTTCTCATTTGCATGATTTTTTCTAGATTTATGTTGTATACTTTGATGTTCTCATTTGCGTGATTTTCTCTATATTTGTGTTTTGTTCCAAAGAACAAGTTACTAGCGTAAAAAGTTATTATTTGTCCTTTTTTTTCTCTAGATTTATGTTATGTTCTAAAGAACATGTCAAAACTTCTCCCTTTATTTCTTTTGAGATTCATATTTTTTTTACAAGAAGAGATTTATATTGTGTTTCACAAACATGATCAGTTAAAATATTACCGAAGATTTGCATCGATTTAAGTTACACATTTTATCGATTTTTTCCTAGAAAACATGAAATATTCCATGCCCGTGTCTCCTTGTGGGTGCACCCATTCAAACCCTAGAACAAAAACATATAAGAGGAGATCTCAATTCAGTCCCTTATTCAAGGAATTTGTGAACAATATAAATAACTAATCAACTGCGTAAATAAGCCATGGATATTTTTACTGATGCGCTTGCAGCTAGCCATCGACGGGATGATCTCGTCTCCTCTTCAACCCTCAACCATGCCGGTGGCTTCTCTCGCTCTCTCTCTCCTTCCTTCCAGTGAACCAGTTCCAATCCTAAAACAAGAATGAAGCGAAGGTAAAGAAGAAAGGAGACGCGATCTTTCATTTTCTTTTTCATTGGTACATATCATATTGAACGCTAAATCAACGAAGTATCCATGATTACGTTTTTTTCTCTACAACGAAACCGATAAATGGAGCCAGCAGGTATTCAATTAACATGAAATGCCCATATTTCACTAGTTAATTATTCCATTGCCATCGTATTACATCCACCTGTAACTCGCAAACACCGTAAAAGGCCTCCTACTATTATACTATTGGGAACAAGGATGATTGCTGATGCCAAATTACCAAACCGACAAACCATCTCACATTCTCAACATTGCCAGTAAAAATGATCCCATCTCAGGGCAATACCAGAGGTGAGAAATAATCGTACATAACCTTTTGAGCTGCATTCCTAAGGAGACTAATTTCAACAATTGTGTATGCTCCTAGTTCTGCTAGAATCCAAGCGCAAACCAAAACAATTGCCTGCTGGTAGTGTACTGCTCTACTCTGTAGTTTATACATACAAATAGTATACCTGACTACTAGCGTGTGCCCAATCTGTACAGTATACGCTGAGCTGAGCCGACCTTACCTGTACTGTACTGTACTGTACACAACAGCATCACAAACGAGCCAAAAAGATGCACACATCGTGTAGGTGCAGTTCTCAACTGTCACTCAGGGTAGTCTTGCACCTCCGCGATGAGCAGCGAGTACTTGACCTTGAGTGCAACTTTGCCGCCTTCGATGCAGAGCTTCGCGCCGGTGACCACCCAGTACCCCGGCAAGTCGGCGGGGCCCCTCATCACCTCCGTTGTGTCGACGTACCTCGCCATCCTCTGCACCGGGAGAGGCACCGGCGGGCCCTTGGGGAAGATGGCGGAGTTCACCTCCACCTTCTCCCCCACCGGCGGCTGCTGCTGCTGCATCTGCGCGGAGCCACCGGCGCCGGCGGCGGACAGCCGCGCGCTGAACAGCGCAGACAGCGAGCCCGACTTGCGTGACACGACGAACGGGCCATCCCACTCCGACCGCCGGATCTTGGTGGACGCCACGCCGGAGAAGCCCAGCCGCAGGAAGAGCACCTTCTTGAGGCACGTCTCCTGCACCTCCAGCCACGCCCTCGTCACGATGGCCGCGCAGTCGTCGATCCGGGCGCCGTTGTACTGCACCGGCGCCGTGCACACGTGCGACAGCAGCGGCGACTTGATGGGCTCGATGTAGTCGCGCTCCCTCACGGCGGCGTCCTCCGCCGACGCCACCTCGCCGGTGATCGTGATCGTGCCCGGCGTCGCCGATAAATGCTGTAGGTGAACGCCCAGCCGGTTGTTCTTCTTGCCTTCCAGGAACAGCCGAATGCCAGTCACCGGACGATTCCCAGAGTCAGCCTGCGCGAAACAAAACGAAACACATTGTGAGTTGAGTTCTACTACAAACGACATGGAATCAAACTGACGAATTTCACGAGTGCAGAGTGCCGGTCTTGATTGTTACCTTGGCAGTGGTGACATGAAGCTTAGCACCCATGAGAGTAAACTGAAGAGATGGCAGGCTGTTCTTCTTCTTTCTCGGGCCCAAAGCCAGAGGGAGCTCCCCAAACTCTGGAGCCCATTGTCGTGGCACCTGGAATTCCAGAAATTGATGGAGTTCCTCTATTGGAGGTTTGTCTGAATTTACCAGCAGAAAACAGACAGATAATTAGACTTGTAACCTGAGTAATTTAGCTATGTCAGTACTTGAGATACGATGTGATCCTTGAACTGGCATGGTTTTGTTTGTCACCAGCAGTAACTAACAAAGTGCTTACATCTGAGGTAGAGATTCACTGCATGGTTCAGGAACCCGCAGCCTCGAACACCGGTCAGCAGAGAAGTAATCGGCACAAAAGCCATAGAGATGACGTCCGGTGAACCGCTGATCGTCGAAAGCCATTTACTGTGGCCTTGGCCATTATCAACGCCCCCTCTTCTGATGTGGATACTGACGACGTCCTGTGAAACGAAAGGACATGCGACCAAACAAATTAATCTCCTGCTGTTGGAGTTGATAAATCACGCAATGAACATCGTCAGTACATGTGTGATTGCCTTACATCTTTGTGTGACACGACTGATGGTCTGAGCGACCGCCAAGCAGCAGATCCAGGACCCAATAATAAACTCCCCTGCACAACATCAGAGCAATTAGCAAGGCTACTTACAATAATTAATGGCGCCTGTATCTTCAGAAACCGAATCATGGGCATGTCTTTGTTATGAATAGTCCAATACAGTAATTCTGAAGCTTCTAAGAAAGCTAATTTTGAAGCCATATAATGTTAGAGTAGAGAGCTCACGTTTAATCCCAGCAAGAACTTGTCATCTCTTGCAGTTAAACTTTCAGGTGAATCCTGAGCGAGCTTGTCGTCGGAGAGTTTCTTGAGCCGAGCCTGCACATCGCTCTGTGTGAGATTGGATCCCTTGAGCTGCTTGATGCAGACCACATCCTTCCCTCCCATCTTCACCCCGGCGATGACGTGCGTCCCGTACTTGTCGATGAATCTGAACAGAAAATTCGGCAGCGACCATGTCAGTACACTAGAGTCAGTGGCCACTGGGGTAGCAGCAAACGCGACGAACGCCGGGCGCGGCGCGCGACGGGGGAAGGCGTACTGACTCGGCGAGAGCGGCGGGGTCCCAGAAGGGCGGGACGTCGCGCTTGACGCGGTCGAGCAGGGCGAGGTGTGCGCGGGGGGCCTCGACGGCGTAGAGCTCGACGAAGCGGCCGTCGAAGCAGAGGCTCCCCGTGGCGGCCGCGTCCTTGTGCCAGCACCCGCGGTAGTCGAACATGGCGTTGAACGCGCCCGACGGGATCTTCCCCGCCACCGACATCGTCTGGTTCACCTGCTCCGCCATCTGCGACCGCCATGGCGGGGAAACCACCAACACAAGTACAAACTCTCAAGCTCAATTCCGAGTGAACTGAAAGGGATCACCCGATCGAACACCTGTGAGGCACTGTCGTTACCTGAGCGAAGGAGAGGACGTCGGAGCGGAACCGGGTGCGCTCCCCCTTGTCGGCGACGATCCCCACCGGCACGCCCCCCACGACGGCTCCCCCGGGGAGGACCAGCTCCCGTCGCGCCGCCCCGCTCGCCCCGTCGATGTCCACCAGCCTCCCGCCCTCCTTGACGCGGCTGAGGCGGAGGTCGCTCGTGAGGTCGTACCCGCATCCGACCGCGCCCACCGCCGCCTCCGCCGCAGCCTGCGCCGTCATCATCCCACCACCACCACCACCATCTCCCATGAAACCCAACACCCTCATCATCACCACCACCACCACCACCACCACCGAGTCGTCCGCGTCGCCCACGCGCGCTATAAACGGCGTGGCCCCGTCCCCCGCCACGCTAGTGCTAGTCCGTCCGTCGTCTCCGCGAGGGCGAGGTCGTTGTGTTTTTGTGTGTGGCAGCGAAAGCTACCCGCGGGGAGGAGGAGGAGGAGGAGGCGAACGATGGCGACGGCCGAGTCAAGGAGGCCTCCGGTGGTGGCTGCGCCGGGCGGGGACGGGACGTCGTCGTCAGTGGAGTGACGTGTGGCGTGGGTGGGGGATGGACGGGGTGCGGCCATTGACGCGGTCGCGAGGAGGGCTCGTCGCTTTCGCTGGTGAATGATTGGACAGCGAGCGGGAGAGGAGAGGAGACGACGTGGTTGGGTTGGGTTGGATGGGCTGGCTGCGGGTCGAGTCAACCGACGCGGAGGGAGGGGAAGTTTTGGGAGGAAACGGGCCAAAAAGAAAAAAAAGAGGGGTAAAACCGCGCGTTGGGCGAGGGGTTTATGCGTGCATCGGCGCGGTCCAGTCCAGGGGCCGTGAGGCAGACGGGGTCAGGTTGGAATGGAATGTGGTGTGGATGTTGTCACGTCCATGCGACGCGACCGTGTTTCTGCCTCGCCACATGGCGTGCACGTTGGATTGGCGTAGAGATGGGCGCGGTTCTATGATGTCTCTCTCTTCTTTCTACTACCTCTGCCTAAATTATTTTGATCTTCTATTTTTTTAACGTTTGATCATTCATCTAAATTAGATGGTATTAATTCATACCGGTCGACTCACTAAAAGGAGGCATACATCAACCTGAATAGGTTTTTTAAAAACCTGAGTAAGTTGATTTTGACTTCCAAGTTGTTGATGGGCACAAACGAGTAGAATTGTTATTACTCTCCACTCCCAAAATATAAAGAACTTTGAATGGAAGGAACACATTATAGTATTATGAATCTTGACAGACTCGCTGTTCAAATTCGTAGTATTAGGTTGTGTTTCATCTATCCAAAATACTTTATATTTTGGCGAAAGGGCCTGTACCCTAGTGGTAAAGAGTCTCAGTAGCACCTTAGGTCCTGGGCTCGACTCCCCTTGGGAGCACTTTCAGTAGTAGGCGACGTATCCATCGACAGCAAAAAAAATTCTTTTATATTTTGGAACGGGAAAAAAAATCTTTTATATTTTGGAACGGGAAAAAAAATTCTTTTATATTTTGGAACGGATTCTTTTATATTTTGGTTTCAGTAGTAGGCGACGTATCCATCGACAGCAAAAAAAAAATTCTTTTATATTTTGGAACGGAGCGAGTAGGCGACGTATCCATCGACAGCAAAAAAAAATTCTTTTATATTTTGGAACGGGAAAAAAATTCTTTTATATTTTGGAACGGATTCTTTTATATTTTGGTTTCAGTAGTAGGCGACGTATCCATCGACAGCAAAAAAAAATTCTTTTATATTTTGGAACGGAGCGAGTACAAACGTACCATTACAGTTAACAAAGATAGGATAGACTAACGAGCTGACATAGTTTGGGGTAGGCTCCCTATGAGTGTGCGTGATTCTTTTATATTTTGGAACGGAGCGAGTACAAACGTACCATTACAGTTAACAAAGATAGGATAGACTAACGAGCTGACATAGTTTGGGGTAGGATCCCTATGAGTATGCATGCATCATGTGTGTCTGTATTGTACTGTGTAATTCTAAAAAAAAATCTTTTATTTTTTGAACGAAATGAGTACAAACTTACCATTACAATTA
The DNA here is from genome assembly GCA_000338895.3 of Oryza meridionalis. Lineage (NCBI taxonomy): Eukaryota > Viridiplantae > Streptophyta > Magnoliopsida > Poales > Poaceae > Oryza > Oryza meridionalis. Next base: position 27,991,335 of record CM002528.2, read on the forward strand.
ACAAAGATATGATAGACTACCGAGCGGACATAGTTTGGGCTAGGCTCCGGGCCAGCCCACTACGTGTTGGGCCCACTACATAGTAGCTTTCACCACTACACCGAAGGTCCCTCAACTTGTCATCCAGCTGCAAACCAGATATCCGACGTCCCTTAACTAATCAAAACCGTTCACAATAGGTCCTTTGGTGGTTTTGACCCCGGTTTTATCCTACATGACGGCTGAGTCAGCGTGGAACCCACGTGGGCCCCACATGTCAGAATGCCACGTCATCTTTCTCTCTCTCTCTCTCTCACTCTTCTCTTCTCTTCTCTTCTCTTCTCTCTTCTAATTCACCGGTCATGCCGGCCGGCCTAAGCAGGGGCAAGAGCCACTGCACTACCTAGTGGGGCTAGGGGGTCATGTCGCCAGCGATGGCCCAAATGGAGTTGGGCGTTGGTGGCGGCGGTGCTGGCGGTGGCGTTTCGTGACCCGCCGCAGCGTTTTCGCATCGGGGCATAGCGGCGTTCCGCATCCTACTCGGATTCGTCGTCCTCTCTTGTCTCCCCAGCCACCGTCGCTTGGTCCACACGATGGCGTGTACCCCATCGGCGTCGATTCAAGGTTTGCCCGCCGTGGGAAGGCTACTGGCTCTCGGCTCCTTCAGAGGCTACCGCCGACTTGGCTACTCCCCACGCCAACCCACCTCCAGCCAATCCTCGTTGCCCGAGTGATCCATCTCGTCGCCGGCATCCCGCATCCCCAATGCAGAACCTATAGATCCACACTGCCCAAGTCCATCGACGGCTTTAGCAAGCGCCCGAGTTAGAGCTCTTCCCGCCGCTAGCCTCACCGCGTCCATTCTGAGCAGGTCGCGGCTTCTCCACCTTCGCCTGTCTGCCTCTTTGCTAGGAGCCGAAGCCCGTGGCGGCGGCAGTATGGGTGTGGGCGCTGCAGTGGCCGGCCATGGCTTGCTGTGACGGGAACCTCTTGCCGTACACCTTGAACGCGAACGACGACGACCTTCTCTTGGGCGGATTGCGAGCACCACCTTGTCGTCATCTTCTCATTCTTCCCCGCCACTGGCATCGAGCTCGCGCTGGAGGAGCGCGGCCTCATCGGAGACATGGCTGCCGCCACAAGGATTACGGCTGTGAGGCAGCTGCTGCCGCTGCCTCCGTAATCGACGTCGTCACCCGTGCAGCTGCTCCCCCGCCGCCTGCGCCCGCCCGCGCGTGGCTCCTCTCCCCGCCAGCTGCCGCCCGTGCAGCTATTCCCCCTCTGGTGCTCGTGAAAAAGATAGGAGAGAGGTGGAGAGGGGAGGGGAAGAAGAGGCTGACGCTGGGGCCCACGTGGGTCCCATGCTAGTCAGCTGCCACAACGAACAAAACTGAAGTCAAAACCGTCGAGTTTACACTGGTTTTGTAAGTTGGAGAACGCTGGATATCTGGTTTGTGGTTGGAGGACGATTTTGTAACTCAATGACAAGTTGAGGACCTTCGGTGTACTTTTTCTGAAAAAAAATAGGGTTTAGATGATGCTGAAACCGTTGTCTGTATGTATATTACTCCCGTTTCATTTTCCTTTGTCAAACCTTTTTAAATTTAAATAAATCTATAAAAAAATTAACAATATCTACAACACCAAATTAGTTTCTTTGAAACTAAAATTTAATATCTTGATAATATGTCTGTTTTGTATCAAAAATATCACTATATATTTCTATAAACTTGATCAAGCTTAAACAAGGTTTAACTTCGAAAAAATATCAAAACGACTTATAATATAAAACACACGTGCGCCTCTTAACATATGCAAGAAAAGGAACACGGAGGTTAACGGTAATTTTTTTCTCACTAAATTCTCATGAAAAGACCAAAAGCATCTGCGTGTGCGTAGCTGGCTGAACCTCCTGATTTCTTTGCTCCTAAAGAACCGTCAAGCTTCTAACACATGTTGTTGCTTTCAAACACTTCATACTCGTACGGTGAATTACAACGTACGGACAACGGCAAACAAATCAATGGTGAGCATTGCAACGTACGGACAACGGCAAACAAAATCAATGGTGAGCAGTGAGCTACCGAATTGACTATGCATCACATGGCCTGCTGCAACCCGGACAACTGAACAAGATCTGCAATGACTACCCAAAAAACAGCATTTGCCATAACTTCACGCAGATGAGTAGATGTAAATTCTCATGGGTCAGAAATCCACCTTGGCTGCCTCTGAATACCAGAATAATAACAGTGTAATTGTAAACTGACTAGTAGCACAGAGAAATGAACGGAGCATTTTAAACATTATTGCTGAATGCCCAACCTGAATAGCTTCTTTTGTATGTAATTTTGCTTCAACAAGGCAGGTATGTAAGTGTGTAAAGCAAACATAGACCATGATAAGAAGCAACCTATTTCTTAGCCTATAGAAACCTTCTCTATATTGCTCTTGCACAGATGAAAACTTGTTAAGAGCTAACTGTGGAAACCATTTCATATTCACTTGCCTTCCTGTTCTTCGAACAAATGAAGAAAGTGCCTCCAAACCGCTGCTGAAGGAACAGAAGAACCGACAGCAGTATTGCTCCACATGGTATGGCAATGTCCCATGCGAGGCTGAAGAGATCATCCCGAGGGTTTGCATACCTGTAAAATGGTCTCAAGCTGGGCACAAAATGCTTAGCCCTGAACACATCATACACATGAGGTAGCGCACGAATCATGGTGCTTCCAATGTAAAATCCCGGGGAAAGTGCCTTCACTTTGGAGCCTAAGCATGCGTTTAAGATAACCTGAGGGAGCAAGAACCCGTCGAGTATTAATCCCCCATATGACACAAGGTCCTCCCAGAATGCATGTCTATTAACCCGAGGTAAGCGAGCAACCTTTCTAAGCATCCTTCGGTGGTTGTTAAATTGCATGTGAACAACCCAAGTTGCGACTGCACCTATAATGTACAGTAGCAAGCATATCCAAAGCACTTTCTTCTCAGCAGCCCATGACTGATCTTTGCTTACATCCATGGAACGTGCAGACCATGCCAATTGAAAAAGTCGTAACTGCATCAGAAAGGTTACCATGGTAATGATTCGCACAATGACTTCATTCACCTCAAGCCAACCACCACCTGAAAGTGGAAATGTCTGTTTGTTACTGTTCTTGAAGAGGGCCTCAAAGTTCAACACAAGAGGTATCATGTAACCCAAAGAGAGAACTATAAGCATGGTGATTGACATGGCAGGAAGCGCTTCAGGAACCTTCTTGACATGGAACAGTTGCACAGCAATGAACAAACAGGATAGTGTCATCGAGATCAGGGCCATGGTGCTTTCCAAGTCCATTCTCCAGATCGACTCATCCACTTTGTCTATGTACAACCCATACGAAGCAATGTCCAGCGGTTCAAAGAAAAGAGGGTCAGTCTTCTTCCTCAAGCTTCTAATTGTCCCCTTGACATGCTGTGCTACTTTTGTATCCAAAGGAGAAAACTGAGCAGTTACAAGAATTTCACAGTCCAATGAGATATTAACCACCCGACAAGCAATCATACACAAGGAGCCTGTCTTAGCATCATAAACACCCTCTGCAGAGATATGCTGACGGCGAAATGTTTCTAGCGACCAATTCCCGACATAGTGAATGTCATAGCTGACATTAAGTAACCTATGATTCGTCTCTGTCATTATATGATAGGAATGATCTGAATCAACCAAAGAGTTCCCATCATATAGCATTGACCCAATTGTAACTGGTGATGCATATCCAGAGCCCCCTCCTTTCTGCAAGAAGAACCGGAATGTTAAGTCCCGATATGAATTGCTATCAGGGAACTTTCCCTTTCTCTTCTTGTTCAAGCCATACTTCTCATAATACTTCTTTGCCTCATCAACCTTGGTGTAGTTATACTTCAGACCCGAAAGACTGCCCCTAAAGTATGGAGCTATTGTGTTGGAGCTTGCAGCTATGCCCTCACTGCTCTTCAGGCTCGTGTTCCAGACCAAACCTGCAGAAAAGCTCCGTTCCCGTAGTGACCACACAGCCGGGAACCAGAAGCTCATCCCAATCCCACACTCGCCCACCGTCAAATCCGCACGGGATGGTCCTGAATTCACAACGTGACACCCTTTGAGACACAGCCTGCTCCGCTTCTCGTCCCAGAAACCCTCCACCACCATGGCCTTCTCACCAAGCATAAAGTAGTACGCTGATACATCTGTCTGATTCGCGAACACCACATAAGCTCGCACTGCGCCATCGTCGGCGCATCGCATCCGGTTGATGAACATGAACCTCTGGTGAAGCCCCAGCGATGAGGCGGTCGACTCGCTGCTGCCGTTGGTGTAGTCCAGCCTGAACGTCGCCTTGAACAGCGAACTGAGGTGTGCGCATGAGAATTTACTACCTTCGAACACCTGGAGCGCGTCGAGCCTACCGGTGGGCGGTGGCGGGCAGGATGCGCTCTCCGCGTACGCGTAGCCCTCCTCGGCGTACGTGACGAGAGAGACGGGCTCGAAGAAGCTGGGGGAGTCGGTGCTCTCGAGGCTGCCGGTGACGAAGGGGCGCGTCAGGTTGGCGCGGCCGGGGTAGCGGACGCGGAGCACGGCGGAGAGGAGGTTCACCGCCGTGCCGTCGGCGGCGCGGCCGGAGCCGGTGCCGACCATGCAGAGCTCGCCGGAGGCCGACGAGTAGTACCCCTCGAGGCCGAACGTGACGGAGCCGCGGCGGCCGGCGAAGCGGGGGAGGCGGGGGCGGAAGCGGTGCGCCTGGCCGTCGTACTCGACGAGGAGGTGCCGCCCATCGTTCGTCGGCCTCCTCCTCCGGCCGCCCGACACGGTGAGCGTGGCGGAGACGTGGAGGAGGGAGGCGTCGGTGGTGCGCACCACGGAGGAGGGGAGGAAGGAGAAGGAGCGGGGCGGGATGGAGAGGTCGGGGCCGAACAGCCGCGCCCCGCCGCCGGAGAAGTAGCCGGTGTTGAGCTGGAGGGAGAGGCGCAGCGAGGTCGGATCAGCGCCTCCCTCGCCGCCGCCGCCGCCGCCGCCCGCGAGGTCGGGCGCGGAGGGGAGGCCGTGGCAGTGATCCGAGTAGGTTGTCGCCGCCGCCGCCGCCGTGGCAGGGACCAGCAGGAGGGATACGGCGACGAGGAGGAGGTGGTTAGGGTTTGGATCGCGGCACGGCGGCGCCATTTGGGAGGAGGCGGAGTTGTGAGATCTCCGCTCCTCTCTCTTGGTTTGTTTTGGTGGGGGAGGATTTCCCGAAGGAAATGGAGAGGTGGAGGGGAGGAAGCAGTCGCATCAGCCTCTTGACTTTGTGGGGTTTAAGCCTCCGGGTAGATGAGAATTTTTTTTCTCTTTTTTCTTTTCCCGGCCCTGTTTCTTTCAGCTTAAGGCTCTATTTAATTTAGCTTAGAATTATTATAATCTAGTTATTAGGAGTAAATTGAAACAAATAAGTAGATTATTATAATAGATTATTATAATCTATAAGCCAGATTATTATAATCTAATAAGCTGCTCTAAAGGAGCTTTTTTCAGATTATTGAGTGGCTAAAGACCCATTACCCCTATATACTTGAGAAAAATTACCCACCTATGCCATTAACCGAACAGATAGCTAAGGGCATTATAGACTTTAGCCTTTCAAATCCAATAATCCATGCCTCCAATAATCCAGACAAACAAACAGCTCACGGCTTATTTTATATCAGCTTATTATAATCCAGCTCATAGCAATCTGGTTTAATAATTTAGATTATAATAATCATAAGCTGAAACAAACAGGGCCTAAGATTACTGTAATCTAGATTATTAAATCAGATTATTTTAAGTTGAATTATAATAAGCTGACATAGAATAAACTATGAGTTGTTTGTTTCTCTAAATTATTAGAGGCATCTAAGGGTAGTGGGTCTTTAGCCACTCAATAATCTGAAAAAAGTTCCTCTAGAGAAAATTATTAGATTATACTAATCTGGCTTATAGATTATAATAATCTAGCATAATAATGTACTTGTTTGTTTCAACTTACTTCTAATAATTCGGATTATAATAATCCTAAGCTGAATCAAACAGGGCCTAAATGCGTCTCCTCTTTTTTTTTTTAGTTTTTCATCAAGTGATCATCACGGTGATGAAGAGCAACATGGCATTTTTCTTTTACTAGCCCTACTTAAATCCAATTTAAAACACATCTAGTATGAATATGACATTTTGATCCTTAGGATTTGAATTTTAATAGGTGCAGTCATACCCACGATTCCATCAATACACTATCATTACTTCCCTAAAGCGTGTCTCTAAATGCATTATAAATTTTATCCCAATTTTATTTGTAAAAGCCATTATCGAGCGACATTCGATTTTGCATTCAGATGAAATTTGTTTTTAAAATGGCCATACTATAAATCGTCAAATCGTACTAGTTTAGAAGGTTTATATTTTTCACTTTAGAGGGTGAAAAGTGCAAGCTTTGAGAATCGCAATTGGAATGTGTACAGAAAAAGGCATGGCCGCATGGGTGCAAAGAAAAGGTATAGGAATGATTCATTTTAATTGGCATCTGTCATGAGTTAGAGCTGAAATACCATCCCACAGCAGTGAATTGCACCCCCAAAACCAGTGATTCATTTTAACTGGATTTTCCAGTTTCTAGTTTATTTTCTGAATTCTACAACTACAGTTTCTTAGAATCTAAACCAAAAGCTAGACTGTTTAGGAGAGCTTTTGATTTTAGGAGAAGCTGCAGCAAATAGAAGCTCCCCCAAGCAGACCCATATACTCTGTACCACCATCGGATATATATAAAATATACTACATACATATTTAAATGTATGACGCCGTTGACTTTTTATTCAACGTTTGACCATTCATCTTATTCAAAATTTATGTAATTATTATTTATTAATTTATGTAATTATCATTTATTTTATTGTGGCTTGATTCGTCAGTAAATATTCTTTAAGCATGACATAAATATTTTGATATTTATACAAAAATTTTGAATAAAACGAATAGTCTAACGTTGGTCGAAAAGTCAACGGTGTCATACATTAAAATACAGAGGGAGTACTAGGAGAATTCCAGCGTATAAGCAGGGATCTGCTGATAAGAGTTCAATATGATATTCTTCAGAAGGCCAAGATGGTGTGGCGTCAATCACATACACATCGGATTAAGGCTCCGCAGGTAGACGACACCCTCATGCTATGGGGAAAAAAGATATATAGCCCCTAAATACAAACACGGATATGTCGTTTATGTTTACCGGGGCAACTACAAGGCTATTTACATAGGCTACTTCCAGGAAACGGTTAGAATCCGGGGGCATAATGAGTTGAGGATCCTATTTCAATAGCGAAATTATTACTCCCGTCTATCGACCACGCGAGGCTATCAACTTATAGCCTCAATGTGGTGTCTGCTGGAGCTCTAGAAGCCGCGGCTTTGGCCTTCTCAGCTAGGAATTTGTCACACTCTGCTCCCTTGACAGTGAATTCCATCAGAAGTTCCTCAAATAATCTCTTCAGCGAGGCCTTAAACCTCGCCGAGCAGCTCTTGTCGCCCTCATCGACATCCTGCACACCATTTCCAACAAGACATCCAACTTGGGCACCGTCCAGATATGCTCTGCAAGCTATCAGGATGCTCTGGCCATACTTGCGGAAATGGCCAGCGATAAAGTCCTCAAAATGCTGCAAAAAAATTGCATTCGTATTAAATTTGCAGGTATGAAGATTGGATCCAAAATAACAGAAACTAAACAACAAATATTTTCACTGTAAAAGAACCACAGCAACAAGATAAATTGTTAAAAGATGTACAGGTATATCTATTCATAGTGGGGAATCCATGGCATGCAACCACACAAGCACAACGATAGCTTCCCATAGTAATCACTCCATTTCCTTTTGTGACGTATTTTGGTTAGGCATGGTAATTATGGAAGCTATAATAATATCAGAGACTAGTAGAAGGAATGGTAATGATAATCTCAATGTTAATGTCTTCAAAATAATTGAGAATAGTTAGTGTAACTGTGTAAATTATTACTACCTCCGTCCCAAAATATAGCAACTTTTGGCTATGAATCTGGACGCATAGTTGTCCAGATTCATAGCTAAAAATGCTTATATTTTGGGACGGAGGGAGTACTAATTAATATTGACGAAAGGAACATATGGGTGTGAAAGTGAGAAAACATCAATAAATATGTATATTTCGAGAGGAGATTGCAAAGAGACCTTTAATGGATGAAATATTCATCAAACAAGAGAGATTTTACAGTAGATGTCTAGATATGTATCATATTAAGAGTAAAATGGCAGTTATTTAACTTGACAAGGTCACATATGGTTTCAAACAACTTTAGTACTATTATGAAAATAAGTAATCATCTCCAGGTACTAGGATAAGAACAGAGTCATATCCATACCTTTGGTGGATTTCGCAGAGAATATAGCATTGTCCTGCAGGATAGCAGGAAAGTATCTTCATTATAAGTTAACGAACTCTTCTCGCCATGAGGTGTATTAGCATGCATGGCATATCCAGGCTCATTGAAATAAGGTTTGGCATTCAACACCAAAGCCTGAACTGAGACCAGGACTTGTAGCATTGTTGAGTTTGAAGGACTCCACCTCTCACATCCACTACCAGACCAGGTGTTCAACAGGCTAAGGCACACCTTCCCGCAAGCATACAAGTTTGGATTAAGCCGCAATCCACCAGATCGATAGTTCACCAGCTGCATAGATTACTAATTATTGTAAGATACTTAAAAATGGAGTGAAACATCATCCATGCTGGTAAAGTAAAAAAAAATCTTACTGGAGGTACACTAGGATAATGAGGAGGGAAGTAAATGTCAAAGAAGAAGAGACCATCATGATAGGGAGTGCCTGCTGGTCCTGTAATAACAGCTCTAAGCAGGTCCATTCTATCCTCATATGCCCTCACGAATATGGTATCTGTAAATATAGGACAAAAATCCAAAGTAAATAATCATAAAAGGACCTCATGAATGTAGTATTTGTCAACGGCATGGTCACATCATGCATGACACTTAGCATAAACACTGTACCATTAGCTGTTCATAAAAAAAATGAGCATATGAAGCAACAAAACTACCTGGTAAATCTTTTTCTAGAACTTTCCACTCGTGCTGAATACGCTTTGCCCATTCTTTTGAAGGCTGTCAACAGGAAAAATTAGTATCGAACTAACAAGAAAAGGAATATACAGAGGGTACAAAAAAAAAGTTACCTTTTTCACTACCTGGACCTTTCTTAAATCTGGCTTCGAATAATAATGATCACTGTGATCATCAACAGTATCAAATTGCTTAAATGCACTGTATTTTTCATCAATTTTATCATCCATCATGTTCACAGGTTTGGTCTTATTTGCCATCTCTGCTGCAGTCGTCTGCAACCATGGTAAAGGAGCCTCCACACCAGGTGGGATATCCAAACCATCAAACTTGGCAGCCAAAGTGAAGTTATATTCACTTTCATAAAGTGTAGTATCATAATCATAATCATCATACTCATCTTCACCATAACCATAATCTTCTTCAAATGGCTCATAAGCATAGTCATCAATGTTGTTGTAAAATGGGTTCTCTTGAAATATTTTCAGGCCACCAAGTAATATATCAGGATTTTTTGATGGGAAGGTACTTGGGCCAGCAATTTCACCAGCCAAACTACTCTGGAGTTTTTCCCACAGAAAATAAGTCAAACTGACGTGGTATAGTTAAAAGGAAAACGAAAATAGAAGACATGAGGAAACTTGCCTTTGCATGCTTTAGCCAGTCTATAGGATATCCAACAGCTTGCTTATTCTTATCAACTGATGATTTTTCACCAATAATCACAACTCCATCAGGATCATCATCAGCATCTAGTTCAATTACTTCATGAGGAACAACCTATTCAGCGTATAAAAAAACTCAAGCCCCACCATTTAACGTTTCATAACATGCTATTACAAAAATGTTTTAAGGGAAATAATTGATCCTATACAGGAAATCGTGGTGGCTGAAAAAGCCAGAAACGACACGGCAATGCTGAGTTCATAGAATAAAAACTGACATGGTTTCTACTACCTCCGTTTCAGGTTATAAGACTTTCTAGCATTGTCCACATTCATATAGATGTTAATGAATCTAGGCACACATATATGTCTAGATTCATTAACATATATATATGAATGTGGGCAATGCTAGAAAGTCTTATAATATGAAACGGAGGAAGTACTAATTATTCATCTTTATATTTGGCCTAGTCTGAACTCTATCTTGATTTCCAAAAATAATGGTTGATGGAGATGGGCTTTTGGTCACAAAATATCATATGTTATAGAAAGAAAAGGAAGGTTCAGTGACACCTTTAAACAAACAAATTTCACTTAAGGCATCTCTAGATTAACCACAAGTTTTAGATGATAATTAAAACATAATCCTAGAGTTACAGAAAGACATCAAAGAACGAAACAACCCAATAGACTGAGCTGGAATAATCAGGATGACATGTACTTTCAGCTTCCAGTCTCTACTACCAACGTCATATGTCAGATTATGTCTAAACCAGAATATTGGGTAGTAGGTAAAAACATCAAATAATTGAACAATTGACCTAACAGACAGACAGAATAATCAAATGGCATGCACTTTCAGTCTGCCCATCCACTCTGGAACTGAAAATATTGCACATGCCAACATCACATTTACATGCCTAGCTCTCCAGATAAGAAACAAACAAGGATTTTTACTCAAGCAGTGCCAGAGAATGCTAGACTACCACTCAAAAGCCCAACCAAAGATGTCCCATGCTAGATTTTCTTCAACATGAATTCTAGTCCATCATGAACCAGGCTGAAACATGGTGTCACTCTAAAGTCTAGACAGTCTAGATTGCTTCTCTCCTGTTTGGTTTATCAGGCATTTCAATACAATGAAACCATCGAAAAATTTCAGTATTGCAATCATAAACTATAATTCAACAATCATCTAACAAAAACAGCCCAACTTCTCACCATACAAAAAAAAAAACACAAACTCCACTTGATATTCAACATTGAGCGCATCTAAGATCAAAATTCAATATATCAAACTGCCAGTGCCCACACAATTCTAGCACAATTCCATACCAAAACAACAGGTCATGGCATAACTGGAATCAACACGCAACCATTAAAACGATCACCAACCCTCCCTCCTTCCCACATCGAGCAATCACGCGCCCCAGTCCCCCCCTACGGTTCCCAATTCCAACATCACCAAAAAAAAATCATGCACCACAAACAAAGGAGATATAGAGGAGGCGCCTTCCCACATCACCTGACTCCGCTTCCGCTTCTGGTGGCCGGAGCTCCACCCCCCTGCCGCGGCCGCCGCCGGCGTCACCTCGACCACGTCGGGATCATCGAACGACGAGCTCCCCGCGCAGAGGTACCCCCTGCCCCCACCCAGAGCAGCAACCAACCACGACCACGTCACAAACAAAAAAATCCAATGGAACAAAGAGCGGCGCGCGCGGCCGATCAGGTCGGCGGAGGGACGGGGGACTCACTTGGGGGCGTGGGTCGCCATCGCCGCCGCCGCCCAATGCGATCGCTCGCCGGCCCGCCGCGGCGCGAGGTGGCCCGCTTAGGGTTTCCGGCGAGCTAGGAGAAATGGAGAATTGGGGGAGGAAAGGGAGGGTTTGGGTAGAAGGGAGAGTGTGGGGGAGACGAAGGCTATTTATCGTGATCAAATCAATTCCCAAAAAGGGGAAAAATCCTACGTGGCAGGTGTAGAGCATGGAGGAAAAAGCTTACTTTTTCAAGGGTTCATATGAAAAAATAGGCCTTTTTTTTTTGGGTAAAAGACACTGACAGGTGGGCCCAGCATGCGTTTCGGCATACAACTGGGTCCCACGCCTTCCACATACGTGCCACGTCAGAGAAAAACGACGGGATACAGCTGCTCAGATCCATAGTTTTCTGCTAAATGTATACTAGAATATGGACAATGATCAGGTATTGAAATGAATATGAATTTGAATTTAGTATCTATGCAAATTAATCAAAGGTTAGTTTCAGGCGCAGGAACCAGTGGTTTGCTGGAATTCTGTAGGGGAGTTTGGTGTGGGCAGTAAAATGCAGTGCAGTGTCTTTGGATGGGTGAGAAGATAAGAAAGATGGATTCTGGAATTGCATGCCTTTGGTGAACGAACTGTTTCATTTCATACAGATTCAGGAGTTTGAAAAAAAAATCGGACTGGTTTTCAATCAAAAAGGAGAACTGAAAATGAGAGGATTTCTTGGGTTTATTGGTTGATGTCTCTCCTTCTCTGTCCTCTGAAAAATATTACTTCTAAAATGAAGCTGGGAATGTTGTTCAAAAGAAAAACCATAGCTGTATCTCCGTGTCCTCATCTCGTGAGGCTACTTGTAAGCGGAAACACTAATGCGCGATCGATCGGTAGCGATCACCACCCCTCCCCCTCCCTCCCTCCACGTTTCCTTTTTTGACACCGCATTACTTTTCTATTTTAGTAAATTTATACACTTAAAGTTTATATACCCAAAGTTTATAAATCAAAAGTTTATATATCCGATTCAAATTTAAATTTAAATTCAAATATTTTTTATAGTATTTCTATATATCTAAAGTTTATAGACCCAAAGTTTATAAATCAAAAGTTTATATACCCGATTCAAATTATAATTTGAATCGGGTATATAAACTTTGGGTCTATAAACTTTTTAGGTGTATAAACTTCAGATGTATAGAAATACTATATATGAACAAATTTGAATCGGATATATAAACTTTTGACTTATAAACTTTAGGTCTATAAACTTTAGGTGTATAAACTTTAGATGTATAGAAATACTATATATAAAAAAATATTTGAATTCAAATTCAAATTTGAATCGGATATATAAACGTTTGACTTATAAATTTTTGGTATCTAAACTTTAGATGTGTAAACTTGAGGTGTATAAACTTTAGGTGTATAAATTTACTAAAATAAGAAAGTAATGCGGTGCCAAAAATGGAAACCATGTGGAGGGAGGGGGAGGGAGGGGGGCTACCGATCGCTATCAGATCGGTAGGGCGATCGATCGCCCATTAGAACTACCTACTTGTAAGTGCTAGTTTCATTTTCAGCTGCATTTTGTTAAACTCAATTAGCAATCCTCCTTGTAGTATTTTACTCACCGAGGCGTCTCTGTCTGGCAAATAGGTTGGAGAAGCAGCAGCGTATTGCCAAGCAGAATGTAAAGCTGAGTATTTAGAAATTAGAAATCAAGCAAGTTGGGGGAATGGTGGATGGATGGTAGCATAGATCAATTTAAACATGACTTCTTTTCGGTGCAGCCAAAGGAGATGATATCATATCCACAAGATTGCTTTTAGATGTCATCCTTTCATCACGCTGCGTGATTTCATCGGTTTGCTGAATCGAGAATCATCTAATTTCTATCAACGTTGTATTGAATTTAACATTAAATAGTTGAATTTATAAATATGAAAATTTTCGGACCGTTTTCATCCTATCCTGAAGATTTGCAAAAATACCCCCTATTTCTACTAGTGATGCTAGTGGTTTGAGAGTTTTGCCAAAAGGTCCCTCCTTGGGCCTCAAAATTACCGGAGGCTCCTGCAAATCTTCAGCACAACTTCACCTCACCGGCGACGGCGAGTCGATTCCATGCGCCGCCACTCCGGCGAGCTAAGGCGATGGATCTCTCTCCCTGCTCATTTCAGGAACACGATGAAACTAACCCCAAATTTTAACGGCCAAAATTATAGCTGGATTTCACCAGCTTCATCAGCCCAAAAAGTTGTGTATTTATAATGGGTAGAAGGCTAAGGGAGATGCAAACCACAAAATTACTGTCGATTAAACAGAGAATTGAGGAAATTATGTAGATTTCGTTGTGTCAGCACAAAGCTGGAGATGAGAATAACATGATGAAATGATTGGCATCTTACATTACACTTACAGCTATAGAAAATGAGAAAACCAATTAAGATATATCATCTATGTTTGTACTGTATTTCACAATGCAGTACAGTAGTAGTACAATTACAGCAGACAGCTGCTCTGTCAGGCTATACAGGCAATCAGGCAGCTACTGCTTAGAATTTCAGATAAGCAGATTTACATACTTCACATACTCAAAACACAATTGAACTGAGTAACTGACCACAAACCCAACCACACCAGCTGCCTTAACCACACTTACAAGTTACAACAGACATCACCATGTTAAGTATCATACAAACAAGGCAGCATTTTATTTTGGGATACACAAAGTCACAAAGCTTGCACATATACAGCACATACACAGCATATATTGGTGTCCCGATTTTGTCACAAATACACAGTAGTCCAGTGTCACAAACTCACAATGCCATGAGTCACAGGCTGCAGGGGATGCCGGCTTGAGAGAAGGTGGTGACAAGCTTCGGCAAGAGCTTGGCTAGCATTATCTTGAAACCGGTTGAGGATTTCTTGCATCCATCATCCGATATATAGGCGCTGTCGCGCGCATGTCCAACAAGATCGCCACCGAGATAAGCCTTGCAGGCATCCAGAATGTGCGGCGCGCGACAAGTGAAGTGCTCCTTGACAAAATTCTCGAAATGCTAGATCAAGGAAAAGAAAGAACTATCAGTATACACATCTTATTTCTTAAAGGAGTGACTCTTACAGTTGACTTGGTTATATATAAGATTAAACATACTAAACTCATGTGAGATCAAGTAATTCACATGAAGCATTACAAACTAAAGCTATAGCATTCTTAATTCTGAACAGCGTTTAGATTTTGGTTTCACAAGATTCCAAACTTCTTTGAACTATATCAATCATTCTGAAACATAGATGTATAAAAGTGCATTTTCAGAAATTATCTTTTGTCCCTCAGAATCCATAGAAGATCTGACTTCTGAGTACATTTCAATTAGGAGAAGAAAACAACAGTATGGACACCATGCCTTTTTTTTCAGAAATTTCTGTGTACAGAATTTCAAGAGCTGAGACGCACCTTTGGTGGCTTGTGTAAAATGTATGTCATGGACTTGCATGACAGCAGGAAAGCGTTCTCATTGTAAGTGATGGAGTTCTTCTCTCCATCTGCTTTCCCCATGAATTTGTCATAGCCAGCCTCATTGAAGTAAGGTTTTTCATTGAGAACAAGAGCTTGAAGGGACAGCAGCAGTTGAAGAACAGTTGAATTTTCAGGGTCCCACACTTCACTACCAGTTCCTGCCCATGTTTTGAGCAGGCTAAGGCACACTTTGCCAGACTCATACAAATTTGGGTTCAAACGGAGGCCACCGGAATGGTAGTGAACAGACTGGGGGAAAAAAATGAACATGGTTATTTACTGTTCAGCAGCAAGAAAATCTGGAATAGAAGATGTAGGTAAGAGCAATGAAAAATGAAGAACTTACAGGTGGCTCATGAGGATAATCAGGAGGAAAGAAAATATCAAAGAAGAAAAGATTGTCATGATAAGGTGTTCCAGCTGCACCTACAATGCATGCCCTCAGGAGGTCCATCCTTTCTTCATAAACTCTAACATGAATACCATCTGTGTAATAGAAAGAAAGAACATCATAAAACTGCTGTACAAGAAACTATATATTCCATCATTATTTGAAGATGTTACTTGCAACTAAAAACTAGAATGAGTTACTGAGTTTTCAGCAGAAAATTTCCAATCTATACAGTTGCCCTTGCATTTGCAAAATTCTTGTGCCATGGCTAAAATTTTCCCACTGATTAACAAGTAATGATTTATTAAATAATAACAGGTCACATACATGATAAAACTAAAATAAATTATGCCTTTATAACTCCACTCATCTCCTTGCATACTTGCTACCGAGATTGATTGTTTCTGGGATTCTCACATGCTATGCTATCCTGTGGAATGTAGAAAATTTTAACTTATTCCTATCTTTGACCACAAGTATATACATGTCATATCAAGTAATAAAATAGTGGGATATAAGGATCGTCAGTATTAAGCCATGATAGCTCAAAAATTAAAATAAACATATGCCAAAATATCAAATTTAACAACAACTTAATGAAGAGTTGCAACTGAATAAACTATACAGTGAGAGAAGAAAACAAACCTGGCAGATCGTTTTGTAAGATTGACCATTCCTGTTGTATCTTCTTCACCCAACCTCTTTTGACCTAGAAGAACAGAAATAATTATTATGACATTGAATTGCATATACTCCAATACTCCCTCCGTCCCATAAAAAACAAACCTAGAACTGGATGTGAACAACGAATCTGGACAGAGGTATGTCCAGATTCATAGTATTAGGATATGTCACATCCAGTACTATGTTGGTTTTTTATGGGACGAAGGGAGTAGTTAATAGGCATTGCAGTTTGCTAGAAAAATAAAGAAAGAAAGTTGCACTAAGTAAACCATTACGTTTTCGTGACCAATTTCTTTGACAAAGTGGTGATCAGAACAGTCAGTCACAACATCAAATCCTTTTGTCATGGCATTTTCTGAAGCTAATGTTGGCTTCTCAAACTGTGTCATCAGCTCCATGGTCTGTTTCTCTTCAGAGATATCTTCTGCAGATGGCTGCAGTTCTGCTGTCGTCACAATTTGATACTGAGAATCTGCATTGACCTGAAACAATGCCGTAGTCTCAGAATTCTATAAGAATTTAGCTTGCATCATCTAGAGAGAAATAGAACTTACTGAGCTGGAAGATGTTGAATCATGAGCACCAAACAAACTAGAAGCCACATTTGTCAGAAAATTAAATGCTGTCTTGGAAAAGAGGAAAGCAGTGGCTTTGCGCAAGGATCCAGTACAGTCTCCAGCAGATTCTTCCAGCGCACTCTGAATGAAAATGATAAATCATCGATGAAATTTCAACCCATAAGTTTAATAACCGTACAATGGAATTTGTAGACAGAAGCGGACCTTAGTATCCTCAAGGTGCATTTTCTCCTGCTCAGCCATGTCTACCAAATCATCAGTAGTGTGCTCCTCGATCATGGATTCTAGAGAATCATCTAGAATCCTATCTAATGCAATAATTTCAAAATGCTGAACCTGAAATTTGTACAAGATAAGTTATGTTATCATTAGTCTGACCAGGGACCGATCCATGTTTCATCAAAGTTTGGAAATAAAACTGGTATAAAGCAAAGCAACACTTCTGTAAATAAAATAAATCAAAGCAACAAAAAAAAGACAAGAAAGTTTCTCAAAGTTAAGATTACCCTAGATATCGCACCACTAGCCCATTGGACTTCAAGTCCTTCATCATTGTATCCAAGAACATTGCCAATACATGATAAGAAGGCAGAGGAGGTATCCAAGCTCTCCCTGCTAACTGCCACGGTTCCATTGGTAAGATTTGCTTCAGAATTTTCTATGTTGACAGCAGATCTAATAATGACTTCGCCAGTGCAGAAGGAGAAATCTGGGTGTAATACTAGCTCATAAGCACTCACAGTCTCCTCAGTGAGTCCATCTCCATAACTGACAGTGTCACTATCAACTGAAACAGCCCATTTTACCTTTACAGTCCGCTCAAGTGCATCCACACTTGTCACTATCCCAGTCCGCTGGCATCTACCATTATCCTCAACTGTCAATTTCTCAAGGATAAATTGCCCAGGCCAAAAATCATGATCACCAATAGTACTCACAGGAACCAAACTTTGAGGTTCTAAACCAAGAGATGTACTTCCATCTTGCCATAAAACATCAACACTACTCTTTGTCTTTGCAACAACATATGTTTGAGAATAATCTGAACCATAGGTTCCGATAGCCGTTTGAGTGTCGGAGCTGGACTTCCAGGTCATACTCATGAAGCAAGATTTGTCAGAATTTTCCCAGAGACTTCCCTCGCAATCTGAAAGAGTGCACCAGTCACCCAACTGCCAATTGGCGTAAGGGAAGCATGAAAGCAAAGTGAGCTTCTTTGGGTCCTGAAAGTTTGGAGGACTTGATGATTGACCTCCCCAAACATTTGTTACTGAGGTGATCCAGTTCACATGTACCAGCCCAACGTCGACATGAGACACTACTCCTTCATCTCTACTAGCTTTCCATGATCCACACAACCATGTACCCGACTTAGAAATGGAAGGATGAACAATTCTCACACGTTGGCCTGGATAGTAAAAATAAGGTGCATCTTCAAAAAGGATTGGAGGAATGGGCTTCAGTACCTCAGAATCTCTTAAGAGCATTTCACACCTTGCCCCATCACTGAACACAACAGTGACCAGGTCAAATGCCCTGATCACCCGTCCAATCCATGGCCCCATCACCACGCAATCACCAGAGACAAAGGATCTAACTCTTGAAAGTTTCTTGCTGTTGACATGTTTTATTATGTCACCAGAGCTCGTTTCCAAGTCAACAAGCATATCAACTCCAACTACACGGCCCAGCTGACCTGATGGGTCAGCTGCAGAGCAAACTATGTCTCCATGCAGAAATCCTCTTTCAAAACTTAGAAAGTTATCGATCTTTCCAATGCTCTCGTCCAAGCTGGACAAGATGTTCTGGGCATGACCACAGTATGTAAGTTCACATTCTTCTTGGTCTTCTTCACTGTCACTAGTTTCAGCGTATGACTCAGTGTCCGAGTCAATTGCATATAGATCCATCTTTCTGAGCCCTAAAACAAAGTACGTCGTCATTTTTCACATGGAATCAGACACAGAAATATATATTTTTTAGATAATGGAATAGACACAGAAATATTTAAAGGAAATATACTATTAACTACATGCTCACCTTCTTAGGATAGGCGCACTGATGTATAGAGTTGATAAATAACAAAACAATCTTCCAGACTGAACAATCAGAATCTGAAAGCTTCCTGTCCAAGATGCTAAAATACAACGGCCACCAGCCAAAAATTATTGCTGAAAATTGAGTCAAAATAGGAAAGCTTTTGTAAGTGAATAAATATTATAGAAAATGACGGCTCACATAAAAAATATACACCATAAAAGAGGACAAATTACCTTGAATCGTTCTGGACTTCCTGGTGTTCAGTCTTTCACTGAGATCGATATTGTGGTAGAACCAATGTGTGTACAGTGCTAATGCCAAAGGAGAATTACCACGATATATAGTTGCAGGAAATAATGATGTAATACCACTAACTTCCAGAGGATATTTGATCCAAATATCTAATGCGGATAGTAGTGAGTACCTAGTGCCAAAGGAGATTTGCCCAAAGAGCAATCTAAAGCTAAAGGTAGTGCCAAAGGAGATTTGCCCGGAAGCAATCTAAGCTAAATGCCAAAGGAGATTTGCCCGAATAGACAGACTATAGATAGGTATTTTGCCAAAGGAGATTTGCCCAGCTGAAGGGTTCTCTCAATAAGAGGAATATGCTCAGGATAATCGATCAACAGGAAGGTGCAATTGCCAAAGGAGATTTGCCCTAAAACAAGGAATAACTTGTCACAGGTGTTAATTCCTGGAGAGGTAAAGACCGGCTGAATGATTTTTTTTTTGCTTTGGATGATTAGAGGACACAAGTGGTCATAAGCATCAAATCTCATCAAGAAAGCAACAAATATAACAAGCTTTCATTAGATATGGCTTCACTTGATAAGATCACAAGAATATAATGTTCTTTCAAGTCTATTTGCATTGATCAGCAGGCCCTGCAAACATGTGGTGAGAACTTCAGTCCAATTGGTCACGACAATCCAAATTGAGAAAAATATTAGTATCTTAGATGCTTTAGAGAACACTCTCATCAAAAGGCATTATTAGGCACAAAGATCAACCTCATAAAGATTTATATGTTGCTACAAATGTTTGTGCTGGACATATGCGTGTGTTTTGGTCTTATTGAGGATATAAAAAAAAAGGATCATTTACAACTCTACATATATGTACATGCATGGTTTCATGTTGCTTGTTGATAGGATGCAAATTATGTATGCAAATTTTACCAAAAAAAAAAGTTTTGTACAATGAATCTTGTACGGATACTTTAGTATGATGATTTGACGATAATTTGAGTTCTACAAGAAACTAACTCATGTACATACTACAATGCTCATGGTTAAGCATTTACAGCTCTACACACACAAAGAAGGGTAGGATATGAATCAACCACCACTTGTTGATAGTAAAGGTATCTAAAGTAAAATAATATAAGTCTCATAACAAGCAAAAATGAATATTTGCCTGAAATAGTCCATTTTCCTTTATATGCCAGTACTTGAAATTTTCTTATCCAAACAGGGGCAGACCGGCAGACACACGTTTTCATTATTCAGGAAACATAATGAATAGCTAGTTTGCAATACAGCATAGCAGATGTTAAAAGAGAGAGTAAAGAGCCTATAGAAAGCTCACAGATGAGCATTCTGCAGTATGATCCTGCTACATAACAGTCAATCGAAAGTAAAAGTATCTAAAATTCTAGATCATTGGTACTTACAAACCAGCTTAAGGCTTTAAACTGACACAAAAAAAACTATTGAGATTAAGAAAAAACTATTAACGTTACTTGGAAAAGAGAGTATAAAATCAAACTGCACGCAAAAAAAAAAATCAGATAACAGTCGTTGAAAGAAATGTAAATAGAAGAATTTTACTCCAAATATCTGCACATTTATATGGTTAGATTTTACTACTAAAAGAACACATACAGATAGGGGTCAAATCAAAACTAATACTACAAGGAAACATCTGAAAGTCCATATCTAAAGGATTAACATACAAGGCAGGCGAAAACCAAACATCAACAGAAAATCATGCCCATATTATTTAACGCAAGAAATGATCAATCATGCATAAATTAGACGAACCTAGTAGGTTATAAACATAGTGTTCTTTTTTAACTTGGAATTGCCAGTTTGGGTGCCTTCTTGATTGAAACAACAGTACAGAAAAATCTCAGACATTTCAACATCGTAGTCGACATAAGCAGCTAATATTTAACCTTTCCGACGTAACTAACCAAATCCAACAAACTACCTTCCGTGTTAATCACGCTCTCCCAAAAACCAGAAGAAAAAATGGCGCGAAAACAATTTGTAGCACCCACAAAGTACTCAGATATGATAAATCTCCCCCCTAATCCAACAATCCTAAGTCATAAAGACTGACCCAAAAAAAGAAAAAAAAATCAGACGCATTGCTATCAAGAGCTAACGACGAACACCTGAATCTTCCATTTTTCTAAAGACCACTACCATTTTTAACCCTGTAAACGTGATGGTCAAAATTGAGACAACACAAGGAAATTCGCCATTGAAGCGCAATTCTTGCACGCACATCACCGGCGGCGGGGTGGCAGTCGCCGCCGGCCTGCCTCACCGGGGCAGGGGCGGCGCGGAGGGCAGCCGGAAAGAAACCAAATTCGAGAGAGGAGAATGCAATCCATACCTGAGTCTGTGACAAGCCCAATCCTCCGCCATGTCCCGCCTCCGCGCGATTCCAAGCAACCCAAACCCGATCACCGAAGAAGAAGAGGAAGCTAAGCTCCTCTTCCCCCACGCCTCAATCCATCCCCGAGCCCTTCGACCATGGCAAGCAGAGCAAAGCCCCCCTGAATAATCCCCCAACCCAGCTCCAATTCCTCGAAGAAATCAACAGCCGACGAAGCAATCACCACCGCCTCGCACCAAATCGCACAACAAGAAAGCCGGATATTTCGAGACGCAGTGGTGGAGGGAGGAGATGGAGCCTAGAGAGAGAAAGCAAGCAAAGCAAGAAAAACTTCTTCTTCTTCTGCTTCTGCTGCTGCTGCTGCTGCTGCTTCTTCTTGCTCGGTGCTCCGCTAGACTGCTGCTCTTGCGATGGGTGCTGGTGATTTCTATGGTGCGCAAAGGCTTCGCCTTTTTGGGGTGCTTCTCCTCTCCAAATTCTTTTGATTTCTTTAATTCGGCCGCCTAAATTAATTCCTAATTGCGCTAATGGGATTCCTCACAGCCACTTTGTGCTTTCTTTCTTGTGCTTACCTTTTTTTTTCCTTCCCTAAGAATTCAAGTGCGGATTGGAAAACGTAATCGAATTTTTTTGACTCGTTTTCTTCCCATTCTCTCACTGTTTGCTCCTGCCACTTGTGTGAAGTGAAACGATGTGTGCCTAACTGCAGCAGTAATTTAAGACAGTGAATTAGTGGTCAAGTTAATGGAACTAAAGATGCAGCACCATTGTGGCGTTATTTTCCTTCCTCTTCCTCTTGAGAGTCGAGCTAGATAGGATGGTGGACTAGTGTCAGGTTCGAGTCTCACTCATTCCATTTATTTGATATTAGCTTCTTTCCTAATATTTTTATTTTTTTAAGTCGAGTTTCTTTTTTTTTTTGACGGTATGGTTGTACTGGAATTTTATTTTGTATGGCTTTTTTTCTTTTTTATAGACCTTTTTGATTTATTGAGCATATTACTACCACAAATTGTCTATTTAATTATATAAAAAGTTAAATATTTTAAAAATAAGCTTAATTAATAGTACAAAACAAGTGGTCTATGTAATACTGTAGAGAAAGTTTTTCCTTTGAAAACATTGTCTTTAAAACATGGGGTAAATAGTTTATTTTAATAATCCAGTTAATAGTCCGAAAAGAACAGGGCTACAATTTTTTATGTTACTGTCTTGAGATGTGGCATATTTCCGATGATCATAAAAACATATCAACTTGGACTATGGTACGGTTTTAAAATACAGTTTTAACAACTAATAAATATTCAAAACATTTGAAAACTCAAATAAACTTACAATACTATGAATGTACTTTTGAGACAAATATATGGACATGATCTTCACACATGAATATTGACTATCGGTGTGCTGTACTGCTGTGCGCACAAAAGCCTCTTGATTAATACCATGCAAATTGTATTGTGTTTCATAAACCAAAAAAACATTATCTGCGTGTGTTACCAAATTTACTGAACACACACTAACTCTGTTCTCAAATGGATATGTTTTGGACAGTCTCCTATGCACGTGTTTTATTATTATTTTCTCAAGCTGTTTATTTATAAAAGAAAAGGAAAGTATTAAATACCCCAATTAATTTCAAATCTTGATGCTTTACATCTATTGATGATTCTAAGGTTTGACTTCACGCATTTTAGGTTGTCATTTTTTTGAGATAGATGGTTGGTAGCAGGAAAAAATGGTAAAAGAGAATTGAGTGTAGTAAATAGCTTAGAGACTCATGATAAATCAGAATGTCACATAATAAAACCTTTATACTCATCCAAAAAAACAGAGGTTACTTTTACGTACTACTACGTTTTTTTTTTCATGCAAGTTCTAAGCTATCTATTTTCCTGTAACAACAGAAAAAAAAACAAACAAAGACAATACTACACTAAATATTCATCTCTCATTCAGAAATAGCATGCTGGCTGCACTCCATACCCATGAAAGTGCATCCATCCCCCTTTACAGGATCCCGGGATCGCATGCAGAATATCCATCCACACGGCTGCTGAATTCGCCGTCCAAAGTGCAGCACAATCTCATCATCTGCATCTGCCTTTTGGTTGGTCAGCTCCTCACTTCCCCAGCTTTCTGCACAAAAATGCGAGTTAGGTTTTCTGAATTTTTCACTAGACAAAACATCCACCAAATGGTGTCATGCTTAGTGCAGCAGCAGCAACAACAACAAGAACAATAATTATAATACTAATCACCTGTTAAAATTCGGTAGAGATCCTGATGTGTCAGAACCTGAAACCCTTCTCTCCCCCGAGACAATGTGGCTGCATTGCTGGTTGCTTGCTGCACTTAGCTTTCTCGTGCAGGTTTGTCTGAATATTCAAGGGATCTTGTGATGTGTCGCCTCTTTTTTAAGGTATCTGAACAGGATATTCCATTTTTCCAGGGAGCAAGGTTGGGATGAACTGAATGCTGATAGCGAAATGAGAGGGATAATTTGCAGGATATACCTGTGTGTTTCTGATCGAGCTTTCTGTCACAGAGTTTGAGCTTGATTACAGCCACACTTTTTTGTGACAAATGGTGAGATCATTTTCGCATTTGACTGACAGATTAGCAGGTGTTTTGGTTTGCCTGAAATTTGAGGCCAAGCACAGAGACAGTCTCCTTTTATGGTTTGTCTGGTAGATAGATGATCAGTTTTTCTCGTTTGGCTGACAGAAGACTCTTTCTTATCTTTGTCGATTTGTCCGAGGATTATACTTTAATATTTGATGGAGCCTGGTAGAATTAGGCATCACGACTCACCCATGCATCTAGGCTTGCTCCTTTCCTTAGATAATAAGCAATTTTTTACCGACAATATTAGTGGTGGTAGGTTTTTTTACCGATGGTAGAATACTATAAGTAACAGTAAAGACTACCGTAAAAACACTAGTTTATTAATAGGCAGCCAGGCAACATGACAGAATGCTTGATTATGTTGTCTGCATAGTCCCTATGTTCTCATGTATAATTCCAAAATATTTGCATTTCACATCATCAATGCATAAACTTTCCTGTATATACATTTGATGTTTAGAACAAAAGTTAGTCAAACTTTTAAATATCCAACCATCAATTTTATATCTTTACCTATTATAAAAGTTCAAGGTGTTTTTGAACTATATAAAATATATATATAATCTATCAAATCTACTCCCTCCGTTTCACAATATAAGTCATTCTAGAATGAACATCAATATAAATGTGAAAAATTCTAAAATGACTGACATTGTGAAACGGATGAAGTATTAAATATATGATACTTTACACCCTAAGGGACTTGTGTCGGTAGGGAAGTGTTTTTGAACAACAACCTTGAGTGTTCTTCTCAATTAAACCTTCTTCCATCTTAATAAATCTGGTCAGGACATCTGCCACCAGTCCGATGAAAACTTATGACAACATTTCCGAGGCAACTCTATGCATATCTTTTCTTTTGCTTTAAAACTAAACAATTGAGATGTTATTGGTGCTCTGAATTTTAAAAGTTTAACTAAATTTTATTCTAAACACTAAGTATTTATGACCGGAGAAAATACCACTTAGGAAATAAGCCTAGTTTAATTGGTACAGTTGTGTGAGTGTAGTGATTATCACCTCTAGAATCCAAGTTTGAGTAATCTACTGCTTGAATTTAGATGCCTACTTTTTTTCAATTGAATCGATTAAATCGTTTTCGGAAGAAATTTCTCCGACCTTTTTTTTATGAAAAGGCATTCCTTGACTAGTCGTATGCATCAACCGATCAAAGCATGTGTTGAATGAAAACTTTTCCAGTGACATCTTTCTATGAAGCACCCATTGTTCTTAGGAAATTAATTTATGCTAATTATGAACACGAACGGCAATTTTTTTTCTTTCATCATTTGCAGCTGCGTCACTGCTCCACTAGCACAATAAGTGGGACGAGAAGGCGATAGTTTAGTGCCCCATTTGCCAAATATGAAATCCATTTTTTTATTTCTCTTGTATCATTCTCTGAAAGTAGCCGTCTTGCATAGTGCTAATTAAAAAGAACATGGTGTGCTGAATATTACCAACGTGGCAAAGTTTAGCATCTGTCATTAAGATGCAGATCTATCGAGCTATTGACACGTCAACATCTGTTAAGACTGCTAATTGCCACGTCATCAGCTCTAAATTGTGTTTTTCTTGTTGGGTAGTTTTAGCAAATGAGCACCCATTTGTCTCTTCAGTCTTAGTGGACACCGGATCAGTGATCGGCAAAAATATTTTGCACCATGAACTACACGTATCTTACACAACCTGACCATTTCTGATGATCTAATAAAATGTACAGCCAAAGGTTAAAAGGAAAAAAAAATGTCCATATTCTCCTTAAAAAGAAGAGGTGAATATTAGGGAAGGACCTAACATCAAGTAATTAGAAGGGGTGAGGCTTCGAACTCAAGGTCGTCTAGCTGTTGACAGAAAACACGAGACCTGGGAGATCTGCTTAACTCCAGTGCAGGTCCAAAACTCGCCTTTGGATGTATGAGCGTGCCAGTTGATTTGATCCTACAATCAACAAGAAACGAAGACAAAGAAACCGCGATTAAATCCATAAATGATAGCCGATCGGCTAGGTGCCGATGACATATCATTTATTTTAGGCCGATGTCATGTGTACATCGATCGGCAATCATGAATGATCAAGGAAGAACTAAATCTACTCGATCGGCTGTAGACATTAACAATATATAACCCTTATGTCGATATATACTTAAATCAAGTGATTGGGATAGATCGGTCGCCATGCCGAGACATTATAAATCACTTAGATTGAAATATAAATTAACAACAGAACTATATACGTTCATAGCATAGCCGATCAAATAGATCTAGCATGTATCGGCTAATACTCCGGTACTGCTCTATATTAAGATATTAAAGCAAGTAGAATATATCAAATAGAAGCATAATATACTTAAATGCATCAAGATCTTAACATAAAGGGCGGATTTAACATATCAATCAGGCATGTAAGGTAAAAGAAGTTAAATCAGGTAAGATCGGCTGAAACCTCGATGCTACCCTAATCGGCAACCAGGAAGCAGGCTAGAGATTGATATTCTAAGCACGACTTAATAGATCAAACTCAACCGATGCAGCATTAAGTATGAAAAGAAGAACAATATCTAGACAATCAAGCCGCTGGATGTTTCATAGAGTGGTAGATATCTTATACAATCCAAGCTAACGTCGCTATTTAACCTAATCGGCCGCCTTCTACTAACAGATGTTAGCCGATGGTAAGTTAGATGACGATATTACCGAAGATTATACAAGATATATGATAACTTGACGAATTACATAAACAAGATTAGAGTGTCATAAAGATGGAAGCACTAATCCCGAAAACACAAGTCGTCATAACAAGTTTTACCTCTTGTTGAAGATCGAAACCGATGCAGCTCAACCCGAAAGCAAGAACTCGTCGAAATAAAACTAAAGCAAAAAGGGTGGCGATGCGCCGAAATTGTATTGAACGTGTGTGTTATCTTTACATAAGGCTCGGGGTCTTATTTATACCCGATAATCACAAGATATGTCCATACCGGACACAACTATTATCTCTAACAAACTCTAAGATAGCATAAGTCTTTGCGGCAGACTTTTGCCCAAACATATCTCTAAGGAAATTACATAAAATATCCTAAATAATAGATACAATTGCCTTCTCAGGACTCTATCCATGCGTGGCAATCATCTCGAAGCATATCAACTCAACCCGACGACGTACACCGAGTCGTATTCTTGGAATCGGCTGTATCGGCTAGCCCTGTCTGACTCGAACTCTGCCGATCCTGATCGTAGCCGACTCGGGTTGCAGCCGATTCTTACTCTGTTTCCGCGACAGTCCTTATTTTCGATTCCGCTTCGATCTAATCTCCTTCTCCGATGCTGATATTACCAAATTTGGTTGTTAACACATGCCCCCCAAGTCCGGAATATTTGGTAATGTTTCGGATTTGCCATATATCGACTCAGAGTGAATATCACACTTGCCGTTTTCTGACCGTTACTCCAACTCTTTAAATACTAACCGTCACCCCCAAGAAACTTCACACTGTTTCCTCCGTTTTCACCGCTGAAGCAAAACTTTACTCTCTCTCTCTCCAGCGATTCCTCCGACGCATAAGGCGATCCCCAGGCAACTTCATCTCCGGCCAGATTTCCGCCCGTGGCGATGTCGACCTCCGCCAATCCGTCCGCCGCACCATCGGCCGAGTATGCAGAGGTAAGTACCCATCGACTAGATCTCTTTCTTTCGCAGCAGATTGATTTTCTCTCGCCTTATCTTGTTTTCTTCTTCTCTATCCTTACTTGCATCTGTAGCATCTGTCCAATCTGGTTGCAATTCCAAGTCTATCACATGAGAACCATTATTTTCTTGGTCCAGTCGGCAGTCCTGATCCTACTGAGTTCATCAACGGTGAAACCAATAGGATTCCTTTCAGATTGGCCAACCCAGATCTAGGTCACTGGAAGAATACCTCTAAATCTTGGCCATCTCTAGAGAAAACCTCACCTGAGAAGAGCTGGATCACATGGTTCAAATGCATATCGGCTAGCAAAAGAGTTCATTGGGATGAGATTGGAATCGGCCAAGCACTCGACCTTACCATAGCCAACTCAGCTAAGGACGAACCCCTAATGGCAGCTACCACTTATTTCTGGTCCAACACCATCAACGCCTTCCTATTCAACCAAGGGCCGATGACCCCAACTCTCATAGATATCATCATGATCACGGGTCTAGATATCACCTCATCGGCTAACCCTATGAGCCTAAACACAAAAAACCAATATGACTTCAAGACTAAGAGCATAGGCGGCTGGTCAGGCTATGTAGCAGCATACATGGGCTAGGGTCCGGTCACCCCTCGAGAACATGTGGCTTTCTTGCTAATGTGGCTAGAAAAATTTCTCTTCTGTGGATCAAGCTGTGGCCCTACAACCAATTGGCAGTTTGTAGCCGAAGCCTTGGAAACAAAGAGACAATTCCCTTTAGGCAAGATCCTCCTCGGCTACTTGTACCAAATGCTAAATAACGCATCGGCTAAGTTAGCCGCCGGCTCAATAGTCGGAGCGGGTGGACTATGGTGGCTACTGCAATCCTGGTTGAATTTGGTAGTCATGAAGTTTGTCAATCGGCCATCTGTAACAGAAGCTGAATTCCCAAGACTGGAGCCGATTGAAGACAATGACGGAGAAGA
The DNA here is from genome assembly GCA_000338895.3 of Oryza meridionalis. NCBI lineage: Eukaryota > Viridiplantae > Streptophyta > Magnoliopsida > Poales > Poaceae > Oryza > Oryza meridionalis. Next base: position 28,020,006 of record CM002528.2, read on the forward strand.
ACGCACTCATCGGAGATGCACATCCTTCGGAGAATATGCCTCCACACCAACCGATGCAGGAGCAAAGCTATCAGCCGAACTGCTCAAAGATTGGTTTTGCAACTTTTATGAAGGATTCCAAAAAGAAGGTCGAGTTTGGTTCCTCTATGAAGATTCAACACTTCTAGAAAATCCTTTGGACTTTAGATTCGAAGACATCAACCATGACAGATATCAGAAACCCAGAGAAATCTTCTCAACTGCAATCAGCCCATGTGTCCTTCCTGTCGGCATTCATCAAGGAAGAAACATCTAAGTCTCCTATGAATTTTATCATCCAATGAGCTCCGTAGGCAGTTTGGAATGGGCCAACTTCCAATCGGCTTATTCTTTGCCGATAAGATCCAATGTCGAGGAGAAATCTCATCTACCTTAATGATGAATCGGCTGCTTAATTTTCAAGGACCTCCATTGGGTAGCATTGAAAATATAGAATTGGCAAGATTCAGGAGCAGAAACTTCGACAGATGGTGGGGTGAATGGAAGCTGCATCTATTCCATCAACCGGCTTCAATGTACATGACAGACCTATTTCCAGATATTGTCCCTCAGGTACGTCTTTATTCTATTAATCGTATTTGAACAATTATCAGCCGATTCATCACTTGATTAATCTAATCTTCTGTTTTATAGACAACAAAATCTTCCCCCCCACACCAGAGCAATAGTGGCAAAGATATCGAATATGCCCCAGGAACAATTCCAAACGGAGGTGGACCATCTCCTCCATTCATCGGCTATGATGCCCCCAAGACTTCGGCTCTTCTCCAGGGCTTAATCAGGGAACCAGCTGATGCAGGCAAGAAAAGAAAAACCAGATCATCGGCTGTGGACACATCAGCTCCGGCTCTCAAGAAGAAAACCAAGCCAGCCGATGATCTGCCTGCCCTAGATCCATCTATCGAACAAGCGCTAGATGAGGAAGAAATTGAAGCGGACATTGATCAAGCTGCAGCCGAAGTGAGCGATACAGAAAGAACACCATCAGCCTCACCCAAGCAGCCTCCTCCAACTCCTTCTGCCCCAGCTCATTTTTTGAGAGTAAGCATCTCTCTACGATTCCCTCTATAATTACTTCACCCTTCAGCCGATTACTCATAAATGTATAATCACAGAAGAAGAAAACTGTCGTGAGGAAGAAATCGGCAACACCAACTCTCAAACCGGCTCCACCAGTAAGATATTCTCATTCCTCTTATTAACTAATCTCGGCCGATTATGTCTAACACTTGTCTTTTTACAACCTCCTCCTCCTTCTTCACCTCCTGTGCAACTAGAATCAAGCAACCGTACTCCATCGGATGCAGACAGTCACAATGTCGAAGAGGAAGAACAACCAGCTGCCCCTGCTATTCCAGTAAGTCTTTGTTGACTCAAATCTAAGATCAGCCAATCACGTTTTGATCCTTAACCATCCATAATATTATCTCTTGTAGGTCTTAGCCGATCTGTTTTCTTTTGACATCAAGGATTATCTCGATGAAACAGAGGAAGACACCACCAGTAAAGCTATAGCTCCTCTGTCTGATGATGTGAAGAGAACGCTTGAGGATATCTCTCATCGGCTAGAAGCATCACTAGACAACTTGGTGACCAACTGTGGCTCGATCCGAGCAAGGTTCACAGATATCCAAGCTCTACTCCCGGATGAACTAGCTGATGCCCTTACTCCAGCCGTCTACCTTGAGCAACACCAATTCAAGCTGGAGAAGGCTAAGCAGAGGTTAGCCGATCGTCGGGAACGCAAAAACATCGAAGCTACAATCCAGCACAATCGGCAGCTTGTGCACGAAGAGAAGTCCAAGCTTGATCAACTGTCTGAGGGCCCGATCAAGTCAAATATTGATCGGCTTGAAGCTCGTAAGATTGATCTCATGGCACAACTTCAAGAATGCAACGCCGAGCTGGATATGGAGCACAAGAAGTTAGCCGATCTCCCGCAAGCTATCGAAGAACAGAAGGCGAGGCTGAAATCGGCTATCAAGAATGTCGCTGACATGACCAAGTCCTTGAAGGTCATCCCTGGAACCGATGCTCAAGATGCCTAAGCCATAGAAGAAGTAGAACAAATTAGGCAGAGGGCTATATCGGCTATCCAACGATATTTGTCTTAGTGATATTCTGTATAATAGACCTTAAGAAATTTTTGTAATCGGCTAAGATACCCTAGTGCTATTATTCAACTTGTCTTGATAATCCTTTGTGCCGATTAACATAACTGCCAAATACGCTCAAAAATTTGCAAAAATTTGCAATTTTCCATGTATATGCCCCCCTAATTTTACAATGTCAAAAAAAACATTGATAAAATTTTAAAAACGACTAAGGGCGATATATTTATATCGGCCATTGCACACTGGCAAACCACAACTGATGACAATATGAAAACAACTAAGGGCAATATAACCATATCGGCTAGTGCACATCGGCAAAGCATAACCGATTACAATATAAAAAGAACTAAGGGCAATATAACCATATCGGCCATCTCAAGGCAATGTAAACACATCGGCTACCATGCATCGGCAACATCAGCCGATCATTCGTTAACCCAAATACTTGGGTAATATTTCTTCAAGTATTTGCCATTTAGCGCTCTGCCATAAACTTCGCCATCGAGTCCTTGCAACATGTAAGCTCCCTTAGATACCACCTTATGAATTTGGAACGGTCCTTCCCAATTCGGTGACCATTTGCCGAATTTGCTATCCCGAGTCCCAATCGGCAAAATCAACTTCCATACAAGTTCACCTTCCGAAAAATCTTTGGGTACTACCTTCTTGTTATAATGCCGAGCAACTCGCTCCTTATCCTTGGTAACCTTTGCAAGGGCTCGTAACCGTGATTGAATCATCGGCCATAAGGTTGTAATACTCATCGGCTGTTAAATTATTTTGCAATTCCGTTCTTCTAGAGCCGATTCTAACTTCCCATGGCAAAACAACTTCATGTCCATAAACAAGTTTATAAGGAGGAACCTGTATCGATCCATGACAAGCCATCCAATAAGACTACAATGCTTCGACTAAACGAGTATGCCATTGCCGAGGATAATCAGAAATCTTCCTCTTAATCAACTTGATCAAGCTCTTGTTAGATGCCTCAGCCTGCCCATTAGCTTGTGCATAATACGGTGAAGAATTCAACAACTTGATTCCTATGCTATCGGCAAACTGAACAAACTCATCAGACATAAAAATTGAACCTTGGTCAGTCGTAATGGTTTGAGGGATACCAAATCGATAGATTATATGCTCTTGAACAAACTGTATAGCATCCCCAGAATCAACTTTCTTCAAAGGAATCGCCTCTACCCACTTGGTAAAATAATCGGTTGCCACCAATATAAACTTATGTCCTTTACTCGACGGTGGATTAATCATGCTGATCATATCAATTCCCCAACCTCTAAACGACCATGGTTTAATAATAGGATTCATAGCTGATGCCGGCGCTCTCTGGATCGCTCCAAATTTCTGACAATCTTGACAACCCTTATAATATTTGAAACAATCCTCCAGCATTGTCGGCCAAAAATATCTAGCACGTCGAAGCAGCCACTTCATTTTATGAGCCGATTGATGAGTGCCACATATCCCTTCATGAACTCCACCGATTGCAACTTTTGCCTGATCGGTACTCAAACATTTAAGCAACACCCCATCAATCGTCCGATAATAAAGCTCATCGTCCAACAATGTATACTTCAATGCTTTATATCTTAACTTCCGAGAAGCCGACTGAGACGGATCCCGTAAATACCGATAGACATCATATCTCCAATCATCGGCTATTATGGCAGCAACTTCAATCTGAACATCTTTGATCATCGGCTTATATCCCGATGCCCCTTGGGCTAAATCATTAGCTTCAATATTCTGCTCTTGAGACACATGCTTCAAAGTTACTAGCCGAAATTTCTTCATCAGTTCTTGGCACTTCTCATTATAAACTAGCAACGTATCATTCTTGCAATCATATTCTCCTGCCAATTGACTGATCACCAATAAAGAATCCCCCATGATTTCAATAGTATCGGCTTCAACTTCCTGGAGTAGCTGCAACCTCTTGAGAACTGCCTCATACTCTGCTTGATTATTAGTTGCATAAGGTTTAATAGCATAGGCAAACTCAAAGCATGCCCCCCGAGGGGAGATTATAACCAAGCCGATACCACAACCATGAGTACAAACGGACCCATCGAAGAATAAAGTCCATGGCACAACCTCAACCGAGCTGATAGAATCATCACGATGGTCAACAATAAAATCGGCTATAGCTTGTCCTTTGATCGCCTTCGGTGACTCATACCGAAGATCAAACTCAGTCAATGAAAATATCCACTTTCCAATCCTTCCTTTCAGAATAGGAGCTGATAACATATACTTGACAACATCGGCCTTGCATACGACAGTACATTCATTGGACAGTAGATAATGTCTTAACCTCGTACATGAAAAATATAAACACAATCATAACTTCTCCACAGGAGAATATCTAATCTCTGCATCCAAGAGCCGACGGCTCAAATAGAACACAACCCTCTCTTTTCCTTCGAGCTCCTGAATCAAGACCGAGCCGATTGACTTATCACCGGCCGATAAATACAACCGAAAAGGTATTCCTTTCTGTGGAGGAATCAAAACTGGAGGAGAACTCAAATATTCCTTAATATTATCCAACGCCTTCTGTTGTTCTGCCCCCCAAGTAAATTGCTGATCGGCCTTCAATCTCAATAATGGTGTAAAAGGTTCTAACCTTCCAGACAAATTAGAAATAAACCTTCGAACAAAATTAATTTTGCCGATCATCTCCTGCAATTCTGTCTTGTCCTCCAGAGGTTTAATCTTCTTGATCGCATTGATACTTCTCTGAGTTATTTCAATCCCCCTCTCATGAACAAGAAATCCCAAGAACTGGCTAGCCGATACACCAAAAGCACACTTTATCGGATTCATCTTCAAGCCATATTTCCTGGTCCTCTTGAAAACCTTTCTCAAATCGGCTATGTGGTCTTATATTTCTTTAGACTTAACAACCACATCATCAATATAGACTTCAACCAACCAGCCGATTAGATCATAGTAAATGTAATTCATAGCTCGTTGATATGTAGCTCTAGCACTCTTTAAACCGAAAGTCATCACAACCCATTCAAACAAGCCGATTGCACTAGGACACCTAAAAGCTGTCTTATGGACGTCTTCTTCGGCCATAAAGATTTGATTATACCCCACATTTCCATCCATAAAACTTAATATCTTATGTCCTGAAGCAGCATCAACCAACTGATCGGCCACTGGCATTGGATATTTGTTCTTTGGGGTAGCTTTATTCAAATCTCTAAAATCAATGCACACTCTCACCTTGCCGTTCTTCTTGATAACAGGAACTATGCTAGAAACCCATTCGGCATATCGGCAAGAATGAATAAAACCAGCATCATATAAACGCTTAATCTCAGCCTTGACAGGTTTGAGCATGTCGGCTTTCCATCTCCTCGGAGGTTGTTGATGTGGCCTAACCCCTGGTTTGGTAGGCAGCCGATGTTCAACAATCGATCGGCTGAGTCCAGGCATCTCATAATACTCCCAAGCGAAGCAATCCCTAAATTCTTTCAAGAGCTCTATCAGCTTGGTTCTAAACTCTGAAGATAAATTCTTACTAATAAATGTCGGCCTTGGCCGATCGCCTGGACCTATATCTATTTCTTCCAAATCATCGGCCGACATAAAACCCTGACCTTGCTTGTCATCGAGATCATCTACTGTGTCCTTGGTGTAGACGTTTGAACCCTCCACGACGCCCTCAAAGTAATAGCTTGGGTTCTCCATCTTCAATTGGCTGTATATCAGAATCGGACACTTTTAGAAAATCTCCACCCCAAACTTTGCCGGATAAACAATCAAGGCCGTCCATCTCCCAAAGAGCTAAATCGGCACTAGCAACATTGACTGACCTGTCGGCTGGCACGATTTCTATCTTGTCGCCTTGCCATTGAATCAAGCATTGATGCATGGTTGAAGGAATACAACATTGGCATGAATCCAATCCCTTCCAAGCAACAAACTGTAAGAACCCTTCCCATCGATGATAAAAAAATGTAGTAGGAATAGTCTTACTGCCGACTGTCAGCTCCACATTTAGAACACCCTTGGTTTCTGATGGATTGCCACCAAAGTCTTTGAGCACCATGTTTGTTTTAATGAGATCTTCGGCGTTTCTGCCCAACTTCCTGAACGTAGCATAAGGCATCAAATTTACTGCAGCTCCACCATCGACCATCATCTTAGACATCGGCTTCCCATTAACATAGCCATTTATATACAATGGTTTAAGATGCCGATTCTCTGCACCCTCAGGCTTTTCAAAGACTGCTTGTTCTGGTGATAGAATCAATTTAGCCGATTCTTCTTCTATTTCATCAACATCGGCTTGATCGATCCCAAATTCGGCTGGCAAGGTAAAAACCATGTTAACCGACGCAATCACAACGCTTTTCCCTTTGGCCAATCTCTTTGCTTCATCAGCCACAGCTTCATCGGTTACAGGAGCTTGTTTCTTAACGCGCCATTCCTGCTTCGGCTTTGTTTTCTTTAGCCGATGATTGATTTCCTGCTCGACTTCCTGAAAGCGTTCCCGGTTTCTCAATCTTTGAACCCTTCTCTTCTGATTCTTTGTAAATATACCAGGAGGACACCATTGAGTCTTCCTGTTTTCGTCATCCTCCGGGTCATGATCTTGATTTACCGGGCCCAATCCTTGATGAACAGGAACCCTTGCATGCTTCAGCCGATTGCCTTTAATATACGACCGGCTTGAACCCTCTGCAATGTTGCCGCATTCAGGACAGTCTTCAATAGATGGCAGCCTCATACCTTCATTCCAACAAAATCTAAAAAACTCACAACCCCAATGAGGATCGAAGCCATCATCATCTTCCTCGTAATGCCTCCCATGTTGTTTATCATACTTCCTTTGGTACTTATTGATGATCTTAGCCGAATTCACTTGAAAACCCCTTGCACGGCCCCCATCGGTTGTTCGGCCAACTGTATGCACCATATTGACAGGAAAAGGATTGCCATCAACCTTCATCGGCCTCTTGGAATCATCAAATTTGATTTTGCCTCCTTCGATAGCCGCTTGGATCTGCTGCCTAAAGACCTTGCAATCATTGGTAGTATGAGATCCAGAATTGTACCATTTGCAATACCTTTTTTTGCCTAATTCCTCAGCCGATGGAATAGTATGACCAGCAGGGAGTTGGATTTGCTTTTCTCGGAGTAACAGATCAAAAATCTTGTCAGCCTTGGTAATATCAAAATCATACCTTTCATCTTTTCCAGAATTCTTCACCCATTGGCATGGTATAACCTTTTTGCTCCTTACCCATTCGGCTACAGCTATTTCAGAATCGTCATCCTCATCATCCGATCCACACATATAAGAACAGACATGATTAACCTTCCCAGAATTCCTCCTAGCTTCAGCAAACCTCTGCTCGTGCAAAGTTACCTTTTGTGTAAGATGCGATAAGCTTTCAAAGTCCTTAGATGAGAATTTCTCCCTGATCGGAGCAATCATACCCTAAAAAGCCAAATCGGCTAACTGGGCATCAGTTAAACTCAAGCTAAAGCACTTATTCCTCATCTCTCTGAACCTCTGAATATATTCATGCACGGGCTCGTCATGTCTCTGCTTGATTGCTGTCAAATCGGACAACTTCATCTCATGCACCCCACTATAGAAATAGCTATGAAACTGCTTCTCCAGATCGGCCCAGCTGTTAATCGATCCATACGGTAAAGCAGAAAACCAAGTAAAAGCCAATCCAGCCAAAGACAACCGAAACAACCTAACCCTCAAGGCATCTACAGCCGATGCTTCACCACACTGAGCTAAAAATCGGCTAATATGCTCATAAGTTGATGTACTATCTTGCGCTGAGAACTTTGAAAAATCTGGAACTTTGAACCAATTAGGGAGAGGGACTCTCTCAAACCATTCAGGATACGATTGTCGGTATAAATTTCCAGTATCTTTTGGTTTAAGCCCGAACTGTTCCCTCATCACGTCAGCAATCACATCAGCCCACGGTCGTTGTTGGGCTGCTCCTTGCGATTGTTGCTGCATGGGCTCGAATTGGCTGTACTGAGGAGCAAATTGAGGCTAAATTAACCCCCCATGCTGATATTGGTCTTGCGGGGAAGGGAGTTGATATTGATAATTTAAATTGCCTCGCGGTAATTTTGGTAGTTTGGCTGAATATTTCGCACCAAGTGCTCAGGGACAATCTGAGGTACTACCGTGTGGTCCGGCTGCGCATGATGTACCAAATGCTCTGGAACAACCTGATTCAGAGTATGTTGCCCAGCCGATGGATTCATCAAGCCTTGCTGGTGAATCGGCTGGATAGTCTGCTGCCTTGATGGCGTTTGTTGAATCGGTTGTACAATCTGCTGCCTTGGTGGCGTTTGTTGAACTGGCTGCACAACCTGTTGCTGAATTGGTTGTACAACCTGTTGGATTGGGGGTGTTTGTTGAATCGGCTGCTGTTGGACTAGATCAACAGTAGATTAAGGTGGTAGAAACATGGCAGCAACCTGATCCTGCGTTAGCCGATTCGCAACTTGCCCACTATGCTGTGGCTGCTCTCTCATCAACAGCCAAGGATTAACCAGCTGGCCTGGTGCCGGCGTTGATGGAGCAGGTGGGGGAATCGATACTGGCGCCGTCGGCTGGGCTGATGATGCAATGGGAGGAACCGCTTGAATAGGTGGATGAATATCGGTGATCAAAGGCCGATAATTTGGAAAGGTACCTCCTGGCAAATAAACTGGGCCTGCAGCCTGATGTTCAACTATTGAACCATCGGCTATTGACTTCATCATGTTTGACAAGGTATTGACTAATACCCCAGATTGATTGATTAAAGCATTGTGCACAGCATAGTCAAACCGGTCTTGAAAATTATTGAAAAATTCCTGTGATGCACTGCCATCTTGATTAAGATTTCCACCTTGTGGTCCCTGAGTGCCATCACCTTGAACTCCATGTACTCCTTGAGAGTGGTCACCCTGATTCTCCTGAGCCGATCCACCTGTAGCACCTTTGTCGCTCGGTTGAGCCGAGCCATCTAGGGCTTGTTTCAGTCCCCCATCCTTGGAAGAACCGGTCCCGGGGACATCAGCCACTACTCGCACCTGATACTTTTGCACCACTGTCCCCTTGCGGGTCTGCATGAATGAGTTCAAGAACTGGTTCCGTGCTTGTTGCATCATTGCTTCAAACTCCTTCTTTTGATCGGGTGTCAATTTATCCGAAGTAATGGTCATGACGTTGCCCTCATTAACGTCAGATTGGTCTAATTGCTGGATCTTCTCTTTAACAGAATCTGGGCTAGCCGAGGACGGCGATGGTGGCGGCTTCTCGGCCATGAGAAAAACTGCTTTCTGACTTCTAATCTGTCCCACCGGGCGTGCCAAAAGCATGTTGACAGAAAACACGAGGCTTGGGAGATCTACTTAACTCCAGTGCAGGTCCAAAACTCGCCTTCGGATGTATGAGCGTGCCAGTTGATTTGATCCTACAATCAACAAGAAACGAAGACAAAGAAACCGCGATTAAATCCATAAATGATAGCCGATCGGCTAGGTGCCGATGACATATCATTTATTTTAGGCCGATGTCATGTGTACATCGATCGGCAATCATGAATGATCAAGGAAGAACTAAATCTACTCGATCGGCTGTAGACATTAACAATATATAACCCTTATGTCGATATATACTTAAATCAAGTGATTGGGATAGATCGGTCGCCATGCCGAGACATTATAAATCACTTAGATCGAAATATAAATTAACAACAGAACTATATACGTTCATAGCATAGCCGATCAAATAGATCTAGCATGTATCGGCTAATACTCCGGTACTGCTCTATATTAAGATATTAAAGCAAGTAGAATATATCAAATAGAAGCATAATATACTTAAATGCATCAAGATCTTAACATAAAGGGCGGATTTAACATATCAATCAGGCATGTAAGGTAAAAGAAGTTAAATCAGGTAAGATCGGCTGAAACCCCGATGCTACCCTAATCGGCAACCAGGAAGCAGGCTAGAGATTGATATTCTAAGCACGACTTAATAGATCAAACTCAACCGATGCAGCATTAAGTATGAAAAGAAGAACAATATCTAGACAATCAAGCCGCTGGATGTTTCATAGAGTGGTAGATATCTTATACAATCCAAGCTAACGTCGCTATTTAACCTAATCGGCCGCCTTCTACTAACAGATGTTAGCTGATGGTAGGTTAGATGACGATATTACCGAAGATTATACAAGATATATGATAACTTGACGAATTACATAAACAAGATTAGAGTGTCATAAAGATGGAAGCACTAATCCCGAAAACACAAGTCGTCATAACAAGTTTTACCTCTTATTGAAGATCGAAACCAATGCAGCTCAACCCGAAAGCAAGAACTCGTCGAAATAAAACTAAAGCAAAAAGGGTGGCGATGCGCCGAAATTGTATTGAACGTGTGTGTTATCTTTACATAAGGCTCGGGGTCTTATTTATACCCGAGAATTACAAGATATGTCCATACCGGACACGACTATTATCTCTAACAAACTCTAAGATACCATAAGTCTTTGCAGCAGACTTTTGCCCAAACATATCTCTAAGGAAATTACATAAAATATCCTAATTAATAGATACAATTGCCTTCTCATGACTCTATCCATGCGTGGCAATCATCTCGAAGCATATCAACTCAACCCGACGACGTACACCGAGTCGTATTCTTGGAATCGGATGTATCGGCTAGCCCTGTCTGACTCGAACTCTGCCGATCCTGACCGTAGCCGACTCGGGTTGCAGCCGATTCTTACTCTGTTTCCGCGACAGTCCTTATTTTCGATTCCGCTTCAATCTAATCTCCTTCTCCGATGCTGATATTACCAAATTTGGTCGTTAACACTAGCCCACCACCTTGTGGATCTAGCCGGAAGACCACCTGGCGTTTCTCCCATATTCTCCTCCAACACTTATATTATAAGTGTGTGTTCATAGGGAGGAATGTACACGTATCTATTTGACTATTTGAGCATGCTACGTTTGTACTTTGAATGTGATGCGGCAAAAATAACACGACTGCAACATATCTGAGTCTGCATATGCATACAGCAAAGCCCTTTTCTAAAACCTCATCTGCATCCAATTCTTCAGAGCTAAGGACAGGAAAAAAGGTTCAGGTGTTTACAATCTAGATCATATATTGTGTTGTTAGCTTGTTATCTGCTAATTAAGCTCTGATCTTCCACTATCCACAGTTGCACTGCAGAAATGGGAGGACTGTTTGCTACATTGCAATGCTACTGCTAATAGTGCTTGCTGCCAGTTTTTCAGCTGTCAGCAGAAACTGTTCTCAACCAAATTCAATGTGCCACAAGAACTGTGCTCCATTATGCAGCCAATGATATGCTTTTGGATTGTCCACTAGATCCTTGAGCCACTAGCATTGAGGTCAACTGGTGTGCCTGTTACTTCTGTCCTCCCAGCTCTCCTGGCATGTTTCATTGTGACATTAATCTGAATAATGCACAGGCCTTTTCTTTTCTCCTGAATATCAATTATGAATAGATTTTGTAATGATTAAAATGGATTGTTGAAAGGTGAGAAAAGGGAGTCTTAGAGACATCGCCAAATCGGTAGATGATGCTAGGAAGTTTCTGTTGATTTTTATTATAGGATGAGTGGATGACTGTATGATCAAGAGGGTAGTACGACTACTTGTGCAGTAAAATTGATCATGGAGCTTAAATACAAAGTATTCAGTGTCTTTATGGACCAAATTTTGTGTCAAAAGTATAGGTTTCTCTTGCAGCATATTCCATCATTTGTACTCTCAACTTCTCATAAAAAAATAAAGAATTCAACACATTAATGTTGTCTGAATGGAAACTTACTACAAAAATCATGAGATTAGAATAGTCTCAGAATCTTCTTGAGCCAAGCTTTACACGAATAAAGCACAGATTACTATGGCAGCATATTCTGTTATGACTTTCCAGGCGAGTCACAGCAGGCCGGTTGAGATTTTATGAATGAGACCTTACAAGAAAAGGCCCAAAGCATATACTTTAATTCCTTTTAGCCTTTGGTTTAAATTTGATACAATAATCTCAACTAAAAAGAATCTGCAAATTGTATTTTCCATCTAAGTACATTTTTGAGTTCCATAAGAAGGTAGATCGGTAGGAAGGATCATGACATTTTTCAGAAAGAGAGAAATGTGTCACAGGCTGAGATAAGAGAGGAATGCAACAAGTGCAGAGAAGGAATTGGATAAGCTCTAACATCAATTTCCATTGCACAAAGTGGGGGTAAAAGGCACTCAAAAAGGAAGATGCAAAGCAGGCTACAAACAATCAAGTTTCTTTAATAAACCAAAAACACATGCACTTGAAGAGGATATGCTCCAATCTAGTAAATGCTTAGAACAGTTCCTCCATTAGATCTCAAGGGATGTGTTTAATGTTTTTATGTGTGACTAGCATTGACACCCACCAATGGTGGCTCTTTGCCTTTGACAAAGTGCCTTTGGGCATCATTTGCCTTTTGGTGTGGCAACTTTGGATTGGTGGAGGCTTATGTAGATGAACATGGCTTCCAATTTGGGCTGGGTCCTCCTCCTGCAGATGCCTGATGCTACACCTAATGAAACAGTCTCAAAGACAGGCCAAATCACTGTGAGATTTTCAAAGATCATGGTTCATGAAACTTCATGTTAGGTTGGAGATCCACCAGTATTATAGTGCACATCCCTGTTTATTATTGATTGTCTGTTTTTAAGCATAACATCAGAGTAGCCAGATTGTTTATCATAGCTGAATGTCTGGAATTGCATGCATTCAAACAAACTTGGGGGATCTGCATTTGTGATATCATCAGAAAAGGGCTATCCTATGTGGACACAACATTTGATATCTTCGGCTTCGAAAAAACCAGACTTGTCAGCTTATATAATATAAGTAGACATGTGAAGTCTAATACAACATAATATCAAGTAAATTCAAAAGAAAATTTGGTAATGAACAGAGAATTTCCATTTATCCACATGTTTGAGTTTTTTAATTAGCCTGAACTACCCAGAACTTAGAAAGAAAATGGCCCCACTCCAGGAGCAGATGTAATTGAAAATATGAGCCTACTTGTCGTTGCCATTTTTTACAGACTACACAGGAGGCGATTTAGCTGCAAAATTATCTTCCTAGTGCAGTTCAATTTATAGTTCAGCATCGATGAGCAAAGCTTTCTTCTCCAAATAAAGCAGAAAAATATGCAATCATGTATATGCATGTGTAAACTAAAGCAAATGCAAGCCTGAACAACCACGACCACAAAAAAAAAAATGGCCCAAAAGAAGGCTCAAATCAGAAGTCCAATCCACCAAAGCAGTCACCAAGTTCACCATACCTATTAAAAATCAAGATTACTGAACAGCAGGTAAGCAATTAGATACAAGGTTGAGATTAACAAAGCATTGCTTGTTGCTAATGCTGGTTGCATCATGTTATTGCCTTGCAAAGTCGATGCCATTGAGAAGAAAATTCATGCACAAAGAATCGAGGTGGCTATGTTGATTCGAGACAAAATGAGAGGACAGTATGAGTTTTTTAAAAAAAATTACAGGTAGATAAACTCTCATGTAGGCTTCATGGGCATATTAAAGTAGAGAGAAGGATGATACTTTGTGTGAAAGTGACAGAAGGCAAAATAATAATAACACATATCCACTAGGAGTTCTTTAACCCTTTTTTAGTTGTTTCTAAAGTTAGTGCCACACTTGACTGCAACTTCAGAACCACAACGCATCTAGCGTTCAGATTAACTTCTGAACTAGATGGTACAGCGAACGGATAGCTCAGACAGAGTAACCCTGTTTCGATTAAGAAAAAAGATATGATAAAGACAGTAATCTGATCGATCTTAGATTGCTATCCTCAAAGCATTATACCAAATTTACTTGGTTTTTCTTCTGTGGCGTCCTCTTCTAAAAGAGAACATATAATAGCAGCTAAAAGGAAGTGGTGTCAGTTCTGCAAATATGAACATGAGCAAGTTTGATATCCTCAATAACATCAGATGGATATCGGCTTTCAATTCCTCTGTAACATGAACAAGTCTGATGTTTCAGTAAGCTACTAAGCTGGGATAGTTAACATGGGAACTGGAACGGAAGGAAGAACTGGTGCAATATGTTTCAGGAAGCTGGAACTGATGCAAGAACTGCACCAGGAAACTGTCACAGTATGTTTTGAAGATTTTTGTTAACACTTAACAAGTTACAGGCGACACCCCTCCATCATACTATTTATATATCATCGTATTTGGTTGTATTAGCATAAGCATGTACAGTTTCAGTTCAGATTTCTAAATAAATGGGAACCACAAACTTTCAGTTTCATTATTCATGGCTGGAATAGTATACATGGTAACATGGCACTGATGCATCGGAACACATTCAAGGAGGTCCGCTAGTAAATGGAGAAAGAAAACAAAAAGTTAGTTTGGCTGTAACTACAAGATGTGATCCACATCAGAATATCCAAACTGGTCAAGACATTGGCATTGTGTGAGAGGGCATAGCTTGAGTGGGCCCGTGCCCAAAATGTGGATACATAGACAAGACCTTCAGATATGGTTCTTTCAATCAGTAACTGACAATAAGCAACAGCACCGCCACATCAAGATTTGATTGGACACTAAAACCAGCATGAAGGACTGCCTGGGCATGAAGCCGTGTTCCTTCATTATTCATCTTAATTTAAGCAGCAACAGCAGTGGCCTCTGACTTATCTATTCCTTCAATGTTGGTTATTCTCAGCTTTGTCAATTCCTATAAAATTGTCAGGGCATAAAGTAAGAACTAAATAGTGCAGAGGATAATATCAATAATAGCATATTTTATTTTGAGAACACAGAATAATGTAAACGGCTGATATAAAATTACCTGACGATGGCCCTTTGTTCGACGGTAATTTTTTCTTCTTTTCTTTTTGAATATGATAACCTTTGCATCTAGGGCCTGAAAAACAATGTCAATCCAATTTGAGCTGGAAATTATGTAATGATGTATTACCATGTGAACCGATTGTGTCAAACACTGGACTATTGGTTAACTAGTAGTAAAAAAACCCTATGTGTATTAACGGAAAGATTAAGACACGCTTGGGGAACGTATAGCCTTTGTCAATCAAATGCCAATGTTTCTGTACGCGTTACAACAAATGAAAATCCAAAGCATAAGTAGAAGAATTAACCTCTAAATGTACATCATGTTACAAGTATTAAGCATTCCATTTCAGTTAAATTTTGGAAGTTTAGAGGAATCATGAGAGGTAGCAATAAGAACAACAAAGTCCAATGAACTAGCTCTTGGTAATATAGAAGTGACAAAAAACTCTGTTATCCATTATCACATACAAAATATATGTAAAGTAGACATCCGATGCGACTGACATATTACAAATATATGTTGAAGATACCAATATACTGTTCAGAACATGCTCAAAGCATGCATACGTATATACTTTTGCATGTTCCAATCATCAGCTGATGGTAGCATATCAAAGGAGAGTGTATATGCACCGCTTTTTGTGAATTCTAACATTACTTAGTTCTTTAGTGTGTAGTCCTACTACAGCACGCATTTCCAACCTTAATGATGGTAGGATAATAAACAATTACTAGAGCACTGTCAGCCTTCAAACACAACAATCACTCGTATACCTAGGTAATGCAAAAGGAGGATTCCATGCATATTAATGATTCCTTGATAAACATGGATTCAGATACACCAGAAATATACATAGATGTTAGCATGGTTTGAAAAATGCAGACCTAATACTTAGCAGATGTTCTTGCAAACTTGTTTCAACAAATAAGTCTTAACAGTTATTTCATGAACTTTAGTTCAATGAAGAGGCTGAATAACATACTACCCAAAAAGATGGAGTAATAGAGTTTAAGAAGTGTCTTACATGCTCCTCAACGACAGCATGAACAGTAGCATCAGGAAGAGTTGGCCTCCCAATGACTGTTTGAGATTGTGAGCCAAGCATGAGAACTCGATTCAAAATTAACTGCACCAAGTGTTCACACAAACAGTATCAACAAAGTTATAAATGAAAATGGAAGTACAAAAAGTACACAGAACCAGTGGCACCGGCAATAATGGAACAGTTTAATAACAATTGAGGTATAGTGTCAGAACTGGCACTAGAGCAACTAAAATGAGTAGCCACAAACAAATACTCTGCATGCTTAAATTTTAATGTTCGACCCATTTTTGAAGCGACTTAAACAGCTTATGTATGGAAAAAGTTTATCCAAAAAATTTTTTGTACTCTATTGAACAAACGATTTAAGCCATCAATATGGAAGTTCAGAATTCCCATCACAAATGAAACAGAATTCAACAGTAAAAAAGTGCTAGCAGAAATTCTGAGGAATAACGGTGGGTTCAATATACCAAATATCAGATCATGCACTGCATGCAATTACAAATCTTAAAATGACAAGTGCCTTACAATCAGCTCAGAACCTGAAACTTCCCTGGTGGGTACAATTCGCCTAAATGACCAAAGAAGATAAACCTCCGTATTAATTATTAAAACATGATCTCATAACCTCAACTATTACCTATCAATTATAAGTTGCGGCTTGTTACAGATCAAGTTATCCAACACACTCTCAATCAAAATAAAAGTAAACGGTTGCGTTCAAAGTGCACAATTACCTTATCATTCACATCGCAAAACTTCAACCTCTCCGTGAAGATTGAGTCGCCATTGCTCACTTTAAACTGATGCGAACCAATCTGCAGGGAGAAGCAAAGCAAACCGCATCCAATCAATCACCCACCAGATTCACGCCCAAACGCAAAACGAATGCTTGGGGAAACAAACTGAGCAAACCTGGACGACGGCGAACACGGGCTCGTAGGGCTTGAAGGGCTTCTCGTCGGCACCGAGCGGGCCAACCACCGTGTACCCTATCTCCGCCGCCTCCGCCACCTTCTCCTCCTCCGTCTTCCCGCTGGGGGGCTTCGCCGCCACGGCCTCCTCCTCCTCCCCCCACTCATCCCCGCTCCCCTCCTCGTCGTAGTGATCGTCGTCGTCCCCCTCCTCCCCGTCGCCGGAGGATCGGTTCGACGCGTAGTGGCAGCGCGAGGGGAAGAGGCGCGGGGAGGCGAGGACGCGGGGTGCCTGCGGCGCGTGGGGCTTGGCCAAGGAGGTTAGGGTTCGCGTCGCGATCGAGGCCCGCGACGTGGGTTGAGGGGTGTGGGCGAGGAGGCGGCGCGAGAGGAGGCGGAGGAGGCATCGCCGCGTCGCCATGGCTGAGGCGGCGGCGGCGGCGGCGGAGAGGGAGGCGAAGGGGAGCAAGGGGTAGAAATGGAAATATTCTCTGAAGCAGCGGTTTTGACGAGGGTTTAAGGGGAGGAGACGGGGAGTGTGACACTGACAGTGGGCCCTATCGGGGAGAAACATCAAACGAGTCTACGCTTTTCAGGGGTGAAGGCGTAACTGAGCGGGACAGAACGCGTATTCTCTGCTTACAGCTTTGCATTTTGCATTGCTCTTCTATCTTCATCGGCAGTTTGGCATACAAAGAATGTAGAAGCGCAGAAATTGTACAGGTCGATTATAAACAAACTGTACAGCATATCACGAAATATATTGTAGTATTTTTTTTCAGGAGAAATAAAGAGCCTTTTTATATTGGTCCTTCAAAGTGAAAATCATTCTGTATTTTGTAAGGTGGTGTTTGGATTCAGGGACTTAGCTTTAGTCCATGTATTAGACACTAATTTAGAATATTAAATATAGAATACTTACAAACTAATTATATAAATAAAAGCTAATTCGCGAGACAAATTTTTTAAACCTAATTAATTCATAATTAGAGAATGTTTACTGTAGCATCACATAGACTAATTATAGATTAATTAGGCTCAATAGATTCGTCTCGCGAATTAGTCCAAGATTATGGGTGGGTTTTATTAATAGTCTACGTTTAATATTTATAATTAGTGTCCAAACATCCCATGTGATAGGGACTTAAAAGTTTTAGTCCCATGTAGCTGCCGTAACATCATCTACGATTATCACATTGGATATTAAGTCTGGTTTTTCAGAAGTCATTGGGTAGTAATAAATTTAAGCTTAAACTTGAATTCAACCAAGAAACTGCAGCAGACCATGCTGATGCAGATTATGATCACTCATCAGCAACATTTCTTCCTCCCAATCTCAACGAGCATGGCCATCAGGGCTTCACACATCTGAGTGGCATCAGCCTCGGCATGATCCTTTCTCAGCGTGGAGTGCACCATCCACGCATGGTCCAGCCTCCTCTCCGGCCTCACCACCACCGACCCGGGCACCTCGGCGTCCCGCCGCGTCACCAGGCCGTCGCTCCTCTCGCCGTACCGCAGCCTCAGGTGGAGCGCGCTGACGGCCATGGCCGCCGAGGCCGGCACGACCACGGGGAGCTTCAGAGAGGCGAGCAACGATTCGGCGTACTCCGATGAGGACAGGAACCGCGGCAATGGGAGCCATGGGAGGAGCTCGGCTTGGGCGACGCGCGACAATGTCACGAGCATCGTCGGGGCGGTGCTGGCCTCGGTGTGGAAGGAGATGATCGGCAGTTCGTCCACGGGGAGCTTGTGCTTGGAGATGAAGTCCCTTCTCTTGTCATATGTGAGATCCTCCAAGGCCCTTATATCACCCTGCATTTGTTTACTTGTTAAGATCATGATATGAAATGTACAAGAATACCAGAAAACAGTGATATATGAACAATTCGTAAAGTCCTCTTTTGAAAGATTTGCCCAATAACCCAGTCATAAAGGCTTGATCTGATTAGGTAACACAGAGACCAGGATAACGAGGACCTTGATGAGTTTGCATATTATCAGTTCCATGATCCTCCTTGTCTCCTTATCAGCAATCTGGCCTTTACGCAGGATGTCGGAAGCTATCGGGGTGCCACCATATGGGCTCTGAACCAATGCCAGTCCGGCAACCTTGCCCTTGAGTTCAGACCAGTACAACGAAAGTGCCGCAGCCGCATCAACTCCACCTTTGCTATGGCCCAGGAGCAACACCTGTTTACCAGAACCCCAGTACAGCTCTTCAATGTATAATTTCAGTTCCCGTGCATTTTTCTCCACTGATGCCTGGGCGAAATGAAAGGTGAGTATAGGGACAAACAGAAAGAAACGCTACAATCTAGAGGTTGGTAAACATGAGAAAAGTGTTTGCATGTACCCCTGTTGAGCTCAGTTACCTCACTGTGAATCCTTGCAATATGGCAAGTAAGCCCCATTTTCGAAAAGATTCTTTTCGTATTGACGAAGTAAAGTGGACTGTGATTACTAAAAAGTCCTGCACAAGGGCAGCGAACCAATATTAAGCTAGGCATTTTAACATCATTTGCAAAAAATGAAAAAAAAAATGTCTCACCAGGGATGAATAAGTAAACCAGTGTGTTAGGAAGATGATGCATGCCATTTCTGAAACATTAAGCTTCTTTTAGTATCATTGGTCTTTGCATGAACTGATAATAATTGAATGTTGGACCTCCATATGGATTGATACCAGGAATAAATCTGTTACTTCCGTAAATGATGTTCAGTGGCTTAATTCCCTATTGTTGTTAGATAGGAGTAGTTCTACATGTAGGGTCCGTAAAAGATAGTACTCTCCAAATAAAGTCAGTGGTACTTTAATAGGCATGAACAAAAGATCACCTGATGCCATACAAAAGCTCCTTGAAACGAACTGTACCATCAACTGAACAAGGCAATGTTTTTGTTCTTTTTAGCCATCCTATATCTTTAGAAGATCCCTGTAATGTTGTCCAGAAACGATGTAAGAACCTGCAAGCATATAGCAGTTTTTTAGCACCTGGCTCAAGCAAACAGAAATTCATCACATGGACTAGAACGGATGCAACACATAAAAGTTGGAAATTTGAAGGCAGCAACTAACCTAGCTAGTTTAGCATGAATTTCACTTGCAACAGCACCGCACAGTTCTCGCAAATGGAATGCCAACTGTTGTCCCAATCTGAAGTCATGCAAAAAACTGGGAAACCTGCCATATGATCAGACGGAACAAATAGTTGCAATGTGAATAAAAATAATTATCTATATTATTAACGTTCTGATTAGGAAGTTAGAAAGAAAAACTAAACCTTTGACAAATACTGGACAAGCCTTTTCTGACAACAATGGCTTCAGATAGTCCATTTGGGGTCTGGTCTTCTGTAGAATTACTGACAGACAGCAAGGGAGCCTCTCCACGGATGTATCTTTCGGTGGCAGGTAATGATCTTTTATAGCAAGGAGAGAACTGGAATCCATGATGTTCTGGGATCCAATCAATATACCCAAACACATGTTCTGGCATGAAAAAAAAAAGCATCAGCATGTAAAAAAAATATAAAGAAAACTCAAGAGGAATAACCGAATAAGTATACGCAAATTTCATATTGAGAGTGTGTTTCTTATAGAGCCAATCAAGTTCATCATAACTGGTTGCCCATCCTAAATCCATATCTAGTAGCTAACGAACTAATCAAATTTCCAACAAATTCTCTATGTGGTAAACTAAAAAGGAAAGTGTCCATTATTTACAGCGAGCTGGTAATTCGGAATTAGCACAGAGAAAATACAGCAATGTAGAATGAAACATTAGCAGGCTATATTCTGCTTTATTATAATCAACAAGAACACTATATGCTCAACTTGGTACCTATTAATCGTGTCAGTTGATGTCGTAACTGCCAAGCAAGGTCTAGGAAGCGTGAAAAATAGTCCTCCATATGTGTTCCAGGATGAAAATGACAAAGAGCATCACTCGTGCTGTTCTACCTTCCTAACAAAACATG
Organism: Oryza meridionalis; assembly: GCA_000338895.3. Lineage (NCBI taxonomy): Eukaryota > Viridiplantae > Streptophyta > Magnoliopsida > Poales > Poaceae > Oryza > Oryza meridionalis. The sequence goes on from CM002528.2 coordinate 28,041,029, forward strand.
GACATGTCAGCAACTCAGCATACATCAACACTACGGTATCAACAGAGATGTCTACGACTACAATCTTCATTTGTGGTCATATGGCTCACAAACTATTATACAACTGTCATTTCATTCATTGCTGTGGCGCACAAGGCAAGAGCCAACATTAATTTGTTGTCAACATTGGCTCTTTGGCATCACATTCGAGTGGCATTTGTTAAGAGAAACTAGGAGGTCAATATTTGGGATGGTACAATCACAGACCTGCTGCCGTTTGGCATCTGCAATCTAACAAAATAATCAAGAAGACCAGACAAATTATCAAAACAACAACAGAATAAAAGAAGAGAGTAGGAGAGGTAAGAATACTGAATCTTCCTCCTCTCTCACAGGCATTTCACCGAACAGGTGGAGCGCAAACCGAAGTAGCCTCAAGAACGCACCATTACCACGAATATAGGGGAGGGAAAACACAGCAAGAACATACCCTAAATCCCGAGAAGAAGCTCGATCAGCGTCCCTCCTTTTGTCTCTCCCAATGTGGGGGCGGCGTGCGTGGATGGATGGAGGTAGGAAACGAGGTCAAAAGAAGCCCCCACGACAATCCGCGGCGAACTGGCCTGCCTGCCCTACGTGACTACGCCGCGACGAGACGACGCGCGGGCGAGGCGCATGGGCGCCGCGTGGGGATGGTCCGCTCGAGCGGGGCTTCCGTGGCGCGCCATGGGTGGTGGCCGGTGGGAGCGGCGCCCATACTCCGGGAAAGTTTTGGTCAAGCTTCTCTGGAAATCTTTGAACCTATCTGAATGAGCAGTGACCTCGGCTTCCAGTGTTTGCTTGTGTGATCTTGTCGCGCTCTGGTTGGTTGGCTCGCCGCTTAGACTAGGCCAGTTCGAGCTTGCCGAGTTGGCTTTCCAAGATGTTCCAACTCTTCCAGGGCCAAAGATGAAACCTTTTGAGCCTTTGCAGAGTTGCCCATCAGGAACTGCAGTTTCCAACTCTTCAAATTTTGAATCGCTGGTTTTGAGAGTTGGAAATTTAGCTTTCAAAATTTGAGTCAAAGTTTGAAATTTAACTTTGATATAATTTGATAAGCCGAAATTCAACCTTGGCTTATCAAATTTTGAGATTTTCTTATCATAGTATATTTTTTTAGCATTGCATTTAAATCGCTAAAAACATAAATATTTTTGGTTACTGCTTATCAGCCGGTGGCTAGTTTGCCAAATGATCGAAACCAGTCCCCATGCAGGCAAAGCTTTTCAAGCTTCCCATGGAGCAAAATAAACTGCCTGAAATCTGTGCGAAAACTTGTTTGAGCTCACTTTTGGCAGTTTTCATGTCTTGTAATCAACCACTTGACATGAAAAACAATTGGAATTTACAACACATCAGATGATGTGGGAAAAAAAAATCTAATCTCCATTTATACAACATTTCTGCTCTTTGCTTGAAGATCTACAAGCCACAAGGGATAATAAACACTCAGAAGGTGATTGCATGCAGCAATTCAATTCCATTCCATCGCCTCACATTCTCACAATCATGCAAAGTAACAGAGTACAAATGGCCCAGCTCCTTCTATTGAAACTGGATTCCAAGTGTACAGCATATGCTAGATCGACAGAAGTAATTCAGGGAAGACAACAGCTGAGACATATTCTTAGATGAACACAAAATTGATGCGAACCACATGGAGCCAGAAACAGTTTTACCATACTATCTTTAACCTGAAGGCTCAGGCAGTCAGGCTAGTAAGCTACCAAAAACAAAAGATACAACTTTTGAAGACACCTCTGGTGCACACAAAAGTAGAATTCTGCAGTTTAAGAGATTGGAGATCTTATAAAGTACTACAAGGCTACCAAAAACTTGACAGTGACATAGTTCTTCTCCCAGCAGATAAACGATCAGATTAGCCCAGCTAATCAACACGATGAACATAACGACACTGTCGATCAACCACTATCACAAGCATCTCTCAGGAGATAAGAGAATAAAACCTATACCCTTAATCTGGTCCTTCTCTTCTCCTTATCACCACCATTTGATTTCTTCACCTTGCTGTTCTTCTCCCCAACATCACTCACCACCTCTTTCTTGCCCTTCTTTTTCTTGTTACTGGCTTCCTCCACACTTGCATCCTCCCCCTCCTTGTCCAATGCACGCTTGCTCTTCTCCTTACCCTTCTTGCTAACCTTCGGCGTTTCGGCAGCAGGGGTGCCCTCCTTCACCTTCTTCCTTTTCTCACTCACATCTTGGATGTCTTGCTCCATCAAATCCTCAGCTTGTTGCTTCTTACCCCTCTTCCTCTTGCCACTCTCCTGTGCAGCTTCCTCACCAGCATTCTCTTCTTCCACATGTTTCAATGTCTTCTTCACCTTCTTCTTGCCGACACCCTTAACTGCAGCTCCAGCTTCCGAAGCATCGATAACCTCCCCGGAACCGACTTCTCCCTCCAATTGTGCAACCGGGACCTCGATCTTCATGCCCAACTCCGGCACAGCCTGGTAAATTGGTAATGCAACTGAATCCACAGCCTTCAAATGGAGAGACCTCACATTCGCCCACTTCTTGGGCACCTTCTCCACGGCCGCCTCCACTGCCGCCATCACATTCTCCACGATGTCCTCTTCCTTCATGTCCAGCCTCCCCACCTTGATCCCAGAGCAGGTGCCCGTCCGCAGGTAGAGAAAAGTCGAGCTCATCACCTTGCGGACCTGCTCCAGCCACCCGGTGCGGGCGAAGTCGACGGCGACGGGGGCCTTCTTGGTGGAGTAGAAGGCCTTGCCGAGGACGCGCGGGAGCAGCGGGAGGACGGCGCGGTCGGCGATGAAGAGGTCGTGGGAGGCGGCGAGGCGGCGGCGGGACTCGTACGGGCGGTAGTCGGTGCGGAGGGCGGAGAGCGGGATGACCTCGGAGACGGGGAGGTTCTGGGACCTGGACGCGTCGAGCAGGTCGGAGGCGGCCGGGGAGCGGGACTTGGGGCGGTCGTCGGAGATGACGCAGATGGAGGCCGACTCGACGGGGACGATGACGGGGTGGGGGAGCGGGAGGAGGCGCGGCTTGGTCGTCGGGGAGGGCGGGATGCGGCGGAGGGAGAGCTGGAGGAGCAGGAGGTCGTCGCGCTCGTCGGCGAGGAGGTTCGGTGGAGCCTCCGCCGTGCGCGCGCGCATCCACTTGAACAGCGCGGCCACGGCCCCGGCCACCGTCGCCCGGTCCACCTCGTGCTTATGCTGCTGCGCCGCCGACATGGCTGCGTCGACGAGAAGGCGGCGGCGGCGGCGAGGGGAAGGAAGAGGAGAGGTGGAGGTGTGGCGGCGGAGGAGGCGAGAATCCCTCGCAGTTGCAAGTATAAAAGGGCACGAGAGCTGCGTCAAGCAATCCTAGCCATTGATTTGATTTGGACGGCTACGATTTCGTGGCAGTTTATTGGGCCTCCGATTCTAGCCTTTTAGGCCCAGTCAGGCCCATTAACAGGTTGCTCCGACCGGCGGCGAGGAAGAAGCCTTTCTCGTGCGCCGCCGCCGTTGTCTTGCTCCGCTCATGCCGCGCGCTGCCGTTCCTTGGCGCGCTCTCGCTGTTCGAGGGAGCTTGCCGGAGCCGGATCAGTTTTTCACTTCCCCGACGGCGACCGGTAAAACTTGTTCTACTGCAGTGGTGTTTGAGTCATCTCTGTTGATGTACTACCTGCTTATTTCGTTTGATTCTCCTGCTTCTAATTGATAATCAAATGTTGATACCACCTGATGAAATGAGGCAAACGTTACGAGGCTGCTAGTGGTCAACCGAGTGATACGTGACTCGGACCGATTTGGAGGTTTTTGGTGTCGAGGTTTGAACATTGACGATGTATCTTGCCAAGGAATGCAGGGCAGGTGAGTAGGTGACTCAGTGTAATTATCTTGAATTTGCCCTCCATAATGTTTCTGTTTTTGCTTTTAATGTCCATCACAAATCCACAACTGTGAAGAGCTTATGGGTTCCATTCATGTATTGCCTGTTTCTGTGTTCTATTCTCAAGTTAAATGACAGTACTGACATGAAGTTCTGAATAGGTGTGACTCTGTGAGGCGAGGCCTACTTCCTCAAACAAAAACAAAAAAAGGTGCGTTGCTGTGTTCCCACTGGATTACTTGGTAAGGTTACACACCCTTTTCTGTTGATAATTGGTGACATTTATTTGTCATATGAAAACTGCCTCTTCAAACAGAAGAAAAAAAAGCTATCTTGCCAGCCTTAAATCAGCAGTTCAGTCTGAAAAATGACACAGTTCTCAAAGAAGAACCTGGGATGTAGGATGGACATGTGAGTATGCTTTTAACATAAGATCTATAATCTGCACTATCATATTATAGTTAGCTCAACCTCTTTTTGCACACTATTGCTTAGCTAAACCAATAACATGATATGGTTTATATTTAGAGTAAATTTCATAAAACTACATGTTTGTAGTCTAAGTTGCAGAAAACCACACACACTTTGACACTTGACACTTGAGTACATATATTTTGGTTGTGTAGTTTCACAAAACTACACTATCGATGTATAGATTCACCCGCGAGATGATGTGACTGTTTCACCTAGGACGAGGACATGACATCCTATTACCAGTCATCGCATGAAATTAATATGATGCCACGTCCTCATCCTAGATGGAACAACCACGTCATCTCACGGGTGAATCCATTCATCGATAGTGTGGTTTTGTAAAATTAAACTACCAAAATATATGTACTTAAGTGCCAAGTATCAAAATATGTGTGGTTTTCTACAACTTGAACCATAAAACATGTAGTTTTGTGAAATTTACTCTTATATTTATAACATGCTACTACTGCAAGTTGAGACATTCGGTGGGCGAATAAACAGTCCGACTTGCATTATTGCATCGAAAGCTGTATCTAGCGATCACATATTTGAATAGTTCAAGCTAATAGCTCTACTCCAACCATCTTGTGAGAATAGAAGAGGGTATGCATGATTTTCTTGAATATTGATTATGCAAAATTGCTCATGTGGCGTCTTGGTAATACTACAGGATCAATGCTGATGAATATTTATTCCTTATGATCAAATTGTTTCATTCAGTAATGATCAACTGAATAAACCAGCTTGATGAGGGCATTCAAAAGCGTTAGTACATACAACTTTCATTGTACCAACAACTTTCAGCGTTTCTAGTTTGCTGGGATTTTGCTTGCAATATACTTCCTCCGTTTCACAATGTAAGTCATTCTAGCATTTCCAACATTCATATTGATGTTAATGAATCTAAACATATATATCTATCTAGATTCATTACCATCAATATGAATGTGGGAAATGCTAGAATGACTTACATCGTGAAACGGGGGGAGTATATTAGTAATATTTCTTTATGTGTCTACATAGGATTTCAGTTAGCTGTCTCATTTTTTTCAGCAAAGTTGATTCGCAATGTTCCCCTCTTGCATGAAAGTAATCCATACTCTGAAGTATCATCGCTTGACAGTACAAGTTCTCGTTCACATGCTCAACATCTTACATCATGCTCTCAACCATTTTTAGCCTCTGGGTGAACCAACCATCGTTTGATGCATTAGACTATACCGAGAAGCTTGGTCACTGAACTTTCAAAAAACTAAGCTTTGACACCGGCATGTTTGGCTGAATGGAACAGTGCAATGCATGTGCCATGTGCTATAATATCATGGTGGTTGAGATGTTGAGTGAAGCAGCGAATGCTGCCAAACATTATTAGGCACCTACTATTTGTAGTCTTGAAGTCATTTTTTTTAGGCCAAAGTCTTGTAGGGGATGTTGTTGGTGCTTTTGTACTAGTCAATTTAAGATATAGTAGATCAAACATATCTTAATATCTCAAATTCTTGATGTGGTAAGAGCGCTAACTAACTTTGATATGGAGTATATATCAGCTTAACTATTCAGGATCACAGCTCAAAACTTTGTGCAACTTTTTTTTGGATTTGTTTTTCTATTTGATGCTGCCTTTTTTTGCATTACGATTTCAAGGCATGCTATTATTTTGCATTAAATATTTGTGAACAATATCTTCCTTCAGAAACCTGATGGCGAAACAAGATACGTGAAAGCTTTGGGTTCAGTAGCAAGGACGTCATGAACGCACCTTCCAACAAAAAACAACAATTCGATAGTCCTGCTTTGTTAGAAAGAGGGAAAATAGGTGTTTGATTTTGAGGCAGCGTTGGTTGTTTCTTATGAAGGTCGCCATCCAGGAGATCACCCAAAGTCTGAGTATAAAGAAGATAATAAATACTAGTGAACAAAAATGTTGGGTCCCAACACTATGAAATATTGAAATTTCCTCTTTTAATGTTGATTAGGTACTAGCGATGGTGAGACATGATTTGGAGTAAATTTTCCTGTGAATTTTCATCTGAAACTTGTAAAAGCTGTTGCCTGGGTTACTGGAAAGGCAGTAATAACTATTAGCTTAGATTTTTATTGGATTTTCTCCATAACACTTTCACCGAAGCATTTTGGTAAAATGTTGCTCATAATATTTTTCTTACTGAAGAGTAGTACAAAACACCTATGCCCTATGTACAAGGGGTGCACACTGCAAAGAAGGCTGTTTGAATATTTTACAAAGGTTTTGAACTAAAAAAATGTTCCAAATGTTCTTTCTCATCCTTAAGAAGAAGATATTACCGTCTATAGTTGGGGCTAAAGGTATTTTATATTATCATATATATCTATATTTTTTTCAGTTTATCGACTGGACTTTCCTATTCATGCTAGGTTCTTAAATTACAATATCAATTGGTTGGATATTTAGATTTGCCGATTTGCCCCCTACTTGAGCTTTCACATTGGTTGGGCTAAAAATATTGATCTCCCCTAAATAAAAGTGGGTTTGCTAGCACTATATGAGCCAAAACAAAAATGATGGCATGGCTATCTTTTGTGCTATGTTTTTACAATACATGATGCTATATGAAAGAAGAGATGAAAAAAAAAACTTGAAACTATAGCGTGTAGAACACGATAAAGTCATGATTGAGACTTCCAAATGAAGTCATGAATCAGAGTGGGACTTGACCAACCTATCATATGCAGCATCGTGCGTAATGCAAAAGTCGTGTTAAGTTTAATAGATAAAAAGTTACTACAAATATGAACTATTTTGAGCTGTGACAGGTTTCACAAAAAGATGTTAAAAATGCAAGCAGATTTGCAATACCAGATAGGTAGTATTTATTTGTGGTATGGTAGCTATTACCTCTGTTATTTTTTATCACGCGCACATTTTTTTATAAAAACAAATAATGAATATTTTAAAATATATTGTATTATCAAAGTACTTTGCATACTAAATATAACTATGCTACTTACATTTATCAAAACATCGTAACTCAAAACTTTTTAATGGTGAAATATAGAATCACGATGGTTTATAGTGTCAAATAAAATTACGATATCTCCTCTTAAGCATTTAAAGGACCATAAGGTCACATCATCAAAACCAAAAGGGTTAACTTTTTCTAATAAAAATACGTCGAGGGTGTTCTTACAAATTCGTGTGAAAGGGGTTCCATGAATTTTCAATAAACAAATAGCCTAGTGTTTACAAGAGCCTCAGTAGCACTTGAGGTCCTGGGTTCGACTCCCCATGGGAGCGAATTTTCTAGGATTTAACGGCGTTGTGCTTTCAGTGGTAGGCGACGTACCCGTTGACAGCTCGTCAATCTCTCCAGAATTTGCCGGCCCAGTCTTCGAAGATGCTCATAGGGGTAGGGTTTATGTGCGTGTGTTTATAGGGGTGAGTGCGCGTGCGTTATGAGTGCCTGCGTTATACGGTGTAATTAAAAAAAAAACATAATCCCTAAAACAATATAAATATAAACAAACATTAGTTTTGTGCACACAATTCACGTGCTCCCAACTTCCCAAGTCCGCATCACCCTTCACCCATTCCCCACTCGGGCAAAACACCGCGTTATCCTAAACCCAACTGACAAGTGGGCCCCACCCGACAGTCCACCCGCGGGCCCACTTTCCAGTGACACAGAGAACACAATCGTCATATTTCCACCGTTTGGGTAGGGTGGGGATGGGATGTGTGCTAGCAATCCGGGTGGATCGAGTGGTAGGCGAAATTACGAAATTACCCTCGCCGTTTTGACGGTTCTGTCTCGTGCGTGAGTCTCCTTCCTGAGTAGTTTGCCCTTGCCTACCCACCCGCCTCCGCCGATCCCCATCCCATCCCGCGACCGCGTGCGAGGCGAGTAGGGCGGCTTCCTCGTTCGTCGTTCGTCCTGCTGCTTCCGCCGCTTCCATCCTGGTGAGCTCATCCTCTTCCGCCACCGCCGCCGCCGCCGCCGCCTGCGGCCGATCCCCATCCATCGCGCGCGAGCTCGTCCTGCTGCTTACGCAGCATCCGTTACGCGCATCCTCTTTCCCATCTCTCTCTCTGTGTCTACCTACGAACTTTTTTTTCTCGAATTTGCGCGTTAACCCTAGCTGCTGCTGTAGAAATCTGCCTTAAACCTTAATACTAGTAACAGTTTGATGGCTCCCAAAAAGGTTTCCCATGCTAGATCCGCCACTGTAGTATTACGACTACAAGTTTTTTTTTTTTTTTTTCACAGCAACTTAAAGAAATAAGCACTGCGCAACACAGTAGAATGACCATAAAACGAGCCTTAGTGCCATGGTTTGGAGCATTTTGCTACTGGCGTGAGAAGATGTCTACATTCTGTTGGTTCAGCATTTTTTTTCTGGCGTTTAGCTTGGACGTGCAACCTAAGGTCGTCTGGTTTAGCAAGTTTAATGTCCAAGTTATTATTCTATAGTTAGAAATGAAGGTCTGCTGATTAAATTACAGTAGTTTAGCAAGTTTAATCACCAATTAGGGTTAGATTCAATCGACTGGTTTGGCGCAAAATGTTTACTTTATTGTAGATCTTGTTGCTTAAATTACATCGGCTGGAGAGGTTCCGACTTAACATGCTGTAGCATCGATGTAGTGTAGTCCAAGCCTCTCTCTCTCTCTCTCTCTCTAATTAACCCATCCAACTTTTTGGAGATTTCTTTGGTGGGTGGTCAGGCGGTAATAGCAGTTTGTTTCCAAAAGTTTTGGAGATTCAGCGGATACACATGAAACATGTTTGCCATGCTTAGTCTCTTACCAGAGGCTTTTTTTTTTCCTTGCAGATATGACTTATTGAGTGAAAAGAATCAATATAGGACAATCTATTTTGTTCTCAATGTGTAGAAGAAACAGTCTGTAACCATACATACTTATTAATACGACTACTGAAATCTAGACATGGACGATGAGAATGGCCTTGAGCTTAGCTTGGGTCTCTCTTTGGGTGGGACATCAGGAAAGTCTAAGGCTAGAGATGCTCCTCTAGAACCTAAAGCAGAGCCTCAAGTGGAAGAGAGCAGTAGCAAAGGTGTTTCACAAACTCCTGAGGCTCCTTTTGTGCATTACTATCAAACAAATGCAGAGAACCAAGAACACAGTAGCAAGCAGAGACACAGCCCTGCTGCACCACCGTTTGGGAACTTCTGGGGACAGCCAGGGAGTTCTTCTGTTCCTGTGGCAGATGGATCCAATGAACAGAAGCCAGTCTCTAGTAAACGGAAATTACTTTCTGAGGAGATAAGTTTTCAGAAGAAGCCTAATACAGCTGCTGAGCAACCTGATGCATTTAGTAAGAGCTCTGACGGTGGTGTAAAAAACGCTCCTATTTCAATTAGCACGGATGATGGTTCAACAGGTGAAAACGAGGATGTTGCAGAATCAGAAGCAGAAGGCTCAAACTCTTGGTTGGTTGCACAGCGTGAAGACAGTGCTAAGGGCTCTGTTGTCAATAGAGGATCTGATAGAAAACGATCCAGTGATGATGCTGCAGTTGGTTTTCAAGGAAAGAGGCAGCCAAGTTTCTCAGGAAGTGAATCCAGCTCTGGAAAATTGCCACAAGGAAATCCTTTGTCATTGCAAGCATCAAATGTTGTTGCTGTGCCATATCAAGTCCCGTCTCAGGTTTCAGCTCCTCCCAGTATTACCAATGCATCAAATTTCACTCCAGTATGTACAGTGCAGTTGAGGCCACCTACAAACAATGGACTAGCTGTTACAATGGGCAGTACCTCTCAGGTAGCTTTTGGTTATCCAGCTGTCCAGCTACCAACACTCGAAACAAGCTCTTCATGGGCTTTTGGTGCTCCACCTCAGGCTATGTCCTCTTTTACTGCAAAAGACAAAGTTGAACGAGCAGGAATCAGTCAAGCTGACGATGGCAAGAAAACTCAAGGTTAGTTTACCTGTGAACAACGCCCACACTCTCTCAGAACAAAGAACAAAAAAATGTACTGTTACCTGTTGTTGTTCATCTCTAAATAACAAATGTGTTAAGTCAACAAGAATTAAGATACTTGGTCTGGGTTTGATCACTACATTTTTAGCAAAAAACTCTATGGTTTTGTCGCAAATGTCGTTGGGTTTGGTATGATAGAAGCATAATTTGAGACATGCCACTGATCTAATTTAGTTTCAGAATATTTATGAGTAGTTGGAAGCTGCATTGCTGCTTGTATGCATACAAGAGCTGCCTTTGTCTATGGTATTTTATAATCTGGTAACATAAAATATAAGTGGAGATTACTTCTTATGCGCTACTGTTTTTATGCCTAAATAATCGTATGTTTGAATTTGAAATTTCCAGTATTTACAATTTGCATACTGATTCATTTTTTTCCCCAACTTCAGAGGCTGGTGCTTCCTCTTCTGCTCTTGTGGAGGATGACAAGAAGTCTGATAGGGCATTACCTCTCATGGGTTCTGCTATAAGGCCAGGCATTGCACCAAATGTCAAATTCGGAGGATCTGGATCGTATCCTGACCTTCCCTGGGTTTCTACCACTGGTACTGGACCAAATGGCAGAACCATATCAGGTGTAACATATAAGTTTGGCAGAAACGAGGTGAAGATAGTCTGTGCCTGCCATGGCACCCACATGACGCCGGAGGAATTTATGCGGCACGCAAGTGCAGATGCTCCGGGCCAAGAAAATAGTGCAACTTTGCCGGCATTTCCTGTCGGTAACCAAGCAGCCTCAGCCCAAAACTAATTCACCGATCTGAATGACGGTTTCAATGAGTGCTGGACTAATACCTGTTGCGCCCTTTGTGTCTATATCCTCCATTCCTTATACTATCTATTATTATGTATTGGTGCTCATGATATTTATCTTGTAAGTTTAGACACGTCATGTTTTATGCTTGATGTTGAGGATAAATTTGTTGTATGTGTTTTAACTTATTATTATGCATCTTTTTAGGAAAGATCAAACAAGTCGGAGCTTTAAATAACCTGAATTCCGCTGTAGCCATATGAAGTCATGTGGATTTTTTGCCAATTGATGGTGTGGTGGAATAAAATGCGGCATGCCTTGAATTACATTTGTAGATTTGTCATGAAAGATAAGTTCATGTGCTTACGTTTTAAGTAGTTTTTGTGAATATACACGCGATTAGCAAAGTAATAATACCAAGTACATACATTAAAGATTATGAATGAGTACCTATTGAGGTATCATTGACATGTTTCTTTTCACACAAAACAGTTGTATTAACAGCGTAATAACATTATTCAATGACATTCACTAGAATATAAGAGTATAAGCCAACCGCATAGCGTTATATGTATGTTCCAACATCAGTATTACTGTATTCCTTGGCACGGATGATTTCATCTTGGAAGTGGGTTTAGAGATTGTTTAGATTAAGAAGCTAGTTGGTAGTCCGTTTCTGAGAATTTAGAGAAGCCGAGTTTTTCAACTTTAATTTCTAGTTCATTTTTTGAATTCCATAACTATATTTTCTCAAAATCTGACGAAAAACAAATAAATATTTGGTGAGCTACTAAAATGAGGGCTGCTACAAAACGGAATCCCGTTGCAACAGGATAGACATGTTAACTATTCTCTTACATGAGTATCATAGGTATCAGCTCCTAAGTATCACAGGTACCGGGTAAGAGGTATCACATGTATCAAATACTGCATATATGCAGGTATCACAACAGGTATCAAATATCAGGTACTATGGTATCCCGTTCCGTTGTCTAGGTTTTCTGTACTAAAATGCCGCTGCCAAAAACTCCTCCAGATAAGCCATCGTCGCGTCAGCGGAAGATCGGGCCATCACCTCGTCGCCGTTGCCGCCTCGACTCGCTGAACCCCGCCAGCCTTAGTAGCGAGCTTTCACGGGCCATAATATTTTGGCCCATCGACGTCTATGGGCTGGAATTTCGGCCCATACAGAATATAACTAAAACTGCTAGCGGCCTCGAAATCCACAAAGCCTCTCTCCCCTCAGTCAGACACCGTCCTCTCCATCGCCGCTAAGGTCTTCGCCGCCGCCGCCGCCACCGCCACCGCCGCCGAGAGGGGAGGCCGCCGACTTCAGCGATGCCGACGGTGAGCGTCGGCCGGGACCGCTTCTTCGTTGCCCTCGGAAGGACATACAGTAAGAGACCCGCTGCTCTTGCGCCGGCCCCCACCCCACTAAACCCCAATCACGCGAGAAACCCTATCTGACCTCGGTGTTCTTCTGCTGGTTGCTGCAGCGCAGGAGGAGTTCGAGGTGCTCTGCTTCGAGTTCGGCATCGAGCTCGATGACGTGGTGTGCTGGCGCTCGGATCTGGCTGAGACTTCCTCCTCTCTGTTTGCGTGCTTTGGTTTCGAGTTGTCTGATTTGGAGTGTTGTGTGTTCGTGCAGACCACAGAGAAGGCCATTATCCGGAAGGAGAAGCACCTGGAGGATGATGACGGCGAGGTGGATGGCGATGACGACGAGGTCATCTACAAGATCGAGGTCGCCGCCAATAGGTGAGGGAATCTTGGTGTAGAGTCATAAGCCCATGCCGCAGCAGTGCAGCTCTAATTATCTGAAACGAACCTTGTTTTTTCCCTGTTGAAGATTAATTAGGCTTCGAATTGGTATAGTCCCTACTGAAGATCTGCAGTGAGTTCTTCACGTTTTGTGGCATGGGTGTGACATGATGATTGACTCCTACTTTTGAGTTTTTGATAGAGTTATAGGGTTGGTTACTATGAATTGTTGCTCCCTTGGTTGTTATAATGCTTGTATCTGCTGGTTGATGCTCGACAGTTGTTCCATTAGTAGGGAATCTGTTGTTATTTCAATCTAGAATTTGTGGCAATTTTAGCAAAAGTCAGAATTCTGTAATAATGTGGGACTGTGCGGAGATCGGCCTCATAACAGATAATGCTGAATTTCTGGTTTCTGATTCTCTTCAGCATCTAGCTAAGAACTGCCCTGCCTAGGTGTTCTCTACTTTGATTGATTCAGTTGATATGCTTTTTGCTTCACGGATTCAATCTTCTGCATTTTACAAACTCTGGTTGATGGTAGGCTGTTCTCTACTTTGATTGATTCTGTTGATATGCTTTTTGCTTCATAGATGCAAATCTTCTGCATTTGGTAAACTCTTGTTGTTGGTAGGCTGCTTGCTCTCTTTTTATCTAGTTCATTTCTTCAGTCAATTAAGAGTTCTAGTTTGTAATATTTTTGATGTTTTGGATAAAACAATGAACCATTTTTTATTCTGCTCCATGCTACTATTTTCTGTAATTTTTGTGGCTGAGACATGTAGTATAAGAACAGATTTAACTTTCTTAAGATCCGCATAAGCTGAGATGACTTTATGCCTTTGCTTGACATTTCAATTCAGTATGGATGGGAATTTGTTTTATTCGATAACCATTGCCTCATTGGTTTTCTGTATATGCACTTGAAGGGTCTTGTTTAGCTTCTGGGAAGGACACTTTGACATCTCAAAGCATCACATGTTAATGTTCATTGCAAATGCATGTAGGTATGATTTGTTATGTCTTGAAGGATTGGCAAGGGCCCTCCGCATTTTCACTGGGACTGAAGCGACCCCTATGTACAAAATTTCTTGCATCCCTCGTGATTCAATGCTTCAGATGTATGTTAAACCCCAGGTAACAAATTGATTGGCTATTCCCAGTTTTTCATGTTTTACCTTATATACCTCTTTCTTGTGCTTCAAGTCAGTGATTAATATGGCTATCCATTTTGTTTATGTTGTGACATATTTCAACTTTCAAATAATATTCTTCAAAAGATGTGAACAGTTTTTAAAGTTAGAATTTGCTTTATTTGGCAGACTTCACAAATAAGGCCCTATGTGGTCTGTGCTATCCTAAGAGGGGTAACTTTCGATGAAGCAAGATATAACAGCTTCATCGATCTTCAAGACAAACTCCATCAAAATATTTGCAGGTATAGCCTGTCTAACTGCCCACTGTTAATTTTGCTGTATTGACTTCACTATCACCAAGATATTAACCCTGAGCACTCTTATGATGGAAAAAAGGAAGAGAACTCTGGTGGCCATAGGTACCCACGATCTTGACACTCTGAAAGGACCCTTTTCATATGAGGTAAATGCAATGATGCATTAAGGCTTGTTTGGTTGAATGCTGACTTTACTTTTCTTCACTTATTGAGGCTTCCATTTATAGCCCCCGAGAAAGCTCCCATGCAGTTTCCCTTTTTTACCACAAAAGTCTATTTGATCTATATTCTGTTACCTGATTTTGTGACAATGTCAATGCCCAGAATGAGTTGTCTCATTCTTGTTAACTAACATGTTGACCATGTTGCCCAGGCTCTACCACCACAAGAGATCAACTTTGTCCCATTAAAGCAGGTAAAATAATTTACCAAGTTCAACCAGACCATATACTGTGCCGATCTTGCAGACTATTTACAGAGCAATATAACAGTCTTGTTTTATTTGCTGAGGATTTATACTAATGTTTTATTTGTGTTCTCTTTATTGTATGTTTCAGGAGGAAAGCTTCAGGGCTGATAAACTGATGGAATTCTATAAAGTAAGCAGCCATATCGTTTTTTAGTGCCCATGTAGCAATAACTAGTGCCAGACGAGTTTTGAAGTTTATAATTAATTACAGGCACTGAATTTTGATTCTATGATAAGTGCTCTATGTACATATTTATTTGGTTGCTAATGTTCTCTGTTTTCTTTGTGCAGTCAGACATGAAGTTGAAGAAGTTCTTGCATATAATTGAGAATTCGCCAGTATACCCAGTTATTTATGATAGCAACAGGTGAACTTATTGCATGCTCTGATTATTTGCACACCTCGTTTTTCTTTTCTTAAATCCTTTATGATCTTAATCAGTTAGAGAGGACCTAGTGATCAGTGTGTGACCATTAGCTCTTTTTGTTATGTTTCTCAAATTCTCAATGCTACAACAAAAAATCAACTAGAAAGGACCCATTGCCAATATCTAATGGTGATGCTTCCACCGGGATATCAGTATTAAACATATTTATTTTGTTAATGAAATGGCCTATTTTCAGTCAGCAATGCAATCATTTCTGTGTAAACTTCAATAATTTTCAGGACTGTATTGTCTTTACCACCAATCATCAATGGTGCACATTCTGCTATCACTCTGAAGACAAGGAATGTGTTTATTGAGTGTACCGCTACTGACCTTACAAAAGCAAAGATTGTTCTCAATACAATGGTAGGTGCAATGTAACTCTCTCCTCTAGGTAGAAATTATCTCCTTCTGGATGAAGATTAAACTGTTGCATTTGTGCTCTGGTTTTTATCTGTATAGGTCACAATGTTCTCTGAGTACTGCAAAAACAAGTTTGAAGTGGAACCAGTTGAAGTTGTGTCACATGATGGAAGCAAAACCATTTACCCTGACCTTTCATGCTATAAAATGGAGGTCTCACTATCTGAAGTTGTTGGACCCATTGGCATCTCCCTAGATGAGACACAGGTATTTTCCAGACCTCATCTCTATGGTAGTTATTGAATAATAACTGAGAAATTAACATTTACCTTATCGTATTTGAATTGACAATGTACTAACTGCCACATTTTTTAATTGCTCTCTCTGTAGTTTGAGCTAAGTTAAGTGGCATTCACTTTGGTTACCGTTTTTGCATGGATACTCTGAAATTAGATTTGCATGCTTGTGCAAGTGAAATAACCCAGTTGTGTGTGCAAAAATGCAGGTTATTTCCCTTCTGAACAAAATGCAGTTGCAAGCTGAAAGTTGTCCATCAAAAGGGGAACCACGTATTTCAGTTTCTGTCCCTCCAACAAGAAGTGACATTCTGCATGCTCGTGATTTGGTGGAGGTAATACATAATTCTCTACCATAGCCTTTTCCATAGTTGCTAATCATTATTTGGATAATTTTGTACTCAGCTTTCACTTTTGCTGTGAAGGATGTTGCTATAGCTTATGGTTACAACAATGTGCCAAAATCAAAGCCAAAGTGTATGACAATAGGAGGAAGGCAACCATTAAACCGTTTCTCTGATAAACTTCGTGCTGAGGTACTTGAGATATCTCTTGTGATGTACCTCTGGTTTTGCATATATCTTTTCACCAACTGATATTTCTTTGATAAATGAAATATGTGGGGCCAGGTTGCAAGAGCTGGTTATATGGAGGTGCTCACATTTACCTTGTGTTCACGTGAAGAAAACTTTGACATGTTAAATAGGACACAGGATGTAAATAAAGCAGTTATTATTGCGAATCCACGAACTTCTGAATTTGAGGTAACAAGAATTTGTTCTAGTCTTCTAGATGTTCAATGCTCTTCCGCTATGATTTGGATATTGAATTCAACTTGCAATTTATTATGTTCTTGGTTTCATATTTTTTTCTAAGAGTGTAAATGTTATTTATCATGGTCTAATGTTCCATTGGTAAATATCCTCGCCAGTTCCTACATTAGAAATTTTTACTTTTGCATACAAGCCAAGTTGTGAATTGATACCCTGGGTCCCTGGCCAATCTGTTAACAGATGAATCTACATGCCATATTTCAAATCTTCTTTTGCGGTTAACATAAACAAATTTCAGATGCCACAACTTATCTCTTCATGTTTTCATTTTTTTGTGCATTTTCTGCACTATTAAGTGTGGCCTTTTGTACTTTATTGCTCTTCTCTATAGAAAAAAGGAAAGAAATCTGCACTGTTCTACAATATCATTTGTTTCTTATGTATGCTATATCTGCCACGATGAGATTTAAGAACATAACTGTGTTAAGCAAGCAGTACATGTAATAATTATTGTTTTCATTGTGGTTTTGCAGGTGGTTCGAACCAGTCTGATGTCATGTTTATTGAAAACTTTGAAGCATAACATAGACCATCCAAGACCCATAAAGGTACTTTGTGAAAATAAGAATGAATACGCATATGCTTATTGTTAGCTCACTGTCATTGAGGTGCTTTTCTCACGCTTAATCATTGCATGACTTGTAGCATTTTCTTCATCAATATCTATTGTCATGATTTCTGAATGACAAAGCTTCTGTTAGAAACTAGAATTCTCCTTAGCCAAAGGGAAATGTTTGCAGTGGTTGTGATCTTTTTGCATGGCTGTGTATGCAGATATTTGAAGTTGGCGATGTAGTGACATTGGATGGGTCACGTGATGTTGGTGCCTCTAATAATCGTCGACTCGCAGCTTTGTACTGTAATAAGCAATCTGGATTTGAGGTAAGACATGACAATTTGTCCGAGTGTGATGTTTAAAGAACTTCTATCCAGCCCTTGTCTAATCATGATGAACTATCCAGGAAATTATGGGTTTGGTTGATAGAATCGTGAATGTTGTAAGAGCTCCCCACATCAAATTTGGCCAGAATTACTATGTTCCTACAAATGTAAGCATTTAAAGTTATGTAAGCATTCAAGTAAATCATCTGTCTTTTGCTGTCTTGAACTTTTGTGCTAATGTTTTGTTTGTAGGAACCTGAATTCTTTCCGAAAAGACAATGCAAAATTGTTATGGGTGATGGAAAGCAGATTGGCTACTTAGGAATTGTCCATGCCGAGGTAAATCTTGTCTTATTCAAGAGCGTGTCATGATATGTCATCATAACTTTATTGGACCATTTCTGCCCTAGTAGTTATAGTATTTTTTTAATGTACTAGTTATATGCCCATGGTTTGCAACAGTTAGGGAGATATACAGGTGATTCAGTTCTCCCTTATGCTGTTTTTTCACGATAGGTTGTGTTTCTGGGGCTCGGTTTTACACGACGGGTTGTGTTTCTTGGACTTTTTTAGAGTGGTTTATTTGGGAAGGGGAGGGAGCCTTTTTTTAGAGGGAGAGGAAGGAGGACTGCGCTTTTAAAGTAGTTAAATAAATACGATTGAATTTCTGAAATAAATGCGATTGAATTTCTGAATGCTAGTATGTCAAATTTGTCTCTGTAAAATACAAGCAACTATCCAGTTCTGATCAAAGCCCCACTCTATCCCCTTCGGTGAAATGAATAGATAACTAAACCTTTATGTGCAATTGTAAATATTTGTCAGGTAGATAATTCTGTGATTTTGGTCGTGAATTAAGTACATTTTTTGATCTATTGCAGGTCCTAAGGAAATTCGGCATTCCAGACCCCTGCACTTTCGTTGAGATTGACGTTGAGGCTTTGTTATAGTACCACCTGCTGTCAGTCAGGATGTGCTTGCTTTGTTCATTTAGCATGCGTGGAGTATCTAACAGATCAAGCATTTGACTTTGAACACCGCATGTAATTGTAGAATTCATAATTGCATCTTTTTTTTTCGGGAGGAAATAGAAAATGGCAATGCCCTTTTTTGTCAAAACACTTGATGGGGCCGTGGGATTCATGTTTACCTTGTTCCCATTGTGTAATTTTACATCATTGCTGGCACAGTTTTTATTTTTATAAAATGGATATCTAAAATGATTTTGTGAAGATCAATTTGTGGAGACTAGCTACACCTAAAATCAATTTGTGCATATTTTGTCATATTTTTAGTGCAAGCATACGATAGAGCATAAGAAAGCACCGGTTCCCAACTTTTTCTTCAAACTTTCAACTTTTCTATCACATCAAAACTTTCCTACACACATAAACTTCTAACTTTTTTCTTCAAACTTTCAATTTTAGTCAAACTTTTAATTTTGGTGTGGAACTAAAGTACTAAAAACACCCTAAGTAAAACCAGACATCAAGAGGGGGAAAAAAAGGAGAGGAAGAGTACATGGATTAGTTACACCAACATTACTGTATTTTGACCCAAGCGGCCACGCTGGGCACGTCCTTGGCTACGACGTAGACGAGGTAGTACCCCGGCGGCGCCAGCTCCGGCTTCCGCGGCGTGTCGACGGTGAGCTCGTACATCTGCCCCTGCGCCGAGAAGCCGGCGACGGGCAGCACGAGCAGGCGCTGGTTCATGGAGTAGCCGTGCGTCGTGAAGGGCGGCGCGTACATGGTCACCCTCACGTCGCCCTCCACCACCGCCGCCACCGGCGTGTGGAACCTGAACGTGAACTTGGTCCCGTACCGCATCCCGCCCGCCGGCACCGACGCCACGTCGATCACCGCCCGGTTCCCGGTGAGCTCCCTGCTCAGGTACGGCGGCGCGAACCGCTCCACCCGCACCTCCGTCGGGAAGTCCACGCCGCTGAAGTTGTACGCCGCGTTCGTGTTCCCGCCGGCGACCAGCACCGTGGCGTCCGGGAGCACGGCGCTGCTGGAGTGGTACATCCGCGCCACCGTCGACGCCGCCAGCGGCCGGAACCGCGACCCCTCCGGGTGCCGCGGCGAGTAGAGGATCGGCGACAGGATCGGCTGCCGCGCGAACCCCCACCCGGAGCTCCCCTTGGCGGCGCCGTTGAGCATGAGCAGGTCGCCGGTGGGGAGGACGAGCAGGTCGCCCATGACGCGGCCCACCGGCATCGCCTCCACCGCCCACACCGCGTCGATCTTGCCCAGGTTGATGCGGGCGCAGTCGCGGAGCGTCGGCTGGTACGTGTTGTTCTCCCCCAGCCTGAACGCCGTCTTGAGCGCGCCGCCGCAGACGATCACCTCCGGCTCCGGGTCGGCGCCGCGGGTCAGGTTGCGGAGGTCGAGCGGGAGCATCGCCGACATGGCCGACGCCGGGTGGTTCCGACCGCCGCCGGCGAGCTTGGGGAGCTCGCGGACGACCTTGCCCGTCCTGTGGTCGAAGACGACGGAGCGGTCGTTGGCGAAGACGAAGAGGTTGCCGTCGGGGAGGAGGTTGACGAACGGGTAGAGGTTGTTCTCGACGTCGTCGGTGGTCTCGCGGAGGAGCGGGAACTTGATGGACTGGCCGTTGGTCATCCCCGGCTGCGGCACGAACTCGTAGCTGAAGGCTCGCCGGCCGCCGAACACGATGAACCGGCCGTCGGGGAGCACCTGCTGCGTCGCGTACCACCTCCCCTCGGCGAAGCTGTTCGGGTACTCCCGCCAGTCGCAGGTGTCGCACGCGTCGAGCCGCCTCACCGCCTTGTCGCCCTCGAAGTAGCCGCCGGTCTGGATCAGGTTGCCGTCGGCGTCGAACGCGCCGGACGAACACCACGTGTCGGTGGCGGTCTTGAGCGACCGGAGCGCGCCGGTGCTGTAGTCGAACTCCACGGCGTGCGCCCAGCAGTCCATGGTGCCTTCCCTCTTGGCGCGCGGGTCGGCGCGGCAGTTATTCATGGGGAGGCGCATCAGCGACCGGCCCGTGGTGCTGGTGTCGAACATGATGGCCTTCCCGTGGCGCATGACGGCGAGGTGCATCGCCGACACGCCGGAGTTCTCGCTGACGATGGTCCACGACCCGGCGTGCCCCGCGGAGTCGTCGACGGGGAGGACGATGGTGTCGAGCGCCGCCTTGCTCGGCGCGCCGAGCGGCGGCACCTTGGTGAGGCCCGTGGCGGT
Organism: Oryza meridionalis; assembly: GCA_000338895.3. Classification (NCBI taxonomy): domain Eukaryota; kingdom Viridiplantae; phylum Streptophyta; class Magnoliopsida; order Poales; family Poaceae; genus Oryza; species Oryza meridionalis. The sequence goes on from CM002528.2 coordinate 28,061,811, forward strand.
GGCCGGCGCGGCTCCATCCTCCTCCTGCTCGATCTTCGGCTTCCGCTTCGCCTGCTCCGGCGACCCGTCGAACGGGAAGTAATCGCTGTCGGAGCGCGGGCGGAAGATGCTGAAGAGGTCGAAGAACGCCTCGCCGGTGTCGGCGAGGAGGAGGAGCGCCACGGCGAGGACGGCCGCGCGGAGGAGAGACGTCGACCCCATGGCCGGCGGCGGAGAGACCGAGGAGGGGGGCTGACCTCTCCTTTGTCCCCTCCTCCCGTGATCTTTCCCGCCTTCTAATCCCGGCCGCCATGGCGGCTAAAATTGGACCGCGAGCTCCATCTCCATGATCGCTCGCTCTGCGCTGCAAATGGTGGCTGGCATCGCGCCGCGTTTCCCGCGGCGCAGGCACAACTTCAAAACTTAAAACATAGCATATGCCGCGCGCGTGGTGGTTGCTCCCGCCAGAAACGAGACGGCCACGGCGGCGGGACGACGATCGACGCTCAGCACGGTCATTTTTACAAACACCTGACCGATGCCAATGATAGCAATGCTATGTAGGGGTGTTTCTGCAAATATCCCGGACCATTTTTACTAATTTTAGCGGTATTATACAGGGACCTTTATGCAAAAATACTATCGATGTGCCACGCCCACGTGTCTTCTTCCTCGATCAGCTGCCGGCCGGCCGGACGGTGGATGCAGTGCAGCCGGCGAGCGGCGGCGCGCGCGCGTCTTCTACTCGATCGCCGCCGCCGCTGTCAATCAAAGCCCCGACGAGAGAGACGCACGTGATACGCGTGGAGGCAGGCTAGATTAATTGGGGAAATGAAATTCAATTCATGCGAATGCAAAGCAGTCGATCTTATACATCGATCGCCATGAGCCGTTAGCCCTATAACTGAACTGCACTAAAACAGGTGACCCTGTTTGGATCAGGGACTAAAATTTTAGACCCTGTCATATCGGATGTTTGGACACTAATTATAACTATTAGACGTAACCCTGAACTAATTCGCGAGACGAATCTATTGAGTTTAATCAATCATGATTTGTCCATGTGATGCTACAGTAAACATGTGCTAATTATAAATTAATTAGGCTTAAAAAATTTGTCACGTGAATTAGCTCTCATTTATGCAATTAGTTTGTAATTAGTCTATGTTTAATACTTCAAATTTGTGTCCAAACATCCGATATAATAAGAACTAAAATTTAGTACTTGAATCCAAACACTACCTAAGTCGGGACGACAAACGGCCGTCCTAACTTTATTAAGGTGAAAGAGGGTGTATAACTTTTACAAGATCGACATTTATTAATTAAACTATCGAGAGAGAAAATTGGGTGGGGGGGGGGGGGGGGGGAGAAAACTAAAGAAAAGAAGAAACCGCGCGCTTGACGGTAGACTCCTCCTCAATCGACTTCTCTAAAGATGTCGGTCTCCCTCCAAATTAGGATCACCTCTCTAATACTCCCTCCATTCACTTGAGTTGCTCGTATTATGTTTTTCATTTTTTCCAAAAGAGTTGTACGTCTTCTGCATGCGTCTCGAAATAGTATTCTACAACACTTCACTTCTGCGGCTGCATTAAATTCTCCACGCCAACAGCCCTTTGTTCGCTTCATTAGCATCCCATGCATGCATGCATGCAGTTTCAAGGGCCCACGCCAGTGAACGAGGGATCGCCATCGCGTGCACGGCAAGCCGAAGGCGGGAGGTCGAAGTGAAGTTGCGGTATAAGAGCAGGTAGAACAGTAGACTATAAGTCAACTATAAATATATTTTAAGAAGATAAAATAAAAGAGAGAAGAGCAGCGGGCTACATATTTGTAGCCAGCTGCAGCATGAGCTCCAAGATACATGTGTGTATGATAAGTGGGACCATGTATTAATTGTGTACTATGTATTATATAGGTAACTATTGTATATATTGACTGTAAAATTGACTATATATAGATGATTTATAGCCCATAATTAGCTATACTATTAAACTTGCTCTAATCGATATGCTTTTCTTAAAAGTACTAGATGAGATTAAATGAATCAGAGAGAAGTTAGTGTTCTTCTTAGTCTTGATGAAAAAGTAATTAAGGGCAAGTACAATAACTTGAACCGGCTAATAGTAAGCTTACGTTGGATTTTATACCTATGTGGCGGAGAGAGTACCAAGAGAGAGAAACGTCGTCGATTAATCTATCGACGATCATGCATGGGCGCCGATGCACCTAGCGCTGGCTTGGAGCCTTCCTATTGACAGCACCATCGACGGAACAAGAAATTAGCATGAATAATCTTCATTGATTGGTTTGGAGGAAAGAGAAAAGCTGAGAAAGAGTGAGAGAGAAGTAATTAAACAATTATTGATATGCGTGCTGCAGTAAATATGAAGAGACAACTATTATATTTATTATCTATTAAGTTGCCTCCAAATGACGTGTATAAAGATTAGAGTAAGCAGTCGTCTTTTCTATTGCCCTTGCCCTAATACGAGCAACTCAGATGGATGGAGGGAGTATCTATGTATATAGAGTATGACTTAATTATGCTCAAAGATCCTGACGTTTCGTTCCTTTCGCACAAACCAGCAGACCATCCATCATGCACAGGGAGTCAAACGTCTTACTGTAGCTCGTCTGAAAACGACCTCTAATCACAGGGAGTCTGAACTGCACTAAGCACTAACTTGTCAGTTCCCTAGCTCATCATAGGCAAGCGCGGCGTATACTCTTCGATCGTTAGCTGATTTAATTACCTGTCGTTGTAAGCAAGAACAATTTGTAACTTTCTCCATCTTAATAAAATTTGGTCTCCGTTCCTTCGGCCGACACAGCAAAAAAAAGCTGATTTAATTAATCTTTGTTAGAGATAGATCATCATCATCATCATCTCATCTCGTTAGCAACTACTCTCTCCGTCAAAAAAAAAAAACTTAACCTAAGACCCCTTCTAAAACAACAAATTTGGATAAAGTATAGTCCAGATTCATATCCCTTTTAGGTTGTTTTTTTTTGGACGGAGGGAGTATATAACTGTGAACTTGTTAAGTACAACGGCACTTTTAAGCATTACAATGTGAGAACAAGTGCTTGCAAGTGTGTCAGCGGCCGGTGCTGGTTCACAGCAAGGAAAGTGCATGCATCTGTATATATATCTAGCTAGCAAGTATATATAGTGAAAAACTCAAATCATTTCATCGGATGATCAGGAATACAATTGTATGTGGTGGAGCTAGCTAGCGCAATGAACGACATAACGAGTGCCATATCCTTAATTAATCATGCTGTTTTCATTTAATATCTAATTAACTCCTACCAATATATAAAACTTCCGGCAAAGATCGATATTTCACACACAACATATAATGACGACAATGTCTAGTGTATATCAAGATGCCTGTACATATCGTTAAGAGGTAGTGGTATATATCATAACAAAGAGGTATATATGTATCAGAGAGGGAATAATCATGTCTATAAATTGATCGAAACTACAAACGGAAATAACTTCTGACCACGCGCGCGGTCACCGTATGTAGGGATGCAAGTGGGTAGTCCCGCTACCCGCATAAAAACCTAATTGCGAGTCTATTTCCCGTATGGTAGTACAAAATTTAGAAAAAAAATAAACTAGAAGTAGAATAAGCGGGACAAAAAAACCCACTTACCCGCTCCGCTTGCATCTCCCTAACCGCATGCAGGTTTAATGACTCAAGTAGTCCTAGGACTATAGTAGTCCTAGGACTAGTCCTAGGACTAGTCCTAGGACTACTGGAAACTGATCTTTGCTTGGTCGACCCAAAACCATAATAGTCCCGGTTCCAAAAAGAACCGGGATTAAAAATAATTTTTAGCCTCGGTTGAAAACCCCACAGCCATTCTATGATTTTTAGTTCCGGTTCATCACCTGTCAAAGACATGTCATGTCAGGGGGCTGAGGATCTAAAGATCACCACTTTAGTCCCGGTTGGTATTACTAATCGGGACTAAAGATCATCTAGATCTTTACTCCCGGTTGGTATTACCAATCGGAACTAAAATTCAATGCGTAGTATATAATCCCTAGCACTTATCCTCTCCTCCACAATCGCAATCACTTCCTAACACAGATCGATCCTCCCATCCTTGGGGACGGCTGATTAGCGACTGACCGCACGCCTCAGTCCAGCCCACGTTGTACTACTACTAGTATACTATCCTTCCTCTTTATACTACTATACTGGTATTTTATACTACTAGTAGTACTATACTATATGTATGTGTGTGTATATATATACATAAAAAAAGTTTGTATTAGCACGTACAGAAATTTTGTATACGCACATATACAAACTTTGTATACACGCATATAACAACTTTGTATACGAGTATACAAACTTTATATACGCGTGTATACAAAGATTGTATACGTGTATATAAAGTTTGTATACATACACATAACAACCCAAAAAATACACGTATACAAAGTTTGTATATATACACGTATACAAAGTTTGTATATATACGTGTATACAAAGTTTGCATGTGTACATATATAAAGTTTGCATACATATGTATTAGAAAAATTGAAAAAGATACGGAAGAAAAAAAAACAGAAAAAAAAAGAAACCGTAAACGGAAAATATACGGAAGGAAAAACAGAAAAAAAAAGGAAACGTACGCCAAAAAAAACGCGCCGTCCGCCGCCCTCCTCTCCGCGCGCGACGCGTGTCCAGTCGCGCGCGGGAGAGGGCGCGCGACTGACCGCGTATTAGCAGTTTCGCCCATCCTCCCCTTCCTCCTCCCCTTCCCCTCTCCTACAGATCTTTCCTCCTCCTCTCCTCCCCCTCCTCCCCTTCCTCCTCTCCTCCCTCTCATCCCCCTCCTCCCCTTCCTCATCTCCTCCCCTTCCTCCTTCTCCTCCCCCTCGGGCGCCCACGCGGCCGAGTGGGTGGATGGGTGGACGGGGCCCGGGACGTGTGTGTGGTGCCGTGCGTGCACGCGCTCAGGTCGCATGTGCCGCCATCGTCTGCGCAGGCGGCGGGCAGGCGGCCTGCGGCCGCAGGTGGCGGCCTTGGCGGGCGGCGGCAGGCGGCAACCCACGTTGTTGTTGTTTTTTTTATATAATTTGTGATTCACTAAGATGTATAATTTTGTGATTCATTGTACATTTGTATGGATCTGAGATGTGTATTGATTTGTTTATAATTTTTTTAGGATTTGTGATGTATTTGAGTTGTGTGTATAAGTAACTTTAAGATTTGTGATGTGGATTTGGGATGTTACTTTGATTTAGGGATTTGGGGTTTGATTTGGGGATATGTATGCCACTCGATTCGGGAGAAAATAAAAAAAGAAAAAAAGAAAAGAAAAGGGGACCATCTGGACTGCCGCTACCCTCTCTTTAGTCCCGGTTGGTGTTACCAATAGAGACTAAAGATCGATCTTTAGTCCTGGGTATTTTTTTTTCGAGGGGACAGGCAGGGAGCTCCTGCAATTCACCATAAAAGAAGAGAGTTGATCCAGTTTATAAGGGAAACCGGACCCAAAAACCTTACAACAACACGGTTAATTAAAGGAAAACCGGCAAAACCCCCGACATTGACAAACTGAACCTAAGTACAGCTGTCCAACAAGAGATAAACTCCTAAAACGAAGCCTTCAAGAAGGTCACGCCGACATAACGGCAACATCGTCCGATCCTAACGAATCCATGTTTTCACCCGGAGAAAACTCTTGAAGTGGAGTTGAACGAGGGCTCCAGTAGCAACGCCTTCAAGAAGGTGAACGGCGCCCAAGGGCATCGCCGTTGCTAGCACTGAGAGCGGAGCAAGACTTTCGCCTTGGAGCACCCATCAACCATAGCATCCACGATGGGAACCACCAAATGTCACCTGCACACCGAGGGTACCTGCAATATTCACACCACCTGCACGACGGCCGGACGCCAAACCACCCCGTCCCCACCCGAGGACGCGCCGGATCTGGGCAAGGGAGCCAGATCTGGCCGTACCCCTCACCACCAACGCCGACGACGCCTAGAGGGGCGCCGGAGGATGCCAGTGGCCGCCGCGGGATGCCTGCGTGCTCACGCCACCGCCGGCCGCCGCGCCGCCGCCGGATCTGCGGCCTCCACCACCGCCGCCCCAACGCCGTCGCCATCCCCGCCGCCAACACCCACAACACCACCCGGTGCACTCACCTCAGCCGCCACCGTCGCTCGTCCCCGCCGCCGTCGTCGTCCCCGCTGCCGCCGTCGACCCCGCCGCTGACGCCTACCCCGTCGCCAGCCCATCCCCAGGCGGCTCCCCAGGCCGTCCGAGCGCGAGGAGACGAGGAGCGCCCTGCCGCCGCCGTCCTTGCGGCCGCGCGGCTTCGCCGGCGGCCGCTCAGGCGACAGCGAGGCGGAGAAGGGAGGTGGGTGGGGGGAAGAGGGCGGCCGGGTCGCCTCCCGAGCCGCCCCTGGGGAGAGCCGACTCGGGGGATTAGTTGTTGGCTAGTTCTTCGAATGGCTTGTATCCTGAGTATTTGAATCGGGACTAAAGATAGTGATCTTTAGTCCCGGATTCTTACTCCTGGTTGGAAAACCGAGATTATAGGGGTTACCAACTGGAAGTAAAAAGGGTTTCTCTACCAGTATTAAAATACCCTTCAATATTATCTAGAAGTTATTAACGCAATCTGGTATGTACAATTCTTGTTTCTTCTATCAATATAAATAGCACCAGCAATACGCTGGATTTTCAAAAGAAAATTGACTAGAAGGTCTTTAGAGAATAATCTAGCTAGCTTAGCTAGTCAACTGTACTAATACATGAGAAGGGCAGGCATGAAATATCTACATGAACGAAATGATAATAGTAGCAAAAACTTAATTAAGCATATATGTATACAACATATACTAGACAGTCATTTGTGTCTGATACACTTTTTTTCCTAGAAATAATGCGTACAACATTTTCCATAATTGTTGTTTTTTTTTCCTTGAAGAATACATACGTACGACACACCAATAATATACGAAGAGACACTAACCCAGCTTTTGGAAACATGAAGGAAAAATCATGTGTATAAACTCAATCAAATAAACTGTTAAAAATGATAAATCCATTGCATATTGTTTGCTTTATTGAATCTGAAGTAATATGCCACAACCAGCACCAATCCATGTTTTGTTGTTCAAACTGTCTAGCATTCTGGTATCTGACTTGTTCAAAAGTTCAAACTGCTTGTGCAGATAAATAAAGGAACACATTGGTAATTAATTCATGATGAATTTCTTGAGATAAGCTCATGAAATTTCTGAGAACTAATTGGGAAATAATTTTCGGATCATAGCCTGAGCTCAAGGTCTAGGCCTTCTGGATCCTCATCGGAGTTCTTGCTGGTTGACTCCCCAGCTGATGTGCTGTGTCCTCCCTCCCTCATCATATCAATAAGTTCCTACAAACAACAGAGTTATAAACTTGTTAATTAACAAATTAGTAGAATTTCCTCACCTATGTGCACATATGACATATATTTCATGGTACTCCTCAACTATAAAACAACAAGGGGACTTAAATTAAAATATTTTTACCTGACTATTAGGTACTTGAGAGAGGGGCTGTGCCATCGTCACTTCATTTGCAGGCAGCATGATGTTGTTTGAATATGGATAATAAGCTGCTCCAAAAGCTCCAGGAGGACTGAAGATTGTAGATGTTGCATTGGTAATTAGACTATGAAACTGATCACAAGTTAACTGGTGGACTGTCAATTGATCACATAATACATGCCTGATGTTGTTTGGATTATTGGGATAATAATAATATGCTGCTGCTCCAGAGGCTCCAGGTGGTCTAAAGATTGCAGATGTTGCGTTGGTTAGATTATATAAGTATATATATGAATCTTTGATCACAAGTTAACTGGACTATTAAGTAATAATCATGTGTGTATATATTGTACATATACCCGCTGATGATGTTTGTATTGGAATAAGATGATGCTCCAAAGGTTCCAGGAGGTCTGAAGATTTGCAAAAGCATTAATTGGCTAGAATATGGTAAATACATTTTTTTATCACAGTTAACTAGATTGTTAACTAATCATATAATTCATGCCTGATGTTGTTTGGATTGGGAGGATATATTGTTCCTCCAGGAGCTCCAAGAGGTCTGGAGATTGCAGAATGTTGCATCAATTGGTTAGACCATGATGAATATAATATAATATAATATTTGACCAAATCAACTGGACTGTTAATTGATCATATGATACATGCCTTATATTGTTTGGATTGGGAGGATATGTTGTTCCAGGAGCTCCAGGAGGCCTGGAGTTGCGTTAATTAGTTAGACCATATAATATAATACTCGATCAAATTAACTGGACCGTTAATCTCTTCTTTCTATAAAGCTAATGCCCACTATACTTCTAAAGCTCAACATGCAAGTATTTATTAGCACTACTAAGATCTACATGCAAGCATGCCACATCAACCAATTAAGCTCACAAAACTCAACATGCAAACACATAGTAATTATATCTACAATTTATTTTATTTTAAAACTAAACATACATATGCTAAATTATCATTCTCAAATCATTTTTATAATATTTCAATCCAAATCATTCATCATTTCTCTATTATCTAACATATATCCCGAAGCAAAGCGCGGGGCGTCATCTAGTTAATCATATGATACATGCCTGATGTTGTTTGGAGCGGGATATGGCCCAGAGGCTCCAGGAAACCTGAAGATTGCAGATGTTGGATTGGTTAGACTATATAAAATGAATCTTTGATGCGTATGACCGTTAATTAATCATATAATACACATGTATAATGTACCTCATGGGGGTAGACTGAGACTGCCCAAAGTTCATGGCACCTATCCCTTCATTGCCATAATGCATCTGCAATTTAACTAATAATTATTGATAGACTGCATGATTATGATATTATATATATCTTCTCATCTTGAAACATCATTTCTTGTTTCTTTTTTTTTCTTTCTTGCTGACAAGAATACTACTATTGAAGTACTTTGGACACATAAACATAGAGAGATTGAACAAAACCTCGATCTAAAATGAGAAAAAAAAATCAGTCTTAAACAACAACTACTACTACTAGTACTACTAAAAAGAAGAAGAAAAAAATTAAAAATTCTATACCGCGAGATGTGGTGAGTAGTGTGGCGGTGGCAGTGAAGGGGCAACGTTGGCATGCATAGACCATGGATAGACTGATCCCCTTATTGCAGCTATGTCCTGTTTGACAGATCCATTTCAAAAAGACTCATCCGGTTACATTAAAAAAAATAAATCTATAAAATTAAACATGATAACATATACAATAGATCATAGAAAATTAATTTAATCAAAGGTACACAAATCAAACAAAAAACGACGGATCCGCATCTGTTTGCTAATTATAATTTATTTAATCTTATTTAATATAATTACCACGCCATCGGTAGTTCCATCTGGGATCTGAGGTGGCCCCTGCTGGTTAAGAGCGTTTTGCCTTTTTTCCTGCTCGGCTAGTTCGTTCTTTTTTTTTTGCTCGGCTAGTTCACTTTGAATCCTTATTATCTCTAGCTTAGCAACCCCAAACCCTCTCTTCCGTTCCTTGGGCTTATCATCTTTCTTCTTCGTCTTGTCACCCTTCCTCTTCCAAGGATCAGATGAACCATCATCCCTGTTGCCTCCTGCACCTCCTGCATGCATCATCTCTGGATCCCCTTATCTAGCTAGGTATATAAGCAGTATATAAAAAAATTCAGAAAAAAAAATTGATGTTTAGAACATGAAAGCAAAGTAGTTTAAGGCTCAAAGAGAAAGATAAAGAGGAAGAGAGAAAGATAGATCTTAAGCACATACCCAATTATTGGTAAGATCTTTTTTTCTGACTGAGACTGAAGAAGAAGAAGAAGGCCTGGCGGCTGCTGGGTGGAAATTGTTTTTCTAATCAAAACATGGGTATTTATACTGTAGAGATGTCACCCTGAACCCTAGAGGAGAGGCAGCGGACAAATGAATCTTGAACCTTGATGGCATCCGACGGTTTTAGATTTGATTTCCTTGGAGATGAGCATCTTATCATCCATCCGTTTGTGATTGTGGAGTTTATTTACAGCTAGCTGCTAAATTTGGATTCACATTATTACACCAAAAGAGAGAGAGAAAAAGAAGTATATATGGCCATAGTTGGAACAAATGGAAAGCAGCTGGATTATGCTTGTGTGTGATAAAACGCTAGCGCAGAAACAATACAATAGCAGCTGGCGATTTCGAGCAAAGTAGGATACTGCCAAGATATAAAGTTGATAAGTGCGGGGTTTAAGTGAAGGAAGAGTGTTAAGAGACCAGTTCACACACTGCGAGCTATGGAAATTTGTCTGCATGCCAATTTTACAGAACACTGGCAATCGACCGTTCTCTCCTTTCCCCTGGACTTGCAAGCTGTCAGTTAATCAAAGCAGCAAAAATAGGTGTATCTGGGGATTGTTTTGGCCCACAAATTTGGTGTTCACGTTTTTTCTTCTGTTTTTGAACTTGATCAAGTCCTGGTGATTCTCGTGACTTCTACAAATTGATCATTAGACGAATTGCAGCAACCTAGCTAATGTAAGTTTATTCGAGCAAATCCTTGTTGTCTTATAATCAAATGCTTTTGTAGCATGCATGAAGAAGTAGAGTACTAGTGTAGAAGTTCACATATATATATAGTTGATAGGATTTTATATTGCAACCCGTATAAACATGATGATTATTAGCTAGCTAGTCTATATATATCATCATCAACTTGTTTAAAACCACCATTAATTTGAGATTTGGGAAGATCGCAGAGATACCTAGTTAGCTGATGGATCCGCATGTTTAATCCCACAGCATATCAGAGTTTATTCGTTTGTTGGTATGTGTTGAATTAGTTTCTAGCTTGAATATTGAGATAGAGATATGGTGCACTGCTGCGTATCACTGAGCAATAATACTATAATATCTTTTCCTCGTCAGCTAACCAACCAATCATGTACAGGAAAAGGCAGGCATTAAGGACTGCGTATCCTGGTGTTTATCTGCACCCTGCATATGCAGATTAATCAATTATACATGCATACTAGATCAGGATCGACATGTTGGACATGGTAGTTAGCTGCATAGATTAATGGGGTGTTAATATATGAGTATGTGTGCTTTAGTTTCCTGTTGGATGTTGGTTTGTTTTGGTGCAACGCAATGTATCAACAAGGACACAATAGAACAAAGAGAGAAACGGTCATAGGCGAGGATATGAATCAACAAATTAATAATGCTTTTTATTTTTTATTTTTTTTATAAAAAAACTGCTGCTAGTTTCAGATATATATATCATATAGCTCATTGTGTTTATTTGGATGATCACAAAGAGCTCGATCGGCATCGATCTATGATTATATCATAGCTCAACGATCATGGTGCATTGATAAATTGAGTACTATATTGATTACTGTGCAATCTAAAAAATACGTTACTAGTTTTAGATATCATCGTATAGCTCATAATCATTGATGTGTGGGATTGAGTAATTGATGACTTTAATTTGCAAATCTCAAAGAAATATAACTGATATGTACGGATTTTAAAAAAATCAAGTGTCTATCAACATAGAGATTGACTCTTTATTACAAATTACTATGCAATAAAAATAGGATAATGCTTATACATGTATAGTTATTGAGTTCTGATCTTTAAGAGATATCGAGGTTATATATACCAAAAATAATTCAGTGCCACACCCACACACACTCGGATTAAAGGATTGTAAAATAATTCAGTTACTATATATTTTCAATTTTATCCACTTCTAAGACGACAACTTTACTATGTCAATATAAATGCTCTACCTAAATTTTATCGGCGGAAATCTTCCGGCCGACCCGGTTAAAAAGATAAATTAAATTGGCGCATTGATCAAAATCGCACATATGTATACTGTATGTAACAACTTAATTATTAAGAGCTTTTTAAAATTTAATGGAAGCTATTGACTTGTCGTGAAGGTTTAGCTTTGGCCGTTGAATGGGTTAATAAGCCAGCAATGCTAGAAACATATTGCTTCTCTATAGTTAATGCACTAATTCTCATAAAGAGAACCGATCCAAGTGGTGCCATATTATCACTGATATGCAATGTATAAAGGAGTTGCTTTCAGAGGTGAGGATTCGTCATATTGGAAGAGGATGCAACAGGGTAGCTCATGAGTTAGCGCAATTGGCTAGCAGAACGAAGCGTTGTGATGTTTGATGAGAGCATGTTCCTACCTACATACAAGGCTTTGTTCTTGACAATTGTAATAACTTTGTTAACTATCAATGAAGATCTCTCTTCCTCGCAAAAAAAATAATGAAAGCTCGATTGGTGGTCTGATTTGGATATATGGTTCTACATAATTGTATCTATGGTATAATGGTGTATGGTTAATTCTGGGAGTGACAATGCCAGGTGTGTGTGTGTGTGTGTGTGTGTGTGTATATATATATATATATATATATATATATATATATATATGTGTGTGTGTGTGTGTGTGTGTGTGTGTTATATCATTACTAATGTTTCGATATATGCACACAATATGATAAAGAAAAATGTTCTTCATTCACAGTAGTTCTGATATATGGTGCACCTCTTGGGTACACTACCCCCGTCCCATAAAAAAGAATTTCTATCTATGAATTTGAACATATATACCCTATGTTCACATTCGTAACAAAAGAAAATGTTTTTTCGGGGCGGAGGAAGTATATACAAGAGAGATGTGCATGTGTTTCTGTCCATGCATATACATGAATGCATGCTATTATGTATGATTACATGTAATGCCTGCATGGTCAGGTAAGATATATGATATGCCACTGACGAATATATATTCAAACTTCCAAAGTCTGAATATATATTCAAACTTCCAAAGTCTTGGGAGCACATGCATGAGATATATCCTCATCATATTATATCATATATGCTTGATACAGTACGACCTATATGCATGATCAGTGCAGTAGACCTATATAGTGGCAATGCCTAACATGGTGTCAGCATGCACGAATGCATGGTGCATACTAAATGGCAAAATAGAAGCACAAGAGAGAAAGATCTTGACCTGTTAGGTGCATATGTGTTATGTTTTTTTAGATAAGCGGTATTTATAATTATTGCATCGGCATTATATATATCTAGGATCAAATGGCATAATGTCCTCTAAAAATTGTGTTGTCTCAGCAAATGAACTTTTTTTTTGAGGGAAAGCAAATTAACATAACGTACCTCCCCCTTGTCGTTTGATCTCTGCATCAGTAGTATATAGGCGACCGCAACATTGACTCTGTCGTTTCGAAGATTTTACCACGGATATATCGAATTTTTGCAGCATCTCCATCATATCATTATTATACAGTACATATATATATCCACCAAAAAAATTAGAAAAGGTAGAGAAACTCCCCACAGCATCATCATCATATATCCATGGATGACTTTCAGAAGAACTGAACTGTATATACACTCCAAATCAAGTTTTACAAGTTCTACACAAATCATAACTAACCAAATTCCGGCACTCGGTTTCGTAACTCAACGTCGACACACTGCAGTACAGTACTACCTGCTTTAAAGAAATTTCTTCGATGTGTGTGCTTCTTATCTTGTTCATTGTTCCCTTGATCATGTATGCATTACATCACAGTGATCATAATATACTGCAAGAATACTTTAGTTTTTGAGGCATGCATCAATAAAACACTAGGGAGCTAGCTTAACTGAGAGATTAATTAGCAGGTAGCCACATGATACAATATCCACTGAAGATGATCATAGCTTGAGCTCAAGGTCTACTTCTTCAGGATCATCTGAGTTCATAGAGTGATCTACCGGTTGGTTTAGGCCGTAGTGTCGTCTCCTTAAGTAAATGGATTCCTACAATTAATTGATGACATAGAAATGGATTATCTTGGCACAACCATATTGTATAAACTATTAGCACATCTCTTCAATATAGTTAAATTAGGTGTGTACCTCAGGTTCGAAGAGAGGCAATGTGTGGTCGCTGTTGGGATGAGAGTAATGAGCTGCAGCTCCATATATAGCTTCATGGTTAGGCGGCGACCTGAAAGATTAGGAACTAATTAACATACATTCAGGCATCGTTTGTTAATCACTGATCATATTGTTGTTCAGATATATAAACTTTATATAATTGATCATCATATTGGATAATTATTATTCATGCATATATACATATGTGTGTATAAAGACGAACACCTGGTGATGGGACTCGTTGATTGGAATTCGCCGTATCTGATATCTCCTGATCTGCTCCCTCCATAGGCCATCTATAAATGCAGATTTGCAATATAGAACCAAGCTAAGTTAGTTAGGTCGAACTGTGTCGGCCATGATAAGATCGCTTTAGCTAAGCCAAGGATATCACGTTCACGTGCATGGGGGAATAAAATCTCTTTAGCTGCAATAATACTCTTGTTCTTCTCTGTGCACAAGATTAATCGACAACCATATATATGCATCCTTTTGCCAAAAAAAATAATGTTTATTATCACGCGTTCTAGGCTTGATGCAAATATGCAATACACTACTGTAGCTAGCAAAGCACGCCAGCAGCTGGACCTGGAAGCAAATATAGTCAATAAGATGAATTTGTTGTCAAACTTTTGTAGATCTCTTATGGACTATTCATTTTTTTTATGTTGGGCTGAAATGATTAAAAAACAAAGAGTGCATATTTCGTTGAAATTAATCTTAGAGAGAGGTTGATTAATCTGTCTAGAAACCAAGAAAATATGTAGTAACAATTAGACAAGATTTATTGGCAGATCTCTGAAATTCTGTCAGTTAGCTAGTATGCATTTGGTGAACAGCTGAAAGAACTGCATATACCGCTAAATTGGGATGGATGGGATAGGAGTTGATGTTGGCAGGGAAGGAGGACGATGGAGACGATGACAGCGAGTTAGATGACCGTGCATCTTCCTGCTGCTCGATGGATGATCAATTCCAAAACCACATGAAATCAGAGAAGAAATTAAACTTGAGCAACCAGCAAAGAATCACAAAATTACTCAAGATGCAGAAATTGGTAGTCAGATTAATTACCAAGTTGAGGCTGCCAATTCCATGGATCGGAGGTGGCTGGCCAAGAGGAGGATTCTGCAGGTAGCCAGCTGCCATTTCACTCTGAATCCTGATCTTCTCGAGCTGCGCAACGCCGAGCCCTCGCTGTGGCTGCTTCGGCTTGTCGGAGCCGCTGTTTCCGGCTGATCTCTTGCCCTTCCTGCTGGACCCAAATGATCTTCCTCTTCCTGGCCATTCCATGTTCATTTGTCTCCAAAGTTGCTGGCTTTCACCTCATGGGGAAATTTCTAGTACACCAGATGAGAACTGATCAGAAGACCTAGAAGAAGACCATAGCTAGCAAAGTGGGAGCAAGAAGAAAGGGAGAAGAAGTTGGATGATGGAAAGGAGACTCTTTGATATTAAAGTGAAAGGGAGAGATCTCCTTACCTTACACACACATTAATTAATAATAGGGATGCACTGCAGGTTGCAGTATTGTTTATTTGATTTTTTTAATTTGATCTTATAGCGTGGCAATGGCTTCATTAATTGGTTTATATAATCAGCACCATGTGACCCAAATCCTATCACTAAAAGAAAAGGAGAGATGAGTTTAAATTAATTCCCATTGTGTTGATTTGTTCGGGGATGATCACCGAAGATCTTTGTCTTCAAAATGCCCCCCATTTAGAATTCGTGTGGTTGTGATTTAACATTCTGTATTTTATTCAGCACTGAGCACAAATAGAAAGGGTCCTGAATTATTGTTGTCAGTAAGGAGGATTTTAATTTCTTCTGAACATGAGTCCTTCCTCGTATTAAAAAAATAAACTTTTACGATGCTTAATTAGGAGATGCATTAAGAGGCAGATGTAATTAAGTAGTGCAACTGATGATCTCTTATGCAGGCTGTCCGTTTAACAATGACTGCACAGCCATATACTAGTAGTAACAACATATTTCCTTTCAACTAAAAAATACTAGTTACACATAAATATATACTACTAGTAACTGTACTCCCTGAAAAAAGGCTAACTTTTGTAACGAATCTTAGATATAGTCTATATCTAAATTTATGTACAAAAGTTGTTTTTTTTAAGAACGGAAGGAGTAATTCTGGAGAGCAATAGAGACGTCGTGAGACATATCCCAAAAGCAATACCTAAGCAGGTGTAGTACTGTCGACATGATGGATCAGTTTGTGTAACTGACTACGTAGCATATATATAACTAAAGAACTAAGCTATATATAGCTAGCGACATCTACACGAGATTTAATGGAGAATTTAGTAATGTTTTGGGAGATGCAGAGAGGGTGCAAAATCTTCTCGGCGATCTCGGGAATCAGAAGCTTCGCTGGTTGCTGCATATGCATGGTTCAGACTCATCAAGCTTGATCAGAATTCAGACATGGAGCGTGGGTGGGATCGCAGTTTAGGTGGAAAGCATCCTCCTCGATCGAATAAAAATGCAACCACACATATATTGATATACATATGCAACCTGCATTTTGATCGTACTCTTGTGAGATTTAATTATCTTATGTAAGCATATAGTAGTTAGAAGCCTGTCGTCGTTGTTGCTTCACGTGCGGCCTGGATCTTCTTGCTGCATGAGCTGATGATAATTAACCTTGGAAAATAGAAACTGAGCTAAGGCAGCAAATCAAATAATGGAACATTAATTAATTTATGAGGAATTGCAAACACTGATAAGTATACTTAACCCTGCATTTTCCGCCTGATATATAATATAACTGAACTATCCCTATATATATAGCTATTGAAGGTCTGATCAGTCTGGTCCACAGTAACTGAATTAGGGTTTTTGTTTCTTGGATGTGATTTTGTGACACCTTGTTGGTTAGTCCTCAAGATAGCTATATTTATATATATGATATTACAACATTAGCTTTACAACCTGTGCTGCAAGTGGATCAACTAATTGATGACCTAACTAATTTTTCAGTTAATTAAATAAGAGAATATTGAGATTTGCAGCATCCATTCCTCTTGAACTCCTTAAAGGAGACAGCACCTAAGCTAATTAAGCCCTTGATGTATGACAACAAGCTTATTGCAATTATATATTTATGCAACTTAATTAATCAATTAATAACTAGGAGGTAGTGATCAAACAGTGTTTAGAAAACAGCAGCACGCCGTGCATGCTCCTCCATATTTTAGTTGCATGAGTAGGCAGAGCTTTTCCCAGACTAGCTAGTTAATTGCGGCTGTTCTTTTCCTTTCTACTTAACACCAGTTGCTTAAGTATAATGAGTACTCTCTCCCTCCCAAAATATAAGTATTTTTAGACTCTGACACGATCCAAGATACTACTTTGACCAACAATATCTATAAAAATAAAATGTTTTAAATAAAAAGAGTTGCATATTATGATAGTTTGTTTAATAATAAATCTAATAACTCAATTTTACATGATTGATTTTTTTATTAATAGTCAAAGTTAGAAATGTTTGACTTGCCATTATACTAAAAATACTTATATTTTAGGACGGAGAGGAATATATATTTCCATTGGTAATTTAATTAACTAGCTCAATAGCCCAGCACCATTTCGGGGATTTCTTCAGAGAGGCTAACTTGAGAAACTAGATACCGGGCCTAAATGTCTAGAAAAGTTAGAACAGGATAAATTAATTAAACTATTCTTTCTGATGCTTCAGCAAAAAGCTAGCTAAACTGAGGGCCTTGTTGCTGCTACTTTGCTGCATATATATATTAAAACGAAAAAATGAAGGATATATAGTACCATGCAGTGCTGCTTTACCTTATCACTGCTACCTTGGTACACACATATATATATATTAGTCAGATTGTCTAGAACATCTGATATCTATTATATTTCCTGCTTTCATGCCAGCATAAAAAGAGAACATTTTCTACGTACACCCACTAGGAACAAAGTTCAGAGAGGCTTGGCTAGCTTTTTTTCGGTTTTGTTCATTGATATGATCAGCTGTGACTTCATCTAGCATCATGCTGGTGCTTAACCCTACATAACTCTAGTATTATTTGATGAGCTATAGCACATGTGGTCCTGGATTAACCATACAATTTTCTCTCATAATCACCATATTTATTGCTAATCAGTGGTTCGCTATCACACTAATCCCCTTGTATCTGGCATGATAATGCAATTAAAAAAGAGGTATGAAAGAGAAAGAAAGAAATAAAAGAATCAGTAGTTCTTCTAGCACTGCTTAACAGAATAAACAAAAAGAAGAAAATTCAGAACGGCAAGCAAGTAGCAGTAGCAAACTGTTAATCACGGTGACGGATGGATCCAGCCATTGACTGACGCTAACATCCCATGGCCTTTCTTGATTCATGATTGGATTGCGTTGCGTGCTACAGGCTTATAATAATTCATAGATTCAAAGCGTTCGTGTCATTGATCTCATCAAGAACTTATTTTAAATTCCACAGAAGAAACACACGTACGTTCCCGTGTTGAAAATGTACTCGTATTTTATCTGCGTATTTGATTAATGCAGTACCAAAGAGAACAATTCCGTCCGTGATTTGCCCAGTAATTCTAGGAAATTAAACTATAGTTCTTCCATTTTGACAGCACTGTCTAGTTTTGCTTCTGAATTCTGAATATTTCTGAATTTCACTTGATGTTGTAAGCAGTCCATGTGGCCCATTTGTATGCAACTACAGAGACAAGGCCCAACAAATTACCGGCCTGCTAAACTCAATCCAATCGAAAAATAAGAAATAGAAACAAAATATTTCTCTGAAAATTATTCCCGAAAAAATATTTCTCTGAAAATGGCGTGAAACTGTGCAGGCACATGTACTGTGGAAAATGGCGTCGAACTGTACTGTAGCAAGGAACAGTATCAGACTCCTTTTCGGGTGATGAACTGATGATGCGATGGACGACTCTCCATCTAGGTAGCTCGAATCTCCTTTTCTCCCTGCAGTTCATGCACATGTATCTGAATCTGAAAGCTGCCCCAAGATTTGACAAGAACAGGCCTCTTTTCTTCTCTGCCATAATACAAGAATCCCAGGATGGCAAAATTCACATTTCAGCACAAGTATTTTCACACGCAGTGAACTGAACATACTATGCTACTGTAGTGAACTGAAGTGGACGCTGCAGTAGGAATACAATCGCTTTGTTTGGTCAGTTTGGTGTTGCAAAAACTGAAAAAAAAAAAAGAGTGAAAGGAAAAGAGGAGTCCTGAACTTCTGAAAAGGAGTCGTCACACTACAGTGAAGTCACAGTCATTCAGTCAGTCAGTCAGAGAGTGTGTCAGTCAGGCTCTGACAGATGCTAAAGTCAACTATTCGACGGTGTGATAAAAGAAAAGAGTGACGAGGAGTGTCTGAATTCTAGTAAAGCCTTTTGCATTGAAAAGCAAAGCAGATGCCAAAGCGAGAGCGAGGAGGATGGCAAAAGCAGGGAATTGGCCGGTGAAGATGAACAGTCGCTACTGCAGTTGCTGCGTTTTGCTGCTATCACCAAACGGGCTCAGCAGCAGAAGCCAGAAGCTATTTCAAGCTCTCTCGGCGAAAGATGCAGCGAATGGTGTGTTTGTCTGGACAGAAATATGGGCGTTGGGAATGGCATTGCCAGCGTCGTCTACTGTTCATTTGCTATCACCTTGGATTCTTTTTCTTTTGCTTGCTCGTTTTCTGGAAACTACTCCAAAAATGCATTGCCTGTTCCTCTATGTTTGGGCACCAACTGATGAAATGGAACAGGAGTTTGATGGTGTGTAAGTTAACAAGGCTTGAATCTTCATGTTACATGTAGAGGGAGTTTGAATTATGCCTGGCGGATGAAATTTTGAAATTTTGATGGTTGAATAATTGAATGGAAATTGGGGGGTAATAGAGCAAGATGCGGCATGCAGCGTGGGGACAAATTTCAGGGAGCAGATCGTACACATTCATCACAAACCTACAGTGGTGACCACAAATCAGTCGCCAAAGGGGACAGCACCGTTTTAATCGCTCACCCCCAACACACTGGGCCCACCCATTCCCTGTCTCTATCTCTCTCACTGCGGGTGGGGCCCAGGATCGCGAGAGGCCGGGTGCCTGGGCCCACATTGTCAGGGCTCGCCGACGCCGTCCCACGCGAGGCCGAGGCGGCCGCCCTCCTGCAGCGCGCGCAGCAGCTGCGCGCCCTTGCGCCGCCCCCGCGCGCTGCACTCCCCCTGCATCGCCGCCACCACCGCCTTCACCACCTCCGGCGGCGGCGGCGACGGCGACGACGACGACGCGGCCTCGTCGCCGTTCCCGCCGTAGATGGCCGCCAGGACGCCGATGGCGCACTCGCGTCCGCGGCCGGCCATGCCCTCCACGGCGCGCGCCAGCACGGGCGCGGCCAGGGGCTCCCTCCGCACGGCCGCGGCGCCGCCGGCGGCGGTGCAGAGGAGCTCCAGCGCCGCCAGCGCGCGCTCCGCCGTGGCCCCCGCCGGCCCGGACGCCGCCACCGCCTCGACGGCCGCCGACGCCGCGCCGGCCTCGACGGCCGCCTCCCTGTTCCCTTCCTCCAGCAGCACGACCAGAAGCACCTTCGCCGCGAGCCTCGCCGTCGCCGGCTCCCGCACCGCCGCCACGACCCCGGCCACGACGGCGACCGGCACCGCCCTCGCCGCCGCCTCCATCTCCCTCTCCACCGTCCGCAGCGCCGCCACCACCTCCCCCGCCGCGAACTTCTCCTCCGCGCTCATCATCACCGCACCCCCACCCCCACCTCCTCCCGCCGACCCCGACGCTTGCGGCGGGTGATGCACCGGCAGCCTCCACTGCGTGAAGCTCTGCGACGCCGAAGACGAAGACGACGACGACGACGACGACGGCCCGACGCTCCTCTGCACCGCCGCACCCTGCTGCTGCTGCTGCGGATGCTGATGATGACTACTCATCTCCACCGCCGGCGCCGCCGCCTCCACGACCGGCGACGCCGCGGCCGCATCCCCGCCGCACGGCGTGCCCGATCCGCCCTTGGCCCCGCCCATCCCCGCCACGACATTGTTGTTGGGCGTCGCCGTCGGGCTGAGCGCCGGGTGCGTGCAGGTGCTGAAGATCCCGCACGAGAAGAGCGCCCGCGGCGACGGCTTGAGCCTCGCCGCGCCGCCGCCGCCGCCGCCGCCGGCAGCCGCCCCGCCAGGCTGCGCGCGGCTCATATCCTAATCCTCTAGGCTTCTAGGTACCTAGCTATAGGCTATAGCTAGCGAGAGAGCGAGTGAGCGAGCGAGCAGAGTGAGCAGCAGCAGTGGGGGGATGGGAGTGGCGGGATGTTGATATGGAGGGAGGTGGTGGGGCAAGCGGGAATTGAATGCGATGCGAGGGTGGTGTGTGTGCATGCATGTGTGGAGGAGGGGAGGAGATCCCCCGCGCAGCGCTGCGCCGCGATGCGATGGCGTTTAACGGCGCGGTGAAAAGTAAATATGCGGCGAGTGCTTCCAGTGCGGAGCAGGTGGTCTCTCCTACTGCCACTGTCTCGAAATCTAAATACTCCCTCCGTTTCAGAATATAATACCGTGTTTAGTTTCCCTCCTATTCCCAACTTTTCATCACATCATATCACATTAAAAACATTTCTATACACATAAACTTTTAACTCTTTTTCAAACTCTCAACTTTTTTCAGGAATTAAGCATACCCTAAGTCATTCTATCATTTCCCATATTCATACTGATGTTAACGAATCTAAATAGATATATATGTTTAGATTCATTAACATTAATATTAATATTGGAAATGTTAGAATGACTTACATTGTGAGATAGAGAGAGTAACATTTAGGATGAGATGAGACATATTCTGTCTATATGATAATAGCATGATATTTCATTGTTCAGATTTATAGTATTATGATATTTCATATTTAATCCTATATTTTTATATTTTGGGAGGGATGTAGTATACATACTACCTTCGTCCCAACTAGAAAATGTCATGTCCCGTATTAGAATAACTTATTTTGAGATGGTGGAAGTATAAACCACAAGTTGGTTATTTATGTGACATGCAATACAAAGACCAACATTATAAGAGGATAAAAATAAGGACAGATAAAGTTATCAACAATATTACAAACGCCTGCAGGGCACACAAGGGAAAGCCTTAGGGATGGCAACGGGGTGGGGTTAGGCCCTAGCGGGAAAATTGCCACCCTGAGAAAGCCTTTATTTCGTTTCAGGAAGCAGCCGATGAGTAACCAGCTGATAAGAAATAAAGATGCACTTCTTTTTCATCTTTTTACCGTTAGTTAGTTTAGCTATTGATTTTTAGGATCTGAATATAAATCAGTTATAAGTATTAGAACACCTCTAAAGTCTAAACAAACGGGACGAGAGCGAGCCATGAGCTGGGGGTTCCATATTCGAAGCGCTGCGAGTGCGGAGCTGCGAGCGATAGCGAACCGTGCGCGAGGTACGGATCACTGCGCAGCAATAGTCGATGAGGACTGCGTCGGATCTGGGGATGTGCAATCATGCATGCTGCCGTCCGTCGCTGCTGCTATGCTATGCTGCCGGCGAGAGCGACTGCACGCATCTGCATTATTGGACCGCCTGTCGTCGCCGATCCAACCTATTCCTACCTCTACTCGCTCTGTCCCATAATTTAGACAGGAGGATATCTAGATTCATTATACTATAAAATGTCAAATCTTGTACAAGGTTACTATATTATGGGATAGAGAGAGTACCATTTTAATTTGTGCACGCAAAGAACACTTCTTCCGTCCAAACAAAACTTAATCTAAAACATATAGTAAAACAGTGAATCTGAAGAAGCTCTTATTTAAATTCATTGTTCGAAAATAGGTCACATCCTATTTTAAATTTGTGAATAAAACTTTTATACATGTGTTCTTAGCGATCTAAAAGCAAAGGCTGAAAAATAAACTTCGATGAAAAAACCCCAAAATCAGCTTCAAATTTAAAGTTGAAAATTTAAATTTTGGCTGATAAGCATATGAATATGCCAAACGATGAGGCCCTAAGTTTCTTTTTTTTTTTTTGAGGATGGAGAAAATAGAGCAAGCTTAGCTAGGATCGTGTCTCATCATACTACTAGAGTAGAAGTATCCAAGAAGAGCTAGCTAGCCACACGCATATAACGTGTAATTCAATCGCTGCACAGATCATGAATATGCGTGGACAACGAACAGATCGAACTAACGAAAGTACGTGTGCGTTGGATATATATATATATATACTCCGTACATGCAGGACCATGTAATGTAGTAGTATCATATACAGCTCGTGACCTCGTGTTGGCACGGCAGTACGCGCCCCCTGACGGGTGTTCATTTAAGGTGATGGGCATGTTCGTAGAGTGACATCCATAAAACTCCAGTTTTGTTCTTCTTCCACGCCAACGAATTGAACGAACACTGGTGGAGAAACGTTTTTTACTCCTGGTTTGTAACCCTCCTGTAGTCCCGGTTTTCTAACCGCGACTACGAATCCGGGACTAAAGATCGCTATCTTTAGTCCCGGTTCAAATACCCGGGACTAAAAATCGATCTTTAGTCGCGGTTGGTAACACCAACCGGGACTAAAGATGGAGCTATTTTTAACCCCGGTGCCAGATCCGGTTAGTATTTTCTTTTTTCTTTTATTGTTTTTTACTTTGAATATTGATTTCACCATATCCCCAAATCATCCCCAAAATCACAGAACAAAAGATCATCTCTAAAATCCCCAAATCATCCCTAAAATCACAGTACAAAAGATCATCTCCAAATCCCAAATCGATCATCTACAAATCCACCATATCCAAATACATCACAGATAATCAAAACAAATACATCACAAATTGTAAAAAGATCATCTCTACAAATCCACAAATGCATCCGCCGCCGCTGCCGCTTCTGCCGCACGCGCCGCCTGCGCCGCCGCCGCCCTCCGCCGGCCCGCCGCCCAGCCGCCGCCGCGGCTGCATCCGCCGCCGCTGCCGCTTCTGCCGCACGCGCGCGGCCGCGCCGCGCCACCGCGCACCTCCACGCGCGCGGCCGCCTCCCCGCGCGCGGCAGCGCCGCCGCCGCCGGCCTCCTGCCCGCTGCCGCCTCCCCCTTCGCGGCCCGCCGCCCGCCGCCGGCCGGCTGATGGAAGACGGAGTAGAGGAGAGGAGGAGGAAGGAGAGGGAAGGAGAAGAAGAAAGGGAGGAGGGGAGGAAGAGAGGAGAAGGGAGAGGAATGGGAGAGGAGAAGGGATGGAGGAGGGATGGATAAGGATGGAAAGGGGGAGAGACCGAGGCGGCCAGGCAGGGCATTTCTTTTTTGTCCCGGTTGGTATAAACAACCGGGACTAAAGATCCATTTTTAGTCCCGGTTGTTTATACCACCCGGGACAAAAAAGAATTAGGGTCTAACTCGGTCCAATAACTTTTTGAACCGGGACTAAAAATGATCTTTAGTCCCGGTTGGTAACACCAACCGGGGCTAAAGATCAAAATTTTTTTAACCGGAACTAAAAATAATCTTTAGTCCCGGTTCCTATTCGAACCGGGACTATTGTGGATTTTAGGTGATCGAGCAAAATTGGTTTTTTCACCAGTGGAACTTGCCCGCGAGATCGGCTCGGTTAATTATTCGGGAGTAGTAGCCGGCTAGTCGCAATGCAGGAGGAGCCCAGGGACCATGTGACCGGAGGGTGCTCGCCCACTGGGGCTGTCGACTCGAGTGTGAGTAGGATGGATGCGGGCCCGTAGTTGACACGCTCTAATTTAACTAAGTACTCAATTCAAAATAAAATATATACATATTATAAATTGTTTGATTTTACAAAACAAATATATTATCAATGTTAAATTTAATGAGACTAATTTGATGTTGTAGAGGTTGTTAATTTTATCTATATATTTGATCAAACCTAAAGAAAAAAATCAAATGGCTTATAATATGAAACAGAGGGAGTGGCTTATTTTATTGAAATAGAGTGAGTCAACCGTCATTCATGAATTGGTCCACACCTCGATGCATAAAGGCTACAATTTATGTATGGGTAGCCTTATGCCTTGTGCATTCTGCGCCGTGCACACGACACGTACATGCAGTCGGTGAGTCGGCTGGTTTGTTTTAGTTCAACTAAACAATCAATTTTAGAAAGTTTAAAACAAAATTTAGTTCATTCAGCTGGTGAATTAGAGTGAATCAATCGTTACTCGTGGAATTGTTCACACCTCGATGCATGGAAGATAGAGGCTGCGGTTTATGAATGGACGTGCCCGTCGATCCATGGCATATATACGGTCCCTCCCGGCTGAGACGAGTCCCAGACCTGTCGCTGATGATGCACCGGGCGTCGCAGTGCACGTACGACGAGCTCTCTCATGCCAGCCTTACACATGCCTTGTGCGTGCCGTGCATATATATATACGACACACACGCGTACCTGCCTGCAGCTGGTGGATCCAATGCGTACGTACGTACGAGAGGCCAGGATCGAGCTACGCAGCTTGTGAACGATGTGTGTGCTACGTTTAGTTGTTTCGATCACACAGATATTTTACTACTATGTTATTAACTTATTATTACATAAATCCTCCCCGTCGGGTGTCCGATGGGGAGAAAAAAAACAGACACCCCACGCCGCCCACGACTCACGCACGCGCCCCCACCACGTGCACCCGTTGCAACAACCATCCGGATATAACGAAAACGTTCTATTAAGGGGATCCGTTTCTTTTTTTTTCCACAAGCAATGTTTCAACTAGTGTATTCGTAATTTTTCACTATGTATGGATGAAATGTTGCAGTGATTTTTTTATAATGTTTTAATAATTTCACTTTAATGGACACGTGATTTGTTGATGTACACGGGGTTTAAGTGTTGCAATGGCTTTAAATTGTTTGTTGCATACGTTGAACCAAATTGTTTCATCCAGTGACCTGACCGTGTTTCACTTTTTTTAAGAACTGAAACACTCTTTTTTATATTTGTTGAAACATTATTTTTATATAGAGTGAAACAACACCCGAGTTTTTGGAAACCATTCTTTCATACGTTGTAGTAAGATGTTTTATGAGGTGATTTGATTTTGTTTCAGCTTTTTAAAAGATTAAAATATTTTCGATTCACTTGGTGAAATAACGTCCGATTTTTGAAAAGAAAAAATAAAAATAAGGCGCCTGATTTGTAGGCGTGTCCTTATTATTATCCACCGAGACCGACCGAGGGGCTTGTTGTCAAAGTCACAGTTAGATCATATCGATCGTTTGATTCATTCGATCGCCTTTCGAGTTTTGATTTCCTTTGGTTCTCGATCGGACCGGACATGGTGTAGTACGTCTGAAGCTTAGGGCCCATCTGCTGGGCCAGCCGCCGTATGTGTTGTCAAGCTCGGAGGAGTACTGGTCCAAAGCGTCCGTACGTGCATCCATGGCCGCGCCCGCCGCTGCGATGGTCCCCGGCGCTCTCGGCCGGCCGGTCTGGCCACCCGGTCGCCGGCGGCCTCGAGATCAGCGCTCCTCCTCTGGGTCCAGTGTGCTAGCTCGTACCGTTCATCGATGATCTCAGTGGCGGAGCCACCGCCCGGCGACCCGTAAATAGTGAGCCAGACTCGTCGCAGCGAACACGCTGTAATATTTAATATAACATAAAATTGAATATATAATTTTCATAGCAAATACTTATTATAATTAGATTTGTCTTAGTTTTAAAATTTTTCTAGCTCCACCACTGGATGATCCCTCGTTGTTGTGGGGTCATTGGACGCAGTAAGTTGACACGACGGACACGTGTAGTGTAAGCCCATGACCTGTTGTAAAATTGGTATGGTCTGGGCCCTTATGCTTGGGTAGCATGCTGGATGTATGGGGTTATATGTAAAACCTCTGCTTTCATGTTCTTTATTCTGGTTTGAACAAGAGTGTCAGGTGTGGAGGATGAACAGCAAGCTTGCTATAGTTGCTACCCATGCTTCAACTTGGCAGCAACTGTTTGGACACAAGTTTGCAGAGATCACTGAACTCGGATACAGGTAAGCGTATGTAGACAACGCACTAGTCATTTCAGAATCTGAAGAACACCAAGGTATGGAAGCATACCATAGGCACCTGGCCGTCAGAGGATTGCCATCATATGCCA
Organism: Oryza meridionalis; assembly: GCA_000338895.3. Taxonomy (NCBI): domain Eukaryota; kingdom Viridiplantae; phylum Streptophyta; class Magnoliopsida; order Poales; family Poaceae; genus Oryza; species Oryza meridionalis. Next base: position 28,088,956 of record CM002528.2, read on the forward strand.
TGAAAAACATGTAGTGGTATTCCGCTGGGAGCTGCCAAGCACAATAGGTTCAAAATTCAGCCAAAAGAATAAGAACTTTTTGAGACGAGCCATAATTTACATACTTAGTATATTACAGACATAGGCAGAGATGCCAGCCAAAAGGATAGCGATAGTCATCAGAGATTCAGAGCTATGAGTTTCAGGCAAAGATGCATAGGGAAGATCCACCCAACTACACTGCAGAAATGCTATCTTTCCTGGGTAGGGATAGTCATCAGAGTTGTGAGTTTCAGGCTGAAAAACAAGATTGGCTGCCACACAATCGGCGCAAGATCAAAACCATGCGTTGACAAGATTGGTAATTTGTAGTGGATACAATATCAAGTGCAACTCCAGATAATATATATATGAGTGAATTGATGAAAGTATCACACAGGAAGCATTAAGCAGCCTGACTTGATCTTTCAAAGTCAAAATCGACCATCTACAGATTGACACAAGACAACCTCGTAGGCAAAATGGCTGTTTTACAATACGCCACAGATTTCACTACACGCGTAAATAAACTAATAGCGGAGATAATTCAGGTAAAACACGGCACCCTTCAGCACCAACTTGCTACAGCAAACTTGGTCCACACATTTGCTGTCCAGATGATGAAAGCTCGCGCAACTATTTGTTCTGACCTGTCTGTTCCAGTGATCTCGGAGCTGCAGGGACACAGAAGACACTTCAGACAAGGCCAAATCAATACATATTAGTTAAGGAATCGATGCGTTAAGTTATCAAGAAGTTACGGTCAAAACCCCACAAGAAAAATGCTGCTAGCTAATGAGAGAGCATCCACCAGTGTTCCCAAATATCAGATACCAATGGAAAATGATGTTTAGATACGCCTCTAAATATAAAGGCAGATCTGTGATACCTAGTTGCAGAGCTCCAGGTCATCCTGATTAAGTCAAAATAGTTTTTGGCTTTTAGCATGTTAGCAATGTGGACTGATCCACCTTCAGCCAAATCACTAGTGATTTGTTGCAATAGATGATGCATAAGGCGTGCAGTTATATTTGTATTCTGTATTTTAGGAATATACCTCCAAAGGCCAAAGAACATGTTGTATTTGTTCACTTGCTTTATTCCAAAATCAAGGACACAGTCAGATTTGTGTCTTTAATTGTAGGACTGGTAAATTTCATGCGATATCCACACCTTTTTCATGTCTTATGTCTTACCGAGTTACCATTACTCAAGTTATCTGAGGCTATGCCAATAAACATCAATGAAAAATTTAAACATGTGACATAATTTATTTGTAATGGTACAGGTACAACTAACCAGCAAGGTCTAAGTTATCACCAATATTAGCATAATGCGCATCTCAATGGAAAAGCATGTGAATGCTTGAATTATTAATTTGTCTCATGAAACCTTGAAATCAAAGTATGGCCGAGTGCTACAGATATTGCACATACCCATTCCAGCAGCATCTGAACCTCTCATGATCCGCAGTTTCCGACAACTAGTAGTAAACAAGCTGAAAATGATGTACAAGATATTAGATAGTAACCAAGAATGATTGTAAATAACTGCTGAAACATCGGGGAAAAAAACATGGTAGCTCAGTCAAACAATTCATAGGTCATATTGTAACTTGTGAACAATGTTTGTCTGTTGATATATGAAACAGTGTAGTACTGAGCAGTGGGAGTGACCATTTTTATACAAGATAAATTTTTATTGGTAGACTGTACAAACTCTTGAAATGTGCCAACTAAAAGTATGAAAAAACATTGCCCATAGAACTCGAACTTTCTCAAAGAAAACAATCAAAATTCAGAAAGGATTTATAATTCTAATTCATACTGAAGAGTGAAACTGGAGTACTCAGAGAACTCTAGACTTGAATAAACATTTTACATGAGTCCATCTAACTTTTCAGCAAGTTACAGGGCATTGGTTTGCATAATTTTAGTTGACTCCAAATATCATCATAAGTGTTAGTAATGTGTTATCGAGTTCAAACCACTAGAAGAAGTAACATTATTGGTAAATCAAGCTCCCATCATACACTATCAAGATCTCCTAACTACAGTTACTGCATCAACAGCAGAAGAATACTGTTATCTGAATGTCTGAACGTATTCTATGCAAGACAAGAATGCCGCAAGAGAAAATCATAAAAACCATCACAATTTAAATAAGATAAGATGCATGATCACAAAGTTAGAACTCACTCCCAAGGAAGATCACCAACAAGCATCCAGTCAGCATCCTTGTCTTCATAGGTAAGAACATACTCTTGGTCCTTAAGGGCATCAGCCCTAGAACCATCAGTCAGCCTGTCTCTTTTTGATGTTTTATGTGAACTGCTCCTACCTGTATTGCAAAACAAGTCAACCATTAATATGTTTCCTGGATATATACATGTAAAATACAGACAATAGAAAGCACTTTTGTAGTTGAATACACACGAGCGTCCCAAAATCAAGGTAGACATGGGCTTAGTAAAAATGGAAATGCTATTTCAACTTACACAAACATACAGTGCAAACACAATAACTGTGTCAAAATATCGGTAAAGTAAGCAAATCAAATTCGGTTCTTGGCTACTTGACTCAGATGAAGAATTATGCTTAGTCAAAATAATCTGGCAACTGTAGTCCAGCTAGACCAAATCCACTAGTAGCCATGCATCAGCTTCCCCTTCTATAATTACATTATTTTATAACTCTGAAGATCTTCAAAAAGCGAGGAAAAAAGACATGGAATATATCAGTCTTTTTATTAGATAATGGAATATTTCATTACACAGAATATCTGTCTTAACTACATATTTAATGCACACAAAATATCGTTCTATTTCATCAAACTAATGCACACAAATTGATTTTTTTTTTGGATAATGGAAGTATAACTTACTTCCAGTCTATGTACCAAATAAGGATGCACGCAATGACACAAGTACACAACCAAACTAATTGGCATCTAAAGCTACATGCAAAAGAAAGCAAATTGAACAAATCTACAAAGAAACAAACAGAAAACAGAAATACTCACCAGTGATAAAGCAGCTGAACATCTTCTCAAGAGCAAGTGAAAGATCTTCATAGCTTGAATAGGTCTTGAGGTCAACCTTCCTAAGGTATGGGGCTCCATCCATGCTGACCTTAACATAGCAGCATCCTACCTCACTTTTGCCTTGGTCTTCCCCCTTGGTCTTTGTGGCACTGGCGGCCAATGTATTCTTCCGGTAACTTCGCACAGGCGGCCATCCAACAACTTGTGCCCTAGCGCATAAACACTTACTATCAGACCAAACGTTTCAGAACAAAACATATATCTAGTGACATATGATCTTCAACTAACCACCAACTTCATGAAAAAATTGAACTCAGGTCCCTTGAAACCTTCAAGAGCTGGTTACAAGTAGTTTATTACATATCTCTATCCTAAGCAGTTTAGTTATATCACCTGCGCAACAATACCAGTACAGGTGGAAAATCAAGAGAGGTAGCACCATTTGGTCACAACACCTGGTTATGTGGCATTTTTTCAACAAAGCTCGAGCTTTTTCCAGTCAGGTGGCGGTTTTACCAGGAATCTTGTTCTTCCGCGTTCAGTTTAGCAAGTACTCGCTCCAATGATAAACATAAAGCGCACGTGTGTCTCAAGATTCAAACTTTATAACTGTTGACTAACAATTAGCACAGCAAAATATACTATTACTATGTATTTGATCATTTCTACATTCCAGAGAAAGAAATCATGACAACTAGGATCAATTTTATTGGTCACTACTGCTCAAATTTTAATCTAGAACTAATGAAGCGCCATCAAACCAGCAAATGAAATATTCCTATATTTAACAAGCTATAAATTAGTCCAGAGAGCTCTAAATCAAACCAACTCAAAACCAAACAGGAGCACGCATGCTTACTTGGCAGCTCGCGGAGCTCCAGCAGCAGCTTCCCCCAACCCCTTCTCCTCCTCTTCCCTCACACCCCTCTCATCATCATCGGCGGTGGCAGCAGCACGACGGCCCTCGGATCGGTCGAGGGAGTCGACGAACCCGCGCTTGGCGCCGCCCCTGGGAGGAGGAGCAGGGCCGAGCGTGAGCGCGGCGTCGACGACGGCCTCCGCCTCGACGGACCCCGGGAGGCCGAGGCGGAGCGCGAGGTGCGCCCCGACCACCTCGGCGGCGGGGGTCGACGCGCAGCAGGAAGAGGAGGACGAGGCCGGGGTGGCCGGGGTCGCCCCGAGCCCGATGTAGTCTCGCGCTTCGAGCGGCGGCGGCGGCATCGGAATTGAGAGATGCACAAGCAGAGAGGAGAGGCGAAAGCGAATGTCTTTTTGTTCTTCTCTTGGAGAAGGAGAGGAGAGCTTAAAGGGAGAAGTGGCCGACACGGGGAGGAATTGGCTTTCTATTTTGTCGCCCTTTTTTGGGGCGGGGTGGTTTCCCGGGTGCGCATAGTGTTTGCGCCATTTTTTTTCCTTTCCCAGAGTAGACTTTTAATATAAACGTGTGTGACAGAGCATCTCCGCTGATGACCGTTTTGAGACCATGAAAATTTGACAGTTTGACCCTTTTAGAAATACATATTTCATAACTAAACCTTCACAAAAACTTTTGTTTAAAAAAAAAACCTTTCCGTCATTGGTTTTTTGTTAATATCAAGAACTAGCAACATCTCAGCGGCATGGGAGGTCATAAGGTTCATTTTAGTGATAGTGGTGTCATGGTGTAGTGATAGGTTGTATCGCTTGCTATGCTGAAACCCAAGCTCATGTCTTATACCGCAGAAAGATAAAATATCATGCATAAAGCGATGAACCTAGGACTTTATGAAATGCAGCCAAATACCACTGGACTACTTGTTGTATAGTGTGCGATTTAGCGTTATCCAAGCCAGGCAGCAAAATCCCATCACAAGTAATATAAGATAGATGACACTTTTTAGACGATGAACCTTAGCGTCAAGAAAGGGAATAATGTTGAGATTGTTTTCATTTTCTTTTAAGTTTTTGTTTTGGATCTATTTGTTAAATATGTTATTCAAAAGGATCAGCCAATCAAAATGTCATGTTTGAGACCCAGGGTCGTTTGCCAAGTCAACAAAAGACGAGTTTAGAACAGTGACATGGTTCTGCGCTTTGGAAGACAGGCGATGCTTACATGTTAAGGATAGGTCGATAGTGAGTATGACATGAACAGAGGTGCTTTATGAAAAATGTGAGATCAATACTCTAGAGGGAAATTGCAGCAGCCTCGGCCGTGACAAGGAAAGCTCACACAGGCCGGTGGTTGATACACGGAGTACAGTAAAGCGGCTTGCTTTGGTTGCCGCGACAGGATCTTGGAGAGGATTCCCTTTTCAGTTTTCTGATCGAGAATTTTTCAGGCAGCCGCTGCACACGCCACTCGATCTTCCCATATCGTCTTGAGTTCTTGACAGCTGCACCCATCGATCAAAACACACCTGACCGGCTGGCCCCCTCCAAAGTTTAAAGTTAAAACAAGAAATCTATACACATCGAAGTCCAAGCTTCTCCTTTCCTGTATAAGCACAGTTGGACATCACCGATTGAGCTGTGGTTAAACAAGAAAATGTTAAGATTAAGGTGAAATGAGGACACGGAAAATAAAAGATTCATTAGTGTATAATTAATTAAATTTTAATTATTATAATCTTAATAAATGGATTTATGCGCTATTTTAAGACAACTTCCATACATAAAATTTTTACATGAAACACACTATTTAGTAGTTTGGAAAATATGTTAATAGAAGTTAAAAATCTACAAACAGTACTACTCCCTCCGATAAAAAAACTCAATCTAGATAAGAATATAACACACCATTACAATAAACCTGGATATGAGATTATCCAGCTTCGTTATACTATGGTCGTGTTTAGATCTAAAGTTTTTCTTCAAACTTCCAACTTTTTCATCACATCAAAACTTTTCTACACACACAAACTTTCAATTTTTTTTCATCACATCAAAACTTTCCTACACACAAACTTTTAATTTTTCTATCACATCGTTCTAATTCCAACAAAATTTCTAATTTTATGTTTTTCTTTTATGGAAGGAGGGCACGGTGGGGTGAGAAGTGGAGCGGAAGGTGGGGGCGGCCACTGCGTTGGGGCGCAGGGACAGCGAAGGGTGCCGGACACTGGCGCGCGAGTCCACCCGACAGCGCCCGCAGAGACATCGCCACTCCACTCCCATTTCCGTGTATCCCCCACCCCCCATATGCCACCCCTCCATGCCGCTGCGCTGCCGCCTCTTCCACCCCGCGCACCGCACGCTGCCCACGAGCGGCTCGCGCGCGGGATGGTGCGTGCGGACGGCAGCAAGCATTGACCCCCCCCACACGACGCGCTCGCGGCGGCCATGCCGTTGCGTATCGCGTCGTCTCGTCGTGCCGTGCGTGCGTCTCGGTTTGCTTCCGCGTTGGCGTTGGAGGAGGATGTGCCGGTGTTGGGGGTGGTGGGTAATCGAGAGACCCCCGGGATGGGCGGAATCCCGTGGCGATTTTTCGCCGATCCAGCAGCGCGCGACGACCGCGTCGGGCTCGGTGTGGTTGGTTGGTGCCCCGACCGAACGGCCAACGCTAATTATGCTGCTCCTTTGCTGCCATGCCCGCGTTGTTTGCGTCTACACGGCTCAGTCGTAGCACGAGTGCTAGTACGTACTACTACTACTACTCCATGTCGAACCATTTCTTTATGGGGAGGAGGGAATCATGGATCGTAATTTCATCAGCCTGTACCGCCACCGTACCAGCAGAGGCAGAGGCCATGTAGTACACGTTGTAATTTGCAAATTGCAAAGGGTTAAGAGGTGGAGGTGAAGGTGGTGGTGGTGGTGGATCAGATATTCATTCGGATGATCGGATGAGAATTGATGGCGCTGCCGCCGGTGGCCTCTTGGCCGCGCGACAATGCCTGCGCAGGGCATGCATGCGCTAGCTCATGGATGCATGCAGCAACAGCAAGCCAGCCAGCCAGCAAGGAGGAGTATTTACTAGCCTGAGCCCTCTCTGGTCCGGGCCCTTCCATGCGTGCATCATCATGCACGATGCTTGCCATCATGCCTGCCACCGCGAGCCCATTTATTCCTCTTCGCTGCAACTACTGCACCTCCCCATTTCGACTTCTCCTGCTAGAGTTGCGAGTGATAGTGCTTGCTCCTAAGCTCCTTCTCACATTCACTCGTCACTGCAGCTGCGAGGATGATTGTCCACTGCAACAGCAAACCTCTATTACGAGTCTATCCATGTGTACGTTTAGAGAGCTTCTGACAGCGGTAGCTTCTCTTAAAATCTTCAACTGCTAGAAGCTCTCTCAAACAGTTTAGATTTTCATCCAGATTTTAAAAGGCCGTAATTATACAATTCAAAAAATGAGTTAGAAACCAAAGTTGTGTTTATCAGTTTCTCTAGATTCTCACCAGCTGCTTATCAGAATCTTAAAATTCTCCAAACATGATCATATGTCTATATATAGGCTGTGTATAGTGCATTCCCCTCCATCCAAGAAAGAGAGATATATCCTTTTTATAGTACAACAAATCTGGACAGCCCGTTTTGTTGTACTAGGTTCGCTATCTTGTAATATTAGGAGTACCATATTTTTTTTTTAGGTTGAGTTTTTTTTTATCGGAGTACTACCATGACAAACCAACTGGATTTGATGTAAGCATAACAAGGAAACAAAAACGTTTTGACCCTACTTAGGCCCACACCTCAGCCTCCGTGCCATGCATGCTCTGTCGAAAGCAACCAATACGAAGTGAGGCTTTCACTGCGTTTCACTAATTAATCGCATTGATTTGTCCCTAGTAGTGGGGGGAGGTTTTCATTTCAGGTGGAACGAAATGCATCAAATCGATCGAGTGGATCGGGTCCAGTCCAGCTGAGCTGCATTCCCCAAATCCTCCTGCCCCATCTGCCGGCAGGCAGCTGAGACGAGGGAGAGGAGAGCCCGTGCAGCGGCAGCCATGATGACCGCCTCTCCTCTCCATTTTCCCTTTTCCAACGCCCACTGCATCTGCATCTGCTTGACCAGCCACGGTGCCTGCCGAATGGCACGCCCCAGATTGTTCATTTGGGCCACGACAAGCACGCGGGGCCTGCTTTGGCCGTGCTGTTTACGGTCACACTCCTCATGACCACCCACGGGCCACGGATCGATATTACCATCGTCTTATCTCATTGTGACTTTGCCACTTCAGGCTATGTTTAGTTTCACGAAAAAAAAAATTACCAGGTCACATCAGATATACAGACACACATTTAAAGTATTAAACGTAGATTAATAACAAAACAAATTACATAATCCGCATATAAACTGCGAGATGAATTTATTAAGTCTAATTAATTCGTCATTAGCAAATGTTTACTGTAGTACCATATTATCAGATCATGGCGCAATTAGGCTTAAAAGATTCGTCTCATAATTTTACGCGCAAACTGTATAATTATTTTTTTAATATTTAATACTCTGTACATGTGTTCAAACGTTCGATGTGACGGGGCAAAAAATTTGGCGGTGGATCTAAACACCCTCCTCAGACGTTGTTTCGGGAGCTTCTTGAAGTAGCAACTCTTCCCAAAATCTTCAGCTCTCTTCAAACAATCAGATTATCACTCTGATTCTGAAAATCTGTATCGATAGAATCCAGCTTTTTTTAGATGTGAAACTGAAAGACCTAGTTTTTTTTTTAGATTGTCACAAGTTAACCAGAACTTTAAGGCTTGTTTGGGAAGCTTCTAGCAGCTGCAGTTTATTTCGTAATCAAAAGCTCTCTCGAGAGTATATCTTTTTAGAGTAAAGTCCATCACCGGTCCTTAAACTTGTACCGTTGTGTTATCCCGGTCCCTAAACTCGCAAATCGATCGTTCAGGTCCTCAAACTTCTTCGACTGCGTTATTCCGGTCCCTAAATGTAGCGCCCGTTCCGTCGTGGTGTCTAGCGGGAAAATTTAATTTCTAAAAACCCTAATTGCGAAAATTGTTTCCTTGCTTGTAGTCAGTCTCCGTGCCAATTTCAGATCTCAAATCCCGAATCCATTTCCTTCCCAAATCAAATCCCTCCGCGAAAGTCTATTTTGCCTCCCTCAGGTTCGATGGGCTGAATTCCTCTCGGCCCATCTCTCTCTCTCCCTCTCTCCCCGCTCCGCCCGTGCGCCGCGCGCGCGTGCGCGTGAGCCGCGCCGAGCCGAGCGCCCTCCGCCCTCGCTGCCGCTTCTCGCCGCGCCGCCCGTTGCTTCCCGCGCGCGCACGCCGTGGTGGCCGACCGGCCAGTCGCCACCGCCGTCAGCTCCTACCGCGCCTGCCCCGCGTCTGCCGCCTGTGTCGCCGCTCCGCTCCAAACCGGTCCGCCGTCATCGCCGTCGTCATCAACCCAGCCCTACCGCCGCCGCGCACTAGCTTCCAAGGGACGGAGGCAGAGCTCCCCCCTCCTGCCGCGTCGCCCTCTCTCCCTCCTTCTTTTCCCAAAGAAGCAAGGGGCAAGCCCCCTTTCATTCTTCCTTTTTCCTTTTTCTCTTCCATCGCCGGCGTCATCCTCCCTGTCGCCGTTTTGGCCGCGAGCGCCGAGCGCCAGCTCTCTCCTTGACCGTCCTAGGTCGGTTTCCAAACCGACATCGCCCTCCTATTTAACCAAGGCGCCTCCCTTCCTTTCCCTCTCCCTTTCGCCCTCGCTCCACCGCGCCATTGCCGGTCTCGCTTCCGCCGATCGCCACCGTCGCGTGTGTCGGAGGAGCCGGTGCGCGCTAGGACGCAGAAGGGGACTTCGGGCTCGCATCTTCTTCCTCTTCCCCGGCCCGAGGCCGGAGAGATCGCTCCCGTGCCGTCGGCCTCTCGTCACAGCGCTCTCCTCTGCAGTGGTAGTGCATCCTCTCCGTTCTCCTTCCTCGCTCCATCTCTTCCCCTTAGCTTTGAGTAGCAGCTCGAGTAGACCCCCAATAGCTAGTTGGCGCCGCCCCAAGCCTCGCCGTTGCTCGCAGTAGGCTTGCCGCCGTCGCCGCCCGAGTTCGGTAGTCGCCTCCCGTCGCCGGCCTCTCTCGTAGTGCTTCCGATCAATCCGGCGCAAGGATTGGATTCCCGGAGTTGCGTAGATGCTCTAGCTCATCTAATCGATCCCTAGTCGCGTCGTCGCCGTTTCCCTCTTTTCTCGCCGCCGGTTGCTGCCGCCGCAAACCGCCGCCGTCGAACTCCCTCCGGCGAATTCGAGTCGTTGGCTCGTCTCCTCTCGACCCGTGTAACCTTCCGGTATGCTCGCCCTCGCCTGTGTCGCCGTGCTTCGCCCCGAAGGCCGCCGCCACCGTCCGCCGTCCATTCCGGCCGACGTCGTCGTCTTCCTCTCGTCGGCCCGCGTGGCTGCCACGAAGGCGCCACGTCGGCACCACCTCGGCCGTGACCGGGTCAAGCTGACCCCGGTCCGCCGCTTCTCCTCCGCCCCGCTCGTGCGCGCGGTCCACCGCGAGCCGTGAGGCTGCGCGTGGGCCCGCCGCATCCGCGCCTCCCTCCCCAAACCCTAGCATGCCCCACGTGCACCTCGCTCACGGTGAGCCGAGTCGCCGACAAGCGGGTCCCACTCGGGACCACGCGGGATGGACCTGGCCCACCGGCTCTCTCTCTCTCTCCTCCCCTCCCGCGCGCGCGCCTTGGGCCGCCTTCTCGGGCCGGCCGGCCCATTAAGCTCGGCCGAGCCACCCATTTCTCTCGGGCCGCGCTCAAGCCGCCCGCGAAGTCTATTCCCCTCCCTTTTTCCTTTCTTTTTCAAAAAGGATTTAAATAAATCCTTTTCCCTTTAAACCAAAAGTCCAATAATCTTAGAAATTCAATATCTTCCCAACCATAAGTTCGTTTGACTCCGTTCAACTTCCAAAATTCCTCAAATCTCGAGATCTATCTAATGGCACGCTTAGAGGTCAATAATAGGGCTTTATTTTCGCCGTTTGTTGAGTTGTCCCGTTTCGCGTATAGTTCCGGAGCCCAAAGACCCGCAGTGCGAGGATTTCGAGGATCAAGCTCAAGGTCTCGAGTAAGGCAAGTCACCTTTGATCATCTTGCACCTATAATTTAAATCTAAGTATTTCTTTTCCGCAAATATTGCATGAATAGGATTTACACAAGTAATTCGGCCGCGGCATGCGAGATAGCCTACCGGCCCCCAGTCCTAATTGCTACAATTACCCTCCTTGAATTATTGAACACTTAAACCTCCTTTGTCAACTGTTGTGCTTCGATGCACGGGCCTTCGGGCTCGCGCATCGGAACACTTCCCCTCAAATTTAAAATATCCTACGATGGGTAAAACTTGAGGTTTTACAAAAGACTTGGAAAACCCGACACCTGGGTCGGTGCTTGCGAACAAAATGAATTTCCAAAATCGCGGACCGGGGTACGTACCGGGAGTACGGTTTCCCGCTCTTGCACTTAAGGACCGTTTCCTTGGAATTTCATCCGAATATAAGACAAGTGCGACCACATGGGTGGAATGGGACGCCCCTAGCTGAGTAATTAGCTAATCGGGGGAGCCATGATGCCAAGAGACATATGGATTCAACGGGGTGGTGCCGGGGAGAACCCCCGGGTTTCCTGGCACAGTATGGTCTGGGACCTAATCTGGTGTTGGTCTGGGACCCCTCTCGTTGGCATATAGTGAATCTGTGTCGGCTTTCGAAATGCCTTGTCATGAAAGCCTTAAGGTCTCTAGACGTGGCCGTTCTGTACGGGCTGGATGATCCGGGTTAGTAATGTCGTGTGGGTAAAGTGTACCCCCTCTGCAGAGGTTATTAAACTGTTCGAACAGCCGTGCCCACGGTCATGGGCGGATATGAGGTGATTCCTAGCGTAGTTTTGTTTGACTACTGCTTTGTGAAATTGCTGTTGTGGAATGGGTTCGATGTTTGGAAAATCTGCAGCTGATGGGATCAGCTAGGCCCGGGTGGCCGTTTGAAAGTTGTTGGCCGGGTGCCAACCTTGATCAATCCAAAGACTGATACATTGCACATGCTCCGACCGAACGAGACACACAGTCTCTTCCGTGCCGTTTGAGAAACACTCACTTAGTTGTTTCAAAAAGGAGTTTAACTAAAACCAATTGTGAAAACAAGCAGCCTTTCCTTTGAAGCCTGCATTAAACACTTAAATTCCCATGGCTTGCTGAGTACTCCTGTACTCGCCCTTGCTCTATATAAATAATCCCCCCCCCAGTTGCTGAAGATGATGATATGGATCCCGCTGACGAGGAGTTCTTCCAGGAGCAAGTCGGTTACGACGAGTTTTAGGGTTTCGGCCTAGTTCCCAAGTCACGCCTGTGATGTTTGGTCCAAGTCTTGGCTTCCGCTTTCCCTTTTGTAATGCAGTTGTGAGCTCGGGATCTGTCCGCAGCCCAACATGACTGTACTCCTACTCTGTAATAAAGAGACCACTGTTGCTGTGATATTCTGTCTTCCTGTGATACCAGCACTGTTTCCTGGGACTGGTATCGATTAACAGGTTAATTTGGAGCGTCACGGGCTAGTTCCGTTTGGGGCTAGTTCGGGGCGTGACACTAAACTTGTAGATCACTCGTTTAGGTCCTCCAACTTGTTCAGTTGTGTCACCCCGGTCTCTAAACTTGGATTTAAATATTATCTGGGTCAAATAGGACGGTCTAAAGACTTTATATTTTAAAATAATTCATAACTTTTTCATGTGAACTCTAATGAAGACAAACTTTATATCAAACTTGTAGCCCCCGACGTGATCTACAACTTTGTAGTTGAATTTTTTTATTGTAAGTCATTTTTTTCCCCAAAATATAATTTTAAAATAAAAATTTCAAAATCTATAAACACGCAACAATATTTTGGGACCCTAAACAGTTTTAATTCAAAAACTTTTCAACTACAAAATTGTAGGTCGCGTCGAGGGCTACAATTTTGATATAAAGTTTGTCTTCATTAGAGTTCACATGAAAAAGTTATGAATTATTTTTTGATATAAATTTTTAGACCGTCCTGTTTAGGGACCGGGGTGACACAACTGAACAAGTTGGAGGATCTAAACGAGTGATTTGTAAGTTTAGGGATCGGGATGACACAGTCAAACAAGTTTGAGGACCTGAACGGTCGATTTGCGAGTTTAGGGACCGAGATGACACAGCGGTACAAGTTTAGGGACCGGTGATGGACTTTACTCTATAAAAAATTTTCGCACGAAACACACCATTTAGCAGTTTGAAAAGCATGCCATGAGTATCCAAAATTTCATCCAAGTGTTGTTGGAGAAACGAACGCAGCCTAAGAAGATAGAAACTGAGGGCTGGTTTGGTTTGACGCCTAAATTAGGCTTACCAATATTTGGCAATTTCAATAGTGTTTAGTGTCTATTTGGTTTGAAGCCAAATTTTGGCATGCCTAAGAAAATATGCCATTTCAATAGTGAACTTAGGCTATTTTGGCTTCAATCCAAACACAATTTTGCCTTACCAAAATTAGTCATACCAAAACTTACTAAAATTTGGCACTGACAAAATTTGGTAAGGCCTATTTACGCCACAAACCAAACCAACCCTGAAAGACCTAGATTTGTTCTAATTCATCTTCTAGCAACTGCTTCTCAAAATTTTAAGGCTTGTTTGGAAAGCTTCTAGCAACTGTAGTTTCTTTCATAATTAAAAGCTCTACTAAAAGTACATCTTTTTATCCAGTTTATAAGAAACTGTAGTTGAAAATCTAGAAAATAAAATAGCAACTAGAATAGTTGTATTTCTTAGATTCTTCATATTCTCAGAAGTTAGATAGTAATCAGTTGTTGCTTACAATCTTAACTACCCGAATAAGGTTGACCTTATGCTTTCCAAAACAGAACCTACATGTGGATTTAGCTTCTATCAGGTTCACGCATCACTAATAAAGTCACACGATTTGAAATGTAGAGTACCTTTTCACCATACATCGTCAATACAATTAGAAACATAGTACATACATAAGTGCTCGTAATATATGTATGCTCACATCTGTAAACGCACAAACGTCCATTCAACTAGTCAACAAGGAGGGGTATGTTAGGAGGAGAAGAAAGAAAGAAAGAAAGAAAGAAAAGGGTGGAGGAACTGGAGCGAAATGCTGTTGTTTATGGGCCTAAATATGTATGGGCCAACTGGCCTGGATCGAAGAAGCAGGGAACGAACAAAGTGGAACCCGAACAAAGTTGACAAGGCCTGAAGCCCTGAATTCAGCGGTGCAACGCTTGCCCAGCATTGACATGCACTCATCTAGTCATCTGGCTGGTGATCAAACTGACAATTATTCTCGACCTGCCTTATTAGGTTGCTGGTGGTACTGAACTGAACTACTGAAGTACTCTCATGCAGTCACATCCCCATGTTCATCGGTGTGCTTTTGCTGTTTTGCCTTCTCCATGTGCAGTGCAAGATGTGATTATGTTAGGTCGCCAACTAGATGGAGGACCATCCAACATCGATCCATCTATGTTGCAGACATAGTTTTAATGTTTAATACCAAACACAGCTTGATTGGAATGAGAAACGCATGAAATTTCAAGAGTCAGGAGATCGAGTGAAAATACTACGGATAGGTAATTGATCTGGGACACCAAAGAAATACTAAAATCAGTCTAAAAATTTCCTCTTTTTTTTCGAGGGAAAAGGCCTACTAAAAGTTTGTCTAGAATCTCTCTCTTTTTTCATAACGAAGTGGTTGGTAAAAGTCACATCAGTTAATGGGATTAGTTAGAACACTAACTTTAACTCGGTGTTTGTTGAAGCCAACGTCAACACCTAATCATATACTTAATAGTAGTCCTACTTGTGGCCCCTAATGGAAGTCGATTGATCATCATTAACACACACGGTAGTTGCATGCTCCAACAACTGGGACACTGCATTATTATTACCACAAGTACAAGATCAGAGGATGCATGGAATATAAATTGTTCATCAGACTGACGAGACTGAAGTTGATCTCACTATATTCTGTTGCTACGTAGAGTACTGATACTACTATAGTATCCAGACATTCGATACCATATAGTAATGCCAATGTACTTAGATTCCTCCTAATCCTAGTGCCAATAATGTGGCTACAAATTAACTCTCTCAATCATGGAGTAGGAGCAAACAATAACCAAATTTTATGTCAGCTTCAGCTGCCTTAGTCATGTTTAATGATATGGCGACACTGTCTTGACTTTGTTGCTAAGGCACTGACTTTTTTCGCTAATCAAAAGATTAGCCACGGACAAGATGTTTAGTTAGTTAGATTAGATATTGAGTTGGTGAGATTAGTTACCGGGATGATATTGAGAGGCTTCTGGATAACCTGACCCTACAGAATGGACGGCTTCGATTCATCCTGATCCGACGTTGTTGGCTTGTTGCCAACCGACGTGGCTACCATTTTCTGACGACTCGCCGGTGCTCGTGTGGGGCCACACTGTCATTGACCACCCACTATCGTGAGCAATTTTCAGCCGTTGGATTTTCCACATGGAGAATCCGATGGACGCCACGTAAGCACGGCAGGAGGCTAGGCGCGTCTCTTGTGGGCCCCTGTACCGCTCCTATACTACTACGGGTGTAAAGCTGGAGGTAATTTGCAGGGTCAGCCCTGATTAATATTGGATTTGTTATTATGGGCTTATTATAAACTGTTAAAGACCTTTTTTTTTAGATTTATTTTGGGGTTATTTCTTAGATTGCACTTAAAGGAACATCGGGTCTGAGATAAAGTTTGGATCGTCGCATGGTAAATCGTGTACTGCATGATTTTTAAAGTTTGGATCACCATCTGCTTCTTTCTATTGAAACAATGGATATAGTAATGTTTTTTAAGAGGAATATAGTATTGGTTGTGTATGTATGGAGTATCTCATTAGCTGGTTTTAAAATTATTATATTTCTACTCATTCTATCTTACTTTGGTCTATATAAATGTAATTTATTATTACGTATACATGATACACAATATCGAGACAAATATGTATTGTATGGTGTATACACACTTTTCAATATCTTATAAGGACTAAAATTCATAAGACACGTGTACTCCATTATACCAAATTACCAACCATACATAAATTATCCTGTTTTGGCCTTGCTAAGACCCACTATTTTAGTAAATTTAGTCTATTTTTAGCTTTGCTAGCACCCTATTATATCAATAAATGTAAGATGTACTGTACATTACACAATCAAGCCTTACTTAACCTAGTACAGTACGCAAACACCCTAATCCATCCAATTCCAACCCAAGGTTTTGTGCTCACCAAACCATAAGAAAATGGCAAAGAGAACCATGATTTAGCATCAACAAGAAGCGAAGGGGGTTAACTGCAAATCACACACAACGCAAACCCCTCCATCGACGGCGACCCAGCCGCCGTTTGTTTACTCGCTCCTCCGCCTCCTTTTTCCTTTTTTTTTCCTCCTCTATCCACCTCGATCGCCATCACCAACTCTCGATTTGCGAGGAGAGGACGAGCTCGCCCCGAGCTTGATTAGCTCAAGCCCTGAACCCCCCAGAGCAGCAGCAGCATCGGAGGAGGGAGAAGAGTGAGGGCGCCTCGGGAAGCCGGCCGACAGTGGTACGTGCATCCATCTGGCGCTCTAAGATGCCCCTCTCTCTCCTTTCCCCTCCTCTGCTCTCTCTCTTGATCCATCTTTCTCTCTCTGTATTCAATCTGCAGAGGCGGAGCTTGTAGATTCGGTTGATTCAGTCGATTCTGGTGAGGGAAAATGTCTCCTTTCGTGATCTTTTGTTGCGTTCTTTGTAGATCTTGTTGTTGATGAGAGGTTATGATTTAGTAGCATGTTTGTGGGTGAGGTTAGAGGGGGGTTGAATCTTGAGCTGACCTTGAGGTGTTTCTTGCTGCCCGGTTGCTTCTGCAGGTACAATTCTGCATCCGCATCGTATCTCCACATGAGCAAAAGGGGGCCTGGAAAGCGGTAATCTTGGGCTGGAAAGCACGCGCTTTTGAGAAATTCGGAGAAAAGGGATACATGCATAGCGAGATCTTGATCTTGGAATGGTGTCCAGTCGAAGGAACACCGGGGGAATCCAGCGGGATGGGTCGGTCCGGGACTGGTCTGAATTTGTTGACCCCTCACCGTCTCCTAAATTGTTGTATTCACAATCGTATGTTGCAATGAGAGGACTTCTGTCTTCTTTGGTCTCAATGGATTTTGCCTTACTGTCAAGCAGGCTGAAATCTGCATGGGCGGCTATACTGTCCCAGAGGCATACTCGGTCTCCCGAGAGGTCGAAATCGAGGGGGCTGAGCTGCAAGAGACTTGCATTTCATCTGTTTGTGTGCTTCATGGTCGGCATCTTCATTGGGTTCATGCCGTTCTTCTCGGTCGATGTCTCTCAGAAGATAGTCTCTGAAAACGGGAGGCTTCCGTTTGATGAGGGTGCGGTTGATAGGGGAATGGTGGATGGTAAAGTTAAGGAGCTGGAGACAATTGTGGTGGAGAAAGAGGTTGACATAATTGACGAGAGCGAGGTTGAAGAGAGTCCTCCAGTCCCTGCAATGCTGGATGACGAGGCTGATTTTGTTGAATCAGCCCCTGCAATACCTGATATCAATGATTTGGACATCACCGTGAGAAAGCTTCTGATAATTGTTACGATCACTACTGTTCGGCCACAACAAGCGTATTACCTGAACCGTTTGGCTCATGTCTTGAAAACTGTACAGTCTCCTCTTCTGTGGTTAGTGGTAGAATGGCCTGATCAGTCCTTT
Source organism: Oryza meridionalis (assembly GCA_000338895.3). NCBI lineage: Eukaryota > Viridiplantae > Streptophyta > Magnoliopsida > Poales > Poaceae > Oryza > Oryza meridionalis. The sequence continues at coordinate 28,106,705 of CM002528.2, forward strand.
CAAACAGCAGAAATCCTTAGGTCTTCTGGGGTTATGTACAGGCATCTCATCTGCAGGAAGAATACTACCAGTGTACGGAAAATTGCTGTATGTCAGAGGAATACTGCAATCTATCATATTAAAAAGCATCGTCTTGATGGTATAATGCATTTTGCTGATGAAGAGCGGTCATACATGAGTGATGTATTTGAAGAAATGCGGAAAATCAGGTGACAATTCTCTTTGGAAACTTCATCTGCTGTAGTTACATATTTGACATTGAATGACTATAAAGTTTCTCTTAAAAAAATATTGTATAAATAAGGTTATGGCCGTTCTATCTTTTCAGAAATTATTATATTTTTAGTTTCTTCCCTTTCTCTTTTGTGGGTGTCCAATTTTAGAAAACACTGTTCCTCTAATCTTGCTATTCTATAGTATATTGGGTGAGTGAAATGTTCAATGTTCCTTGCTTATGACACAAGCCACTGCCCACTTCTAGGTTGACTGCCACATTCTTTGCTTATGAAATCAGTGAACTAGTAGTGGACTGCTAAATGCTTCTGTCTCAAGCATTCTATGTCATGAATTGAATTATCCAGTTGAGAAATAGTTCTGATCGAGTATTATCCTTAATCGCAATTTATGAAAATGCATCCTCTTGAATTGTATGGGAGGTAGGATTTTGACAATAGCCAGTCAACATAGTGAGTTTCAAAGTCTTGCACCCATGGCTGGCATTTCCCAGAAATTAGCAGTAACTAGTTCAGTACAATAACTGAAAATTATTGAATTCTTTTTGCTCCTAGAGTTGCATGATGTATCGTTCATACCAAAGGATGGTCTATATTCTCCACTATAGTAGGAGGAATGATTTAATAACTTGTTATCTTGACTAGCAACCTAACTCAAATAAAAAGAGTTTCTCCACCTTAGTAGTTGAACCTTTGTCATGCCAATGAATACTAGTAGAGCAAAAAACTTCCCAGTGTGTACTGCAGCCCAGTAATGTAGTAATCTGACATGTGAAGCAGCAACTTCGGTAAAATAAATAGAAATGATTAAGGTTGACAATCCCACTGAGAATAAAACCTAACTCCTGCTTTCCTACTCCATTTGATTATAGTTACTTTGGACTAGTCTCAGAATGCTAGTCCTGGGAAACTGATTAATTTTTAACCAGCACCATTTTTTAATGGCAAACCTAACCCCCGCATTCCTACTCCATTGTTGATTTGTCCAATATTCATGAAATGTAGTCTTTTACTGGCAAAAAAAAATTAAAGAGTATTTCGATACTTTACTTTCAGTTTAGCCTAATGATCAGAGTATTAATCAGGCTAGTAAAACTTGAAGAGTTACGCAAAAGGGTCATGCTCTGTCTGAGCTGATCATAAGCAGTCTTTCAATGATGAAACTTATGAGAAAAACTTCTGGTACCAGGTGAAACAACATTAATGGGCTGTTGCCTTAAACTGTCCTGCAGAAATTTCAGATCAAAGGAACCCCCGTAGTCATATTAAAGCAGAATGCAATAAGACTAGCATGCTTATTTTTGGCCATAATACCTCCACTCTCTCTCTCTCTCTCTCTCTCATGTCTCTCTACCTTTTTTGCAGGCGGTTTGGTGCATGGCCTGTAGCAATTCATACTGGGATCAAGTACAGGGTGGTTTTAGAAGGTCCTATATGTAAAGGTAATCGAGTCACTGGATGGAATACAATCCAGAACATCCAGAAGAAGAGTGCAGTTCGTCGATTCCCAGTTGGTTTCTCTGGGTTTGCTTTCAACAGCACAATGCTATGGGATCCTGAGAGGTGGAACCGCCCACCTATGGATTCTGTTATTGTCCACTCAGGTGGAAGAGGTGGTTTGCAGGTGAGTTAGCTGGTTTGTTCTCAAAGTAAACTGCATAAATCAATCATAGTAGCATAGCTAATGGAACTATTTTTTGTGTGTAAAACCCTATTGCTAAGTAACATTCATGAAAGTTCATTACTTTGTCCCCGTTCGTTCTGTTTAGTTGGAGAGATATTTTCAGCGCATGCGAAATGAGAAAACTCATTAGCACATGATTAATTAAGTATTAACTATTATAAAATTGAAAAATAGATTTATTTGATTTTTTTAACACAACTTCTATGTAGAAACTTTTTGCTAACGTACTATTTAACAGTTTGAAAAGCGTGCTAACGGAAAACGAGGAAGTTGTAGCTTGGAGTTGAGAAAAAAAACTGGGCCTTTGTAATGAATAAAATTGCATAAGATGCAGACATAGGATCTCCTAAAGCAACTATAGACGCTACTCATGAAGAAGCAGGAACATATCATGACTATCATTCTGAATGAACATGAAACCATACGGCAGATAATTAAAAAACGATAATGTACTGTATATGGCCTGAACTGACAAACGTTTCATTGCAGGAGTCAAGATTTATTGAGAAGCTTGTTAAACATGAGCGCCAGATAGAGGGTCTCCCAGAAGATTGCAACAGGGTTATGGTTTGGAATTTTAACTTGGAACCTCCTCTACTCAATGTCCCCCCTGGCTGGTCATTGCATAAGAACCTTGATGCCGTTATTCCTGTAACATAATATTTTGATGCCACCCACTGTGTATGCTCGTACAGGTCACTTCTCTTGCCAAGCCAGAAGTTTGATTAATTTTTTTTTCGTTTTTATCGGCATGGAGGTTCTGAGTTGTCAGATTGTAAAAATGAGTTGATCAACTTTCTGCTGTTGACAGGTGGCCATGAGGCTGCTCAGTGATGCCCTCCTGAACAAACCGCACACTGGATTACACGAAGTTGCTGTGGTTTGATCCTCCAGCAATTGTCATATCAGATTATCAGTAGCTGTGCCAAGCAAGATGCCTGACTAAACTTTTTTCCTTTTTTTTTCTTCTCCACTTTCTTTTTTTCTTTTTGAGGTAAATGTGTACTTCCTTTTTGTATTCTGTTCATTTTTTCCCCAGATATCCACCAGCTAGATGTTCCCCTATAGATTTTTTAGCTTCCTTTGTTTTACTGTGTGTTACCTTACAGATGTAAAATCATGCAGCCATTGTAACTGTTAAGAGCAAAGACAACACTATTGATACATGAAAAAGATTTGAATCAAATAATTTAGGTTGTGACTGGGAGTTTCTGTACATTGTCCCCGAATTCCTTTTGGAGTTTCTTCGCGATGAGATTGTACCAATGTTCTTCTAATATGCAGAAATTCTGTGTCCATTTGGACGGTCTGATTACGTTTGTTTTTCTGTTGCACAAGAAGTCTTCGCTGGGCCAAGATAAGCTGTACCTGGAATTTCTGCAAGTACCTAAATTGTGAACTTCACGTATATGCTTCAAATATTGCAACAATACTGCAATGTCGATCGGCCATTCTCGCAAAGCTGCTACTGTGCTGTTTCTGCACGAGCCTGTAATAAATTGAATTTGTCCTCTGCCAGTAATGGTCTGAATGATGGTTCCTAAGTCAAATCTTAATTCGTCGGATGGGCACTGATAAGCTGTATCTGAACTGCCCTCGTTGTTTTGGAAAGAAGCCTTAATTCACAGTTATATATATAAGCACATACGTTACAAATGCGATGGTCGATATGTCCGAGTGGTTAAGGAGACAGACTCGAAATCTGTTGGGCTTTGCCTGCGCAGGTTCGAATCCTGCTGTCGACGCCTTTTTTTTCGTTTTTCCCTGACACAGCCATTTAGCACCTTGTTTGGATGGAGACTCGATTACATGGTTTATTTGGTTCAAGTTTTCAGTGTCAAATTTGTGACAACTTGCGTGTGTTATTGTCACATTCTGAGAGCAAACCAAACATACCCCATTTAATTTTTTCACCCAAAGGTCATCACCTATCTAGAAGGTATTGTTTTGGAGTAGGCTCACATATGTCATTGTTTTTGTCGATGTCTGCGATTTTTTTTTTTTGGCTGTGTGCATCATGATATAACGTATCCATGTTTTGCAAGATGCATTATAACTAGTATTCTGGTTCATGACGATTTTGAAACTTGACAGGGACCTCAAGTGATTTTTTTTTTCCAATTTCTTGTAGCATAAACCGTTGAGAAACACAGCCTCTTCCTCCAGACCTCCACACAAAGTTGGGCAACACTTCAGCCCACCAAAAAATGTAGTAAGAGCCCATTGTTGATGAAAAAAAATTGTCGTTAACACCCATCAGCAGCTTTTTCGGCGAGACGGCACAGTTGGGCCTCCTATCTATGGGTCAGTGTTGGCCATTTTAGCAAAACAGGCCGAGTAAGAGCTCAGTTATGAAAGTGGGTTGAAGGGGGAGGGAACGACGAGCAAAGGATAGGATACACTGACGCGTGCAATCAACCATGGCCCATGGATGATGATAGATCACAGCGATGCAAAGTTCGTGGCTGCACGGAGGAGACAGAGAAAACACACATGGAATCATGCATTTTCATGTGATTTCACTGAACTATAATTGGCCGCGTGCATCATGCTACTGTAGGCAGCAAGCTAAGCAAGTTTGGTTTGGTTTGGGATTGAGCATGAGAGGGATAGAGGAACACGTGAGCTGAGCTGCTGAGCTAAGGGTGCGTAAACGGCTAACCCGTGAAACCCATTTATGGACCGAAATAAACAACGGACCCGCTTATTCTAACCTATAATTGAGTTTACAGGTTAGCCACTTACACCCCTATGCTGAGCCACTGCGATTAAGAGGATGGATGGAGTCATGGCGAGGCCTCGAGGGTTGTGATCAACGTAGTGCATATGTGCTCTGAGTGGTCGGTGATCATGGCCCAAGTCAATCGTCACAAGCTCTTCTGGTAGGAGCAAAACTATTTTAGCACAAACCGTGAAGCACAATTTTAGGAGGGGCATGGAGTTAGTTCATAGTATTTGTCAAACCTCATTCATAAATACCGTGTCTTCACAATTTATGCGATAAAAAAAAGAATAATAAAGAACTCACAAATAAAGAAATTAAGTTTGGCTCATTTTTATGAAATTTAACGGGAATAATAGGTGTATCAGGTATAAATGGGATACTTCTTTTATCCGTATATAGAAAATAAGTTCTAGGTTTGTCGTAAGTCTAACCATGCATCCACTACCATTTCGTCGTCCACTTGTCATCCTTTTTCACGTCGTTCCACACAAAGAGTAACGACAAACCAACAGCTATAATATCAACCATTTTTAATATGATGACAAAAAAACAAAACATAAGTAGGTGGCCGCTTGCCAACTTAACCACACTCGTCACTTCTCGGCTGTCACACATCTCTTTCCTACCAACACATATGGTAACGCTAGCTACTTTTTATTTCAGTAGCATCACAAAACACCATATAGACTTTACTTAAAGACAATAATAATATCACGCATATAAAGATGGCTACAACATAGAAGAAATGGACTTCCTCTCGATCCTATATGCACCCAGTTGTCATCCCTATCAAAAACTACTCATCTTCCATGTTTAAACCAGAATGCATGGCATGCATTTTCCATGAACTGTTCTAGCACCACCCTTTTCCGTTACCCTTTTGCCTTGTACTGGCACCTATATAGCCACCTTGCTCAAGCATACCAAGCGTTCAGTACAGGCAACGAGAGGGCTGGAAGAAAACCTCTCCCAAAAAGAAAGAAAAAAAAGAAAGAAAAAAAAAACCCAAGAGGGAATCGCGTCGCGGCCACGGCGCGACGCACGACATGATTCCTCTCCTTATAATAACCGTGTGCCCCGGCCTCCTCTACCTCGGCGCGCGTGGCGAGCTCTGGTCGCCGGCGCCAGCGATCATCACCAGCTTGTTCCCCATGCAGGCGGCGGTGCAGCAGCTGGACCTCCTCCTCGTCGCGCTCCTCTACGGCTGCCTCTTCTCCGGCGCGCTCCTTGCCGCCACCGCGCTGGTGCTGCTCGCGTTCGTGGCGGGCGCGCTGCTCGCCACGGTCGCGCTCGCCGCGTCCGACGCGCGCAGGCTCGTCGCGGGGCACGCCGCGCGCCGCGCCGCCGACGTCGCCGCGGCCAACCTGAGGCTGGCGCGCGCGCTCGCCGTCTACGCCGTGGTCAGGGCCGCCGTGCGCGCGGCGCTGGTGGTCCGCCCCAAGGTCGCCGCGCTCGCGTCGCGCGTCGCCTGGGCGCGCGCCGACGGCGGCTGGGCTCGCGGTCGCGCCGCGATGAATCTGCTTCGGCGGGGAGCCGAGCGTTTCACTGTTGTAGCATGATGATGTAGCATGCCTCCTTCAAATTCAATAAAATAGATGGCTCTGGGAATGATTTGAATATTTGAATGTGCATGATTCCTTTATGATAACAGATTTGGTTTTGATTTTTTTTCCATCATTATGATGCGGTTTATACTTTATACACAACGACATATGAATATATGATAGGTACACGGAAAAGGGTCGAACCTGAGAAAAATGACAAAAACGAGCTCTCGTATTATTGGGGTTGCATTCCGCTGTGATACATTTTTAATCGAATTACAAATTTGATACACTTCACTGGAAAGAATTGCAAACAACAGGCTTAAAAACCGTAAAGCTATCCAAACTAGTATACAACAGAGTTATCCTACTAAATCAAACAAGGGTGCTCAACTGTCCAAAAAGACATGTGCTTCAAGATGTACAAAAACGAATATTTTCACACTGGTATGGCTATGAACTTTCGGTATTTGTCACGGCTTGAATTTCGAAGAAACACGCCAAGCTTCAGATCTGCTGTATGGGGCTTAGTAGATTAGCGCGATGCGAAAAAAAATGGATGGCAGCCGAAGCTACATACTGACATACAGCAGCACTATACACGAGCACCCAAAGATTGGAGCTGATAAAATGGAAGCCGAGGGTTAGGGACTTACGGCAACAACGATTTATCAAATGAAAAAATAAAGTTCAACTGATAGGCTTCAAACCTGGCTAACAAGAAGATCCACTTGTTCTCTGTACATCTCTTTAAGGTCAACAATGTCATTTCTTAGCTCTTCCAACTGCAAGCACAGTACAGAAATTCAGAGCAAATCCACACGAAATAACAGGTAAAGGTTTACTCTCTTAATTCGGAAACTCAGCTGCAAGCATATCCTATTTAAAATGGAAGATGCCAATGCTTTTTGTTGACTACACTCACAACAAAAAAAGAAACAGAAAACATTAACCCAGTCTGTCACTCTATGGAGTAATACAAACATATCCAAAATTGCAATGCTGATTCAAGTTACTGCATTCAGCTCATTTCCCTCTGGTACTGACTAAGGCCCTGCTGAGTGTGCTTTTAGAAAAAAGGCAGCTCCCTCACCACCACCCCCCCCACCCCCCCAAAAAAAAGAAAAAAAGGAATAAATCGCACAGGTACACACGTGTAAGGTTTATAAGCATGTGCTTATTAATTGTCTTTATCTCTCTATTCAGATAACTTTTGTGCCTTAAAAGATGGTAGCTACGCAGCCTACATGGCACAGGAATTGTGGGTTTGGCGATCATCTAGGGAATTTATAAAAAATTCCAGTATACGAGCTCCATATATATCCAATTCATGGAAAAATGTTTCTTTTATATACCATAGAAAATAATCAAATATAAAGTCATGGTGCCTTCTAGGGGAGCCGTACCTCTTCATCACGTTCCCCCATTAGTTCTAGAGCTTGAAAGTGTCTCTGTTTCAAAGCTTCCAGTTCAGCCCTTAAACCAGGCAGAGCAGAAGCCTCGGTACGCAACTTCTCACACTGCATTGAAAAAATTCAGTTTAGTTTGCACACATGTTGGTAGTTGAATAAAAAAACTTCCGTTGGTTCATCAGGATTTACCTGTTCAGTCATTTTCACCAACTCCTCTGCCAGAGAATTCCGAATAGATTCTAATGAGGCCTGTAATATAGAGTAGCATTAGTTCAGTGATGGGCATGTGCATGTCGTGCTAACACCAGCAAGCTCAACTAATAGCAAATACGACGAAAATTAACAAGAACACATGCAAGGGTACTTAAATAAGAAATATCCAAAATGAGAATTAGTACTTTCAGGAAATCTCCAAAGGACATACCAAACGCGATGTGTAAGAAGCTAGCTCTCCATCTTTCTGACGGAGTGCTGATTCAAAAGCACTTGGAGTCATGCTCCGAAGATAATACGACATATTACTTTCAGCAGACATTCTCCTCTCTAATGAAGCGTTGTCTGACAAATCTAATGATGCTTGAAGGAAATGGCTTTCTTCCAGACTATTGATACTGCCAGAACTAGAGAGCTTTCTTAGAGGAGCATTTCCTTCATGAGAAGCAAAGAGGAAACAAACGACAGGTAAGGCAAGTAGGCAACAGATACAAAGAAGTTGGATTGAACTCATACAAATTAGTCAAAAACGAATAAACAGCATACTTGTCTGATCTGGAAGCGGAATTTTTGGTGCATCACGGGAAGATGTTTTCTCAAGCTCTGCCCTGGCAGCCTTTTCTCTTTCAAGGTCCTGAAAACGTAATTCGTAAAAGAAAATATGTAAGGCGAGAAATTCTTCCGAGTTGGTCATGTATAAACCAGAAAATAAGCAGGTTGATCACAATTATTGATTGGTATGGTCAACTACGCCATTTCATAGAAGAGATGATTGATGCCATATACCCCATCCAATTCCAAATGTAGTGAGTCGTTATGGAACTTCTACGCACTTTTGCAGCTGTTCTTCCCTGTTTGCCCTTGCTAAATAAATGCCACCCTTCTCACAAGTAATAAATAAATGATTCATCTTTCCTATACAGTATAAATAAAAGGGAGTTGCTTCCTTAATTCATGTGCACAAGTCTAAAGCAACCTATATTTGGGATCAGAGGGAGTCGAAAAACTTCCTCGTGCGGTAGACAACATAGTAAATACAAAAGTATCATCAGTACCCACACACATAAACAAACCCTTTTGTTAAATCCTGAGAAGGACCTACTGTGAGATTCCAAAGTTCAATGTTTATGTCGGATCTGTAGCTGATGGTCGGTTTAAAAAGGTTAAAAACAGTTTCCCCAAGGCTCCACACATTAATGAACTTGACAGGACAACATTGGTATACCATAAAAGTTACCAAACCAATCAAAACAATGACATACATCCAGCTCTTTTCCTGAAAAAAAAAATATAGCATAGCAGATTGGCTACCTTCTCAAGCAGCTCCCTGTGTTCTGCTGCATCTTGCAGCTCCTTTTTGTGCCTAGTCCGAAGCTCCTTTATTTCTTCTTCAAGCTGTTTCGCCCGTCCTTCTTGCATTGTCGCCTCCTCCTTAATTGCCAGGTACTCCTGTCTACTTTCGGATGCTCTCTGCCTCTCTTTTTCAAGAGATCGACTCAGCTGTGTCTGCTCTGTTCTAAGAATTGTAATCTGCATAAGAACAAAATATTTTTGTAAGAAGTTACCTTTCTGACTAAAACTAAACCTTGGCCATATACCTATGGTAATGTTAATAGTGATTTATTTCAGAATAACTTGATGCACAAACCTGGGTCTCTAGAACAGTTATCCGGGATGAGCTTTGAGACAAACGTTCATTTACAGACCGTTCCTTTTCTTCTGCAGCAGCAGCTTTTGCTTCTGCTTCCTGCATATTAGAGCAAAGTAACAAAGTATTATGTCATTTAGATATTTATTTTAGTGTTTCTGAATTTTTGCCTACTGCACTAAGGCAAGGCAGTTACTAATATAATTGCTTTGGTAAAAAAAAAAAAAAGCGAAATCAGAAGGTAGCCGCCACAACTAGAGGAGTCTGTCGGCTTGTCATATCATTGCAGTGTTACCAATATCTTTTGTTTTTTTTAGGGAAAGCGCTGTAGGGGAAGCCCCCACAGTAAGAATATATTAATTATAAAAAATATTTACAAAAGGTTTAACCAATGTGAAAGGACTGGTCTCTCAAGTACATTTAAAAAATATCTTTTGTTGTCATTAACCATGTGCATTCTACAATAATAACAAATGCCCCCTCTTGTTGTTCTAGAATTCTTCATTGCTGTTATGGGATCACTGTTAAACAGATAATTTCAGAACACAAACAGACCTGAAGTCGAGAGTTTAAGGTTCTCTCTACACCAGCCCAAGCCTCTGCCCTTCGAGCAGCTGTTTCCTGTTAATGTTAGCACACAATTAATTAACCAGCTCACAACAGAAAAAAGAGGTCAACTCACAAATTGCAGAAGTGTTATCCAGACTCCAAATAATTGAAGAAAGCAAAGTAATTGCAGCCCAAGGGAAAGAAAACAAATGCACCAGGTACCTGCATGGCTTCAATTTGCCTTAGAAGTGGTCTGGTGGATTCAGGAACTTGTGTGACCAGTTCATTGTAACGAAGTTCACTGGACTGAAGTATTAAATAATGAATAATAGTAAGTATTAGCTGATGACTGTTTTACAGTGCAATATACAAACAAACCTAGAAGGGCCATGCTTACTTGATACCGCCTTTGAAGATCATCATAATCCCTTTTCAGCCTTTCTTCCCTGAATGCAGCCTGGAACATCCCAAGAAGTATCTACAGTTAGTAGGCTCCTAACTGGACAAATCCTTCAGGCATGGATTGGATCAGCACATATTGTCGACTATTTCTACTGAGAATGATGAAAGGTAGATATACCAATGCAGTTACATATTTTAATAACTTACCTCTTGTTCTTGCCTTGTGAGAGCATGCCTCAACTCCTCAATCGTCTTAATTAAGATATTTTCTTTTTCACAAGCTTCTCTTAAACGACTCTCAAGTTCAACTTTGACTTCAGTGTTGACTCTTGCTTCGGCTAATGCCTCAGCCTCTTTAGCTGCGTTAAGAGCATTGGTGTAGAACTCCTTCTGAGCCGCAAGTTCAGTTTGATTTCTTTCTATTGTTTCCTGTAGCAACTTCTCCGTTGCAGCCTTATCTCTTTTAATGCTCTCAACCTTTGTCTCCTCAACCTGTTGTATCAGAAAAGTGCTAAATACATTACTACACTCAATGTCTGACAGCAAATAGATATGATACTGGGAATATAGGCACTCCATTTAGGAAGCTGAAGTAACTCCATTATTCTATGGAAGCAATGTCTCAAAGCTATCTAGCTAACAAGATTTTGGGCGGTGGGGGTGCGAGGGTGGGGGAGTATATCTGTTGTAACCAAATCATGAGTTTGGACACAGTTACACAGGTGAAGCAAGTGATTGTCTAGTAGAATATCACAGTATTATGGTATACACCAAACAAGCACGACAGAACAAACCAGCTAAAAGAGGCCCAAATTTGATTTTGCATTATTGCAATCGAACATAGACATATTTTTCATTATGTCTAACAAAGAAAGTAAAGTTAAGTACTTTTCATCATTAAAGCAGATAAGAAAATTTGTATAATGTTCATAGATACACAAAGTTGGTATCCTTTTTACCTGGATCTTTGAGTTCAGCCGTTGTTTTTCTTCTTCAAGTTCACGAACCTGAAAGAAAACAAAATGGAAGAAAGTGAAATTGGTAAAATATTTAATTTGCACAAAATGTGCTTAATGATAAGAGTTGCAGTCCATGCCTGTGCCCTAAGTTTCCGCATAGTAGCTTCTTGAGCAGCTTGTTTTTTTGATAGCTCTTCACCTGTTCATTGTAAAAAAATTGTTGATGCCAAATAAATGCCTCAAAACCTACTAAACATAAAAATAAAGGGGGCAAAAAATCAAATGGGCTCTAAAGTGTAAAGCTGGATAAAAGGGGCGTAAGAAGAAACATTAGCAAACCTATATAAATTCCAGGCCCTTTTCACAGAGAAATGTCTATGCCTATTTGCCTACCAATGGCAACCAGAGTCAACCTTACTGGTGAAGCACTACAATTATCCATGTCCATAGTTCTAATGTTGCTAATATGTACTTGTGTGATGTAATCATGATGATTGTTATGAACAGAGGGTATTCGGCACAGTGCAATATATTTGTGGATCAACACTTGAAACTGTCTCAATATTACAACGGAACAAACATTGTGTATTGCAAATTTAACATTTATACGCAATCATAATAGAAGAGACAAAGAAAACATTGGTTCATTATACCTTCCGCCATGACCTGACTGATAATTTCATCCTTTTCTTTCAAAAGAGCAGCTGCATCACTTTTTTTATTTTGCTCTCTCCTTAATGTATCCCGTTCTTTGGTCAAGGCATACACCTATAAACATTGAAGCATGCAAATATAAAACATATCAGCGATAAGAATAATCTTATTTTAGATGCACTAGGTACCAAGAAAGAATGCGGTTAGCCTGTATTTAAAAAATAAATACATCATGCTTTAATCCAAACTATTAGAATTAAGCATCAAATAAATAAAACCGACTTTAGATAAATACATGAATATGTAAGGTGCACCCAACAAGTAAAATAGTTTATCAATTAATATGGTAATAACTTTTCTTGGTGAAAATAGCATCCTGCTACTTTGAAAAATAAACAATTTACTACTTTGACTGCAGGAACTAGGCAGTGCCATTTAAGAACTTCACCAGAGTATAGTCTTAGCATAATTATATCTATCGGACTACTGTCTTAATAAGTGATAACGTGTCTCACCTTCCTTTCAAGAGTTGCTACTCTCTGGTGATATTCATCTTTAAGTGCATCCATTTCGGCTTCAGCTGACTTGCTCTGTGCCATGTCAAAACAAATCAATCCAAGTTCATCACATGCTTATAGCACTACTGAGTAACTTAGGATAATTGTATAATATTCATGTCATTCAGTTTCATACAGATTAACTAAAAGCTCCAGCAATTGCTAAATATAACATCTTGAATACCTTTTTAGAGAAGGAAAAACACAGAGTCTGCTATCAAGCATACCTTAAGATCATCAATTGTTGATTTCAGTTGTTCATTCTCATTCATCAGTCTTGCAATTTCATCAGCTTTGGACTGCAGGAAGAAGTGTTGTGAGACAAGTGAAGGGCCCAGGTATGTATGTTGCGCAGAAATGATAGAATATGGAAGTAAAAGATGCACTTAGTTGTAAAAACCTCTGACTGTATGCTGAATACATATGAGCATCATATACTCATGGAATTATATTTGTTTCCTCATATAAATCAGGCAAATATGGAAGACAAGAGTTTTAAATAGCTGTCCATGCTTTAATGCATTCCAAGAATATAAGACAAAAATAAGAATGCTCACTGAGCATGTGGAAAATATTAGATGAACGTGTCTCTGTTTATTTCTCTTTTTCAGTAAAAATGCTGCACCAAAAATAAAAGAATGAAACTTGAATGCAATTAATTGAGCAGATAGATCCAGTCTAGCAGCAGTTCATTTCCTAGAAAAACATTGTGCTACTATCAAAATCAAATCAGATATTGTACATCAACTAGTGTTCTGCAGGGTTAGAGCATATTTCCATAAGTCACAGAAACATTTATGGATCTTCATTTATAGAACAAATAAGCATTCACAAACTAAAGGAAGTTTTGTTACAAGTGGAAAATCATGTGGTAGTTTTCTCAACATACAGTTTCGACTGTACAAGCATAACTGGGTTGCTAGTAGACCACGTGGAAATGATACCTGGGATTGTCTTGCAGCACCTTGCACTGCAGCTTCCATCATCTTCATTTCACGTCTTAATTTCTCAAGTTCAGCGACAGCACCAACAGATTCCAGATGATTGCTAGTTGTAACAGAGCCCTGGATATTTTCTTCTTTTCTCAAATCATTTGAATTGGAACCAACCTCTACCAGTCCAACAGGCACATCTGCAGAAGTGGGCACCGACTCATTTTGCGAGTTTGAATCATTGCTCACAATTATGGACATTGAGCTAAGGTCTTCAAGCTGCACCATTGTATTCTCCTCCCTTTCAACAACAGTTGCTGCCTGTGCTTCTGTTCGATTAGCTTCTTCATCATTTTCAGCAGCATTAGTATTCTCATCACATTCTATGACTTCCACGTGACTAGCTTGGTCAACAGTGTCGGTATTCTCCTGTGAACTGCTTATTTCATTTCGATCATCAGGTCCTTTAACAATCTTCACAGCTTCATTTACATCATCTGAACTGGCTAGAATGGAATCTAGTGGTTGTGATTGTATGGCATTTTTATCATCTATGTCTTCCGTTCCAGCATGAAGGTATTCAGTTGTTCCCGTGTTACCTGATTGATCTAATTCAGTAGGTGAAGAAGGCTTTGTACCATCAGGTATGCCTCTGTCAGATTCTCCAATCTGACTTTGTGGCGCTTCATCATTAGGACCAGAATATTTTGTCTCTTGATGATCCTGGTTTTCTGTCTCAATTGTATTACCCGTCTCAGTGGATACACTGTTTTCTTCTGCTGTTGATGGATGTGTGGGAGATTGTGATGCTTCTGATACTTCAGAAGCATCCCCTTTATATGTGGGTGATTCAGTAGAATGACTAGGCTTTTGTTCTGTTGCTGAAAGTGATTTTGGAGTTTTTGGTGTTGCTAGTTGCTCAGAAACCTCAGCCTTGGATACAGGTGGCTCGGTTGAGCTGATAAGAGTCTCTCCTTGTTCAGAAGGCTTTGGAGATTGTGTTGATTCCGATTCTTCAGAAGCATCTACCTTGGATGTAGGCGCCTCTGTGGAGGCACTTTGGTTCTGTTCTGCGGTTGTACTTTTTGGAGGTTGCTGATTTTCTGATGCTTCAGCAGAATCCTCCTCGCCATTATTTCCCATGAATGCCATGACAGGATTAAAGAACCCTATTCTATCAGAGTTAGATGCGTGCAATCCTGATCCTACAACAAAAATATACACAATTTGGTTAACCATGTAAACAAAGAAACAAAAAGCTTAACTGCCCCACATATGGCCGCTCTACTCATAGACCAAAGACTGTTACAAATAGAAACAGTTGAAAAAGAAGTATGAAATATGTCATTAAACCAGTCAAACACACATGATTCAGCTGCCGGGTGCTGGCAGTACTTAGGCTCCAGTTGGCCAGTATATAGAGTATGACTTAAGAACCTACGGGGTACATCAGATGTAATGGAACAAGTGATAAGCAGGATCCATCCTCCTACGATCAAATTACCCAATCTCTACAGATAGCGAGATGTAGAACGAAATAAATGGGAAAAAAGTTATTGCCGACACTGATTCATCTCATCATAGTTTCGATCAAACACTTGCAAACAAGCACGAGTGCCCCAATGCAGCCGAATTACACGGAGGAGAAGGGGGCGAGAGTGACAATTTCAGTGTACCAGCGACGCTACCATACCTTCCTCATCGTCGCGCTTCTCCTCGAGCCCGAGCGCGCTGTCGAAGTTCTTCTCGATGTTCTTCACGCTCTCGCTGATCTTATTCACGGCCCCTGCGATATCCTGCAGGCCACCGAGCGACACCTTCCCCGACCACCACGCCATCCCTCCTCCGCCTCCGCCTCCGCTCCGATCCCCGCAACCACCAGCAGGAACAGCAGCACCCGGCTAGATCTCGCGCGTAGACCAATCAGATCCGCACCTCCGTCCCGCCCGCCCCACTCCCACTCGGCCGACGCGCGGGGGGATCTGGCCTCGCCACCTCCCCCACCGCCCCGATCGAAGGGCCGGGAGCGGCGGCGGCGGCAGAGCAGAGCGGCGGAGCGGGGAGGAGTGGGGAGGAAGCTTCACCGCGCCCCCGCCGCCGCGGCGAGCGGAGATGTAGGGGGAGTTGGGCGTGGGCGTGGGCGTGGGCTGGGCCCCGTCGGGTCGTGGCGCACCGCGCCGCAGCGCGCGCGGCGGCGGCGAGAGAGAGAGGCGTAGTGCGTTCGGCCGCGGGTGGTGGTAGCGTGGGTGCGCCGCGTCGGTGATCGCAGCAGCTCGGCACCGGTGTGATCTGAGCCGCCCGACCGCGCGGCCGCAGCAGTGGGTGGATCTCGGCCTAAAGTCGCCGTGGATGGTGCGGGTGCGCCTCCCCGTCGCGCGAGTGCGGCGACGGCCCATGTAGTGGAAGTGGATTTGGGCCTTGGGCTTCTGGAGTTAGGCCCATTTTGATGCTAGTCTGTGAGGTGGGGTGTTCTTGGGCCAGGCCCGAATAGTATTTGGGCTGCTGATATTTTCGGTTGAGAATACAAGACAATCTTTGATGTGACGTATAGTACAGTACACTGAAATATACTGACGCCGTAGGGGACAGCGTCCTAGAAGATAATAAAAATTCTACGAGATCTGGATCGCCGTATGGTGTCTCTCTACGATACAGGGGAGTACTGTTGGATTGATGACGGTGAGTATATCCCCAAGCATTGATCAGATCATTTGGCTAAGCAAGTGGCATCACTACTGATGGTCGGTGATACATGCTCAGCCCAAATTACACCGTAATATATTTCATTTCATGTATCTCCACACAAAAATTCTACGCTTTTTCAAGGGTGTGTGAATTAACTGATTAGGTTTTTTTTAGTGAAACTAGCCTACCTAAATTTAAGTTATAGAGATGTTCGTATTTATCACTAAGCATATACCAGCCTTGTAGAAGTGCTCATAGCCATAGAGATAGAGCGTACACGTGTGTATTTTATATAGATGAGTGTGTAGACGCTACGAGTGTTTTATTGTATTTCTAAAAAGAATTCCCACGCTTTTTTATTAAAAATGGACAAGATTCATCTGCATTCGATGCGACTCATGCCTGTGTTAAAGCCCCGTTTGATTCAGCTTAGGATTGTTGTAATCTAGATTATTAAATCAGATTACTCTAAGCTGAATTATAATAAGCTGACATAAAATAAGTTACGAGCTATTTGTTTCTCTAAATTATTAGAGGCATTTAAAGATAGTGGGTCTTTAGCCACTCAATAACCTGGAAAAAGCTCCTCTGAAGGAGATTATTGGATTATAGTAATCTGGCTTATAGATTATAATAATCTAGCATAATAATCTACTTGTTTGTTTCAGCTTACTCTTAATAATTCAAATTATAATAATTCTAAGCTGAATCAAACAGGGCTTGTGAGCTTGTGAGATCTTTTCAGTAGGCGTGCTGCTCCACGTAGGCGCGCCATGTCAGCGAGCCCAGATCCAGGAGGACCAGGGATAAGGCTATCCGCAAGAGGCCACGCGGCGAGCTCCCTATGGGTCGTCGGCCATCGCGGGGGAGCCACGCGGCGGCGGCCGATGGAGATCAACCACGCGTTCCAAATCCTTAACAGCATCCGCCGAATTAAGTCTGTGTGCACGTACGCATAGCCGCCGCCGCAGAGTGTACACCGGCTATCTATCTATCTATCTATCTACTCAGCTTTGCGTCCTCCCGCGAATTCACCGCAGCAATGGCGTCCCTCGTCGCCGTCCAGCCGGTCGCCGTGAAGGGCCTCGCCGGCAGCTCCATCTCCGGCAGGAAGCTCGCCGTCAGGCCGTCGCCCCGGGCGCTCTGCCGCACCACCCGCAGGTACATACGAGGAGTACGCGAGTAACAGTGGAGATGAACTTAATATTACAGTGGCAAGAGATGTATGTGGTTTTAATCTCGAGATCCCGTGTTTAATTTTTAACACGCTCATAATAATATCTTGCTACTACAGGCCGCGCGCCGCCGTGGTGGCCAAGTACGGCGAGAAGAGCGTCTACTTCGACCTCGAGGACATCGGCAACACCACCGGGCAGTGGGACCTGTACGGCTCCGACGCGCCGTCGCCGTACAACCCTCTCCAGGTTAGTACCTGACTAAAATTAATCTTGAAGCAGCTATATATACTTAGCTCGATGATTAATTTACTGAATAATTCGTGTGGGTGATCGATGCAGAGCAAGTTCTTCGAGACGTTCGCGGGGCCCTTCACCAAGAGGGGGCTCCTGCTCAAGTTCCTGCTGCTCGGCGGCGGATCGCTGGTGGCCTACGTCAGCGCGTCGGCGTCGCCGGACCTGCTGCCGATCAAGAAGGGCCCGCAGCTGCCGCCGACGCCCGGCCCACGCGGCAAGATCTAAATTAAATTCCTCGTCTCTGCCTCTGCCTCACCTTCTTGATCCGATCCATCCTCTGTACTGTACTGCTAGTCCCCATGGCCGGATCGCCATGGATTAATTTCCCCTGTTTATGATGTTGATATAATTGTACTACTCCTATGGCTATATAAGTTGTAAAGGATCCAATTCGATGCTGCATGCGACGTACTGCGATCCCATGTGTTCGGTTTTAATTTTCTGTCTCCCCTCGATTTTGCATCTCGACATTCATGTGGTAGTGTGAAAAAACTGAAAATGGTGTGCATGATTACCCGGTCTTATTAGTTTGATACTTCTATTACTACTTCAGTACTTCCGTTTTGCGTTTATGTCAGTAGTAAATATGTCTCCTCAGTATTCACCACTAGTAATTTCATTAGATCTACGAATAACTGAAAATGGCGTGCATGATTACCTCTAGTTATATCTAGTCTAGAGCATATGAATCTCCAGATTGAGTAATTACTACATTGTCCAATGCGAACACAAAAATATAACAGCTACAACCCCTGTACAGTCCACCTACAAGATTGGGATCATACGAGACACTATTACACATATGTGTATTGAGGATGTGTATACCTCTTTAGTTTAGGTATTATACCTTCTGATTAACACTAAAAATCTTGTCAGGGCATTTTGAGGTTCAGTGTAAATTCTGATTGATTCGTACAATGTATAGGAGGTCAAGATCAACTAATTATCATAGCTTTGTGCACCAAGCTTCCATAGGGAATGGAGGTGAAGATGGCTAAAATTTGCCAAACCTCACACTGGTACATGCTCAATTATGCATCTCATGATGCTATGAACATCTAAGCTATTTACATACATGTATTTTTCTGAATGAGCTGCTGCAGCGAGCATCATCCATATGTCTTTTCCCCTACACATAAACTAGTGTCTAGATATTGGGCTTCTTGTTCCACTCAAATTCTCAAGTTTTTCTAGGTAAGAATACCTCTTAGTTGCAATCGGTGAGACCTTTGTCAACTTTCGACTATGAGCATCCCCCCTACATCCCTTTTCTTTTGAGTCCATCTTCGTCGCCACAACATCTTGATCTCGAGGACTGACAAAGTCAAATAGTGTCGCTGAAACTGGTTCCATTCTTCCCAGTCTCTCTACCTCGGCCTTAGCATCAATGACAACCTTATCAGTGTCATATCTTGATAAGCTGGCCATTCTCATTGATTCTTGGGTTCTAGTATTAGAAGCTTGCGCGAGGGAGTCAGCATGAAGAACGTCTTCGATTCGAGACATAACCGTGAAAGCTAAACTTTCAAGAGTCCTGGAGTAGCTCTCCAAAATGGCCAAGCCAATATCCTGAGGGGGAAAAAATAGCAGATAATTTTTGCAATGAGTAAACATACGTACTGTAGCAAATCCGAAAAGACAACATGAAAAGCAGATGATTCTCATGGTATACCCTGTTGTACTGAATTTTGCTTATATCAAGAGCTGACTGAGCAATGCCGGGAAATCTGTGCTTGATGAGGAGGAGGACATTCTCTGCTCTTGCTTCAAATTTCTCCCGCTTCTCAAATTTGACACCATGCCCCCATGACAATTTACCTTCCTTGTGCACCATTTTCCTCTGCCAAATGACCACAGAGGCTTCAATTCGGTTCTTAAGATCTATGATGTTGTACTCAGCTGACATGTCCACAGTTCCTAAGAGTTCTTCAGGATTGAAATGATCTTCGGTTATAATCTTGTACATTGAATCTCCAAGGGTGGACTTCCCATTCTATCAGGCAAAAAAAAAAGTAACACAGTCAGTAACTAGAAAAAAAATGTTGCAAATTGTCAAAATAGATTCTTTGTGCAATGTAGTATCATTGATCACCTTGGGTAAAGACTCTATATATGCTTCAGGAACATCCATTTCCATAAGAACATTAGCGTTGATGGCCATTACTGCCTTCAGGACTTGATTGACCAGATCCTTCTGATGTTGAACCCACTTTCTTGATGCATCTGACAGACCACCAGGAGGGACTCTAACAGTTGGGAGCCACCATCTGTAATCCTGCCTCGGCGTGTTTCCCTTCTCTGATTCACTCGCGTCTTTCGACACGTACCAAAACTCCTGCTTGTCTTTGAAATTATCGAGATATTCCTGCTCCACAAGGGAAATGTGCAACAGAAGGACGATTGTTTGATTCAAAAATTCAGATATATAGATGTTGATTTTTGGTGGTTCAAAGATCAGCACAGCAAGCTTACAAGGAGCATCGCATCAAGCTTGCGCAATGCGGGGATGTTCATCTGTAAATCCTGACGCTGCTGGGTTATCATGATCTGCTTGACAAGAATGAGTCAAACAATTCGGAAATAGAAGTATTGAGAATTAGAATGCACCACTAACTCATTCAATTCCATAATGAAGTGGGAGCGCCTACGGATCGGGCGACCGCCCGATCCGGGGCTGGGAAATCGGGTGCTGACGTCAGCACCCGATTTACGTGCAAAACTATTTAAACCGATTTTTCTCTTAAATTACTTATCCAAATCATGATCCGATTGCACCATTAAATTCGTTGCAATTAAATCTTTAAAACAAGACCACACATGGATATATTCCGACGAAAAAAAATTAGCTTATTATTGAATTTTTTAAAATGTTGCACGATGTTCCACCATGTATATCGGAATTGTCTCACTAAGTAGATCGAAAATGTTTCACTCGTTTTAAATCGGGTGTTGTTTCACCTTATATAAAAACAATGTTTCAGCAAATAGCGAAAGAATGTTTCAGTTCAGTGCAACATTAGATTTATACATAGTGAAACATTGTGATTATACTAGGTGAAACATTCTTCGGTGGAACAAAAAATAAACCAAATTCCCTTAATAGGGGGTTTCCAAAATATGTGGGTTTTTTTGTTGTAATGGAATATTTCGTTCACTGCAATATTAGATCTATACATAGCGAAACATTATGAATACACTAGGTGAAACATTTTTGATGAAACAAAAAATAAACCAAATTTTCTTAATAGAGAGTTTCCAAAATATGTGGGTTTTTTTGTTGCAAAAGAGTATTTTAATTCACTGCAACATTAGATCTATAAATAGTGAAACATTATAAATACACTAAGTGAAACATCTTTTTGTGAAAAAGGGAGGAAGAAGTGGGTGGGTCAACAGGTAGCACGTGGGCCAGGGGCGCGCGGGGGAGCGCCCGATCCGGCTCCCCCCGCGCCGGTCGACCAGCGACAAGCATTATCGGAAGTTCACTGATACGTTGTATAGTGTGTCTACTGAATGGAAATAAAAGAGGTCATTTTTTTTTCTTTTTTTTATTGTGCGGCTCTGCCTCCACCATCCCGCTAATTGGAGTAGCGATTCCCCTTCCTCCGGAGTAGGCGTGTCTGGCAGATTGAGTTGTGTAGCAAAAACTATTTTTCTTTTTAATATATTAACGTGCAATCTTTTTTCACGTTAATTTTTTTCTTTTTTTTTTACCTCCATGGTGGATCCATCCTCGGAGACTTGTTTTGACGGGACAAATTCGACGATGTGATCGGAGACTGACAAGAGCCAGTCGATCTCCCTCCTCCATCGCGCCTTCTGATCGGCGGCCATCGGCTGGAGGCGGCGCTGCTCGCCGAAGACGGAAGCTGGAATTTCGCAAGAAACGAAGCATGCAAAAGCATCATCATCGAACCAGAGATTCCTCTTTTCTTCAGAAAAAAACAGAAGTGAATTACACCCTACCTGCAAGATTGGTGATGGCGTTGGAGAGAGCGAGAGCAGAGGACACCCCTTTCCCGGTGCCGGACATGTCCTCCCCGAGAAGAAGCTTCGAGAACTTCTCCCTCACCATCTCCGCATCTGCAATTTCCGGACGAAACCCATCATTTCTTGAACGAGATGGCAAACAATTTGAGATGGTCACCTGAAGGTGGGCCCTCATGCAGGGCGGCGGGCGAGGGCCTCGCCGGCGCCGGAGCCGACGACGACGACGACGTCCTCGGCGGCGCCTCCTCCTTATCCGACGGCCCACCGGCCAACGGTGGCAGCTCGAACGACAGCCTCCCCCTCGACCCCGAGCTCCTCGACAGCGCCCGCCTCGCCGCGGGCGGCATCTCCGGGTCCATGGGGCTCCCCGGGTCGTCGTCGGACAACGCCGCCGCCGCCGCCGACGACAGCGACAGCGCCAACGGCGACGACGACGACGACGACGTCGACCTCCTCCGCCTGAACCTGTCGAGGCCGTGCCCGATCTTCAGCAGCGGCCGCGCCATCACCGACGACGCGTCAGCATCACACCACGGCCGAGGCGAGGTTAGCTACACCATTTCTTCTTCTTCTCTGTTTCTTTTCCTTCCGTTTTTTTTGCCTGCCTGGCTTGGAAATTCAGGGACGTTCCAAACATGGAGCACGAGATATTTATAGCTGCGTCAGGCTGGAGCTGGGATGAAATTTATACGTACAAATGTACGTATTCCTGTATTTAATCCTCACGTTATTAATTCAGCACGTACGTACTCCAGTGTACTCCAGCCCAGTAATTGCTGAGCGATGTGATGAACTGCAGTGTACTGCTTATGGTGATTTCTTTCTGATTGTTTCAGGGAACAGGAGGGATCCTGTGCGGCTGTGCCCTCTGTCCCAAGGTGAAATGGAAGTAGAGACAGAAATCAGAAATCTCTTGTCCCTCCATCATATTATAAGTCATTTAACTTTTTTCTTAAGTAAATTTCTTTTAAGTTTGTAGAAAAATATAGTAAAAAACATAAATATTAGGAAATGATCTAATATCAAATAATTAGAAGAGGTGAGGCTTCGAACCCCACCATCTTGTGGGGCTAGCCGGAAGACCCTTGAATATTTCTTAGAAAAATATAGTAACATTTTCAATACAAAACAAACTTATATCAAAATATATTTAATGTTAGATTTACTGAAACTAATTTGGCATTGTAGATATTGCTATTTTTTCTATTAACTTGATCAAATTGAAAGAATTTTGACTAAAAAATCAAATGATTTATAATATGAAACGAAGGGAGTAACGTCTTAAACAGATCGAGCAATCGATCATGGGCGAATCATCCAGCTTTGCACAGCAAAAACGATCAGAGTTGCTTGCATTTTATTACATTTTTCCTCTTAACAGAGGGCTTGTCCTGCCCAGCCACGGCCCAGCACACCACTCACTAAGATTTGATGGTTTTTTCGGCCCAGTAAAACCAACAGTATCGGAGAAAAAAAACTGGGCCTGTAAGCTGGGCCGCGGGGTGGAAGTGCTAGTCGTTGCGGGCCGAGCTGTACTTGAGCCCGAACTCCCGGAAGCCGATCTCCATGTCGGCGGCGGCGACGAGCAGCTCGGCCGCCTGCGCCGGCTCGAGGATCTCCACCGCGCGCTTCACGGTGCGCAGCCGGAGCGCGTCGGCGCGGCCGAGCACGCCCCGCACCCGGCCCACTATCCCGTCGACGTCGATCTCGCCGCCGGCGGCGACCGCGCCGTGGCCCTCCTGCACCAGCGCCATCTCCCGCGACAGCCCGTCCTCCTCGGCGACGGTCCGGCGCTGGAGGTCGTCGATCTGCGCCAGCTGCGACGGGCTGAGGTCGCCGAGGTTTCCCGAGCTCACGCCGAGGAGGAGGTCGGGGAGCTGCGCCTCGAAGCGGCGGCCGGACTCGGTGTAGAGCAGGTGGACCAGCGTGGTGGGGCGCCACCCGGCGAGCCAGTACGCCGCGCCACGCTCCACGGGGCTCGCCCACGGCGCCGACAGCGTCCACACCGGGTCCATCTCCGCCCGCGCCGCCGTGTAGCACTCCACGTGGGCGACGAACCGGCCCACCAGGGAGCCCAGCTGGGCCGGGTCGTCGGCCCACCGGGCCTCCCGGAGCTCGCGCCGCAGCCCCCGCAGCCCGCGGAGCCAGAGGTGGAACCGCCGCGTCGCCGCCTCCACCTCCATCGCGGCGAGGTCGGTCGGCGCGAGGCCGGTGGGGATTTATAGGCGGCGGGAGAGGGGGATCCAGGGCCGTGGATTCGGGACGAACGGACGGCCGCGGGGGCGCGCCGCGGCGGCGTATGAGGAGGCGATAGGTGGCGCGCATGCAGGAGGCCCATGTGTGAGCCACTGAGCAGAAGAGACCCGGCCGCGGGCGCGCGACGACGACGTCAGGACGCCGCGGCGAGGGTGGCTGGCTGCCGGGAGCTAATGACATGTGGCCCAACCGCCAGTGGGGCGCCCGCTTGTCCTGCTCAAAGGTCAGTGCTTTTTTCCCCTTTTCCCTCTTAATTAATGATCACGCGAGCAATATTCTACCACTGCATTGCAATATTGCGCTCCTGTTCATAGGGGTGGAAAAAAAAGCTCGAAGCTCGTGACTCGGATCAGCTCGTTTCAGACTCGGCTTGGATTGACTTGAGCTCGGAGTCCTAACGAGCCGAGCCGGCTGTTTTGCTCGTTAAGCTAATGAGCCAAGCCTAAGCCAGCTCACGAGCCACTTGGTAGGCGCGTTAAACTCGCATAGCCCAAGAATCCCACAGGCCACAGCCCAAATCAGGTGGCCCAACCGCCCAGCCCAGTAAAAACTCTCTCCCCGAGATGACTCACTGTCTTTCTGAAACCCTATCCTCACCAAATTGTTGAAACGAAAATACCCCAAATCGCTGAAACGAGCCTATCCTGTCCGCCGTCTTCGCCAAATCGCAGCCACCACCAAGCAGGCTGTCGCCGTCGCCTTCTCCTTCCGCCGCCGCAGCGCTGCCTACCGGTTGCTCCTCCCGCGCCCGCAGGGCCATGCCGCCGACGCCGCTCCTCCCGCAGCCGCAGGGCCACGCCGACGGCGCCGGCCACTACTCCCGCCGCTACAGGGCCACGCCGACAACGCCGGCCGCTCCTTCCTCAGCCGCAGGGCTACTTCCTAGTCCCTGGTGTTTGCTTCATGGATCTGTGATGCTATTTTAATTTTTATTCATTGTGCACTGATGGAGGGTTCATTCAGTTAACGAGCTAAACAAGCTAAACGAGCCAGCTTGAGCCAGCTCGCCGAGTCGAGCCGAGTCGGCATTTCAGCTCGTTAGGGCTAACGAGCCGAGCCAAGCCGAGCTGGCTCGATATCCACCCCTACCTGTTCATACATGTCGCGTCATCTGAAGGACTGCAATCGCTCGTTGCCAACTCTTCGAAATGGATGGGATGATTTCAGCTTTGCGAAAATGATGTTTACTAATCAGTCTAATGCAAGATGGTTATTGCCACGACTGTTTCAGCTGACGTGAGAGTATTATTTTGCCACGCTAGGCAGAAAGGCATGGACGCGTGGCCAAAAGATTTATATTTTTAAAATAAGTTTTAGAAGAGTTTGTTTTTAAATAAAAATTAAATAGTAAAAAAAAGAAGATCAGATTTCGAGCCGTAGTAAACCCAAAACTAACGACAGTATGCTAATCATGGGCGTAGAAATATCTGTCGCCTGACGTGAGCGATGAGCCGCCGAGCAGCAAGCCGGAAAACTGATCGAAAATCATTGATGCACATGGGAGTTTTGGCCGGTCTGAGCAAACCCTTTTTGGCTGGGTTCCATCTGGCTGGCTGCAGATGTTTGGGATGGAGTTGGCACTTGGTCGTAGCTTCAAGAACATCACACACAGTCACGGATCATGTGTTCCAGTCACAGTTTTCTGCAGATTAAAAATGGTGCATATGGTTTTTCTGGTGGCGTGACTTGTGAGGATAGGAACATTTTGGGGGCCTAGTCGGAGTGTGAGACAATGTGGATACTGCTGTCTGCTACTGCTCACGAGGTCAGATTAATATTGTGCTTTCTGGTGTCAATAATGGAGTTCTCTATGTCGAATATGGCGGCGTGGCCTTACCTGACCAAGGCCACCTTGCTCTCATGATTCATGGTAACGTACAAGAGTTTTGCTCTGACTTTGCCCTTTTGCTTATACAAGTATACAGTTTTGGACTTCGGAGCTTACTGCTTCTTTGTCAGTTAGCTGCTCGTCATTTGTCTGCTTGGTTGTACCAACCGCATGCCAAAGCTTACCTGATCATCACTGGTATTACTACCTCCCTTTTTGAATAACTGACACGGTTGACAATGACTATTTCGATATTAACCACTAATTAATCTTAAATAGTTAGACTATAATCATTGACGGATCCAGAAAATCGATTCATTGATGTTATAACATATCTATCCGTGTCATGGTATGCTAATTATACTTAGATCATAATGTTATATCATATTAATAAACAGTTTCGCTATAGGTTTTACCGAAAGTCGTCGGTGTCGCCTGACACCGGCCCTTCTATTGTAGATCCGCCCCTAACTATGATAAATTAAAGCATCATGCTTATATTTATGCTTATATTTAGGATGCAATACATTATGATAGTGTGGCACAATATTCCTTCTCGTATTTGTATTTTTAAAAAAAAAAAAAAGACGAGTGGCCAAATTTTCAAAATGATTAGTGCCTATTGCCTAACGTCAGTTATTTGAAAACGGATGGAGTATGACACACAGAAAGTACTCATCTTTGACATTTGCAGCAGAGTTGCACAAGGGCAGTATCAAACATGGGCAGGGAGTTGCACAAGGTAAAGGTTGCACGAACAGCAGTATGCCCAGCAAGATCGTCATCCTGCAGGATGTTGGTTTTTCAGAAGCACATTGATCATTGTTTCTACCTTGGCTCCACTGGTGAGAGGACCTCCACCTCCGCCCACCAGAGTGGAGACAATCTAGGCGTTGCTGCATCCGGTGAAATGGCTATGGTCTCTCTCAGCCTTGTGGTGATCTCTCTCATGCTTGGTCTCTTCATTGGATCACTCTGTATGCATTCCATGATTATCTGACAGATCACATCTAGCTCATTTTCTTTGTGTGACTCTAGTACTGGATCAAGCAGAGAGGCTATACTCCGACCTTTGATAATGCACCCCAAAGCCTGTAAGATAAGAAAAATAAAGAACAGTTTTATTTTCTTTAATCTGATGTTGAACTGGATTTCTTTTGTGTAAGTTAAACTGTTGAAGCATTTGACTTTGCAGGCTTCTGTGATTACCAGATTCGCCAGGGAGCCCTCGTTTTCAGAGTAAGGGGGTTTCCCTGAGATAATTTCAAGAAGCAGTATGCCAAAACTGTAAACGTTCCCTGCCAGTCTAGCAGATATTGGCTCATGATGATCATTATTCGTTGTCGACTCTTTGCCGTCGGAAACCACTTCCTGCCAAACACTCAAGTCTGCAATCTGAAGAAAGGATACAGATTTTAGCATCAAACTGTACTTTACTGAGTACTCAATAAAGTTGGGTGCTGAAACTGGGTTTTTCTCTAAACCTCCTTCACATCACAAGGACAATAAAAGAACTACTGAAACCATAGCAACTGAATATGGCTAAGATGCCTAATTCTTGATAAACCATAAGGCATAACAAGGATTTAGTTAGACCATATGTACCTTTGCAGCACAATCTTCAGAAAGAAATACTGCACTTGAATGCAGATCAGGGTGCACGTTGGCAGGGTTGAGCTCATGCATGTGCTGAATACAGTAAGCTATTCCCATGATTATTCTCATTCTACTTCTCCAGTCGATGTGATTAAAGGCCTCATCTGCACAAATAATTTACCAGCATGTTATCACTTGAATGTGAAGAAAAAAAATGGTATTCCTCATTGCAACAATGAGAATAACTTTCACATAGTATTTACCATGGAGATTCTCATAAAGCGTCCCATTTGGTGCGTATTCGAACACCATCACCCTCGTGAAAGGTTCTTCCTCCTCACAAAACCCCAACAGATTGATGAAATTCTTATGATTTATTCGTGAGAGCGAGTCTATCTGCTTGTTCACAAGGGAAAAAAAAGGTAATTTTTTTCATGCTAATGCAATTCTGCAAAAGGATTAGTTGAGGATCTAGTACACATATTATGACTACCTTTTTCCTGAAACAATCTTCACAGTGCTTTGACCAATCTTTGCTGGATTTTATCGTTGTCGATACAACGGCGATCTCAACACCAGATGATAAGGTTCCCTTGTAGACAGTGTAGTATGGATGACTTGCCACAATATTACTGAAGTCCTCACAGGCACGTTCCAGTTCTGGACGCTGTAATTGGGGCACTCCTGAAGCACATTCAGATCAGAACACAGTGAAAACCAGAAACACAAAACATTAATATATTTGATCTGAAAACCAGACTTGAACACAGTCAATAACTTACCGTTATAAGAATAGGATGTAATAGAGCAATAAAAGAAAATATTACAAATCAAAATGGCAAATATTGCAGTATTACCTGACACAAATGCCTTCTGCAGCTGGCCACTGAGTCCAGTCCTCCAAGGGCCAATAGTCGCAACCGATTTCTTGCGGCATGGCAAGAACATCCATGCCATGCCAGCAAGCAGAATCAAACCAGCCACTGGAATCACAACCATATACAGCCACTTCTTGAATCCTTTGCTTGATCCTTTCTTTGCAGAAGCCTCGGCAGGGTGGGATGAACTATCTAGAGGCTTGTTTGGATCATTTTGCAGTTGATGAGATGTTGGAAACGTCATGTTTCCAACTGTTGGGAAATGATCTTTGTAAAGTAGAGCGTGATTTCTGTCATGAAGTAGCCTGCGATTGCTAAGCTGAACGGGTAGCTCGTCCAGTGAGGAGCAACCGATCACGACAGCTTGGAGAATCAGCACCACGAGCACGAAAGAACTCGATGAATCCATCACTGGAATAATCGCGACCAACACCAGATGATTCCGTTGCTAGTGTCTTGAATAAATCAGAACACACAGGCAGAATCATCAGCCAAATTCACCTGAAACACAAGGTTTCGTCTCTTACTGTCTGATGCCTTCTGCCAAGATCAGGCAAAGAACAACCTCAGTTTCAGAAACAGATACTTCATCACCTCGAAAGCAATTGAAAGCGCATACCTTTTGCTTGGCTGCTGTTCAGACTTCAGAAATAATTCTGCTCACACAGTGCAGAAACTGGAGCATGCAAGGTTCAGGCTTCAGACTAGACAGAGGCTGGAGGAAGCAACAGGAGCTCGATTCTTGGTAGTAGTTGAAGAACCAGGAGCAAATCTTCAGACAAACAAAAAAGGGGAGATTTTTCTGCAACGACTAAACTGGATACAGGAGGAGTGGGTAAAATACTTTGTTCACTGCATTCCCTTGTATTGTTTTCTCTTTGTCAAACATCTCGGTTGTGTTGTTCAGTTAATGCAGGGATTATTAAACAAGAAGCAAGGCGACGAAGACGGAGACTACTAACCCATCGTTATCTCCATGGGCAACTCCACTTAGTACACGCTAATCTCACGTTTGAAAAATCGGCCACGTAATCGTAGCCAAGAAGCAACCACTCTGCAATCTGCATGCTGGACTGCTGGTTGCAGTTGTTTTTGCCAACGGCTGCACTGATGGTCACGGGCAATGACGCTACCCCTGAATTAGTCCTCATCATATGTAATTGAGACCTTTCCGTTTGTTTTAACATATGACATCATTATATTTTAGACATAAGTTATATCATCTATCTTATTCAATTTTCTTAAGTATATAAAAGTATACGACATGTCTAAAGTAAAGTAAGTCGTAATAAAACAAAAATAAATAATGATTATTTTTTTAATAAGATGAATAATTAAATACTATAATCATATGTTTACGTATGGCTCATGTAACGCTCTCTCAAATATATGACCTTGTTAACTTCTAGACATACGTTCAATCGTTCACACTATTCAAAACTTTAAAATATGTAGAAATACAAATCATGCTCAAATTGTTTTCAATGATAAAAGTAAGTCATCATATGTTAAAAAACAGAGCGAGTACATTGCCATTGCAATGCTACTTCGTCGGATAGAGACTCTTGGAATTTTCCAAATAAACCAAGGAAATGACTGGGCTGCTACCTCCCTGGGAGGCTGGGACGAAGAACTCAGGCCCCGCTGCACTAGATAAATACTCATCGTTGTCCTCGAGACAGACACTAAGATTAATTAGTGCTACGTGTTCCATTAAAAAAAAATAGTGCTACGTGTTCCATTCAAAAAATTAGTGCTACGAGGCAATCGAAATTACGCAGCAATTGACAGGGACAAAGCAAATTAAGCAGATGCATGCAGACTGTTGACTTCTACTAATAAGTTGTACCTCCGTTCAAAAAAAAAAACTAATA
The DNA here is from genome assembly GCA_000338895.3 of Oryza meridionalis. Classification (NCBI taxonomy): domain Eukaryota; kingdom Viridiplantae; phylum Streptophyta; class Magnoliopsida; order Poales; family Poaceae; genus Oryza; species Oryza meridionalis. Next base: position 28,136,796 of record CM002528.2, read on the forward strand.
AGTTGTACCACTACTACAGGGTTTTTTCCTGATAATTTAGCTGATGGGGAGCCTAACCTAACCTACCCCATGGACCAACTGTTTGGACTTTCAGAAGTCTGAATTGGAATCAGAAGATCGAAGAAGTTAGTACCATAATCAAATAGGCCACTATCATAGCCTAATCAATGCTATTGCCGTGCACCGATCACCGAAGATTTGCTAAGAACTAGTGGTAGCAAGTGGTTGGTCATCACTCTGACTCTCCCGTTGATGTCCACAAGTATGTACTCCCTTCCATAAAAAACCAAGAGACTAGCTAAAAAACTATCTAGTGTTTTTCGAGGGAAAAACTTTTAAAATCTAATTATAGTATATAATTTCACTAGAACTATACTATAATAATAATAACTTGTATATATGTATTAAAATAATATATGCAACTTTATATCTAATTTATATAGAGATAACAATATAGTTATAGTGTAGTTACACTATAGTTACAATGTAATTATAGTGTAACTCCAATGTAACTAGCATGTAACTAGAATATAACTTAGATGTATCTTGAACAAATCTGTTATAAACATGCGATGATGGGACTAGCTTGTGACAAAATATCTCAGCACAAATCTTAGAGCGGAATCTACGGCTAAAAAAATTGACAGTTTTCATGAATCTACGGCTAAAAAAATTGACAGTTTTCATGAGTGAAAACTGTCGACAGTCAGCTAGCAGTTCCGTAAACCAATCTAGTACTGGATATGACATATCCTAGTACTACAAATTTACTCCCACCGTCCTAATAAAAGTGAATCTAGTACTGGATGTGATATATTCTAGTACAACGAATTTGATAGATGTATGTCCAGATTCATTGTACTATAATATGTCACATCCAGTTCTAAATTGGTTTTTTATGGGACGGAGAGAGTAGATATACCTCTGTCTAAATTCGCTGTACTAGAATGTGTCACATCCGGTATAGATTCGTTTTTTTTTTTTGAGACCGAGGGAGTATGTGACCAACAGCAGCGCAATATCCAACATATTTTTCTGAAGCAGTGGCACTAGCACAAGATACTGTGCTACTAGTAGTTGAAAGGAACACCAAATCAACGGGGACAGAGATCCTCTGAAGAACTACAGATAATCTCCACTGAATCAACGGACACGTTCCAGCAACATCACAAATCTGATTCTTCCAGAAGAGGAATCAAACGGAGGAGCCCAAGGAAAATAAGGTGGGCGAATCGAATGGTGTCAGGGGCCAGCTGCACGGAGCAAAGTGTAAGTGGAGTATGAGGTTGACCCCTCTCTCTTTCACTGCACAATTTCATCCTGTTGCCATCCAGCCTCGTAGCACAATGGATCTTGAAAAGAGCTCAAACCATGTTTCATTCCCAGATTTACAGTAATAGAAATTGTCCTATTCTATATAGGCTCTTATATTCAACGAAGGTAGTAGAGAATCTAGCTAATAAAATTCAAATGAAATCCATACATTTAAGGCTACGTTATTTTAAGCTATTGTAGCTTAGTTACTACTCGTTTTTCGTTGTCACTTTTTCAAACTGTTAAACGGTGTATTTAAAAAAAAACTTTTATATATAATTTGTTTAGAAAATTCTAATAAATATATTCACCAAACTTTTATATATTAATACTTAATTGATTATATATTGTTTTACGTACGGCTAATTAGTCGTTTCAAACATCTAAAACGGACTTGTACATTTCACATGCTACTACTAGTAAATTTTGAATTTCTTGAAAACTCTCACCGGAAGCATCCGAGGTGGTCACTATGAGATATTTAACTTTTGCTACTCTTACATTTAATAATTAAGAATCTACAACCAGACTTATAGACACATGAAGACAAGTGATAAATTTTTAATTGCCACATCTTAAAAGCGGAAAAAAAAGTTAAATGCCCCGGCTCCTGACACTGGATCTTTAGCGGAGTTAATCCGCACCTTCCATTTCTCGAATCCAACGGACGTGGACATGTCTCGCTCCGGGCCAACGAGCAAAAACACAAACCAGAGAGTGCGCCCGTACCAGTCCAGGATTTCTAGAAGCGCAAGACGAAACCGTCAAAAGCTCGCTACAAAAACCGCGCGCACCGCAGCCAAGCCAAAACACCACTCGCGCAGATCCGCTTCGCTTCTCCGAGACAAGCGGAGGAGGAGTGCTTCTTCCGAGCACACGGCGCGCGAGGGAGAGGAGAGAGGAGATGGCGGCGGTTCGGGAGCCCAGGGAGGAGGCAGCGGTGGGGGAGGGGGAGGGGGAGGGGGAGGAGGAGGGCAGGTGGGGCGGGCTGCTGCCGGAGCTCGTGGAGGAGGTGGTGCGGCGCGTGGAGGCGTCGGGGGGCGAGCGGTGGCCCGCGCGGAAGGACCTGGTGTCGTGCGCGTGCGTCTGCCGCCGGTGGCGCGAGGCCGCGGCGGCCGTCGTGCGGCCGCTCCCCGAGTCCGGCAGAATCACCTTCCCGTCCTCGCTGAAGCAGGTGAGGAGAGGAGGAGGAGCCCGATGGGAGATGATGTTCTGCCGGCCCCTTGCTAGGCGTTGATTAATGATTAGCTTAGTATTTGCCGCTAGGGCTCATTCATTGCAGGGTTGCAGAAATACCAGTTTTGTGTAGTAGGATTTTTGCAGATCAGATAGGGATCGATATGGGCCCTGTTTGGATCAAGGGATGTTTTTTAGCCCTCTCTCAAATAGCCCAAATAGCTCAAAAAGATCCAAAAGGGTGAGCTATTTGAGAGCTATTTGGAACTAACCCACCCAAGGGGTGCTAATTGGGGCTATTTGAGGTGGGGCCCATTGAAAAAGTGTCTTTTCTTTCTATCTCTCTCCATGTGAAGTACATTAAAAGTCAAATAGCTCTTTAAATAACCCTTGGATCCAAACAACTTAGAGCTATTTTATTGGAGGGCTATTTCCTTGTGCTAAAAAATAGCTCTCAAAATAACTCTGGGCTAGTTCTCCAAACAGGCCATGATCTATAATCTGTGTGTACACTAAGTACTCCACCGACCCGGCATTTGGTGGTGGTCTGGGGTTCGAATAGGATTTGGGAATCGCCTAGGAGGAATAGAATATTAGTTTTAAGTTTTAAATTTGCGTATGTAGGAGTAGGGAAGAAACTTGCAATTGGGAAATGTATGCTTTATATCTCTGTTTTTAAGTTCCAATTTGGTCACTAATATTAGAGCAAGTTTAATAGTATAGCCCACTACTAGCTCCAATTCATCTATAGGCAATCTAATAGCCAATTCATACAATAGTTGCTTACTATACTATTAATATATGGTCACATCTGTCATACACACACTGCGTTTTGGAGTTCGTGCTGCAGCTGGCTACAGATCTGTAGCCCGCTGCTCTTCTCTCTCATCTTTTATCTCATTAAAATATGCTTATAGCTGGCTAATAGTCTGCTATTGTACCTTGCTCTTAGGTGACTAATGATTATGCTGAAAGTTCAGTTCTGACCAGATTTAGTGCCTATTAGGACAGTAGTTACAGGTTTGTTCCTATAATCTTCGTTATGTGGCACGCTGAGGGATTATCTAGTCTTTTTTTTAAGGTTGAGTAGCGTAGCACATATTTAGCTCATTAGCTATGTGGATATTTGTACAGTGCTTACATCTTGAAGAGTGGGTTTGAGGTATCTGCATTTGCACTTTTGGTCAGTTATATAGCCAGTGCTGACACCATTTTGCTCCATTCCATGTTGTTTGAGCAGCCAGGCCCTAAGGACTTCCCAATCCAGTGCTTTGTCAAGCGAAACAAGAAGAAATCTATGTTCTATCTTTACCTAGGCTTGTTGAATGGTATGTTTCTAAGGCATAATCCAAACATGCAAGTGCTTCCTTAATGACCTGAAGCATTATCGTTTTTCACTTACTGCTGAACTTCAATATGAAACATCATGTATTATGACTCAATCTGGTTTGTTAGGTTCACATGTGGTTGGAATAGTTTTCCCCTTGTCCTTGCATCAGCTTTAGTCAGGTTTTTTAATGCCTGTATAAAAAGTTTATTGCCACTGAATCATCTTGTATTTGAATTGCTTTGTACATTCTTCAATGACTGAGAGCTTACACATAATAAGTTTGTATGGCTCATGTCTGCTGCTGATGTCACTGCTCACTAGTTATTGGCAGTCACATGTGTACCTACTTGCCTGCTTGATTCCTCTTATATCAAATGTTATGTTGCTAGTTCTATTTCTGCCAAGTTTCTATGCTTTGTTTGCAGTGCATTTGTGATATTTATAATTCAATACGACATCATGTGCACAGGCTAGATAAACAGACATATATTGGATAATTTAGGATATTCTTTCCTGATTTCCATGATAAACGGGATTTCATGAGACATGCTTTGCTGATTATCTATTTATTTCATGTTCAACAGGTACCATGGATAAAGGGAAGTTTCTCATGGCCGCTAGAAGGTTTAGGAGGGGGCCCCACACAGAGTATATTATTTCCCTTGATGCTGATGACCTGTCACAAGGAAGCAATGCATATGTGGGGAAACTGAGGTAGCTTTCGTGCATCCTGTAGTTATCATTTACCTTCCATTGCTCTTGCTCATTTGCTCCATGTGTTTTCTTCTGTTGTCTTTTTCTACCAAGAAACAGGGACATAAACATTCTTCTAAATACTATTTAGTAAGTGTAATTAATAGGTGGTACCAATTCATTAATACATGATCTAGAGATTTATTGTTATTACTGTGCTGGGTCTATTGTACGTTCTGTACATGATTATGGGAAAGTACCTATATTTCACCTTAGCTCTTGGGGTGAAGACTTGAAAAGGGAAACTTTTCGCCGGGCTGGCAAAGCTGGCCGAAGTTTATTAGGGGGGAAAAGAGCATCCGTTACAAAGCTTTCGGAGCTTAAAGCTCATTTACAACGCTTCTGCTACTGGAGCTTAAGGCTCCTGTACAACGCTTCGGAAGTTTACAACTTACAACACGGCAGGCTTATGCATGGAAGCGCTGTATCTGTATGTGCAAGTATTTCTCAGGAATAGTATATGCAAGTCTTTCATGTTATCTCTCTTACATGTCCTTATTGGTCTTGCGGAATCTGGATTGGTACTTAAACCAATGGTTGCTACTTGCTTGGAATTTACATGAAGTAGTTTAAAATGATCATGCATTGTCATATTACTGTCTTCTCTTTCTATTTCTTGGCAATAACAGTTTGGAGAAGTGCTTCTTATTTGATGCACTTCCACTGCATTTATTATTTCCTCTTTGACCTGATTGTGTATCTGCTGCACCATTTTTAGGTCTGATTTTTGGGGGACAAATTTCAAGATATATGACAGCCAGCCGCCATATGATGGTGCAAAAGCATCAAGCACTCGATCTAGCCAGCGTTTTGGAAGTAGACGGATCTGTCCCCAAATATCGGCAGACAACTTTGATGTTGGGCAGATCTCATACAAATACAACCTTCTTAAATCCAGGGGACCTAGGAGGATGTTTTGCACAATGGAGTGCCCTTCAACTCAAGAAACCTGGGAGAATTCCCTCAAGACAAAATCTTTGAGGTGCACAGGAACCGCTGTCCTAAGGAACAAAGCTCCCCGCTGGCATGAGCACTTGCAGTGCTGGTGCTTAAACTTTCATGGGCGAGTGACAGTTGCATCCGTGAAGAATTTCCAGCTTGAGGCCACAGCTAACCCCAGCCGTCCAGATAGCGTTGGAGACGAGGAAACAATTATCCTGCAGTTTGGGAAAGTTGACAACGATATCTTCTCTATGGATTACCGCCAACCTCTCTCGGCGTTTCAGGCTTTCGCCATCTGCCTTAGCAGCTTCGGTACTAAACTAGCTTGTGAGTAAACAATCATGTTACAGCGTGGTTGCATACTTCATTGGTCAATTCTGCTGAAGCTCTTCTCCTGGGCTGCTACCATGGCCATGTTTTATTTTGGTTTGCATCATGGTACTGTTTCTGTATTTATTTACTAGAAACGTACCATTTTAGTTGTGGATTTGGCTCCGAGGCAAAAGAAAATAGGCTTAGCCTGTGCTTTGAATCAAAGAGGGACTAATGTAAATATGCCATTGTCCATCTATTGTTGTCCGAGAAAGTCCATCATTTTATACTGTTGTAAAGTGAACAATAATCTGAGTTATATATCATAATGGCGGCTCTTATGGTTCAAGTTCAGTAAATTCCTTCTGGCAGAAAACTTGAATGGCATCCGCACTAAAGCTTATTGGCTCGTAGTGAAAGAACAAAACAGAAGCGCTGAAACCTGAAACAGATCCGGAATTCTACAACGAGGTGACGGTATGTGCTGCAAGTTCAGGTAAACTACTCAAGCTATCAACTAATTTTGCTTGCATGTCACCAAACCTACTGTCTATAACAAAGATTGCTAAACATCTCTATTCGTAGGAGTCATTGCTCGCCTTCGCGACGCCAGCCTCCAATGTTTCCATCTGCATCTCCAGCAACTCCAGCCTCTCGTTCATTCTTTGCAGTCTCTTCCTTGCAGCCTCATCTGACAAAGAGAGAAGAACTATCAGTCTCTCTTATCGCTGAACTTACGCCGGGAACAATGTAAATGTCCATTGTAAGTTTGAAACAGGGGGTTTGAACCTACCGAGCTGTGAAGCCTGCTGAGAGATGAAATGCGAAGCAGCCATTTCCTGGCCGTTATCAGTAGTGACAGTCGTGTTGATGGGATCACTCAACCTGGACGACGATCCTTTCTTCCTCCCAAGCATTTCCGGGATGCAGTTTAGCCACTCCTGTCTTCACTACACCAGATTCAGTTCAGGCAGGGTTGTGACTTGTGAGAAGTCTCACATTGATGCTGTCTTATATACTCCTAATCCTAGCTTGGATATGTTATCAAGTTCAATTCATTAATTGAGTTGGTCCAAAGATATACTGATTGTCCTGCAGTCAGATGTCGAGGTCGAACATCTTGGTCAGAGTCAGACCCGGCGACTTAGACCGGACTCCCGGCGGCTAGCCGGGCAATTATGAACCGGAAAAGGTTCACTGTGACTTGGGAGAGCGATCTGAACCTTGCACGCCAGAAATTTCACAGAGCTGCCAACGCATATGCAGGACGCTGATGATGATTTGCACACATGGATGCCGTACCGTAAGGCCTGCATATGCGTTGGCAGGAGCTCCTTTGATTGTAGTAATGGTATTATTCAGTGCTAAGACCACTGTAAAATGCAGATGATCTGAGTGCTGGGTTTTGCGCCGCCCACTGCTCGAACGGTTACTGAAGATGCATCATTTTTTCCTGCTGATCATGCTTCATTTCCAGCCTACTAGTTGCAGGCAGATCCACAATTCTAGTGAAATCCGGTTTGGATTTCGCGAAATCATGACTTTTCAGAGCGGGTGAGAAACACAAACCACTTAGATTTTCAGTCAGTCAAGTTCAAAAAATAAAACTGAATTATATCTTTTTAATCAAATTTATTTAGATTTTTCACATGAAGAGACCGGAGATGTAATCTATTTTCATTATCTTAAAAAAATTAGATTTTATAGGTTGTTATTGGTTTATCGATAGGCTCCACGAAATCTGATTATGCTGCTCGTGAGCGGATTTTAATCTGGTACGAGGATCGGTGAACACTTTGCAGGCTTGCAGGGCAGGCACTCGTCGGGCCAACGCAAGGACGTGCGCGGTTGATGCGTCGTCCACCGACCCGCGCGCCAACCGGCGGATGCCGTGTGACGCGGGACTACAGTAACTACGTACTCGTAGTGGTGTAGCTAGCTGCCGCTCGCTGTCGTCCGGTCCGGGCACTCGTCCATGGCATGGCCTGTAGCCAAGCTGGAGTAGGTCGTAGCAAGCACGGTAGCAGCCAGCGGCCGGTCCTCCCTTGGATTACGCAGGAAATCCTGCGGCTCTTCCGGGGCAAAGCGAAGCCCCCTGCGCGCGAGAATGAAATGCAACGCGTAGCGCGTGAGGTCTCTGCCCCGCCTCTCTCGCGCGCGCGGTGGCATATGGCATGCATCCTCCGCCCCTTCAGGGCTCACGTTACTCGTATGAAAGCAAAAAACCGAACAACCTACGCACACAATACAAAAGGTTCCAGAATTGCCGAACCGCTTTAAGATCAGTGTAAATCACTATTATGCTCAGAGCATAGAAGTATCTCTTAAATACTGTTTTCTCGTGAAGATTGTGGTTGGTGATGGTTGACATGCGCTTCCAAAACAGAAAGGAAACCAAGTTCCAGCGTGGTAGATGCATGCATACGCGCAGATGTTGTAGTACCACAAGCGAAGGGCCGGCAGGGCGGGCAGAAATGCGGGGGAAGAGAAGAGTAGACTAAAGGCAACGGCAAGGCGACGGGCGGGCGACGTGTCGGTAGTAGTAGTCGGTACCGGGCGCGGCCGGCCAGGAATTGATGGGCGTGCGGCGTGGGGGTGGGTGGGGTACGGCGCAAGCAAGCGTTACTCGCGGCGCCCGTCCGGTCCCGGGCCCGATCGAATCCGATGCGACGCGCCGCGCCGGTGGTGGTGGTTCCAAAGTCCACGCGCGCTCGCCCGTGCCGTCCGGTTGGCCGGCCGCCTCGGCTCGTGCCTGGTGTAGTGCGTGACAGCCAGCCTCGTCTCGTCTCCAATTCAATGCGCGTCGCATGGCCTAGCCTGGCCGCCGGGGCGCGTCGCGGCAGGAGAGAGGATAGGAGAAGGAGAGCGCCACGTCGTGGTCACGACCCCGCGAACACGCGGTTGCCCTGCCGTCCACGGCCGCGACCCCGCGCGCGAACACGGGAGGACGGACGGACGGGGGATCTGATGTGGCGTACCGACGTGCGTGCGTACGCACACGGCCGCTCTACTTGACTCCGGCCAAGCCACCCCCACCACCACGACGTGCTGCTCGTTTTTTCCTCGCGTTGCCTGTATCAACTACAGTATTTTCAATGGTTGTTCGTGCGCCGCGACGACGACGACGACCTCGCCAAAGGCGAGAGGTGCTCGCTCGTCCAATCTTGTGTCAGCTACGAACGGAACGAGGAGAAGTAGTAGTAGGACGGCCTTGGGGTGCACGCCGCTGCCGTCCGTCCGTCACCCCGTCCACTTTTCCGGGCAGGTCTCGCCACCGCTCGATGGAGACAACAATAATTGCCCGCCTCCCCGGCGCGCCGGCGGGGCCCACACAACACCACACCACCTCACCCACCCACCCCCCCCTTCTCGCGGCCTTCTCCCTCCTCCTCGGTGTCTCAGTCTTTCTCTATCCTCCTCTTTCGGCGCCCAAGCCGAACGAACGAGACGCAACGCAAAGCCGACCAACGGCGACCACCTCAGCAACCCCCGCAATCCCACGCCTGCCTGACACACACCGCGCGCGCAGCGCAGCGTGGGCAGCCGCGTAATTTCGCGCGGCCGCCACCGTATTCCACCACGTCCGGTCTCCGGACCCCGGTGGGTTGCCGTGCCGCGCCCTGTCTTTATCCCAAAACCTCCTCCTCGCCAGCCAACGCTGCTTTCGCCGGTTACCCGGTCAAACTCATCCAACGGCGGCACGTCTCCGATCCGGTCACACCCACACCCCCACGAGATGCCTCGCCGGTCACGTGTGACGCGCGTGACGCCCCCCTCTCCCTCTCTCGGCCGGCGCCCCACCCCCGCCGTGCTGTGTCCTTTTATTCCAACCCTCACCGCCCCACGATTCACGCCACCACCACCACTCCGTCCGTCGTCTCCTCTCGTCGCCTACCTAGGGTTTCGTGTTTGGGAGATCTGAGGGGAGGAGGGGGATGGAGGTGAGGGAGATGGCCGTGGCGGCGGCGGCGGCGGCGGCGGCGTCGGGGGGAGGAGGTGGGGGGTTGAGGATGCCGCCGCCCAACCCTAACCTGCCGTACAGGGAGGATTGCTGGAGCGAGGGCGAGACGGAGGCGCTGGTCCGCGCGTGGGGGAGCCGCTACGTCGAGCTCAACCGGGGGAACCTGCGGCAGAAGCAGTGGCAGGAGGTGGCCGACGCCGTCAACTCGCGGCGCGGGGCGGCCGCGCGCCGCCGCCCGCCGCGCACCGACGTGCAGTGCAAGAACCGCGTCGACACCCTCAAGAAGAAGTACAAGGCGGAGCGCGCCCGCGTCATGCCATCCACCTGGTCCTTCTTCCCCGAGCTCGACCGCCTCGTCGGGCCCACCCTCTCCGCCTCCGCCTCCAAGAGGCCCTCGCCGTCGCCGTCGCCGGTGCCGCCGCCCCCTCACTTCGCCCTGCCCGTCCATCCTTCCGCGGTGAGGAAGCCCCCCTCGCCTTCGCCGTCGCCCTCTCCGCCGCCTCCCATGGCCCTGCCGCTGCCCAGCTACCGTCGCGGGTCTCCGCTCCCCGCCGCCGCTCTTATCCAGCAGGAGGCCGCGGCTGCAGCCGCTGCCGCGGTGTCTGATTCGGAGGACTCTGAAGGCCCTGGCGACAACAACAATCACAACGCGCAGCGGTCACCGTCGCAATCTGTGTCATCGCGCTCCGGCAATAGCAACAAGCGCAGCCGCCAGGAAGTTGATGGTGGTTTCAGGGAGCTGGCAAGGGCGATCGAGGCATTTGCGGAGATGTATGAGCGTGTGGAGAGTGCAAAGCAAAAGCAGGCGCTGGAGATTGAGCGGCAGCGAATAGACTTCCTGAAGCAGTTGGAGGTCAAGCGCATGGAGAACTTTGTGGATGCACATGTCAAGCTTGCCAGGGCAAAGCGCATCAAGAAGCATGCAGGGTCTGCACCCGATGGTATTGGCGCAGCGGAATTGGTTTCCTCTGTCGCTGCGCTGCCTTTCCTCTCCACCTCCACCTACATATGATGCTGAGGAGATGTTGAGGTAAAAACCGACCTAGCATTTTTGTTTTTAATTAATGTTGTTGTGGATAATAGATAATTGTTCATTATAATTGGGTCTGTGCTATTATAAAGCTGTAGTTATATACATGTGCTTTGGATTTGCTGACATAGTCCTGTGGGATGGGGATGCTGTGAAGTGATGTTTTGTTGATTGATGATAAGATTGGTATGCTTTAGGGGGAAAGGGTGCTTTTATGAATATTATGTATGCAGGCAAAAACGATAGTGAGCAGCTCTAATTGTTAGATTTTATATTATTAATCCAATCGTGAATGATAGCATGATACAAATTTGGTCTTTGGGCATTTTCATCTATCTTGGTAAATACGAATGTCCTGATAATATATTATCTATCATCCTTAGTTTGAGTAAACAAACTTGAACAAGATTGGCTAGGTTCGCTAAGGTTGAAGCAAAGGTCAAGGGCAGCTTGATTGGGCTTAATAACTCATGAACATATATGCATTTATGTTAGTATGTTAGTGGCTTGGGAATGGTGCATTTTCAATATGCACAACTTGGCGATAAACATTTGAGCTCAATTATGTGCTAAGCCTGTTACATTTTTATGTGTGTACTTATATGATAGATTGCATGCTAAGATCTATTTTCCTGTTACAACACAATATGCAAAAGTTTGATTTGACAGCTGTGTAGAGATTGGTGTGTTGGTTTGTAGATTGCAATTTTTTTTTCCAACAGACAAAATAATCATGTGAACACTCGGGACTTTTACCAACGACCTGGCCTGTTCATGATGGGAATATTTCATAATTCATACCCTTAGCCCTGTAATAGTAAATACAAGCCACGTTGGATATGCTCGACTTGCTAGTCTATATCTGTTAAATTTGTGCTGAGACCTTTGTTAGTATGTGTTGTGTGTTTTCTGTTAGACATGTCAGAATGGACAGGTTCTTTTATATATGTTTTTATGTCTGTTCTTTTCGTATTATTTCCGGAGCATCCATATTTCTCAGCAATCTTATGATTCCGTGAGGAGCTTTGTTGATCATTGGTTGAACTCTCTACTATTTCTGTAAAGTGTCACTGCAACTTGAAGATGCTGGATAAAATTTAAACCAATATAGTAATAAGTGATAAAAGCAAGAGTGATACCATAAATTGAATCTTGCAGGTAAAAGATAAAATAGGCTTCCAGACTCTAGGGGTCTGTTTGACTTGTCTGTTGAAACTGTTGAAGATGCTTAATCTATTGAAATGAATCATGTTCTTGTTGTTGCACGTGATGAAGACACTAATTTGGTCATTACTATTACTAGCGCGACTGATTGCCTAATGTTTCCCTTTTTTTGGCAGATTATCAGTGTGAAGTTCATTAGATGTCCTTGCTGACCATGGGAAGACTGGTTTGGCACTTGGCAGCGATTCATTGTAGTTCGTAGCCTGGTAGTATATGGAAATTGAAGACTAGAAGTTCCTAGTGTAAAGCAATGTTGACATTGGTGCCTGTGGGTTGTTAATCCGTTTACCTATTGTTTTATTGACATTGTAGGCATGTAACTCTGACCTCCTGTTTTATTTTTCTTTCTTAAAAAAAAGTGTATCGACAAAAGGTGTTGCAATCTTTCCCTGTCGTTGTTGATCGCCTTGAATCGTGTAGGAGTAGCAACTTTCTGCGGAAGTTCTGGGAGCATTCTGCAACAGTAATCGTGTATATGCCCCTGATGTTGCGTTGACTCAACATCAAAACAGCTATCTGGATATCATTTGGCATTTTCTTTGCAAGAGTAATTTTGAAGCGTTTTGCTGTGGATATAAAGCGACCAACCGATAACACTTTAAGTTATTGGGGTGTGTTTAGTTTACGTCACACCGTGTTTAGTTTACCCCTAACTATTCTAAACTTCAACTTTCCATCACATCACATCCAAAATTTTTCTACATACATAAACTTCTAACTTTTTTTCCAAACTTTCAACTTTCTCTAAATTTCTAATTTTTTTCAGAACTAAACACAGCCTAAAATTGAAACTTTCCTCAAATTTCTAATTTTTTCCAGGAACTAAACACAATCTAAAATTGAAATGATGCGATGAAAAAGTTGAAAGTTTGAAGAAAAAGTTTGAAACTAAACTCGGCCTTGGTATAATAGTAGTTTGTGGATGTTCTGGCTCCCTCGACTGCCACTCTCGTTTAGCAAAAACTGTTACTGATCTGAATCTGCTTCGTTGCTAGTCGCCCTGTGTATGTGCTCCGCTGCTCCCAGTTAACTCGTCTTGTTTCTGTTCAAACGATAGCTGGGCTCTTTTTAGTCTGTTTCATGCCCCAGCCGGCAGTAATAATATTTGCATTTGTTTCGTTCTCAGTTCATGTTCCATCGTTACGTTAGTGAAATTTTCGATGGATTTTATAACAAGAAGATATAAGGCTTATTCACTTTGTTGTCTGAACCAACGTATTAAAATTGGGTAGCATTGTCTTGATCAAATTTTCATAGAGTTTTAAGAGTAAGCAACAATGGTTGAAATACGTTTAGTTTATAGCTTTATTAAATTTTGATATTGTTGGGAGTGTGTTCAGAGTTGAGAGCGGCACGAGCTCAAAGCCAGGAGGAAAGAAACCAAGAGCAGCGTAGCCGCCAGGAAAAAGATCAGCACCATACATCGCGACACCAGCGTTGCGTGTCAGCACTATGGTTTTAAGATCCGCCACCGACGCCGGCAGCAGGTGGCGGTGAGTGGACTGGACGATCTGGACAGACGTGAGCGGGGAGGGAGAGGGACACCGCCACACACAGCGGTCGCCGGTCGGCGCGGGGCAACACGCGGGGAAGTGATTGGTAATGTGCAGCAGTGTTGCTGACACGGGAGGGGCCGAAGAAAACGGTGGCCTGGTTGGTGGGTCGGGGGTTGCTATACGCGCGGGCCGGCGAATCGCGCGAGAGATGCACGCGAGACCGTGCGTTGGACAGAGGCCGGCTCGGCCAGCCAGGCCGCGCGGGGCCGCGGTCTACAAGGCCATTCCAGTTTCTGGCGGGCTGCGTCAACCAAACAACTGGGCCTCAATACTTATATCCTCAGTAGTTTCTCTTTCCTTTTTGGCTAGCTGCAGTTTTTGTTTCATTTCTTCCTTTTCTTTGGCATATGAAAAAAATATATTTTTTCTTCTAATATATTGACGTGCAATTATTTTGCGCGTTCGAAAAAAGTTGCAAACAACTGCTTGTACCCTACCAGGATCGATCTCTGTTTTTTTTGCTGCAAGTTATGTTGCAGTGCTGCGCTGTGTGTACGTGTTACACGGGTTTCATGCGATCCTGCCCAATCAGCTCCATCACTTGAGAAATTTTTTGTTGTGGTCCGGCTTGGGAAATTTTTTGCTGTGGTCCGGCTAAGGATGATGTTCCTGAGAGCTGGCTGGCTAGCTAGCTCTCCAGATCATAGGGCTGTACTGTTTATATTCTTTTTCCAACGAATTTTGGACAACTGCATATGTGCTAGTATATAGCTAGCTCTGCTTTATTCTGACAACACACACACGCACACATCCTTCCTCACGATTAACATGTGTCCTGTAGAATGTTGTAGTAGATGTTGGTCACCCTTCGTTGTCTCTGGCATATATCGGTCCTGCACTTCATGCAGCAAGCTAGGGCCTCAACTTGGCACATATACCAGTATAGCTAGCTAGCTAGCTATCGCTCGCTCGGGACCGTGTACAAATCCATGTGTTGCAGAGATAGAAGAGAGATGCGCCCGCGCTTTCACTCTCGGAGGCCCCGGCTGGCGCTAAGATATGTAGCTGACTGAATGGGATCGATGGGAGATGCTGATATGTCATGCATACACCCACGAGGGAAAAGAAACGCTAGCTAGCTGCATCGATCTCATCTGAAACCAACGTACGCCAACACTTGCTAGCACGACTGCACGAGATGAAATGAATCGAATTGAAATCGGTGGGCAAGAAAAGTCTTGCTAGATGTGCCTCCTCCATTGACAAGTCCAATCGGATTCGTGAAAGCTAGAGCTGGAGAGGAGAGGAGAGGAGAGGAGAGGAGATCCCAGCTAGCTGCCACTTACACCTGGCACGAACGGCAGAGATTCTCTGGCATTGTTCCCCTGGGGACAAAACCGGAGGGCATCCGATCCGGCCGGGGATCGATCGAATCGCGCGCTAGCTGCAGCTGCAGCAGGAGCAGGTACACAGCGCCTTGCTCGCATTGGTTCATGGCAGCTCCCCAAAGGCAGACAAGACGAGGTGGTGCCAGCCTCGCCCTCTCGCACCCAAGGGTTTCCCTTAATGCGGTAACCGGTTTTATCATGATAAACCCACCTAATTCAAAAGGAATTTATCAAAAATATAAATGTTTACATTATTCTTTCGGTTTTTTTACTGTTCATCGATATAACTGGATGGTTATCGGACTTAAGCCGAGGTGCGATAAGCTCCTCCTCCTACGCTAAGATAAAACCCTGCTCACACCACACCATGCGTAGTATAGACGTCTCTTCAATCTATATTTGTAGTACTAGTCACTTCTAATACGATAGAATCTTGGGAGCTACCAAATAGTGTTGTGCTATAGTGTTGCTAGACTTAAAAAGTACAAAAACAAAGTCAAAAGAAATGTGAAAAAAATCTTTTAATATTTTTCATTACTTTTTATGCACCTTTTAAATTTAGTACAACACGGTAGCACGGCACTAATAAGCACCTGAGATTCTCTCCGCCTAGTACGTCTATTGGTTCTGAGCCATTTTTCGCGGCAGTTTTTTTTTTAACGACTCGCACGAGACGGTGCGAAGTTCTATTGATAGAGCAGAAAAAAATTACAAGATTACAACCCTAGAGAGTCGTAACCAGGAAAAGAAAAAAATATACCACCACCCACACGCCGACATCGCCAACACACACGCCCAGGAGAAGGCTAGTACCGGATCGGCAGCCGCTAAGCGTGATCGACCGCTACTAAACCAACAAAGGATTATATACGAGATCACCCCTAGGGAAAACCAAAAACGACGTCTTCAACAAGAGAAGCGACGGAAAAGCCGCTGTCGCTGTCCGTCAGGAGCTAAGACTGGACTTTTTCGCGGCAGTTTTTGACAATAAACTAACCATGGTACGCGTCGGAGCCAGCTGTCATTGTCTGCACGGCAAATCTCTAGAGCTTTATCACGGACGAGCTGAACGGTGCGAATGCATGCATGATTGATTTCGTATGGTTTTTAATTGGTGAGGTGAATAATACTGAACAGTGAACAATGCTCGTCTTTCAGTTACCACTGTTTTTCTGTCGGAGAAATGTGTTAGAAAGCGATACGCTCTGTGCGCCACTGCCATCTTCTCTTCTGTGGTCACTGGTCACTGCTCAGTGATCAGTACTCTATATCCTGCTAATCTGGGTTAAGCGGTATATATAACCCCAGCGCATGCATGCGTGCTCGGCTGCTCGCTTTGTTAATAAGGCTGGACGGAAAGGTCATTGATCTTAAAATCCATCCAAATTGAGCCGTTTTGTGTTCATCGAACAAATGAGATATAGTAGAAACTAAATCAAACTCATACTCACGTTATGTAACAAAAAAATCCAACGAAATAATTATGGAAGTTGTTCCCTCGGTAGAATTTAGAGAAATAACCAGGGCTCTTCCTGCCACAAGGCGGTGGGCTAGACGATCTAGATTCGAAGCCTCTCACCCTTTCTAATTATTTGATACTAGGTCATTCCTTAATATTCGTGTTTTTTCTTCGGTAGAATTTATGCCGATTCTAGTTTTCTGCTCCATTTCTAAAACACTATCCAACTATAGATTTTTTTTTTTCAAGAGATTGGGGGTTGGGGGGATTGTGAATTACTCCTGTGTTAATTTGTACTGGAAAAATGAGGTGCATGCATGGCCTGGACTGTTTGGAATCCTGTACAGTTTGGAGAGCGGCCCCCCTGATTCGTGCCTTTTGCTGGACAAAGTGAATCTTCAGGTGGGGGACTGCCTGCTCCATCGTGAATACTAATAATGACGTCCCTAATCCAAGGAAACGGTATTATTCCCATGTGACTCGCTGTCACTGCTACCTAGTACTCCACCTCTAGTAACCATGCACCTTTTACGCTCCCATGCATGCTGGGTGCATTTGACTAGCAATCCACAAGTTGCACCACTAAGATCATTGATCATTGGGAGTATACGAGATCTGATCGATCAGTGGGAGAAATTAGGGCAGGAGGTCCGGAAAGAAATCTCTACCGACGACGACTAAACGGGGTCGAAATGATTGTAGAGGCCGCAAGTTTTGGCGTTGGTCGTGATCACCGAAAAGTTCGATCTGGCTCTTGTCGCAGTCCAGACTCCAGAGTACACCCACTTGCATTGCTTGAGCTTGTTTCTGGCGCAGTTTGATGCATAGCATTGCCTGCCTCTGCCTGCCCTGCCCTCCCCTCCCGGGAAACGATACGATACGACGTGACAGTGCATTCAAATTCAAGCCATACATGCATGTCGTCCTCGATCTACCTAGCTGAGGGCAAGTACAAAGTTAGAGACCGGTATGGTCTCTACATTAATTAGAGGTTATCACGTTACAATAGTTAAAGCAATATTGTCTCTAATTATTAATGTACCAAAATACTTTTTTACTAGTCATTTTTTCTTTATTAGACTCAATGCAACAAAAAAATTTCCTAATAAATGCTAAGAGTCGACTCTGTGCCGTTGTCATGCGTAGCAACCATCTTTCTCTTTTCTTCTTCCTCTCTCCTCCACGTCGCCAAATATACTTGCATAATAATAAAGAGAGACCGCTAATAAAGACCATTACACATGCCCCTTATACCAACGCATGCATGCATGTGCACGTCGATCCGATCGATCGATCGAGCTCCCAAAATCGCCTCTGAAATTGCAGCAAACCAAGAGCGAGAAAAAGGAGTTAAAAAATCAACCGGCAATAGGATTTTAAAAAATCCACGGGCGGGACAAGACGAGATGCTATATCTGGTATGGGCGTACGCGCGCCTAACCCCCGTGCCCCCGCAGCGACCGACGCGACGCGACGCGCGAAGGTCCCGCGCGCGCGGTGCGGCGTACACACGAACCTGCAGCCTGCAGGCGCGCGCGCGCGCTATCTTTCCCGTGCGCACTCTGGGCCGGGCGGTGACAGGAGATCGGCAGATCGCACTCTGGGCGAATACAATTCTCACCCCCGACCCACGCGCGGCCGCCGGGCGGGGCGTCCCGTGTCCACCAGGGCAAGCCGGGGCCGCGGTCGACGCGACGGCCGCGTGTCCCGGACTCCCGTACCGCGCGCGGGAGGCTGTATGGTACCATGTGATGAGACCGATTTTGCCACGGCGCAACTGGATGGCCACGCCATGTTTTTCAATGTTTTTCGATCTACTTGATTAAGCACTGCACGATGAAAACTTAAAAAATCATACGAATCACATGTAAACAGCTTTTTTTTTATTAATCTGACCTCTATATCCACACAGGATATAAAAAAAACGCAATGCACTAGTTTTCTAAATTCCAAACCTCCCTCATCACACAGATGAAAAAAAAGAGAAGTTAGAAATCTTAGCTTCCAACTTCATTAGTGACTTATCTTTTCGTCGCAGCACAAGAGCGCGGGAGGGGATAATCGGAACTAGTATGTGCTATCCACCGCTGCACCATCTTCACCTCCACAGATCGCAACCACCATCTGGTGCTAAACTTTTGTGTATGTTGTTCGCTGTAACTTTCCGAATCCCCTTACGTCGCCGTCGGCCGTCGCATTCTGCATGCCTCTAATGCGTCGTGATGCTGCTATGCCGCACTACAACCGTCTTCCGCAAACCGTCGAACTTCCTGTTGGCCGACGTGGCCTAGAGTGTCGCGAAGCCATCCAGCACAACACGCTATATATGCTTGACCGCCGTTCACACATATCTAAAATTAGACCTTAGGATCGATGCTCGCTTGGTAATTACCACCTCTAGGATGATGTCACGACATAAATCTTACTCCCTCTGTTTTTATCTATAAGCATTTGTACGTCATTTAGGAGAATTATGGTTCACGAAAAAATTATAGATTTATAGCGTGTCATTAAGTGAGAGTTGATCGAAAATGGGAGAATTAATGCTTGGTGTAAGATAAGAAACAATTTGAATACTCATATAGTATTTGGGACAAGAGGGAGAGAGAGTAGACCGGAAGGGATAGAGATTCGAATGGAACACGGACTCCCAATGGAACACGCAGTAACCTTTCTCAAAAGAGGCAAAATAATCTCATTTGCAGCCGTACGTGTACAGGTGAGTTGTACGAGTTGCTAGTACCAGCTTGCGAACTGATGGATTAATTCATGGGAAACAAAGGGCCGAGGGGCGATGCATGCACGACGTACAAAACGCATCGCTAGCATGGTACAACTCCACTTGTTGCTATGGCGCTATGGCTTGCATGCAGTAATATTCTGTTGCCACTTGGAGAATAGATTCGAGCACACACGGCCTTATCCGGTATGTCGTTGAAACTCGAAAGCAACGTAACCTGGCCCGTGATTACTGGCTCTCGTGTCGTCCAGGTCAAATGACGGTGGTCGATCGGTCGTCGATAGTGTATGCAGCTATGCTGACTACCTACTTATAATTAGCTGGTACGTATCTACTCCAATTAACTAGTCTTCCCTGTCTCTCATGATACAAGCTACAGAGAGATCTATGGGCTTGTTTGATTGAGGCCAATCTATGCCTAACCAAATCTTTGATAACTTCAATACTAATATATTTTATGGATGTTTGATTTGATATCAAATTTATAAATTGTACTCTACTACCTCCGTCCAAAATAAGTGCAGTCATGGATATCCGTGTTCATCGTTCTGACCAT
This sequence comes from Oryza meridionalis, assembly GCA_000338895.3. Taxonomy (NCBI): domain Eukaryota; kingdom Viridiplantae; phylum Streptophyta; class Magnoliopsida; order Poales; family Poaceae; genus Oryza; species Oryza meridionalis. The sequence goes on from CM002528.2 coordinate 28,156,477, forward strand.
CCGTCTTATTTGAAAAAATTATAAAAAAATATTCACACGTAAAATACTATTCATATTTTATCATCTAATAACAATAAATTTCAAATAAGATGAACGGTCAAACGTTAGACATGAACAGCGTTAAAACTACACTTATTTTGGAACGGATGGAGTAATAAATTTGATAGTATCAATACTTCCCTAGTTTTTAACACTACCGATATTTTGATATGATAAAAATTGGCTTCAAACCAAATAAGTCTTATTAGCAACTACATTAGTATGCTAGCTAATGGCATAAGTCCCGATCTACCCGATCAGTCGAAGTCAGGCTCTCATTCATCAGTTCCGTTTTTTCTGGTCCGTTCGTTCAGGCAAAGTTTGTCCTAGGAAAAGATCAAGAACACGAGTGAGAGAGGGAGGCACACGGGCCCCTACCTGCCGCCAGTGGTGATTCCCATCGATCTCAAAAATCACATCAAGAGATGCTCAGATGGCCCGGATTCGCCGGATCCGTGAATCCATACACGGAAGATAACTTGAATTCATCGACGACAGAGTGACCTCATTCAGAAGACGAGATCCAATAACATAAAGATTACCAACCGATCGACGTGCACATTTCGAAAGTATAGGTAAAAGCCATATATAATACTGTTACTACACATTCCTGGTTAAGTTGCTTATACACATATAGGTACACTCATATGGCGCAGTAGGCACCATTAGCTAGTACTGCACCTGCCGACCGCCCAGCCGGTAAAAACCATGCTACAAAAGGGGCGGCAGCGTCGACAGGAGCAGCACGTAATCACATATGCATGCGGCAAGCTATTTTACACGGCATGCACAACGCTGCACTGAACTGCACTCCACTGCTCTGCTGCAGAGAACCCCAGGACAGAGGAGTACTGCTGCACTACTGCACAGCAGAGGCATGCAGGAGGAGGCAGCTCGCCAGTGCCAGTTTTGGGCTGGCCAGGCAAGCCAAGGCAACTGCGGCCTTTAGTTACCAGAAATGGGTTAAAAGTAACACAACACAAGGATAGATCGATGGATCGATCGGTCATATTCACAGCTACCACAGAGCTAACTACACTAGTACAGTAACACTTCACACAGTTGTTATCGATTTATTTATTTCGCGGCCTCATCGTTGGCAGCGGCGTGCAGCTCGTAGGGGCCGAGGCGGTTGTCGCCGAGGCGCGTCTTGTAGGCGGCCTTCTTGTACTCCCCCCAGGTGAACTCCCTGTACAGGCTCTGCTCCCCTTCCCGCATCACCTGCTCCAGCGGCGCGATCCGCTGCGACGCCGCCGGACCGCCGAAGTAGATCACCGACAGCCTCGACTCCTCCCCCTCCGGCGCCAACACCCTGTGCTTCACGCTCCTGAACCTCCCATTCGTCAACACCTACACGTACTCACATATGTTAATAATAAAAATGATAGTAAAAACATGGCAAAGATCAATAATAATTTCAACTAGCTACTACTAGAGAATACCTCTTCTCTCCCGGTTTGTAATCTCCTGTAGTCCCGGATTACAAACCAGAAGAAGAAATTCAAGACTAAAGATGACGATACATCAACCGAGATTAAAGATCAAAAAGTATCCTGTGACTTTTAAACCGGGACTTAAAAAAAATTCTTACTCAAACCAGAACTATTGTGAATTTTGACCAACCCAGTAAAAATATATTTTCGAGTAGTGTAGTACTCCTTCCGTCCTTAAAAAAATATATTCCTAGCATCCCAAGTGGTATTAGTAGAGATGGAGAATGACTAAAATACCCTTAATCATCGAAAAAAGTAGTAAAAGTAATAGGTTGGTAAAGATTATTCAAGGGATAAAATTTTTCGTTTTACAGAGTAGATAGAATGGTAGAAATTGGTATTTTTAAGATAAAATTTAAGATTGATTTTTTTTTTTGTTAGGACGGTGGGAGTACGTACTTGGAGGGAGTCGCCGACGTTGACGAAGAAGGAATCGGGGTCGGGGGGCACGGGGACCCAGCGGGCAGGGGAGGAGTAGTCTCCGCGGAGGAGGATCTGGAGGCCCGCGGTGCAGTTGGACCTGAGCACGGAGATGATCTGTGGGTCCGTGTGCTCCCCGAAGCCCGTCACGCCGCACTCGTCCCGGTCGCGGCCCGGCGGGAGGAGGCACGGCGGGTAGTGGTTCACCCGCAGCATCTCGTCGCTGCCCTCGCACCCCACCACCATCCGCCGCAGCACGCACCTCCCCTCCTCCGACGCCCCCAGCCCCAGCCCCTCCGCCATCAGCTCCATCACCCTGCACCCCACCCCCCTCACCGCCCCCGTGTACGCCTCCACCGCCGCCCTCAGCGCCGCCGGCAGCGCCGCGCCGCCGGACGAGGTGGCGCCGGCCGAGAGGAGGAGGTACTCCAGCCACCCCACGTCGCCGTTCGACCCGATGCTCTTGCTGCCGTAGCCGAGGGGCCGGGCGGGGCCGGACATGTCGAGCTTCTCCTGGTGCGGGAGCGCGAAGAACGCCATGGCTCTCGACTCCAGCGCGTCGGCGAGCCCCGCGGGGACGCCGTGGTTGGTCGCCTTGAAGAAGCCCAGTGTGCGGCACGCGTCGGCCACCGCTGCCGCCGCCCCCGGCGCCGACAGGTCGATGCACGGGATGACGGCTTGCGGCCCGGCATTGGCGCCCTTGGGGCACCTCACCAGCGGGATGTGCTCGATGGAGCTCGGCGCCGTGATCGCCACCATGGCGTGATCAAGATCAGAAACCACCTAATTAAAGCTTCTTCTTCTTGTTGCGTACACCGACTTCTTGTTGCTGTGCACCAACAGAGTGAGGAAACAGAGCAGGAACAGGGGAGGTGTTGCTGCTGCACGTTTGCACTTGTGTTCTGCTCATCAGATAGCCTCGTATATATAGGCAGCCAGAACTAACATTGCATGCTTTGCTGCTTTAGTGCAAAGCATAATGAACCTAGCTAGCTCGGAGTAGCAACATTCAGAGTGACATATATTAGGTGAAAGATAAATCAAAGATGCTACTGCTCTCTCCGTTTCACAATACTTGATCAGATAATACGTTTTATTTTTCTGCTGACTATTTAATTTTAGCAATAAGTTTATAAAAATATATGCCGTATTTTAAAATGTGTCGTATAGTAAAAAAAGTATGCAAATATCATATTCATCTATTCTATTGTAAATCAATTAGAAGTTGCTAAATGCTTATAATGATCAAAGTTAAAACACTACTAGTAGAAAACACTGACTACTACTCCCTCCGTTCTATAATATAATATAAGTGATTTTGAGTTTTTATTTACATTGTTTAATCACTCGTCTTATTAAAAAAATTTATACAAATATAAAAAACGAAAAGTTGTACTTAAAATACTTTAGAGTACTAAGAGAAGGTCAATAATGTAGCTAGCAGATATCTCCAAAATTTTGTCAAGTGAGGTAGAGCTAATTTAAGAGCCAACTCATACAACAAGCTAGCTATAAGTTAGTTATAAGATGCCTTGGTTAATTAAATACTTGTAGAGATATACCAGCTGTTGTGAGTTGCATGTGAGCCTTAAAAGCCTTCGTGGGCTGCATGCGAGCGATACAGCGTCGAATGAAGCGCTAGCGCCCGGCGCCAAGTTAAGCGCCTGCTCGTTTCTCTCTCTTTAATTTTGCCAGCTTAATCTAGGATTAGAAAGGTGAGAGAAAATTTGGAGCCAGCTTAATTATGTTATGGTATCTGCTCTATGAAAAAACAGAATGAGTAGTAACCATCGTTTACAAGACTACGACCTCGATGATCACTAGTCTAGAGTCTAGACTAGGGAAGGCAAGCTAAGCATGCAAGGCAACCACTGGAATCCACCACATCTCTCGTAGTCTCAGTAGCTTGGAGCATTGGACCACCACACGCTGATTAGGACTCTGCGTGTTATTGTGTTGTGTTGTTCTATGGAATGGATTATTACTTTCTTGGTCCATTCTAATTCAACTAGCTAAACTAGAGATTCTGTGGTCGAGTGAATGGCATGAGTTAGCATGCATCCATCTTTTGGAATCCTAATTAGCAATGTGTGACTTTGTTTGCATGTTATCTGAGAGTACAGATTATAGTGCTATTGTTCGTAGATATTCCAGTATCAATTCAAGTCTTCTACATGTAAAAAGAAAGACAAACAAACAGCACAATTCAGAAGTTCCCTGTATTTACCAATGATTTTGTTTGCATTGTTAATCTGTATTAATTTTCCGTTCTTTTCCTGCCCTGGTATTTTTTGGTCTTTTTTTTTCTTTTCTTGACATAAGTCCGTCGTGTAACAAATATTTTATTCTTCTAATATATTGACGTACAATCATTTTGTGCGTTCAAAAAAAAAAATAGGCAACGGGTATTATGCTGCTAACTTCTGGACCATACGATTTAGGGATGTAGACATCGGACAACTTATCCTCACGTTTTGTATTCAAGGGCGCACATGTTTTTTTTCTAAGCATATGTTTATATATGCTCCTCTGCTACCTAGATAATAGTTTATGCGTATGGTTTGGAATTCAGCTTATCTTTCGATAAGAATGTTTGACGCCTCGACCCTTGATCCAAAGGACACGAACATATTTAATTAGTAGTTAGTTTAGCACCGACCCTTACCGAATCCATGGTGAAATACCACGGGCTAAAATCCACAGCACAAAAGCTTCCAAGTCATCCTACAACAAGGTTCGATCTTGGAATGGCCGAAGGTTACTTTCAAGATTCCAGACTTGGTTAGCCTTGCTGACGTGATCTTATAAAATTTAAACGATAACTCCAAACAAACGCAGACGTTTCCTCGCAACAAAACCAATGTGCTACAGCCTCCGCAAGCTGATTTGCGGGCATGCAGCGGTATTGCCTTTATGCCTCCCTTCGAACGGAGGAATTCTTAGAATTTTTTCAGAGAATAAACCTACACATTCTACCGAAATCCCTGTTGGAATTAATTGGACTTAGTCCATTTAATTCTACTAAATTCCAAAAACTTGTAATTAATGCTAAGTAGAATAAATATTAGTATCACATACTAACTAACAAGAGATTCACTCAACTAAAATGGGTTGTAAATTATATGCCTATTTTGACAAGCCGAGGATGGCGGTGAACTTATAGCGACCGTTCATTACTGACAATGTTTGAGGGCAGTTAAGCCTCCCGGTTCGAAAGAACCATGCATCCGAGCACATACACAGGTAGATAGACGATCAAGTTTTCCCGTTGCTCTTGATTCCCAGTTCGGAAGACCTGCGGGCACAAGTTTTCTGTACGAGCATTCGAAACTTCATTCTCCTGAGTAACTGCATGGGTAAACGGATGATCATGTTTTTTCACCACTATTAGCGATTACCATTTTGAAAAACCTGCGCGCACATGTTTTCTATACAAGCATTCAGAACTCTATCCTCCTAAGTTTTGAGAGCGCTTCTCCGCGCGACTGCTATCTGCTCGTTTTCTTCTCCCGCCGTTCTGGATGGAAGGGGCTGCATCAACTTGTTCTCTTGTTCTTCCTAGTGTTGCTCACGTTTGACTACACCAACAACTGCCCATGACGACTGAGCAGAACACTGGAAACGGATCTAATGCTCCGGCCAATAGTCGTTTCAGGTATTCTCCTAATCTAGTGCTTATTTCTTTTGTGTTGAACATATTAGTAGATGTGGTCTTTACTATTAGCATGTTTATGTTTAACACAAATATTAGATCACTCATGCACATAATTGTGTCACGATTATTCTACTATTTTTTTTATTAAATTATGAATTTTGACTAGATTTTCATCAAATCCTAGGTTCTGAAGGAGTCCTGAAATTTGAGGAAATAACTTTGAAACTAACTCATTGTTATCTTGCGTGCATGATGTGGAAGGACCAGTCTTGTCTCTCGCTGCTATTCAGGAGTGTGTATATATAACGACAACTGCTATATCAGTCACTATACTTTACATAGTCGAATCACTATTTAGCAAAGGTTAATTGATCTGTTTTTCTCTGAATCATTATTACCTTCACTGGCAACATTATTCTCATTTAAATCCAATAACGCAGTTTTCATTACACGTCGTTGCCTCCTAATCAGTCCGTTTTCCTGTTTCCTCTTGTTGTCCCGGTCCTCCCCTATGGTGACTGGTGAGCATGTTCTAAACTGTTAAAGGAGATATCGATTATTTACGCCATGCTTCTCTTAAGTACAATTTCTTCAGAAGCTTTTTATATCAACTTTAATTAGATGATTTTTTCAGAGCATTTATGATATTTAATTCATTTACATGAGTTTATCTGTCCATAATCTATTTAATCATCCAAATAGAATGCTTCTAGTGGTGCAGTGACCTGAGTTGTATCCCAAGGTCTTGAGTTTAAATTTCCATAGAAGCGAATTTTAGATTGGGTTGTTTATGAGGCTAAATTCTCTATTTCAATGGCCGTATATATCCAGTTGGATGTAGAGGCCGGATACAAAATACCATCTCTAAAATATTAGAATGCGCCCGATGGTGTTACTGCCTCAAGAAATGGTTCCTCTAAACCATGACAGGATATTGCTCTTGCTTATTTATTGAACTAGTTGATACTCCGCTTTGCTACGGTATATATACGTGAATGAATGCTTGTTATACATTATAAAAATGATAGATGTATATGTTTAGATAATATGAAAATAATGTGGAGATAATGACTTGACATTGTTTGCATATTGAATTCTAAAAATACAACAAAATTGTAAATGATATGATGTTTGCATGATATTTAAAATACACACTTGCATGTGATTTAAAATATTTTATATAATAATTGCTAGTGGGTGATAATATGGTATACTTGTATATTGAGATTTAGAAGTTAGTGGGCATCAACTATATAGATAATATAGATTTAATTCCAAGTCCAGCTACACAAGTATGAGGATGATAAGGAAATATACAACTTGGATGTCAAAATCTAAAGAGGACGGTCATAAAATTTCCACTATTTATGGATGGAGATTTAGACAAACAATTGCTTTCTAAATAATGTCTTTTCATCTGGATTTTGTTGGTTTTTTAACCCTTGTTATTATTTGAGATGATTAATGCATTTGTTATATCTTCTATCGAAGTAAAGACCGAAATTTTTTATCATCTTAAAAAAATATATAAGCTTGTTTCCTTTGCCTGTAATTTATCCAATCATCCGGTTGGAACGTGCCCTAAAATGGTGTTACTGTCTCCACAAACGTCTTCACAAATGTTTCCACAGATCGTTTTGGTGACCTTGCAAAAAAGACGCGAATATTAAGGAATGACTTAATATCAAATAATTAGAAGATGTGAGACTTGAAAACCAGATTGCCTAGCCCACCACCTTGTGGAGCTAGCCGGAAGACCCTAGATGTTTCTCAGTAATGACCTAGCTTGCTTTAATTGCTAAAATGGTACTCCCTCCTTCCCAAATTTATATCATATAATGGAATTTAAATTTTTTAAAATTGATCAAAATATAACACACGGATTTCATCAGGGTACAATTAATACAGCATAAGAGAATGTTTATATGCTAAGGTGTAATTGGTATAGTGTTTTAATCGATGAATGCATTGTGAGAAATATATACATGATGTTTTGATTGATGCGATTTAAATTATCCTTATTTTTGGTGCATAAACATATATGATGATCGTTTTAGGAAGGATTGAGTACGTGCTTCTATCCTCACCCATTAATGTGCCTTATTTGGGCCCGGGATAGATGCCGATATAGTAGAGGAGGGTTATCTTGTCAAGCCTTATCGAAGAGCGATCAGATGAACAGCCATATGGTTTCATCAAATTGATCATATCTCGAACCAAAGTCGTCGGACAAATAGCAAATGAGAACCGCAGAAAGCTAAAACGACGTGTGCTTGTGTGTGTTGCTCGTTTTAATTTTCTGAACATGACACGACGTGGCCTATATTGCGTCCTCGCTCTTGCTACTGCCGTGCTCCGTACAAACTGTCCCCATGAAACATTGAAACTAACCACTTGTAGTAGCGATTCGTTTGGCAGCATGTTGCACTTCACATCACAGAATGGCCATATACTATGAACGTCGACGACGACGCATGCACCTGCCTCTCTGCTAGGATGCACACTATGGTCCGGTGGTCCGGCGATGTACTCCCTCCATTCCAAATTAATCTATATAGTTTTTTTTTGTTATTTCTAAATGATCTATATATTTGTATACATTTATTAAGTCTATTCGTTATTTATGTATTAGAGTAAATAGATATTGATGTATGCATCTATGTACACAAGTATTTATAACCCACATGCAATATCTTAATTTGCTATTGGCAAAATAGTGGGGATGGTGCATGCATTGAGTTTGTTGCTAGAGTAAATATAGTATGAAAGAGTTATTAGTTTTTCTTTGTGTTGGTGTACGTATGAAATATGTAGATCAATTTGGAATGGAGGGAGTATCCGCCTATTTTTTTTTTTTCAGGCCACCGCGAAACTTGGTTTACCGTGCACGAAACTCTCAGCACAGGCCAAAGTTACATCAAGTTAGCTAGAGCTACTAGAAAACTCAAGTATGTACAGAAGTTAACGTTCTTAATTTTGTACAGACAAAATCAGGATACGCACAGTTGATTGAAACTCGTACATTTGCATGCTTTTTGACACAATTAAGTTCCGATGGATTTTCAGGTCCTCCCCCATCCCAAAATATACGTATGGTGTATATTTTTCTCGATTCAAAATATAAGCACCGAAATTGTACCATAGTATAAACTTTCATATTAGACAATAAGCATTAATTTCTTTCGTTCTATACCATCAATAACTATAAACATGACAACATAGAAAAGTATCTTTAAATATGAATATAATGATATCACATATATGACATGTTTTAATTAGCATAGTTATTAGTTAAAGTTTAAAATACTGGTTTTTCTAAATTGTGGGTGCCTTATATTTTGAAACAGATTAATTATTATCTAAGATTCTAATTTTCAAGAATAGATTACACCTTCCCAAAATGCTCTTTTTCCTTATGGCTGAGTGGTATGCACTTTTTTTCCTTTTTACTCATTTGCCACACCCCTAGTAGGTGACAACCGGGCGTAGGGACCGTATGTCATATATACACATGTGACAACGAAAGAGCAAATAACACTTGCTCCATATTTTAGACACGCTAGGATACATGCATTGATGGTGTGGATACACCATCAACTAAGGCGCGTTTTAAAGTGCTTTAAAATGGATGATTAGGCGCATAAAAAAAGAAACATGATTAACATATATTTAATTGAGTATTAGTTATTAAAAACTTAAAAATGAATTTATTTGATTTGGAATAAAGCACGCCATTTAACAATTGAAAAAAGTCAGCTAATAGAAATCGATAACATTATCTAAAAACAGAAATACCAAGCTGAAAAAACGTACGCCCTAAGAAATGTATGTCTCTGTTGGCGAGAATGAATTCTTCGTCAAGTCGGATAGTGTGGATTGGACACACTTTGACGAATTCGGGTAACGTACGTTCACAAGGGATAAGCCAGGGACCAGCAGCCGCGCAGTTGTAAACACTAAACAGCGTTCGCCGAATGATGCACACTACTAGCATAATCCCCACAGATCAGAACAGAACATATATCGGCTTAGACTCCAAGTTGTTCCAATCATCAGTATCATTGAGCTAGCTAGCCCCGTTGAGTTGGCGTCTGTAGCGGCGCCAAACAGGGACGGATCAAGATGAGGGTATCGATCAACCAGCCGATTGGGAGGCCGGCCGTAATTCTGTCTCCAAAACCAGTTGGTAGTGCAGTGCACACGTCGTCCAGAGAGTCCCCGCCGCGCGCACAGCGCGTCGTACGCGCATCATCTCTCCCTCCCGTACGTTACGTGGCGAAACACCGGATCGATCCATCCAAACACACGTACTCCTCGTCTCCTCGAACCCATCGAACGCGCGAGGCGCAGCACGTCACGCGCGCACGCTTCTCTTCCCTCTCTTCCCCGCGGCCGTGATCGCCTTGGTCCCCCACGCGTGGCGTACGTACGTACGTCGGCGGCGCGCAGGCCGGTCGGCATGGCCACCACCCCACCGATCGAGTCGCGCACTTGTGTACTCCCTACTCCGTACTACGCATGGTCGCCTATCATTTCCGTCTCAAAAGTTTCACATGCGTGTGCAATAATCCGTGAACAAAAAGATGTACTGGATGGGGGTGAAAACGGCCATGGAAAATCGAGCGCCGTTTATATATAAGGGTATCGTTTTCGACCGTACCTTTTTTTTTTTGTCTATTTTTAAATGTTGTGTTTTCACAATTCTTTCTACATCGTATTAATGTGGTCAATTACCGACCGATCGAGCATCATTTCCGAAGAAATGCTACCGATTTCGATCGTTTCCGACCGTTTTCACCCCCTTTCTGAATCTGATGGGAAGGCACTAATCGATCGATCGAGCGAGCAAACACGCACGTGTACTGTAGTTACATGCACTCAGATCGAGCTCTCTTTGGATGGGGAAGTAGGGAGCAGGGTAGTCCGGTTGGTGGTGTGTTCCATCGCACCAGTAGCGACGATGGCGATCACTCGGCGAGGAGAGGAGTCGTAGAGATCGGATAAATGTACCAGGCGCCCTCGGGCGGCGTGTCACGCATGTCCATCGTGCCTGGCCGGCGGCCGGCAGCTAAGCTTGCTGCCTCTAGCGCTAGCTACCGTAGCTACTAGTGCTTCCACTGATGCGGCCATCCACCGCTTCTATACACAGGCTGGTTCAGCGTAAAGTTTGTATTTTGATTGAAATTGAAGATGATGTGACTGAAAAGTTGTATTTATGACAGGTTGATGTGATGAAAAAGGATTGAAGTTTGGATCCAAACTTTGGATCTAAACACAGCCACAATGCAACATCGTCCTCAGTATAATTACATCCATACGTCTCCATCCATCCATCAGCGCGGCAGCCGTACTGCACCAGCCATCCTTTCGCCTACCGCTGATTATAATCCGTAAAATTTATCAGTGATAAAAAGATATTTTATATGTAAAACTTTGTATAAGTATATTTACAAATTAAAAGCCAATACTGAAAATAAACCAGAATAAAATAAATATTAAAATCAACTTTATTATTAAGTTTAAAGTTTAAAGGTATATACTTGGGGTAGATAAGCTGAAGAGCAAACGACGAAGCTATCGGGGGATCCATCATCCTGAAGTCGATCAATCTTAATTAGAAGCTTCCACCGGTGCAACGTCAGGGAGATCATACGTTTGTGGTGCATGCACTCAGTCGCATACAGGCGAGCATCTATGTCTGCCCCCTAGTTACTTACTTACATGTACATACACGAGTACACGACGACTGAAGTGCAGGATAATATCGGGTCCCAAAACTAATAATTTGAAAACCGACATATTTAACTGTATTAAGCCTTAAATTGATAGATTGATACATGTTCAACAATCTGGTTCTTCATCGCATATATTTAAACAAAGCTTCAAGGGAGATGTTATTACAAAATATATGAGTATTTATAAACTTGTGGCTAACTAATACAGTAGAGACTATAGAATGACTCAACTCTAATGTTTTGCTATGGACTTAAACCATCTATCTAATCTATATTTGAGAATTAAGTTAGAATAAGATTAGCTTATATGATTGAACTTCTAACTTCGTAACTCTAAAATAACTTAACTTTTGCTTCAATGCAAATAAATCTAAAAATAGACAACCTGACAATCCGATGCTCGAGAGCGAAGGTACGTCGCTTTCGCTATCTCGAACTCTTAGCTCTGTTCACGTGCGCCGCACGCTGCTTGGACTGGGGTGTCCCAATGGAACGCCTCCACGCGGGCTACATGCCCGACGGCGCCACTGATGACACGATCACGACGCCACGCGCGCCGCAGCATGTACTCCATCAGCGATGGATGATATATGCTCTGAATCGAAACCAAAGATTGAGACAGAGAAACCGCTGCCATCGATGAGATATTTAGTGCGTACAGCGGTGTCGATGCAATGATCTTTATCTTATACTCATCCCATTCTAATATATAAGAAATTTTCGTTTCATATATTTTGAGACTGAGGAGGGAGTATATAATATACGTAAAAAAGGTAAACTCTGAAAGCCTTCCTTTTCTTGATAGTGTGCAGTGTATACCAAATTTACGTTCTCTGTTTCTTCAGGGGACGCCGACGAATTGACGAGGCAATGGGGTTACGGTCTGTTCGTTTTGGGCTAAATTTTTAATAATTTTCTCAGTTGTCACTAGCACATTTCTTAAACGGCTAAACTAAACATTTATAAAAAAATATTAATTTTAAAAGGGAGTAACTATATTTATAACGCCATATTTTTTATCAAAATATAGTCAGCATGTATTTACATTGTACAGTAAGTCCCTAAATTACATATGTAATTTTAGTGTATTTATAATATAAATTTTAAAATTATATATATAAGTCTCTAAATTACATATGTAATTTTAGTATATTTGTAATATAAGTTTTAAAATTTATATGTAATACTGAAATTATTTATGTAGTAGTTTTTTCATGAAAACACATGCTGACGAGATGAGAAATTTGAATTGATTGGCTTCACGATGCAACACGAAACACGTAAAGACGTTCAATGCACATGTATTGCAATCGCAGCACGAATCTCAAGGGAGATCAATTGAACAAGAAATCGACTGTGATTACTCACAAAATGTGTCTGACATAATTATAGCAACACCGTTTTTAAAATACGATAAATATATTTTAAGTGTATACTAATAAATTAATTATACGCTATATAATAACTCATCTCGATTTGTTACAGCTTTACCATTACCAGCATCTGTAGCGTTCTTTACATTTTTCTCGGCAACGGGCTGTCACATCAGTATTGGGCCATCCCTACGCAATGGGCTAAGCGATGCCTAACATTCTTTCTCAGCCCATTCAAAACCAGCCCTTTTCTCGCGGGGCCTAATTAGCCGGCCTTTCAGTCGCACAGCCCAACGTAAATCAAGAGCTCCTGCTAGCTCCGCGACTCGTCGTCCAACCCAGCCGACACTCACCGAACCCACCTCCACCTCCGCGTGACGACGCAAAGCAAAGCTTTCCGCCAGAGCACGAGCGTAGCAGGGGAGGCGGCCGGCAGTGCGCGCCCATGCATCCCATGCCCCGTCTAACGTACGTACGTGTAACCCCATTTCTGAACCTGGCTGCTCATCAGTCATCACCGTGCGCCGGCCAACGCGTGTATAGCTTTATAAACAAACCGAACAGAGCTGAGATTGCCTAGAGCGACCAACCTATCGAGACCGCGGCTTTTGTGTGTGGGCGAGTTGCCGTCCATCTTATCGCCGGCCGCCGTCGGTGGATTGGATTGGATTGGATGGATGATGGTTCGATGCATGTAGCAACGGAGAAAATTAAAGGAACAGATTACAACTGATTTGACCTGAGAGCATTAGCTTAGTTATCAGCCAACCACTGATCTCACGCCTCTCTCTCTATATATAAACCTGCCATGTTCATTCGTAGCATTGCACTCTACTGCATCTACAATATTTCACTGGCACGTTCGGATAGTTAGTTCGTCGATCGATTGTTGGAGCAGTTAGTTGCATTGAGATCTTGGTTGTTCTAGGCATGGCGAAGGCGAAGGTTAGCGTCCTGATTGCTGGTGTGATGCTGATGTGCATAATCTTGCTGATTCTCTCGTACTCCGCGGTGACGGCAGAGGCCGGACGGCAATGGGAAGGGAGGGAGCCTACGTTGGCGGCGAGGGGGCGTTTCAGGAAGGTAATGCGAGAGGAGACGACGCTGGACGACGGCGGCGCCATTGGTGAGTCCAAGAGGCGGAGCCCCGGCGGTCCAGACCCTCAGCATCACTGAGTAGGGATATGATAGACGATCATCTGTGTGACTTTGTGTTGCCTGCAGTGTCTACTGACGATACATCAACAAATATGTCTGTACCAATTCCTATAGCTGTTTTTTTTCCTTCATGCATGTTTTACTTGTAGTGTATACTGTACATGTATGCACAGTTTTATATATATATGCCCACCATCGCGCGCGTATTTGCAAAGAGCCTGAAGACTCAGAGTGTGTGTTCATTTGCTTGTCTGAATAAACTTAATTCCCGCCTCATCATTTGTCTTATATTTATTATAAGAGAAACAACTTATTTAGTAAAAAAAATAAATAAAACTTGTTATATACGAAATCATATGCTGGAAAATAAACTACGATAAAAATTTTCTCATACATCAACTCTAAAATCAAAATTAAGTTTGAAAATTCAAATTTTCGCTTGAAGGCTAACGATCACTACTAGAAAAAGTATTTTTCTAGGCGGCCAAAAGTGATTTTTGCAAGGGGGGTGTTGGACCACCTGTAGCCTAATGACTGCGAAAATCCAGCCGCCGCCGCCCTCCTTTGGCGTCGCCGCGCTGGGCGGGAGGGGAGCCACGCCCGGCGTCGTCGTCGTCGCCGCCGCCGCCACCGCCCCGCGCTGTAGTCGCCGCCGCCGGCCTCCCCCCTCCCTCCTCCGGCCAGATCTAGGAGGGGAGGGAGGGAGGGGAGCCGCGCCGCCTTCCGCGCTGCCCCGCGCCGTAGCCGCCGTGGGAGAGGCCGGCCGTGGAGAGGTGAGGGGAGGAGAGGTGAGGAGAGGGCCGGCCGTGGGTGAGGGGAGAGGTGAGATTTTGAGACTTAGAAAAAATCTACTCCTATCCAAGTCTATTTATATTCAAGTCTATTTTCGCAGGCGGACCACTAAAGTGGCGCCTACGAAAATAGATTTTCGCAGGCGGACCGGCACATTCACCCCGATTTATATTTTTGTAGGCGGTCATTTGGCTCTAAGGGTTATGTCCGCTTACGAAAATGAGACCCCCACGTCGGGAAAAATGCTTTTTCTAGTAGTGGATGGGGTTCGATTTTTTTTTTCATTTTTGTTGAGATGGAAAGAGAGTTCTGTTTTCTTTTTCATATATATTTGTGTAACTTTTACAGAAAAGTCAATTTATAACACAAGTCCATGTGTACCTAAACCCCTTGTTGTCGGATTTGCTTTTAGATTAATACATATGGCAAAGTTTAATAAGGCCAAATATTATATTCCTCTTTTATTTTGCGAAACATGATATAGACACAATCGCTCATATACACATGGACATGTACTAAATAGCATGAATATTATGTAGACGTTCATATTCCTCTTTTCAATATAGCACAAATCTAAATAGCATCTAAGCGAATGTGTATTTGTGTTCTAAAATCTTCTCTTTTTACTGTTATTATAAGGTATTGCTCGCTCTGTTTTTAGTGGATGATATCATTAACTTTTGACATCATATTTGACTATTTGTTTTATTTTTTAAAAAACATATCAGTATCATTTATTTTTATTATGACTTGTTTTATCATTAAATAAACTTTAAGCTGACTTTTATTTTTTGAATATTTACACTTGAATAAGACAAATAGTCAAATGTTATATTATATTACTTAAATAGATGTCATATTATTGAAGTATATTACATACTAGATATGAGTATTAAATTTTTGTTCATCACAACCTAACCATTAAAAAAATTATTAGTGATCAAAGTTGCAACTGTAACCATCAGTGATGACAAATATAATGGAACGGAAGACTTTTTTTTCCCCAAAATCTCTGTATGGGAAGGCCCCCACAGTGTAAAATTTATTAATATGAAAAAAGGTATAATTTCATACCTGGATTTTACTGATAGAGATTATTTCACTACTATCTTAATTTTTTTGTTTGGCCTTAATTTCAAGACGAGTAGACATGCACCGGATTGTTCTCCTGTATGAATGCCTTCTCTCTAGCAAATTAATGCCTGAGGTGGTCATCATTCCATGACTAAGCACCGAGCTGAGACGCTTTAATTTTTGGTAAACAAAATGTCATTTTGTAACTATAATTTTGTCTATCAGAGATCGTACTAACTAGATTTCATTCAGAAAAGTTCCAGTTAGGATACTTATAATTATTTAAGTGACGCAAATCCCACTAGCCAAAAGAGGGCAAGCAACTCACTTGAAAACCGAAGCAAATGCATTTTATATTTATTTATCACTTCAGCGTCCAGTCACCATTCCCACATATTCGTACAACAGCCTGGGGTCTAACCCAAGATAAATCACGAAACTGAAAAGATCAATGCCACTTCTGCGCCCCGCTTAAATAAAAGGCAGATCTGATCTTTTCTTTCGAACTTTACACGTCAATAAGGCAGAGCTGATCTTGCCATTTTTATTTTTCAAAAATAATACGAGAAGAACTCAGACAATATTCTTGATATATTCAGCCTAATATTGCCTGTGTTTGGAAGAGCTAGCAGCGGCAGCGCTGTAGCCACACCAACAGGACCTACCAAGCAAATTTGTACTAAAACAGCTGCAGCACTGCAGCTGTACAACTACCATCTATAGCTATTACAGTACTAGGCATATCTAGTGGCTAGTAATAACCAATTGCAAAAATAAGTAAAAGTTGTTTATAGAAAATACTAACAGTTGTATACTCACTCAGTTTCGAAATATATGTAATTATGTACGTGTTTTAAAATGCATCCGAAAGTATAAGAATGTTCAAATGCATTTGAAAATCGCGTAGAAATGCTTATATTTACAACGGATATAATATGATTTATTTGTTAAAAAAATGTTACATGGATTCTTTTGGGGAAAACAAATATTACATGGATAATATTTGTACCAATCAATAATGGCACAACTGATCAGGAAATATGAAGTTATGAACCGTTGAAAGGAAAAATTTTCGCCGGGCCCTGCTAGAACTGAAAACGATGGACGTATACACCAAAACAGAACACTTTTGACCGTCGTCGTCGGCAACCAAGATGTGTACAGAAAATATGTGCGTATGTGACACACCAAAAATTGTCTGCCATCATTAGTTATTAATTTCCACTTTATCTTCGATCATGTGCGGCGCCACGACCAGAAACCGTATGCAGATAAAGCATTATTAAAATTCATGTTTGATAAGCGCATCACATCGCGTTGGCCATTAGCCAAGTGGTTTGCACTTAATCAGTTTATGCACATTTGTTTATCAACTGTCCAACTGCTACTGGGAAAGCAAGTGCATAGCATGTCATACCTGAATGTTACGTCTAACTTAACTCCCCCGTTTTACGTGTGTACGTTTTTCAAACTATTAAATAGTCTGTTTTTTAAAAAATAATTATATAGTAAAGTTGCTTTAAAAAACTATATTAATCTATTTTTCAAAAAATAATACTTAATTAATCATGCGCTAATGAGTCATTCTGTTTTACGTGCGTGAGGTGTGAGTTACTAACAACAAACAACGAAATCGGACTAACTCTAATGGTCCGTCCGTTTGAACAACTCGGTGAGATTTTGCTCGGTATGGAAAACAAAATCAGTCTAACTCTAATAGTCCGTCCATTTAAACAACTCGGTGAGATTTTGCTCGGTATGGAAAAAAAGTATTAGCAGGTGACTAATTAACTATTATAAACCTAAATATTGATTATTTTATATTTTTAAGAAATTTTATATATAAAGTTTTTATGAAACATACTATTTAACAGTTTAAAAGACGTGCCTATAGAGAATGAGGAAGTTGCTCACCCGAGTTGCTGAATCAAACTCAATTTATACCTAGTTTCAAATAGATTATTGACTGAATTGTTATAGTAGGTTGTTTACACGATTATAGATATCAATTAAATATTTTGACAAACAAATTTAATTGTAGTTAACTTAGAATAAGGGAAGTAAATTAATACAACAGAAGATTAGAGTCGTGGAACAAATTAATAGTCTACGATAATTATCCAATGAAGTAGTATGATCTAGTGCATTGAACCGGCCGGCCATGTGACTAGTGTTGACAGAAGCAAAATAAAATTTAAAGAAGTGAGTTAGTTAATTGGTCTAAATGGCAGCAATGTTTGCTAGTAGCTAGCTGTTTGTCGGCAAAAAAAAAGAAGAAGAAAAAGGTGATGGGTATGATGGCTAGAGAAAGTAAGTTTGGATTAGTTAATTATCCCAATATGCAGATTATCCTAGCTATTGGATATGGTATTTCTTCCCACTCTCGGCAATGCATGCTGACTAAGTTGTTCGATGAACTACTAGTAGTGTCTAGTGCTACTACTATATATACACACTAGCTCTCTTGATATCCAGTGAACTGTTAGGGAGATAAAAAGTTGTGATTCTTTTTCATCTCTTTGATATATAACACATGTAATTCTTGTATTGATGTTGATCAGTTGATGATCCTTGGATGTGACCAGAAAAGCCTTTTGCCCTCAGCATCCACAAGTAATTAACGTACGTGCTTATCCATATACGCAGAGGTGTGATCGATCGAACCAATCCGATCGAGCCCAACCCAATTAAACGGCTGTCTGCGTGCTGATAGCCCATTGCTAAGCTTAGGTCTAAAAGACAAACTTGTGCACGAAAAACAGTTGCAAGAAACATGTACCATTACAGCAGAATGATCGTGCCGTTGTCTAGCTCTGTTTTTATCCATTTGCTCCGTGACGACGTGACGTTGTTGCCTGTCGCTCTTGCAGACACAGATCATATATATCGGCAGTAAAAAAGTACGTAGCAAAACGCTCGACGTCTGTGTAAAATCACCCCCTGTAATTGACGATTCAGGAGTCGACAAGAGGCTCTAATTGCAGATACGGTGGTCGATCAATTAATAGCTAGGAGGATAGCTAGTGCCTAAGCGGCAAAAATCCACCGTGCAATTCAGGATATATATTGGTTAAGAGTAATATAGTTGACTAAGTGGCTGGGGCTGTATGCCGAGATAGATTTTAGATAGAGATGAAAAACCTTTTAAGATTAAGGCCCGGGTCGATTTGACATGTAACGAAGGTGCGCGATAGCACAACCCCTAAAAATTTGGAGCCTTAAAATTTCCATGTTTTAATTCAACACAATGTGTTTCAACATATTACAAAGTTCTTCTCTTTTTCGTTCTACTGATTTGAGTTTATTTTCTTCGGTTTCGACAGACGTTCGAGGAGATCTCAAAGAATTGCAGCTTATGATGACAACGTTAACGTATATATGTTTTAGGACTAAAAATTACATTTTCTTTTTCTGTTTAAGTAAAGAAATCGAATAAATTGCATCAGGACCCATTTGTTGGTTCTGGAACCTCATTTTGTGTTAGCAGCGGTCCCTAACAATTTAGGTATGGCTCTGGGCTCAAGTCCTGGTGTTGATGTGAAAACACGAGGCCTGAGAGATCTGCTTAACTCTAGTGCAAGTCCAAAATTTGTCTTTGGTGTGCGAGCGTGCCAGTTGATTTGATCCTGCAATCAACAAGAAACAAAAACAAAGAAACCGCGGTTAAATCCATAAACGATAGCCGATCGGCTAGGTGCCGATGACATATCGTTTATTTTTGGGCCGATGTCATATATGCATCGATCGGCGGTCATTAATAAGTAAGAAAGAACTAAATTTACTCGATCGGCTGTAGATATTAACAATATATAATCCTCATATCGATATACACTTAAATCAAGTGATTGGGATAGATCGGTCGCCATGCCGAGACAGTATAAATCACTTGGATCGAAATATATATTAACAACAGGATTATATGCGTTCATAGCATAGCCGATCAGATAAACTAGCATGTATCGGCTAATACTTCGATACCACTCTATATCAAGATGTTAAAGCAAATAGAATATATCAAACAAAAGTCTAATATACTTAAAAGCAACAAGATCTTAACATAAAGGGCGGATTTAACATGTCAATGAAGCATATGAGATAAATATGGTTAAATCAGGTAAGATCGGCTGAAACCCCGATACTACCCTAATCGACAACCAAGAGGCAGGCTAGAGATTGAGATTCTAATCACGACTCATAAGATCAAACTCAACTGATGCAGCTATAAGTATGAAAAGAAGGACAATATCTAGACAATCAAGCCATTGGATGCGTCATAGAGTGGTGGACACCTTATATAATCTAAACCAACATCGATATCTAACCTAATCGGCTGCCCTCTACTGACAGATGTTAGCCGATTGTAGGTTAAGTAGCCATATTGCTAGAGATTATATAAGATATATGATAACTCGACGAATTATATAAACAAGATTAGAGTATCATAAAGATGGAAGCACTAATCCCGAGAACGCAAGCCGCCATAACAAGTTTTACCTCTTGTTGAAGATCGAAACCGATGCAGCTCAATCCAAAAGTAAGAACTCGTCGAAACAAAACGAAAGTAAAAAGGGTGGCGATGCGCCGAGATTGTATTGAACGTGTGTTGTTTTGATTACATAGGGTTCGGGTCTATTTATACCCGAGAATTACAAAATATGTCCATCTCGGACACGACTCTTATCTCTAACAAACTCTAAGATACCATAAGTCTTTGCGGCAGACTTTTGCCCACACTTATCTCTAAAGAAATTATATAAAATATCATAATTAATAGATACAATTGCCTTCTTAAGACTCTATCCATGCGCGGCAATCATCATGAAGCACATCAACCTAAACCGACAACATATGCCGTGTCATATTGTCGGATTTGGCTCAATCGGCTAACCCCATCCAACTCGAACTCTGCCGATCTTAGCCGTAGCCGATTCGGATTCCAGCTGATCCTTACTCTGTTTCCGGGACGATTTCAATCATGATTTCTTCTTCATCTCCGATCCCTGGATTACCAAATTTGGTCGTTAACACCTGGCTCATATACACTCTGATTTTCTCTCTTTTAATAAAGTAAGTATGAATTTCTCTGCACTAACTAAGAATACACATATAACTATATATATACCACCTCCATTTTTTAGTAGGTCGTGCTATTGACTTTTTGTCACGTGTTTAACGATTCGTCTTATTAAAAAAATTACGTAATTATAATTTATTTTGTTGTGAGTTGTTTTATCACTTAAAGTAATTTAAACATGATTTATATCTTATACATCTGCATAAAATTTTTGAATAAGATAAATAATCAAACATGTGTTTAAAAGTCAATAGTATCGTCTATTAAAAGAGAGTATATATTTCTGGACAGCAAAATTTGAAACATAGTACGTGGATACGTGGAGTCATACACCCGTACATCTGAACCTGTTATGTTTTTGCATGTACCGTGAACTTGTGATGAGGCGTGATCAGCTGCCTCACTCGCGCTCTCTATATAAGCTAGCCGATCAGGGAGTACGTGAACGCCATCAGCAAGCGATCAAACACTGAACCCCAGTAGCTGAAGCTAACGACGATCGAGGAGAAGAAGATCGACGACGATGAGGCCTCGTGTTGTCCAGGTATGGTGCCTCATTGTGCTCGCCATGATCGTCGTCTTCGCGGCGACGCCGGCAATGGCGGCCCGCGACGGCCGCCGGCTTCACCCGCCGGCACCGGCGGCTCGCGTCGGCGGGGCGTGGAACAGGGTGAGTGTGACGGAGGAGATCGTCGGCGGGGGCGGCAAGTGGGAAGTCCCCGGCGGACCTGACCCGCAGCATCACCACTAATCTGATGATATAATCGTTTTCGGTGAGGATCGTCTACCATAATATAACTATCATTATCGTTATCAATACGTCGTCAGTGTCTATAATAATAATGCTATTATAATAGAGGATGTAACTCACGGTGACGTCGACTTAGTTTGGTTTGGTCAGACTCAGACTGCATGAGTGCATGGACGAATAATAAATCGGCAATGTTTGGAGAATCCATGCATATGCTGCAGGAATAATGCATGGAGAATCTTTATGTAATCCCTTGTGGTTTCCTATGTGCTTTGTGATCATTATTTTACTTCCTGGGTGATGTCGTTACTTGTTAGTGCTTTAAAACTAAAGTGCAAACGGTTGGTGTTTGTTAGTATCCTGTTTTGTGAACTGAGTTAGCCCTACGTTAATTGATAACTGAAGATACAAAGGCAAGCTTATAGCCAAATAATTGATGAGAAATATAACAATAACGATGGAGATGCGCTAACATTAACAGCTTAATTAACAAGAACAAACTCGAAACGAACTGTATGGCCTGGTAATTACAGTAAATACAAGTAGGTGCACTGCCATTTCAGTAAATGGAGATGCGCTATGTTCCTTCAACGTTGTAAGAAAGAAGTGCAACGCTACGCACACTCAAAACAGTAAATTCAACTTTCAAACAGCTCCTAATTTACAAACTCAAATTATCCTCATGTGCTCTTCAGAAAGGCTATACCGGAACACGAACAGTCGAATCAAACATGTAACCACACAACGTACAAAATCGATCATTTTCATGCTACTGGATGTTCCTTGCACGCATTAACGCTTCTATTTTCTCAACATCTTCAGGCGCATCCACACCATGGGCATCATGGTCAACTTTGATTACCTGTTATCAACGAGGATAATGAAATTCAATTCAGCAGTATAAGGCATAAGCTAGCAAACGTGACATTTGTATACACCATATAAAGGCTTACGATACTGAACATACTGAACAATGAATAGCATGTACTGATGCCTACCATCACAAATTTGTCTTTGACCCATACAAGTTCACCATCTTGGCATTATAACGAACATAAGATGTGGGTTGTGGTATGATTGATAAATGTTACTTGTTCTAAAACAGAAATTTCCAACAATAACACGCAGATGACCTAATTTTTCCAGGAGTCATAGCAAAACAGCATAGCAATAACAAATACAATTTCTATCTGGCTTACCTTCATCCTGTATCCATTTTCAAGAACTTTAACTTGCTCGAGATCCTCTTCTAGCTGTAATGGAGTTGGTGGAAGCTCTGGATAGATCTTCAAAAACTTGGAATCAAAGCCCTTCATGAAAAAAGGCACACTATGAAGAGTAGGCACTACAGGCTACAGGAGTATCCAAAAGAAAATAACACAAAGCTGAGGATGAAGTACGAGTTGATAAATACCGCAATGCCCAGATGAAGAAGATATGGAAACTGAGGATTGACTTTCCCTGATCTGAAATGTTCAAAATTGCAAGTGACAATTTGATCGATGTAATAGCATCATCTATTAAAAAACGGAGGTAGTATCTCACTTATTAAATGGAATCAGCCCTCTTGAGAAGTATATTGCATAGCCCTGATTATCTAAAACACACTTCACTCGATTTGTATCAGATGCATCTTCAGGTTTCAGTGCAGTGACAGCTGTGCTAAAGACTGCATCAGGAGCTCGCTGCAAGCCAAATTGAAGGACATCACTAGAGCAAGTAAATTACGTGAATTAAAAGGAGATGCAAAAGGTAAAAGATAAATAGGAGTGCAACATCAAGTGCACTCTGTATTCTCCAATGAAGAATTTAAAACTTTCAATGTATTCAAGTCTAAGCTTGCTTATGATAAAATAAAAGCCCTAGTTCAAAAAAAATATCTAATAAAAATTTGTTTATTTGATGGGAACTGCAAAAACTAGCAAGATATAGTTTACATAAGTAACAACCTGTAGTGCCATAACTACACCATCTATTATCTCTGGTTCGATAAGAGGCTCATCTCCTTGAATATTGACAACAATATCATAATGCTTGTTTAGCTTTTGAAAAGCCTCACAGCAACGCTCAGATCCTAAATGAAGCATATGCCAACGAAAAACATGTAGGGGTTAATCAAGTAATCATGGAAAGGGCAAATAATGACAAAACAACATAAGCTGCACCATTTCTGCATGATTCTGATGTCATTATTAC
Source organism: Oryza meridionalis (assembly GCA_000338895.3). Classification (NCBI taxonomy): domain Eukaryota; kingdom Viridiplantae; phylum Streptophyta; class Magnoliopsida; order Poales; family Poaceae; genus Oryza; species Oryza meridionalis. The sequence goes on from CM002528.2 coordinate 28,180,237, forward strand.
ATCAGCTCCGAATCCTCTACAACATTCAGCTATTCTTTCATCGTCCGTTGCCACAACTATGACACAGAAAAAATGGTGAGAATGGCTGAGTGGACTGGCAGTATCAAAACAATTAGCATGTGCAATGCAGATTCAAAAACACCTACAACTAATATCATGAAAGAAAAGTTATAAACAACAATTACTTATACAAATGGTGTCACAAAAGAGAGTTATGGTCACAAGTCAAAATATACGACGATACTAAACAGAATGTTTTGAGCAGAAACAGGAAAAGATTAAATATAAGATTTATGGGCTTGGACTTACCAACATGGTCCAAAGAGGAGGCTAACATAACTCTTTCCCATGTTCTCTGTAAAAGTGTAAGGTAAAAGTTTCAGGACTAACTAGATCTGCTTAGGACAAAAAAAAATTGCCAACATGAGGAACTATACAGATTATTCAACAAACCAACTTGCAAGATATCATATCAACGTTATCCAATAGGCAATAGCGCATTGCCGCATTCTATATGTCAATCACATAGAAGATAACTTGAAGTAGCATAATCCCTCATCAGACAGCTCTGGTCTGTGGCACTGACCTCGGTGCTCAAAGTAATATTAATAATACAACAAAAGATTGCATTCACTTTAAAGGACTCCTTAAAGTCCTTAGGGTAAATTAGGCATCCCCACCTAATTTGCCGTAGTTATGAAGTAAAGAGATGTTACAATGTGAATTCTGGACGAAACGCAGAATGAGAACCCTCATTCCACAGCTCGAAACAACCAAGAAACTGCGAATGGTATAACAACATCTAACATGTAGAAGAATATTGAAGGTCTTGACGCGTACGACCATGTCGCACGTAACGAAACGAGCAATTCCCAATAATGGAATCCAATTGAAAGCTCAGCAAACCACCCTGCGTTGTCACTGCTGCTGCTACTGTAGTGAAATTGCATCCTGAAGAGGACGCTACAGGCATAGCAGCAGCAGCAAATCGCAACGAAAACACGATTGGAACTCATCTCGCGGGTTTCCATCACCGATTCCATTTCCCCGCTTGAATTCTTCAGCACAAGCTTTCCACTCGCACTCTCAGATCCGGTCTCAACACGCGGAGCAAAAAGCAATCAAGCGGGTGGCGTAGGCAGTAGGACGGGAGTCTGACCTACCTGTATCATGGGCTTGCCGAGGATGGGGGCGAGCGGCTTCCCCTCGAAGCGAGAGGAGGCGAAGCGCGCCGGTATGATGCCCACCGCGCGGCCGCGGAACCCGCCCGGCCGCCTGTACAGGTAGGCCGCGGCCGCCGCAGCCGCCGCCGCCGCGCCGAGGGCCAGCCCGTGGAAGATCAACGCGCGCCCCCCCCAACCCCGGCGCCGACGAGGATTCCGACGACGGCGGGCAGATCGGCATCTCCGCCGGCTTCTTCGCACGGCGGCGCCGCTGATCCCCACTGCGACTGCGACTGCCACGTGCCACCGACGCGATGCTGGTGAGCGGCGAGTTTGATGCGCCGCCGAAGCAGCCAGGCCCAACCTAGCCTGGCCCGTCTACTTCCCTGGGCCTAGCCCAAATACCACGGATGCAACGAGGAAGTAATAAGTCTATATTTCCTCCCTTTGTCTTACCTCGATCGAATTGCATCCCTCGACCGTAACTTCCAAAGCCGGGGCAAATTTGCTCCTCCTCCAAATGAGGAATCAAAATTGAGGGAAAAAAATACTCCCTCCATATTTTTAATGTATGACGTCGTTGACTTTTTAACCAACGTTTGACCACTCGTCTTATTCAAAAATTTTATGCAAATATAAAAATACTTATGTCATGCTTAAAGAACATTTGATGATAAATCAAGTCACAATAAAATAAATTATAATTATATAAATTTTTTGAATAAGGCGAAAGGTCAAACGTTTGTTAAAAAGTCAACGGCGTCATACATTAAAATAAAGAGGGAGTAGTAGCTCAGTTCACCCGATTTTCTTGTTCTTGATTCACACCGAGACTGAAGTGATCCACTGTTGAAACTCAAAATCTCGTTAAATTTGTGCATTTCTAAAGAAAACGTGAGACTTGAAACAGAGTTGACGACGTCAGCATTTTCTTTGCATTACTTAACCTGCACGGAAATGCATATCAAGTTTGCTCGTGCAAATTCACCCGACTTAGTCTCTCTCGTCTCATCGACAATGTCAACAATTATTGTCAGCAAAGTAGCGCTTGATTAAGCACGGAGTTGACTTATTGCAGATAGGGAATGATGAGATCGTACGCGTGAAATATATACTTCCTAGGCTACACGTCGTAGCACGCAGTATACATAAATACACCATCTGGTCCACGCGGGACGAACTAACTCTTCATACGCTTCACTTGTGCATTTCATAGCTCTTGCAGTCTATTCCAAGACATGAATGGACGAAAGCTACCGCTAATTATCCACACGCCTAATTAGACACACGCCGTGCGTACGAGGATTACGTGCTAATTGCACAACTCCTCGACCATTTCCCTCGGCCACTTCTACGAAAAAAACTCGAACTACCTTCAACGAAGGGTACCTGAACTGAAACCGACCGACGCAATCACAAACGCACACACAAGCATTACTCAATTCCTACGAACTGAATGCAAATGCAAGCGAATCCAATGCACAAGGGAATGAATGAATGATATACGAACCAGTTGCTTCTGAGAGTTTCTGAAAACGAATTGATCGAGCTGGATTCGAATCCTGTCATTTCAATTCCGTGTCATTTTCCGACGTTTTGGACGGGTGCGGCCAATGGTGACAGAAAGGGATCGATCAAGGGGGACATTACCAGCCACTTAATTTGTTAGTACTATTTTTTTTGGTCCCCATTTAATTAAGCACGGCCACAGATTTCGTGTGGCGGGGACGGCGCGTGACCCGTCAGCAATTCACCAAACCTAGCTTCGATCCGGCCATATCATTTTCCTTTTTCTCTTAGCTCCAAGAATCCAATTCATCGTGACGTCGGTCTCGTCCTCAGGATTAAACAGCCTCATCTTTTCATTTATATTTATACTTATCAGTTAAAATTTAAATTTTCAACTTTAATTTTAAACTTGATTTTAGAAATTTTTCTTCGGTGTTTATTTTTCAATCTCTAGTATTAGATCATTAAGAACACGTGTGTAAAAGTTATATTCACAAGTGTTTATTTTTCATTTGTAAATATACCATTTTGATTTTTCCTCTGGTATGATAAACAATGGGGTCGGAATCCTTTTCCCTCGTGTCTATCCACAAACGCCACCGTGGCCTCCCGTTCGATTCGTTCGGTTCGCAATCACACCAGAATAATTAACCACCGGATTGGTGGTAGAATGAGAATTCAAATCGTATTTTTTATTATTGTGGTTTTTGTGATGTGTGGATGCTGCACTGATTACCAGCAGTAGTAGGAAATCGAAGTTTCTAGGTTAGTTAGGGGAGAATGCGGAAGGAAAAAAAAATCCTGGAATAATTAAGCACGTACTTACGATATCTTAGTCTATGATTGTACGCAACTTGGAACTTTTGATAAGCTGTAATGCGTATTTGACTCGCCAAATTGGGGTTTTCTTTAATTCCAACTTGCCGAGGCGATTTGCCTGGCGTTCATTTTTAAAACGCATGTATAAGTAGGAGTATTACGTTTTACTTGTTTAGTGATGACGTACTCCCTCCGTTAAAAAAAAAAATCTAATCCTGTGTTTAAATCTGAATATACACTATGTCCAGATTTAAATCTAGAATTAATTTTTTTTTAACGAAGAGAGTAAGTATACAAGTCGATGCAGAGATCAAAGCACTTTTGTCTACTGACTTGGCTTTGCCAACTAGCCGTTCCAATTGTAAAAATGCAAGTACTACTACTGTAACTATGCTAGGAACAAGTCAATACTTGTCTTTCCACAGCAATTGTTTCTATTTCCTTCTGGGTGCTACAGATCTTAATTAAACTTTCTAGAATTTTCGGCTGATGTTTTTGTGTCATATTGGTTGACTTCGGGTCTCCGGTTAAAACCTCCCAAAAGAAATAAACGAGTCAATTATTTTAGAACATTACTTGTATGTTTCTACTCTTAAGGATTAATAAAAATACACAGCCGAAAAATAAAATACGATAAAAAATACATAGAATAATTTAAAATGCTGGACACGGCTTACAAATCAGCCAGCAAACAATAAAGGTGTCTAGGTTTTTTATAATAAATTCCATTTTCAATTATGCTTCAAATACGCTACAACCAGTTATTATAACTACTGCAAATTGTAAAATTACGGCTTAATTAATAAAACTACTTATAATACCATGTTAAAGTTAGAGGTAACACCAATGGTGACTAACATCGAATCAAGATGAATTTAACGTCAGAGGGTAACTAAGGTAACTAAGCTGAATAAAAATGTCTATGACCCCCTTGTGTTTGGCTTAATCTTGTTAGTTTAGGCTTTTAAATTGACTTCTTTTTTTTTTCTTTTAAGCGTTATAAGAAAGAAAACTACTCAAACCTAAATGTTGGTTCTTTTACACTCCTTGTTATTTAAATTTAATAGACTTTTCGACATTTGCTCACCCGTGTTATTAAAAAAATTATGTACATATCATTTATTTTACTGTGACATGTTTTATCATTGAAAGAACTTTAAGCATGACTCATTAAAGTGTTTATACAAGTTTTTTGAATAATACGAATGATCAAACGTTATTTCAAAAGTCATTTAAAAGACGAACGTAGTATCATCTCTCGATTTGTTGAAATGGATTAGTTATTTAACGCTTCGAAAAAAACACATTTTTTTAAAAAAATACTTTTCTCTACTGTATTGTTTAGACCATTTGTTACAAATCATTTGCTAACTTTATTTATCTATATAATATAAATAGAAAAATTATAGTAACAGTTCGTTCGAATATTTCAAACTGACCCGCGTTTTGGCTGATGATTTCTTTTTCTTTAAATAAAAAAAATCCATGCCTTCCAATCCATGATCGTGGAAAACGCCGGCGACTTGGTGGAAGCGGCCGCGCCGCGTCCTTCTCCTTCCTCGTCCACAGTCCTCGCGTACGGGGGATGCAGCGAACACGGCCGGCGGCCATTTGACCCCGCGCGCGGATCACGAGCCCCACCACCACACGCCAAACCCGCCCCGGATTCTGACCCGCCACCCGCCTTGAGCCTTTCACCCGCCTATTTTCCCCTTTTCTTTTTCTTTTCTTTTTCCCTTTTCCTTTCTCTCCGTATTTATTCCGTCCCCGCTTGGAACAAACCCAACTCCGCCTCCACTTTTCTTTAGCTTTTACTCCTCCTTTTCTCCTCCCTCTCTTCGCTTCCACTCCTCCCCACCCACGCCTCCTCCTCCTCCTCGCTTCGCTTCTCCGACCATCGCATCGCAGTGCAGCGGAGGAAACCCTAGCGCAGCAGCAGCCACCGCCGCATGGCGTCCCCGGCGCGGCCCGCCGCAGCCTCCGTCTCCGGCGCCTTCGGCCTCTCCGCCGACCCGGCCCGCTGCTCCTTTGACCAGACGCTCCGCCGAGAGGTGAGCGAGATCTCTTTGTGTTCGGCGATGTTTTGCTTCGTTCTGGGTGTGTGTTGGTGCGAACGGTGGCTCGACTCTCGCCTTGGGGGGGGGGGGGGTGCAGCTTTTTGCTGTCTACTTTTGTTTTCGTGGAGATGCGGGGAAAGGTTGGGAGTTATCGTCTGTTGTTTGTGCGTAGCGGTGGATCTGCGAGCTCGTCAACCATTTCGAGGATGTGCGAGGTTCTACTGTTCTATGTGATTTGTTCTGACCGATTTGAATTCCGGAAATGAACGAGATGGCCCACTTTTCGTTTTCATGTGGAGATTTCGTCTTAATTTTGGCCGATTTGTGGGATTTGCGGGTGTTTCGTTACGACTAGGGTTTCACTGTTCCTTGTGCGAAACGCTAGCTGAAAATTTTTGAGGGATTTGTCCTATGTGCCTGATGCAGATATGCTAGTTTTGATTTATTACTTCTCTTCGTGTTTATAATCAATCTTAGGTGGTGTCGTGACATATCACTTCTGTTATCTTTAGATATTTTTGGTCGTTCTACTGTTACATCTTCCGAATTTCCTCCTTCTACTGTTTAGATTTAAACACGCCGGAAAGTAATCATTCGTTGGGTATGTTAGCTATATCTATACATTTCTTGTAAGTTGTAACCAGATGAAGATCTGGAGTCAACTTGGTGATGTTCACCCTTTATCAACACATATAATTCTTAGCTTAAATCACGTTTGCTAGGCTTTTGTTAAAATCTATATTGTTTTTTTTTTTTGTTCCTTGCCATGAATCTATAGGCTCAAAACATCCGGTCCTTAGCATATTTTCCTTTCTTCAATAAAGCAGGATTTCCAGGACAACCGGCTGCTGAGGTCACTTGTTAATATCCATGAACAAGAAACTTATTCCAGAGAACTAATAACAGAAGCTATAGAGAGCTGCATGAAGAAACAAGCAGACAACTTGGTGAATACACTGGATGTCATCAGTGGGAGGCTATCACAGTTGGAGCTGTATTGCTATAAGCTGGAAAGGTCAATTGGAGAATTACGAAGTGATGTGATGGATTACCATGGTGAAGCAAATATTAACTTCCGTTGCCTTGAAAAGCATGTGAAAGAGGTATGTTGTGCTTTACATTGACATTTTGATAAGCAGTAGCTGAGAATTGAGTAGCAAAGTGATGTGGAATGAATTTTCGTGCTCTAATGGCAGCACCTTAACTATGCTTAGCTTTACTATTGTCTATTCCATTTGGACTTACAAAAATGCTGGCAAATTATTATTCTATACTAATGATGAATACATAGGCCAATGGAAATGTAAGAGGGTGACTATAGCACAAACCTCGAGTTACATAACTTTTGTATTTTTCCTCCTAGGATCTCCAGCTCCTTTTAGGATATTTAGTTAAAGGTGAAAAAGGTGTTTTGTAAAGTGCATAATTTACATGTAGAGTTGATTTTCTCTAAACTAAAGCATATTTGCTAATTCTTCCATTTATACACGGGTTTTTAAATGAGCACCAAAGTTGGGCAAATGGTTAGGTCCATGGAGATGGAGATCACACATGTTGGTTTGAAGATTTTTATATGAAATGAGGGGTGGGAGGATGGATGTAGTGTAAAGCACTAAAGCAACACCACCTTCTTCAATTGAAAATTCAATGTAACAATACATGTGCATATATTTGACTACAGGGCACATGATATATTTCGCAATTCAGCACATCTTGCAAGTAAAACAGGCCATTCTAGAACAACACAAACACATCCACCTATGATTAGTGCAAGAATTCATGATGTGATAAGTTTCAGAATGAGATTAAGACTAGGAACATGCTACCATCTGTCTAGATTTATAGTACTAGGATGTGTCACATCCTGTTCTAGGTTTGTTTTTTGTGGGACGGAGGGAGTATAATTTTTCAAGTAGAACTTTGTTCTGTAGATATTGATGCGTAGACAGCCAATCGGGATAAACTGCATAGCTAATATTTAACATGATTTTTCCCACTTCCTCTTGCAATTGTCTTCTTAAAAAAATAACCAAACTACTTATCATAACTCATAACAAGCACTATCTTTCTTGCCAGGTTCAAAACTCTGTACAGGTTCTGCAGGATAAGCAAGAGCTTGCTGAAACCCAGAAGGAACTAACTAAACTTCAAATATTACATGAGGAATCTGCACAGAAAAGCGAAGGTACTGCTCCATCAGTTCTTATGACAAAGGAAATCGACGGCAGCATGCCAGTTGCAAAACATGAGCTTGCCCTTGTGCCTCTGCATCAAGTAAATGCTGCCCAATCTCCTGCTATGCAATTCCAAAGTTGCAATGGGCTTGTTCTGCAGCAACTGGTCCCAGTCTCATTGAGCACTCAACAAGACCAGCAGCACATGAACCAAGCCACCATGTACTGTATGCAAAACCAAACTCATGTTGAGCACAGGCAGGCCCAACCATTTCAACCTGCACCTCAACCTGTGCAGCGACATACCCAGAATGCGCCACAGACTGTAGTTGAGGCATCACAGGTGACAAGTCAGGCCCCAGACTTCTACCTTCAACCTCAGCAGCAATGGGCACATCAAACTGGCCAGCAAGTTCACCAGGCAAGGCAGCCACAGCCACAGGTTGTGCAACAGCAACATTACAACAATATTCAGCAAGTTCCAGCACAGATAGTTCAAATGCAAACTTCTTCTCCACAGGCTCAAAGTGCACCACATGTCACACTGTTGTACCCTCCTTATGGATCTCAACAACCTGCCTGTGCTAATAGTGAGCCGCGCTCGAGAAGCATGGCTATGCAGCCTTCCTACTCTACAATTTCCTCGTCCCAAAGGAATCATCATGAAGTCGCTCCTGTTTATGTGCAAAGCAACACAATTTCAGTTCCACTGGCTGAGCATAGCGTCCAGCCTCAGCAGCCACCGCAACTTCAATCGCTTGGTAATGGCTCATTTAAACCAAGCAAGGTCAGCCTACATGGTGTTGCCTCATATACAGTACAGGGGAATGCCCAGGCCTATAACACTGCTTATGGAAATCCGTCCAACAATGCTGCTACTGTTGTTGCTGTCCTTCCTCAACAAGCCCAGTCTAGTGCTCCCATGGTGCTTCATCATTTAGGACCACAGTCTCTGCAGAATCATCCAGTAGACATGGTCGAAAAGGTTGCTCGTATGGGTTACTTTAAGGATCAAGCTGAGAGCATGGCGCTTCGAATGGCGACTGCTGGACAGAATGTAGAGTTCAAACACCTCGCTTGACAAGCAGATCTCTGGTGGCGATGAGGTGGCGAGTAGCAGAGAATGAACAAGCCAGTTTGGAACCGCTGCATGTGGTTTGTTGGCTTGTTCCTGTGAAATATTATGATATCTTACTATCATGGGAAGCTTTTCAGCTTTGCTAAGGTATTTCGTCTGGCATCTTTTTAAACAGCCAGCAGATTGGTACATATCCTGCAGCTTATTTTTTTCAGCTGGAGGATTGTGATGAAATAATACTGCTAGTTTAGTTAAGATGATGATTGTTGGCATGTGTCCTACCTTTTACTGGACATATATGCTTGTAACCTTTTGTGGACTTGCATACGCATGTTTGCAATACGAAGATATGAGAAATTTGTTGTTTTCATCTGTTGTCAAGTGTGCAACTGTCTGCTCCTAAAGTCCTGCAATGTTGTGGCTCAGAGTCTTGAGCAGTGTACATGTACTCTATCCTTTCCCCCTACGCACAAATCCTGGTTTGGTGCTGTCCTTTCCCCCCTCTGTAAGCACAAATTATCTCTTAATGTTTTGTGAGCTTATCTTGACTTCACATATATTTTGCCAGGTAGCTGCGTTCGCTCTGGTGACATTGAGGGAGGCGCACGCTTCCCAAAAGGTGTTTTTTTAAAATTTTTCTATAGGAAAATTGCTTAAAAAAATCATATTAATCCTTTTTAAAATTTAAAATAGCTAATACTCAATTAATCATGAGCTAATGACTTACCTCGTTTTGCGTATCTTACTAGTCTTCTCAATCCCCTTCTCCTCAAAGTCAGCCGGGTTTGTTTGAGTCTGTAGGAAAAAAGTAATGTTTTCCAAATATTGGAGTATGTGGCTTCAGACCGCCGACAATCTTGTTTGGTCCACAAATTAGGCCAACATAGAAGCACAGGTTTGGCTTGTTTTTCTCCAAACAAGAAAAGCATAGAGGAAGGCAAACTGGCAACTTGTTTTCTGCCGAACAGAATATTCATTAGAGTCGTGCCTAGCCAGCTGCCAACTGCAGAAAAGCATAGAAATCAAATCTAAAATTTTTTAGGACGGAGGGCGAGGTCATTATATCAGAACAAGGGCTCAAATTTTCAACTAAGCATCGGATTCAGATATCGGGCACAATTGCCCGGGAGGCCTGGGACTGAACTGACCCAACAATTCACACACGGCACTACGGCAGCCAGAAAACCATCCAGATTCCCGTGTCACTTGAGCCGCTTGGCGTCACACGCGCCACTGCCAATGACGCACTGCCACTGCCACTGCACCAACGGAACCCCTCTTCCCCCGGCGGAATCCTTCAGCGGCCGCCCAACTCGCCCCACCTTCTACTAGTACCTCTGAAAATCTCTTTCAGTGTTGCCAGAAAATCTTCAGGTAGACGCACACTCGTGCCGTGCACAGCAGGTTAGAAACCAGATGCCCGCATCGATCCCTTCCATCAGATTGTCACAGCGCTCATGCCGTTTACACGGCACCAATGGGACGGTGGAATATCGCGAAAACAATGCAACACATGTGTCATCGTGTTATAGATGTCTTATCTTCCAAATCCAAATGGTTGTACACTGAATAGATTCCTATTGCCCCCACAAAAGAATGACAGACTGCATAGCACTATGTATAACACAATTATTAAATATTTGTAGGTATTTCTATATATATCGTAATAGAAAATATTGGTCAAATTTATTTTTTAAGAGACCGTGTCATTATCCAACCTAGAGGAGTGCCAACATCTGGTGGTGCGCACTAACTTAAAATGTCAACTGTCATGGAACTGAAGATACAGATCGGCTACAATGACTTAAAAGGCCCCATGGGCCATGGCCTTATCAACTCTGCTGCGCTTTACTGGAGCAAACGACATCTTGGTGCCCCAGAAGGATGCCTACTCTGCCATGGATATTACATTCAGCTTCTTTGGTAGGGCACTTGCCTTTGCAACTATGCACCAGGGTTTAAATATGAATCTATTCATTTTTTAGGCTCATCTAGATTTAGGGCCTGTTTGGGGAGCTTAAAATTCTGAGAAGCTAGCTAGTAAGAATCTGAGAAACCCATCTTCTGGTAACTGAAGATTTTAGAAGAAGTTGCAGCTGCTAAAGCTCCCCCAAACAGGCCTTGCACAAATGTTGCTCTGATGCTTGCTTCCATTACTGTTCCCTTTCTTCACTTGTGAGGGATGAGTCGATACTCTGCAAATGAAAAAAAAAAAGAGAAGCAGATGATTCTACTGTAAAATTTAACTACTGAATTCCTCGCAAAAAAAATAACAACTGAATTAAAGAGGTACTCAGAAAACCCATTCTTTCAGTGATACTCCTCCAAAGAGTAACATGTTGGGAACCATACAAAAAGGTTGCTGCTAAATAGTAGTACTAATCACTTAAACAACTTTTAGCTGATGTACATTTATTCAGTGCAACACTATTATCAACAGAAAACACTGGCTTATCTAGACGCCTAGTTTCTTTTTTAGATAAAGGAGATTTCTTGGGAAGTTCTCGTCAGATACTTGCAGCATAAACATACTAGCAAAAGGCTAAACGACCAGCATGACACTTGGTACAACTATTCCAAGTATCTCGCAATGTGACTTGGCAGCTCGGCGTAGTTCCCTTCCATAGTCAGGAGCTGGTACAAAAGATCCTTGCGCAAGGCAGTAATACTGCCCTGCCGATGGAGAATTGGGGAATCATTATTTTCAGGTTACACAAATTGTAGAAAAAAACATAAGGAAATGTATCAACGCCGTGTGCTCACCGAATCTAGACTTCTGTGCAGCTTGCCATCATGGAACTCACGCGAGTAGTATAATGTGTAAAAACCAGAGTTCCTACTGCAGCAGCAAAATGAGTTGAATTTGTAATGGGATGAATTTCTCTCTTTTTTCTGTGGCATTGGCAGAAGCTACTCACCTTTGGCTCCTTGGGCTAATCCCTGTGTAGTACGAAAACATCCATTCGTTTGGGTTAATATCCCAGCCGCCAAAGAATTTGTTTATACATGTTAACAGGCCTGCGTGGATCATTGTGGCTGTTCGATGGTGCTAAGCACTCACATTGTAAGTCTCCCGCTGCTGCAAGACAGGGTCCAAAATGTGCATTTGCCTCTTCTCCATGTCCCAAATGTAGCATGACCATGTACCGCCAGCTAGTTCAACTGGGGCAATGAGCTGTAGTTTCCACATAAAATGTTTTTTCGGGAATACGCAAGGAGCGCATCTTTGTATTAAGAGGAGTAAAAGTCTGTACAGGTGAAAGGGAAAACACAGCATGAGACGGGATTACAGGAAGTCACCCAAGAGCATTATCCCAAGTTTCCACATAAAATGTTTCACTAGCCAGTATATGTGATGATCCAAGGAGAATTGATAATAAAAACACAAAGACTTGTTTTGTCTTGAAAATCTGTACCAGTTGACAGTTCTGTATTTTGTAGCCGTTAATATGTTGATCAAACATGTCACTGACTTCTTTCATGGAACTGAAGTTTGGCTCAATCATCAAAGCTTTCTAAAACCAAAATCAAGGGGAAAAGACATCAAGCTTTGATCATTGTTTGACCACGATTTCTGTTTTTACAAATGTCGGGGATGTTGGTGTACCGCAAATTGGGGTGGGAAGAAGTGGCGCCAACGCTGTTCAGATGGGTTTGTATTCATCTTGGCATCTAACTGTTGGTAGAGTCTGATAAATGCCGAACAAAGGTCCATACATAGATTGCCACCGTGGGTGACCTGCATTTTGAGCTTCATGGCACTTATCTCAATTGGTGTAGGCTTGTCGTGCTTGAACCAAACCCTTCATATAGGATAAACAATTAATAAGCAACACAAAGTTTATTTGTAATGAGAATTCACTCATTTTTAAAGATTGTTTTTTCACAGACCCGGTTATATCTTCATCACGCGACTTCAACTCCAGCCAATGGTACAACCTCCGAGCTAATTTAGCATTTGGCCATTCGTGAAGTATGGGCATTGAAAACGATGACATGCAAGATGGCCTTGGACATGCCACCTCTTTCGTCATCTGTGTCTCGCAATGTTCTGGTTGTCGTTGGCACGTGACAACCGCGAGGTTGTCATTGTTGCTTTGATCCAATGTGGCACTGGCTCCTGCAACATAAAACACAACAGATGCATTTCATTCTCTAAAGTATGCGTGGGGTGGGTAAGTTGAAGGATATGAGGCATGTATACGTACTCATGGTGGCTTCTCCCACAGCTGCTGCTGATACCAACCATTCAAGGCCACATTTGTCTTGCATTCGGAATCCTGCATTGTGGGGGAAAAATAGTCCCATTACTACACAAGTATTCAAGTATTCAGTGTTTTTACTCTTTTTTTGGCAAGCTAACCTTGATCCAGCTCATGGTGGACTGCTGCCGTCACTTGGGCTGATGAGTTCAATGGATGGTGATGCGCAGTAGGGGCCATGCTCGATATCAGATTTGCACGGTCAACAGCTTGATAGCTTTGTTGGTCTATATGCCTGCTTGTTTCATTTGCCGAGTTGCTTGGCCCTAACAAGTCACCTGTGCTTGTGATTCAGATGTTTGTGTCATGAATACGCATATACACGGTGGAAAAGTGCAAGAGATTTGTTTTGCTTTTACAGTTTACAAATTGGGCTTCGCTTATTTGACATCTTGGCTTATTGCCATAGACTCAGTTGGTCCCATAAGTCATTATCACAAGTGTTAATACCAATATACCATCAAAGTGGTAACGAATAGTGTGAAATCATCAAATTTTATGGAAAAGTGCAGCACCATGTGAAACGAAATACCTCTCAAATCAACGGGCGCTTGGGATCTATTGGCTGCAGAAGCCAAGCGTGACAACTTGCTTCGTTTACGAGTAGTCTTGGCACCTTCTTCGACATGCGGGTGGACAGGAATTGTAAGTGTTTTTCACTTTGAAAATGTATTCTTTACTAATGGAACCAAATGGTCACTGATAGGCCCAACGAAAAATGGTACTGCTAGTAAACATACTGTTAATGTGTGAGCTTACCATGTAGTGATGCAGCTTTTCGCTTTGCTGCTGCCTGCACATCGACAGCATCCGCATCTTCGATTCCACAATGTAATCGAGCATTCACTTGATCGTGCTCTGCCTGGATGGCTTTCATTACATCTGAAATAACGAGGGTGCATTTCTCACTGTGTTTCGCTGCCAATGCCTGCATGACTTCTTGCGTTTCCTGAGCTGAAATTTTGATTTCTCCCATAGCCTCATCCAACAGCTGCGCGCATCGTTCGGCAAGATGACGTCCCAAATCCTGCAAGGGCAGCTGCAACGCAAAAACAACATACCAGGCCACGACAGGATTAGTTCTAGAATCGATTTAGGAAGCTTTTGCTTGGGATGAAGAGATTAGCGGCGAACCTTGGCAGGCAGGTCGTTCAGGCCATGGCTATCGCTATTGCTCGTGTCAGTGGTATTATCACGCCCTGAAATTCTCCTCCCAAGCCTAAATTGAATTAATAAATGGTCTCAAGAAAATACATGTGTTAATGCAAGAGAGAAACCCTAAGTGAATTAATGCAAGTAATAATCGGAAATGGCATGTGGAATTTTTCTTGGGTTCTACATGTCGAAATATGCTAACAGGATTTTTAGTGGAATTTTCAGAGCTCTAGAAATAATTTTAACCAATTAAAATTGAGCACAAGCATTATTTAAATCCCTGGAATTCCCTTTTTCCCTTTTTTGTCTTTTTCTTTTTCCCTCCCTTCTCCTAATGGGCCGCCAGCCCATTTCCTCCCCCTCCCGTGCCCTTGCTGGGCCGGCCGAAGGCCACGGCCCAGCCAGCCGCCCGAGCCCCCTCCTCTCTCCCGGGGTCGCCGACAGGTGGGGCCCACCTGTCGGGTCCTCCCCCAACCTCCGGACGGCGCCGCCGCACCCCGCAACCGCCACCCCGCCCGCTGTAGCACCCGTTCCGTCGTGGCGCCTAGCGGAAAAATCTATCTCTTAAAACCCTAATTGCGAAAATTGTTTCTTCGCTTGCAGTCAGTCTCCGTGCCTTTCCAGATCTCAAGTCCCCGATCCATCGTCGAATTCAAATCCGAATCCAAATCCTTCCCAAATCAAATCCCTCCGCAAAAGTCTATTTTGCCTCCCTCGGGTTTGATGGGCCGAATCCCTCTCGGCCCATCTCTCTCTTTCTTTCTCTCTCTCTCTTTTTCTCTCTCTCTTTCCCCCTCCCTCTCTCCCCGCTCTGCCCGCGCGCCGCGCGCGCGTGCGCGTGAGCCGCGCCGCGCCGAGCCCTCCCTCTCCGCTCTCGCTGCCGCTTCCCGCGCGCGCGCCGTGGTGGCCGACCGCCTTGCCGCCGCCGCCGTCAGCTCCTGCCGCGCCTGCCCCGCGTCTGCCGCCCGTGTCGCCACTCCGCTCCAAGCCGGTCCGCCGTCATCGCCGTCGTCATCGACCCGGCCCCCGCCACTCCGCGCGCTAGCCTCCAAGGGACGGAGGCAGAGCTCCTCCCCCTCTGCCGCGTCGCCTCCGCACCCTCCTCCTTTTCCCAAAGTGGCAAGGGGCCAGCCCCCTTTCTTCCTTCCTTTTTCTTTTTCTCTTCCTCCGCCGACGTCATCCTCCCCCCCCCCCCTGTCGCCACTTTGGCCGCGACCGCCGAGCGCTAGCCCCCTCCCTTGACCGCCCAAGGTCGGTTTCCAAACCGACATCGCCGCCCTATAAAGCCCGAGGCGCCCTCCCTTCTTTCCCTTCCCCGCTTCGCTCGCCGCCACCGCGCCATTGCCGCCCCTCTGTCTCGCCGATCGCCGACCGCCGCCGTCTCGTGTGCCGAAGGAGCCGGTGCGCGTTAGGACGCGGAAGGGGACTCCGGGCGCGCCCTCTCCTTCCTCTTCCCCGGCCCGAGGCCGGAGAGATCACTCCCGTGCCGTCGGCCTCTCGTCACAGCGCCCCGCCCCGTCTCGGTAGTGCATCTCCCCGTTCTCCCTCCTCGATCCATCTCCTCCCCTTAGACTCGGGTAGTAGCACGAGTAGACCCTCCCTAGCCAGCTGGTGCCGCCCCAGGCCTTGCCGCCGCCCGCTGTGTGCTCGCCGCCGTCGCCGCCCGAGCTTGGTAGCCTCGCTCGTCGCCAGCCTCGCTCGGCGTAGCTCCGCCCAATCCGACGCTAGCAACGGACTCCCGGAGCCGCGTAGATGCTCTAGCTCGCCCGAATCGCTCTCCCGTCGCGCCATCGCCGTTTCCCCCTTCTCCCGCAGCCGGTTGCCGCCGCCGCAATCCGCCGCCGTCGAGCATCCCCCGGCGAATCCGAGCCGTTGGCTCGTCTCCCCTCGCCCCGAGCAACTTCCTGGTGTGCTCGCTTTCGCCTGAACCGCCGTAGTTTGCCCCGCCGTTCGCAGCCGCCGTCCGCCGTCCGTTCCGGCCGACGCCTTCGTCTTCCTCTCGCCAGCCCGCGTGGCTGCCACGAAGGCACCACGTCGGAGCCACCTCGGCCGCGACCGGATCGGCTGGCCCGGTCAGCCGCTCCCTCCGTTCCCCCCCCCCGTGCGCGCAGTCCACCGCGAGCCGTGAGGCTGCGCGTGGGCCCGCCGCACCGCGTCCTCCGCGAGCCGCACGCGTGCACCGCGCTCCCGCTCCAAACCCTAGCGCCGCGTCGCGTGCACCTCGCTCACGGTGAGCCGAGCCACTGACAAGCGGGTCCCTCCCGGGACCGCGCGAGATGGACCTAGCCCACCGGCTCCCTCTCTCTCCTCCCCTCCCGCGCGTGCCTTGGGCCGCCTTCTTGGGTCGGCCGGCCCATTGAGCTCGGCCGAGCCGCCCCTTTTCTCTCGGGCCGCGCCCTAGCCGCCCGAGGGAAGTCTAATTCCCCTCCCTCCTTCCTTTCTTTTCTTTTCTTTTCTTTTCTTTTCAAAAAGCATTTAATTAAATCCTTTTCCTCTAGACCAAAAATCCGACAATCTTAGAAATTTAATATCTTCCCAACCGTAAGTCCGTTTGACTCCGTTCGACTTCCAAAATTCTTCAAATCTCGAGATCTATCTAATGGCATGCTTAGAGGTCAATAATAGGGCTTTATTTTCGCCGTTGGTTGAGTTGTCCCGTTTCGCGTGTAGTTTCGGAGCCCGAAGACCCGCAGTGCGAGGATTTCGAGGATCAAGCTCAAGATCTCGAGCAAGGCAAGTCACCTTTGATCATCTTGCACCTATAATTTAAATCTAAGTATTTCTTTTTCGCAAATATTGCATGAGTAGGATTAAAACAAGTACTTCGGCTGCGGCTTGCGAGATAGCCTGCCGCCCCCAATCCTAATTGCTGCAATTACCCTCCTTGAATTATTGAACACTTAAACTTCCTTTGTCAACTGTTGTGCTTCGATGCACGGGCCATCGGGCTCGCACATCGGAACACCTCCCCTCAAATTTAAAATATCCAACGATGGGTAAAACTTGAGGTTTTACAAAAGACTTGGAAAACCCGACACCTGGGTCGGTGCTTGCAAACAAAATGAATTTCCAAAATCGCGGACCGGGGAACGTACCGGGAGTACGGTTTCCCGCTCTTGCACTTAAGGACCGTTTCCTTGGAATTTCATCCGAACATAAGACAAGTGCGACCACATGGGTGAAATGGGACACCCCTGGCTGAGTAACTAGCTAATCGGGGGAACCATGATGCCAAGAGACATGTGGATTCATCGGGGTGGTGCCGGGGAGAACCCCCGGGTTTCCTAGCACAGTATGGTCTGGGACCTAATCTGGTGTTGGTCCGGGACCCCTCTCGTTGGCATATGGTGAACCTGTGTCGGCTTTCGAAATGGCTTGTCATGAAAGCCTTAAGGTCTCTAGACGTGGCCGTTCTGCACGGGCTGGATGATCCGGGTTAGTAATGTCGTGTGGGTAAAGTGTACCCCCTCTGCAGAGGTTATTAAACTGTTCGAACAGCCGTGCCCACGGTCATGGGCGGATGTGAGGTGATTCCTAGTGTAGTTTTGTTTGACTACTGCTTTGTGAAATTGCTGTTGTGGAATGGGTTCGAAGAGTGGAAAATCTGCGGCTGATGGGATCAGCTTGGCCCGGGTGGCCGTTTGAAAGTTGTTGGCCGGGTGCCAACCTTGATCAATTCAAAGACTGATACATTGCACATACTCCGACCGGACGAGACGCACTGTCTCTTCCGTGTCGTTTGAGAAGCACTCACTTAGTTGTTTAAAAAGGAGTTTAACTAAAATCAATTGTGAAAACAAGCAGCCTTTCCTTTGAAGCCTGCATTAAACACTTAAATTCCCATGGCTTGCTGAGTACTCCTGTACTCACCCTTGCTCTATATAAATAATCCCCCCCAGTTGCTGAAGAAGATGAAGCGGATCCCGCTGACGAGGAGTTCTTCCAGGAGCAAGTCGGCTACGACGAGTTTTAGGGTTTCGGCCTAGTTCCCAAGTCGCGCCTGTGATGTTTGGTCCAAGTCTTGGCTTCCGCTTTCCCTTTTGTAATGCAGTTGTGAGCTCGGGATCTGTCCGCAGCCCAACATGACTGTACTCCTACTCTATAATAAAGAGACCACTGTTGCTGTGATATTCTGTCTTCCTGTGATACCAGCGCTGTTTCCTGGGACTGGTATCGATTAACAGGTTAATTTGGAGCGTCACGGGCTAGTTCCGCTCGGGGCTAGTTCGGGGCGTGACAAGAGATGGTGTCAGAGCACAGGTTTGGCCCTAGGGCGAAACCCGACGTTTAGGACGACCCTAAGGATACTAAGTTCAAAACTACTTGCGAAAAGCTAAGGCTTCGTTTTGGTTTTCCTTATTTTCAGTAGTTTGTTGCTAAAATGGTTACTAATCTTTTCTCCCTCTTTCAAAATTGTAGATGGCAGTGAACGCCAGCTTCAGTTCCCACGGTTTCGGTGAGGGTCACCACGTCGCTCAGCTTCGTGACCTCGCCCGCTTCCTTGGCTTCTCGTGTCCCGAGTACACGGGGTACTCCGTGGACCGTGTTCCCCCTCGCTATGAGCTCTCTGTGTACCTTTACCCTCGTGGAGGTATACACGGAGCTGGCCTCCGCCCACACCACTTCAATGTGGCCAGGCCTACTCTCCAGATCGCGTACCAGGACCTCTCCTGGACTGCGCTTCGTCGCCTGGCCCACGACTACAGTCACCGTCTCGGGGGCTCTGCCTTCCGGCAGCTCCCTCGCCTTCCTTCAGGCCACACAGACGCCAGGTACCCTTGTCCGTACAGCGAGTCTCAGCCTGTGCTGACTCGCATGGTTGAGCTTTCTAAGGCTCAGGCCACCCAGCACGACCTTCTCCTTGAGGCTTACCGCTCCCTTGCTCGCCGCTACGCCGCTCTGGAGGCCCGTCTGGCCGAGGAGGGTGTCACCTCAGTTGACACTGCCTCTTGGGACTCAGGCCGCCTCTGCCACGCCAGCCACCTGTCTTCCCACAGCTCTCGCGGCTCTGCTCGTACTCCCAGTGGCCCGCGCTCCCCCAGCTCGCGTGCGCCATACTCACCAGTGTACTCCCCCTACCCACACCCAGTTAGCCCCTCCTACACCCCAGGACACACTCCAGTTGCTTCCTCCCGCCGTGGCCCACGCTTTATCCGCACTGCGCGGAAGCGTGTTGTTGGTTCTTCCTCTGTGTTCCGTTTTGACTACCCAGCTCCCCCACCGCCAGTGGCCCGTGCTGCTGCCGGCCCTCGACAGGTTCCGCCGGTCCCTTCGCGTCAGCCGATCGATGTCTCTTCGACTGAGGAGCCGACTACAGGAGGCAGCCAGGCAGACGAGGAGTAGAGGAGGCAGTCTTCAGCCGTCATCCGCGTGTTAGGCCCTTTTGTTCCGCCGCCAACTCTTTTGGAGTCGTGGCGAGGTAGTGCGTGCGTGTGTTTGATGTGGGTGTTGTTTGGTAGTCTGGTTCTTCTAGGTGGTGTGCGTACAGTCAAGCTCGGCGTAGCTTTGTGACTTGTCCACACCCGTTGTATCAGGTGTCTTTATGATTTGAGAAAATCCAGTTTATGCCTAGTGCGTGCTATCTGAGTTGTTATTTACTTTGCTCCTTGCCTTCCTAAGTGCTGGTCTGATTCTTACCTCGCCCTCTTCTGGGAGTTTAGATGGCTAGCCGCCCCCGCCGTGCTGCTCGTGCACTAGCCCACTTCGGTTTTGAGGGAGGTAGAGTTGAGCCAGAAGCAAATCATGAGACAGCTAATGAGCAGTCTCACCACAGCAACCGCTCGCATCACACAGCTTCCCGTGATGCAGAAGTGGAACAGTCTCGTCGCTCCCACCACGCTGCCAGTCACAATTCTCGAGAAGAACGCATTCCTTCCCCACCCCATGTTGAAAACAGCATGCAGCACTTGATGGCAGTTCAGACACAGATCTTACAAGGATTAGCCACAGCCATAGCCGGCTTCCAGCATAACGCGCATGGGAATGGCAACCCCCACATGGGCAACAATAGATCCAAGCTGTCAGACTTTTTGAGTCTCGTCCGCCGGAGTTCTCTCAGACTGTCGAGCCCGTTGAGGCTGACGATTGGCTGAAGGATGTTGAGAGGAAACTCAACTTAGTGCAGTGTACTCCTGTTGAGAAGACACTCTACGCCCTCACCAGCTAAGAGAACCTGCTGCAGATTGGTGGGAGAATTACTGCAATGCGCACCCCAAACCCACTAGCATTGCTTGGGATGAGTTTGCTACGGCCTTCCGTGCAGCTCATGTGCCTGAAAGCACGATTGATATGAAGAAGGAGGAATTTAACAGGCTTAAGTAAGGCAACAACAGTGTCAATGAGTACCTAAGTCAGTTCAACAAGTTGGCTCGGTATGCCCCTGAGGAAGTGGACACAGACAAGAAGAAAATCAGGAAGTTCCTGAAGGGAGTCGCAGTTGAAATGAGGCTCCAGTTGCTTGCTCATGACTTCCCCACTTTTCAGCATATGATCAACAAGGCACTTCTACTTGAGGATGCCAGAAAAGAGGCTACCGAAGAATATAAGAAACGCAAATCTAACCATCAGGGGAATTCCTCCCGAGGCGCACCTCGCCCTCGCTTTGGTCAACCCATGCAATATCACCAGTCGGTCACTCAGGCTTACCGCCAGCCAGGCTATGCCCCTCGTCCTCAGGTGAACTGTCCGGCACCTCAGCCACAGCAGCGTGCCCCAAGTGGCAATACTGCGCCAAACAGCGTTACCACCTTCAAGTCACCGCCAGGACTATCAGCAGTTCAGTGTTTCCGGTGCAACCAGATGGGTCACTACGCCAGACAGTGCCCTCAGAATCCTACCAACACCAACTCAGGGCATGCTAATGGTAGCACTGCCAGGACACCTACTCCAGCAGCAGCTCAGTCTCGTCCTAGCTCTCAGGCAAGTGGACAAGGTTCTCGCGTTTCCAACAACCTTGGTCGAGGCCGGGTGAACCACATTCAAGTTGAGACCGCTCAGGATGCTCCAGACGTCGTGATGGGTATGTTCTCTGTTAACTCCGTACCCGCAATGGTTCTGTTTGATTCAGGAGCTTCCCATTCTTTCATATCGCAAGCGTTTGTGAAAAGAAATGGTTGGAAAACCCAAAATTTGCGAGTACCAATGATAGTACATTCCCCTGGGAGGGATATAAGGGCAATTCAAATATGCCCGGAAGTTAACCTTAGAATTGAGGAAGTTGACTTCCTAGCCAAACCAATAGTCTTAGACTCGCAAAGCTTGGACATCATCCTAGGGATGGATTGGTTGGCTAAGCACAAAGGACAGATAGATTGTGCCGAAAGGTCCATCACCTTGCAAGGATCTGGAGGAAAGCAAGTCCGCTTTACCCCTAACACCCTTACCGCAAGTCGGTCTATTCTAACCAGTTTACAAGCCACCCCTTTGGAATCGGTGCCCATAGTCTATGAATATCCCGACATATTCCCAGAAGAATTAACGGGTATGCCACCAGACCGAGAGATTGAATTCGCCATAGAACTGGCGCCAGGCACCGCACTAATTGCAAAAAGACCCTACCGAATGGCAGCTAATGAATTAGCAGAAGTCAAAAGGCAGATCGAAGAGTTGGAAAGTAAAGGTTATGTGCGACCTAGCTCATCCCCTTGGAGAGCCCCAGTGCTTCTGGTTAAGAAAAAGGATGGCTCTGAGAGAATGGTAATCGACTACAGAGCCCTGAATGAAGTAACTATAAAGAACAAGTACCCGTTGCCACAGATTGACGATCTGTTCGATCAACTTAAAGGGGCAAAAGTTTTCTCTAAAATTGACCTAAGATCTGGCTACCATCAGTTGAAAATCAGATCTGAAGATATCCCAAAGACCGCTTTCTCAACGCGCTATGGTCCGTATGAGTTCACAGTGATGTCCTTCGGACTCACCAATGCTCCAGCATTCTTCATGAACCTGATGAACAAAATTTTCATGGAATACCTGGACCAGTTTGTCGTGGTATTCATCGATGACATCCTGATATACTCCAAGAATGAGGAAGAACATGCAGAACACATGAGGCTAATAATGGAAAGGCTCAGGGATCATCAACTATTCGCTAAGTTCTCGAAATGCGAATTCTGGTTGGACCGAGTAGCATTTCTTGGCCACGTGATCTCCTCCAACGGTGTCGAAGTAGATCCCAGCAAGGTTGAGGCTGTACTTGCTTCGAATCCGCCCAAGAATGTGTCAGAGACCCGCAGTTTTCTTGGCCTAGCTGGTTACTATCGAAGATTCATCGAAGGGTTCTCCAAGCTAGCAAGACCTATGACCGAGCTGTTAAAGAAGGAAAAGAAATTTGAATGGTCAGCAGCCTGTGAAGACAACTTTCAGGAAATGAAGAAAAGGTTGACCACTGCCCCAGTACTCACCTTGCCAGATATTCGAAAGGATTTCGAAATTTTCTGTGATGCATCAAGACAAGGCTTAGGATGTGTCCTAATGCAAGAGCGAAAGGTTGTGGCCTATGCGTCCAGGCAGCTTAGGCCTCACGAAGTCAACTATCCCACCCATGATCTCGAGCTGGCAGCCGTGATTCATGCTCTTAAGATCTGGAGGCACTATTTAATCGGGAACAGATGCGAAGTGTACACCGATCACAAAAGTCTTAAGTACATCTTCACTCAGACCGAATTAAATATGAGGCAGAGAAGATGGCTGGAACTAATCAAGGATTACGATCTTGGAATTCATTACCATCCCGGTAAAGCTAATGTGGTCGCTGATGCGCTAAGTCGCAAGACCTATTGCAATGCAGCACAAATATGGCCAGACCAAGATCGCCTGTGCAGGGAATTGGAGAAGTTAAGGCTGACCATGGTACAGTCAGGTGCCCCTGCCAGCTTGACAGTACAGCCTACCCTAGAATCGCAAATCCAGGAAGCTCAGAAAGACGATGAAGGGATAAAAGAACTAATAAAAAGGATACAGGAGAAGAAGGGCACCAGTTTCTCCAAAGACGATCAAGGCACAGTTTGATATGGTCCACGCATCTGTGTACCGGCCAAGAAGGAGTTAAGAGACCTCATTTTAAAAGAAGCTCATGAGTCTGCCTACTCCATTCATCCAGGAAGTACGAAGATGTACCAGGATATCAAGTCATACTTCTGGTGGGCTGGAATGAAGCGAGACGTCGCAGAATACGTAGCCCTTTGTGACATATGCCAAAGAGTCAAGGCAGAGCATCAGAGGCCAGCTGGTCTGCTGCAACCCCTACCGATTCCTGAGTGGAAATGGGAAGAAATCGGAATGGATTTCATCACCGGTTTGCCAAGAACCCCTAGCGGGTACGACTCTATCTGGGTAATTGTGGATCGACTCACGAAATCAGCTCATTTCGTGCCAGTGAAAACCACCTTTGATGGAAAGAAGTTAGCAGAACTCTACATGACCCATGTCGTATGCAGATTTGGTTGCCCCAAGAAGATCGTGTCAGATCGATGCACTCAGTTCACCACAAGGTTCTGGAAGCAGTTGCATGAAGCTCTCGGAACCGATCTAAATTTTAGTACAGCTTACCATCCGCAGACCGATGGTCAGACAGAAAGAGTAAATCAGATCCTAGAAGACATGCTTCGTGCGTGTGCCCTGGATTTCGAAGGCACTTGGGATCGTTGTTTGCCGTATGCTGAGTTCTCATACAACAACAGTTATCAGGCCAGCATTCAGATGTCACCAAATGAGGCAATGTTCGGAAGAAAGTGCCGCACTCCCTTGTGCTGGAATGAGGTTGGCGAAGCACTGGTGTTCGGTTCTGACATACTCAAGGCAGCAGAAGAACAAGTTAAGCTGATTCGAGAACGTTTAAAGGCAGCTTAGAACCGTCAAAAGAATTACGCTGATAATCGGAGGCGTGACCTTGAGTTCGAAAAAGGAGAACATGTGTACCTGCGGGTATCACCTCTCTGTGGTATGAGGAGATTTGGGATGTCCGGCAAGTTAGCACCCCGCTACATCGGCCCCTACCTCATAACCGCCAGACGCGGTGAAGTAGGTTATCAGCTTGAGTTGCCTGAAGGTCTCGCAGATGTGCACAACGTGTTTCACGTGTCTCAGTTAAAGAAGTGTCTCCGTGTTCCCGAAGAACAAGTTCCTCTGGGCAATATCGAGCTGGAAAAGAATCTGACTTACAAGGAAAGACCGATCAGGGTTCTTGAAGAGGCAGAACGTCAGACTCGAAGGAAGACCATCAAGTTCTACAAGGTCCAATGGAGCAACCATTCCGAAGATGAAGCAACCTGGGAACGAGAAGATCATCTCCGCGCCGAGTTTCCGGAGCTGCTCCCTTAGGTGCTGAATCTCGGGGTCGAGATTCTTGTTAGGGGGGTTGGTCTGTAGCGCTCGTTCCGTCGTGGCGCCTAGCGGGAAAATCTATCTCTTAAAACCCTAATTGCGAAAATTGTTTCTTCGCTTGCAGTCAGTCTCCGTGCCTTTCCAGATCTCAAGTCCCCGATCCATCGTCGAATTCAAATCCGAATCCAAATCCTTCCCAAATCAAATCCCTCCGCAAAAGTCTATTTTGCCCCCCTCGGGTTTGATGGGCCGAATCCCTCTCGGCCCATCTCTCTCTTTCTCTCTCTCTCTCTCTTTTTCTCTCTCTCTTTCCCCCTCCCTCTCTCCCCGCTCTGCCCGCGCGCCGCGCGCGCGTGCGCGTGAGCCGCGCTGCGCCGAGCCCTCCCTCTCCGCTCTCGCTGCCGCTTCCCGCGCGCGCGCCGTGGTGGCCGACCGCCTGGCCGCCGCCGCCGTCAGCTCCTGCCGCGCCTGCCCCGCGTCTGCCGCCCGTGTCGCCGCTCCGCTCCAAGCCGGTCCGCCGTCATCGCCGTCGTCATCGACCTGGCCCCCGCCACTCCGCGCGCTAGCCTCCAAGGGACGGAGGCAGAGCTCCTCCCCCTCTGCCGCGTCGCCTCCGCACCCTCCTCCTTTTCCCAAAGTGGCAAGGGGCCAGCCCCCTTTCTTCCTTCCTTTTTCTTTTTCTCTTCCTCCGCCGGCGTCATCCTCCCCCCCCCTGTCGCCACTTTGGCCACGACCGCCGAGCGCTAGCCCCCTCCCTTGACCGCCCAAGGTCGGTTTCCAAACCGACATCGCCGCCCTATAAAGCCCGAGGCGCCCTCCCTTCTTTCCCTTCCCCGCTTCGCTCGCCGCCACCGCGCCATTGCCGCCCCTCTGTCTCGCCGATCGCCGACCGCCGCCGTCTCGTGTGCCGAAGGAGCCGGTGCGCGTTAGGACGCGGAAGGGGACTCCGGGCGCGCCCTCTCCTTCCTCTTCCCCGGCCCGAGGCCGGAGAGATCACTCCCGTGCCGTCGGCCTCTCGTCACAGCGCCCCGCCCCGTCTCGGTAGTGCATCTCCCCGTTCTCCCTCCTCGATCCATCTCCTCCCCTTAGACTCGGGTAGTAGCACGAGTAGACCCTCCCTAGCCAGCTGGTGCCGCCCCAGGCCTTGCCGCCGCCCGCTGTGTGCTCGCCGCCGTCGCCGCCCGAGCTCGGTAGCCTCGCTCGTCGCCAGCCTCGCTCGGCGTTGCTCCGCCCAATCCGACGCTAGCAACAGACTCCCGGAGCCGCGTAGATGCTCTAGCTCGCCCGAATCGCTCTCCCGTCGCGCCATCGCCGTTTCCCCCTTCTCCCGCCGCCGGTTGCCGCCGCCGCAATCCGCCGCCGTCGAGCATCCCCCGGCGAATCCGAGCCGTTGGCTCGTCTCCCCTCGCCCCGAGCAACTTCCTGGTGTGCTTGCTTTCGCTGACAAGCGGGTCCCACCCGGGACCGCGCGAGATGGACCCGGCCCACCGGCTCCCTCTCTCTCCTCCCCTCCCGCGCGTGCCTTGGGCCGCCTTCTTGGGCCAGCTGGCCCATTAAGCTCGGCCGAGCCGCCCCTTTTCTCTCGGGCCGCGCCCTAGCCGCCCGAGGGAAGTCTAATTCCCCTCCCTCCTTCCTTTCTTTTCTTTTCTTTTCTTTTCTTTTCAAAAAGGATTTAATTAAATCCTTTTCCTCTAGACCAAAAATCCGACAATCTTAGAAATTTAATATCTTCCCAACCGTAAGTCCGTTTGACTCCGTTCGACTTCCAAAATTCTTCAAATCTCGAGATCTATCTAATGGCATGCTTAGAGGTCAATAATAGGGCTTTATTTTCACCGTTGGTTGAGTTGTCCCGTTTCGCGTGTAGTTTCGGAGCCCGAAGACCCGCAGTGCGAGGATTTCGAGGATCAAGCTCAAGATCTCGAGCAAGGCAAGTCACCTTTGATCATCTTGCACCTATAATTTAAATCTAAGTATTTCTTTTTCGCAAATATTGCATGAGTAGGATTAAAACAAGTACTTCGGCTGCGGCTTGCGAGATAGCCTGCCGGCCCCCAATCCTAATTGCTGCAATTACCCTCCTTGAATTATTGAACACTTAAACTTCCTTTGTCAACTGTTGTGCTTCGATGCACGGGCCATCGGGCTCGCACATCGGAACACCTCCCCTCAAATTTAAAATATCCAACGATGGGTAAAACTTGAGGTTTTACAAAAGACTTGGAAAACCCGACACCTGGGTCGGTGCTTGCAAACAAAATGAATTTCCAAAATCGCGGACCGGGGAACGTACCGGGAGTACGGTTTCCCGCTCTTGCACTTAAGGACCGTTTCCTTGGAATTTCATCCGAACATAAGACAAGTGCGACCACATGGGTGAAATGGGACACCCCTGGCTGAGTAACTAGCTAATCGGGGGAACCATGATGCCAAGAGACATGTGGATTCATCGGGGTGGTGCCGGGGAGAACCCCCGGGTTTCCTAGCACAGTATGGTCTGGGACCTAATCTGGTGTTGGTCCGGGACCCCTCTCGTTGGCATATGGTGAACCTGTGTCGGCTTTCGAAATGGCTTGTCATGAAAGCCTTAAGGTCTCTAGACATGGCCGTTCTGCACGGGCTGGATGATCCGGGTTAGTAATGTCGTGTGGGTAAAGTGTACCCCCTCTGCAGAGGTTATTAAACTGTTCGAACAGCCGTGCCCACGGTCATGGGCGGATGTGAGGTGATTCCTAGTGTAGTTTTGTTTGACTACTGCTTTGTGAAATTGCTGTTGTGGAATGGGTTCGAAGAGTGGAAAATCTGCGGCTGATGGTATCAGCTTGGCCCGGGTGGCCGTTTGAAAGTTGTTGGCCGGGTGCCAACCTTGATCAATTCAAAGACTGATACATTGCACATACTCCGACCGGACGAGACGCACTGTCTCTTCCGTGTCGTTTGAGAAGCACTCACTTAGTTGTTTAAAAAAGGAGTTTAACTAAAATCAATTGTGAAAACAAGCAGCCTTTCCTTTGAAGCCTGCATTAAACACTTAAATTCCCATGGCTTGCTGAGTACTCCTGTACTCACCCTTGCTCTATATAAATAATCCCCCCCCCCAGTTGCTGAAGAAGATGAAGCGGATCCCGCTGACGAGGAGTTCTTCCAGGAGCAAGTCGGCTACGACGAGTTTTAGGGTTTCGGCCTAGTTCCCAAGTCGCGCCTGTGATGTTTGGTCCAAGTCTTGGCTTCCGCTTTCCCTTTTGTAATGCAGTTGTGAGCTCGGGATCTGTCCGCAGCCCAACATGACTGTACTCCTACTCTATAATAAAGAGACCACTGTTGCTGTGATATTCTGTCTTCCTGTGATACCAGCGCTGTTTCCTGGGACTGGTATCGATTAACAGGTTAATTTGGAGCGTCACGGGCTAGTTCCGCTCGGGGCTAGTTCGGGGCGTGACACCCGCTCCCGCACATCCCAGGCTACGTCGCCCACGTCGCCGCCTTTCCCGCTCCCTCTCCGCGCCCACTCCCTCTCTCTCCCGCCCGCGCCCGTGTTCGAGACGGCTGGGATTCGAATTTCGAATCCCGCCTCTCTCTCCTCCCCACCTCTCCCCACTCCGCCGGCGAAATCGCGGCCATCCCGGCCACGATCGACCCCGTGAGCCTATATAAAGCATCCCCGTCTCCTCCTCTCTCTTTTTCGCTTCGCAATCACCCGCTCCCGTGCCCTCCTTCGCTCTCGCACCGTGCGCCCGCCCCCGCTTTTCCGCTCTCCGGCCGCCGCTAGCCGTCACTAGCCGCCGCGTCGAGCCTCGCCGCCGACACCACCGAATTCGCCGTCGCGTGAAGCACTCCGGCCACCGCCCGATCGTCGCCGTCCGTCGTCGGAACCCCGTCCGCCCCGTGCGCCGGTGAGTTCGGCCATGGCCGCCGCCTTCGGCCGGCGTTCCCGCCCTCGGTGATCTTTCTCTTCCCCTCTAACTTCTCCCAGTTTGCTCCTTAGGTCGTCCCGGACCCCGTCTGCCGCTCGTCGACCTCCCTCCGTCATTCCTCGTCGCCGTTCGCCGTCGTCTCCCTCCACGCCGGTCGGACCCCTTCGGTGAGGACACCCCTTCCCCTTCCCCCTCTCTTTTTCCCTTGGTAGCGTCGCCGCATGGACGCCGCCGCGCCGTCGCTGTCTGCCGCATCGCCTCCGCCGTTCGCCGGTCACCGCCGGTGCCGCGTCGTCGCCGCGTGGGCGCCGGGCCGGCTTGAGCCGCCCGTGCGCGCCGCCGCGTGCCGTCCCGCCGTCCGATCTACCCTCGGTAGATCGGGGCCGTCCGCCTGGCCGCCCGCGTGGCCGCCGTGTCGGCGCCGCGTCAGCGCCACGTGGTGCACCGCTCCCTCCCCGATCCGTGGACCCGGTCCACCGCGGACCAGCATCCTGAGCCAATGACATGTGGGGCCCGCTTGTCAGCGCCACCCTCTCTCTCCAGGGTTTTAATTATTGCGCAATAAATCATTTAAGGCTTTTTCTGTTTATAGTAAAATCACAGTGAATCTTCTAAAATTCATAGAAAATTCACCCGTGCTCCGTTTAAGCCCATTCAAGTCTTAGTAAATCAAGAAAAATGCAAAGAATCAATTAAAAATGGTTTTGTTCTCTGTTTCAGTAGTCTTATGGCCTGTTTGTATTGTTTGCTTTGTATGTCGCTTAGATTCCGGCTCTCCCGACGCTCCGGTGTACTTTGAGGTAGTCGCCGAAGTCCCTCCAGCAGCAGAGCAAGGCAAGTCATGCTCGTCACTTGAACATGTTGGTCCCATATTGCAAATGCTCTATTGTTTCTTTAAATACTGCATTGTTTTACAATGTTACTATGGGATAGTTACCTACTGTTACAGCCATGCTATTTGTACCTTGCTCCTTTGTTAGCTTGGGATATAACATGACTAGACATTGGATTAGGGATTGCTTAGCCATGCTTAGTTCAACTAGCACACAATGGGAAACTACATTAATGCATAGATACCAGATTCTAGTATTGATGTTGGTTTAGTGCCACCGCTCTGGTGTTGGTTAATTAAAATATACTAACTGGTGGGTTGTGGGTGCATGGTTTTGATGGTCGCGCCCATGGCAATTAAGGACCAGTTCGCGGGAAACCCTGAAAGAATTCCTCGTACTTACCACAAGCCAGCGTGGGCAACGGCTGGGCTTGTAGTGTAGCTTTCCTCTAGCTGACGCATCCAGGCAAGGGTAGGCGTGATGGAGCGGTGCGGGCCCTGCGACGGCCTCTGTCGCTTCCGGATTCACCTAGGCACGAGAGGGGACTGTCCGTTGCCCGCTGGGGACGGGGTGAAACCTGAGGTGTGGTGTGCTTGGTTAGAGGGGGTTATGCGAAGGGTCCTGTCACGGCCTCTTTCCGGTATGTCGTGGTGACATGTCGGCGCACGGTAACGTGTCGTGGGGCTGTGTCTTGTGGGTACAGTTGTACACCTCTGATCAGAGTAAAACTATTCGAATAGTCGTGCCCGCGGTTATGGGCGGTCAACCAGATTCACCGTGATTAGTCTCAATCTAGTTTAGTCTAATGGAATTGATTAGTTCAGGTGGGTGGTTGGGCCTGTTGCAACGTGGTGTAGCGTTGGACAGTGGATGGTTAATATTGATTAATTATTACAACTGTTTTTACTGCTTTCAACTATTGTTTATAAATGCTCGCTTTAATGCAAATGAACCGCTCTAGCTACCCTTTGGTTTTATCCTGCATCATACCCCCTATTCCGGTATGACTTGCTGAGTACGGTGGTTGTACTCAGTCTTGCTCTATTTTCCCCAACCCCAGAGTTTGAGTATGCGTCAGATGGTGGCTTTTCCGAGGAGTAGGCTTCATCCGTGCCGTCGAGGATGCCTGTGGAGTGGTGTTTCCGTTGCAGTCCAAGTCAAGGCTTAGCTCCAGTTATCTTTTATGTTTCCGCTGCATTTATGTAAGACTTTTATAATGTTTGTAAGACGTGGATCTGTATGTCAACTTTGTCGTTTGTGTACCTCGGCCGGTCCTGCACGGGGGTTTTAATACACATTCTGCTTGGAATTCTATTCGGGAATTTCTGCGCGTGACAGGTATCGTCCGGAATGTACATGGGCTCCTCGAAAGTATCACTTCGACCTATACATTTGGGAAGAAAATTTGTCTTCCTTCATTGATGCAAAAAAAGATGGAAAAAAAAAAGAAGAACAGAGTAAATAACAATTCTACGTTTCAAAAATCAAAACACTCTTGGCTTTGATTGGTAGGAACACCATTACACCAACATCTCGATGTAATATAATAACACACGAAGATTGTGTATAGTGGACACCGGCCGAATTATTTTATTATTTTCGGTGGAAAACTTTAGTGAAAGACAAGTTTGCCCACGGACCCACTTGTTAATCTCTCTTTCTCGGGCTCGCCGGCTGGAACACGCCGTCCTCGCCGAGCCACCGCTCCGGCATGTACTCCAAGCAGTCCTCGCCCCGGCGAACCGCCCCATGGCGTACGCGCTGTACGTCACGGACCAGCCGGCACGGACGAGCGTGCCGTCGGGGAGCGTGTCGTCCGCCGCGCACGACTGACGCCGGCGGGTACAGCCGCATCGACTTCGTGAGCGCGGCGTGGAGGTAGAGCATGTCCCGGAGCGCGTCGAACCCAAACGGCTGGCCGGGGCGTGTGCCGGTCGCCTTCCTCACCGCGCGGACCTCGTCGGCGATGCGCGCCACGACGTCCGCCCGGGACGACAAGAGCCAGAAGAACCAGCTCAGCCCCGATGCCGTCGTCTCGCGGCCGGCGATGAGGAAGCTGAGGACGATATCGCAGATGACCTCGTCGTTGTGCTCGTCACTCGCCACGAACCTCGACAGGACGTCGTCTCTGTCTTGCACGGACGCGCTCTGGCACCGGGCGCGAACGAGGTCCTTGGAGAAGGTGTGGACATCAGCGATGGCCTTCCTCAGACGGCGTTCGGTGCCGACGTTGAGCCACTTCTTGATCTTCCAGGAGACCTCGATGAGATCAAAGAAGCGGCCGGCAACGAGGTTCTGCGCCTCGCCGAAGGAGTGCATGAAATTCGACCTGGCATCCTCCATGACCCCGCCGTCGGCGAGGCAGTTCTGGTCGTGCCCGAACGCCACCATACAAATGGTATGAAACCCACATCGCTGGAGCACGTCCTGCAAGTCGAGGATGACGACATCATCGCTACCGCTCGTCGACGGCACCTCCGACATCGCCATCAACTGGTCCGGCGGCATGCATCACGTGTCTGCGGCACCCTCGATTTGAGGCACGCGCCGCCGTATCCCTGCCAGCCCAGTCGCCATTGCGCCGCCGCCGAGCCACCGTGCATCGCCGCGCCGTGCGCCAGGATGCCGCCGTGCGTCGTCGCCGTTGGCGGTGAACCCTGGTGATGCG
The DNA here is from genome assembly GCA_000338895.3 of Oryza meridionalis. Lineage (NCBI taxonomy): Eukaryota > Viridiplantae > Streptophyta > Magnoliopsida > Poales > Poaceae > Oryza > Oryza meridionalis. Next base: position 28,212,192 of record CM002528.2, read on the forward strand.
CCGCCGCCGCCGCTGCCCCGCCGTGGCCGAGTCATCCCGCCTCGGGCCGGCCGCGTTGGCCGCGCGCGTCACGCCTCTGCTCGGCTCAGTAGCAAGCGCGAGGAAGAAGGGGAAAAGAGAAGAGAGAGCAGGGGCATTTTGGTACTTACACTTCATTTTGACTAGAAATAATAAAATAATGGAATGAGTGTCCAGCAGCTAATTATCATTTTTTTACAGTGTCTACGAAAAAATTCACGATTTTCGGGTGTCTCACAGCAAAGGCCACAATCTTTCGGTGTCCTATAGTAAATTTTGCCTTTTTCTAACGTTTGATCATTTATCTTATTTAAAAAATTATAAAATTATTTATTTTGTTTGTGACTTAGCACGCAAAACAGTTATTATTTATTTTGTTTGTGACTTTGGTTGTGTTTAGTTCCCTTCAAAATTTTCCGTCACATCAAATGTTTGGACACATGCATAGAGCATTAAATATAGAAAAAAATCAATTGCACAGTTTACATATAAATTGCAATACGGATCTTTTAAGCCTAATTGCGCCATGATTTGACAATGTGGTGCTACAGTAAATATTTGTTAATGATGGATTAATTAGACTTAATAGATTCGTCTCGCAGTTTAGAGGCGAGATCTGTAATTTGTTTTGTTATTAGTCTACGTTTAATACTTCAAATGATTGTTCGTATACGTCAAATATTTTTTTGCCAAAATAGCTAAACACGGACTTGCTTTATTATCAAAAGTACTTTCAGTATGACTTAGGCCCAGATCTTTTCTCCGACTCCAAACTTAGCACGTTTTTTAAACTGCTAAATAATATTGCTAAATAATATGTTTTTTCTAAAAAGTTTCTATATAGAAGTTGTTTAAAAAATTCAAATAAATTATTTTTCAATTTTATAATTATTAATATTTAATTAATTATGTACTAACGATCTTTCTCGTTTTGCGTGCGCTAAAAATTTCTATCCAAACAAGTCAATCGAACGGAGCTTTTTTTTTTATATTTGCACTAATTTTTTAAATAAAACGAATGATCAAACATTATCTATTGCAGTAAAACGGCATCTATTGTAGGACGGAGGTAGTACTGTTAGTACTACTACTACAACGGTAGAGATTACACGTACTCCATGAGCATCTCCAACAGAATAGTCAAATTAGACTCTTCGAATACCTATATAGTCAGCTCTCTAATTGATAACCTTAGCACTCCAATAGCCTCTTCATCTACATTTTAAGTCTATGACAATGGGACCCACGTATCAGCCTCTATTACCCATCTTCTTCTTCCTCCTCTTTTTCCCCTCTTCCTCTTTTCTCCCCAATGGTAGTGGCGACGACGAGCACGGCGATGGCGACGGCCGCAACAGCTGGTGAGAAAGACAGTGTCGACGCCACGCAGCCACTGCCAGTGGCAGCTGCGCAAATGGCAGGCTCGATGACGACGACAGCGGCAGATGGCGGCCTAGACCTCGGTGACCAAGGCAGCCGCAGCGGCTGGTGGGCCAGATGGCGGCAGAGGTCGCGTGGCACCCCGAATCAAAGCCGTCGGCCGAATTCGGAGACGATGTAGGCGAGGCGGCCGTCGTCGAAGAGGGGTCCAGCCCCTTCTTCCCCATCCTTGCTCCTCCCTCGTCGTCACCACTGCACCCTCTACCATTGTAGCCATCCTTGGTGGCGAGTGGGAGAGCGACGTTCACCTGCGTGATGCCCTGCTGTCGGGCTCTTTTCTCTCGTTCCTTGCAACCTCGGCACGGCCACGGGCGGATCTCACGGTGGCGGAAATCGGCGATGGAGGCCGTCGGTAACGAGCGGGAGGCCAAGGCGATGCTCCCGGCGGCAGCGCTAGAGGTCGCGGGCTCGCGGCGAGTGTAAATCAGTGCTACTTTGCTGTTGCGTCTTCTTCCCTCGCTCCTGGCAACCAGGCATAGAGAGATGGGAGAAGATAGAAGAGTCTCAAAGACGTGGGACCCACGATTGGTAAGTTAGTTTGGATGGCCAAGTTTGGCCGGTGAAAAGAGAAGTTTGGTAACCCATTTGACTTAGCCATCCAAGTAGAGAGGTTGTTAGAGTGAGATTTTTTGCTAAAATTATTTAAAAAAAATTGATTTGGAGAGACTATTGAAAATGCTCTGATCTCTGCTGCTGCGGGTGCAGTGCAGCTGCCTCCTGCATCTGCATCCCCGTTCTGCGTTCTGCCCTCCGCCGCTTCTGGCCCTTCCGACCACCCGTGTGTATTTCTTCTACTAGCTTCAGATCATGCGGTCTCCGCATACTTCGCAAGCCGGGGCCTGTATGAGATGACAAGAGTGCATGTTAGGATCCCCGCACCACTTGAGCCGCTTGGCGTCACACGCGCCACTGCCAATGACGCACTGCCACTGCCACTGCACCAACGGAACCCCTCTTCCCCCGGCGGAATCCTTCAGCGGCCGGCCGCCCACTCGCCCCACGCCCCCACCTTCTACATCCGAAAATCTCATCAGGATTGCCAGAACCCGTGCCGTCAACAGACCAGATGCCGCATCGACCCTTGTCACCGTGCTCATGCCGTTTTTACACAGCACAAGTGATGGGACACCATAAACACTGCGACACAAGATTAAAAAAAAGGAACACTGAGATACAGGCGTTATTTGTCTATTGCTCCCACAAAAGTAGACAGAGTGCAAAGCATTCTGCTGTTGCATAACACAATTAGGCCACGTTTAGTTTCCAAAAATTTTTCCAAAAAATATCACATCAAATCTTTAGACATATGCATGAAACATTAAATATAGATAAATGAAAAAACTAATTGCACAGTTAGGAAGAAAATTGCGAGACGAATTTTTTGAGCTTAATTAGTCCATGATTAGCCATAAGTGCTACAGTAACCCACGTGTGCTAATGATGGATTAATTAGACTCAAAAGATTCGTCTTGCGGTTTCTAGGCGAGTTATGAAATTAGTTTTTTTAGTCGTGTCCAAAAAATCTCTTGTGACATCTGGTCAAACATTAGAAGTGACATTCAAAAATTTTCTTTTCGCGAACTAAACAGCCCTTACAAGCCAACACTACAAACACAGCAGCGATCTACACATGTACTCCAGTACAATAACTTAAAATGCCCCATGCCCATATCAACTCTGAACCTTGGAGCAAACTTCCTCTGGTGCCCCAGAAGCATGGCTATCTATCTGCCGTAGATATTACCTTCAGCTTCTTTTGTAGAGCACTTACCTTTGCAAATACGCACCAGGATTTACCCCTGAATCTATTTATTTCTGAAGGCTCATTTTGATTAAATAATCTCCAAATAGACTACTAGTGTGTAGTAGGTCTGCACAAATGTTGCTCTGATGCCTGCTTGCTTCCGTTCCTGTCCCATTTCTTCACTTGTGAGGGACGAGTCAATGCTGCAAATGAAAAGAAGATAAAAAGAGAAGCATATAGTTATACTGTCAAATTTAACTACTGAATTAAAGAGTTACTCAGAAAACCCATTCCTTCAGTGATGCACTTCCCACAGAGTCCTAACATGCCGGAAGCCATACAAAAGGCTTTTGCTACATGCTACTAGTAAATAACTTGCTACTATACCTTTATTCAGTGCAAGCTATTATCAATAGAAAACACTGGCTTATCTGGACGCCTAGAATATTTTTTTAGATAAAGGAGATTTCTTGGGAATTATCCTGGTCACAGGACAACTTCCTAAGTTCTCGCCAGATACTTGCAGCATAAGCATACTAGCAAAAGGCTAAAACGACCAGCATGACACATGACACTCGGGCTAATCTTTGTGTAGTACGTACATGTCCATCCATCCGGGTTAATATCCCAGTCATTGAAGAATTTGTTTATACATGTTAGCAAGCCTGTGTGGATCATCGTAACTGTCTGACGGTGCTTAGCACTCACATCGGAGACCTCCCGGTGTTGCAAGACAGGGTCCAAAATGTGCGTTTGCCTCTTCTCCATGTCCCAAATGTAGCATGCCCATGTATCACTAACTAATTGAACCGGGGAAATGAGCTGTATTTTCGAAATAAAATGGTTCACTAGTCAGTATATGTGATGATCAAAGGAGATTGGATAAAGAAACACAATATATAATCCGTACCAGTTGGCAGTTCTGTATTTTGTAGCCGTTAATATGTTGATCAAACATGTCACTGACTGCTTTCATGGAACTGAAGTTTGGTTCAAACATCAAAGCTTTCTAAAACCAAAATCAAGGGGAAAAGACACCAAGCTTTGGTCATTGTTTTAACCATGATTTCTTATATATATATGTTAGGGGTGTGGATGTACCGCGAATTGGGGTGGGAAGAAGTGACGCCACCGCTGCCCACATGGGTTTGTATTCATCTTGGCATCTAACTGTTGGTAGAGTCTGATCAATGCTGAACAAAGGTCCGCATGTAGAATACCACCGCGGATGACCTGCATTTTGATTTCCTTGGCACTTATCTCAATTGGTGTAGGCTTGTCGTGCTTGAACCAAACCCTTCATATAGGATAAACAATTAAAAATCAGTACAAAGTTTTTGTGTAATGAGAATTCACGCATTTTTAAAGAACTTCTTTTGCACACACCCGGTTATATCGTCATCACATGACTCCTCAAGCCAACGGAATAATCTCCCAGCTAATATAGAGTTTGGCCACCATTCATGAACTGTGCGCATTGAAAACGATGACATGCAAGATGGCCTTAGATGATTCCCCACCTCTTTCGTCATCTGCGTCTCGCAACGTTCTGATTGCCCTTGGTACTTATCCTGTGCACCATTGTTGTTTTGATCCAATGTGGCGCCGTCTCCTGCAACAGCAGCAACACCAACACGATAGATGCATTTCATTCTTTAAAATCTCTCATTTAATTTGTTGTGTGTTGGGTGGGTTCAAGGATATATATGAGGTGTATACTTACTCATGGTAGCTTCTCCCACAGCAGCTGCTGATACCAACCAATCGAGGCCACATTTGTCTTTCGTTTGGAAAACTGTGTTTTGGACTTGTGGGGGAAAACAATAGTCACATTACTGCACATTACTCAGAAGTGTTTTTACCCTTTTTTTTTTTCTTGGCAAGCTAACCTTGATCCAACCCACGATGGTTTGTATGAACTGCTGACGTCGCTTGGGCCGGTGATTTTAATAGATGGTGATGTGCGATAGGGGCCGTGCGTGACACCGACAACGGATTTGCACGGTCAGCAGCTGGATTTTGCTGTTCTGTATGCCCTCTTGCTTCATTTGCCAATTTGTTTGGCCCTAACAAGTCACCTTTGCCTGTGATGGATTCAAATGTTTGTGTCATTTGTACACATATATACTCGATCGAAAAATGCAACATCATGTCAAACGAAATACCTCTCAAATCAATGGGGGTTTGGGATCTATTTGCTGCAGAAGCCTCATGTGACAACTTGCTTCGTTTACGAGTAGTCTTGGCACCTTTTTCGACATGCATACGGTGCACAGAAACTAATTGTGAGTGTTTTTCTTTTCACTTTGAAAATGTAGAAACCTTTACTAGTATGAGCTTACCACCATGTGATGCAGTTCTTCGCATCGTTGCTGTTAGCATATCGTCAGTATCCACACCTTCGATTGAGCCATGTAATCGAGCGTTGGATCGATCGGGATTTGCTTGGACAGCTTGATCCATTACAGCCGAGTAACATTTCTCACCGTGTTCCGCTGCCAATGCCTGCATGCCTTCCGTTAAAGATGTAAAAACGAGGGCGCTTTTCTCGTTGTGCTTCGCTAACAATGCCAGAATGCCTTCCTGCGTTGCCTGAGATGATTTTTTTATCTCTGCCATGGCCTCATTCAACATATGCGTGCACCGTTCATCAAAATGACGCGATAGATCGGACAGCTGTAACGAGAACAGAATAAAAAACACAAATATTAGAGAAAAATCTAATATCAAATAAATAGAAGAGGTAAGGCTTTAAACCTAGGCTAGCTAGCCCACCACCTTGGAGATAGCTAGAAGACCCCGGGCGTTTCTCAACAAAAGGATGAGATTAATTAGTTTTAGAATCGTTTAATTAGGAAGGTGTAATATGCAACTGGTTTTGTTGGGATGAAGAGATTAGCGGCTAACCTTGGCAGGCAGGTCGTTGATCAGGCCATGGCTATCGCTATTGCTCGGGTCAGTGTCGTCGTCGTCCGAAACGTCTATGGGCTCCTCGTAAGCATCACACCGAGCTTTACCTTTGCCCTTCATTGATGAAGAAACAACAGACTCAATAACAATTTTTCGCTTCAAAATGGAGTACTACGCAGTAATACGCTTAACTTTGATCTCTACCGTCTTAGTAAAGCACAATCGTATTCTTTCCCTTTCCCACTGAAAAACCGCTTAAAAAATCCATTGTATCAAAAAAAAATTGACCAAACGTAAAGAGATTCTGAAAAAGAGAGAAAAGAAAGAATCACGTTCAGCAGATCCCGTCCCGTTGCAATGCTTGAGCCCGAGGCAGCCTGTGACTACTCCCTCCGTCCCTCCCAAACTAAGTTCATTTTTAACCAATCTAACACGTACCAATACAAAACCAACCAACAAAAACTTTATTAAGGCCGAGTTTAGTTCCAAACTTCATCAAAACTTTCCTACACATAAAGTTTCAACTTTTCTGTCACATTGTTTCAATTTCAACCAAACTTTCAATTTTGGCGTGAGGTAAACACAACCTAAATCTTAATGCAACGATAACTCTAAAAATAAACTTATTTTAAGATAAATATAAAAGCTAAAAAAAATTATTATGAAACGGAGGAAATAATTCCTACTACTAGTAACAGTGGAACACCATCATCTCGCTGCAATAAACCTACCATTTTGGCCCCAACCCATTCTAGTGAAGCAACACAAATTGTTCATCTAGGCGGAAGAAAAAAAAAAGAAGAGTAGAAAAAAAAATGCAGGAAGCGGGCGGAGCGATGAGAAAAAGGGATTGTCACCTTGGCTGGCATCCTGCACCTCGTCGGCGCCGGCGGGCGGCGTTTGCCGCTACTTGGGAATGTTGGGCGGCGAGGAAACGGCGATCCTTCATCATCAGTGGGAGTGGGACTGGGAGAAGGATGGAAGGGGGAACCAGCACTGGAGCTGGAGAAGATCATGGGTGCTACTAGTCCAAGACGAACTGAGGGAATTGAAGTGAGCTCTGCTGCTAGCGGCTACTACTACTACTCCAGTTTTATGAGGGAGTAGTCAACTGACACAGTACTAGTCAAAATGGTGCTTGTGTGAGAAGGAACGGCAGCCGAAACTGTTGAGAGCGTCGCGAAGAGCATTTGCTACTACTCCTTGAACTGACCGTACTCTCAACAGTACGGTTGAGCTGACAGCATTTTATATCAACCGGAGAACTGCTACTCAAACAGTAGAGGTCGCACGGTCGCAGCTTGTGGGTGTGGGCCACCACGCATTGCTTCTTTACTGCTGTAGCTGCCACCTGCCGCGCGGCCGCCGGAAACACCCGTTCTGCCTTCCGCCGCCTCTGTCCCGCCGACCACCAAAAACCACACCGCACACCGCATAGTTGATACTCCCTGCTTCACAGAATAAGTGCAGTTTTAACACTGTACATATGTAACGTTTCATCGTTCGTCTTATTTTAAAAAAAATTATGATTAGTATTATTATTATTATTATATAATAAAATATGAGTAGTATTTTATGTGTAATTAATTTTTTAAAATTTTTTCATAAATTTTTTTAAATAAGACGGACGGTCAAAACACTAAACACGGATATCTATGGCTGCACTTATTTTGGGACGGAGGTAATAGATTAGTGTATGGAGTAATTAATTAAGAATGAGCAAAAATTTAAAAATAAGTTAATATGATTTTTTAAACATTCTTATAGAAAACTTTTAAAAAACACTATTAGTAGTTTGGAAAGAACGAGTGAAATTGGAAAGGCGTAGTAAATAACACACCGGGGGTTGAGAATTTCAGATCATGCGATATTCGCAAGCTGGATGAGATCACAAGTGACAAAAGCTGACAAATTAGGCTGCTTTCATTTCTCAGACTGCTAAACGGTATATTTCCTGCAAAAACTTTCTATATAAAAGTTACTCTAAAATATCATATTAATTTATTTTTTAAGTTTGTTATAATTAAAACTTAATTAACCGCATGTTATTACCACCTCATTTTGCGTGAAACACTTAATTTTTATCTTCATTTTCATCTTCAGGAGATTCAAACACCACCTTAATCGTCATTGTCCCAACTTAGGGTGTATTTTAGAGTAGAACGAACTAGAAGATAGAAAAGATATGCAAAATGAGAAAAATCATTAGCTCACGATTAATTGAGTATTAATTATTTTAAACTTTTAAAAAATAAATTAGTATGTTTCTAAAGTTTTTTTTTTTTGCAAAAACTAGGTACTAGCACCAAGCCCGGTGTTTGACGGCATTTTGTCATTCTATACTAAGCAAGCAAGATTATTTAGCTAAGAAGTTACCTTGTTGTTTTGCATGAAATGCATGGGCCATGCAAACTGTGCACGTAGTGGTGTATATACGCCTATCTAGCCAACCATATATATGGCTCATATACATTCTGTTATATGTGTGTGTGCTCAGTATATACTTGTACAATAAACCAGCAAACAATGATTCGAATAACATGTGAGCGCTCATGGCCTTACGCCTATAGTGTGCATATACATGTACGTATACCAAATAATCTTCCCTGGATTTAACACAACGGCAGGCAGTAACTAATACATGGGCCGTACATGGGCCGGCTGCATGCAGTGCGCCCGCCGACGTCGTATCCTGGCGTACATATACGGCTGTATATTTTCAGAAACGATGCCGATCTTATCATCAGCAACAGAAAGAAATGTGGATAGCTCTTGTCAACCGGATGACTCGGGAAGCTGATCCGCCCGCACGTAGAAGTATCGGATTGGCGTCCGCGGCGGCGCCGAGGGATTCGCAGCGTGGGTTAGGGCTCCCTTGCACCTATAAAAGGAGACCATCACTCACTACACAGGGCTCACACGCACACAGCCATTTCACTCTCTTCACAGAAAACCATTTCGCTCTTCTCTACACACACATTCATCACACACCATCGAGCACCACGACATCGCCATTGATCATTCCGGCATCCACGAGCTCGTCCACTTCCATTCACCACATGTCCAGCTGTCGGTGTGACTTCGCCGGAGCAGTACACGCGACGTCATCATCGGCGTCCATCACGCCGGTGTCCCGCAGGGGGACGCGTACCTGTCCACCGTCGACCATCGCGACGAGGAGGACCATGGCTGCACAAGGTAAATGCTACTAATCAAATTTTATTTGCAGTTCACGCATGCATGAGATGGCGACGAGACGAGAATGCCGGAGCACCGCTGGACGGCGCCCGTGCGCCGTCGTTGAGTCTGCCAAGTCATGTAAGTGCTGTTCGTCTGACCGGGGAGCAAGCCGCCGTTCGTTGTCATGTTCGGACGAAGGGCCTCGTCATGCTACCTCACCGGAACACGCCGCCTCAACGTCGTGAACGCCGCCGGCGGAGCCATGACGCCGCCCTCGCCGGAGTCGCCGTGCCGAACATCTCGCCGACCGCCTTCGGCGGTGTTGTCATCTTCCTCACGCCATGGCGCCGCCGGAGCACAGGACATCCTCGCTTGGCCGGTGGCGACCCTACCTCACAGTACCTTCATCGGCGCGCGTCGTCATCCTCCTCACGCGCACTGTCGTTGAGTCCGGCGCGCCATCCTCCACCTCGTCCACCGGTGGAGAAGTGCTTTTTAGTCCCGGTTCATAACCCCCTTTAATCTCGGTTGTCCAACCGGGACTACGAATCCGGGACTAAAGATCGCTATCTTTAGTCCCGGGTGCAATAACCGGGACTAAAAATCGATCTTTAGTCCGGTTGGTAACTCCAACCGGGACTAAAGATCCCTATCTTTAGTCCAACCGGATCTTTACTCCCGGTTAGAGTTACCAACCGGGACTAAAGAGAGAATAACAGCAGTACAGATGGTCCTCTTTTTTCTATTTTTTTCTTTTTTATTTTCTCCCGAATCAAGTGGGATGCATATCCCCAAATCCCAAATCAAAGTAACATCCCGAATCCACATCACAAATCTTTAAGTTACTTATACACATAAATCAAATACATCACAAATCCTAAAAAAAATTACACAAATCAAATTACATCACAAGTTCTACAAAATTCATCACAAATACATCACAAGTTCACATCACACACAAATCAAATACATCACAGGATCATGCAATAAATCACAAATTCTTAAAAAAAAAAAAAACACAGAGGCGCCGCTCGGCCAGCCGCTGCTGCCTCCTCTCCGCGCCAGCCGGCCACCGCCGCACCGCCGTCCGCCGCCGCGCCGCCCTCCGCGCCGCCGCCCGCCGCCGCGCCTCCCCGCGGCCCTCCACGCTGCGCGCTGCGCCGGCCGCCGTCCTGCCGCCGCCGCCGCGCCGCCCTCCGCCCTCCGCGCCGCCACCCGCCGCCGCGCCTCCCCGCGGCCCTCCGCGCGGCCCCGCACGCCGCCGCCGCGCGCCGCACCGGCCGCTGCCCCGCCGCGCGGCCCCGCGCGCCGCCCCCGTGCAGGCGCTGCCGCGCCGGCCGCCGCCACGTCGGCCGCGCCGCCCGCCGCCCGGCCCGCCCAATCCAAAAAGAAGAGAGGAAGGAAGAAAGAGCAGGGAAGGAAGAAAGAGATAAGGCAGGAGTTAGAGAGGAAGAAAGAAAGAGAGTTTGTTCTGTGGACGAGAAAAGAGGATAAGTAATAGGGATTATATAGTACGTGTTGATTTTTATTCCCGGTTTGTAACACCAACCGGGACTAAAAATCTATCTTTAGTCCCGGTTGGTGTTATAAACCGGGACTAAAGATCCTAAACGCCTGACACGGTCTGACATGGAACCAACCGGGACGAAAAATCATCTTTAGTCCCGGTTGGTATAAAATCATCTTTAGTCCAGATGATCTTTAGTCCCGGTTGGTCAACCGGGACTAAAGATCATCTAGTCCTGTTATTCTTATAAACCGGGACTAAAAATCGTTTTTAGTCCCGGTTAAAACCGGGACTATTGTAGATTTGGGTCGACCGATCAAAGATGGTTTCTCCACCAGTGGTCGAGGTTTGCTGGGTTAACCCGGAGAAGGCCATCTCCGTGCCGTCTTGCCGGGGCATGTTGAGAATCATCAAAACCGCCGGAAATGTCATCAAGCTGCCGTCGTCGTCGTCGCTGTGATGCCGTCGTCGCCGTCGCCGTGATGCCGAGGCGTCTTCAAGTCGTGCCGTCCTTGCCCGCCGATCGGCATCGGTACAAGAAGAAGGAGGCTTGTCTTCGGGGCGGTCGTGCACGTCGCCGAACCAATCCTAACCCGAGTCCTATCAGAGCCGTTGCCAAGCCGCCGCTCTCGTCTACACCGCTAGGCGATGGAGATTGCTGTCCGTGCGATCCCGCCGGAGGTCGCCGGCAAGCCATCGCCGTTACATCTGTCTCCACCCATGCCGTCCCGATGGAGAGGAGCCGCTGTCAACCGGGAGGCCATGTCATCCACTTTGTCGGCAACGCCCTAACGCTCGCCAACCTCGTCAAGCCGCCGGTGACGCTGTCTGCCGAAGGTCATCTCACCGGAAGACGCCGACGTGCTTTGATCGGCACCACCGCCAGACTCCGAGCATGTCTCGTCATTGAGGCACAGCCGACCGGCGACGCTTTTACGCTCGTCGCGGTCTCTGAGGCGCTGCCGATGTTCACCTGATCGCGCTCGACGGCGCTGCCTCCTCCTTCACGTGTTCTCCGTTGCTGTCGTTGCCGGCGCCATGTCATTCACAGTGCCGCGGGCTGCCGTAAAGCCAATGGCCAAGCCTGGAGAAAAGCATGCTATCTGTAGCAACTACTACAAAAATCATCACACGACTAGTGTTGCTCGTGTGCATGCATGCCACTGTGTGCACAGTGACAAGCAAACCAACAAAATGTCTTATTGCTAAGCTATACTCATTTGGCCATGAGGATGTGTATCGTTATACACTAATTTCTCAAGTGCAAGTATAGTTCGGTGGTCTGCACCGACCATCTCCTACCGCTCCTTTCTTTCCTAATATGATCCCGATGCAATTGCTATGTCGTCGAGCCGTCTAAGCTACGCGATTCCATGCATGTCTCCTTCAAGCAATCTACACCGATACGTCGTTCAAGACCGACGAGGCTAGACGACGAGGGCGGGCGAAGCCGACACTAAGGCTACGTCACCAACACCGACGCACGGACCGACGAGGCCGTGGATCGCTGCCAGCGCCCACATCTACATCACCGTCACAACCATGCATGGAGAATGCGAAGCGAAGACGATGAGACGACCACTAGCAGCTTAATCGGAGGTTCTCTTGCAGGTCTAGGCCTGCAGAGGTAATTAACGGAGAGCTTTTCGAGGCCCCGGGAACCAGGAGACCACATTGCACAAGTCAGATCTGTCCAACGACAGACTATGAAGCGTGTATCATTATATGGGAATTTGTATTTATAATCCTTGAGATTAATAAAGCGCATGTTCCCTATGTTTTGTTTATTGTGTACTTAGTTACACTGGCACGCCCGCATATACATATATCTCTAAATGAAGAGATCCTAGACGTTATTTTCCACCCTAAACACCCAATTGATGTTTTGCGTAGTCGACAACTGCTAGCCTTACAAAGGGGTCAAATACGCTCTGCCCATCACTAACTCCAAGTAGCCAAACCCTGATGGACATCCAGCCATTGCCACAGAGAAAGGCTGTGAGGGGAGAGCGTGAGAGAAGATTCACTCGTCCCCCACAAAGACTCAATGGCGACATCCAAGTGCGTCGTGCGCAGAATAAACCATTTGAAGGCTGAGAAGGTAAGAGACGAGGCTTCTTAGACAATGCCTCCAAGGAAGTCACGGTGCTAGAAACACTTCCACAACTGCCTTGCCTAGCTATCCACATTACACTTGGCTTTCAAGTAAAGAATATCACCAGGAAGGAGAGGGAGGTATCTCGACAACACCCTCAGAAGAGATCACAACGCCCAAAGTGTCATCACTGTCGACTAAGAACACCAAGCTATGCTTTCGCCTGTAGGCCCTCCCCTAACATTGCAGCTCTGTCGCCCTACCACCAAGCAACTACTACCAGTATGCGATCTTTACCAAGCCGGCGCCTCTCCACTGACCAGCTCTCCATTAGAAGCAGACCTCAAGGGACCTTATGCCGCTTCCTCCGCTACGTTAATAGCCCTTTGTCAACTACCATCACCTCTTGCGTGCATCGGATCAAAGTGCACCCATCATGTCCGCCTCCAAGCGTCGTTCCTCGTTGTAAGCCTCCCACACGAAGCGAGGGCGGCAAGATCCAGCCACCTCTGTTGCCCAGACACCACTCCGTCCTTTTTCCAAAGCTTCCCATGATCAGATCTAATAAGTAGATCAGCCGTAGTATGGGAGAAGCACTGAGGATGAAGAGACAGCATTCCCAACGAGTCAACGCCAATATCGCTCGCGTGGGAGGCATGGCTGCACGGGGAAGAGGGAAAAAGGTTAAGACACAAAGAGGCATGATTGTGACAAACTGACAATGCATCAACTTTTGGTTGGAGGGATATCTCTCGATGGGAGATGACAATTTAACTTTTAAGTGTGTTTGATTGGTGGGCTGGATGAGTCATCGAGAGAGGGAATATTCCACAAAGATATATGAAGATATCTGCCCTTACTAATTTTGACCATTAGTAATTAACGTGTCACTAATTAGAAGTAAGTAGTCCAATTTTTTAATCAATTAGTATAGTTTCGGGTAAGATTAATGATACCTAATCTATATCGTCATTACCATTACCTAATAGTTTATTGTTTACATTTTATCCATTCTAGTCAATCTAAACAAATAAGAAATTGAATAGGCATATCCACTCAATAAAAAAATTGAACTACCATATCTCTTAAAATATGAATGGTCAATATCTTATTTAATCTTGACAACCAACAAACACATCTTTATTAGCTAATTCACACACGGCCCAACCCAGAAACCTTCCAGATTCCTGCACCTCTTGACATTTTTGGCGTCACACTCGCCTATGCCAAATGCCAATGACGCACTGGCGCTGCACGAACTGAACCCACCTTCTACCTCTGAAATCTCTTCAGGATAGCCAGAAAATCTTCAGGATAACCACACTCGTTTCCGTGCACAACAGGCTAGAACCCAGATGCTGCATCCCTCGCTCCTTTTCAGGCTAGAAACACAAATACTGGCAGAATTATGGCCCTGTTTAGTTTTCACATAAAAATTTTATATCTAGTCACATCAAATATTTAAACACATGTATAAAATATTAAATAGACTAAAAAATAACTAATTGCACAGATTACGACTAATTTGCTAGACGAACTTTTTAAACCTAATTGCTCCCTGATTTAATAATATGGTGCTACAATAAATATTTGCTAATGATGGATTAATTAGGCTTAATAAATTTGTGTCGCTGTTTACCGACGAATTCTGTAATTAGTTTTTTTATTAGTACCCGAACACTCTATATAATAGCCGATATGCACGCTAAAACTTTACACCCAGATCTCCCCCTATGTATCGATCCATTCCATAAGACTGTCACAGCGTCATGCAGTGGCACGGTACAAGTGGTACAATCACGTAAAACACGTTACAGATGCTTCATCTTACAGCATCATCTTCCAAAACCAACCAGTTGTAAACTTGGTTTATTATACTCTCACAGAAGTAGACAAACTGCATACCATTCTGCTGTTCCGTAACATAATTATTACGTTGGTACAACAAACCAATGCTTCTAAACATAGAAGCGCTACAAACACAACCGCGATCGTGTATCGTATGCTGATCGCGGATTGTTACGGAACTGGAGATACAGATTACAGACCGGCTACAATAACTTAAGATGCCCCCGTGCCCACATCAACTCTGCACCTTACGGGAGGAAACGACGCCTGGTGCCGCAGAAGCGTGCCTGCCTGCCATGGATATTACCTTCAGCAATTTGACCGGGCACTTATCTTTGCAAATATGCACCAGGATTTACCCATGCATCTATCGACTACTTAGGCTCATCTTGATTTATTAATCTCCAAATAAAGTAGTGAGCAGTAGGTCTTGCACAAATGTTGCTCTGACGCTCGCTTGCTTCCGTTTCTGTTCCCTTTCTTCCCTTGTGAGGGATGAGTCAATACTGCAAATGAAAAAAAAGAAATTTAGCAGATCATTCAACTGCCAAAATTTGAAATTTATAATATATGCCTCCCAAATAGTCCTGACATGCAGGAAGCCATACAACAGCTTGTTGCTACACTCTACTCATCAGTAAAACAACTTGCTGCTATACATTTATTCAGTACTTCGTACAATGCTATGATCAACGGAAAATACTGGCTTATCTTATTGGACTCGAATTATTATGATCAAACATGAGTTCATGTTCTCTGAACGTATTGTACTTAAAATTGCATTGAAACTAAACATTGACATAGGGCACGAGTACAACAATAGCTTTTATGAAAATTTGTGACGAGTCAGATAGCGATGCTAGTTCTGAATTTGCAAGACAACCAAGTCTCAGGTGTTATTCAGGAGGATAACAAGGAACAAGATAATCACTACAACTTTTGAGTATACCACGTGTTTCTATCTAGCACGAACAAGAGCAAATACCTTGAATCCCATGGCTGAGCAGGTGTCTCTTTTACCACGGATGCATCGTCTGGAATGGAAATAGGTGGTTTTGATGTTTCCTCTGTGTCTGATGTTGGAAAGCTAAGGCCAAACGATGACAGAAGAGGATCAGCTGAAATATTTGTTGTGTTGCTGCTGTTGTTTGACCTATGTCCCCCACCTCCCAGAAGCACCTGCAAATGGGCTTCACGTAGATCTCGACTCAGCAAAGATAGGGCTTGACTGCCTGGAATAACGAATCTGCGCAACCTGCGACGATTCTGCAGGTTGTATAAAGTTAGCAAACCTCAAGAGTGAACCTCTCAAAACTCAAAAATATATATCTTTTATGCATCAGCTGTCATGCACAGCATGTATTGCATGGGGCTGATTGGTTGAGTAGGCACTAGATAAATATACAGGAAAGCGGAAGTACCTTGAACAAGTACCCATGTTGCACAGTGATATGATTAAGCATATCTTTTGCAATCTTATCAGAGCAGATAGGGCAAGGCTGAAATGAAGGAAAGAAACAATCAAAACAAGTCAATAAACTGTTATCTAGAACATTACAAGGGAAGAAAATATATTTCCAGCCATGTATAGAGCTTGCAGTAGAACAGATAAACACAAGATTAATGTAGTTGAGGAATAGGAAAAGAGGCAGTTGTGTGAGTCCAACACAGAACAATTTGAATTTTTTTTTCACAAAATACAAAAGCTAATCTGTTTTCACACCTTACGTGAAGCAGCTGCACAATAAGATGGCAAGAGCAAACTTCCTCTTTCACTCCAGGTCCCATAACACACGCTCAAGTTTTACCTAATAAACGAACTAGTGACCATATGAACTTCGGACAAGCTGATCCTGAAAACTGAGGCAAGCAAAATTTAGGCCTCCTTTGAAAAAAAGGATTTGTGGAGGAATTTTGTAGGATTCCAATCCTATAGGAAAGTTTCATATTTGGTCCTTTGAAACAAAGGATTGGAGCTTCTCAAATCCTATGAAATTCCTTAGGAATGGCTCAATACATGTAGATTTTGGAGGAAAGCTTAGCAAGAGCTCCAACCTGTTGGAATATTTCCTTCGAGTATATCTCTCTCATCTAATTCCAGTGTTTCCCCTCCGGTCTATCCAAACAGTCATCCATGTGTTTCTCCTATTCCTGTATTTTACCATTCCTCATTTCAAAGGGAGCCTTAACTCATCTTTGGAGAGCTGATGGCTATATATATTAACCACAATTAAGTACGCTATCATTTCCTCAAGCATTTGCTTATAACATCAACGATTGCCAACGTTTCCACTTCTTTTTTTTTTTGCCTCTCCATATACCAATTTTTGTGCATCCCCAAATCTGATCGTGGCTCCATGCAAAACTACAAACTTGATTACTACTTCTGATGCCCAAGAGAATCATCCAACTAAAATTGCATCGCTCTACAGGTCAACACCTCGAGCTTTCCACCTTTTAATCCAGCAACATATGCTCTTAGCATGAGCTCGTCCTCCAGGTCAACCAAAACAAAGAACGCCATCTCTTCTACTCATCCAAGAGCAGATTACGAGGAGGACGAACAACTCACCGCCGCATGGGGCTCGAAGGGGTGCTCCTCCTCCAGGTGCGCGCAGAGGGAGACGACGTCGTGGTCCTCGTAGCAGTAGGGGCACGCGAACTCCGGCCTCACCTCCTCGTCCATGTCCATCTCCTCCATCCCCGCTCGATCTGCACCCAGCAAAACCAAACCAAAAGAATCAGGAAAAAAAAAATCCCCCATTAAACAGCCCCCGCACCGCACGGCGAAAGGGAGAAACTGAACAAATCCGAGGAGAAGAGAGAGCGAGGTGGACGCACCGGCGTGGCCGAGCTGCGCGGCGTAGAACCGCTTGGCGGCGGCCAGGCGCGAGATCCAGTGCTCCGAGTCCATAGGCTTCGGCGGCGCGGGTTAGATAAGGTTCGCTCCCCTCCCCTCCTCTCCTCTCCTCCTCGCGTTTGGCCGCCGCTCCTCTCCTCGGCTCCACGCGATCAGCACGGCGATTGGAGCTTGGGAGATGGAGCTCGGCGGGGTCGTCGGCGGGGAGAGGAGGAGGAGGAGGCTGTCTCCTCGTGCCTTATCGGGAGGTGAGGTGAGATGCGGGGGAGGAGTGAGGAATGGAGCTAGGTATACCGCGGCTTTTTTTTTATTATTCTTGGGCACCGAGACGCGACTCGCGAGGTCGCCGTCCCCCGCCGCGTCATCGACTCCTCACCAGCCAAGCCGGTGGCTGCCTCTGCCTCCCGGTGTTTTTGGCCGGTTTTAACTCTTACCCCGCCGTGAAACGGAAACACGCCGCGTCGCCTTTGTCGCCGCCCACCGTATGGTGGATTGGTGGGGGTGGCCCGGATGGCAACCGCGCCGCGGCGGCGTTCGCGCCAAATGCCCACAGCGTACGGGCGTGGGAGTAAAATTCGTTGGCATAAAATCGCATCCGTCACCGTGAGCCCGTGAGACCGGACGGACCGTGGCCGAGACGGCGAACGGGTGGTGATTGGTGAAGACGGGGTGAGTGTGAGCTGGGCTCCGCTCGGCTTGACCGCGTGCATGGTCGGGGCGGAGTTCGTGTGTCGGCAACAGCGTGGTGGTGTCGCTCCAGCGACGCGTGTTGGTAGCCATGGCACATCGGGACGACCGGACGAGTATACGTCCATTCTTCTCTCAGTAAGATAAACCCACTTTTTTCGTTTTATAAAAATTCAACTTACTACTAGCCCCATCATTTTGTTTATTTAAAAAATAAGCAAAACGTCATATTTACAAACAAAAAATATTTTATAAATAAATTATTAATCTTCTAATAGTAGTTACTCACTAATACACTAATGGTACAGTTGATTTTCTCGTTTCACTAACTTTAATCTACGGGGCCATGACCAGAGTTGGGTGCAAAAGCTCTAACCAAACAGCAGTCCACCAAAGCACTGATAGGGTGAGTTCGCTGGTCCTGCTCCCCGCTCCGGAAACCGGTGCGATCTACGTGATTAATTAAGTATGAGCTAGTATTTTTTTAAAAATAGATTAATTTAATTTTTAAGCAACTTTCGTATTGAATTTTTTTTTAAAAAAAACACACTGTTTAACAGTTTGAAAAACGTGTACACGAAAAACGAGAAAAAAGAGTTGAGAAAAGGGATATCCGAACACACCCATAAGCTAAAACTTACCTGGTTTAGTTCCCAACTTTTCCATCACATCAAAACTTTTCTCCGCATAAACTTTCAGCTTTTCCGTCACATCGTTCCAATTTCACTAAAATTTTCCATCACATCAAAACTTTTCTCCGCATAAACTTCCAACTTTTCCGTCACATCGTTCCAATTTCAATCAAACTTCCAATTTTAGCGTGAACTAAACGCACCCTTAAAGCCACTCCTAAATTCAACCCTCAACACAAAACTATCCTGACTAGTCAACTTCCCAGTCCATTTCAGAATGAACATTTTGTACCATTAAAATTTCGTGCAATAGGTACAACATCTACACCTAGGCATTTTTAGTTTTTTACTCCAAAGCAATGTGAATCAGACTCCCAACCTGAAAGAGATTGTACAAGGAATTCCTCCTCTATGCACCACAAAAGCTGTGTATAACGTTTCTACTAGTTCTCAGTATCTCACACATCTAAGGCCGCATTGCCTTTTTGCATCGTGTCACATGACCTGAAAAAGCTCTCAACGAGAAATTCGTCGCGGCTGCCGGATGATCACCAGTTCAACACCACACACACAAGAAAAGGCTTTGACACTACATCGGTGCGGTTGCTCGATCTACTGCCCCAGCAGCCGCTTGACGCCGGACTTCTGGTCGGCGGTGAGCCTCGCCGGGAACTTGATGTCGAACTTGACCCTGAGATTGCCCTTCTTGGAGGGGTCCTTGGGGATGGGCATGCCCTCGCCGCGGACGACCTCCTCGAAACCCGGGTTGATGACGGAGGTGATCGGGATCGTCAGGCTGCGGCCGTCGAGCGTCGTCAGGTGGACGGTGTGGCCGGTCAGGGCCTCGGCGAGCGGTATCTTCTGCGTCACGACGAGGTCGTTGCCGTCGCGGGTGAACACCGGGTGCGGCTTCTCGTCGATGATGAAGACGAGGTCGGCCGGGATCACGTTCGGCTGCTCGTTTCCTTTCTCCGGGAAGGTGATCTTGGTGCCCTTCTTCCACCCAGGCTTCACATCGATGGTCAGGATCTCCTCCACTGGAATTGTCTTCCTGCACGGTCACAATGAGCAGCATTGTCAATTAAAGTACACAGCAAGAACAACAAGAGTGTACGGGCAAAAAACCATTAAGTTTTAATTGTTTCGAACTTAAAATTGATTTATCAGATATATCAAAACTGTTGAGTTGTGATTCCAATTCATTTGCACTTAATGCCAGCTTCTGCCGTAGTGGAGATATTTTGCTGGCTGGCGCCCGTGGTTTTTTCTCTCCTGTTTTGGGAGGGTTTTCCCCGTTAAATCTCGTGTCATCTGTGATTGATCTATTGTTCTTTATCGTTTGTTCGTCTATCGTTTCCTAAAAAAACAACTTATTTTTGACACGGAATGAATTGTTTAGCAGTTTGAAAAACATGCTAACGAAACCTGAGGTAAAGTCTATAGCTTAATTAGAAAATAACGAGACCAAAGTGTCAGCTCTGCCACACTAACTAAGAGCACGTTCTAACTGGATTATGAGCAAGAGCCGTGGAAAATTGCTCAAGCAATTGATTGAATGTTAATATAAAGCTAATAAATAGCTTAAGAAAGTTGTCTAAGCAATGCGGTTTTGTGAAGATATCCTACTTTTAGAAGCGTGGCACAAATAATATTGTATCTCAATTGTGAAGTAAATTTTTAGAACGCGCTCTAATTTGGAGAATGTCTGAAGAAATTAAGACTAATTGGATGGAGTACTAAATTGGATCAGTTTTAAGGATCCATCACAAATTCCAATCTGACACAAGTGCCGCAGCACTAGATTAGTGCTAGCGAATCGCTAATGCTGAGACATAATAAGTCTGAATTTGTGATTTGAGAAGCAAATGAAGAGAGACTTACCCACTGGCGTCAGCGATTTCCCTGGAAATCTTCATCTTCTTGGTGGTGCCCTTGTAGAGCTCCTCCAGGCTGCACGGCAGCTTCCTCTCGATCGCCGGCGCCTTCAACGCCCTCCCGGCGCCACCGCCGTGCATCCCGTGGTGCCCGTCGGCGCCGCCGCCGAACGCCGAGCCGAAGATGTCGTCGCCGAAGATCGACGACGAGAACCGCGTGCCGCCTGTCCGCATCCCGGGGCCTCCCCCCATGCCGCCGCCCATGCCGCCGAACGGGCTGGACGAGCCGAAGAACTCCGCGAAGATGTCCTCCGCGTTGCGCGGGTTGAACCGGAACACGTTGGGCCCGTCGCCGCCGGTGGAGAAGAACGTCGCGCCTCCCGGGCCGGCCCCGCCGGCGCCCGGCGGCGGGACCTGCCCCTTGAGCCCCTCCTCGCCGTACTGGTCGTACACCGCTCGCTTCTGCGGGTCGCTCAGCACCTACGCCGACACCCAGCACAAACACAAACACCATGGACGCGTCACGACATTGCCCAATTCAGCAAAAAAGCGAATCTACTCAGAAACAGATCTCTGTCTGGCTGCTCTGCTTACCTCGTACGCCTCGGAGATCTGCTTGAACTTGTTCTCCGCCTCCTTCTTGTTGTTGGGGTTCTTGTCAGGGTGCCACTTCATGGCGAGCTTGCGGTACGCCTTCTTGAGGTCGTCGTCGCTGGCGGCCTTGTCGACGCCCAGGATCTTGTAGTAATCCATCCCCATGGGCTAAAACCTTCTTGAGCTCGATCTGTTCGGCCTCTTGGGTGTGGTCGCGTCGCGTTCTTGGCTATTCTCGCCGGAGAGGAGAGCTTCGTGTTGCCGTCGCTGCGTTTGTGTGGTTTGGTACGATGCTGGGAGGAGAGAGAGGGGGGAAGAAAAGAGGGGAGAGAGAAGAGTCTGGAGAGGGAAGGGAGAAGAGGAGTGTGGAGATGGGTGTGGAAGCTTCCAGAACGTCCTGGAGGGCGCGCGCGCTATCTCGGTGCACGTGAGACTGACGGACGCGTAGTTGGTTCGGTTGGGTTGGAGATATTCTGCGCTTATCCGTCGACAGCTGCCACGTTTGCAGCTTGGGTCCAAACTTTTCGTTCCCTTTGAATATAAGCAGGTAAAATAGCAGATTATTAACCAGCTACAAACATATTTTATTGAGATAAAAGATAGAGAGAAGAGCAGCGGGACCATATACTAATAAGACGTGGTGTGTGTATGACAGTGGGACCATATACTAATAGTATAGTAAGTAACTATTGTATAAATTGGCTAGATAAATTGGAGCCAGTTGTTGGCTATACTGTTAACCTTGCTCTAAAGAATTTACGCTAGAATTTTATGAGATTAAAATACTATAGAAAATTTTTCTATATGAGATTAGAGTTTAATTACTATGAGTCTCATTGTTTAGCCTAATAAATCAAAGTAAAAGTCAAATTTTGAATTTTCGGACTTAGTTTTGAAGTTGATTTTAACATATTTTCAACGTAATTTATTTTTAATGTTAGCTTTTAAGTTGCTATAAACCAATATATAAAAGTTTTTCTGATAAAAAATTATATTCCCTTGATTTATTAGTGAATATAGGCAACCGATGAGACTGTGGAATGGATCATTGCACGTAAATTTTAGATGAAACTTGGCAAGAGGTCACTTGGAAAAATTCCTTTTAAGACCATCTCTTTTATCCAATTCATTTTTTTTACTGTGATCCGATCAATTCATGTATTTTTTCTGTGTTTTACAATCCTTTATTTTACACATGCAATTATATCAGAATCTCATGTTTTTCATATTTCTTTGTTTTTTTTATTTCTATGATTCAAAGGGGAGCTTCGTTATTGGAATTCAATTTGGCGCGTGGTCCTTTTTTTTTTATCTCTGATTAGAGTTTGAGTTTCTGTTCTTTAAATTTTGTTTGGCATTGACAAGTTTTAGCCATTCTTAGATTGTTACCATGTCAATTTTTGATAATGTCAAATTTTAGTATGGTTAATTTTGATGACAAAATGAACAGCCCGTAACCCCCATAACGAAAGCGCCACCCAGAGACCAATCACCGGCCATGCCTTCTCATCAAGCCGGATCGACTACTCGGCATTGCTATATCTGCCCAGCAACTCGACCAAAGGGGAGAGAGGAACTCGGCATGCATGGGAGTATCAAACCGGACATTACTATCGCCTTCCGCATAAAGAATACGATCATGTTAGGCCAACCCTTTAATATGAGATTAGAACTCGCAGCAAGGAATGCAATGCAGACAGCGGGTTACATATTTGGATGGGAATTTATCGGGCCTCCCCTTTTAACTTTTCCTGCCGTACGAGGTAACTTTGTACGGGAATGATTTCCGGCATTGTGTATACATCCTGCTACATGTTGGTAAATTACCAATACACTTCTACAAAACCGATAATCCTCTACTATGTATGGATAAACTATCTGTTTTGAGCTAAGATAGAACCAGATGTAAACCGTACCATCACTTGGTTGCCACGTGACCTTCAAAAGGCCAGACTTCTTAATTCATTCGTTTTATTCGCTATACTCGGAAGAATATGATGTACCGTCTTCATCCTCGTCACCGTTCTCCGCTCCACCACCGCCACCATCGCCATCGTCATTGTCCTCGACATCATCCTCGCCCATCTCAGCATCGTCGTTGTCTTCGTCAACATGCTGTTCTGCATCGTAGTCCTCTCCATCTTCCTCACCCTCTTCATCCCCTTCGGCATCTTCTTCATTATCGTCACTCCCATCATCCATCATCTGAAGAGGACTGGACCCAGAATTGTCCCTTGAATAATCTGGGAGCTGCTCATCGTACTCCTCGTTCATGGGTTCACTATTTTCTTCACTCGATTCCTCTGATTGAGAAGCTGAATTGTCCTCATCATCCTTGACATATGGCGGCCTTCTCTCCAAGCCCCACTCTTCTGCACCAGAACTCTGAGGAGACTCCATGGCTGTTGTATGCTTTGCATTCCTTAGCATGCTAAAGCTGCCCAGCAAGTTTGGCTTCGGAATTGATCTGGCTCCAATATCTGATGGCTGCCGAGGTCTAACAGTTCTAAGTCCACGCCCACGTCCACGATTACGCCCTCGACGAGCATACTTTCGAGGAGCTTTCTCAGATGACACGGCGCTGGCACTGTAACCCCTGAACTCGATCTTGGGGGAGCTGCTAATACCTCTTGGGACCTTGCCACCACGACTCCGGGATCTGCCTCCCCTGCTACCGCCTCGACCACCTCCACCTCGTCCACGGCCACCCCGACCGCCTCGTCCGTTGCTTGGAGTTAGCCATGTTTCTTGTCGATCAAAACCTGTTCCCATAGGTTCAGTTTCTTGTTTGGTCTTAGCAGGAGTATATCTTGGCGGAAGCTTCTGCATAGAATCAACACAGTTACACAAGGGGACAGCTAGAGAAGGGTGTGTGTAAAAACCTCAATACAATGATCATAAGAAATAAGACTCACCATGAACTCTCCAGCTCCCCGCTCCTTGTTTGGTCCCACCTTCTGACGAAGAGTGTATGAGATGGCAGAATCTAGGTCTAACAATCTTAAGACAACAGCAGCAACAGTGTCAGGAACCCATGGAAGTACATCAGCAGATCCAGAACGTGGAACAACATTTCGAGAAGCTGAATCTTGCGTGCTTAAATTAAGCAACTCAGTTGTTGTCTCAAAGTCAGATGACAAGAAATCCCGTCTTATGGCACCTTCCAGAATGGTTAGCATCTGGCAAAGCATGACAAAGCACAATTCAGAGGCTGATAGGCATAGCCAAATATGTACGAAAAAGCTGCTATCAAATTACCAAGATTTCCATTTTAAAAATCAAAGCATTTATCTTGCAGCATCAATTTGTCACGCCAGGTTTTTTAACGACCCATTCTTCCAAAGAGAACCCCTTGAACTAGAAACACTTCCTAAATAGACCAAACAGGACCAATATGATTTAGTCCTCCAGCGACATGTCTATCATGGCAGCTAAAATACCAGTACAGTAAACACAGCTTATTTAGTGAAATAATTTCCTATAAGTATCATGTTACTATTGCCAAAGAATTATCCTCTTAATAATTTCCTATAGAGCAAACACAGCTTATGGGGTTCCAAGTGAAACCCCAATGGACCAATGCAACTTATGTCTAGCATAGTAGTACTCTTTTAGCCTGCTATTGCAAATACAGTAGAACTCAGTGTACAAGATGTCCTCAAAACAAACGGAAGTAAAGGAACTGCTGGGTGTATTAAAGAAAGAGAAGGAAAAGATGCACAAACCTCAAAGACTTCTTTTGTAGACGATGTGGAATACAACTTCACACCCCAAGATTTTCGATAAACATCTGTCCAGAATGGTTTGAGAGCTTCAGCTGGAACTGAAGCCTGTAAAACAAAATGTTAACAAGTTAGACATACTCACTACTTGCACTCAACAAAATAGAAAGATAAGGCCACATCAGAAATACGTTGCTTGACCTCAACGGTTGCTAAAAGCAGCTTTAGCAATCTCAATCCTACAGGAACAGAATCATCTGAAATTTGCATCTTCCAATTAGGATCTGTTCTCCGTTTCTCTTCACACTGTGACGAGTGTTCTGAGATATTGTGAATGGATTTGAATGTCTTGTGGCAAGAAGCACAGTGTGTTTCTTCAGCTAAGTAAATCTGATAGCAGAAATCACAACATTGTATCAGCTCAGAGCACCGTTTCTTTCCATGTTTCATGGCACATGTTGGTTGATGATTGTTGCATTCTTTCCACATCCACTTTATAAACAGATCAGCCCTTTCTGAAATTGCAGTCTTTTCAACATCATTACGCCCAAGTTCTATCCTGAAGGAATCTGAATATGCCATAGCACTATCGGTTGCAACACCAGAAAGGGTACTGCATGGACTTCCAAACTCATTACTATGATTCGGACTTATGATCTCACTAGTTCCATTTTTCAAAACCCTTCCGGCCGACGGTTCTATGCTGGCACACCTTTTCCTCCCAATAGCTTCCTTGAAGGTTGGTTCAATGCTTTGCAACATTGAATGAAGATGTGACTCACGGATGCCACGAGTATCAAGAGAAGATACTAATGCATCAAAAGTCTGCATTTAATTAGGCATAACATTGAAATTATCAGAGACCCAGAAAGTACTTGGACAAGAGACTCTTAACATCAAAAGCTGGTTCTTAGATAAACAAAACAAAGGACAATATACCCTAAACAGAGCACATATCCATTTACGATGCATGTATTCATATATATATAAAAACCACTACTGCATGTAGCATCTAGGTTTTCTACAACTAGTCCTGGGAATTGTTCAGTTGCTGTTATCAAGTACAAGCCCAGAACACCACAGAAAAATCTTGAATCAGCACTCCGATAGGTATCATCCAAGAGAGAAGTTAGAAAAGCCTAATCTTTGATTGAATCCAAGCAAATGCCCGTACAATTTAGTACCACTGCTCCACCAGCTAAAACACTGGATCTGACTTAATCACTTAATTGATGTAACCCAGAAGTTGTGCTCAACATTGTATGTCCCTATCCTTAGATAAATAAAAGCAATCTTTAAAATAGATGCATGGGATGGTGAGAACTACTATCTAAGCAATATGGCTCATGTCAACCACCAAGACGGTTTACACTTTCAAGACCCTCTAAAATAATTCCACTTTACTATTACAACTGTGACATCGTCTAGTGGTATGGACAAATCTCTCTTTATCTACCACAAGTAAAGCTGATGTAGCGTCCTATTTCAAGGGATACATAAATTACATGAAAAAGTGATTAATCGGCACATTGAAACACAAACTTCACCAGCTGAATTTGTGCTGTTGGTATAATATGTATTGTGAATAAGCTATGAGTTATAAAAGAAATAAAAATACCTCAATTGAGTCAATCAGCCTCCAGTATCCATCTCTAGATTCAAAAAAGATCCTTCCAGAACCAGGGTCATCGGGGGATGCAGAAGTTGAAAACTGCCAGTACCGGTTTCTTCTCCGATCTTGCCCGAGGGGTAGTGATCTGTATACATGAAGTTGTTCTGCTTTGTGGCCTATATATGATTTCAACTGAGATCTTGTTTTCTCAGATGTAACATATTGTTGACCAGACAAATTTTCTGGATTAGCACTAAATTCCTGCCTTACACCGTTCCTTTCATGAATTAAGCTGCCAGCATTAGGCTGACTCTGCTGATCGACAGGCAACTCGTTGTTTACTAAGCTACCATTTCCATTACTGTCTTTAACAAGGTTATGCACGGGTGTAAGATCACTTTCGGCAAGAGTATTTTGTTGATCTACATCGGTCTTTAAACCCATACCAGAATCATATTGCATTTTACTAGAAAATTCCTCCCTCGAACGTCTTTTATCAAGTTGTGCTTCTGCCCACATTTGCTTTTTCAAAGCACTTGCTGCCTCCAGCCGTTCCTGCAAAGATCCTTTGGTTCAGATGATGGGAAAATGACAAGATATCAAGATCATGCAAGATAATTACCTCAAGAACTGCACGTATAGAATTTCCTTCAGTGGCAACACCAATCAATGCAACCAATGCATTGAGGCGTTCCTCAACACTCAGATCACAGTAGTCACCCTCTGCTAGCCCCTGTACCCAGGACTCCCCCTGGTTACTTTCGTCAATCTCTGCGTCTTGAGCACTGTCGGAAGCACCTTCATGATTATCCGATGAGATTTCAGCTGGTGGATCACTTGTGGTACGGACTTGTACAGACTTGTCCAGAGTGCGCAATGAGCTACTCTCAGGAGATTTAGTGTGGATGAGTGGTGTCGTTAATGCGTTAACTATGCTATTTGTTTCCTTCTTTATGTCACCAACTGCAGTTGGCATGCCACCATCTTGTGCCTTAACCAGGGGAGCCTTGACATCTTTTTCCTCAATATTCACTTCATCACCATCAGGATCATCGTCAGCATCATCACACTCAGAATCTTCATCCCTCTCAGCATCATCCACATCCTTCTCCACTTCTTCACACTCAGAAATAGTGTTCTGAAACACCCTTATTTTTTCACGTGCTGCTGCCAACACAGCCTCTGAATCAGCAGGATCTTTTCTGTATGGAGTTTTAACACAGTATGTTGAAGGTGCAGTTCTTTCAAAAAGCTTTGAATCCCTTGACAGTGCAGCAGATATAGATGCCTCAGGTGTCTTACTTGTTGTAAGGTCTCTCAGTCCAGATTTCTGAAGAGATCAATAAACAAAATCAATAAGATAGCAACAGGTTACAATTGAACTTTTTTGGGTGTGGTCGGCATACCTGTATTTTTTCTGCAACTTCCAATATCGTGAGACCTTGGCTCCCTTCAAGTGACAACACATGGAACGCAGCAAACTTTACAGTTCCAGGTGTCAGACGGTGTCGAGACCTGCGGCGATTACCGTAGCCTCTTTCTTTCATTTTAGCAGCAGCATTTACAGCTGCTGAGCCACTTCTCAGTATGGAAATAACATCCTCACCATTACGACCCTGTATGCAAATTTTGAGTTGTTCAGGGCTGTTAGGGTTGAGAGTATTTCTTGCCATAAAGAGAATAAAAGTGTGAAGTGGCTAATCTGCTTTTCTGCTTCAGATTACAAAAGTTTCTCCAATTATACTTTCATTCAAGGACCACATTCAGTATTTAAGATAGGATAATCCCTTGTTGGTAGGACCATGATCCTACCAATGCCTCAAGAACTATGATTCCAAATATTTAGGATTATGCTGTTATTTTATGTTGTAATTCCTAACTACAATCCTGGAAGGACCAAGATCAAAATAGTCTAGCAAGATCATAGGATCGCGGTACTGATAGCTTCTATGTTTGAATTTTCCATCAAAAGCATAAATACCATTGTACCTCAGGATTCTATGCAGCCAACTATAAGACTAAACAGTAGATGTTTTCTCTGAATCGAAAATTGCTCAGGAACCAAAATACCAGAGATATTGATATAACAATACAATCTACAATCGTCAACAGACAAATACCTCATTATCATCATGATTATTGACATTTTCAGCATTCCTTTTCCTTAACTGTGGTCCAAGACCAGCAGATAAACCAAACTGGCGCAATATTTCAGGCCATGTAAGCAAATTCAAGTGTCGCTGCCAGGCAAGTATGTTGAAGCCCCAATCGTATGCCTAGCAATAAGAGATCAGGAATGTTTTAGAATATAAATACCACAGAATTTACTGAATTTGAATAGAAGCTCTATGTTATAGCAAAGATCTGCACACACACCCCTTCAACAATTTGTGGATGACCACCTCCAGGATTAGCAGTCATCCCTGAAGCAACTGAAGGAGTCCGGGCAACATCCTCAATATCTTTTATTATGGATTTCAGCAGAGCAACATGCAATTCTCCCAACAACCTTGAATCCTATAAAATGAATATCAATAGTCATATTCACATATAACAAGCAGCTAAAAAATATTAGATGTGAGAATGAATCAGACATGTACCAAAAGTTAAATGCTCGTGCTATAATAATGTACCAAGAGTCAAATGCCAGTTAGCATATTTTGGTATCAATGAGTTGGATATACAAGCTCAGAGAGCACAGAATATCATGTACAGTACAAATGTCAAAACATCCATGTCATGTTGTGGTTCTTATTCATATTACTAGGATAAAACAGAGAAGCAACACCATGTCATCAACTCACACATTTGTGTTTGCACCATACCAGGATTCACTTTTAGCATGATGGAATGGGCAATTAACTTACATAATCATGAAGAGACTGCACAAACTCATCAAGCGTGAATGATGGAATCCCAAGAACATCCGCAAAGGTAATGAAGAACTTCCACACCTGTGGATATCATTAAACAGCAGCTATTTTTACAACTTACAACAACTCTATAGGCTTCTAGCATATAATGCACTTTGAATAGAAGAAAATTCATAACAAGAAAGTACCATCAAAAGGTTTCCAATATTATCTTCAGAGTTTGTCCATGGTTTTATTGAAAATGGCGCCTTCAATCTCACAATTTCACTAGGAAATTGTCTCAGCATTCCTGTAAAAGGAAAGACAAAACTTTAGGTCCCCTATATTATGCTGCCAGAGATGTTTGTGTAGTGATCATGTGAGGTGAAGTGTTTTCTATGCACGCTGTAAAATGCTAAGAACTCTGCTGGCTCTTTTTAATAAAAGTTGGGTCTGGGGTGTCATGCCTTTTGGTTTAAAATTGTCGCCTAGAAGAAATTGTCACTGAATACAACTAGGTAACATGAGTGAACAAAATTGGCATAACACACCAAGATAACCCATTGTGTGACTATTCGGTCCAAACCAAAGAAAGTATTTTTGATGACCTAGCAGCAAGTAGGCTGTAGATAATGATTGCATAACCTATTCTATTTTTTCTCATCCTGAATTTGAGAATGTGGAAGTGTGTTACAAGGTATTTCAGTTTTACAGAGAGGTACACTGATTTCGTCTTAAATACCAAGCACTACTCTTTACAAATATATAAAACTACGAAGGGGTGAAATTAGATTTCACACTGCCATATCAGATAAAGGGTGAACCTAACAAAAGAACTATCATAAATTCGAGTTGATGGTCTATTATTTTTGTAAACATATAACTTTATATTTTTCATCCTTAAAATGAAGTGCCTTTAAAGCCATAACAATCGCATCTACCCAATTGAGAAAAGCAAAGTTCTTTATTCAATCAGCAAATGTAGTTTCTTTCTGAAATGAAAACAAAGTAAGCTGACAAATTCTGCAGCATACACTGACTAGAAGACTAGATCTAGGAGTGTTGAACATACCTCTGAATGAATCAAGCTGCTGCAACGTGTCGCTATCAAGAGAAAGCATAGAGGGCAACCCTTTGCTTCGTGAAACCAGTTCCATTAGTTCTAGGCGCTCATCTTCCATGAGCTCCATATACTCCCGTGCAATTCTACGTGCTGTAGCCCTTTCATTGGCAGCCTTCTGCCTTGCGGCTTCTTTCTCCTTACGAAGCTCCTCCTTTTGTCTTATTTTTTCAGCCTGCACATACAAAAGATTGTAAACTACATAGTAGCAATAATCTGAACTCCATACTTGTCACATTAAAAGTCCTAGAACTAGAGAACGCACTCTTAAGGACTGCTTCAGCAAATATTTTTCCATTCGCTTGTGTTCACGCCTTTGTTCCCTTTGGAATCTTTCTTCTTCCTTCTGCTTTTCACGCAACAACCTCTCCTCTTCTTTCCTTCTTTCACGATCATTTCTCTCCATTTCCCTCCGCACCTGTTCTTCCCTCTGCAAACAGGGGGATATAAATCTCATACCAAGAAAAAATGCATGATCCTCTGTAACATGAATAAGGAATACCTTTCTGTTCAACATATCTTGCTTCTCAAGCTCCTTTCTGATTCGTTTTTCATGAGCCTCAACTTCCTTTGCAATCTTCGCTTCCTCGCTATGCTGTGTTAAGGAAATGATCACACATCAGCAACTAGTGCATATCCGGAATAACGAATATGTTTACATAAAGTCAGTGAAAAAACATACTTTGCGCTTTCTTTCCATTCGATAAGCATCGTCATCATGATAAACCATTCTGTCTGAGGGTGCAACGGAGTTTTCAAATCCAGCAACCTGAGGAATTCCATACTGGCTTTCATTTGGAACAGAACTAGAATTGATATTAGATGGATCCATCTCATAATCTGTTGATCCTGATGAAAAAACTGGTGGCCTGCCATGTAGAGATAAATGGCTAGAACCAGAAATCTGTCCATGAAATGTATAGCCAGGTGCCTTTTCAACACCATGGAGGAATCGTGATCCTGTCGACATCCTTGAATCTGAAGCTTCAGTTGAAACATCATAGTATCGTGACTGGGTCGTCCTCTCATATATATCACTTGACTGTTCAGGAATAAATTGGTATTCACGAACTGCCCGTGAACCAAGATGGGAAGAACTTCCTGTCATGGACTTTCTCTTCCCAGAAACTGTACTTGGAACAAAAGGATCTATGCTAGGCAAGAATGCAGATGCCTGAAAGGTGAAAACATAGATTGAATACATTGATAATTAAAGAAACAAAAGACTATACTAAAAGCAGCTAAACTTGAAGATGAACAGAACAGGAGACGTAATCAAATATAAGGACGATGAAGTATTTAAAAGTGCGATGTGAATGGTCATGAGTTTAGGTAAATACCTAGTACAACTACAATATAACATCGGTAGTCTAAAGTTTTGTTTTAAGTATTAATTATTAATTCTCTTTAGACCACATTAGCTTATAGATATTGCAGAATTATGATGCATCCAACATCAGTAGTATAACATGAATATTTTTACACTATTTACATTATTATAACCTGTGAAGGCTGATAACCAGGATTGATAAATAGCCCCTTTACTGGAAGTCAACTATCAAAAGACAGCATGCATGCATGCATGCAGCAAGCTAAGTGCTAATGTAACATACCTTCATGTGCTTTGTATCATGCCCAGAAAACATTTTGGCCTCATAAGATCGGAAAGGCTGTCTCTGTTGCTCTGGAACTGCTCCAAACATAGCAAAGTAACAGCACAATTGAAGTCAGCAGATTGGAAGTATGAAATGAACATATTATCAGTATCAACGCTGAAACAATGCAATCATCATTTAAACTTGCTAACACTTTCCTAAACACATAAAAGTTGAAATGCAAGTCTAATATCTGTCACAATTCTCAGTTATGTAGGTAACCACGGAGTTTACCTGTCGAACAGTGGGTGATGACAGCAAAAGAACTGTAAAGATTGATCCAACATGTTGGTTTTTAGAATCATGTATATGTATTAGAACAGTGCAAAGGATTCTTTCTAAATAAGTAAAACATTCATATTGCAGCACCTATAAAATGCAGGATGGAAGCATCATGGGCATGAAACACATACCAATAGGCGCCCCAAATGCGCCAGGAGGGAGAGGATCAAACTCGACACCAAGCACTGGTCCATCCTCCCGGAGCGGCTCCCCTATCAGTCGTTCCACAGAATCAATCACCCGGTGCTCAGCTCGTGTGAGCTGCATTGGTGCCAACGGAGGTAGCATAACTTGTGGTGGCTCATAATATCTCCGCGCAACCTCTGATGCAGAAATCCTCGGAACAGCCGATGGCCGGCCAGTTCCTCTCCGGGAAGAGGAGGGCAGCAACGGCTCGCCATACATCCCACCAGTACCCATTGTTAGCTCGCTGTGTGGCAGTGGTGGTGGCAAAACAGGAGGCGGCGCCATAACCGGCACAGGAACCTCCTCCTCCAGCTGCTGCCGCTTCGGCGGTGGCTTACGGTCCTTCAACCGCCGGTGGCAGAACCACATCTGCAGCTGCCTGTCCGTCAGCCCTAACTTCACAGACAGCTCCGCTCTCATCGTCTCATTTGGATACGGATCCTCTGCAGCAACACAGACAAAACCAAGTAAGCACAGAAATCACAGGGCTGTTTCAATCGAAAAATCGACAAATCAAACACGAAATAGCCCTAAAAATTTCCAGAATCCCCAGTCCCCCATAGGCCATCATCCACGAACCTGTGTATGTCCTCTCGAGAACCTCCAACTGATAGGGCGTCTTCATCACGCGCTTCACCTTCCCGCTGGATCCAGAGGCGCCTGCTCCACCACCAACGGCGGCGGGAACGGGAGCGGAAGCGGGAGCCGGAGCCGGAGGCGGAGGCGACGCGGGGGCAGGGCTCTCCTCCTCCACCCCAACCGCCGCAGCCCCCGCGCCCTCGTCCCCTCCATCGCCGGACGAATCCATCCCCCCACACGATCAACCAAATCGAGAATCCCAAACCCTAGATTCGCCGATTCCGCACGCCGCCAACACGATCGATTCAACACACAAACTCCAAAATCCCGCAAACCTAAATCCCCTCGATATATAGCCCACGGGCCAACGACGACCCGAACCGAATCCGGCGACGACCTCGATCCGCAGCAGCAGCAACAACAACAAAACGAAGGGAGGAACAGGATGAGGAGGAGAAGGAGGGTGCGTGCGAGAGGGGAAAGAGACCGCGGCGAAGAAGAGGAATAGAAAGAAAAGAGGAGGAGGAGCAACACGGGAGGCCACTCCAAACCTGTTCTTCCACCGCTCGATCCGAACTGGTCAGGATTTGGATCGCTCGTTCCATCGTGGTGTTACTACTACTACTCTCCTAATAAAAACCCCCCTTTATTATTCGCTGCTCCTGCCTGCCTGACTCTTCTGCCGCCTCTGCTTCCTTCCGCTGCTTGTTGTTGGTGTTGTTGCTATTTTTTTTTTCCTCTCTTCGCGATGGAGAGAGAGGAGACGAGAGTGTGCGAAGGAAAGGAAAGCGAGGAAAGGTGCGGAATAATGATGGGGATGTGGCTGCGTGGGCGCTCGGATTCGCTGGGTTCGCTCGATCTTGCGGCGTTGGGCGAGCGAATGAGATTTGATCATGTATGTGCGCGGCGTGTGTGCGCGCGTGTTCATAGGTGGCGTAGAACCGGGCGCGGATCTTCTGTGGCAACGGGGGCGTGGGATGGCCGGGTGGGAGGAGTTTGGGAGTGTGGGGCCCTGGTTGGTGGTGGGGTACTTGATGTGCTTGGCGTGCCAGTGAAGTATCCGCGGCCTGTGAGTGAGGGGCCCGTGTGGCAGTGGGATTCGGGGTCAGGTTGATGAGTTTGGATCCGTTGATGTTTGTGTTCTGTACCTTCGATGTGATGGGTAAACTGTTCTTGTGATTGGACGTGTTTCGAATTGAAGAAAACACAATTATACCACTTAACTCTCTTGGGGGTGTCTAGATCCACCGGCAAATTTTTTGTCCCGTCACATCAAACGTTTAAACACATGTACGAAGTATTAAATATTGAAAAAAAACTAATTAGACAGTTTTGCGTGTAAATTACGAAACGAATCTTTTAAGTCTAATTGCGTCATGATCTGACAACGTGTTGTTACAGTAAATATTTGTTAATGACAGATTAATTAGGCTTAATAAATTCGTCTCGCAGTTTACATGCGGATTATGTAATTTGTTTTGTTATTAGTGTAGTTTAATACTTTAAATATATGTCTGTATATCCGATGTGACACATCAAAACTTTACACCTATGAATCTACAAAAGCAGATTGTCGGATACACGCGCATCCGTATAAGTGTATACTCTATCTCTAAAAATATTTTAAAAGAATAAACCGGTATATATTTTAAGGTTGACGAAATAAGTGCCTTGTTATTTACCAATGAAAAAATAGTAGTGGGGGACAGATTGAGACGGAGAGAGTATATGTTTCCTCGGTGGAAGTCAATACAAGAAGTCACAATCAAAGTCAACAGCAGTAGTATAGTACACGATGTCATCATACTAATTCATATGGGCCATGAGAACCGCGGTCCGAACCCCGTCCTGCTCTCCACGGGCCAATTCTCTCGAGAATAGCAATAGGCCCAACAAAAAATATCATCGCCCACGGCGTGCAACCCCGCTGCACAGCCTCCGATCGAGCGCGACGCGACGAGAAAACACCACACACCCGCTGCCCTCGCTTCACGCCTTCACGGTGCCGGCGCGAGAGGACGACGGGTTGGAGTTGGAGATCGCGTCACTCCCCGGTTTGACCTGTGACTTGTGAGCTTGGTATTCCTCACAAGTTTGTCATCATCCAAGCTTGCACGCATTTCTAGTACGAGGTTTGCTAATTTCCCGCATTATATGGCTGGTCGTCATGGCGTATTCAAACAATGCGTCGATTAAGTTAAACTTGTAAGCATATGACAGCAGAGTCAAACAAAGCGTCGACTCCTGGCGAGCCCATTGGGGCTCTGATCAGTTTTACAGTGTGTTCGTTCGTGTCACAATTTAATTACATGCAATTAATGGTCCAAACAACTAAAACGAGGATATGCACATATAGGCGTACGTGCGTGGCAGAATTCTACTAAATATTAGCGCGGCGAGAGTGGGAACCCGATGCCATGGCGTGTGGTCGGGAAGCTCACGAACAGCATGCTCCCGACGACGCCGATGGCGATCGGCAGCGCCGTGAGCACCTGCCTCGTGCCCTCGGATGGCACCGGGTAGAAGCACGACACCACGTTCTGGTCGAACAGCGCGACGGCGGCGAACACCATGACGGAGACGACGGCGTGCACCAAGTCGAGTAGCCGCAACCGGTACGCCGCGGCGGCCTGCGGGTCCAGCGGCGCGCCGCCGTCGATCACCCAGAGCCCCGCCAGCGTGGCGAACCCGTAGCGGACGGCGCCGCCCCTGGCGCCGTCGCGGAAGCTGTCCGTGAAGCTGAGGACGAAGCAGGACAGCGCGCAGAGCGCGATGAGCGCGCCCGCCATGGCGCGGTTGGCCTCGACGTCGCAGTGCCCCTGGTTGGTGACGATCGGCGACAGCAGCTGGAACGCCAGCACGGTGCCCGTCGGCAGCAGCTTCGCCAGGTGCGCCGTGCTCTGGTACGTCTGGCTGATCGCCCTCTGCACCGGGCTCATGCCATCTCCGCCGCCGCCGCCGCTGCCGTCGCCGGCGGATCGCTTCGCCAGCAGCGGCCGCCTCTCATTCTCACCACCATCACGCCGTGACTCCACGTCGTCGCGCTGCGCCGCCGCCGCCATTGACGCCGATGATGATGATGCCCTGGCACTTGCTCGCATTCTCTCTCTCGTCTCTGCCAATGTTGCTACTGCGAAAACGGAAGGGAATTGATGAGGATTTAAAGCGCGCAAACGCATGCACGCACGAGGCGTGGTGGCGATCGAGCGAAGCCGGCCTGCGCGTTTGCGGATGGTTGGCACTTGGCTTGCAAGGAAAAACAACCAAAAATCGAAGCAAATCGGGCAGTTTTTCCGTTGTTGCTTGCAAGTGATCGCTGGAGCCTGGAGACGAGGTGTGGTTTCTGGCGCTTCGGCGTTGAGTTAACTTTCGGGGTTGCCGCACACGGTTGAGTAACGGAATGGCATTGCAAATTTGCAGTGCCGGCCTTCGTCCAGCTACGTTTTTTTTTTGGTGCAAGGATTGATGAATCAACACTAGAAATGCAGCTTTGGCACGGAGCGGATTAGGCGAGTTTGTTGGTGATACCTCTACTGTGGCTTGGGCCGGTAGTGGATTTGCCTTGTGGAGATGGCTAAAGTACGTGTCATGTAGTCGACTAAGCATTTTGGGCAAGTGTGGTATCTCGCTTTTGTGTGTGTGTGTTTTTTAAATATAAACGTATGCGATCATAACACGTGCATACTCATTATACAAATACACCGCTTTACCTCTATAAGCATATTCGAAAAGATTGTGCTGTCATTTGTTGAGATTCATGAAATCATCGTAGATGTCTTGCTGGTATTTTTAAAATCTTTTGTGTTCTTTTCTTTTTGGTGATGGCTGATAAGTGATCACGAATTGTTGTGTTGCCGTTGCTTGAGCTGATAGGCTGATAGGCTGCCTGTTGCTTGTGCTGGCTGCTAGAGATGTTCGGTTGGAGGCTGGGGATTTAGCCTATGAAAAAAGCCCATAGAGATGGCCAGGTCCAGTAGCCTGCAAAATTACAGGTAGCACAATCTAATCCCAAGCTGATACAAGAAAGGCCCAGATGCCCAATGCAAACTTACATGAGTCAGGCTCTGATATGTTCGCCGTCATTCTGAAGCAGCTATACCAGCCTAGCTATCACAGACGCAATGCAATCAAAAGTAGCATAACATGAACAGGATAGCTTGGGCAAGATAAGAATAAGCTTTTGGGTGCCAAGACAAAAACCTCCTGATGCAGTGGTCCAAATACATGCATGCTCCTTTAACCTCTGCCAGTACTCCATGGCCTTTCTTTCTGGCAAAACAGATTCCTACACATTGCATGTTGTAACAGTGTAGAATGCATGCTCCACCTGAGGTCTTGGAGAACAAACATTACAAAGCTATAAGACAGCACAAGGCTTTAATCATGTGATTATCCTTTTTCGGGCATCAATCATTAACATGCTCGATTCGGATGTCTGTAAGCTTTAGCCTAGTATTGCCCTACCTTCATGCAGCGGCATCAAAGTATCCTAAGCAGTACATGTAAATTAATTATGACCCGCAGACCATACCATGTACTTATACAATTTATCCCCACAAACTTTAATTCTCTCCTTTCACAGCGTGCCACATTACCTTAAATTAATTCGGCCATTAGATCTACAATCGATGTCTGATATATCAACGGAAAACTATTGTGATCCCTCGATGTATATAATTTGATGCAGATTTTGTTTTATTTGTTTTAGTTCGTTCTTCAACAACGACGACAAGTAATACATGAAGGCATTAATTAGAAAAAGAGAACCTGTTCATTCATCCTGATATGTACTTCTCTGTAGTGGCATATGAGTACCTAATGATTTGATATTTATTAGGTACTCATACGAAAAACTTCTATGTTGTGAAATTAAACGATATCCATTACCCAGTGTTTTTTTCTTAATGGTATTTATTTTGCTGTGGTATAAAAGAATAAAACAATTTAGTATTTGTCTCTTTTATGCTTCCTGCATGCATTTAGGGAGTTGAATAGAACAATTGTACATGCAAATTTGAGAGTCGATCATATCCAACCGCTCTATCAAATTTGCTCTAAAAACCTCCGCAGCAACACGTGGAGTACTAGCATCTAGTTCATCTTAATTAGTACTCCATCTATTTTTCTTTTTGTGTAAATTAAACTAATCAACGTTACACATTTTAGGAAAGGGAGTGGTATAACATAGCCTTGACATCATGTAGACGAATCATATATGTAAGAATTGAAGCGAACGAGTGCGATTTCATCCACGTGAAGTACCCTTCTCACTAAGTTGAACAATCATGCGTTGACAGATGAACATCAACGCACAAAACATCCAATCAATGCCAATATAAATTCCAATCAAAAGTACTTACTCGCCAATCTATGGAGAAAACTTGAGCTTCACCCAGAAGCCACTTAAACAGTTGGTTTAGATCAATTGTACTCCTCGATTAGTAATAGATTAGCTCGTATAAACGCCATTGTTAACAGCTTAATTAACATATAGCTAGCTAGGTAGTCTACCAACTACTAATAAACAGAAGAACTTCCATATCAAGTAAAATAGTAGGAGTGAATTGAACGATCGACTGCAATTAAGCCTGTATTGTACGTAGATGAGACAGTCAGTCGACACTAGGCAAGAAATTATTCTCTTTGTACTATCATCAGCAATCTAATGCAAAGTTTTACATACATCTGTGTCAAATGCTACATCTCTCAACGGCAACGTATAGTACTCCAGATATGACCTAGTGCGAGATCTTAATTAATTTGTAGTACTCTGTAGGTCCATCTAGTACGCAGAGATAAAGTTGATTTTTCTTATAAAAAAAACTTCTGCTGATTTAGACATGTCATCATTCAGTAGACATTCACCGAGAGAGCTTATAGCACACTAGTACTCCCTCCTCTCATTTTAAAGCAGTCGAGGGGTTTCGTGTTCACATATAACCGTTCATTTTATTTAAAAAATTTATAATTTTTTTTAAAAATAAGTTACATATAAAGTATTGTTCATGTTTTACCGTCTAATAACAATAAAAGTAATAATTATAAAGAAATATTCAATAAGATGGACGATCAAATGTTGAATGTGGAAACACACAACTATACTTAAAGAGTAGCAAGGAAATTAGAAATAATATATATTGATTTTTTTGGCTCCTTCGACGCTGCCATACATTTGGGGTACCAAATCATTTTCTGATAGAGGCGTGCTAGCTTTCTCCCGATTGATCCTAATTAACAAGCTAGATGTTTTTATTGCCTCAGCAAATTAATTGACCACTCTCTTAATCATGTATTCTGATCGTTGGTTTCAGAATTCGCCACGATTAGAGGATCTTAATAAGCCCTACTGATCAAGACCATCTCTAGCAGTAGTAGACTCGTAGTGTAGTAGCAGTTCACCTCACCAAAAAGCTACAGTATGGGCAGCTCTGTCTGTGGCTGCAAACTGAAGAATGCAACAGATTGATCGAGTTGGTGCAATCCACTTCCTGCCACACACACGCGCGCGAACACCACCACCTACCAAACTTCTATAAGCCCTCTTGCATGATTAATCCTTTTCTGACATGATGCACACCTAAGCTCGAAAAGGCTATCGGTTATGTGACCAAAACTGGAACACATAACTGTTGGTTTAACTTAAGCTTCAAGCCGGATCAATTGACAATTTAGTTTCCTTTTTTTTGAAAAACTTGTTTTAAGAATGTGCTGTGCAAAAAAACATATTTCTAAAACAAACCGTGATCTTAACACCAAATATAATAACGCATAGGTCCAATATCATTTTAACATGAAATATGATTGGGCATTGAAACCCCAACCGACAACCGTAGACAAGTTGGAGGCACGACATAGCAGCATATGGAGGATAAGGATTTTCTACAACTAGGTGCGACGGCACCTATTATTTGTATGCGACTTAAATAGTTATAGAAAAAATTGAAAAAAAATAGTAACGTCGATTGTGATGATATAAATCTATACACAAACATGCAGAACTAAATTTGATCTACAATTAGAGAAACAAAAATGATAAAATCAGACAGTGAATAGTCCTCGTACAACGCAAATAAAATTTGTTATTTTTGTTTCTTCATATGCCGATCGAATTTAGACTTGCATATTTGTATAGTGTCTTATATTATTATAGTCTATCTTATCAAATTATATAAATTTTTTATATAATTGTTTAAATTACATGCATATACCTAAGTGTCATGGCACCTAGGTGTAGAAAATACTTTCTCAGCACATGGATGCTAACCTCTCAACCTAAGCGCCAGTGGGCCTAGTGCTAAGGTATATGACTTGATTAGAAGCTCCGAAGCTTGGCGAGCCCATGGCGGCACTGGAGTTGATGGAGCTCATCGTAGACAGCAGTGGCATGGAAGAGAAAGGAGCTGGTACAAGCATGAGAGTCCAACGCCATTGGAAGTCGAGACTGCGGTGGCATCACTGAGCTAGGCGCCACTGCTTCATTGATAAGTCCCCTACGACAACGCTAGGTCCATTGATGCTGAGGTTGGGAGTTTAGTGTCAGATATTTTGGTACTAATCTCTTGCCACGTTGGCCCTACAACTCACCTAGGGTGTCAGACAGCAGGGGTATCATCGTCAAGTCCTCTGGTGCTATGATGTTAGGTCTCAACATCATTCTTAAATAAATAGCTAATCCGCTCTCTTTTTTTCTTAAAAAAGAAAAGTTTATTACCTTTTCTTTTAAAAAATATATAGACGGTGCCAATTTTATTGAATAGAGATTAAAGAAGGGGCAATATGTACATGTACGAGAGGAAAAACAGAGCTCATCTTTTTTATTAGTTTGTTCTCGTTTGCAAGCTCATCAAGTATGAGATAAGCGACCGCACTTGAAACATAGCTTAAGAAACGAGCATTAAATTGATCTAACTTTCCTGATGTGGTTGAAGGGCCAATGACTGCGATGCAGATCAAGTAAAAAGACAATCTTAGTAAAGACACGTCCCAACATATTGTAAAAAATATATAGCCTTAATCTATCATATAATTAGAATTTTTAAACACAAAGCCTCATTTTAAATTTGGCATAAGGCCCCCCAAATTGCTAGGGACAGCCCTGCTCATTTGTGTGTGTGTGTGATGTGTGGGGTGTTTAATTTGTCTTGCAAGACACTCCACGGCGACCTGGTATCTAAATTAAGCCAACTGAACTCGGTCGATCTCCTAGCTAGCGACTAGCGAGAGACCAATAGCATATGCGCAGTATGCAGTGCACCCTTTCCAAAGAGCTTCTCTGCCTGTGCGTTGGAACGTCCTCCGGCGAATCGGGTTGCCCCATCTCCACTCCACCTACTCCATCCATCCCCATCCAACCATCGTCTATCGCGCATGCACAAAAATGCCATGGCGAGTTGGTGACCTCTAAGTTTTCCTTTAGTTATTATTGACTCCTTCCGTCTCCATGACCACACATATACGTATATTGTTGCAGCTGGATTTTTAATGGAAGTTGAGATGACAGTACGCGGTGGCGGATTCAGATAATCGATTTGTTGGTGCCATAATATGTCTATCGGTGTTATAGTATGCTAATTATACTTAGATTATGGTGTTATAATATATAGATAAGCAGTTTTGCTATAGGTTTTGTCGAAAGTCGTCGGTGTCAGGCCGCCCCTAATAGTACGTACTGCACAAAGTTTCGGTATATCTTCATGGCACTGTTTCGAATTAATAAATTTCTTGGCACAACTCATATCTATCAGAAATGATGGTGGATGAAACTGAGTTTACGTGATACTTTTTCGAGGTAGAAAAAAAGAATGAATTAAATGTTGGAAGGTTGAAAAAGCCTAAAATTTTAAATTATTTTAGGAAATGCCAATAAGAAAGTTTTCGTAGAAATTATATTGTTTATAAGCTTAAGAAGCATGCCCATAATAATCCATAATTTGTAAGTCAAAAAATCAGGTCCAATTTGATATGTATTCTAAAATGTACTCCATCCATTTCTAAATATAATCATTTCTAGGTAATTTAGCATATACTAACTTCAAAAAAAAAAGATTCGCAATGCATATGTATGATTGACTGAAAACATCTAGATTCTTAGGGGAATTTAACTATTTGCCACTATTGTGTTTGGCAATTATGCAAATACCCCTTTTGTATTTGCACTTAATTTTTTGCTCTTCTTAAGAGGTGGTCTCTTAACCATTTACCACTTTTGCCTACGTGGCATGCCAACATGGCAATCTTAGGTGAAAACCGGTGTGGGACCCACTCGTCAGTCTCTCCTTCCACTTCATCTCTCCCATCGTCGGCCTTCTCACGACGGCGGCATGGATGACGTCACCGCTGGCCTTCTTCCTCGATGCGGCGCTTTTCACGGCCTGCCGCCAGGGTGGTCGCCGTCGCCATCGCCGGTGTTAGCCTGGGCGAAGTCAAAGAAGGGTGGATCGAGGACCCAGAGTCAAAAGGCCGGCGAGGTCACCACCGGCTCCGCGTTGATCCACCACCACCGGCCTCCAATCGCCCAAGACACCGCCACCACCGCACTTGCCACCTCCACGCGACCCCGTTCCGCCCCTCACTGGCACTCGATAGCCATCGTCGTCGTTTTTCCCAATTCGGAATATAATTAAAAAATAAGGAATATTTGAAGAGGAGACTAGAGTCCATATAGAAATATAATTAAGAAATAATAGAAATTCAGAATTAAAAATAAGGAATATTAGAAGTAGAGTATAGAGTCCATATAGAAATACAATTAAAAAACAATAGAAATTCGGAATTAAAAATAAGGAATACTAAAAGTAGAGTATAGAGTCCATATAGAAATGCAATTAAGAAATAATAGAAATTCGGAATTAAAAATAAGGAATATTAGAAGTAGAGTATAGAGTCCATATAGGAATTTAAAACTAACTAAAATTCAGAATAAACATAATAATATTAAAAGTAGAGTTTAGAGTTCGTATACAAATACAATTTACAAATAACTAAAATTTGAAATTAAAAAAAAACATATGAAGAAGAGTCTAAAGTCAATATAGGAATAGTAACTGAAATTCGAAATTAAAAATTAAATAATATTAAAAGATGAGTTTAGAGACCACATATAAATACAATTAGAAATAATAAAAATTCATGATTCAAAATAAATAATATTAGAAGAAAAGCCTAGAGTCTATATAGAAATACAATTTATAGATAATGAAAATACGGAATTAAAAAAATATTGAAAGACGAGTCTACAGTCCATATAGGAATATAATTTACAAATAACTAAAATTTGATATTAAAAATAATTAATAACTAACACCTATATAAAATACAATATGAATATTATACATTAGTAGTTTCGTAAAGTTAGTACAAAATTTAAAATTATGTTATCATTTTGATATATTCGAATAATATATTGAGAAAACATATATACTATTATATGAGAGAAAATACAATGATACTAGCCGTGTAATTTGCGCGGGCCACCATACTAGTTAGTTCTATACTAGAAATACTTATATTTAAAAACAGAGGGAGCATTATGTATCATTGCCCCGGAGGCCTAGATCGGAACATGAGAGTTTTTGATGCGAGTATTTGAATTCATTCGCTTGATTGTACTTGCTCATTACATAACTGTACACACATGCGTTAGTTATCTGATCGATAGATCGATCGGTGGCCCAGCTGGTGCGTGCGTGCGTATACCTGAAACGTGGTTTCATTAATGAAAGGGAATATATCTCTCCTAGCCAATGCAACCAACCAGGCCCTAGTATAAGATATTTCAATCAACAGTGTGCACCTGCACGTACGGCCTCTCCAACAACGTACAGATCGAGAGAGAATAATTTTGGTCGTGCATATATGCAGCATGCAACTTAGAGCGATCGATATCGATCTCATGCATCCACACAGAGCACCTTCATATGCTTCTCTCCTTGGCAATATTATGCTTTAATTTCAGCTAGCTTAGCTGCAGGGTGTACTGCTAGCTCCTTGCTAACTTCTGTTGAAAAATGGAACAGGATATGCCGGCGTTGCTGGTCGATCGGATCGTGGACAGTTACCATGTCGCACTATGCATGCACCTAGCGGTTCGATCGATCAATCTCCGGCGTTTCCTTTCTCGCATATTCAAGGTTGTTAAAATCTCAATTATTTCTGTCATACACCGTCCGTCTAAAAAAAATCAAACCATAACTATATACCAGGTTTATAGTTAGGATTGTGGTTTTTTATTCACGATCAAGATTTTAACAAACCTTGAACGTATTGGGCACAGATCGGTTTTTGCATGCCTATACGTGAGAGCGAAGCAACGTACTACATGCCATTGCCATCAACTACGTATTAGTTAGCCTCCTCCTACTACTTGCTAGGAATATTGCGTACATGCTTGTATACATATGCACACACACACTTGGACATAATTAAAGAAAAGAAAAGGAGAAAAGGTGTATATGTAATGGATCTCTTGTTGGGGAATGAACCACACGGGGAAAAGGTTGAATTGTGCACAGTATTGCATTCCTCCTGCTCATTGGTACCAGATGAGGATAGAGAAATCAGAGAGAGGGATAGTACGGGTGTGTGTGATTACA
The DNA here is from genome assembly GCA_000338895.3 of Oryza meridionalis. Lineage (NCBI taxonomy): Eukaryota > Viridiplantae > Streptophyta > Magnoliopsida > Poales > Poaceae > Oryza > Oryza meridionalis. The sequence continues at coordinate 28,257,180 of CM002528.2, forward strand.
AGTAGCTTTTAACAGGGACAAGCTAGCTGCTGCCTGCAAGCTTTCCTTCTTTTTTCCCCCTCTCGACGATCTCTCTCTCTCATCAGGACCCCGGCCTTAAGTTGTTTCTTCCCTATCAGCTCAGGTCTCTCTCGATCTCTCCTAGCTAGATAGATAGCTTAATTAGCAGCTAGAGATGTGTCTCTAGCTAAGCTAGCTAGTAGGCTTCTTCTTTTAATCCGGCATTGTTCTTGGCTGCTGGTCTTAGTTTTTGGCTGTCATGTATGGAGTTAGTGGTAAAATACTAGGTTAATTAATATATAAGGCGTGTGTATATATTGGTGTGGAGGAGGAGGAGAAAGGGGGTTGGCCGGAGAGATCGATGACGTGGTGCAACAGCTTCAGCGACGTCCGCACCGCCGTGGACAGCAGCTTGTCGCCGGCCGCCGCCGTGGCCGCCGCCGCGGGGAAGAAGGCGGCGGCGTCGCTCGCCGTCCTCGTCAAGATGTGCCCCTCCTGCGGCCACCGCGCGCGGTATGAACAGGTATATATACTGCGTGATCAAGATCATGCTTCTTCTTTTTCTTTTTTCTGAATGCAACAGCCAACAGCTATAAATTCAGCAAGTGATAACTGATCATATATACTGCGTAGTACTACATTAATTCTTCTTTTGGTTGAGATGCAAATCAACAAATTAATTAAGATGAATTAATCCAGGAGACGACGACGATCCAGGACCTGCCGGGGCTACCGGCCGGAGTGAAGTTCGATCCGACGGACCAGGAGCTTCTTGAGCATTTGGAAGGGAAGGCGAGGCCGGACTCGAGGAAGCTCCACCCTCTCGTCGACGAGTTCATCCCCACCATCGAGGGAGAGAATGGCATCTGCTACACCCACCCCGAGAGGCTTCCCGGTACACATACATATACACGCTAGCTGAATCTGCATTCGCCTGTACTGATCGCGTGGAATTAAGTAGTACAAGTACAAAGTGAATTGTCCGTCTTTTCTCACAGTGGAATCAGTAGCTTAAATTCTTGATAAATGAGTTGATCATTGCGTGCATTTGTGGGTGTAAATTAATTTGAAAAATTAATTCAGGTGTGAGCAGGGACGGGCTGGTGAGGCACTTCTTCCACCGGCCGTCGAAGGCGTACACGACGGGGACGAGGAAGCGGCGGAAGGTGCACAGCGACGAGGTCGACGGCGGCGAGACGCGGTGGCACAAGACCGGCAAGACGAGGCCGGTGATGGCCAACGGCCGGCCCAGGGGCTACAAGAAGATCCTCGTCCTCTACACCAACTACGGCAAGCAGCGCAAGCCGGAGAAGACCAACTGGGTGATGCACCAGTACCACCTCGGCACCGACGAGGAGGAGCGGGACGGCGAGCTCGTCGTCTCCAAGGTCTTCTTCCAGACGCAGCCCAGGCAGTGCGGCTCCACCGCCGCCGCCAAGGAGGCCTCCGCCGTCGCCGCCGCCGTGGTGAACAGCAACTACTCCGTCGTCCATGGCCATCAAGGTGGTGGTGATGGTGGTGGTGGTAGCTTCCTCAAGGAGGCAAACGTTGTGCACGAGTTCTACGACCCGGCAGCAACGATGGGCTACCGGCCACCTGCTCCTGCTGCGCACTTCGCGCCAAACTTCGCGGTGCACGCGGCAAGGAACAGCTTTGGTGGCCCTTGAAGGAAAAACAAAATTACACAAAATCTACACATTACCGTTTATACCGATATGATTCACGTAGGTGCCATTATATTACATTCTTAACCTTACATTCATCCATCAGTTATTTGCAGTTTTGTTCAAAGTTGTTATATCGTTTCCGATGCTATACTGTGCAAAGATTATTACTACACGCCGTTCTAACTCGAAAATGTCAATTAATGTATCAGTTTGTACATGTATACATGCACATGGAAGAGGTCCTGATGATGCATCACTTCATATATATCGTCAGATGTCTCGGATGGATGGTTCTAATATTATAGCTAGAGATTAACCTTGATCTCTGTTTCGTAGTCCCCAACATATAGGATTATTTCATTAGTACAAACATGGCAGCCAGATATAATGGAGGGTTTGCAAACCAAATTTCTACGCCCTCCGACCCAAAATAAGTTGAACTACACGCTGAGTTTATTTTGAGACAGTGAGTAATAACTAAACACAGGTAGTACAAGCACTTGCCAATGATGCATGCAAAATAAACTGCACCAAGTTAACAATAACACAAACTGGAGTTTCAGGCTAAGTTACATTAGTTGTTTCGCGCTCTCACCTCAACCGTGACAACAACGTTCATCGCAACAGGGAAAATCTAGCACGCATAAATAGAAAACCGCTACTTGCCAACTACGTGCTTCTCATATAAGGCGACGATGTCCTTCTTGTTGGGATTCTTCAGTTGCAGGAGTTGAGCACCAAAACCATGCTTAGTGAGCTCCTGCTTCAGCTTCAGCACAGTGAACTTGGTGTAGTCTTCAGTCTCCGTCTCCTGCGCTTGCTGGCTCCCGTTGTTAGTGTCTTCTCCTACAAATACAGAGCCACCGTCCTCGGTGTGATTGCTCTTGAACGGGCTCGTCGTGCTTTTTGATCGTTTCCTTCGCCTGCCAGTGTTGTCATCGTCGATATCCATATCATGGACAGACTCAGTAGCTTCACCCCTCAGGCGCCTTGCATGTGAGGCCTTAAGCTTGCTGTCGAGTGCAGTTTCATTGAACCGAACAGATGTTAGCTCTTGTTGGAGCATATCTAACTTGCCTTGAGTTGCCTGCAACTGCAATGACAGGGCCTCAGCTCTCCTATTGGCCTCAGCGCAGGCTTCTCTTTCTGTCTCCAGTAGAGACTCAAGAACTTGAACTGTACTAGACCTTTGCTGGTTGCTCCGTTGCATCATTTCGTCAATTTCCTTTTCCCGCTCGTCAACCCTTTGTTCAAGCAATGAAACCTTACATACAGCATCCTTCTCAGATTGACCAAGTTGCTCAATTTCTTCCAGCATCTTATTCTTTTCTCTCTCTAGACCTTCAACCTGTCTCTCCATTCTTTCTATTAACGCAAGTCTCTCCATTGCAAGCCTCTGCGCTTCACCCTTATCCTTCTGAGAAGCAACAGCTTCTGCACGAGCTACATCAGCCAATTCCGTTGCTCGTTTAGCCTCCCTTTCAGCTTCCTTGCACCGCCTGTCTGCCTCATCAAACCTCTTGCACTCTGTTAGATACTTCTCCTGAAGATGGTTTTTTTCTTGTTCCAAGATCTTCACTTCCTTCTCACGTGACTGAGCTTCAGTTCTAAAAGACTCCAAGCTAACAGTCAGCGATCTGATCTCTTCTTTCAAAGCCAGCGAATCCGACTCATGGCTCTTCAACTTTGCTTCAGTAGCCTGTGTTTAGTCATTCCAGGAATGAGAGACATATCGCAAAGGGGAGATAATGAGTGAGAAAGCTACTATACCTCAAGCCTTGAGATCAAATTTGTGGCATGAATTTCAGTTTGGTTAATTTTTGTGTTTAATCTTGCGATCTCCTCTTCCTGTTGAAACAACACAAGAAAAAGTAAGGTACCAAGCAACTGTGAGATTTAAAAGCGATCCACCGAGACTCTTAAGAGAAAGAATAGTTTACCTTCTCAGACAGTTGGCTAGCAAGTTCCGCCCTTAAAGCGTCTTCCCTTTCTTGCACTTTCTTATTAGTGCGTTCCTGTGCTACAGCTGCTCTTTGCAGAGCTGTTTTTGCCTCACTTACAGCAACTTCATATTTCCGTTTCCATTCCGATGCCTCTTCTTGAGCAGATTCAGCCTGTTCTCGCACAGCAGATAGTCTGCCCTCACTGATATTTGCCCTGGATTCCAGAGAAGCAATTTGAGACTTTAACTTACTTTCATCTGCCTTTTGCTGTAACAGATTGTGGTCATATTTGTTCTTCCAATCAACAGATTCCCGTTTTGCATTGTCAAGAGCAGAAGACAAGCTCACACATCGTTCCTCCAACTTGCTACTCTTGGTCTGAAGTTCAGCAATACGTCCGGAGTAATCCTTTGAAATTTTCTGTTTATCATTGATAGATTCCTCATAGCGCCTTAGGTACTCAGCCCTATGCCCCTCACTTGCTTCGAGCTGCTTCCTAAGTAGTGCCAATTTATCATCATTTGAACTGCATTTCAATCTTAGGGAATTTCTTTCTGCATCTATATGCTCTATCTGTCTTCTGAAAAGATCAAGCACAGGGCCCGCCAAACTGCAGTTATCATGACAGATAAGATTATAATAAGTCAAAGCAAGAGTAAGGGAAAAGGGTTCAGCTCTACAAATTAGTCCGGTTAACAGTAGGCATTGTGCAAGGGCATCACGTCAGAACTAAAGATATTAACAAAAGAAGCGGTACATACCACTGCTGTAAAAATGTAGCTAGTTTTTTCCATTTCCCTGGACCATAAGATTTTGACTCATACTCAGTAAGTAGGCCATCAATGAGCTGGAACAAAAAAGTGATTCGCATAATTACAATAGTATTTCATTCAATGCAAGCTAAAACATGAAAATGACAAGATAATTCTCTACAAGTGAACTTGAATTCATCCTGTGTAATAATCATACCCTGACTATGTCATCCAACTTTGCATCAGGACGGTTGCATGCTGTCCGTATCTTTGACTCCATGCTCTGAATTCTATTCGAACATTGCAAATCAGCCTCTAGAAAAGTATTCCTTTTGTAGTCCTGCATGTATGCAAGTACTAGTTAACCTTCTAGCTCAAACTTAAGCATTAAATTACATCAATAACTATTAATTGAAAAATTGATTAATGGTAGTTAAGAAAGAAAAAACAAACAATAGCAGACATGATACAATCCAAGTAACAGAAAAGAAGAGATGGAGTCACCTCAAAGGCCTTCTTGAGAGAAGTCTGAAGAAGCTTCTCGAATTTTGAACGAGCTAACCCAGCACCAACAGCAGAAGCATCGAAGACTCTAACAGCCTTTTTCAATGCATCTTCATGTGCTTCCCTCATGGCATCCTGCAAAAATACATGGCAAAAATACATGAATTACTGTATTGTTCCAAATAAGCTCAAATAAGATATCTAATACAAGTCATTCATAAGTGATACCTACCTCTTCTGCTGGTTTTCTCCGGTCAAAAGAAGAATTGTAGGTATCGATTGCAGAATCATATGCCCTTCGACATTCTGCTTCCTCCACACTCTGCACAGCTTAAAACTATTAGATAAATTCCTCCCAAACAGAAACCATATAACATGACAACATCAAATAATACGAGAAACACAGGAATAGTAAAACAACTTGTTGGTAATCTTCAAAACTTTAATTGCTGTAATAGCTCAGCAAACCATACCACTACTTCACTCTCTTTTATTACAAGAAGTTTTTGCAGCCCTTCTAAATATTCTCCAAATCATTGGGTCCACAGAAAGCTTAAGTCCAAGCACAGCTTGCGTGCTCAAAAATAATTGAAACCCCGATCTTTTACATATGATCTCAAACAATTACTTCATGGAAGTTATCAACTCAGAATGCTAACTTCATAACTATCATTTGCTTCAAAAAAATAGCTGCTACAAGACCTCTAGAACAGCAAACTCTTTATACGGTTAAGTTTACATAGGGAAAAAGATTAAGAAGTGATAAGAGCCAAATCATGAATTTGCAACTCGTTTGCACAATATATGGAAGATATCAGGTTAAGGCATATTCCCGTCTCTATTTTCAGTAGACTCACCTGCCATGACGAAGATATCGTAGGTACTGCACCAGTATTGATCGCATCGAGAAATGATTGTGTCAGTCCAGCAAGGACAGGGCCTGTCAGGGTGCTAGCTCCAAGTTGTTTAGGCCTTGTTCGGTCAAAGACAAATTTTGTCAAAGCATCCAGACCAGATCTAAACTCTGGACGGAAGTTATTCAACTGCAAACAAGGACACAAACTAATCATCCAGCAGAAATAGAAATGAATAGCATAAAAATAACAGAAATGCTTTATGAACATCAACCACAAAGACAAAGACAAATACAATCATGTTGAAATATGGAGTACAATTATAACTTCACAAAGCTCATCAAAGCTCCAAAGACAATTGATGTCAACTTTTTTTCCTCCAACAAGGTTTTTTTTTTTTAGGGAAAGCACTGTAGGGGAAGCCCCCACAGTTAAATTCCAACAAGGTATATCACAGTCCATGTTGTGCAAGCGCCAGTATTTGCAACAGTAAAGGCACGTGCCCTTGCCATGTGCACATATTGGCCAACAGGCCGATGTTTCTGGCAGGTACCATGATTATGTCGTCATCATTTTTCAGAGATGTGATTATGCTATTATCTATGAGATTAAATCATAATAACCATCCTTTTTTTTCAAATATTGAAATCCAATCAGCACTCAAGAGTCCAACATGTGCAGCAAAGCTGCACAAGTATGCAGCTATAAACTTTGACAAAAAAAAGTTATGCTAATTGATAACAGTTCAAAGGAAGTAATGATAATACATACCGGAAGTTGATCAAGGCGCTGAAGATCTTTCTCATTATTCACAGGTCGCACAAGTGTAATGCATTCTCGATCCGGAAAAAGTGCACGGATGGACTCACGTATCTTACAGATACATTACAACATATGCATCAGTTTCTTATAGATATGTTAAAAGTGATGCATCAGAAAGATTGTTGCACCAGATAATTTTATGAATAATGCACTGCAAGAAACTCATGCTGCCATACCGCATTCTTAGAAGATACATCCCTTCCTCCACCTTGTACAGGCCTCAAAGCCAGTTCGAGGTAATCTCTTGGAGTAATTTTTCTGTTGTCTTCTGTCAAATCCAAGTAAAAGTCCTATAGGAAACAAATAATGACTCAGTATCAAATAAGTCACAGGCTGCGTAAACATCAGAACATGCATGTGCCAAAGAGTTGATTTAAGAAGAGAAAATCCACAGCGTACCCTCAGCAACCAAACAAAGACAGGTGAAAAGTGCCCTAGTTCAGATGCAGTGGACCTTCCACCTGAGGCCCTGACACGTATATGTTTGGTCATTTCTGTCACCAGTGAAAGGCGATCAAGTGCAGCTTCATCTATGCCTCCCATCTGTAAGAAGCAAAATAAGTAGAGAACACCAGTATAATTCCACTCTATGATGTCTTCCCAATTAACAAAATTAGAAGAACATTCAGTCAGCTGCTCAGCAAATTACCTGGTTGTATATGAACATACTTGACAATAGAACAGCTAAAGAAAATATTTGAATACTGTAAGTGCCCTGCCAAAGAGGAAAAGATAGAACATGAGGCGACAAGTCGAAAGCAGAAACGCAAGTATGTACTACTGCAGAAAATTAACTGAAAAAATAATTCACAGAAAACGGACGATAACAGGCATTCGTCGCAATTACAATTAGAAAGCGACATATTTATTTGTTTAAATGGAATATATTACACCTACTGTCAGCAAAATGACTGATATTAGGTAGAAAACTATTTCTAGGGAAATATTATTTGCAGATTTCACTAGGTAATCAGGTCCAAAGAGGAAAAGATGCATCTAAGTATCTTCATCAAAGATAAACACCAAATGAACTTCGTCAGCAAGACAGCAACTACTAGGGATGAAATTTCTATAAGTTTGCATGGACGCACAGAGGGTAAGAGTCATAACTCATAAGAACATCATAATATGATCGTCCCAACAAAGAGAAGCTACTGAATTATAAAACTTTTTCATTGAAATCCAATTACTCACAAGACAAATAGCTTCCCAGTGTCACAAGTCACAACATATATCATTAACAACAAAAGGCGGCCAACAAAAAGTTAAAGCTAGAAACATACCGTTTGGTCATAAGCATCAATTCCTTCAGTATCCAACAATACAAGGTTGTATTCAGTCCCATCAAGACCAGTTCTCTTCAAAGGTGCACTCCACATCCAAAGTCCCTTGGTACAAGGACGATGTGTTGGCGCAACTTGAAAACCACTGCTTCGGCCTAGAAGCTACAAAAGCAGGTAAAATTTTTTCATCTAATGGTGATACAAATTAAAGAAAAAAAAACATAACCTAATTTGACATTTGATTCACTGGTTGCTCATACACACACTAATCCAATCAAGACATCACACCAATTTTACAATTGAAATATAAGAAATCACTCTAATGCCAAGCAGAAATCACAAAAGTTGGTAGATAACAATAATTGAGGCGCTGTTTTGCTTTTTATGTCCTCACGAGAATCCCACATATTGTATAGGCACACTGCACACAACTAACTTTACCCTTTAACAGTTGCACAACACATCGACCAAACCAACCGTATTGCTAAAATGCTGCAGGGCTAACACAGTGAGCACTAATCAGAGCACCAATCCAATGAAATCGAGAGCAAAAGGCTACAATTCCACCAGTCAACAAACCCTAAAGGAACGTTCATCAAATGGACAACTAAAATCGAACTACTCTCGAGATAACACGACTGATCAAACATTCAAACACTACAAACAAAACCACAAAAAACCCTAGCCGCAGGTTGCCGATTGCAAAACCGAACGGAAGTTCCTCGAATCTGTACACATGGGGGGGGGGGGGGGGGGCAAGCCGCAAGCGCACGCGTATACCTGGTTAAGCACGAAGCTCTTGCCCTGGCGCGCGCGGCCGCAGACGGAGACGACGCCGACGGGGCCCTTGACGAGCTGCAGCGCCGCCACCGCCTCCGGGTCCATCACGAACTTCCCCTTCTCGTCGCAGTACACCAGCCGCAGCGGCCGCCCCGGGCCACCCCCACCCTCGCCGCCGTTCCTGACGGGTGCGTCGCCGCCCGCATCCCCCGCGCTGGGGCTCCCGCGGAGGCCGAGCATCTGTAGCATCGCGACCTCCTCCCGCCTCCGCCTCCGCCGCCGCCGCCGGCAAGGGCTCGCCTCGCTGGTTTCAAAATGGGAAGAGGGAAGAATCGAAACCGAAGTGGTCGAGGGCTACGCGAAGCGACGCGTCGGTTTGGGTTGGGTTCGAGTCGGTTCCTCCTCCTGCCGCGCTGGAAGCGACGCGGCGGATTCACGATTCGGATGCTTTTCCCCTTTGGAGCTGGACGTGCGGCTTGGTCGGCGCATTTTTGGACTTTGGTCCACAGTTGGTCGGTGCAGCGCACGTCACAAAAAAAAAACAAAAGGATTATTTCTACGTGGGCCTCAATGGATTACACATTTGTTTGTGTTGGGCCAATTTGGTTTACATGGCTGGGCCTATTGGGGCCTTGAATATTGAGCCTTGCATCTGATTGCGTGGCCTGTGTTACTCATCATGTCTTCCCTTCGAAAAAGAAGGGAAAATGGTTGTTTGCTATTTGTAAGTTGTAACATTTTTTTTCTTTTTTTTGGCGGTGGCAAAAATTGGAATTGCCAAAAAAAAAAGGCAGATTGGCTAGGCATTTGTTTGGTTTGCTATCAAAGTTACATTTAGGTAGTGAACTAAACTAAATAATTTAGCGATGCTACTGTCCAAATCAAATATATAAGTCAAATTTTCGGCTTTGGGCTTTGTAAAACCATCACCAATGTCAAATAGATTGAGGTCACATTTTTTATAGAGACACGGATTATCTACTACATTACAGGAATAAATTAAATATTTATAGTATAAAAATTAACAAATACTCCGTTTGCGATAAAATAGTGGTCTAAGCAATACGTACACTAGGAAAAACAAGCTTCTTGATAAAATGTAATTTTAGAGATGAGCAAATAATTTATGGTAATAATCCAATGAAGTGCATCTCTCAGTTCTATAAATTGGGTAAGCAAAGAGTAACTTAAGAAAATCATCTTAAATGAGCTCCAGAAGTGGAGAAAAAGACTGGGCATGTCGAGTAAAGTCGTATTGACATAGACTTTGCTGAATATATGTCTATCGACTCTGCATCTGGACATGTAAATTATTCTCATGTAACCATTATTGGACTACGGGATAAATACAAAGCGAGCCTGTCTGAATCAAAGACAAGTCCCATCTTTACCAGATTAGCAAAAGGATGGTTTCTGAAGGCTCATGTGGCCCTGCCAGAATTGCACTGCTGTTTTTTTTCTCTTTATGCAACGCCATTTTGCGACAGAATCTTTCAGACGTCGTCTGGTCGAATGGGTACCCCTCAAAATCACAGATTTGCAATGGCCGGCATGCTAATTGCGTCTCGATTAATCATCGCTTTTCAGACAAAAAACTGAAGGTCGTACTGATAAATATGGCTGCATCACCATCAGCAGTAAAAACTAAAGAGACATGGCACCCAAACTGCTCCAGCACGTTGCACTTAGTACACATTTTGCAGCACTAAGCCGGCAGCAAAAGAAGAGATTTTTACAGTAAACACATGATGCCTGAATAAGCAGAGACATGATGCCATGAGCTGGATTATTATTGTTTTTGCAAATAGTTACACTACTGTTAGATTAGTTGCTTCTCCTTATAAGCCGGGAAAGCGAATGGGTGTGGTAGGCCAAACACAAAGAAAGTGAGAACAAAGATGCTACAAGTACCAGACAAAAGGTTGAGCTGAAAAAAGAAAATAAAAAGGCCCCAACCCAAGCTGACATTTCCATGGCGTTCAGCGTACAGGCTACAGGTTCCCTATCTGATTGCCTACCCCCTGCTAAGTGCTCAACTTGAGCACTTATCTTGCTCCTCACTTCACCAACTCAGCTTGCATTTTGATTAATCAAAAGTAGTAGTAGAGCCTAGATCGCATTTGCTTCATTTCTCGTAGACAGCTAGCCCAGTACAGTACCCCCCAAACTCCTAGCGTGCCGGTACGTGTAGTCATGTTGTGTTCAGGAGCAGTGTCTTGGATTCAGAACTTTTTTGGCCCTGTGAAGCCAAGCTAGCGTTAACAAAGTGAGGCCAAACAGATACTCCACGAGCAAAGGAGTAACTTTACTCAGGCAGCATGAGCATGCCAGTCAGTCAACAAAGCTCCCAAAAAGAACCACGAGTTCTGAAGCGTTCGTCAGGTGAATGAATCCGACGAGATCATCAGAAGCAAGAAAACGAAACGCCCAGGTTTTTCCATCACGGGCTCCTCCAATCTTCCGATCGGAGAGCACAATCACGAGCCGTCCTTCCATCCCCCCCCCCCCCCCCCATCCTGACACGCTTACATGTGTGCAGCATGAAGTGGTCACTCGTCATGATCGCCCTGACGGCCGCCGGCCATTCGCTGGCCACGGCGTGCTCTCTGCTACTGCTATAGTCGTAGCTCCAGCGAGTGGAGTCGTAAGCTCCATCCGCGCGCATGCTTGTTAAACAACTAAACGGCACGTTTTTTTATAAAAAATTTCTATACGAAAGTTGTTTAAAAAATTATATTGATCTATTTTTTAAAAAAATATTAGCTAATATTTAATTAATCATACGCTAATAGACAGCCCCATTTTTCGTGGGAAGATTTGTTCCCGACTGCCCACAACGAACACAGCTATAATATTTTTTTAGGGAGTAGTACTACTCTCCTCCTACTCCAATCAATCAATGAGAAGGCGCGCTGGCGCGGCGCTCCCCGGCTGAAACGGGCGAATTCCTGCGACCTCTTTCGAGCAGCGGCAGCGGCACGGCGTAGCCACCGTACCGTGGTCCTGGTTGCCAGCAGCGGTTGCGAGACTCTAGCCGGTAGATGCAGTATTGCAGCAGTAACCAGCAGTGTCATTCTCATGAAACCTCTCTCTCTCTCTCACTACTACTACTGCGTGTAGCTAGGTAGACCATCGATCTCGCGCATGCGAATTCGCGAAACGAGAATGGGCTTTCTGCGTGTCTGTGCACGCCCCGGCATATCCGGGGGGGGTTATGGGTGCTTTGGAGTCTGTAGGTTTTGGGTGCTAAATCTGGGTTAGTTGGGGACTGTCTGGTCTTAGCTTGACAGGACACGGCTATTGCTTGTTCGCCCATTGCCATATTTGGCTGGTAGCAGTAGTACTACTGCTATTGCTTTGATCTCTCATCACTTTAGTTTGCTGCACTGTCCAAATGAATGCTGCTCTATCTATCTAGTACATGTAGAGAGAGTTGCCTTCGATGCGTTTCTCTACAGAATAAAGTTGTTTATAGGAGTATATCGTAAACAAGTGAATGCCTTTTTTGTCTTGTGTTTGCCAAAGCTAAAGCGACATGCAAGCATTTTTTTCTTTCTGAAGCGGCCGGAGATTAAAGTTTGGCAAAGGTTGATTTGTATGGCCTGTATTAAGATTGGCGTAGAGAAACCTTTAGCTTGATGAAGGTTGGAGCACGTACAAAAGAGGAATTTCCATAAGTAATTCGCGCTATTGGATTTGATTCTTAATTCTCTTTTTATAATACTACTAACATATATATACTACTACATCTGTCTCATAATAATTGTATTTTTTGGATTTAAATTTATCCTGAAATAATTATTACAATAGAATACTAATGGTTTCATTAATCAGTTCTCATTCAAATTTCATATGTATCATCAATAAGTTGATGTGTACTTCCTCCATACTCGTAAAGGAAGTCGTTTTGGACAGCTTTGACTTCAAAACACAACTTTGACTTCTTGTTTCTATAAAAATATTTATTGAAAAATGATATATGTATACTTTTATAAAAGTATTTTTAAAGACAAATCTATTCATATAATTTTTACATTTTCAAAGTTAACAACTTGGGAGTTATTCATAATTTATATTCTCGAGATTTTATTTAAACATTGTTTTAAACGACTTTCATTACGAGTACGGAGGGAATACTACCTTTTATTACAAGTTAACCCTGTCTCTTTATAGGCAGTAGCCAATTACTAGCTCGTATAGCCTCGTAATCATGGTTTGCCACAAACCGGAAGCGAACTAATTAATTCAATCTTACTTCTAATTAAATGGCAGCATCTATATCTCTTGCATAGAGATTCATCTAGAGCTCTTTTGTTTTCCTTTCTTAATTTGTCGCAATCCCAAAAAGATATATCACTACTAATGGCGCAGACAGCATGCATCCATATATCACATTCGCTAGTTTGCACAGCTGGTTTGGATATTTCATCGTCCATATATTCGTTGAATCATTGAACACCTTACATGTTACTAGATGCATACCTTTGGACCCTCCAAAACAAGAGAAACATGTTGGCAATAGGATGGTCCGTTTGGACGACTGAAAATCAGTGTGTGGTTGCAGCATGTGCATCATCTCTAGCGGCCTAGCTTCGTCTGTACCCTGTGTAGTATAGTACTCCTAGTATCACTTTCTCTTTTATAGATGGACATGGAGAGAGATTTATGGCCATGATTTTGGTTTGGTTTGGTTTGGTTTGCTCGCTATCAAGCCAACTGCCAACCTGAAAGCAGAACAGTAGAAGTACGCGCAATCCTTTAGCAGCAATTGGTACGTAGGACCCATCTTCACTGTGCCCATTTGCAGAGCGTCCCCGGAAACACAAATTAATCCGGTGTTTTTATTAGGGATCAATGCATCTTGTACTAGCATATGTCTGTTCCTTGTGTAATCTTACCAGGCAAAAAAGTATCGCTACAGGAAGTGTTTTAAAAGGTGTCTCACTGGTACAGTATAAATCCACCGGTTAATCCTGCTTTTAGCTCGCCGCTCAACATCATAGTACTATGAAATCCCCATCCCTCTTTCTTCCAAAAAATGGAGAAAAAATATCCATCCTTCACATGAATAGTGATGACAAATCCACTGTATGCGTAAACTTTTCAGTTTATGGATTATGACGATCATACTTTGTCCTAGCCTCCTACTACTTCCTTCACCAGTGTATCTTATAGTACAAATTTTTAAACGAGCTTATAATTTTCTTATATTTCCTTCATTAATTTATGCTGTTGAATAATCATCATAAACTTAGTTTTATTCATCACAGGAATGGATCGCCTTTCCAGGAATTTTCCGGTATAGTCAAAAACGGTTACTTCCTCCATCAAAAAATAGAGTCACCAATAACTGGTTTTGACATGCCATATTACTACGGATCTAAACATCAGGTCAGGTCAGGTCAGGTTCGTAATATAAAAATATGTCTAATTCAATCATACAATACTATATTAATTTTAAAATGAACGAAATACTCCGTAGCAAATATGATATACTAGTAAAACCGACAACTAGGATCACACGTACCAGATCGACAAGTGGTAGCTTGCCAGGAAACGATCTCTCGGCACAAGTGTACCACTAGACAAACTTAAGACGTTTTAGCTAGCCAGCCACCCGACGATCAACACGTACGCAGACACAGGTTACTTATGGAACCTTTAAACCCGAGCGCTGTATCGAGTCAATCGGAATCGGATGTACGACGCTGCCGACCGAGGGCCCGGGGCCGCTGGCTACGCGATGGAGAGAGAGACAGATCATTGCCTTCATGCCGATCGGTGGGACACGGCAAGGCGGCAAACGACGATATCGACCGGTGCACTGCATGGTCGGGACGACGCGCGTCGAGAAATCGCGATACGATCGACCAGCGTGCAGCGCAGCAGCAGCAGCTGGCTCCAATCGATCGGCAATCACAGCCACGCCGCGGTGCCGGTGCGTGCTCCGGTGGACGCTCACCACGTGAGGCCGTCGCCCGCGCGGCGTACGTACTTCTCCTCGGCCTCGCACGAGCTAAGCCCCGGGCCGGTCGGTCTCCGGCTTTCTGGAACGGGTGAGCCCTGCACGACTCCACCCTTATTTACTCATCCCTTTAGCTTTGGACATTGTACAGACCACACGAGGAGTGTACTCCTCACCCTGCAGAAAAACACGTTCGCCTACAGTTTTAGATCGTCAAGCAATGCCCTGAAAGGCTGGACGGCGAGGATCCAATGAACAGGGACGGTTTGATCAAAAGCTCTCACGTATCTGAACGGCCGGGCCCCTTCTTGATGATCTTGATGATGGAGTATAGGGCTAGCTTGCACACAGCTAGTACTCGTAGACTTAACTAGCGGCCGTACAGACATGGGGAGAGGAGGGAGTACACTACTCCTGCCGCGCGCATGTGGCTCGTCAAAGATTTGTCTCCCATGGGGATCGACGGCCCCGGCGCGTGCGCGGGACGGTCCGGGACGCGGGCACGGAACAACGACGATTTGCCCCCAATCATGCGGCGGATCATCACAGGGCCGGGCCGCCTCGCGCCCCGCATCACTCGGTGTCACGTATCAAAACCCACGATTTCGCGCGTGGCGCAGGCGGGAGGTGCCGTTGGGCTAGTCGATTCCACGGCTCCACAGTCCGCTCGGTGACGCGCGCACCGTGCGTGCAGCATCCGGTAAAACATTTGGATTTTGAGCGTAGAAAAAAGACTAAAGAATCAAAATAGAGAAGTAGATATAAAATGATTCTAATAGGCTGAATCTTATGTCATAAATACTTCAAAATCCATATGATTTAAGACAATCCATAGGAATTTTATAGGATTTTGGTTTAGTTATTTCTTTGTTTAGTACTAGGAGTAGTAGGATTCAACCTGCTATTTGAAAGGCCATTTATGATTTCTTTTTCAAATTGAATTGAAATCTTTCAAAATTGCTATATAATTCCTATATGAAATGCAAGATTGAATAAATGGATAAATAGGAAAAATACAATATTTTGATAGCAATGTACATACAACACAAGGGATTATATATAGAACACACGAATAATCGTTTGATTAAGTAGTAGGGAAAATGCAAGAATCGGGCAAGAGATACATATATTCAAAGGAACTTTTTTAAGAGAGTTAGAGTTTTTGCTGATTTTTCTTCGTAATCTCTATAGATCGTATGTCCCATAGGATTTTTAAAGAGAATGGTGGGATTCGATATATCCTTTGTCTCCATGGCCTTCTTATAATATTACTTTATAAACTTGAAATACTTCAAAATTTATTTATTTTTCAACAAATTAACCAAGAGGGACTAAAACGTCATTCTAAATATACATGTAGGAACATTTTCCATATGATTTGAACCTCCGAAATTCCTTTGTTTCAAGGAAACCTCGAGTTGCAAGTTTTCTGGTATGGGTGTATGATTTGAACTCTTAACTCTTGCCTCTTGCCATGCTCACACTTAATTACTTTGTGACTAGTGTTTTGTGACTAGTGTTGTGCTTGTTTATTATAACGGGATTGGGATAATTACAGACTGATGGTTTTATATGTTTTTTTTCTATCTATTATTTCTAGTGGTTTGATTTTCTCGTGAAGATATTAGTTACAGTGGTTTTTCAAAAAAAAATTATATGGAAAACTACGTCTCGAGAGAGGATAACGACTTTGGTTCTAAAGCTGTACTTCCTCCGTTCAAAAGAATAAATGTAAGATTAGATGTTCGTCGACGAGGGATACCCATGCACCATATTCTGAGAGTATTGTGGTACGTTGATACAAAAATCTGCACAATACGATATCAAGCACACAAGAGATGGAGATTATACTGATCGAGATCAATCGTAAGGTAATAGTCCTAATCCAATTTATGTTGGATTATGAAGAAAACCAATAGTACAATAGAGAATAACAGAATCCCGAGATTACCGACGAGATCCCTGTCAATAACTACTCGATGATATCTATCGGCGAGTTGGCTTCAAGTCTTCCGGATTGCTCCTATTGTTATGGGTCTTGCACTAAGATTCGACGATCTGTACCCCTAGGGGGCTGTATTTATACCGCGAATCACTTTAGTCTCCGAGTAGAACTCGGAGACAATAAACCCTATACGGTACGACAACATCCTCATCTTTTCTAAATAGGACTCTGACACCTTCTATTCGTAGAGATTATTTTCTTAAAAACTCACCGATTTTCTTAACTCAAAAGTATCCTTTCCGTATACTTGAGGGTATACTCCAAAAATAGAATGTACTCCTCCGTATGCCTAGCAGATGTGACTTAATCTAATGCAATAAATCTGAACAGCTTTCTATTTTATTCATACGGTTAGGGGTGGGCATTTGGTCTGACCGGAAATTTCGGTATCGGTCTTCGGTCTTTTGGTTATTTCGGTCTTTGAAAAGTGAACACCGAATTTCAACGCAAAAATATCAGGACCGACAAATTCGGTCTCGGTCTTGACCGAAATTCAACAACATTTTTATATATGCAAATAAATAATGGAAATTTTCAACCCAAAAATCACAAAAAAGAAATCGTAAGCATGCAGTATGAGCAAAGACTCTTATTAGGTTGCATGCCTAAAAGAAGTAGGGATGTGACAAATAGAGTTTAATCCTATTGAACTCAGTGGATTATAGGTTGTATTTAGATATTTTTTTTGTTAATTCGGTCATTTCGGTCTATTCAGTTAACCGAGGAGACTAACCAAATTAACCCAATAAAATTCTATCATTCACTGCCTATGACCGAATTTCTCGGTCTCGGTCTTTTTGGTTTGGTATTTTTTTTGTCCACCCCTACATACATACGGTGAGAGTAGTGGAGATATTTTAAATCGGTGTTGCACATAATGTTTACGTGAGCTCCTGGTACACATCACACCTCATCGAAGGGAAGTGCTTTTCTCAACGATAACTGCTAGTAGCTCCAGGTAACAGACTAAGGTGGTGTTTGGAAAGAAGGGAATAAACTCACAAAAGTATAAGTCGACAAGGATTTTCTATTCATAGGTGCTATGTCAACCATCATTTACATATGACACAAATAGTTATAAAAAAAATTAAAAAAAAATAGTAACATCGTTTGTGATGATACAAATCTATACACAAACATGCAAGACTAAATGTGATCTACAACTAGAGAAACAAAAATAATAAAATCAAACAGTGAATAGTACACATACAGTGCGGATAAAATTTGTTATTTTTTCTTCATATATCGATCGAATTTAGACTTGCATATTTATATAGTGTCATATATTATTATGGTCTATCTTATTAAATTTTACGATATTTTTATATAACTGTTTAAATTACATGCATATACTTTCCGACTTATGGAGTAAGCTTTTGTGAGTTTATTCGCTCTTTCCCAAACAACACCTAACAACTCCAACTATGTTGATAGGATGATTTTTTTTTTTTTGAACAAGCTCTCAACGATAACGGCTTTTCTCGCTTAAAGTTTGGGCACCTGCCCAGCTTGATCAATGTGACATTTTATAGACCGATCAGAATAACAACAGAGGATGGAGGTACACCATTGACGGTGGACTGAGTCTGTCACGTCTTGTCGCCATTAATCAGTTTTTGAGAGCCTTGGCCTGCACTGAAAACCATGTGTAAACCTACGGTTACTTTTAATGGATGTCCCCGCTCGTTCCCTAGTCTTGTCACATTACGTGTCTGTCCGTACTCCTCTCTAGTTAGTCAAAATCATCCAAACAAATTAAACAACCTGGCGAACAAGTTTAAAAGTGTTGGGTTGTAATTCAAATTTAGGCTGTGTTTAGATCCATAGTTTGGATCTAAATTTCAGTTCCTTTTCATCACATCAACATGTCATACACACATAACTTTTTTATCACATCATCTCTAATTTTAATTAAAATTTAAACTTTGCACTGAACTAAACATAGCCTTATTTGTACTCCGTACACATTTAAAGATCAACTTCGGACGGAGCGAAGCGGAGGCCAGTCGCCGGAGGTTTGAGCCGGACCGAAGCGTTACTTTTTTAGGGTTTCACTTTCATATATACTTTTTTAAACAGTCGTTCGGTGTTATAACCACCCTGATATAGTAAAAATATTTATTGATTGGTATCCATTAAATCTTACTATGATTGATCTATTATTGTATATCGTTTATTTGCCTATCATTTTCTAACAACAAAAAGAAGGAGCTTTATTGCTCAAATTACTAGCTGGTGAAGCGTCGCGCACGTACGCGATGCACCCGGCGACGAGAGGCCGAGACGTGGACGCAGAAAGCGGAGGGGGGTCAAAGAAACAAAAATGGTGGGTTTACAGCAGCAGGTGGGAGGAGCGGAAAGGCGGAAAGCCGAGGAGGCGACAGCGGGGGGCCCCGCGGCTCAGAGTGCATACAAAGCTTGCCCCCGGGCGACACGGGCCCCCGAGCGCGAGAGGGAGGCAGGCAAGGCAGGCGACGCGTCCTTTAATCGAAAGCAACCAACACGAGGCAACAGGGGGAAGCAGCGCAAGCAACAGCGATAACAAACGCCATTTCCTCCTCTCATCTCATCACATTTCTCTCTCTCTTATCTGTGATCGGCTCCGGAAAAGCAGAGCGGCTTCTCGCCCGGGGCCGTCTTGTCCTCCTTGATGTCTCGCTACAGCTTCGATAGGAGTATCACCCACCCATTATTACTACTGCTAGGATAGACTAGTAGTACTCGTTGCTAGCCTCCCAGCACAAGCCAACAAGTTCTTTTGACTGTTGAAGTACGCACTGTACTCACAGTAGAGTACCACTCTGATCAGCTGTCCGCTGGCCCCCTCCTACCACGCCGGATGCCGGGGATACCAAACCAACCATCTCACATTCTACTACTAGTAGCAGTACAAGTACGAGTAAAAACGGTAGCAGTATAAGTACGAGTAAAAACGGTGCTAGTAGTGTGTAGCACAGGATGTGTTTAGTTCACATCAAAATTAAAAATTTAGTTAAAATTAGATCGATATAATAGAAAAGTTGAAAGTTCGCAAAGTTTTGATCACCTAAACTCGTGATTCTTGGGGGGACGACGACGATGAGCGAGCGAGAGAGCGGGCGGGCGCACGGGTCCCCATGGGCAAATGCAGTGCCGGCGCCGCATGTGGAGAGGAGCCTCTGGTGGCGCTGTCCTTCCTGCGTGCGGCAGCAGCAGCTGCTTCCTGCAAACGGCAGCCTCTGCGGCTCTGACCCACGCCCGATAAAAGCGAGGGGAAAGTTGACGTGTGACGTTTCACTACCTTGGCTCACTTGCCTACACGCCCCCCTTCTTTTCCGCCCATTCACCCCTCCCCATCTACGAGTAGTACTGATGCCCTGTAGTCAATATAAATTTTATTGCCAAAATTTTGATAATTTAGACCGTGGTGATATAGTCAAAATTTTGGCAGAATTTATTATATATTTACTGAAGTTTAGCAATAAACTAAATGGATATACATATTTTATAACTCTATCAGAAAATGGTATGGTTTGAAATGGCATTAATCTGAACAAGCCCAAAAACTTTTCACTCTATCACATCGAACATTTAACACATATATGGAATATTAAATATAGGCTAAAAAATAACAAATTGCACATATTGCGACTAATTTACGAGACAAATCTTTTGAGCGTAAGTGCACCATGATTTGACAATATGGTGCTACAGTAAACATTTGGTAATGATGGATTAATTTGGCTTAATAAATTCATCTCGCAGTTTCATGACATATAATATTTCAAATGTGTATCCGTATAACCTATGGGACAACAAAACCCAAAATTTTTTCCTAACTACACAAGACCTAAGAGCAAGTTTAATACTATAGCCAACTAGTAGCTTCAAATTATCTATAATTAATTTAATAACTAATTTATACAATAGTTACCTATAAACACATACTATTATACTATTAATACATGATCTCACTTGTCATATATAAATTATGTTTTAAAGTCTGTGTTGTAGCTGGCTATAAATCTGTAGCCACCTGCTTTTTTATCTTATTTTTTATCTTTTTAAAATATATTTGTAGTTTGTTTATAGTCGATATGGTAACTGCTCTAATTGTACTCTTCATTACTACTCCACTGATCAACTATTAACGCGTGTGAAGTGTACAGTACGGGGTAGGTTAGGTTAGTGACCGGCGTACCATTGTACCAACGGATTCGATTCGGCAACAACAGCACGAGATCTTTTCCATCTCTTGCACAACAAAATTTATCCGTGTTTCTACATGTTTTCTGTACGCGGCCTTATCTCCTCTCGTGCGTTGGGAGTAGTAGATTATCCGAGGGGGACACGCGGCTGTAGTCCTGCAGAGTACAGACCTGTGGCTGTGAGCGTGGAGACGAGAGCTGCTACCAGTAGTAGTAGTAGTCCATGGGTGGATGTGTGTGCATGGGTATATCTGGCGTGGTGACTGTGAGCTGCTTTTGGTTCTTTTCTTTCCGCACTGGCCTCTCTCTCGGAGCTGTGGCAGCGACAGCACCATCAAATTTGGCAGCAGCAGCACGGAGCACAGATGCATCAACAGTCTTGTTGCCAAGCATGGGGAGCCATCAATTTTTTGTTCCTACTCTAAGGGCCGGCCTTTTTGCACCACACACCCTGATACGCCCCTGTTTTCTGGACCAGTACTCGCTCCTCACTAATCTACTTCCAGAGTGGAGTACATAATTATAGTAGCTCGTCTCATTTACTCCCTTCGTTCCAAATTAATCTACATATTTTTTTTAAGGTTATTTCTAAATGATCTACATATTTATGTTCATTTATTAGGTCTATTCGTTATTTATGCATTTGAGTAAATAGACATTGATGCATGCATCCATACACACAAGTATTTATAACCCACATGCAATATCTTAATTTGCTATTGGCTAGGAAATAGTGGGGATGGTGCATGCATTGAGTTTGTTGTTAGAGTAAATATAGTATGAGAGAGTAATTAGCTTTTTTTGGTCTTGGTGTACTTATAAAATATGTAGATCAATTTGGAATTGAGGGAGTAGTTTCCTGTGATATAACCAATCCATTCATATTCAACTTCAAGTCCTACCCTTGATATCGATACTTACTATTTACGACTAATTATTGTTTCACTTATAGGCGATGTATCTCTCGACATCGAAACGTCCATGATAACTTCAACCCAGTTCTCTCGAGATGCTTGTAGAAATAGAATACATATGTGTATATATACATACGAGTATAGTATACGCGTGTTGTGCTGTGATCGTCTGTGTATGAATACTGTTTTTAAAAATACTAGTTAATAAATGGAGTACTCCACACTGTAACGGTCTGTTAACGACCAAATTTGGTAATATCACCGTCAGAAAAGAGGATTAGATCGAAGCGGAGTCAAAGGCGAAGATCGATTCGGAAATAGAGTAAGAATCGACTGAAATCCAGATCGGCTACAATTGGGATCGGCTAAGTCCGAGTCAGACTGTGTTAGGTGATACAGCCGATTCCGACAATACGACTTGTGTATGACATCGGGTTGAGTTGATATGCTTCAAGGTGATTGCCACGCATGGATAGAGTCCTGAGAAAGCAATTGTATCTATTAATTAGAATATTTTATGTAATTTTCTTAGAGATATATTTGGGCAAAAGTCTGCCGTAAAGACTTATGGTATCTTAGCGTTTATTAGAGATAAGAGTCGTGTCCTATATGGACATAGTTTGTATTTCGGGTATAAATAGACCCCAAACCCCATGTAATTATTGAACACACACGTTCAATACAATCTCGGCGCATCGCCACCCTTTTTGCTTTTGTTTTATTTCGACGAGTTCTTACTTTCGGGTTGAGCTGCATCGGTTTCGATCTTGAACAAGAGGTAAAACTTGTTATGGCGGCTTGCGTGCTCGGGATTAGTGCTTACATCTTTATGACACTCTAATCTTGTTTATATAATTCATCGAGTTATCATATATCTTACATAATCTCTAGCAATATCGTTATCTAACCTACAATCGGCTAACATCTATCGGCAGAGGGCAGCCGATTAGATTAGATATCGATGTTGACTTAGATCATATAGGATATCTACCACTCTATGAAACTTCTAGCGGCTTGATTGTCTAGATATTGTTCTTCTTTTCATACTTAATGTTGCATCAGTTGAGTTTAATCTATTAAGTCGTGCTTAGAATATTAATCTCTAGCCTGCCTTCTGGTTGCTGATTAGGGTAGCATCGGAGTTTCAGCCGATCTTATCTGATTTAACTATATTTGCTTTATGTGTTTTATTGACATGTTAAATCTGCCCTTTATGTCAAGATCTTATTGCATCTAAGTATATTAAGCTTCTATTTGGTATATTCTGCTTGTTTTAATATCTCAACATAGAGTAGTATCGGAGTATTAGCCGATACATGCTAGATCTATCTGATCGGCTACACTATGAACATATATAGTCTTGTTGTTAATATATATTTCGATCTAAGTGATTTATACTGTCTCGGCACGGCGACCGATCTAACCCAATCACTTGATTTAAGTATATATCAACATCAGGATTATATATTGTTAATATCTACAACTGATCGGGTAGGTTTAGTTCTTTATTATCTATTTATAAGTGCCGATCGATTTACATATGACATCGGCTCGAAGATAAATGATATGTCATCGGCATCTAGCCGATCGGCTATCATTTATGGATTTAACCACGGTTTCTTTGTCTTTATTTCTTGTTGATTGCAGGATCAAATCAACTGGCACGCTAGCATACCAAAAAACAAGTTTTGGACATACACTGTAGTTAAGCAGATCTCTCAGGCCTCGTGTTTTTCATCAACACGGTCTCAGAGCCCAGCCACAGCCAACATCGCGGAGTACAGGAACGTATATACTCCACTTCATTAACTGTTTCAGTTGCGTGTATTCAACCGGGTACCGGGGGGGGGGGGGGGGGCGGCAGCATACGGGCGCAATAAAAACACGACAAATCGAATCCCCGGCCTTAAAACCGGTGTAATTTGGAGGACCCCGGCCGGCGATGCAACTCTACGCATGGACCACCACCACCACCCCCCATCCCGACCGCGCCAATAATGCGCGAGGTGGCGTGCCAACGCACCAGATATTAACCCCCTCACGCGTCACACGTCGTCGACAAAAATCCATCCATCGGCAGCGCGGGGAAAAACCGAGAGAAAACCTCGCTCTCCATCCATCGTCTCCAGCCGTGACGGCAACGGGGGCACGGGCACGGGCGACGACAGCGACACGGCGAAATGGCTACAGGGGAGATGAATGATAATGAGCTGATCGGTGGCAATGTCCTTGACACGTTTAAATTTAACGTCGACAGCGAGTAGTCGTAGCGGCTACAGATTGAGAAGAAACGGAGGTTGCAGAAATGGCGGTAATCAGGAATTGAAGCAGAGCAAAGCTTAGGAATACTACAGATCGATGAGAAACAGTGATCGGTAAGCTCGATCGGTTTCATTTAGGGAAAAGATTGGGCACCCATCTTCGTGGTCGAACTCATGATTTTACTATCGGAGGAAAAGGTGTTTGTACTGTTAGAAAACGATAAGCGAACAAACGATAAAGAAACAATAAACCAATCACAGAAGACACGAGATTTAACGTGGAAAACCCTTCTAAAGTTGGAGAGAAAAAACTACGGGCGCCAGCCAGCAAAATATCTTCACTATATCTGGGGTGAGATTACAATGCCGCACGGCGGCTTACAAGAGGTATATATATAGTGGAACCCTAAAAGGGATGACGATCCGTTTCGCGGGGGCTCCGCCCCCGCACCTCCGGACGTCCCCAGGTGCACGGCCCACTCCGTCTCAAGGTGGAGTTTGTTGAGTTATGATTCAAATTCATTTGCACTTAATAAATACCAGCTTCTACCGTAGTGGAGCGGAGGCCCGTCGCCGGGAGGCTTGGGCCTCAGCGACGGGCCTCCGCTCCACTACGATAGAAGCTGGTCTTTATTAAGTGTAAATAAATTTGGATTACAACTCAACATGTACTTTGAGATTTGCTGCTTTTGATGAGTTTCACTTTTTTCCATTTCTGATTTTTCTTTAATGTGGATTTATCACCGGTTGAATCATTGTGCTGCCCCAGCCGTCGTGCCACGTCCGTTGATCGGACCACACCAGTTTGATCTGGCCAAAACGGCAAAACGGTGGTCAATGATAAGGCAGGACCTTCCAATTGTATGTGTAGCACTCCTATAAATTTTCATAGGTTGGTCGGCACAAATCCCAGCTACTCACAGTAATCCCGTAGTAGAGCAAGTTTAATAGTATACGATGTGTTAATTACTAACTCCAAATAACTTATAGTCAATTCATAAGATAGTTACCTATAAACATATTAATATCTGATTCCACCCTCACATTGTATTTTGGAGTCCGTGCTGCAGCTGGCTACAAGTATGTTTATAGCTGTTCTTCTCTCTCTTCTTTTATTTTCTTAGAATATGTTTATAGCTAGTTTATAGGCTACTATTACACTTGCTCGTATGCAGTTTCCCTTTTCTTGGTATCGAGGAAATCATAACATCCGAATGGTCTTGAGTCTAGTGAAAACAAATATTTCTCCCTAACCAAGCAATCGTACTTGATATTATAACAGCAGGTACAATAGCATACTATAAGCCAGCTATAAACACATATGGAGAAAATAAGAGCAAGTTTAATAGTATAGCCAACTGCTAGCTCCAAATCATTTATAGTCAACTTAATAGCCAATTCATATCATATAATAGTTACATATAAACATATACTACACAATCAATATCTGGTCCCACCTATCATACATATATGCGTCTTGGAGTCCGTGTTGCAGCTGGCTATAAATCTATAGTCCGCTGCTCTTACCTCTCATCTTTTATCTACTTAAAATATATTTACATATGGCTTATAGTCTGCTATTGTACCTGCTCTAAAAGAGAAGAGATATGAGTAGTGGGCTACAGACCTATAGCCAATTGCAGTAGGGACTCCAAGACACAATGTGCGTATGACAAGTAGAACAATATATTAATAGTGTAGTATATGTTTATAACTAACTATTGTATAAATTAGCTATTAAATTGACTATAAGTGATTTGGAGCTACTAGTTGGGTATACTATTAAACTTGCTCTAATATACTGTAACTATACTTTGCTATTTGCATTTATTTAAATAAAGAAAACATTATTAATGTTACACAATTATATTAAAACTACACAATTATTCTAATATCATTTTCGACGTCTACATAACTAAGAAAAAGAAAATTGTGTAAAAGAAACAGACGCATGCCTAAAACATGCAGAATCAGGCATGAGTCCGTACAACTATAAGGTGATACTAATTGCTTTCGTAGTGAAAACCATCCATATGCGGAGTATTAGGCGGTGTTTGGATATATGGTCTTAACTTTATACTCTATATTTAGATACTAATTTAGAATTTTAAATATAGATAACTTATCAAACTAATTATATAAATGAAAGCTAATTTTTGAGACAAATTTTTTAAGCTTAATTAATCTATAATTAGAGAATATTTACTATAGCATCACATAGGCTAATTATAGATTAATTAGGCTCAATAGATTCGTCTCGCGAATTAGTCCAAAATTATAGATAGGTTTTATTAATAGTCTACGTTTAATATTTATAATTAGTATCAAACATACGATGTGACAGGGACTTAAAAAATTTTAGTTCATCTAAACATGCTCTTAGCCAAACGAACACATAACAAAATCACAAAAGTACGGCAATGTAATGATCCCCACCTGTTTTTAGCTGTTTACTGCCGTGTCCGCGTCCACCCCATATTTCCTGACGCCTCTCCATGTCCTCTCCTCCCACCTCTGCCGCAGCCGCAGACGCAGAGCTGTCTGCTCTGCACCACCACTGTGCGCGTCTCCCGCCTCTTGCGCTCTCTTTTTCACCTTTCCCCCATTTCTTTATTCCCCCACGCCCTCATATTCCCTTTTTTTACTCCCCCGTGACACCACCAGTAAAAAAATACTACAGGTATAGTAGCAAGTACTCCTTGTACGGTTGTACTACGAGTAGAAGTAGAAGTATTGATTTCAACTGGCACGGCCAGTAGCAGTTATACTGGGTTCACAATTCCAGTGAGATCCGATTTGAATTTCGTGAAATCCAGTTTTCTTGAACCGGGTTGAAAACACAGATCATTCCGTTTTTCCATCAGTTAATCATTATATCTTCTTTTGTTGATTTTTGAAAGGATTTCACAAAATTCGATGATATCGCTCGTGAGCGGATTTCGATCCGGTATACCTGGAGTAAGCGAAACGACATATTTATAAATAAAAAGTAATTTATAAATAAAATTTCTATATACGTGTTCTTAGAAATCTAAAAAGTAAATAATGAAAAATATACTTTAATGAAAATACCCTAAAACCAGCTATAAATTTAAGGTAAAAAATTTAAATTTTAGCTGATAAATGTGGGCATAAGAAAAAGACGAGGCCCCGGGATCCTCTGCTTCTTTTGGGCAATAGCTTCGCGTAGCTCAGCTCGGCTTCCCCCTCATTCATGACCATTACCACGATGTGTCACCCCACCCCACCACCGCCCGCTGCTCCACTCCTCCTCCTCCTCCTCTCCTAGTAGTAGCAACCTACGGACACCACCCCCACCCGCTTCATTTATCACTTGTCTCCCCCTCTCCCTCGCCTGCTCCGCTGCTCTCGTGCTTCGCGCCTCGCCTCGCCTCGCCTGACCTCGCTGTCGCTGCCGCCAGCCATGACCGGGATCGACCTCAACACCGTCGAGGAGGACGAGGAGGAGGCGGCGGAGGCGAACGGTTCGTCTCCGGCTCCGGCGAGGGCGGGCGCGGTGTGCCTCGAGCTGTGGCACGCGTGCGCCGGGCCCGTGGCGCCGCTGCCGAGGAAAGGGGGCGTCGTCGTGTACCTGCCGCAGGGGCACCTCGAGCACCTCGGCGACGCGCCCGCGGCGGCCGCGGCCGCCGTGCCGCCGCACGTCTTCTGCCGCGTCGTCGACGTCACCCTCCTCGTGCGTCCCTTCTCAATGCTCGTATCGTACGTGTTCTCGTCTTCACGGCGGCGCGAGGGGATTGATTGGCTTTGTGTTCTTCTTTGCAGGCGGACGCGGCCACCGACGAGGTGTACGCGCAGCTCTCGCTTGTCCCGGAGAAGGAGGTGCGCGCCCGCCTACGCGAAGCAGTTGGAGCATTTGGTTTCATGATTCCGTTTTGTTTTTTTTTCTTGGCCTGAGTTTTCTTCTCCTCTTTTCTTCCGGGGATTGAAGGAGGTGGCGAGGCGGGCGGACGACGGCGAGGGCGAGGACGGGGACGCCATGAAGCAGCGGTTCGCGCGGATGCCGCACATGTTCTGCAAGACGCTCACGGCGTCCGACACCAGCACGCACGGCGGCTTCTCCGTGCCGCGCCGCGCCGCCGAGGACTGCTTCCCTCCACTGGTCGGTGTATATATATTGGAGAAAGAAAAAGAAAAGCTTCCTTTTTTTAAGTAAAGATTTTATCTTTTTTTGGGGGGTTTGTTTAGCTGATGAAATCCTTCGGATTGGAAACCTTTGCAGGATTACAGCCAGCAGCGGCCGTCGCAGGAGCTTGTTGCCAAGGATTTGCACGGCACTGAATGGAGGTTCCGCCATATTTACCGAGGTAGAGCAGAAAAAAACATGGACTTTGAGAACAAGTTTTTTTTTTTTACCTGTTTTGATGACTGAGATGCTCTACGCAGCTGTGCCATGCATACATTCCATTTTCATTAGGCTTCTGTACTGTGCATGCACTTCCCCTGGCTGGAAGCCTCTGCGTCCTGAATGATTCAATGGGGATTGAATATTAATACTGGATTTGTGCTTTAGTTGTTTCTGACGACCAGCGCGTCTTGTTCAGATAGAGCAGTAATAGCTTGTGAATACACACATGCATCAACCGAGCTCACGGAGAACTTGCACTTTGCGGTTATGATCCACATCTGTACTTTTTGCATATCCACCTGTTTTATGATGCTAAATCATGACTGGGCTGACATGATATGATTGTATGCAATTTGTTGATTCTTCATACCCTCTAATATGTGTTGGCTAGGCTACATTATGTTTCTCCATAGCTCCGACATTGTTAGTTAATCAATCATGTTTAACTGTATTTTACATTTTTTCTTCTTTCTTAAAAACCTTTGTATTGTAATGTCTGGTCCCTTCTTGAGGATTGCAAAGGTCAAACATAAGAAGTTAAGTGGTCCTTGATTTCTGATAGATCTACATCTGAATATGCTACAGGCCAGCCACGTCGGCACCTTTTAACCACAGGTTGGAGTGCATTTGTTAACAAGAAGAAGCTTGTTTCTGGGGATGCCGTACTATTTTTGCGGTAGGCCACTCGATCATTCAGATAATTATCACATGTTGACGATCTTTTCTAAAGATTCTTAATCAATCTGCAGAGGTGATGATGGGGAGCTAAGACTGGGAGTTCGCCGTGCAGCTCAGCTTAAAAATGGGTCTGCTTTTCCAGCGCTTTACAACCAGTGTTCTAATCTTGGTACACTTGCCAATGTTGCACATGCAGTGGCTACGGAAAGTGTGTTCAACATATACTACAATCCCAGGTAATGAAGAACCTCGAGTTATTTTGTTAATGCTCCCGACAGCTGATGTTCTAGAACTTTCTTGCTGTTGGCTGGTGGTGGCCTTAAATTGTGCCCATTATTTACTGCTTGTTTGAGCTATTTGTTGATAATCATACATTATGCCAGCTCAGCATGTGCGATCACATGGTTTTATCTGGTTGCATTTGTAGTCTTGCTGAAATTTGAAGTTAGGCGCTGTTGCAATAGCTTGGAAAGTTGTATTTGTAGGTTGTAACTGTTCTTTTTTTTTAAAAAAAAGATTATATGAATAGAATCAATAGTCTCGTTTCATATATTTATCAATGTACTCGTTTTGCATTTGATGCTTTACAGAGCTAGCGCCTACTTCTGTTCTTGCAACAAAACAGTGTCTTATTTCAAAGCTCTCTTCTGAAAAATTGACAGGTTAAGTCAGTCCGAATTCATTGTACCCTACTGGAAGTTCATGAAAAGCCTCAGCCAACCATTTTCTGTTGGGCTGAGGTTCAAAATGAGATATGAAAGTGAAGATGCTACTGAAAGAAGGTAGATGGACAATAGTTCTACACTTGTACTAGAATGGACTGAACTGCATTCTAGATTGGTGATGCATATGTGATAACTGATAATTTTACAGGTACACTGGGATAATTACTGGAAGTGGTGATACAGACCCTATGTGGCATGGTTCGAAATGGAAATGTTTGTTGGTAAAGTACCCTATCTCTTGTGCCTTGCAATATATGTTTACGGGCATCTGCTGTGTATTCAATTAACATTTTTTTTTGGTAGTGTTGCTGCCGTTTCACTAATTAACCCCTTGTTTTTTCCTAGTGCCGCGTGGCATTTGCATCATGTGGCCATCTTGACTTGTTTGTTTGGATTATATTTTACATATAACAAGAATTTGATGCTAATCTTGGTTCATAAATTTGCTAGCATGGAACCCATTCACTCTATTAACTGATGTAGCAGTTGAGCTTTAGTTTACATATTACTAAAACACAGTTTAGTTGTCTTGATGCATTTTGTTTCTTATCCAAACTCAAGTCAGATAGTAGTGATTTTTCATGAACTCAATCTGGAAAGGAACAGGTTTTCAGATAATTGAGCACTGCGGTACTATTACACAATGTCAGCTTACATGGTTATGTTTTCAGAGTGACAGTTGCACTGACTAGCAAGTTTGGTTGCTCACAATAACAGTCTTATATTTGAAGACATCAGTTAATCTTCCTGGTTTGTTTTCAAAAGTGGTAATCTTAACTTGCAATTTGACTTCCACTAGTAGTTTAAGTAGCTAGTCTAGAGCTGTGTTCTACACTCAGCCTGGTTTCTTCAGCGAAATATTAGGTGGATGAAGTTATGGACACTGCTAGCTTGGTCTTCTTTTGAAATTTTACCTTCCAGGAGTACTTAGGCATGTGAAAGTTTTTAGACTATGACTCTCCTGAGTTAAAATTTCAATTTTGGAGCACATAATTCTGTTCTCATGGCCACACCATAAGTCCCGTACAAGCCATTATTGCAATCAGATCCTCTTTATGACCATATGTATATGATTTATCAACCTATGTCTACCTTGGTAGGTGAGGTGGGATGACGACGCTGAGTTCCGTCGACCCAACAGGGTTTCTCCTTGGGAGATTGAGCTGACTAGTTCAGTGTCAGGATCCCATTTGTCCACACCCCATTCAAAGCGATTGAAACCATGTCTTCCCCATGTTAATCCAGAATACATGGTTCCACGTATGTCTTTCTTCTAGCTATTGCCAGTTAATAGGATGGTTCTGTTGGATCCACTGTGCTGATTTAATTTATCCTTTTGTCAGGTGGAGGTGGTTGTCCTGATTTTGCGGAATCTGCCCAATTCCACAAGGTCTTGCAAGGTCAAGAATCATTGGGTTTTAAATCTCATGGTGGTACTGCTGCTGCTACTTCTCAGCCATGTGAAGCAAGGCATTTACAGTACATCGATGAGCGGAGTTGCTCCAGCGATGCGAGTAACAGTATCCTAGGGGTTCCAAGACTTGGTGATAGAGCACCGCTTGGAAACCCAGGATTTTCCTACCATTGCTCAGGCTTTGGGGAGTCTCAGAGACTCCAAAAGGTCTTGCAAGGTCAAGAATTATTTCGTCCCTACCGAGGAACTTTGGTTGATGCGTCTATGGGTAGTAATGGGTTTCATCAACAAGATAGTCCTCGTGCACCAGGTGTGGTGAATAAATGGCAGGCACAACTTCATGGCCGTGCTGCTTTTCATGGACTACCAGCACCGGCTCTTCCATCTCAATCATCATCTCCGCCATCTGTCCTAATGTTTCAGCAAGCTAATTCAAAGATGCCCAGGTTGGAGTTTGGGCATGGACAGTTGGACAAGCACGAGAATGATAGGTGTGTTAGGTTTGGTCCTTCTGAAGGAATTGAAAGAAGAGAGCAAAGAATACCACTCCAGCCTTATCCTACTTCTGGAGAAGTGATAGATGGACAGGTTACAGTTGAGAAGTCTCACTCCCCTGGTCGACATGGAAAGGATGGTCCAGATAACAAAGCTGTTGGCACAAATAGTTGCAAAATATTTGGCATCTCTTTGACTGAGAAGGTTCCAGCTAGAGAAGAACTAGATGATGGCGACGCCAACTATTCACTCCAGTCTTTGAAGCAAGTGCCAAAATCCCTGGGCAATAGTTGTGCTACCGTGAGTGTTTTATGATGAGTAATTTTCATGCACTCAGTAATGTAAACTGCTTTTTAACTAAAAGCTCTGCAGGTTCATGAGCAAAGGCCTGTTGTTGGCAGGGTGATTGATATTTCAACTATGGATATGATGATCTGATCTACGAGCTGGATTTGCAAAATTGTCTGGAGGTGAAGTAACACTAAGATTGCTTCCAACCACATGTTAGTGATACTCCAAAGGCATAAAATCCTCACCTGTGACAGTTTTACCTAGAAATGTAATGATCATTGTTTTGCCGTTGTTCCAGATTTTGCTGTGGATCTCCAGATGGTGGCCGAGTATCAGGGAGATGGAGGGACTGATGATTCTGATATTTTTATCTTAGATGTAGGCGTTGGAGCACTTATCATGTGACATAGTACCTAGCTGCTCGTCTGCATTTGTTGCCTCTGCAACTTTAACTGTCAGCGGCATTTGTCGCCGCTGGAACCATCTAAGTACGTGTTTATAAGCTGTAAGCTATGACAAGCGCATTAGAGGGTGCTGGTACTGTTAGAACATTAATTAATGTCAGTAGCATGCTTTGATCTTACGTGATGCTTTTCCTATGTTGACCGGAGTTCAGTATAACATGATGGTGGCTTTGGGAGACCTCATGTTTTGAAACCTTGGGGCTGATCGCTGATTTGTAACTATAAATTTAGTTGTATTTCTACCACTTAGCTTATTAATTTATCATCGTTTCCATCAACTAAATAAGCTCTTAAAATTATGCCAATCAAGCCTATGATTCATGAAGATATAGTGCGGTATAAGAGTTTGGGTGGAGTAGAATACCTCTTTGGTTTTGGACCACGTTTCATTCCATCTTTTCCTCTGATTCTTTCTGCAACATAAACGCCGGTCTTCCCAAACCACGGCCCAGTTTGTTCTATTAGCTAGTTCTCTGGCTATTGTGATTATTTGTGTACCAAGGGTCATAAATCATACATAAGCCTGCACTGGAAACGGACAATTGAAAATGGCTCTTCAGAAATTTTGTTTCTCCAGCACTGAATATATGAGATTTGAGAGAGAAACGGATACAATATTGGACCTTTACTCACATCTTGCAGTGGGAGCTGCCCATTTTTCATTGGCTACAAGTAGTGCAAATAATGGTCAGAGGGGAACAGAATCAACAGATGCTAAGCAGGGCCGGATGATCATCTAACTGACGTAGCAACCATATTCCCCATAAAACATACGAAATACATCAGCAAAAGTTTAAATTTGTCCCTAGCTACAATAATTATCCAAAAGGGCAGTCTTTTTCTAGAGCGTCATTCATTGCTGTCATCCTCGTCGTCAGTTAAATCCTCTATGTTTTCAGCGTCTGGAGCAGAAGGCCCTGACGAGCGTAACTCATCGATTTCAACCTGGAGGAGGGAATCACAGGTAACCCTTCCTACTTGTAAGACTCTTGGGCAACCTGGTTGAACATACAATCTGAAATGAGCATCCGTGAAAAGAAAATAAACAAGGGGACAGCGAACAAATGGCCTACCTGCGATAGGGCACTTCGGAGGTTTTTGGTTTCTTATGTAATGCATAATTGGAACTTTTTCATATATGTGCTTGCAATCCGCACTGCACAACGCAAACACTCTTGAGTTCAACGCAAAAACTGAATATCTGCACATATATGTTCACACTGCTTTCTACATGCAACAACTTAGGAGAATTCCATTTGACTGAGAAAATAAACAAATTAAGTAGGAGGAGTTTCCAATTTGAATTCAATTATGTGAATAGTAAAATTGTAGAAAGACCTTACATACAGGGGAATGATTAGCTTGGATCATGCCTAATAGACAAATTGGCTGAAAGGATTGTACTGGTACAAACCGCACCATTTCTGCCCCCAGAAAGCTATACACTATTGTACTTTGAATGAATGCAATGATGATTATTCAGTGACAACTGCAAACTTGTTCTACTGCATGGAATTTTCACAGAAAGACAAGCCATTGTTATGGCAAGATGCAAACCATACGAAGGAGGAAACAGATTCTGATGATTTCAACATGGGCAGCAAAAGAAAATTGGAGAAACATAATCCTAAGGTTTTGCAACATGTTACTTGTGCCAACAAAAACTAGGTCTCTAGCAGGTGAAATCAGATTAATGATGGATATTTTTTGGGACATTAAGTTGTGCTCAAAAACAAAATGAGAGTATGTGTTCTTTGAACAACCATGAAGAAAACTATCTAGCATATGTAACATAGTTCAATCTTAAAAAAAAAAATTGTTAACAGATCATAATAAAAAATTTCCTAGAACTACAAAACAAACCACGCCTTAACAGTTTAACTGCTTAACACTTACCACCGAACTGGTTCTGTCAATTGAATTACAGGCTTCCCAGTTAATGGGCACGTGACATTTAAGATGCTAGTTTGGGTACTGGTCATAAGAACATCCTCTTGTTCATCACCAGGCATTGGTTGGCCAGCATGGTGAACATTCTGTAGAAGACAACACAATTACAGAGAGAGAAAATAATTAGAAGTAATGCACAAACCTTTTACTTTCTCCAAACATGACCGAGTGGAGATACCATACTAAAAATTGCAGTCATTTCAATCCATCTTTAATGTAACATTTTCAGCAATAGTTCAGCACCGAGCTAACTCAGTGAATATATAGGCAAAAAAGTACATAATCCATACCGTTCTCAACAGCCATTAGCACTAAGGGAGAATTAACATTTGTAAATTCCTCTAATTCCTGATCTACCGCATAGAAAATAGCCAAGTCTCTCAAAACACAAAGGGTCCACGGAACATACCCAAACTGCCTCTCTGAACTGCCGAATGAGCAGATGGTTCTCTACTGATGTTGATGAGTTCCCCTTGACCTTGTTAACCTCAGCCTCGATCAGCTTTTCGAAATCCGTCATCTTGACACAAATTCAGTGATCAATACCAAAACAACAAATAACCATTTAGCCTAAATTCCTCCAATACAATTCGAATAAGCCCCTGAAACCAAAAAAATAATCATCGCGGCTACCAGAGTCCGCACCTGATTAGATGGCTGGTACGCCCCAGGCACCTTCCGGATCGCGTCGGCGTAGCACGTGCAATCTTCGCACGAAGCAACCAGTTCCAGCGCCGCCGCCTCAAGCTGCTTCACCTGCAAAAGAGGATAACGATGGTTGTTGTGGGTTTAGGGTTTCCGCGGCACAACGCCGCGTGAGGTTAATGTGGAGGGAGAGGGCCGCGTGCCTTGTCGGACTTGTTCTCCCTCTCGTAATCGACGGCGATGGACTTCATTTCGCCGATCGCCTTGCGAATCTCCTGCCGGTTTTGGGGGGATTCGATGAGATTGTTAGGGTTTTGGGGGGATTCAGCGGAGTGTGGGCAGCCGGGTGGGGATTCTTACCGCGATAAGGGCTTCCGCCTCCGACGACTCCCTCTCGGCGGCGTTAGTGAGCTTGTTGACTACCGACGACATCTCCGGCGACCGGCGGCGATCTCCGCCGCGCCCGCTTTCCCGCGATTTCGTTTTGGTTTTCGAGGGAAATAGAAAGCCGTCAGGTGAATGGGAACTCGAGGATTTGAGCCTTTATCTCTTGTGGACTTGAAGGATTATTTTCAGTTTTAGAAAGCCCATGAATTTTTTTGCTGGGCTAGAGGACCAGTTCACTAGCCCAGCTAATGGGAGCCCAAGTTAGCTTTCATTCTCTCTCTTTTTGTAGGGAGGGCTCAAGTTTTTTTTTTTTTAAAAAAAAAACGAGATTTGAAGGGAGAAACATCACTCCAAATATTTTTTTAAGAAGAAATTATGAGCGTGTTAGGGATTAAACACAGTACCTCGATTAAGGTTGAAACTATACACTCCTTGCCACTGTAGTATCAACTATCAAGTGCATCTCGAGAGGGCTCAAGTTAACTTTCAGAAATTATTTTGGGAGATTTGGTAACACCATCTTCAATTCACTTACAAACTACTAGTGAGCGAAAACATGTGAAGTTTTTTTTTAACGACTCGCATAAGACGGTGCAAAGTTTTATTAATAGAGCAAGAGAAAAATACAAAATTACTATAAGGTCGTAAATAGGAAAAAAAGTATACCACCACCCACACATCAACAGTACCAACACACATAACCAAGAGAAGGCTAACACCGGACCGGCCGCCGCTAAGCCTTACAATCAACACAAAGCCCCACTCTATCCAAGTCTTCAGGAGTTAGGGAGAGAGGGTGAGAGAGAAGAATGGAACTCCTCTCTCCCTAGGCCCTCCGACGCTGTCAACATGTAGAGACTAGGACGCTGCCACAAGAGAATGAAATCTAGAGTGAGCTTACACCAATTGGTTGGGGGGTTTCAGCTAGGGGATGTCTAAACAACGTCTATAAGGAGAGAAACAACGGAAAACACCGCCGTCGTCCGTCAAGGTCTCAAAGAGAATCGAGACTGGGCTTTCGCCCGGCACCCACACATGAGAGATGAGACGGCACGACAACGCCAAAACATGTGAAGTTGGCATTGGCAAGAAGTTTTATCAACCGCACCGTAAAAATTATCGAATTTTGGCAGTAGGAAAATATTTGATCCTTGGCACTAATCAAACTGTAGTATCAGCAGGATTCCGCACCTATGAATCTGTTGCAATTCGAGATGACAAAAACATCGACAGATCTGATGGTCATTTCAACCAATCCTCAAACCAGTGGGGCAAACCTAGTCAAACCGAGATGCTCTCTTGCATAACAAGCTCACAATATTTGATGGTAATTTAATCCAGTTTGAAGTTTGAACGAGTGCTAGTAGATTTGTGGGGCTACACTTGGTGACTTGGCGTAAATTTCATAAGGTGATACCAATTTCAGTTTGAACCAGGCATTATCAAGGCAATACGCAGCAATTCATCATGTGCCATAAAATAAAATTCAACAGTTCTGCCTGCCTGACCTAAAGCCTTGGATCTGAACGTTCTGAACTGACATGTCATTCATGTGGCCACCTGCGACTGCATCTTGCCTGCAGGCTGGACAAGCATATGGATCCCAACCTTCCTATGCAGCAAGTGGGCATCCATGGCTACGAATTCAGAGCACTCCAGCCTGTGGACGAACCACTTGTCGATGTAGATGTAATCAGTGTACTCCAATTGCATGGCAAGCATTGAAGAACAGATAGAAGCCATGGATGCTATGAAAATTGCTGCCGCTTCACGCATTCGAAAAACAAACCCACGGATATTGACTTCAGGTCATACAAGATGCTCATACTTAGTTCAGTATACATAATTTATAAGAGCAAGGTTAATAGTATAGCCCACTACTAACTCCAATTCATCTATAGGCAATCTAATAGCTAATTCA
The DNA here is from genome assembly GCA_000338895.3 of Oryza meridionalis. NCBI lineage: Eukaryota > Viridiplantae > Streptophyta > Magnoliopsida > Poales > Poaceae > Oryza > Oryza meridionalis. The sequence continues at coordinate 28,294,453 of CM002528.2, forward strand.
TACAACTATACTATTAATATATGGTCCCACATGTCATACACACACTGTGTCTTGGAGTCCGTGCTGTAGCTGGCTATAAATCTATAGTCCGCTGCTCTTCTCTCTTATTTTTTATCTCATTAAAATATGTTTATAGCTGGCTAATAGTCTGCTATTGTACCTGCTCTAAGTTTACAGTGTAACTGATAAGAGAAGAAAAAAATAAATTAGTATAATTAACTAACACTGCTCAGTGAAGTTTGAACTGTCTAGCAAAGAAATCAATTGATTCTAGAACTTTCTTGCAAAGATCCTCTAAATTTAATCAGAACCACAATTCTGCATTTAGTGCAACTTGTCATATGAAATTCTGAATGCCAGCCAGCAGAGAGCCCAAATTGAGTGGGGTCCGGTCAACTAACCTAACCTACAGAACATCAAATGAAACTGCAACGATTTTTTTAATTAATTGTAAACAATACCGGCCCAATCACCCACGTAAATTTCACTGCAAATCACGCTACGGTTTCTGTATTCTGAAGGCAACGGCTACTCTCAGTCTCAGCTCTTGTCGTATGCTATTGTAATCTGCAACGACTCGCATAATCAACGGCTGCTTCTGACTGAATCCAATTCTTTTACTCATGTAGGTTCAGACTTCAGAAAGCAGGATTTCATCAGCGCAGAGATGCGTGATCGTCGTCGCCCTGATGCTGCCACGACGAGTCCTTAGGAGAAAAACCGCAGTGATCGATTCGAGTTAGTTTACGCAGGTCAAGGAGAGATCTTACAATCTTAGAAGAAATGAAGCCCACATGATGATTCTCTCAGAGACTAAAGAATGGAAGATTGGATTTGTGCCCAGTGGTCACTCATGTACTGATGTACAGAATCCCATCAACCCAGTAGAACATCACGTTGATTTTGTGGCTGCGTTGGAGCACCAAACCATCCTACAAATACATGTGTTATCTTAAAATGAAATGCACTAAGATGATGGAAAATGAGTAACTCATCTCCGACCATTGTACTTAGTTCCATACTAGTATTTCTAATGTGTAATGTGGAAGATGCAAAACTATGTTAAAGATTGTCGCATGACAAATTCCATTTCTAAACAAAAGGAAAAAAAAACAGCAATTTTATAGGGTTAGAGATATACCAAAGAGATACTAAAACTTCTAGTACCTCCGGTACTAAGAGAAACCAAATTTTACATAGCAAATGTGGTACCTAAAGAACCGTAAAATCTCTAAAAAAAAGATTTATTCTAGTTCAACTAAAAGTACCTCAAGGTATCGGTACTCCACGGTATTAAATCATTTCTGACCGTTGGATCTAATAATGCCCATCTTGCCCAGCTAAATCCAACGATCAGAAACAATTTGGTACCGTGAGGCACCGATGCCTCGTGGGATCGGAGCAAATCTAAAAAAAAAATAAATCAAATGCATAGTAGTAATACTAGTGAGGCACTGAGGCTCTGTGCTGCTGTGGATTAGCACCTAGCACCTGGCTTTATTCCGAAGTGCGCATGGGCTCAATAGCACACACTCATATGATCATATCGTCCAAATTTCAATTCGCTGGAGAGATTCTCTCCGTCGCAAATGGGCAATATAAAAAAATCCCAAGCATTATTCCCGTAGCTGGAACGGTTGGCTCAAACGAACTCCTGTCTTTCTCTTGAGTGTCCAGCTCTCCATGATGATGAGCGAGTACATATACATACAGTTGTATGCTGTTCCTGAAAATTACCTGCTCAATCAATCATGGCGCATCACCTCGTCGTCGTGCTCGCCGCGAAGCGTACGAACAGATGCTGCCAGGGACCAACCATGCGAGTGACCATCCCCGTTTTGTGTCGGTAGATGATGCTAGCTGCCGTTGGAGCTGGAAGTTTGTCTGAAATCTAGAATTGAGCTCATCTCAGAGTTGTGCTAGTTGTCGATTTCGAATCGTGCAAGCCTGAATGTCTGAAACTCTGAATGCATGGCTCCTGAAACCTTTGCACTTAACCGTTGCTCTGCAGACAGATGACCGACAAGTAGCAGTAGATAAAAACGCATTTGCTGCTTATCCTACAGTAACACACTGATTTGCAAGTTGATGTGTTTTCTGATGGATCATGTGAGCTGCGAACCGTTGATCTGTGCAAAAAACCGCAGACTTTCCTGTGCGAGCTCTGTCCAGTTGCCCACCGAGCGAATTCAGTGAGCCGCATGCGTGGCGTGCGTGCAGTTGAATTTGCCCAGTATAGCTCACCGAATTCGCTTCCATGGGGGGCAGAGCAGCATCCCATGTGCGATACATCTGAAAAAAAATTGAGTTCAAAACTCGAGTGGTTTGATCTGTCATGCTAACTAAGCCGATCTGCATCTTGAAATCTGCTGCACCTTGGAGGAGAAAACAAATCCCAAAAACGGTACCGAAAATTTGGTTTTTAAGCTAAACTATGGCGATCGATTCCCTTCCTGATCTATGCTCCTGACCACTACTATCGTCTCGTCTCGTCAGTCAAATCATCATTTGGTCAACACTAATGACAGACTGTTCATCCATCCACGTCGGCTCGCACATGCCGACAGCTACAAATGCAGCTCGATCTTGGGATATAAATAACGGCATCTCGTTTGCCGTTGATCTGTCTTAGCTAACTACTTCACACTAGTGAGAACAGAGCTGAGCTGAGAGCAATGGCGATGGTGGCGAGGAAGTTCTTGGCGGCGGCGGTGTGCCTGGCGCTGGCGGCGGTGCCGGCGGTGATGGGGCAGGCGGCGGCGGCGGCGCCGAAGGCGGCGGCGGCGGCGGCGCTGAACGTGACGGCGATCCTGGAGAAGGGCGGGTCGTACACGACGTTCATCCGGCTGATGAAGAGCACGCAGCAGGACACGCAGCTGAACAGCCAGCTGAACGGCACGTCCACCGGCTTCACCGTGTTCGCCCCCACCGACGGCGCGTTCAGCAGCCTCAAGCCCGGCACGCTCAACTCCCTGTCGGCGCAGGACCAGGTGTCGCTGGTGCAGGCGCACATCGTCCCCAAGTTCTACTCCATGGACGCCTTCGACACGGCGAGCAACCCGGTGCGCACCCAGGCGTCCGGCGGCGACGGCCCCTACACGCTCAACATCACCGCCACCTCCACCAACCAGGTCAACGTCTCCACCGGCGTCGTCGACACCACGCTCGGCACCGCGCTGCGCGCCGACCAGCCGCTCGCCGTGTACTCCGTCGACAAGGTGCTCCTCCCGTACGCGCTGTTCGGCCCCAAGCCGCCGCCGTCCCCGCCGCCGGCGCCCAGCAAGAAGCCGGCCAAGGGGGACACCAGCGCGTCCGCGGAGGCGCCCGCTGGCTCCGCCGACCACCCTGCCGGCGGCGCCGCCCCCGCCGGTGCCAGGGCCGCCGCGTGGGGCGTGGCTGCCTTGGTGGCCACCGCCGCTTGCCTCTTGTAAGATTTCCACGTGAGAAATTCGTGTCGGTGCATATGAGATCAGAGGCTACTACTGGCTGAGTGCATGATGCATTTCAAGAGTAGTTCTTGCTGCAACTTAAACTCTTCTTCTCTTCCTCTCCTTATTCTTCTCTCTCTCTCCTTGTGATTGAACAAATTTATCCAGTGGTTTTGAAGAATGGATGACGATATGCAAATTGCCAATGTTCATGATGTTCTGCTGTTGAAATGTTTTTCTGTACATTTTTATTTTTTTTTAAAAAAAAGTCTACGTAGATCTTCGATCTGTGTAATTTTGACCAGAGTAGGTAACTAGATCGAACAAAAGCATTTCTAGCGGTACAAGCTTATCAATAAAAATGGCATGTTGCATTTGGGCCCAAAATGGGCTGCATTTGGACCTGATCATCCTTAACCAGCCCAAGATTGTCATGGGCCCATTGGGCCAAACGAATTTAGCAAGGCCTCAAGGCTCTCAACTCTATCAATCTAGTGCAAACCAGCTCAGGATATATCTATCACTCTGTGTGGCTCGTTTATTTCGTGATTTTTTTGCATGGAATGCGATTAAGAAAAGACAAACGGATTTGGTGCCAAGCACAAGCATGTTCCGGTGAGCAGTCAATTTCTCGATCTCTCGCTGTTCCTGGTCTGAAAATTGAAGCTTCCCCTTGGCTAGCTAGCTGGAAATTCAATTTGGTTTTTAGTTCAAGTGGCTACGTATGGGGTGCTCGCCTGTCAATCCGACAACAATGCAAATTATTTTATTCTCGCCTCTCTCGCGCCATCAAGATCTAATCTAACATCAGATGTTTTACGTGCTTAAAAAGTGAAGGAAAACGCATCTAGCTTAGCTAGCTGGTGATACCTTCTCAAACACTCGTCGTGTTCCTTAAAAAATCATTAGTAGAACGCCTCATCTACCAATGGAGCACCGGAGTCGGAGAAGAAGCTAAAAATACTCACCAAATTAATCGACGCGGCCGGATGGATGGATGGATGGATCGGGTGTCGCTTCCGAGCCGCTGCGCCGTCGCAGTCGCCGATATCTCTTCCTTCTTTCTGATCATCTGCATGCTGGTGATTGACCGGGTTCACGTATGTATCTACAAGATTCGGCAATAAGGCCAAGAACAGTATAGTTCTTCTGCTGCAACTGTGTGTACACGGAGCTAAGGAGCTAGACATTTTGATAAACAGCTGGTGCCAAATAGCAACTATTTCCTCCATTCTAAAATACACTTCCTCTGTTTCACAATGTAAAATTTTCTAGCATTGTCCACATTTACATAGATGTTAATGAATCTATACACATATAAATGTGGGTAATGCTAGAAAGTCTTACATTGTGAAATGGAGAAAGTAAGTGTTTTTTAACTTCGACACAGTTTTTGAGATGTTATTTTGACTAACAATATCTTTTAAAGTAAGATATTTTAAATAAAAAAAGTTATATATTATGATAGTTTGTTTAAAGTTAAATTTATTAACATTTATTTTATATGATTGATCTTTTTATATTTTTACTATTAATAGTTAAAATAAAAAATATTAAACTTGACACTATTTCTAAAAATATTTATATTTTGGAACAGATGGAGTATATAGTAAGAATTATATAGTTCTAGCTAGCTAGCTACTTATATAGTTCTTTCAATTTGTCTTACGTAGTTCTTTCATGGATTCTAGAATGATTTTATAGGAGAAGTTACAAACCAGAAGCTATCTTAAACAGGTTTAAGTTTGCTTTGATGTGGAACAGATTCTGGTGATCAGATATTAAACTGCTAGCTAGCTGCATACTGTCTTATTTGTATGAGAACTCCATTGATCAACGGCACAGTGACAGTATACACTACACCCATCATGTTCTCATCGGTTGAACCGCTACTGAGATATATAAAAAAATCAGCACACAGTTGCATTGATTATTTGATTCGATTAATTATGTATGTATGGTTCAACTCTCTCCTGGAAGTTGAAGTGGAGTAGTTTCATATTGCAAGTCTCGCACGTCAGAAACGTTGCGGAGGCACTGTCAAACGATCAATATTTCGACAGGGACGGCCAGCTTGCAGTAGAACTACAACTATACTGTCGGTGGCAAGCTTCTTCCAGTTTTGTATATATGACACTGCATGATTAGCATACATATAAAATTCTAGTGATAGATTCTTTGCTCTCTGCTGTTGAAAATTGCAGTGATAATGTATATAATCATGGGGCCAACATGTACATATATGGACTGAATGCATGCATGCATGCATGGTTTGTGGCCCAACCTAACTGGAATGCACATTTCCTGAATATACAAGATGAACAGACGACAAAATGTTGAGACTGATCATATCATTCATTTGTATGTAGTACAGGTCACACCTAATAATAATATCAAATTGTAGGCATCTTGGGTACTTTGATACAGTTGGTTTTGTACATCAAAGAAGATATTCGATCAAGTTTCTGGCAGTTAAAACATCGCGCTCGAGAGGTGCCTCCCCGGCCGAGACTACTTACCACGGCCGCCAAATGCATACACACTGCAAAAAAAATCTCGTAGTGCAGGGGAATGCAAGCTGGTGTGCATATCATCCAGTAAAAAAATTGTTCTGGTCGTGTGTGAAATTTAGAATGAAATTAAGGAATCAAGGAGTTTTTAGCGCAAAGAGATCCGCTACGCGCCTACATATTCGCAAAATTAAGGAGGCAACCACATGGATGTTGGCATGAGCAAAAACGGCTTACTTTATAGTTGCATTTTTTATTCTGTCATATATACTACTCCCTCTAACTTATAAGTCAAACTGCTTTAAATTTAACCAAACTTATAAAAAAATAGTAGTATTTTTAACCCCATATAAATTTGTTATAAAAATATATTTAACTACTAATTTAATAAAACTAATTTGGTAATGTAAATATTACTATATTAGTCTATAAATATTGTCAAACTTAAAGCAGTTTAAATATCATATAATCTAAAACGGAGGAAGTATTGTATTCAATGAAATAGAAAAAAATGTGAAATAAACCTGCAAATGTGCAATGGAATGGAAATGTTGTAGCATTTGCTGGCTTCACTTGGGTTCAGGTAGCTCGCAAATCACATCTAAGCTCACGCAATAAACTAAAAAAAGAAAAAGAGAAGGGAAGAAAAGAAAAGTTGGCTATGATTATGAAATGAGCCTCCCTGCCTTTGCTGTTCCAGGCCCACGTCCAGCTCACCACCTCACCTTGATCGCTCACTCACACTCGCTCACACACACTCTCTCCCTCGCCACCAACCATACTATAAGTCTATTAAACACGCACTGCTCCCAGTTCTCAGATCGCCGCCTCCACCGTTCCGTTCGTCCGATTCCTCGCCACCACACCCACCCACCCACCAATGGCGTCCTCCCGCCTCCTCCTCCTCGCCGCGCTGCTCGCCACGGCGGCGGTGCTGGCGGCGTCGCAGAAGCCGAAGGCCGCCACGCCGACGAAGGCCACGCCGGCGTCGCCAGGCCCCGCGGCGGCGGCGGCCGACGGCCCCGCGCCGACGAACGTGACGGCGGTGCTGGAGAAGTCCGGCAAGTACACCACCTTCCTCCGGCTCCTCCACGAGAGCCGGGTGGACACCCAGATCAACAGCCAGCTGATGGACAGCTACAACGGGCTGACCATGTTCGCGCCCACGGACGCCGCGTTCGCGGCGCTAAAGCCGGGCACGCTCAACTCGCTGTCGTCGCAGGACCAGATCCAGCTGATGCTCTACTGCGTGCTCCCGCGATTCTACAGCCTCGCCATGCTCACCACCCTCGGCGGCCCCGTGAACACGCAGGCGTCCGGCGCCGACGGCCCGTACAAGTACAAGATCAAGCCGTCGAACAACAACGTCAACATCTCCACCGGCGTCAACTGGGCGCTGCTCTCCACCGTCGTCAGCAAGGACTTCCCCCTCGCCGTCTACTCCGTCGACAAGGTGCCGCTCCCCTACGAGCTGTTCGGCCCCAAGCCGCCGACGCCCGCTCCGGCGCCGGCGCCCGCGCCGTCCAAGTCCAAGACCAAGAAGCACAAGAAGTCCGCCGGGATCGCCGAGCCGCCCGTCGCCGACGACGCCTCCGCCGACGACACCACCAAGAAGGCCGCCGCGCCCGCCACCGCCGTCTCCAGGTGGGTCGTCGCCGCCGCCGGTGTCTTGGCCGGCGCCATTCTCGCCGCCCTCTAAGCTAAGGAGACGACGACGAACAATGCATCGCCCATGCACGCCATACGCACGATGACTGAGCTGGAGTGGTGAACCGAATCCGAATCCGAATTGATCGAGATCGATTGAACCGTGTACCGATATTGTTGTGCTGCTCTGTATGTCCATCGGCTTTATTCTTTCTCTTATTTTTTTTGGGGTTATAAAATTTCTTGTTGATTTGTATTTGTAATTTATGTGATATACTTACTAGAGTGTACTTCTTTTTTTTTTCCATTGGATTCTACCGCATGAATCATTTCAAAATTTTCGATCTGGATCTGGGGCATGTGTCACGGCTCACAATAACGACATCCACTGATGCTTAGAAAAGTACGGTTAGGTGTGGGTGGCCGCTGCTGCTGCTGCTGCCAGATCCAAAACACGAGAGATGTTGGTAGTGGCAGCAGCCTGAGCAGCACATCGATCGGTGCAATGCAATGCACAGTAGTAGATGACACAGTAGATCTCAGCAATTGTTGCATGCATTCCAGCGATGTTTCGCTGTCCGTCTCGTGGCAAAAACGCATCGTTTCGATCTCCTGGGTGCAATGCAAACGCAAGCGATCGTTTTCGCTGCCAGAAGCGACACCGCACCAAACGACGATACTGCCTAGTAGTACTACACTGTGTTTGCACAATCACCACCCATCTCTTTGTACTTGCAAAAACCAAAGAGAAAAAAGAACCAAAACACTCCAATTCCACAGAAAATAAACTTAATACGAAATATGACATACCTATTATATTATTACGAATTCTATCATATTATTACGAATTTGGATAGAAGTCTGTTCATACAATGAAAACATGTACCCAGATTAAGTTTTTGGCATACTCATATATTGGAGATGAACATCTGGGACTGGAATCTGTCACAGAAGTAATTGACACCTAATCGTCAAGTAATTGATACCCAGATTAAGTTTTTGGCATACTCATATATTGGTTTTTGGTGTACGCAGTGGAGCTGAGCAGAGCGGCGCATAAAGTATTTTCAGGTACTATACAGCGGATGGGAGGAACAGAGCATCTGATCCGGCTTTGCCTCACATGGAACCTACCTACCGGCTACTACTACCAGCTCTGGATCTGGCTTGAGCTTCTGATTCTTTGTTTGTGCCGTGCCGTGCCGGCGATAAAGTAATCGGTGGTGGCTACCTCGGTCTTGCCCATACATGTGATCCTAGTAATGAACCAAATTAATTTTCTACGGATCTCTCTCTCTTTCTCTCTATCTGCAGGTTAACGTTGTGCGCTTTTGAGAGTAGTTTGGTTCGGTATCCGTTGGATTTTACGTCCGTAGAAGAATTTAAGTGGATTGAAATTGAGCATGCTGTCGTGGAGCAATTCCCGTGGATAAATTAGGGTATGTACAACGGTGTCTAATAACGGGCTCTATTCGTTGTTATGCAAGTAAATTCGATGACGTGGAAGAAAGAGAGGGAAGGAAGGAGAAACATTGTTGCTACGCATGACAACGGCTAAGAGTTGACTCTTAGCATTTATTAACGGAAATTTTGTTGCATGAGTGTGGAGAAAAGGAAAGAAGTATAACAAAAAAAAAACTATTTAGTGCATTGATGGCCTAGCAATCTTATTGTCTCTACTATTGTACGAGAATAGTCTGACATTAATTAATATAGATAGCTCATATTAGACTCTATTTTTTACATACCCTTAAGTGGTGGAGGTTTTATGCTTATCAATTTATGCCCCGGAAAATAATAATACATTTTCGTACAGCTTAGTCTTTGTACAAGTTAATATGTTGGACATCTTAGGACAGAAAATTTACATCCTACTCTAAAAATGCATTTTCTTTTGTTCCAGCTGAACGGGCATCATATTGCATACTTGCATAGTGCGTGGTTTCAACCCTAAGGTCCGATGTTCAACCTCAATACGTTTATAATTTTCTTAAAAAAAGTTTAAATGGACGTCTCTTCCTCCAAATCTCATTTTTAATTTTTTCCCATATGAATGATGAAATAACTCTTGTGATAAGGAAAAACAAAGATAAAGGGATAAAATTGAGTTTTGGGCTACACTTAGAAAAGCGGCCCATGCCTCTCTATAAACTGGCCCACGGAAAAGGAAAGGCTCTCATTGATACGGGCTATCTCTCGTTGGGCCCATGAACCCGGGCTATACTGTATGCGGAATGAGTTCATTTTAGGTCTCTTAACTTGGTAGAGAGTTTGATTTTCATGCTTGAACAGAAATACTAGATATAGCATATGTCGGAGGGTGAACTCCTCCACCAGGGAACCGTGAGGCCCCCTTTTTTGAGTTCGGTCAGGGGCAGCAGGTGAGATCCGAGGTTTTCGAGATAAAAGAGACACAAGGGATTTATATAGGTTCGGGCCGCTATGAAGCGTAATACCCTACTCCTGTGTGTATGATGATTCTTCTGTGCTTGTGAAGTCTATGAATCTCCGACGTACAAGCTAGGGTTAGAGAAGCTTTGGCTCGGGGATCCAGAGTTCGATCCCTCTTCCCGCTAGGTATGGTCCTCCTTTTATACTCTAAGGGGATACCACATATGCTGCGAGTGCTACCTAGAGAGAAGGGAAAATATTCTCTATATTAATTACATGTCTTGTGCCTTAGCTTGGAAGCCGCATACATGTCGTCTCGGTCGTGGGGCCTACCACACCATGTCGCCTGACACGGGGGGCGCCCATGTCATTCACCATTTAATGGGTGAAGACTTCCGGGTTCTCGTTCGCACCAGGAAACGGGAACCCGGGTCAGTTCAGAGTGGTTGGACCAGCTCTGACCAGGGTAAGAGGCTGTGAAGCCCCTCATTATTATGATAGGATGGGACGGAGCACGCCGCACGCCCCTTGACAAACTGACAGGGCGAGGGTACACAGCCGCCATCCCATCGGTCATTCGACCGGTCACGGACCTATCACAAATCGGTCACAGATCGGTTGAATGCACTGCACGCCACATTAAATGCGGCGTGGCGCAATCGCTCAGGTCACCATAAAAGCGGGTAGGTGAGCGCCTGGAGACGGCCATCTAACCCATCGCACGTGGCGACCTAGAGAGGTGGTCGAGGGAACCCGACCCCTAGTCACAGGAGGGGGCGGCCGCCGCCCTACCTCGGGCTCGATCCCCCCTCGGGGGAGGGCCACGTGGCGTCTGGGGCAGCCTCCTCCCTCTAGTCTCGGCCAGGGAGTGGCCGCCGCCCTACCTCGGGCCCGACCCCTCTCGGGGGAGGGCCACGTGGCATTGGAGGGAAGCCTCCTCCGACTAGTCTTTGGGAAGGAGTGGCCGCCACCCCACCTCGGGCCTCACTCCCCTCGGGAGAGGGCCACGTGGCATTGGGGGGCAGCCTCCTCCCTCTAAACATGATACCCCCGGGCCCATATCACCGACAGTAGCCCCCGGCGTTAGCCCTGACTAAAACCTTTCCCAGGTGGTCAGGGTTGACGCCAATCTGCTAGTCAGTTGACATGTGGGCCCGATCTTAACTTCCCACTTCCTTCCCGGTTTCCGAGGCGCCGTGGGCTCGGGAGTTTAGCCCGTACCTTAGGCCGTGAACTTATTTCCTGTATATACTCAGCAAACGTTGTTAGATTCTCTCGGGCCCGTGACCTTACACCGCGTACCTCGCTTGCCCCTTCCTTTTGTTAATCTCTGTTCGTGTTCTACTTCATCTATTCAAACGATTATTTTCGCGTGAGTGTGAGGACTGAACTTTCCATAGCCAGCAATCTTCACCCGCGATCAAGCCAACCTGGGCGCCGTAGCTAGCCGGCGGGGCCAGAGCCAGCTGCTACGGAAGAGCCAGCACAGGGGGCCCCGGGCGTCGACGGCGTCCAGAGCTCAACGCAGGGCTAGGATAGAGCTAGGAATCGTAGCCCCCACGCTTTTAGCAAAGAATCGTTTGAATGGATGAAGCGAATACAAACTTTTTGTTACCAAGGGAGGCAAGCCAGCGCGCGACACGTGGGTACTGCGGGACCGCGAGGAAGAGATGGGCGAGAGATAAATATAAGCAATAATAATTCTATGCAAACAATTATCTTCGCGCGAGTGCGGGGACTAAATTTTCCATAGCCAACAATCTTCACCCACGATCAAGCCAAGCTGGGCGCTGTAGCCAGCCGGCGGGGCCAAAGCCAGCCGCTACGGAAGAGCCAGCACAGGGGGCTCCGGGCGTCGACGGCGCCCAGAGCTCGACGCAGGGCTAGGATAGAGTTAGGAATCGTAGCCCCCACACTTATAGCAAAGAATCGCTTGTATGAATGAAGCAAACACAAACCTTACTTGCATGTCGCGACCTTTCAAACCTTTAGCTCGAAGAGGGCCTCCCATCATGGGTTCCCAACCATTTTGGGAAGCCTGCGACCACTTAGCAAATGAGGTGAGGTTCCCACGAGCCTATGTCCCCACGCTACACATTCTGTTTGCTCTTTCCTTTCGGTGGCCTCCTTCCAATATCTCTCCCTTTTACACGGACGACTACTTTCGCACGAGTGTGAGAGCCGAAAAACTCTAGAGCCAGCGATCCCCGTCCACAGTTGAGCTAGGCTGGGCACCGTAGCCAGCCAGCGGGACCAAAGCTAGCCGCTACGGAAGAGCCAGCACAGGGGGTCCCGGGCTTCGACGGCACCCGACGCTCAACTTAAGGCTGGAATAGGGCTAAAAAACTTAGCCCCCACACTTAGAGAGGAAACGTTCATGTAGATGGGAGAGAGGTTGGGCTCTTACCACTGAGGGAGCAAATAAATGCGTAACACGCGAGCGTCACAGGGCCATGAGAAAAGAACAGGGGGAAAATAAATATAAGACTTCAAGCTGTATTAAGCTTATGAATTGAAAAATTGAAAATACTTGAAGCTTGAAAGGACGATTAGTTGAGCCGGGCCGGGCATCGTAGCCAGCCGGCGGGACCAAAGCTAGCCGCTACGGAAGAGCCAGCACAGGGGGTCCCGGGCTTCGACGGCACCCGGAACTTAACTGCAAGAGCTCTCCCAGGAGTAGACCGAGGCGGGTGGCAGGTTCATGAGCGATCCCCGCGCTTGGCCCTAGAGGGCCATGGGGAAGAAATTCGCCTTGACCTGGTCATCACCCCACCTCGCCTCTATGATCGTCGTGTGGATCTGGAGGGACTCGGAGGGGTTGACGCTACCGTGGTACCTTTCGGTGAGGCTGGGCCGAAACTTTTGGGGGTCATCGGACATTCCAAAGACTCGCCATAAAGACCTGGCCGCCAGCCTTACCTAGTGAAGATGCGGGGGGCCTAGCCCCCTGCCTGGGGTGGTGCGGCACTCCTGAGGAGGCTGCGCCTTCCCCCGCATTGGCGGCACGACGCTTATCACGCCGGCGCTCGAAAGAACCTCAAAAATCACGAACGCGCCCCCTACCTGGCGCGCCAGATGTCGGAGGGTGAACTCCTCCACCAGGGAACTGTGAGGCCCCCCTTTTTTGAGTTCGGCCGGGGGCAGCGGGTGAGATCCGAGGTTTTCGAGACAAAAGAGACACAAGGGATTTATACAGGTTCGGGCCGCTATGAAGCGTAATACCCTACTCCTGTGTGTATGATGATTCTTCCGTGCTTGTAAAGCCTCTGAATCTCCGACGTACAAGCTAGGGTTAGAGAAGCTTTGGCTCGGGGATCCAGAGTTCGATCCCCCTTCCCGCTAGGTATGGTCCTCCTTTTATACTCTAAGGGGATACCACATATGCTGCGAGTGCTACCTAGGGAGAAGGGAAAATATTCTCTATATTAATTACATGTCTTGTGCCTTAGCTTGGAAGCCGCATACACGTCGTCTCGGTCGTGGGGCCTACCACACCATGCCACCTGACACGGGGGGCGCTGTCACACCCTGAAGTTCTTTCCCAAGCCTAAATTGAAATTTTAAATGGTCTCAAGAAAATAGCAGTGTAAAGCAGGAGAAAAACCTTAATAAAATAATACAAATAATAATCGAATCTGGCATGTGGAATTTTTCTTGAGTTCTACATGTCGAAATTCACTAACAGGATTTTTAGTGGAATTTTCAGAGCCCTAGAAATAATTTTATCTAATTAAAATTGAGCACATGCAATTTTAAATCCCAGGAAATCCTTTTTCCTTTTTCCTTTTTTCCTTTTTTTTCCCTCCTTTTTCCTCTCCTTGGGCCGTCGGCCCATTTCCTTTTTCCCCCCCTCTCTCCCGCTGGGCCGGCCGAAGGCCGAGGCCCAGCCCAGCCGCGCGAGCCGGCCGCCCGCCTCCTCTCCCGGGGTCGCCGACAGGTGGGGCCCACCTGTCGGGTCCTCCCCCAACCTCCCGCCGCCCGCGCCGGCCACCACCCCGAAACCGCCGCCGTCGCGCCCCACCTCCCCCGCTTTCCCCGCGCCCACGCCGCGTCCCCGCGCCCACGCCACGTCGCCGCCCCCTCTCCCCGCGTCTCCCGGCCGCGCCCGCGCACGAGAGGGGTGGGATTCGATTTCGAATCCTCCCCCACCTTCTCTCTCTCCTTCCCCACGTCGCCGGCGAAATCGGACGCGCTCGGGTCGTTCCCGACCTTCCCGCCCCTATAAAATCCATCCTCGAGCTCTCCTCCTCGTTTTTCCTTTTGCCGCCTCTCTGTCCCGAGCTCTCCATCGTCCCCGCGCCGTGCAACCTCTCGCCACCGCCGTCCCCGCTACTCCGGCCGCCGCTAGCCGCTGCTAGGGTCGCCGCCGCACCGCGCCGTCGCCGCCGTCGGGTTCGCAAGGACGAACTCCACCCCGTTCGCCCTTCCTCCGTCAGGATTCGTCGCCGGAATTCGCATCTCCTCGCGCTCCGGTGAGTTCTACCTCTACCGCCGCCTTCGGCCATGGATGCCGGCCGCCGTGGTTCATCTCCCTCCCTCTAATCTCTCTCTTCTCCTTCCTTAGGGCACCCCGAAGCCCGTCCGCCGGTTGCCGTCGTCCTCCCGTGGCTTGCCGTCGCCGTTCGCCGTCGTCTCCCTCTGCGCCGGCCACCCTCGGTGAGGCGTCTACTCCCCTCCCTCTCCTTCCTAGCCGCCGCTTAGCACCGCCGCCTTCATGTCGCCTTTGCGCCGCCGCCTCCGCCACCGGTTGCTGTCGCCGGCAACGCGTGTGCGCGCGCCGCCGCCGTCGCCGTGGCCGCTTGGCCGGTCTTGAGCCGAGCCAGGCCGCCTCCGCCCGTCCGATCGGCCCCGAGGGCGATCTGGGCCGTCGGTCCCGTGGACCGGCGGTGGACCACCCGCGTGGTCCCGGTCCACGGTGGACCGCCCCCCCCTTGAGCCGCTGCCGAGTGGGGCCCGCGTGCCGGCGCCCCTTTTCCCTCTCTCCCGAGCCGCTGACCGGTGGGCCCCGCATGTCGGCGCCGCGCCCCCCCTTGATGACGTCAGCCCTGGGAATTATTGCGCAATAAATGATTTAAGGACTTTTTGTTATAGTAATAAACATAGTGAATCTTCTAAAATTCATATCTAATTCATCCGTGCTCCATTTAAGCCCATTCAAGTCTCAGTAAATCAAGAAAAATGTGTAGAATCCATTAAAAATGGTTTTGTTCTCTGTTTCAGTAGTCTTATAGCCTGTTTGCATTGTTTGCCTTGTATGTCGCTTAGATTCCGGTTCTTCCGACGCTCCGGTGTACTTCGAGATTGTCGCCGAGGTTCCTCCAGCAGCAGAGCAAGGCAAGTCATGCTCGTCAATTGAACATATTGAACCTATATTGCAAATGCTCTCTCGTTTTCCTTAAACACTGCATTGTTTTATAATATCACTATGGGATGTTTACCTACTGTCATAGCCGTTCTATTCTGTACCTTGTTCCTTTGTTAGCCTGGGATATAACCTGACTAGAGGTTGGACTAGGGATTGCTTAGCCTTGCTTAGTTCAACTAGCACACAATGAGGGAAATCTTATTAATGTTTAGACTGTAGGTCCTAATGGTAATGTTGGATTAGTACCACCGTTTTGGTGTTAATTATTTAAAAGGAACCACATGGTGGGCTGTGGGTGCATGGTTTTGCTAGTCGCACCCATGGCAATTAAGGACCGGTTCGCGGGAAACCCTGGAAGAATTTATCGTGCTTACCACAAGCCAGCGTGGGCAACGGCTGGGCTTGTAGTGTAGCTTTCCGCTAGCTGACGCATCCAGGCAAGGGTGGGCGTGATGGAGCGGGGCGGGCCCTGCGACGGCCTCTGTCGCTTCCGGATTCACCTAGGCACGAGAGGGGACTGCCCGCTGCCTTGCGAGGAGTGGGGGTGAAACCTGAGGTGTGGTGTGCTTGGCTAGAGGGGGTTATGCGAAGGGTCCTGTCACGGCCTCTTTCCGGTATGTCGTGGTGGCATGTCGGTGCACGGTAACGTGTCGTGGGGCTGTGTCTTGTGGGTACAGTTGTACACCTCTGATCAGAGTAAAACTATTTGAATAGCCGTGCCCGCGGTTATGGGCGGTCAACCAGATTCACCGTGATTAGTTTCACCCTAGTTTAGTCTAATGAAATTGGATAGTCTAGGTGGATGGTTGGGCCTGTTGCAACGTGGGATAGCGTTGGACAGTGGATGATTAATATTGAGTAATTATTACACCTGTTTTCTTCTTTCAACTCCTGTTTATAAATGCTCGCTTTATGCAAATGAACCAGTCTAGCTCTCCGTTGATAATTCCCTGCATCATACCCCTATTCCGGTATGACTTGCTGAGTACAGTGGGTAGTACTCAGTCTTGCTCTATTTTCCCCAACCCCAGAGTGCGAGTATGTGTCCGATGGTGGTTTCTCCGAGGAGTAGGCTTCGTCCATGCCGTCGAGGATGCCTGTGGAGTGGTGTTCCCGCTGCAGTTCAAGTCAAGGCCTAGCTTCTATTATCTTTCATTTTTCCACTGCATTTATGTAAGACTTTTATGATGTTTGTAAGACGTGGATCTGAATGTCAACGTTGTCGTTTGTGTACCCCGGCTGGTCCTGGACGGGGATTTTAATGCACATTCTGCTTGGAATTCTATTCGGGAATTTCTGGGCGTGACAGGCGCCCATGTCATTCACCATTTAATGGGTGAAGACTTCCGGGTTCTCGTTCGCACCAGGAAACGGGAACCCGGGTCAGTTCAGAGTGGTTGGACCAGCTCTGACCGGGGTAAGAGGCTGTGAAGCCCCTCATTATTATGACGGGATGGGACGGAGCACGCCGCACGCCGCCTGACAAACTGACAGGGCGAGGGTACACAACCGCCGTCCCATCGGTCATTCGACCGGTCACGGACCTATCACAAATCGGTCACAGATCGGTTGAGTGCACTGCACGCCACATTAAATACGGCGTGGCGCAACCGCTCAAGTCGCCATAAAAGCGGGTAGGTGAGCGCCTGGAGACGGCCATCTAACCCATCGCACGTGGCGACCTAGAGAGGTGGTCGAGGGAACCCGACCCCTAGTCACAGGAGAGGGTGGCCGCCGCCCTACCTCGGGCCCGATCCCCCCTCAGGGGAGGGCCACGTGGCGCCTGGGGGCAGCCTCCTCCCTCTAGTCTCGGCCAGGGAGTGGCCGCCGCCCTACCTCGGGCCCGACCCCTCTCGGGGAGGGCCATGTGGCATTGGGGGGCAGCTTCCTCCGACTAGTCTTTGGGAAGGAGTGGCCGCCACCCCACCTCGGGCCTCACTCCCCTCGGGGGAGGGCCACGTGGCATTGGGGGGGGCAGCCTCCTCCCTCTAAACATGATACCCCCGGGCCCATATCACCGACAGCATATCTCTCAACAATCAAAACACGTGCAATGCAGGTTCATTTTTTTATCCTTGACCTAAAATACCAGCTACAATGAGTCCCTCAACTATCAAACCAGTGTAATATAGATCCGGTTGGTTTCATTTGATGTGGCTTGTTGATCGAAATCAACAAGGTTCAGTCAGCGTGGGACCCATGTGTCTGGCCCCTTATCTCTCTTCACCAATCTCTCTCTTTCTTTTACTCCCCCTTTGTTTCCATCTCACTAGGGCAGCGGACGGTGAGGAGGACGACAGTCGGCGAGGAGATGATAAATTTCCCCCAACAAATATGCATGCCGCATCATCTATCACCGGAAAGAAAAAAAACAAGCGACTCTACTACCTCTACTACTCACATATATACCCTACTACTAAAAAGGAAAAGAAAAAAAAGGGAAAAGAAAGAGTAGTTAGCTTAGGCCTCTGAATGGGCCAAGGAGTGAATGGGCTGGGCTTGTTTCGATAGATGGGGATGGGCTGAAATCAAGGAAGGGCCGAGGAGGAGGAGGAGGGGATCTGCTGCTGCTGCGGCGCGGCGCCGCGGCGGTCGGAGCGAGGGTGACGACAGAAGGGTGAAGATTTGATCAACAGGTATGAGTTTTAAACCAGCAGTAGAAGGAGTATTAATGAAGATGAAATGAACGTCAGATATCTTATTTTTTTGATGTTGATTGTTTATAAAAGTTTAGTTTTGATAAGATATCGAAGTTATCTTAACACATGGTCCTTTCATTTTAGCTGTTGTGCATCAATGCTATAAATGGTGTGCTGTGCTTTTGTTGTGCCTCTGCTTTTATCTCTAGCCTCTTTGAGGGAGAACACATTGCTGACTTATTTTGTTGTTTGCAGACCCCGGCTAGTAAGGTGATGAGAAGCTGGTTGGACGGACCCCCAAGCCGGAGTGTAAACCCATAGTTTTGTTTTCTGTTCTACCTTTTGGACTTGGTAAGTTATTAGGATATTTGTAATATAAATCTGCTTACAATGAGAATCCAATTCCAAAAGGTAAAACAGAAAACAAAACTATGGCTGTACACTCCACATCACATTCACGTACTTACTCCGATTCCAATTCCAGTTCTGAACTTCCTCTGGCTGAATTCAATTCTGATTTCAATTCTCTGGCTGTGAGATCCGGTATTTCCTCTCCTCCTCCAACTCCAATTCAGTTGAAATCAAAAAAAAAAAAAAACTCCAATTCAGTTATTTTTCTTCCTCCCCGTCGGCTCCCTCTACAAATAAATTGATAGGGTTGGGGACTTATATTTCCAAAACGAACAAGTTCACCAAGACGCAAACGCAACGCAGTAAAAGAAAAGAAAAGAAATCATGGCGGCGGCGGCGAGGAGAGCGGTCTTTGTTCCATGGCAGCGGCGCGTCCTCTTGCCCGCCGTCGGCTTTCTTGTCGCCTTTTTAGCTCCTCTGCGCCTCCTCCAACCACCACCAACAAGACTGCTAGTATGAGCAAACCCCAGTCCATCGCCAACAACAGCAAAACGCCCGCGGCTGAAAGCCATCCTGACATGACTTGTGAACAAGGCGATTGCTCCTCCTCATCATTGGACTACAGTTTAATTGCTTTATCTCTCATTCAATCTACTCTGTACCTACCTGCGTCACTACTCCCTCATTGTTTAACCACTCGTCTTATTTAAAAAATTTGTGTAAATATAAAAAAACAAAAAGTTGTGCTTAAAATACTTTGAGTAAATTTCATATAACTATATGTACTTTGCATAATCTATCACAAAATTACAGATTTTAGAACTAGTATTACAAAACTATCACAAAACTACATGTACTTTGAACACTATATCACAAAACTACAGATTTAAGAACTCACAAAACTTCAGGTTTAATATCTTCATTTTTCACAAAACTATAGGTTTAATATCTTCATTTATTACAAAACTACAGATTTAGTGTCTCCATTCTCACAAAACTACACGTTTTAACAATGCTAAAACATGTAGTTTTGTGAGAATGAAGACATTAAATCTGTAGTTTTGTGATAAACGAAGACACTAAATGTGTAGCACTATGATAAACGAATACACTAAATCTATATTTTTGTGAAACAAGTTCTTAAATTTGTAGTTTTGTGATAGATTATACAAAGTACATATAGTTTTGTGATAAACGAAGACACTAGATCTGTAGTTTTGTGAAACAGGCTATTAAATCTGTATTTTTGTGATAAATTGTGCAAAATACCTGTAGTTTTGTGAAATTTACTCAAGTACTTTGAATAATAATGTAAGTCACAAATAAAATAAATAATAATTCTAAATTTTTTGAATAAGACGAATGGTCAATCAGTACAAGTAAAATGTTAAAATCCCTTATATTAGAAAACTGAGGGAGTAAACAACTACTCCCTCCACTTCAAAACATTGTAATCTAGTGCTCAAAATTTATGCAAGTGTTAAGGGCCGTTTAGTTCGAGAAAAGAAAATTTTTGGGTGTCACATCGAACGTTTGACCGGATATCGGAAGGTGTTTTTGGACACGAATAAAAAAACTAATTTCATAACTCGCATGGAAACCGCGAGATGAATCTTTTGAGCCTAATTAATCCGTCATTAGCAAATGTGGATTACTGTAGTACTTATGGCTAATCATGGACTAATTAGACTCAAAAGATTCGTCTGGCGATTTTCCTTCTAACTGTGCAATTAGTTTTTTAATTTATTTATATTTAATATTTTATACATGCGTCTAAAGATTCGATGTGATGTTTTTGGAAAAAAGTTTTTGAGAACTAAATAGGGTCTAAAGTATTATGGATCTAGACGTGTTGAATTCGTTGCGATATTTTGAGACGGGAGGAGAAATTGCACATATTTATTGTTTGCAGACGTGACTGACTGAATGTGTGTGTGTGTGTATATGCAGCTGCAGCAGAACTGCGCGTCTTAAGGTTTACGCCGATCGCTTTGCATGCTTCACCGCTGGATGGTCCGTTGTCGCTTTAGGCCTAACTTGCTACTATATCAATGGAATACGTAAAGATATTAAATCCATTGAGTCCATGATGGACGACCTCGACTGACTTGTAGCGGCATCCTGAATGTTAGCTACCCATACTCAGTCGTTGGTTAATTTGGCTTAATTTCTACTACCCATACTCATATGTATGGTATGCGTTTCTGTAATTTAGCCTAGCATCTGGCATCTGAGTATAATCCATCGGACATAACAACACTTGCTGTTTACTCATGTGCTTGCTTGTTGGTTTACTTTGCATTTCAATTCTTCTCTTCTTCCAACAGTGCCTACTCATGTGCTTGCTTGTTGGTTTACTTTGCATTTCAATTCTTCTCTTCTTCCAACAGTGCCAAAATGTTTGGGACTCATTGCTGGGCACCATGTACTAATGCAAATTCTGAATTACGTATTTCCTCTCTACTCTATGAGGACGAACATCTGAGACCAATGTTTAGTTCAATGCTTATATGTTTCTAGGAAATTAGATATACCGGTTCGACTTCAACAACTTCATTTTTCAGAGACATTATATCTTACTGTTTGTAGGACATTCAGGAAACAACCCCTACCCCCCCCCCTCCACACACATACCCCCATGCCACCCCAAATAAGGGTAAGGCCAATATATTCAATTATTGATTTGACGAAACTAATTTAGTATTATAAATATTACTATATTTGTCTATAAATTTTGTTAAACTTAAAACAGTTTGACTTTGATCAAAGTTAAAACGTCTTGTAACCTGATACGAAGGGAGTATTACTTGTAACCTGATACGAAGGGAGTATTACCTGCCCTGCTAGCTAGCTCTCTATGTTTTGGCTTGTTCGTTGCTGAACTCGACCGGCGCGGCTTAGAAGCCGAGCGCGCGCGTTTCTCTAAGCCTGAGGTGTGCATAGTCCATTGCCATCTTGAGCTTTGTCTATTGCTTAACCTGAGTAATATTGAGCGTTAACACTGTAAGATCGAATTATAATAACTAAGCCAACCAGAGGGGGGTGAATGGTTCGTATACCCAAAAACCAAAAACTTTTAGCGAAAATAAAAGTTACCCTCAAAATCGACGGAAGTCGGTCTGGCCGAGATTGATCTGTCAGTCTGACCGGGTGGATGCCACCGGTCTGACTGGTGTTGAATCTCCGGTCTGACCGCCGAAGTCGCCTGCTGCGCCTGTCGCCGCCGCCGGTCTGACCGCCGTACTCCCGCCGGTTTGACCGGTATATCACCGGTTAGACCGCCGAAACCCGGTGAAACACAAATCGAAGAACTCTTAAAGTGGATGACGACTTTGTTGATTCTCTTTGTGTTTACAAAGTGCACCAACAGCACTCCTTACAAAAATTTCGACTAAACTCGAAACGCTAACTCAAAACTCAACTCAATTGCTCTCAAAAGCGATACCGGAAAGCCTCACGCTCCCTCTCTATTTATACCCGAGGTAGGCAGTCTAAAGCCGCGAACCAAACTCATATTAGGAGTCCTAAGCACCTTAGGAAACCCTCTAGTACAAGAAACAAACTTTACATAACCAATCATACCAAATTTGGACTCCTTCCAAATTCGACTCCGCATCCCATACGCACACAATACCTCCATCGTATGCCATATGGAATCTCCATCAACCACGTGCATCAACTCTAGCCTAAGTATCTCGCATGATCTCTGACCACCATGGACATCGTCTTATCCCAAGCCGACTCCCGGTCCATCACCGCAAATACTCTTCCGAGGCATCGAGTCACCTACACATAAAACAAACAAAGAAACCATATTCCGAGACCAAGCTATCTCCAACTTGACTCATTAGTAGCAAACAACGTATAGTATCCATCTAGAAGCCATAATCATGAAATATAATCATGAAATAATCACGGATATCCAAACAAACAACCCGAGACCGAAACCGACACAGCGTTGGCCGGTCAGACCGCGGGCTGGCTGGTCCGACCGCTCGATCACCGCCGGTCTGACCGGCATACACAGCCCGGTCTGACCGGTCACATAAAATGTTAGAATCCTGCGATCACCTGTGAAATCCAATCATCTCCAAAACCACTTCGTGAATAAATTCCAAATAACAAAACCAATAATCTCCAATGCCCAATTGTTTATCACAGAATAATAATTAAAAACACCTTTGATTTTACAATCACTTGATCCCCACGCTGACAGGCCAGAGCTAAGCTACCTCTCCATGACGCATATGCAGCCTGCAAGATCGGGGCACGTCCAAGTTCATTGAGTGTTTAGTTTTTTTTAAAAAAGTTCATTGAATTTGATCACTTTCTGCGTTTTACATTTCATTTGCTCCCATCAATCATTTCAAGTATATCACTTTGATGAGTTCACTGCATCTTAGATCACGAAACGATTTATAGAGGTCGAAACTTTATAGAATTAGTATTCAATGTAATTTTTTCTACAGGATTCAACAAAAGAGACTGGATCACAAGGCATATGGTCACCAGTAAGATCTGGGATGTCAGTAGCAATCACGCAATTGGCGCAGCACGCTGTCCCTAGAGGAGTGGTGGGGACACAAAGCGCATCAACTATACTGTGGTTCAGGAATACACATTAGATTCGGTCGATAGTAAGGTACTACCTCCGTTCCAAAATAAGTGCAGCCGTGAATATCCGTGTCCAACATTTGACCGTCCGTCTTAGTTAAAAAATTTATAAAAAAATAGTCACACATAAAATACTATTCATGTTTTATCATCTAATAGTAATAAAAATACCAATCATAAAAAAATTAAATAAGATGAACGGTTAACCGTTCAATGTAAATAGTGCAAAACTACACTTATTTTGTGACGGAGGGAGTAATCAATTCCTTCTCACATCAATACGAGCTCTCTCTCATTGGGCCCCTGCCAAACCGAACGCACTTAACCCTTGTTCCCGAAGGCCCAAATATCGGCCCATAATAATATCCCCGGTAATGGATGGGCCTAAATTCTGAACAAGGCTGGCTAAGCTGCCGCCGCCGGTTTTGCCCTCTCGCGGAGCGATGCATCGATAGGCATGGAATGGCCGTGTTCAGCAGAGAAGAAGCTTTCTTGTCCAATCGGTTCGGCCGGTGACGCAAGAGACTTGACGTGTACGTGTGTTTGTGTGTGCAGTACACGAATCCACGCGTGCGTGGTCGAGCGCGTTGGGACAACGTGGCTCACGAACACCAAGGGCTATCCCGGTGAGGTACGGTGGCAGTTGTCAGGCATGCAGCAGCTGACGCCGCCCGGAAGCCTGATGATCTGATCTGCCGACGACACTAACGAATGCGAGATTTGAGTTTATAACTGCTAGCATCATCATTTCGTTTATATTTATACTTATAATAACTAAACCAAAAATATAACTTAAAATTTATTTTGTGGTTTTTTTATCGTGATTTACTTTATATTTAAATCGCTACAGGCAAATACATACAAAAGTTTTATGCCTAAATTTTTTTTATAAGCATAAACATATGCGAAATGATGGGCTATATCTGTAATGCTAGAGTGACGTATATACTCCTCCGTCCCAAAATAAGTGTAGCCATGAGTTTCCATTGCCAATTTTAATCATTTGTCTTATTTTAATTTTTTTAGAGAAAAAAAACATAAGTCACACATAAATTACTATTCATGTTTTTATAATCTAATAAAAAATACTAACCATAAAAAAAATTAAATAATACGGACGATTAAAATTGGATACGGAAACTCATGGTTGCGCTTGACGACGGGAGTATCTTGTTAACCGTTTGTCATTTCTAGCTGCTCCTCGAGGTTACCTGACTAGCCAAGCGCCAAGCGGTCGGCTGCAACAAGATCGGTCGGAATCTAATATACTCCCTCCGTCCAAAAAAAGTGAATCTATAACTAGATGTGACATATTCTAATACAATAAATCTAGATAGATATATATCCAGATTTGTTGTACTAGGATGTGTCACATCCAGTACTAGGTTGGTTTTTTATGAGACGGAGGGAGTATGTGTATGTAGGATGGCGAGCAAGGTTGATCCCTTCTAAAATATAGGCATCAATGGCCCCAGAAATTTTTCGCTCAATGGTCCTATTCTACGCTCTAAAACTTAATAATGCCACAAATTTACTAAAAATATGACACAAATTTAGCAATAATATATATTTCATAGCATTACAAATCCACTAAAAGCAACATTTGAATTCAAAAGTTACAAAAGTACAACGTAAATAGTTTCAACAGGGCTATGCTTATAGAGTGAATTTGGCCGGATTTGAAGAAGGAATTTCCGGGCTAAAATCAAGGGTGGTCCAAAACCACCTAGACTACTCTATAAAATCGATCACGATAGTAACATTTAGCCTTTACAATTTATCATAAAATATAACAATTTCTTCACATATTTCGTCATCATTTAACTTTTCTATCTTTTTCCTCATCTGAATGGACAATCATATTCCTTTTGGTTTCATTACTTTCTTTCACCATAGAAAACCTAAAAGATGGTTATATCGTAAAATGAAGGGAGTGCATTTAATTTAAACTAATTATCGTTAAATATTAAAGGATGGAAGTAGCATATAACTAAAGTATTCTTCATTTTATCACGTACTACTACTATTGTAGGGAGCAGTATACGTTAATGGCCTGTTTAAAACGTAGGATTGAGTAGAAATAGAAAAAAACATAAGAATAGAATGTCATGGTTATTGAATTTCTATGGGACTTTAAAACACATGAAAAATCTTTAAACTATTGTTGGATTAGCATACAGGAAAAACGTAGAAATTTTAGACACACAAAGAGGAAAACATGGTGTGAGACTTCATGCTTATTTTCCTCCAAAATTGCTCTAGCAAAATCTATCCCATAGGAATTTCAATGGAATTAGTAGAAGATAATCCTTTATTTCAAAGTATCCTATATAATTATTTTCTATGGTTTTTTCCATTGTTTCAAATGGAGCCTAATTACGGTTACATGGTTGCTGGTCTCCGTCGACGTCCATCCGGCGGCCGGAGCAGAGCAAGTTGGGGGCGGTCGATCGGTCGGACTGTCCGGGCCGGGGGGCGGGTCTTCTCTGCCGCGATCGACGTACGACGTGACGTGCGGTTGCGCGCGCGTAGTCGTGCATGCATGATATTATGATATGGTGGGTGACGCAGCTACGGATCATGCCGCGATGTGCTTCCGTATCCGCCTTGGAAATTATTAACTGGCCCCTTGTTAGTTAACCGGCCGCTTTTTGGTTTTGAAGCAATTAACCACAATCACATCGAATTGATTGTACACGAGCAAATGATTTGGGGAAAAAAAGGTGAATCACATCGGAGCTGGATTAGCGTCAGACTCTACACAGGTGCATGAATATTTGGATGCAGTTAGGTGTACCTAACTCATTATTCTGCAGGTAAGTTTACCATGACAAAAAATCGACCGTGGTAATTGACAGGAAATTTAAAAGAGAAATTGAGAGGTTTTATGGTGTTTGTATTAAAAAGGGTAAGATCTAACGCTCCTCAGTCACATGTACCATATTAAAGGTATTTAAGTATTGATAAAGGTACTTAGGTACTAAGGGTAAAAACATAATTTTGCTAATAGAGAGAAAAGGGTAGAATCGTCTTCTAAATTATAAAAGGTACCGCATAGATATAACGGTACGCGTTAACACCGTAAAACCTCTCTCTGCACGGTTTAATTTCCTGTTTTGCATGGTTTCTCGTAGATTTACGTTGTATTGCAGTTAAGCAGTTTACTACAGCACTAGGGTTTAATTTTCTGTTTTGCGTGGTTTCTTGTAGATTTATGTTGTATTGGAGTCTAGATTTACATTTTGTTCTTATAACACATTATTGGCCTAATTATGCGATTTTTTTTCTACATTTACATTTTATTCCAACGAATATGTAAGAACTCCTACCTTAATTCTGTCAGGGTTATGGATACCACATACCTAATAGTAGTCAACTAAATCTCGACAGGACCCACCACATACCATGTCCTATGCAGAAACAACCTGCGGATATAGGAGGAGTTCCGGATAAGGAAAGACAACCAGGGTTCTACATGGAAACGACAAGGACTACTCGGATTATATCCATATTGGTTTCCCTAGTTCTACTTGGACAAGGGGACACCTATGGATATAAATATAAGACCCCCTAGGAGGAGACGGGGGAGAACATAGACACACCCACCACAATCTACGGAACAATAGATCAAAACACAAGATCAACATACAAGCCAACATACGCCAAGACAAGACGTCGGATATCGATTTCAGAGATAGGCACGGCTAGTCCCCTATTGTATCTCCGGATACTGATAGGAGAGACATTGCGCTGTCTCTGATCTCGCCGGGCACGAACTCGAGGAGGAAGACTACCCTATTGTCGACTACGAGTCAGATCTTCAGACCGTCATGTCGACAACAGTTAGATAGGCTACTCTAAATATTGTACTTGTGTGATCCAGATGAATAAGAGCAATACCGGCTTCGGCCAACAGGATGTAGGGTCATTACCTGACAATTCAGGGGCCCGAACATGTATAAAAATCCCTGTCTCTATATCTTTTACCTCAGTCTCGCGTATACCCTAGTACCAACGATCCCCATACTATGCAAATACCGGAATCGCGACATCAAACGTCGACAGTGGCGCGCCAGGTAGGGGGATTTTGGTGCTTAAGGATTTCGACGAGATGGGTTTAAGAGACGGATTCTCTAACAATAAGCTACTCGACGACTTCGGCTGTGAGGAGATCTAACCCGACCGGAGTACGTCTCCTGACGAGATCGGAATCATCGTCATCAATTAGTCGATCCGGCGAGATCGACCAAGCTTCAAGATGTCACCACCGCGGATAACAATGGTTTAATGTTGTCGATCGTGAGGCCTCGGCCCGATTGATTACTTTGAAGCCACATCGCCGCCAAAAATCTAATCAGGAGAGTGCTCCCCGCTTGGCCCTGTCCTCGTCGGCTTTGTGTTGATTCTCGATGACACGCAAGCACAAGATGAAAAGGACAGTGAAACCACCCTACATGCCGCTCTACTCGCATGCACCGGGCTAGCTAGCGGACAGCCATTGATCTCCTTTGGTGATACTACTACTCGGATTCGTCGAATCGCAGCCAACCATATCCAAGACCGAGTACGGCACTGATTCATGTCGATCATGCTGCCACACATCGGTCAAATATCTAGGCTGAGCACGTGTACTGTGTGTAAAAAAAAGGAGACCACGTGTCCTACGACATCAAGTCTTCAGCAGTACATGTGCATCGACCATGGTTAGGCCTAGCCATGAACCATGCACTGTCTCACACGAGAGAACATGTAAGAATAAAGAGAGATTCATATACTCTGGTTTTTTCAGACACGTGAACTCAGGTAATTAGTAGATTAATTAATTTAATCGATCTACTAATTCCGTATATACATCCGCCATGTATCTACAAAGGTACGCAATATTTTATATACAATTTATCGTACCTATTTTTCTAATCTATACAATATTGTCAGATCTATAATTTATTATATTTACCTAGAGCATGTCTTTTATACAATATCTATTGCGCGAGTGTCCCCGATGTTAAATCGACTACGATCTAACGCTAGGGGCTCGCTCTGTCTTCTTTTGTATAAATCATGCTTGTTTACAGTCTACATAATGCCTGATATTTACATCTGCCCGTTATATCCTCATAATGCTAGAAGATCCATGTAGTTTTTTGAGTACATACTCGATATTCTCTGCTATATGCTTGCCTTCTAGAAAATATTTTTCAGGAACAATTGAGCACTCGAGTAGGTTGTGGTCAAGTACACCGCATTATCGAGAACGGTCTCGACAAATGCAGAGTCGTCGCGCCCAACCTACCAACGAAGACCGACGACCTATCTCATAGCACCGGCCGTGGCTGGACTACTCGAGAAAAGGTTGTTAATGGATAATTCTCGCGAACGTCGTCGGCTTGATCACCCGACATGATTGCGAACGGACATCCGGATATGCTATAAGTTCGGTGCGTGAGTCATGCTGGCCACATGAGACGCACATGTAATAAACCAACTCTAGCACCCCCATTGGTGTTCGATAGATAATTCTATACGTTCGTTCGTCCTCGAACCAATACGTAGCCATCTCTCACACGCTCGCTGGTTCTCGAACCTGTATGTAGCAATCTCTCACACCGCAACTTCCATTGGTGTTCGAGAGATGATTCTACTCGCTCGCTGGTTCTCGAACCAGTACGTAGCCATCTCTCACACCGCAACTTCCATTGGTGTTCGAGAGATGATTCTACTCGCTCGCTGGTTCTCGAACCAGTACGTAGCCATCTCTCACACCGCAACTTCCATTGGTGTTCGAAGAGATAATTCTACTCGCTCGCTGGTTCTCGAACCAGTACGTAGCCATCTCTCGCACCGCAACTTCCATTGGTGTTCGAAGAGATGATTCTACTCGCTCGCTGGTTCTCGAACCAGTACATAGCCATCTCTCACACCGCAACTTCCATTGGTGTTCGAAGAGATGTTTCCACTCGTTCGCTGGTTCTCGAACCAGTACATAGCCATCTCTCACACCGCAACTTCCATTGGTGTTCGAAGAGATGTTTCTACTCGCTCGCTGGTTCTCGAACCAGTATGTAGCAATCTCCCGCACCGCAACTTTCATTGGTGTTCGAGAGATGATTCTACTCGCTCGCTGGTTCTCGAACCAGTACGTAGCAATCTCCCGCACCGCAACCTCCATTGGTGTTCGAGAGATGATTCTACTCGCTCGCTGGTTCTCGAACCAGTACGTAGCAATCTCCCGCACCGCAAACTTCCATTGGTGTTCGAGAGATGATTTTACTCGCTCGCTGGTTCTCGAACCAGTACGTGGCAATCTCCCGCACCGCAACTTCCATTGGTATTCGAGAGATGATTCTACTTGCTCGCTGGTTCTCGAACTAGTACGTAGCAATCTCCCGCACCGCAACTTCCATTGTTGTTCGAGAGATGATTCTGCTCGCTCGTTGGTTCTCGAACTAGTACATAGTAATCTCTCGCACCGCAACCTCAGATGGTCGAGGTACGACTACAGCAATAACGCAGCAGTCCTCGCACCACGACTTCAAATGATCGAGAGACACCTACTCACTGGTCCTCAACCAGTCAATTGTAGCGATCTCTCGTACATTTACTTCTAGTGGTTGAATTACGACTACTACCTGGTTCTTGACCAGAGGTGTAGCGATTCTCCCATTACCTCTACTTCAATAAAGTTGATATCAGGTGCACAATATCGCCAAGTGTTTTACCCAGAGATCCCTTACCACAAAAGACACCTAGCATTGAAACCTATCCTAATGTCCCTTTACGACGTCTTGACAAAGCCTCTGAGGAACCTAAGGGAACTTTGGCTGGGGACGCCCAGAGCGGATAAGGCTTTGTCGGATCATTCAGAGACGAAAGACCATGTAAGATATGGTCGTGTAAGAGTTCTCGCCGTGCGTATTAACCAAGCCGTGTAATCGGAAATGGATTTTCCAACCTCATGGCTGGGGGCTAGGATCAGTGTTTGTTCAACCGAGGCAGGTCAAAGGTCCAAGAGCCTTATCCTCCGAGAACGATTCTCCGACGACAAGGCTGGGGGCTAGGGAGAGTGTATAACTCAACAAACTGACTGATCGAAGTCGGTAAAAGAGTAGACGCTCATATACAAAACATTGGTCTGTAAGTTTAATTTACATTCGCTCGGAGGCTATTTCTATCTAATATTCTTTTCTGAAGTATTGATTTCAGGAAAATTCTATTCGACATTATCGAAGGCTCCATGTCTCTA
The DNA here is from genome assembly GCA_000338895.3 of Oryza meridionalis. Taxonomy (NCBI): domain Eukaryota; kingdom Viridiplantae; phylum Streptophyta; class Magnoliopsida; order Poales; family Poaceae; genus Oryza; species Oryza meridionalis. The sequence goes on from CM002528.2 coordinate 28,324,641, forward strand.
TGGTTCTACACCAAGATCGACTAAGGCGAGTACGACAAATGTCAACAAGGCTCCGTCGCAGACTCTACGCCTACTCGATTACTCGAGAATGGTTGGTGGATCTCAACAAGAAATACAGAATGAAGAGATGGTGTACCCGCCGAGATAAAATTTCTTAACTTCAATCCAAATTCTCGATTACAGCAAGACGGGAGACTTAGTCGTATGCTCTGTACTTTCTTGGTTGACACCGGAGATTGGCTCAGACAAACCCTTTAGGTGTCCACACGAGGCTGATAAAGGAAGTCTAACGTTATCTTTGAACTCACCGAGAACGGTCACATGAGCACGATAACAGTTACTCCAAAGTCTGCGCGTGGTTGAGAATATGAATTCGTTCATTTGCATCGAAGTCGGGGGCTACTATCGGTGTTATGGATACCACATACCTAATAGTAGTCGACTAAATCTCGGGAGGACCCACCACATACCATGTCCTATACGGAAACAACCTGCGGATATAGGAGGAGTTCCGGATAAGGAAAGACAACCAGAGTTCTACATGGAAACAACAAGGACTACTCGGATTGTATCCATATTGGTTTCCCTAGTTCTACTTGGACAAGTGGACACCTATGGGTATAAATACAAGACCCCCTAGGAGGAGAGGGGGGAGAACATAGACACACCCACCACAATCTACGGAATAATAGATCAAGACACAAGATCAACATACAAGGCAACATACGCCAAGACAAGACGCCGGATATCGACTTCAGAGATAGGCACGGCTAGTCCCCTATGGTATCTCCGGATACTGATAGGAGAGACATTGCGCTGTCTCTGATCTCGCCGGGCACGAACTCGAGGAGGAAGACTACCCTGTTGTCGACTACGAGTCAGATCTTCAGACTGCCATGTCGACAACAGTTAGATAGGCTACCCTAAATATTGTACTTGTGTGATCCAGATGAATAAGAGCAATACCGGCTTCAGCCAACAGGATGTAGGGTCATTACCTAACAATTCAGGGGTCCGAACCTGTATAAAAATCCCTGTCTCCATATCTTTTACCTCAGTCTCGCGTATACCCTGGTACCAACGATCCCCATACTATGCGACAAATTCTGTTTAAAATTATATTTCATTTCCAACAAGAGATTTGTATTGTGTTATATTGTTATATTGCGCCAGTTTGAACCTAGCTAGTCGTCGACCAAGCGATTTAGTCTCCTATTCAACCCTCAACTATGTCTACACTTTTCCCTTTGTCTCCTTCCGGTGAAACGTTCAAACCCTAAAACAAGAACAAAGCAGGGAACGAAGACGATGCGATCTAGGAAAGAAGACGATGCGATCTAGTATAGATCGATCGGATATCCCTGGTTTACTCTTTTTTCTGACGGCATACCGATCGATGGATGTTAGATTTACTCTTTTTTTTATGGCATACCGATCGATGGATGTTAGTATTCAATTAAAGTATAATGCCCATATTTTACAAGTTAATTACTCCATTGCCATCATGTTACAATAAATTTGTTCCGTACCTTGCCCCTCTATTGATCAATGGTGCACGTTGTTCCACCTCCAAGTACCTCTAGGTACCTCGCAAATACCGTAAAACATCTCAAAATGAGGGGATGTCCCCTCTGGGGATAAAAATCCGCTTTTTTTTCATTAGAAAAACTCAATTTATCTCTTAAGGGGATACCCCCTTATTTTTTATGTCACTTAAAAAGTTATTAAAAAAATTGAAAACAAAATTAGTAGAATAAATTAATATGTGATATGTCACTTCACAAACATGTAAATTGAAATTCAACTTATACAAGTAGAGACAAAAATAATAAATAAATTTGACTATGAATAGAACACGTAATTCACGGTCAAATTTTTTATTTTTATTTCGAATTGTATAAGTCGAATTTTAACCCGTATGTTTGTGAAAAAAATATATTATATATTAATCCATCTTGATAATTTTTTAAAAAAATTTTCCGATAAATTTTAAAACGTTATGCACAAAACAAGAGAATGTTCCCTGGGGAGAAAAAAAATCAACTTCCACCTCATCAAGCGCTTCAATAATTAATGAGTTTTTAGAAGCGGACGGCATGGAGTACGTACGTGTGACGACTAAACAATCCTTAATTTCGCAAGCCAACGACTGATGTTCGATCGATGAAGATGCCAGCTCGATGCCGCTCGCCTTATCTGAACAGAGAGAGAGGAATGGTTCAGCCAGCAGAAGCCAACTGTTTACGTCATCCATGATCTATATCTCTTTTAGCTCGCCGTGGACACGCGAAAAACAAGCATATACCAACACCAATACGTCGTCAGATCACCTAGACACTTACTACACGTCGTGCGAGCATGCACACACGTACACATATCCATTCGTAAATACGTGATCAATGAAGCAATCAATTAATCCAGAAAACAAATGAAAACCCAGCGGCCGATCGACTGAATGGATCAAATTAACCATTTACAGATCGATTAATGCCTTCCCAAACAAAAATTTTTCGTCCTGTCATATCGAATGTTTGGATACATTCATAAAATATTAATATATAGAAAAAAACTAATTATATAGATTACATGTAAATTATGAGACAAATCTTTTAAGCCTAATCACGCCTATAACATGGTGCTACAGTAAACAGTTGCTAATAACATATTAATTATGCTTAATAAATCGTCTCGCAGTTTTTAAGCGGAATATATAATTTGTTTTGTTATTAGTCTACGTTTAATTTTTCAAATATATGTAAATAATAAAATGTGACACTTTAAAAATTTTCGTTCACGAGCAAAACTGGCCCTAATTGATCGAATTGGATGAGATAGTACTATAGCTGCAAGAGGAGATGTCCAAGTCCAATCAAATCACGTCGTCGTCTCGAACGAGCGCACCGATCTGCCGACGCCATACTGCAATCGAAACCTTGGGCGGATCGATCGACGTCCGCATCCGATCCCATACCTGCTGCTGCCGCGAACACCCGGTGCTGATGATGATGCAGAGCTGATCAATTGATGGTTGGATTCTTTCCCCAACTTGGCCATGGCAACCGATGAAGTGACATGGTACTATACTAGTAGCACTTGCACGACTTGGAAGTTGGAACAGGAGCTGTTTGAACGTGTGAGTTGATAATTAATTAGTGTCATAATCCAATGTTGCCGTGCTTACCACACCAAGGGTGTGTTTAGTTACAAAGTTTTTTTTTTGCCAAATTTTCAACTTTCCATCACATCAAACCTTTCATACATACACAACTTTTCAATCACATTGTCTCTAATTCTAACCAAATTTTAAACTTTGAGCCGAACTAAACACAGCCCAAACTAACACTGTTGGTATACTTTAGCAGCAGAAGCAGATTATATCTTTTTTTTTTAAGACAGATTATATCATTGTCACTTTGTCAGGTCGGCTCAGTGCAACTACGACGTTCAAATCAAATCTACCACGACGTCCTCGTGGCGATTAATCGCGGCCGTCCATGTGGGCGCCGGGCCCCACACGAGACCCCATCCGCACGTCACCCTCCACGTCATGGATTCGGCGCGCGCGCGCGTCGGGTGGGCCCCACCGCCCCCCACCCCCCCCCACCCCCCCACCCCCCAACCGCGGCTGACGCCCCGCCACGTCACGCCCGACCCGCCGCGGTTGGCGCGAACCGGGTCGCCGTCCTCTCCAGCCTTTGCGCGTGGGCCCCACCGAAACCGACCGGCCGGCTGGCGTCACGACCCCCCTCCGTGACGTCACCGGTCTATATATATCGCGGTGCGTCTCTCGGTGCGCTTTGCCCAGCACAAGTCGCATTTTCGCACGCAGAGAAGAGAAGAGAAAAAAAAATGTACCAGGCGATCCCGTACAACGCGAACCGGGCTTGGCCGGCGGCGAGCCGGCCGGCGACGGCAGCGGCGGCGGCGCCGCCGCCGCCGCGTGGGGAGGAGGAGGAGGTGAGGAGGGCGGTGGCGGAGTGCCCGGTGGTGGTGGTGGGTCGGAGCGGGTGCTGCCTGAGCCACGTCGTGAAGCGGCTGCTGCAGGGGCTCGGGGTCAACCCGGCGGTGCACGAGGTCGCCGGCGAGGCCGAGCTCGCCGGGGTGGTCGCCGGCGGCGGCGGCGGCGGCGGCGACGTCGCGCTGCCGGCGGTGTTCGTCGGCGGGAGGCTCCTCGGCGGGCTCGACCGGCTCATGGCCGTGCACATCTCCGGCGAGCTCGTGCCCATTCTGAAGGAGGCCGGTGCACTCTGGCTCTGAATCAACAACGCAGTAGCGATCAAGCTATTTTCCTTTTTTTTCTCTCTCTCCTATTAGGTTCAAATCATCTGATGCTTTTAGCTTCTTCTTTTTTTCATGGAATTAATAATGGTGTTGTAATTAGATAGGACGAAACTTGAATTCTTTTAGGATTTTAATAAGGATGATTAGGAGATCGAAGTGTGTGTCCGTTAACGCTACTATACTTAATTAGCTTGTAACTAGTACCTATACCTATTTTCGACCATGTAAATACGAATGGGAGAAATGAAGAGAAATGTTTGCGGTATTTACTTGTCCCAAATTCCCGGTGTTTTTCCGGTTGAGAATCTGATGCTGCAAAGAAAAAAAATTGCTGCACATGCGCTTGCAAACATCCCTTTCTCTTCCTGAATGCGTTGTCGCCGCTGCCGTGCATGAACGGCAGCGTATTGGATGCTTGTAATTCATGGCCGGTTGTTGTTTGTTGTGCACCTGTGCTAATATTTTTTTCTCTCCTAGTTTTGATATTCTGATATCACAATTATATATTTAGACACTATTGTTCTAAACATATACTAAACCTTAAGTTTGATTAATATTTCCACCTATCTATATCTGTCACTGGCATTTTGCAGCAACCTGCAGGGTTTAATTCAACTAAATCTGTAGCAATTTGGAAGTAAGCCGGACGCAGGTAAGCCTGATCAGATCAGCAAAGAGAAACAAGCTTCACACGTTGGCATGTCTGTCCATGAGCTTCAGATAGCAGCATTCCACGTCAGGAAAGCAGAAAACCTTCCGAAACTAACGAGACACAAACCAACCTGCAGCGTACTATTATAGTACGTAGTTGTACCATGTAAGAAAAAATATACAATCCTATGGAATTATAGATGTTCATATTCTCTACTCCACCTGATCATGCATGCACGGCTAGGCCGGTGGGAAAAATGACAAGAGGCGAGGCACATGAGTTGTCATAACGTCATTAACAAAAACCACACGAAATGCATTTATATATAGGTGTCCTTTTTCTTCCTTGCTGTCAAATGCGTACCAAATAAATCATGCAATAGTTTCGATACCCTACATTTGCACTGGCTGGAATGGCACTAGCCAACTACCTAGGATCAGTCAGTCCCAAAAATCATTATCTAAAAAAAGTCAGTCCCAAAATGAAAAAAAAAAAATCTTGATGCTTACTTTGATTATTTTTTTTTCACACATTCTGTGGAACAGATATCAAACTGCAACAGAGAATGTGAATATGCAAAATTTATAGTGGTCGTTCGATTTGTAGGATTTTCAAAACAAGATAAAAAAACATAAAAATAGTATGAGAATATGTATGCAAATCTAAGAATTGTAAAACATAGGAAATCCTATGCAAAATCTAAGAATTGTAAAGCTGGAGTGGATTTATTTTTTGTGTGTGTTTTACATCAAGTGAAGGGATAAAATTTTTCTACTGTCGATTCCTTTGAAACAATGGTAGTTTTAGTGCCCATTTCAAAGGATGGTATAATTCTATACTTTTCCTTCACAATTTTCTCTTAAACGAATGAGCCGTAGTTCTTTCGCCCTACTACAAACTGCAAGCTGGCATGCTACAAACCTACTACAAACTGATTGCTGAGTTCTACGAGATGCTGATTGCTGAGTTCTACGAGATGCTGATTGCTGAGTTATACGAGATGCTGATTGCTGAGTGCGTTTCCCTATCATCCCTATGGCACTAGGGCATGAAGACAGTTTACGTCGAAAAGTAACCCAAGTACAAATAAAAGAAGACTTGACTGACCAATCGAGATATTTTTATATGCATCTCTCACCGTCCCATAAAGTCATAACAGTTTTGGAGAAGCAATTGTACAACTCAATTCTTCAAGGAAAATTGCATGTTATGATCAGGGAAATGCCCTTCTGTTAGAAGTGATTACAGCAAGCTAACACGTCACTATCATCACAAATTCATTGAGATTTTCAGATGAGCTCACGCCAGAGTAAGGACGTTTACAGCTCAAGAAGCACGTGGCAAGAAAGATAGGGGAGAAAAGGAAAGGCGGTGAATTACAATCAAGAAATTCAGATTGTTTTCAGGACTGCAAAACTTTAGTGCATGACTGTATGTCTGTGAGACTCTGACCAATCAAATAAAATATATATGGTGTAAGAAATAAAATGCAAATGGAAAAGACTCGGTGTTAACCAGTCCAGAGTAACTGACAAATACATGCATGGTTTCAGTTTCAGCTTGCTACAAATTGTGGGCGGTGGATAGATGTAATTATGTAAAAGCTTAAGCTAACTCTTGAATATGATTGGCGTTATGGATTTTTCTTGGTAGGCATACTAATCGCGCACACAAAAATAAAATAAAATAAAAACAAATGATGCCTTCCAGAATTCAGATTCAGCAAAGAACCAACCATGAGACGTGCTGACATATCAGTGGCATGATAAGAGCGTCTCAGCTTAACAATAAAATAAGCAAACAAGCATGTCGATGTAATCCGATGACGATTGCAAATGTACTTAGTCTCATCGACGTGGCACGAGCAAGGCCATGGTACGACGTGAGATAAAGATCTGCGAGATCACGCAGTGACATCAACATGTTTGACAAGTTAGCTAGCAGTTGGGCGGCAAATAGTGCTAGTAAATGGTTTGCAAAAGACACCTACTTGACGTCACGACTTTGCATATGTACTCATCAATATACGTCATACTCATCCTTAATAAACCACAATCTCCCCCTTATGATGGTTTCCAGCAACACCCTAAGTGGATGACTTTGGCTACATCTAGGATCTGGTCTCTCTGTTCAACCTTGTCAAAAACTTCGGTTCAGAAATCTAGATGCCTTGTTTCTTAAGTGGATTGTTCCTTTTGCACTGATTAATTCCATGGAATCTATTTCTCCTTTTCCAATTAGCTGTGAATATTGGAGTTTGGCCGACCACAACTTCCTTTTGAAGCTTATTATAAGGCCTAAAGAAAAACGGACCACCTTTTAGCGTCAGGGACTCGAGTGAAACAGAAGCATAGAGGAAAGAAGAAATAAGCTATGGCCAGGCAGACCAGCTGACCAGGAGGCAGGTACATATGTTAGTATGGAATACGGTGTTGAATATAAAAACAAACAAACTTGGCAGTCAGGACGCAGGAGAAACGTGTTTAAGGTGTAAAGTATGGTAAAATTGCATGGCTTAAAGTCAGCAATTTAAGTTTCTAGATGAAGTGATACAGAATTTGGTATTATGGTAACATAGCCTGCCATTTTCTTTTCTTTTTTTTTAGAAAAAAGTAGAAAGTATGTAGATCCATTTGAGTACCGACTTTGGGGCGTGGATTCTAATCCTTCTGTCCCAAAAAAAAACTAATTTAATATTGGATGGAACTTTTCCTAGTATGTTTTTCAGATTCATTGTACTAGAAAAAGTCTCATCCAATACTATATTGGTTTTTTATGGGACGGATGAAGTAATGCAGAAGAGAACCATCAAATTAAACGAAGTATATACACACTGTTTCCATTGAATGCTATGAATTGATCTACAATGCTGAGTTCAAGAATCTTACCAAAACACACAGCTGAAGTCATGGGATGGGCAAGAGTCATCATGTTGTCATGCAGATGGCCCATGAAAGCAACCAGTTTGGCTGCAGGCCACACATAGCCCTTGGAGTGATGCAAGAGCCATCTCTGTGTATATCCTCATAATAAAATGCGGATTTTTCATGGACAGGGTGTCAAGATATGCTCACATCTGCGAACCATAAACATGAGAGTAAATGGCGACGAACACCCCCCAAAAAAAATATTATTACTGAGCAAATGATCAAGGCAAACCCCCCCAAAAAACTCAATTGTATTTCTTTTTTCAAATTAAATTAAAGTGCCAGCAACAAACTTTCATAAAATCCTTGTTTTTCTTATGGTTTATGGATCATAAAATTCTCAGTAGCAAGGGAAAAGGCAGATAGGACTCTCACATTTACTTTTTTCCACAGAGAGCTGGCACGTCATGTTCCATCATAATCGTGCATTAGTCTGTTTGATCCTACAAATCATTGGCAGGGCTGCAGCATTATATAGGAAAAAATCTGAATCGGTTAGCAAGCGCTACTACTAAAAAGAAGATAGCAAGTACTAACAAGCAGAAACAGTCGGTGGCCCAAATTTTACAGTTTGGACGATTTGAGTCCATCTTAGCCCCTGTCGGCTGAATAGCATATGCATGAAAGATAAACATCAGTATGAACTTGAATACATTTGTAGTGAAAAGAAAGTAGGTAAGTAATGCATATAAAACATGGCATGGATAAAAAATGGAGACAAACTGTTAGAATTAGCTCCGTTTCAGTAAAAAACAACAAAATACTCCCTCCGTTTCCCAATGTAAGACTTTCCAGCATTGTCCACATTTATATAGATGTTAATGAATTAGACACACATATGAATCTAGATTCATTAATATCTATATGAATGTGGACGATGCTAGAAAGTCTTACATTATGAAACGGAGGAAGTATGTTACAGGGTACACAAAGGTGACTATAATCAGATAATCAGTTCAAGAAGGCACATGTAGATGTAGGGGAGCTTTAGGTTTTACAGCAGTAAGCTTCCTGCATTCCAGTCATTAAGCAACAGTGTGACACCATAGCAAAGGCTTTGCCTTGAACAAACACGTGCAGAGAGGAAAAAGTGGAAGCCATGGGGTGATGGGGGCCAGGCTTTTAGACTATCTTATCCACTTGCCACTGTATCAACTCTTGTTCCTCAGTGAACCTCCATACTGATTGGTATGTGAGCTTCAAAAGACAGCTTCCTGAAAGCTATAAACTAGATCTAGAAGTCAACATAAGTGCAATGGGCCTCTGCACTGCAGTAAAGGATCCAACTGAAACTTCATCATGGCAATCGTCTCTAGAGAGAATCAAACCATGAATCAAAATCGTCCGACGCATTTGAGGGTCCGGAATTAGGAGGAACACTGACACTTGAGATGTTGTCTTTGCCCTTAGCAGATGTAGTTTGTTTCTGTCCATTCAAGCACAGTGAAGTATCTGTGAGCAAGTCGTCCACCAAATCATCAATAGATGTAGTTATATCTATCTGGTTAGCATATCTGATGTCAATATAGTGGTCATTCTTGGAAGTTGAGCCTGGTTCAGCAAGACCTTCAGTCTGGACAGAAGGAGAAGTCTCTGAAAGCAAGTCATCTAGAGCATCGTCACAAGCAGCAGTCACCGATGATTTGGATGAAGTGCTAGGTGTAACTTTCTTATCTGGTTGATTGACTTTCACATCTTGCAATGTTGATTTGTTTCCAAATGATTCATCTAAATTGGAGCCAGAAAGATGAGTTCCACCAAGCGTATTAAGAAGCATATCAAGTTCTTCTTCTGCAGCAACCACCTCAAACTTTGCCCCTTCACTATTGTTATTATCTTCTCCAGTGTCCAAATGCACAGAGTGAGAACTAGTCTTGGGTGATGATGTAGATTTATCTTCTTCAAAACATTTCAACTGACAATCTGCTTTCATTTGATCATCACAACGAATGCTGTCATGGTCATGAATCAAGCTGCCTTTAGCATCACTATCCACATCTGTGCCACTTTGAATCTGTATTTGATTGACCTCAGATGCAACAGCCTATAACAATCAGGCAAAACCATGAATACACAATGAAAAAAATTAGCAAAAGAAAATGATCTTAATGGCAAGTAAAGTAGGCATATACAAAGCTTGCAATTAAAACATCAATAGATAAAAGCATCCAAGGGAGGGAGAAACAGCTAACTTACTAAGATGAATACTAACAGATCAAAAACCTTTATGAACCAACGACCTAACAATTGCATGAACCATGCACAAAGCTAAGTAATAAGGGCACTAAATCATCCCAGTTGGCTGTGTATATCTACATGTGGGTATAGAGGCCAGATTTCAGTCCATTATCTAAAAATAATTCCAATGTCCCAGTACAATAGGTAAAATAGACATAGTTTACTAGGGTTTAAATACCCAGTGAAATTCATTACTCTATCTAATCCTATGCAGATGGCTATTGTACCCCAGTACAAAAGATAATCCTTCCACCACTCAGGAAGTTTGGAAGCTAAAAATAAGCTATGTGGCTGATGGCAGAAGTAAGAGATCGTAGTGCAGACAGTTACCATGATGGGCCACTGGCAAAAGGTGCATTAGTGAAATATGAAAGGTAGATATCAAACCATAGTGTGGTTATTGAACAAAATAGAGTGCCTAGAGGAATGACCAATAGGCAGATGGATATCAATAATATCAGCAGCAAATATCAACCAGAGCATTGAAAGGCTGCATTGCAGGCAGACCTGCCATGGCAAGTCATATGAGCTACAGGTATTAACAGCAGAGATTAACTTGTAGCAAGTGGAGGTCAAAAGGGTAGGCACCTAGGTGATGATGACTACTACTGATCAACCATAAGGGTATCAGCCCAAATTGTCCTTTTAAGGGTTTGTTTTATCACATGGAAATCTGAATAAGGAACATTGCACATTTTCATTGTGTACAGATTGGGTGTCGCCATAGACCCGTAGACACTTCAAGAATAATGTTTGCATGAAGTAAGTTAAACCCCTACTTGAACATAGTGTAAAGGACCGCTTTGTTCATAACGATTTTTTAAATTGAACTTTAGAAAAAACAAAACAAGGGTATATACAACTTCTCACGGAAAAGCAAAACTACAGTTACAGTTTACTAAAAGCAGACAATGTAGCACATGATCAAATACATTTGAGTACTTGGAAAATTAGCAAAACTAAAGAAAATTGCTATAAACAGACGTACCAGATCCTCAGGTAGCAGATCTTTCTCTAAGAAAAGCCTCTCAGAAAGCTTAAGCTTCGAAAGATGGGTGGCCAATGCATGCAGATCCATGGAGAGAAAAGGTACCTAAAAGTTGAGGGGAAACAAATTCTCACATATAAATATCTAAAAATATGATATGAAGCTGCCCAAATTCGCAAGGTTTTAAGAGTTTATACACAAATTGTAAGGTACATAATCAAAACTACATGAGGGTCTACAAATCAAAATAAAGTCTAAATTCCACATCCCTGTCTGTTCGGACTACTATCATCAAGCTATCCAGACAAATTTCACTCTGTAAACACTGACAATAGTCTCGATGCAAGAAACAAAGAGAGATTTCAGTCATAGCCCCAACCATGCTCAAACAGAACATTTTAATCATGTACATGTCATTCGTCTCACTAAGACCAAACATTACAACAGTTTACTTGATGTGGGCAGCACAAGACAAGTAACAAACGTAATATCACAGCACCAAATTTTACCTCGAAATCGGGTGCTAAATCATCTTCTAAGATGAAGTTGTCATCTTCACACCAGGACAAAATCTCTTCCCCTTTAGCTTCAAGCATAGAGGTTGAAGCCTGCATAAAATCTAAAAAGAAAAATAAAATTAACAAACTTAGCAACAGTGGAGAAAGCAATCACACAAATAGTAGGCCCACTTCCCAAAGGACACATCACATGATCATCATCAAAATAACCGATCACAGACATCAATTTTCCAACACTCTCAAACCAAAATGTAAGTTGTGGTTATATACTAACTGACCACAGCAGAAACTCTGCTTGAACATACCTAGCGGCCTAAGAGATGTATGCTCAACTCAAATTCTAAAAACAAAGGAATACCTCATGATGTTTGGTATACTCAACTGGCTTCTTAAGTGAGGTTTAATATGACTAAGAACACAATATTTCTCAGTTTAGCTAGTGCCCTCGTTTCGTGTCTATGTAATGGTAAGCAAGGATCGCAGTTCATGCTTGAAGCGATTCTCCCAATGAGCTTTGTCAATGAGGTAGTGGAGGTAGGGTCACTCACCAAATGGCGAATCTCGCGAGGAGAGCCGCTGCGCCTCGCGAGGCTGAGCCCGAGCCTGCTCGAGCAGGAAGCCGAAGTCGGCGCCCTTGCTGCGCGGCGCCACCTCGCCGGTCCACTCCGAGGGGGCCGCGGATTCATCGGCATCGTCCTCGCCGTCGTAGCGGTCCCAGTTCGACGGGAGGTTGCGGCCGCGGGGGCCGGAGGAGGAGGAGGCGGCGGCGGCTTCCGCGCGCTTCTGCCTGTGGGCGGCGGCGGCGGCGGGAGTCTGGTGGGCGCGCCGCCCCCGCACCGTGTGCGAGCGCTTCGCCTTCGCGGCCGCCTTGGGATCCATTGATGGGAGAAGGGAGGGAGAGGGTTTCGGCGGCGTGTTTTTATTTGCAGTATAAGTCCTGTAGGTTCGTGATTATTTCATCCAACTCCCTGAGATTTGGGGGAAAGTTTTGCTCCAGGGTAAAATTTTGCTAGTAGTATAAATTTTGTTCTTGATATTTTTTTAATAAATCATAATGTAATTATATTATTATATTATAATATGCATATAACTATAGTGTAATGTACTGTTAGATTTGTTTCAAGATTGAGGAGAAAAAAATCACAGCGTATGCATATGTGAGATGATTCGGATCCACAACCTCCGTTTCACGGAAATAGCATATTAGAGAGGAATTTTATAATTAAATCTATCAAACTTTTAAAACAAAATTTGTCAAATAGTCCCTCAGGGGTATATTTGTAATATTAAACTTTATCGAGGGCCTAATCAGGCCGCCGACTCCCCGCCGCGGGATCGGCTGCCACTCCAGTCCCTTCGCTTCCGAGGCTTGACGGCGGCGGCGGCGGAGGATGCGCTTCACGGCGTCTCCGGTGGTGGAGCTGCCGGTGGGCGGCGCGGTGCTGACGTTCGAGCAGGACAACGACTCCTTCGAGGTGGGCACCTCGGTGTGGCCTTCCTCCCTCGTCCTCGTCAAGTTCGCCGAGCGCTGCCTCCGCGACCCGGCGCTCCCCTTCGCCGACGTCCTCCGCTTCCCGGGCACCCGCGCCGTCGAGCTCGGCTCGGGCTGCGGCCCCGCCGGCCTCGGCCTCTCCCGCCTCGGCCTCGCCGACCTCGTCCTCACGGACATCGCCGCGGTGCTCCCCGCGCTCCGCCGCAACCTCCGCCGCAACCGCCGCCACCTCCCTCGCGCCCCACGCCTCGCCCAGCTCCACTGGAACTGCCCCGCGCACCTCGCCTCCATCGCCTCCCCGCGCCGCTTCGACCTCGTCGTCGCCGCCGACGTCGTCTACGTCCCGGAGTCCGTGCCCCACCTCGTCGCCGCCATGGACGCGCTCGCCGACGCCGACCGCGGGGTGGTGCTGCTCGGGTACCAGGTCCGGTCGCCGGAGGCGCATCAGGCCTTCTGGGACGCCGTGCCGGCGGCCTTCCCGGTGATCGAGAAGATTCCACGGGAGCATCTGGACCCGGATTACGCCTACGAGGAATCCGATGTGTTCGTTCTTCGCAGGAGGCCGCGACAGTGAACTGGTGAGCTATTGCTTACCATTTGCTCGTCAATGGCTCTGCAGGTTTGCAAGAATTGTTTGTTCAGCTCCAAAGTTATGATCATTTGGTTGTGATAGAAACTGATGAAATTTGCCTCAATGTGTTGATGCAGTCAGTGGATTAGTGTTAGCCGATATCGCGACGGATTCGGCCGCGTTGATCAGTGCATCTCTGTCATGAGTTATGGTTGATACATTTTGTTGCTAGTTTTGCTACTAGAACTCTACTAGAAGAGCATATTAAGTGGTATTGATGGATGTTCATGATTGATTTTCTTCGTGCTGTTCTGTGATTGACAAAATAAAAATTAACTTGTAGATTTGTCCTCGCTGAGGATATTCATGCTCAACCTTTATCTGTCGGTTTTTATTCGTTTTATGGTTGCTATCTTTCTGTCTGAACTTGTGGAAAATGTGAATGCTTGTCTTGATCTCTTCCTAATGGGCTAATAACTGATAAGATATCAGAAGGTGTGACATTATGCATCGCTTCATTGTGTTTTGTGCCTGCAATGTGCTGCCGATCTAGCTCAAACTGATTACATTGGCACTTGGCAGATATTGCTATTGTGGTTTATGAAAGACAAGTTTGGTACAGTATAATGCTTGAACTTGTCGCTTGATTGTGGACTGATCAGAATAGTAAAACACCATTAGTTATGGCAAGCACCAATGCTGCTGTGTCTGTCCATAACCTTGAAAACTGAATGTCTCAATACAGTATGAAGTGTGTCCTTGGATGTTGGCATAAGGCGAATAGGGTTTCCATTTGGCAATTCTATTGAATGTGTGGTTTTGTGGGAATGAACACAGAATTCGCAACCAAACTGACACTCCATTCTCCACGCGTTGTTCATTTTTCGGATGCTTGGTGTAGATGATTATTTCTGCTCATTATTCATCGACTTGTGGCTGAATGTTGAAACCAATTGTAGTCCTCAATGGATTTGCTCATAATGCTGAATGGGTTTGCACAGCTGCATTGATGTCCAGCTGAATGTTGAAACCAGTTGTGATGCTACTTGCAGGCATCGATTGCTGGAACATATGTTTTGTTTCTGAGGAAATCAGGCGGAGTACTGAGTGCTATGGAGGAACATTCTGTAGATGATTCAGCCTTATGATGAACTTATTTAGCGTATTTTCTGTGGGGCCCACTTACCACGTCAGCAAAAACCATTTCCTAAAACATCGAAGGAGTTGATTTGCTCCGGGTTTCTAAGATAGGGGAGATCTTATACCCGTTTTGCGGTTGAGGGAGGCTGTTCAATCAGACACAAGAGCTGAGGGAGATAAAATAGACTTATTCCTAACCAGCCGGTGGGTAAATCCATTTTTAGGTGGGCCAAATGGAGGCCCAACTTTGTGTGGCGGTATCCAGGCCGTGCAGTTGGGCTGGGACTCCGCCTTCCACACCGAAACGGCCCACGCGTACCGACGCACCTAGCTCATCCCATCCTAGCCGTCGGTTCCGAATCGGACGGCATCAAGGCCCTCCAGGCCGTGCACATATAGGTTTCCTCTCCACCTCCAGCCCGGACTCTCCCGATCCTTCCCCAACTCGGCGTCGCGCCGCCTCAACCAAAGCAAGGTGCGTCTCATCTCTCTCGCAATCCTCTCCTCCGCTTCCAAATCCCTCGCCCTCCTCTTCGTCTTCGCAAATCGAGGCCCGATTTTTCGTTCTTCTCGCAGGAGCAAAGCGGGGATTCAGAACGGGAAGGAGAAGGTCCGGTTCGTCCGCTCTCGAGGTTCGTGTTGGTCGCCCAAACCCTAGGTTTCCTCCTCTCTTCTCGTTTGTCGATCTATGTGTGTTGTTGCGGTAGATTTGATTTTTATTTTTTGGGGGTTCGGTGTGAACGATATGTGCCTTGTTGATTTCGGTATGGGAGATGCAAATAGACCGTAGCTGATGTAAACCATAGCAGATCGAGGCTGCTTGCTGCTGCTGCTGCTGCTGCTGTAAATTTCCTGTAGATTTAGGTTCGGGGTGTAAATATTGAACAAATTGATGCGATTTTCCATCGGAGGAAATTGAATCTACGGTGACTGCTGCTCACGGTTGCTGCTGAGTGCTGCTTCTTGCAGTGGGGAGCCCGCCATGGTTGGATTAGATAGGCGGAGCTCGTTTTGTGGGTTTACTTGGGTGGTTCCTTCAACCGGCCAAATCAATTTTTATCATCAGTGGATGGAAGAGACCCTTAGGCTAGATATGTAGTTATATGATTGGTCGGTGCATTACAAATTATGTCTAGGTTTCTACTGTTTCATTGTCTTGGGTTGTTTTCTTCGATTGAAGATTAATGATCTAAAATGGTTTGCAGCTTAGGTTTTTAAAACGGATCAAATAGTATTCTTTGTCGGGCGGATATTTCAAGGCCTACTCCGGAAGGAATGCCCTTGTGCAACAGGCAAAAAAAAGTGCCTCTGTGCCATGTTGTTTGATCTTTTTTGCAGTTGCAGGGGGGAGAAATACTAAACTTTCTAGTGGAAGAGACACCTCTATGTTGTTAACAGTGTCCAGATATAGGTTAAAACTTATCATGAGCAACATCTAGCTTCATGATTTCTTAAAGTGAATTACAGTCGTTTGTTTTTGTTCTTTCTATTCACTTTGTTCTTCTAATATTAACGGCTTTGAATAAGTGTGCAGATTAGGTTAAAAGGTACTGGGATTAGGGTTTTCTTGCGAGAGCTTTATAATGTTCCAATCACACACTGATCGTTTCAGGGGTAAAGTCACAGGAATCATACTTGTTGGTGATCTCAAAAGTTAAAAACGATAACATATGAACTTGTTTTTATTTAGCATATGCTCCCTTTGTTGTCTACTTTTTCTGTATGTAATGCACTATGACGACTCTAAATCGAGGTATTTCTTTCTCCCTGTAGTTACCAGATAAGCCATTCATATACATATATATATAGAAGCACTTCTTGAGATTTGGACAATAAATTCTGACAATTTTTTTTTATCTTTTTGTTATGTACAGCTCAAGTGTCAGTTGAAGTGTTTTGAAAGTCATGGCGGAGCATTTGGCTTCAATATTTGGAACTGAGAAGGATAGGGTTAACTGCCCCTTTTACTTCAAGATTGGGGCTTGCCGTCATGGGGATCGTTGCTCCCGTCTGCACAACAGGCCAACTGTGTCGCCAACAATTGTGCTTGCTAACATGTATCAGCGTCCTGATATGATCACACCAGGAGTCGATGCTCAAGGCCAACCTATTGATCCTGAAAAGATGCAGGAGCACTTCGAGGATTTCTATGAGGATATCTATGAGGAGCTGAGCAAGTTTGGTGAGGTTGAGACCCTCAATGTCTGTGATAACCTTGCTGACCACATGATAGGCAATGTGTATGTCCAGTTCAGGGAGGAAGAACAGGCAGTCGCTGCGCATAATGCCCTTCAAGGTCGCTTCTACTCAGGGCGCCCAATAATTGTTGAGTATTCCCCTGTGACTGATTTCCGTGAGGCGACCTGTAGGCAGTTTGAGGAGAACAGCTGCAACCGTGGGGGCTACTGTAATTTTATGCATGTAAAGCAGATTGGCAGGGAGCTCAGGAGGAAGCTTTATGGGGGGCGATCCAGGAGGAGCCATGGGAGAAGCCGCAGCCCAAGCCCACGCCACAGGAGGGGCAACCGTGACCGTGATGATTTCCGCCGTGAACGTGATGGTTATCGTGGTGGTGGTGATGGTTACCGCGGCGGCGGTGGCGGCGGTGGTGGTGACGGTTACCGCGGCGGTGATAGTTACCGTGGTGGTGGTGGTGGTGGTGGACGCAGGGGTGGGGGCAGCAGATATGACAGGTATGATGATGGAGGAAGACGCAGGCATGGCAGCCCCCCGAGGCGTGCAAGGAGCCCAGTCAGGGAAAGCAGCGAGGAACGCAGGGCGAAGATTGAACAGTGGAACCGTGAACGGGAGGAAAAGCCTTGAACGAAAGCAGTGATATCTCTATGGATGGCCGGTTCATGCCTTCATGGCAATCACTATCCGCTGGAGTCGTGGTGTGCTGCTATGTTCTAAGTGGATATTTAGTGTGTGTCGTTTGGTACTCATGCTTGGCTGAGTAACCCTTTTAAATGCAGGATTCTGGATTCTATTTACTTTGTGTTTCGTTTGACGTGTAAACCGCCGTTTGTTTTTAAATATGCAATATTGGATCTTGTCAGTCTATTATCCTGTCGATGCGCTTAGAAATCTATGATTCTCTACTGACCATATTGCTTCTCATGTTAGCGGTTCAAGCTGGCACCTGTTGTCTTGGAAAAAGGAACCCCATTCTTTCTTTTGCTCGTTTCAACTTTGCTGCCTGTTATTTATTTGGCCTTTTGCTACCTGTTGTTGCTTGAAACTCTATAAATCTATATACTTACGTGCTGTACGCTTTGCTCATGGCAGCCTCAAAAGCTATACGAACGACACGGCAGCACGCAGTTCATGGAGTGCCCGTTGCACCAGCAGATAAAAGGCAAAATAAAGCCCAGCTTGGACTGAACACAAGCTTCACATGAAATTCGCAGAATCCCCCCAGAAAAGCTTAATTCACATAATCTCTACTGTTTTAAAAATTAAATATATTTTTGTTGGAATTTTGGTACGTCATCGTCTTTGAGTTGGTTTTAATTTGATTTTTCTTTTGTCCGATTGCCCGGCCGATTCCCGTGGGCATTCGCATGCTGCGTCCGCCTCCGTCCGCGGCCCGCCCAATTCCGATTTCGCTCGTGGTCTTGCTTGTGCGCCACCACCGCCCGCTTCTTTGTCCGTCCCACCCTTAGCGATTTATACAAGCCCGATCAGGTGAATGATGGGAAACGATATCGTTTTACATATCTATTCGTCCTAGACGTTCCTCTCGATTAGATGGAGTGCAGAAGGAGAGGCAACAGCTGCAGGGTGCTTCGATCTAATCGGGCAGATATGGCTCAACACCCTGCTCAAGAGATATGGAATATTGTGAATAAGCTGCAGCCTGAGGCGCCTGCGCATATGCCCTCGTCCTTTATTTTTTATTTCGGTAGGAAGGCTGTTGCTCGAGCACAACAATGTTTTTTTAACGACTTGCACGAGACGATGCGAAGTTCTATTGATAGAGTAGAAAAAAGAGCACAACAATGTTACTCTTTCTTTACCATATGATCTAAGCTTATATCTAACGTTGAATAAAACAAAGTAATGTTTTGTTGTGTTTTGTTGCCTTATTAATTTTTCACTTAAAAAGATTCCGATGACACCTCCTTTCAGATCACACTTCCTATTCTATTTCATCACGTCTGGTTTTGTTTTTGTGATTTCAACGTATGATTCCTTCTACTTATCATGGTGAAACTAGAAATATTCTTCATTTCTTCTACGGATATACTAAAGTATACATATAATTAGTACAAAACACCCAAGATTAATTGCTAGGTCCAAATATATGTTTAAATGGTTCAAACCACGAATATTTAACCTTAATCATTTAATATTTATTACAATTTTAGTTTTTCGTGTTTCAAGGCACGAGCACATTTCCATTAGGGCTGGAAATGAAGGAAAGAATAGGCTTTCAGCCCAAAACCAAAGATGAATTTTCAGTAACTTTTATAATTATAATGTATAGCCATCTAATGTTTCAATTTATTGCTTAGTTTCTAATAGCTACAGTATCACTGAAAAACGTTTTTACCCGTTGCAACGCACGGGCATTTTTCTAGTCTCCCAAAAAAGAGGAAATTTTGGTTTTTTTTTTTTAGGAATTGGGGTATGATTCTGTGAACTGAGGCCGAGTTACTTTTTCTTCAAACTTCTAACATTTTCATTACATCGAAAACTTTTCTACACACACAAACTTTCAACTTTTCCATCACATTGTTCCAATTTCAACCAAATTTCTAATTTTACCGTGAACTAAACACACCCTGACTATAAACACTGGGCATCACAAACCGAACTTCAGACAGCGCGTAATATTCCTCTTTGGCATATGAGCTGGGAATCCTCGTAATATTCCTCTTTGGCATATGGGCTGGGAATCCTGGTACGACGAATAATCGAATATCCCTCTTCCTGTGTGTGGTACTGTGGTTCTCCACGAAACAAGGAACAGTTTGGCTCTCCTGGACGAAAGCAAAGCAAAGCTGCGGCTGTGCAGTGCAGTGTGCAGCTGCTGTCACTACGCCGTGTGCTCACGCCGTTGTCCCAACCAATCTCCTCTACTACTGTACGCGTGCCGCTGCCGGTATTGCTGCCAAAACCAGCACCTCTTCTTGTTCTTCGCAAAAAAGTCGCCGTCTTGTTCTTCGAAAAAAGAAATGATATACTACCGTGTATAGCTTTCTTTGAGAAACAAGCTTGAGATAAACTAAACATTATTATAAGCAAAGTGTGTTACACTTTTTCACTGACGTGCTAGTGACAAAACGAATTCGAAACGAGAATCACTTCGCAGTGCCAAAAGCTGGAGCTTTTCTTGCGGGTAAAAATATATGGGTGTTTGTCATCCATCTGATGGGCTATGCAAGTGAATAAACGTACTTCATCTTCCGGATCGTGACATAGAGTAATTATGTTTAGCCCTAGTATTTGCCTACGCGTCGTAAAAACTGATTATTATTATTATTCTTTTTGTTTTTGGCTGCCCGCCGCTTGTGAC
Organism: Oryza meridionalis; assembly: GCA_000338895.3. Taxonomy (NCBI): domain Eukaryota; kingdom Viridiplantae; phylum Streptophyta; class Magnoliopsida; order Poales; family Poaceae; genus Oryza; species Oryza meridionalis. The sequence continues at coordinate 28,344,969 of CM002528.2, forward strand.
AATTGCCATGACGGCATTGCATTCTTGGAAAGTTGGATATGTGTTCCGCGCAGATATAAAAGACAAGATAATCAGATAAGCATAGTACTTAACCATTGAATATATCTTCTTGCAGACAAAATACATGATGTTTCTACTCTTCCCTCAACGATGGCAAATGAGGGGAAAGAGCACATATAGTGGTTTTCTTGATAGAACGATGTATATTTTCTTTTCAAAGAAAAATACAACTATCATCGGTGGCTAGCTAGTACGGCTAAGTATGCGAAGGTTAAGAGAAGGAACAATGGTAGCTTATGAAGAAGAGCGAGGGTAGCGGTGTGTGGAGGAGAGCATTGGCAGTTAGTGGCGGTGGAGAAGTTTGTTGTCGCCACCCATACCTAATAAAATGAAGTTCCTTACATTTTTCTCACCAAATAGTCCTGACACGTGGCCCACTAGTCATTGTAAAGAATGGTAATATAGCTCGTTTTATAAAAAGAAAATTTTGAGAAATATATGCTTTAAAGAGATACTTGGTTAATTATAGTCAGATCAATTTTATTTTCTACTATTCAAATTTTATATAAAAAATATATATTTGGATGAGGATAACTTGTGTCCCGCTGTCTCATCTTTTCATCTAATGTTAGAGCTAAAATATGCTCAAGAGTAAGGGTGAACTAAAATAATCTATATAAATTTGTTTTATTCTTCCATTTTCCAAATTTTAAAGTACAATTCTAATGGATATTTGGACATAGTAGTAGAGCTCTGGTCCTAACTGTCATGCTCCTATATCCGCCCCGTTTTCATTCTTATTTATATCAATCTTTATTTTTGTCTTATACGGGTAGGGTTATTATAGTCATTTGTGTATATATTGTTTGATATATGTCCAAAAACTTTAGAAATATAATCATTTTGGGGGAGTGGAGGAAGTTAAAAAAAAAGAGAGAGGAAAATATCAGCGTCCAAAATCATTGTGCCTCGAGCGTCTCCCGTACGTCTCGTCTCGCCTCGCCTGCGCCGATCCCCATCTCGCGAGAAGAGCAGGGAAGAGGGAAGAGGCGCCGTCGTCGCGCTGCATCCCGGTGAGCATCCGCGTCCTCTTCCTCACTCATCCGTCTCTTCCACCCACTCTTGTCTCGATTTTGCTCGCGTGAACCCTAGCTTCTCTTCTAGATCTGGAAGAAGCTTTTCTGTTAATTTTGAAGCCTTAACCTTAATACAGTTTGTTTTTCCCCCCAACAAAAGTTTGGGGGGTTCAACTTGTTCCAAGTTGGATCTGCCCCTGATTAGTGAGTGAGCAACTTTTAGTTCAGAGGGTGAATGGAAGATAAACTGACAGCTATGAGTTACCACTGATATCGTCCACTGTTTTGGTGAGTTGAGTGTGGTTTTATGTGCTTATACTATGTAATGCTTGAATGTATTATGAGACACTTATACTTTGGTCACTTTCTTGTGGGTTGTAAGTTGAAGTGACTTTTTCTTTAGGCTTCTTAAATTATCACCAGTAGATGAACCATTATTTAGATGAGCATGATAAGAATTGGTTTTCTCAGGGGGAAAAAATACATGAAACTAGTCCTTTTTTGGGTACAGTTCTGGTGCTTTTATGGAAAAATGGAGTTGTGATAATAGTTTCATGTCATTAATACTTTAGAAAACTTCTGTGCGGAATAACTCTCAAATGCATAGTTAGGAGATACTGTGGGTTGGATAAGTGTTTCTTTGCAGGTAATGTTGTTCAAAACTTGAAATATCAGTCTATATGAGAGCAGCAGCCTCAGAATTGCCTTCTTTTTTGTTTTATGCAACTGCGTTCTTATGGTTCATAGGTGGTTTCACAATGGATTACATTGTATATGCAACAGCGCTGTTGACTGAGTATTTGATTTTACTGCAAAAATGGCTTAAGTTAATTAGTAACACATTGCCTTGGACCCTTTGATTGACGCAAGTAAATAATAGTGACTCATTTTTTTCTTTTGATTGCAATTTGTTTACCCAGTCTCTTATTTACGCTGTGGTATGATATCTATAGAGTTGATTATTCAGATGGCTGCACATTGTCATTTTACTCTTTTCTGATTGATAGCAAATTATCTCAGATGTCAACTGTTATGTGCCTTGCCTCCTTCATATCCCTATACTTTTTGAGCCCGCAAAGTTATTAAAATTTCTAAGATATTGAGCACACAGAGCATTTAGTCATGGATTCACCAAGGCTTTTAGATATACTCCAGTTTTATTAAAGTATTCTATGCTTGATACATGTGCATAAGGTATAAGAGAAATTTATTATGTTGTTAACTGTTTCTTTTACGATGAGATGGAGTACTACTACTTTGAAGTATATTGTTTTTCTCTTCTTCAAAGCCTTCCAAAATTAGAACACTCATATGCTTGCTTTATTGGTAATGCCTTTTTATTGTTGTCATATAAATGTTATTTTAAAGGCATTAGATTTGTTACATTTTCATCCTCCGATTTGGATATAATTTTTTATCAACATTGACACCCATCAAGATCAAGATTTTCTTATGGTTATTCATGGTATGTCTGTTGTTTGTTTATAGATGAAAATGAATGTATCCATGTAGATGTATCTTAATGTAACAAATAAATATATCTCTGATCATTATTGTTTATTAGTTTTGCTTCCAGCTATAGGAAATTTAATACACATTTTTTTATGCCTTGGTGTTACTCATCAATGCATGTGATCATTGTGTCATTGATGTTTCTCAATATATCTCTCCAATACTATAAACAATTCATTGGAGTGTAAACTATGAATCTGAAAGTGATGATTCACCATCTAACACATGAATTCATGTCAATGTTTTTCAGTCATGTTTCTTGAGTTTATAAAGTTAACATTAGTATGTGATATAGAAATTACTAAATTACATGGGTCGCCACTCGCCAGCACAACGGCTGCAGTTGAGGACAGTTTGGTTAGGAAGGTTATCTGGTAACATATATGTACGTACCTGCCATTCAACTGCTGTGTGGCATACTCTTGGAGTGGAAGATGGGAAACTCGATAATTGAACTTTGCAATATACTCCCTCTGTTTCAGGTTATAAGACTTTCTAGCATTGCCCACATTCATATAGATGTTAATGAATGTAAGCACACATATATGTCTAGATTCATTAACATATATATGAATGTGGGTAATGCTAGAAAGTCTTATAATATGAAACAGAGGAACTATAACTGAAGGAGGCAACAAAAGTGAAGAAATTTTTTGTACTTGGTGTATGCTTTTTATAGGAAATGGTTTTGTAAATCATGCTATCATAGTATATTGTAAATCTTATGCCTTAAGAATCCTGAACCTTCTACTTGAGATAGACCTGTCTATCAAATGTGTTAGATGTGTCTGCTTTTGGCATATTTGAACTTTTAGATCTAAGTTAATAGTGTTCTTTATTTCTACAAATATGTAGATTTATCAACTGATATATCCCGAAGCTGGATTTCATTTAGTGTCAATCTCCTGCTATTTCCAACACTCAATGTTGCATATTTTAGTTTTGCTTCCACCCATTCATGTTACTCATCTGATTGAACTTTTTTTAACCTGGATTTGAAGTACGAGGTAATCAAGTATGTTGCTTGTTTTGCAGGACAGATGATCTAACTAATCAACTAGCCCTTTGCAACGAAACCTTACTAACCTTGTATTACTAGACCAATGTGGGGTTTTACTAGGCTGAAGTTTTATGGCAGAATGGCATATTTTATGTTGTAGTATGTTGTTATCAACTGTACAGTTCACCAAAATGTGATCAAATCCTGAGATTCCACTGATACCAAGCAACTCCAGTATTAATAGCCCATGTTATAGCAGCAGTTGTTCGCATACCAAGTTACCGACCATGCTAGAGGACATCATACTTGATGCCTTTGAGGTTCACTTTAGGGATTGTTGGTTATACTGGAGACTTAATATACGGGATTACAGATGTTTGAAAACAATATGGACATGAGGAATTAGGAAACGAAGGTACTAACTGGACGTCGCTAGGTGGTCACCGGTTAGCAGACTCAGCACCTATTTGTCAGTAAGAGGCAGTAACCAGTCTACCTGGGGTTCGGTACATGGATGGGATCAGCATTCAAGCAATTCAGGTGGTGGCGATGCATGACCATCAGAGTTAGTGTGCCTCCGTGAGCCTAGGTAGCTGTAGCAACACAGGGGGTCTTTGGTCCTGGGCAGTCAATCGGGTACTGCCTTCTGGATTGTTGTTTTATTAGTCAGGTTCCATGTTGTGCTACTGCACATTATTTGAGAGACTGGAAAGGTGAGTAATTGAGAACTAGGTTAGGAATAAACCCAATCAAATCTCTTTTTGCCCATTTCTTCCTAAATCAATCTATGTTATATTCACTTAAAATCCAAGCCTCTTTTTGGTATGCCTTCCATTCCTGGTTAACATGTAAATACTGCATTTAATGATCAATGTCATTCAGTTGGAGATTTTGTAGATGCTCCTTTTCAAACATAATATCCTGCATGTAGGTTAATAAATGAGTAGCCTAATAATGCATAACCAATACTTGATTATATTGGTGGTAATTGAGATAAATTGTTCATAGTTAATGTTCGGATCAGTTGAAAGATTTCACTTGTAGAAACATATGGAGGAATAATTTTATGATAAAATGGTTAAGGGAGAGAGGGAGGGTTTTGTTTCAACGATAGCCGGCCAAACAATTCCATATATGGGAAACATGGTTATGTTTAGGGGCAAGTGTAATCACCACAGTTCATAGTGGATGGCAAATGATGTCGGAACATAACTCTGGAGTTGAAACTTCAATATATTTCTGCGAAATGGTATATTCCACAGGCCATAAGGTGGTATGCTTCCATTAGTACATGGCCTCAACTTAATCTTTTCAACGAGAAACTGGACAAACATTTCTGTTACTTTAGTGGCGAACTGGCAAAATAGAACTTTGTAATGCTCTGGTGAAGTAGTTGAGGTGCCTCAAGAATCAAGATTCTGAAGTACAAAGTCTTTCCTTGCATTTTGCATGTCTACTTACGTGTCTTGGATTGCACTGCATTGCATGCTAATAATGTTTGTTACTCCAGTTTGCAGGATAGGTGATGATAAAGCATAATAGTTGACCAAACTCGCTGTACTTCTCCTTAATCAATTATATTACAAAGAAATATGGTGTGGACACATCAAGTTGCCAGTCCTGAAAACCAAGTTCAACCTGAAAGTTTCTATCATGGAGGTGCCGGGAGCAACTTATCTAACCTGAGTGTGCAAGTTGCTGTTGGAGTTCCAGGAAATACTGATTTCCGGAGTCACTATGAGAGCATTAATCTTCAGCACCAGCATGTTCAGAATCCATACCCACATGTGGGTGTTGCTTCAAGTTCTGTGTTCCCATCTACTATGTACAACCCCTGCATATCAACAACAGCAGTGAACAGATATGTTCCTCCTATTCAAAGTTTTGGATTGGGCAATCCACTACTACTGCCTTTATATCATCAGCTTGCTCAAGGATCCATGGATGAGAACGGCAGCAGTGGCAATTTTGGTGACAGCGTCAGGGAATTTATCAAGAGGAAAAATGCATTACTTGTGGGTGGCCATCATTTTGTTAATAGTTTTGCAAGCTCAAGCTCATCTGCTCATGTGCCTCCAAACCCTTCACATAGGTCATGGAACGCTTCATTTGAAGCAAATATCCTACCCAGCACTGGAGTTTCCAATCCACCAGACTACTCTTCTGCAGATTCACTGAACAGTTCCAATTCGATGGCTGCACATCCAGAATTGGTGCGTCATGGCAATTATGTATTTCCAGCTGGTCACATGAGCCAATACAATGCATGGATTGCACAGGCAAGCAGAACTGGTGGAGTACCACAGTGGGAACATGGCAATGCAGCGGCTAATCCTCCAGGTAAGTAAACCTTGTAAATAGATCAAGTGGAAGTTATGATATTTTTTTAAATGATGGTTTGAGGGATCATTTTATGGTTAGCAGTGGATTTGGATTGCTAAAATTGTGAATTGGGAATAGAATAGAAAATAGTGAAGTGAATGTGATTTGAATTTGTAATTGGAAAACCTTGCTTTCAACAGGTGGATTTGTTCATTCTGGAACCATAGACATGCCAAATGGAGGTCTTCAGGGATACCAAGCCGGCCCTTTTGCCAATTTTTATGGGCCTCTGCCCCATTTCCACCAAAATCCTCTGAATAGCATGCAGCATCCTGCTCTATTTAATCATATCCAAATGCAAGTACCTCCTCAACATTGCCTCAGTAACAATTTATTGCATCACCCTTCTGGCAATGGCCTCCCCTTGGATCCAAGAATTCTGGCAATTTCATCCAATTCTGGGCATACCTTTGGGCCTACAGCTCAGCCATCTTTAGCAAACCAAGTTAATGCTGGGGGTTCGAGAATTCAGCCATATGAGGTGATTCACATTTCCTCTGTTTTCCTCATAGAACAATGGCATATATAACTAATTAGATGATCAATGCTGGATGATATATCTGATCACTGTTTTTTTTAGAGTAAAGTCCATCACCGGTCCCTAAACTTGTACCGATGTGTCATCCCGGTCCCTAAACTCGCAAATCGACCGTTCAGGTCCTCAAACTTGTTCGACTGTGTCATCCCGGTCCCTAAACTTGCAAATCACTCGTTTAGGTTCTCCAACTTGTTCAGTTGTGTCACCCCGGTCCCTAAACAGGACGGTCTAAAAATTTTATATCAAAAAATAATTCATAATTTTTTCATGTGAACTCTAATGAAGACACTTTATATCAAAATTGTAGCCCTCGACGCGACCTACAACTTTGTAGTTGAAAAGTTTTTGAACTAAAACTGTTTAAGGTCCCAAAATATTGTTGCATGTTTATAGATTTTGAAATTTTAATTTTAAAATTACATTTTGGGACAAAAAATGACTTAAAATAAAAAAAAGTTCAACTAAAAAGTTGTAGATCGCGTCGAGGACTACAAGTTTGATATAAAGTTTGTCTTCATTAGAGTTCACATGAAAAAGTTATGAATTATTTTTAAATATAAAGTCTTTAGACCGTCCTATTTGACCCAGATGATATTCAAATCCAAGTTTAGGGACCGGGGTGACACAACTGAACAAGTTGGAGGACCTAAACGAGTGATCTACAAGTTTAGGGACCGGGATGACACAGTTGAACAAGTTTGAGGACCTGAACGGTCGATTTGCGAGTTTAGGTACCGGGATGACACAGCGGTACAAGTTTAGGGACCGGTGATGGACTTTACTCTTTTTTTTAACAGTTCCTGTTTTTCAAACTGGACAATACTAAATTTGAAGGATATCAGAATTTAGTTGAAAAATATCACCTGATATTGTTCCTGGTACAATTCATAGTTTTTGAAACCTTTAAGGTTTTTTCCCTTGTGAAATGATTTAAACATACATTTGGCTGTCATGTTCCAGAAATTAAATTCCCTCGCTTTCTTAGCAAACCATATACCATATCTAACTTTTCACTGCAACCTTTTTATCTTATGTACTTTTTCATTGCGGGGTATATAATCTGCCTATTGATGTGCCTGGCGACCTGCTGACCCTAGTTTGGAAATTAAGTACCTAATGCTCAGTTGGTTTTTTTTTTTTCGCTATGCATACCATGTACATGAAAAATGGTATCCTTGGAGTTGGCTCACTGAAACTGCATGCCTACTCTCTTTTTTTCGATAAAGGAAGCTTTATTTGTTTCTCATTTGTGAGCCATTTTGTAATTCATTTCCCATTAATACGGATATCTGAAGTAATAAATTTGTCTCTAGAATGCTCCGTTCGTGGATCTTTCGAGATTGTATGAAGCAGGAGTTATTGATGAACATAGAGATATGCGGCTTGATGTAGACAGCATGACTTATGAGGTATGGAATGGAATGTTAGTTCATTTGGGTTGTGGGTTACATTTAGTTGATAGATTTATTTGCTTTCTTCTCCTACAGGAGCTTGTAGCGTTGGAGGAGCGGATTGGAAATGTTAATAGTGGTTTTACAGAAAGCTACATTGAGGAAAATTTGAAGTCAAGTTCTTATGTCCCGGACACTGATTGCATGCCTGATCAGTCTTCTGTGGAGAACGGTGCTTGCATAATCTGCCAGGTCTTCCTCCTTTGTCATTAATCTATTGTAGTTTTCACTACTGTATATAAATTTGTATATCACTAGCTATCAGATGCATGACCAATACCACAATTGTTCCACAATAATGATAAGCTTCACTCACTATTTTTAGAAACACTACTTTTGCGTAAGATAGTGCACATATATCCAGTTAGTTTTGACATTTGACAGCAAAGTAGTTAAATATACATTTGCAGCCAATACATATTTTATGTTTAAAAAGGGAGTTTGCTCTTTGCTATGTAGGAGGAATATGAGGCTAAAGAACTCGTTGGAACCCTTGGTTGTGGTCACAAGTACCATACGATGTGCATAAAAGAGTGGCTGATGGTGAAGAACCTGTGCCCCATCTGCAAAACAACAGCTTTGCCAGCTGATAGAAGAAACGGATGATGGATGCCAATAACATTTATTGGTCATTTGCAGCAACAAACATTCAGCTCAGTTTTGTACATAAGACATGCTGGATAATGGTTGTGCCTGTATTTCCGTTGTTGTGATACCTAAAACTGTACAGTGAGAATCGCTCGTCTTGTAGATTGTTTTAGACATTAAATGTTCCATGATGCGCGAACAGCTATCATCATGGCATAGCTATTAGATCGCTCAATTTTTCCCTTTTTATTGTACATGATATTTATCTTTATTCTTTTCCCAAAAAGAAAAAAGAGAACTTGTAGTTCTTCTGTACATTGTGAAATTCAAAGAACTAAAGGAGTTTCTCAGCTCTGGAGTGATAATTCTATAGCAGGGCAATCTTTGTTTTAAATGTGCGAATAATCATTCATTCAGGTCTTTAATTGTTCCCATGTATTTTTTTTGTTTAAACAATCGGCTGTTTGGTTTGAGGATTGAGATGGTCAATTGACCATTTGATTCTAAATTGTTTGTTTGGTACGAGGAATAAAACAGGTTTGTTCATCATCACCTCATTCCTCAATATATTTAAAGAATGATCCTACGATGGATCATCATCCTAGATGGCCTGAATCCTCAAACCAAACAACTTTCTATGTGATAAACTGAGAACATTTTGACTGTTCCATGTGAACTGTAAAGCATTACGGATACAATGCAAAGCAAGCATGAAAAGAACTAGATAACTGTAGCAGCAAAAAAAATCATGAGTAGCAGTCTAGCTAGCAGAAGAGAGAAACTGTACAGACAATGAATTGTGCTACTGAAAAATAGACAGCAACATATAAATAAATCAAGCGGTCAAACCATAATAGAAGCAAACAAATGGCCTGTATGAAAATCTGACGGCCTCACAATTTCATATCCCTAAACTATACCGATAAGATTATGTCCTGAATGAATTAATGTTTCAAATGGCAAAACGAAGGAGACACTTAGTAACACATGAATACAGATGAGGTCTATGAATGCAATAACTTCCTGTGTCCTACTGCATAGTATCAACCACCTCGGGTATCTCCATGTTTGTCAAGTCCTTTCGATCTACGCTGATGAACAACAAGCAGACTTTTTCACTGCAGAGACATCATCTTTGCCACCAACATTGATGGTCTGCCCCTTTGGTGGTGCAGCTGGGTCATCGCCGATGTCAAGAGCCTTCTTGCTCACTACATGATATATCTGGGTGAGCACTTCGGTGAAGGCATTCTCCACATTCATTGACTCCAGGGCCGACGTCTCCATGAAGAAAGTGTTCTCTTTCTCAGCAAATGCTTTCGCATCCTCAGTCGAGACAGCTCTAAGGTGGCGCAAATCTGCCTTGTTCCCCACAAGCATGATCACGATGTTGGCGTCTGTGTGATCCTTGAGCTCCCTCATCCACCTCTCCACATTCTCAAAGGTGACATGTCGCGTGACATCATAGACAACGAGCGCCCCTACTGCTCCGCGATAGTATGCACTTGTAATAGCTCGATATCTACAGAAGCAACACAAAATTATGATAATTTGCTGTGCAGGAACTAATTAATAAACAGCAAAAGCGCACGAAACAACATTCCATCAAGCACAGCAGGCAATAATATGCCACATACTCCATGACTCCATCAATCTAACTGTTCAGCACAGGGCATTGGCTATAATAACTTTTTGTCCCCAATCTACACACTTCCTAACTCCATGATAATCTAGATGTCTGTACAATAACAACTTCCTATGATAATCTAGATGCTAGTACGACAACAACCTATTCTATGCCAATGCCTGGTCCTACACAATCTTTGCCTACAATATCTTAAAATATATTTTAAAAATGTCATGGCCTGGGGCGTTTTAGGATGTAATCAAGTAAGTATATGAATTGAAAGAATGCCAAATTATCACTCTTCTTCTTAATCCTACACAAGGATTTAATCACGCCAATCATATGAGCGCGGCAATTAAATATCACCCCAAAATCAGAGATCCGCACGAGAGAAACCTACTAGTAAATCGCTAACGCATGGCCTAGCCTAATCTAACAAGCAGATCCCGGATGAGCGGAGCTCGCGGGGGCACAGGCGGATCTGGGGTGGTGTTTACCTTTCTTGCCCGGCGGTGTCCCAGATCTGGGCCTTGACGACCTTGTCGTCGACGTGGATGCTGCGGGTGGCGAACTCGACGCCGATGGTGGACTTGGACTCGAGGCTGAACTCGTTGCGCGTGAAGCGGGACAGCAGGTTCGACTTCCCGACCCCGGAGTCCCCGATGAGCACCACCTTGAAGAGGTAGTCATAGTCGTCGTCCGCCCGGTACGCCATCGTTCGGTCACCCCCCCTACAAACTCAACCTTCTCGCCGCCGGCGCTGCGCGGCGAGGGGGCGGAGCGGAGCGGATGGGAGCGAAGGGCGGAGAGGGAGGGGAGGGGAGGGGAGGGGAGAGCGTTTGTCGCGGGTGGGTGCGGATCGATCTCGGCTTCTCTCCTCTCCCCAACTTTTTTGGGTGGTTTTGTTTGTGCGGGAAGGGAAGGGAATGGATCGTGCCGCCTCGCCGCGCCGCGAGTTGGGGTTGGGTTGGGTTAGTCGCGCGCACGCCGAAAATTCACGGCAAAAACGGCTCGTTTTGGTCTTTTTTTGGGGGGTTTCTCCGTCCGGAGCAAACGTTACGAGACGCGGTGGTGGCTGGCAGGCTGGCTCCTGCCTGATGCGGGCGCGGTTGGGTTGGGCCACGTTTTCTTTCAAATTAAGAAAAAGGGTTTTTAGTTTAATTGTAAAAACTAGTCTCTTTTTTTCGGGTAATTGTAAAAACTATGTATCTCATAAGTTATGTTGATACAAATGATATTTAACCTCACAAGTTATTTTTGTTACAAATGTTCATCCACCTACTCAATTTTGTTATAAAAATTACCACGAAAAGCACGTGTTTAACCGAATCAACATGCTTTTCAAAAAATATGAACCATCAAGACAAATAGAATTGCTGAGGAGGGTTTAAATATTATCGCGCTGAGTTTTGCTATATGAAAAAAATCAACTAAATATGAAAAATATATCCAATGCAAGCACTCAGATAAAAATGACTCAGCTAATTTAGCATGCATTGACTCTACATAGCGTAAGGTTTAAATTAATAAGTGGCACATCTTGTTCAGAAGTTACTTTTAAATAATAGATTAATGGAAAAATTGCAAAAAACCACCCCATAAATCACTTGAAGTTTGACATTCCACCGCATAAGTCATTTTGTTGCAAATACCCACTCCCTACTTAGTTTTGTTGCAAAAAAACCACCCTAATACGTACACGTACTTAATCAAATCGTTTTGCTATCACTGATGATGTACGGTTATCACAAGCTAAGCTATTCGAGTCAATGTTGTCCAAGTGTTTGCATTAGACTTATTTTCTATATTTGATTGAACTTTTTTTTCATATTGAGAAACTCAGCGCAACAACGTTTAAGCTCTCTTCTGCAATTTTATTTGTAGAATCTCACCAAAAAAAGTATGAAGAATACTCTGGAAGTATTTAATTTTGGTAAAAACCACATTAACGGCTCACACTTTATGAAATCATATTGATTTGGTTAAACATGTGTTTATCAGGGTGGTTTTTACAACAAAACTGAGTATGTGGGTGGACATTTGCAACAAAATAACTTATGAGGTGAAATATCAAACTTCAAGTGACTTATGGGGTGGTTTTTGCAATTTTCCCTAGATAAATAGATCTTTTAGTTTATAATAATTAAAATTTAATTAATTACTCCTAACTTCCCCCTGTATCTTCAGTCGAAACCGATGTCACCTTAATCGCATGAGTGAAATCATAGAAAAAATGGTCCGTTTGGGGTAATTTTCGGGCGTTTTAATTTGGGACGTGACTACACAGCTAGTGGTAGCCGGTTTGTCTAAGCCAGCTACCACTCCATTCTATAAGAGACACCATCCACCTATACTTCAAATACAATTTTCTCTTAAACTACTCATCTAATCTACGATCCGATTACACCGTTGTGTTCGTAACAATTAAATCTTTACAACAAGATCTCACATGATTATATTTTGATGAAAAATCACAAATTACTTTTTTGATATATCTAAATTACTCTTAGATTTCACTAAGTTACTTCTTAGACATACAAAAGTAAATTCAGTAAAGCTTAAAAGTAATTTACATATATTATAAAAGTAACTTATAAAAAAGAAAGTAACATTAATTAATACATTTTTTCATTGAACAAATTATCATATATTTAATTCTCATATATATAAGTTACTTTTAGATTTGATTAAAATACTTCCTATACATTCATAATGCTCTGAGGTGATTATTTTTATTATTGCTTTTAGTTAATTCCATAATTTATGCTGATTAATTTAATTTCTAGATAGAGTCATATTTTTATCTCTACAACAAATTTACTTCAAATGACATGCCAAAGTTACATTCGTTTTGTTCTAAGTTACTTCTATAATATATGTAAATTACTTCTAGGCTTTACTGAATTTACTTTTGTATGTCTAATAAGTAACTTAGTGAAATCTAAAAGTAATTTAGACATATCATAAAAGTAATTTATGATTTTTCATCAAAATATAATCATGTGAGATCTTATTGTAAAGATTTAATTGTTACGAACACAACGGTGTAATCGGATTATAGATCGGATAAGTAATTTAAGAGACAATTTCATAAGAAGAAAAAAAATATGCACAACCTGATAGCAAAAACTACTTGTATGCATCTCTGTAACGCTACTATTACTTCTCACGTAATTATTTGTGTCGCTCGTTAAATCTAAATCGAGATGCCTCTCGAAATAGATTTTGCGTTTAATTTGCAGGGTTTTACATACGGCAAGCGAAACGCGTCTGAAGCTGCGCCGAGTCAAGGTTGTCGATGTCGAGAAAACGAAGAGTCTCTCTCGCTCAGAACAAACCGTCTCTCTCGCTCAGAACAAACCGATCTATACCAGGTCGCATCAGCAACGCGGCAAAGTGAGAATTGTACTAGTACGAAGTTTGGAACACGCTTGCTTGTTGTTGGCTGCGTGCTACGTACTCCACCACGTACCGTGCACCGAATTGAATACGAAAAAAAAAATCGGACGATCGAGAGTACCGGCACATGATCGCTACCAGACAAGGTAAAGTTTTCCGTGCCACGGATCAACTCCATGGATCATTCAATTTGGAGTAACGAAATTGCGCTGTGGCGAGCTCGAAATGCATGGAGCAGAGAGGATTAATCAGTCATGGGCCGTGCCGCATGTGGACGCATTCGGTGCTTGCCTGCCTGCCTTCCTTTTCTGTTTCTTTCCTGGCCGTGTATCATGTTACGCCACATTGTTGTATACTTGTATGGATGTACGGAGTATAGTACACGGTAGTAGTATAAAATGCTACAGAGCGCTTTCCAAAACGTATCTGGCCATGCAAGCATTCATGTGTTCCCCGGGAGTGTTACTTGGGCATGCAAACCCATGTGGTGGTTAGCAGTTGGTGCTCCTCTACCTGTATTTAGCTGCATGCATGAGAATACAGTACATATACAGTTCCTGTTTAGATTTTTTTCCTAAATTTTTCCACCTTATCGCATCAAACGTTTGAACACCTGGATAAAATATTAAATATAGGTTTAAAAAAACTAATTGCACAGATTGCGACTAATTTACTAGACGAATCTTTTAAGTCTAATTGCTCCATGATTTGATAATGTAATACTACGGTAAACATTTACTAATGACGGATTAATTAGGCTTAATAAATTCGTCTCGTGGTTTACTGATGGATTCTGTAATTAGTTTTTTTATTAGTGCCTGAACATCATATACTACACTCTATATAATACCTGATGTGACACGTCAAAACTATACCCCCTCACAGTTCACAATTTCAGTCGACATTAACTCGATCCAGCTAGCGAGCGATTCACTGCAGGGAAAGGAGGTAAACGAACGTACTCCTACTACAGGGACAAAAAAAATGTTGCGTCTGGCACGGCAACAGGCAGGGAGATTCCCGACGCGGATGGCTTGAATGGTGTACTGTAGGGGTGGCCCGGCCGGGTTGGTCGTTCCTTCGCCCCGACGTGCCCAAATCCCCATGTATATGTGCATTGGCAATGGGCATTCCATTGCCATGGCTGTGGTCCTGGTCCCCCAAAAGGCAGGAGCCCGATTCGTCTCTCGCGCAAAGGAGGCAAGCCTGTCAGGCACTTCAGCTTCGCCGTGGTTGCATGCTGCCATGGTGAACACGCCGTTATGGCCCAGCCCAGCCAACCAAAAGATCGATCGGTTGTGCACGCACGGCCCGGTGAAAACGGTATGAGACGGTCGGAATCGGTAGCATTTCTTCATAAATGACGTTAGATCAGTCACCGATACAGTATCGATATTAATACGACATAGGCACATAAAGAAATTAAAAAAAATAAAATTTAAAATAACAAAAATAATACGGTTGGAAACGATGGTCGGTTAATGGGAAACTTCAATGACTGTTTTCACCCCTACCAACGGGTGAACCGTGAACGAATTTGACGAGGCCCCGGGGGGAAAAAAATCACATCAGGGCGTGCAAACGTGCACGCACCCAGCCAGCCACCCACGGACCCGCGCGCCGTGTGGCCGTGTGTCGCATCCACCTCGAGTCAATGCCACTGCAAGACACGCACACGTACGTACGCGCGCATCACACGTACGCGCACGGGTGCGTGCGGATGGTGCGGTGCCCGGAATCGCGCTGCTCCCGCAATTACTCCGACCCCAATCCGAAGGCGGTCTTGGGCCTCACCTCCTTTCCTCGCCCACCGCGGAAGGGAATTGAAGAAGCAAACGGAAACGGACACGCGCGCGTGCGTGCGTGCGTGAGATCCGGCCTGGCTACCTCCGGTTTTCCCTCGGCTCGATCGTAGCCATCATTTACTCTCCTTCTCCCTCTCCCTCTGAAGCGCAAACACACGGTCTGCAGTTTCTGCAGACCAGCTGCATCCATGATCGATTCGATTACAATACTCTACTGCACCCACTGCGTATCCGTCGAAGTATGCATTGCATCTCGTCTTCACTCGCCGGCCTGCATGCCCGGCACTTCTCCCGGTCGCCCGTTCTCCATATCGTCACACATTATATATCCCCCACATTGCCATTTAATACCAACAAGAAACCATCGGATGATGACTATGAGACTGAGAGCGTGCGTGCAATTGCTGACTCTTGCTGCGTGCGACTGCGAGAGGAAACGGGAGTAGTACGTGGTAGAATCCTATTGATCTCGATCGATCGATCGATCGATCGGTCTCCGTCTGCTGGAAGGGAGAGACGTTGATCGATGTGCTCTCTTTCGCGTGTGCAACTACGCTGAATTGAAGGGGAGAGGGACTAGGAGAGAGCATGGTAAGATGGGATGGGATCGACGCTGTACATGCACGTTTTGACCTTTCACTGGAGATCTACGGCGAGAGAAGGATATGCATATCAGAAGATGGTGCTGACAAGTGATAAATCTCCAAATTGTTCGCAGCAACTTGATCGATCGATCGGGACCTAGTCCTATGACTCCTATCATTGCATTATCAGATAGATACTCAGAGGAAATATATGAGGGGATTTTTTTTTTGCCGTAATACTAGTTGCTCTCTATTCTTTCTTTATCTGTTTTTTTTTTGCCATATCAAAAAAGCATTCTGGTTTTCTTTTTCAACTTCTAACCATTACTGCATTTCGTTTTTTTTTTTGCCCCCAACTGATTCCATGTCACCTTCCGTCAGTTAACCGCGGCGTTGAGAGTTCAACGAACAGTGCCAGATGATGGATGGTACAGATCGTGCCAAAAACAAAATGAACTGATGAACGCTACTGACAGTCTGACACAGAAACAAAACAAAACGTTTCAAAACAAAATTTAGAAACTCCTCGATCCAGTGATACAGATACGGTGGTACGAATAGTAGTTGCGATTGGGGTTAATCTCTAGCACCTCCTGATATTCTCCCATGCAAAAGTACTGGTACTAATAGAAGGCCAGGCAGAAAGTCATTTGCCTTGGATCTTCCTTGACGATCGAACTGGACGAATCAATCACACCTACTAGCGCGTACTTCCCTACCTGATATAGCCACCAAGCTATCAACAGTGTAGGCAGGCAATGCATGTTTGTATCTATGATGGGAGTGGATTCTAAACTATTAGGGCCGAGTTTAGTTCCAAACTTTTTTTTAAAACTTTTAACTTTTCCATCACATCAAAACTTTTCTACACACATAAACTTCCAACTTTTCCGTCACTAGGGCTTGTTCGGTTAATTCCTATGATATAGGGATTGGAGGGGACTAATTCCACACCTATTATGGTGTGAAATTATTCCCACTCTAAACCGAACAAAGCTTAAGGGGGGTATCTTTAGTTGTTTACATGCCATCCAAATGATTATGAAAATATTTGAAAAAAAATCAACAAGATAAATTGATACTGTGAATCTGTGATAAATCAATCCACGGGGATGCAAGTTAAAATCTAACTTCTACAAGTTGCAACGAAAAAAATAAACTATGGTTAGTTAGTTAACGTATATATGCAATCAAATTTATTTTTGTTGCAACTTGTATGAGTTAAATTTGACTTTACATGGTTGTGGAGTGATTCATAACATATTAATCTATCTTGTTGATTTTTTTTTAAAAAATATAGCCATCTGGATGATACGTAAACAACGAGGGGATGTCCTTACGAGAGTTTAGAATAGTTCCCCATCCATTATTCCACATATCCACGACCATTTTTACGCTGCAATAATGTATCATTTCAATTACTATAGGACTGTTTGACAGAGCTCTAGAGTCTAAGAAGCAGCCGAAGAGAATTCAGCTGGTGAGAATGGAGAAAACGAAAACCATCTTATGGCTTCTCATGTATTTTTTTGAGTTCTACAACTACACTTTCTCATAATCTCGACAAAAAGCTGAACGGTTAGGAACAACTAACACTTAATTCTCGGAGAAGCTCTAGCTACCATAAGCTTCCCAATATCTTTCACTCTTCATCACTTCATGTACTCCTATTCTATGCAACAAGATTCAACACCTCCCCCCATCTCATCAGCCATCACTGATCTAGCTCCCCAAGGTGCACATCAAGTAGTCCAAGGGAGCAAAACAAAAGGAAGGAGGAGGAGTGATGGCATTAACTGTGCTGTGTAACCCTGCACACATGTACTGGGGTAGGTGAGGCCATTATAAGCTAGCTTCAGCAGAGACAGGAATACTACACAGGAAGAAGAGTAGAGAGCCATAGCCAGATCCATAGGGTTCTTTTCTTCCCCCTCACTGTTCTTCTACAGACTTCAGAGTTCAGAGCTGTAGACGACGACACACACCGGCCGGCCGGCCCCCTACTCCCTCTCTCATCATCTCGCCATCATCCATCCATCTGATTCGATCGTTCGTTCGTTGCAAAGCATATCTCGATCGCCAGCAGCAGCATGGCCTCACCGAACAGGCACTGGCCGAGCATGTTCAGGTCCAATCTTGCCTGCAACATCCAGCAGCAGCAGCAGCAGCCTGACATGAACGGCAACGGCGGCAGCTCGTCCTCTTCCTTCCTCCTCTCGCCACCTGCTGCTGCGACCACCGGCAACGGCAAGCCCTCCTTGCTCTCCTCAGGTAGTACATGCATGTCACTGTTCAGTTCTTGCCTAGGTTAGGGTTTCTTTGGGGAGTTCTTGGTTAATTTGATCGGTGTAATTTGCAGGGTGTGAGGAGGGGACGAGGAATCCGGAGGCGAAGCCGAGGTGGAACCCGAGGCCGGAGCAGATAAGGATACTGGAGGGGATCTTCAACTCCGGGATGGTGAACCCGCCGCGCGACGAGATCCGCCGCATCCGCCTGCAGCTGCAGGAGTACGGCCAGGTCGGCGACGCCAACGTCTTCTACTGGTTCCAGAACCGCAAGTCCCGCACCAAGAACAAGCTCCGCGCCGCCGGCCACCACCATCACCACGGCGGCGCCGACGCGCGCGGCCGCGCCGCCGCTCTGCCGCGCGCGTCGGCGCCGCCGTCGACGAACATCGTACTCCCCTCTGCAGCGGCGGCGGCGCCCTTGACGCCGCCGCGGCGCCATCTCCTCGCCGCGACCTCCTCGTCGTCCTCCTCCTCCGACCGCTCCTCCGGGTCCAGCAAGTCGGTGAAACCAGCTGCCGCGCTGCTGACGTCAGCCGCCATCGACCTTTTCTCGCCGGCGCCGGCGCCGACGACCCAGCTGCCCGCGTGCCAGCTCTACTACCATAGCCATCCCACGCCGCTGGCACGTGATGATCAGCTCATCACCTCGCCGGAGTCGTCGTCGCTCCTCCTGCAGTGGCCGGCGAGCCAGTACATGCCGGCGACGGAGCTCGGCGGCGTCCTCGGCTCGTCGTCCCACACGCAAACCCCGGCGGCGATCACCACCCACCCATCGATCTCACCCACCGTGCTCCTCGGCCTATGCAACGAGGCACTAGGGCAGCATCAGCAAGAGACCATGGACGACATGATGATCACCTGCTCCAACGCCTCCAAGGTGTTCAACCACCATTCCTTGGACATGAGCTGCACCGACGCGGTGAGCGCCGTGATCAGGGACGACGAGAAGGCGAGGCTTGGGTTACTGCACTACGGCATCGGCGTCACAGCTGCTGCTAATCCGGCACATCATCATCATCATCATCATCATCTTGCCTCTCCTGTGCATGATGCTGTCTCGGCTGCAGATGCTAGTACGGCGGCCATGATCCTTCCATTCAACACCACTGCTGCTGCGACGCCGAGCAACGTCGTCGCTACAAGCTCTGCACTGATCGCTGATCAGTTGCAAGGTATGTTTAATTATTAGTACTATGTTCATGCATGCACGGATGCCCCTGCAAAACAAATTAGGGTCTGTTCGGCATCCATTGTTTCCAACACGCACAGTACGCACGGAAAAAGGAATTAAGTATTAGCTTTTTAAAAAAATGGATTAATTTAATTTTTAAGCAACTTTTGTAAAGAAACATTTTGCAAAAAATCACACTATTTAATAATTTAAAAGGCATACGCGTGAAAAAGACGGAGATGAGTTGGAAAAAAGGGGTGCCGAACACAGCCTTAGAGTTCATTTGTAACAAGTAGCCATGCATAGCACATTCATGATCATGTTGCAAGTCGTAGTACTACTAGTACAGCTTGTCTCTTCCCTTTTTTGTTGGTGATCATATGCATGGATTGGATGCTAGCTCAGCAGTTTGCATTGTTCATGTTTGTAAGCATGTGCATAGAAGTGTCTCCTCATGGGGGGTCACCACCAAGCTCAGCTCAGCTGGTGTAGTGCATGAAACGTTGTGCATGCATGGCCATGGCCATGGCCATGGCCTGTCTCGATCTACCTGCAACCTTGGCTCTAGCAAGCCTTGGCATAAATGGAGAAAGCAGAGAGTACTCTTGCCGCCCTGATGATTCGAGTAATGGCTAGAGACAGTGCAACAACGTGTCCTTTTGTGTGTTAGCTTTGAACAGTTGCAGCATTGGATTGTGTTGCATTGCATGCAGCCACAACAGTGGGCGTTTATATGTAGTACACGGTTGGCTCCAATCTCGATCTTGCGATCACATCGGATGCCAACAGCTACATATGTACGCATGCATGGTAGCAGGCAATGAGACAAGGTTAGGCTATGTAAAATCTCCTGTTCCATGCACCGATCTTGTCATGCTATATGCAGCATATATGCTAGCTGTTGATGCAAAGAGGGACATTTCCATGACAGAAGGGTAGAGGGGGACTTGACAGCTTGTATGTGTTATATGCATGCATGCACGCGTAGGCTGTTGAAACTATAGCATAGAAAGGGCCAAGAACTGTGAGCTGTTCTAGCTCCCCAGGAGAGGACAAATATGATGCATGCATAGTTTCATAAGAAAGAGTAATTATATTGGCTGTTCAATTTCTTGATGGGAAAGCATCATATCGATCATGCACATATATGTAGTTATTGTGCATTCCACACACATTTTAGGTGTATTCCAAATGATCATTTTTATGTCACAACAACAGAAAATTAAGCACTAAACTCATTATGCATATATCTTAAGCATCTACTCCCTCCGTTCAAAATAACATCCTAATACAATGTTGGGGTTTTTTTAAAACGAAGGGAGTAAAAGTCAAATAGCTACAAATGTAAGCTAACCAACAGAACTTATTCCTTCATTATAAAATATACTCCCTCTGTCCAAAAATATAAGCATTTTTAGTATAGTGAAAAATCAAATATTTTCAACTTTAACTATTAATAATAAGAAAATAAAAAAACATCAAGTAAAATTGATGCTAGTAGATTTATTATTAAACAAACTATCATAATATGTTTTAATCTTTTTTTGTTTAAAACCATCTTGCTTTTATATATATTGTTGGTCAAAATAGCATCTCATAGACCGTGTTCGAGTAAAAAAATACTTATATTTTAGGACGGAGAGTAGCTAATTAGAGTAAGGTCAATAGTATAGCCAACTACTGGCTCCAAAATATCTATAGCCAATCTAATAGCTCATTCATACAATAGTTAACTATAAAAATATACTACACCATTAATACCCGGTCCCACCTCTCATACATATATAATTTTTTGGAGTCTGTGTTGCAACCGGCTACAAATTTATAACCCGCTTTCTTCTCTCTTTTTTTTTCTTCTCGATATATGGTTATAGCCGGCTTATAGACTGCTATTGTACCTGCTCAGCTAATTAGTATAGGAAGTAGAAATTAAAGGCTCATGAGATTAGATGGGAGAAATTAACAGTGTCGATCAACAGTGTCGTAGTCCAGCTTAGGTCTGGGACGTGGATCGAGATCATAAATGGCACCCTTGTATGGTCATGTCGCAGTGCTTCTTTTCAAGAGGGCGATACCGGGGTTGGGGTAAAAAGATCTATCGAAGGCTTCGATCAATTTGCATGCGTACGTTGTTGAAAGGATTGAAGGCGACGGTGCTCAATCAAAAATCCTCCTCTCTTCTCTATCTCCAAGCAAACACTTGACTTGAAAGCTGCTGGTAGCTCTATCTTTCAGGGCGTTTGTTCCGAGATTGGACGTGTGCATGGCATCCTTCTTCTCAAAAAGATGCTTTCAACATCGCCTCTCTCTGGCTTGGATTTCCGCATGCATAGATATGCTAGCTTTTTGGCAGTCATATATAAACTTGCCAGAGGTTTGAATAGGTTTAGCAGACTGACTTTTTGCATGCAGAGATCAGATTATTGGTTTGAGCCTTTGAGGTTTGGAATAGGAGAGTTTTATATAGGAATTTTATACTAGGATTGAAGTATATGCATTTTTTTCCCTATGCCGCCCTTTGGTTTGAAATTTTTGAGCGAAAAAAATTATATCCTTGATTTTTTTTTGGAGGATTTCAAACGTAAGCTCAATACACCCATCTCTCCTTGCAACTATATTCTAATAGTAATATTTTTTCCTCTAAAATTCCTCTAAATTTCATGCAAAGGATCTGAATGACCAATTGGACTAGCTGTTGTGTTTTCAGTTCGTGTAAGAACTCCTATACATATGTCATGACATCCCATTCCTGTGTTTTTCAATTGCTGTACATGTTCTAAAGGAGTCCTAAAGATGTTAATTAAATTTGGTTTGAATATATAGGTTTAATTAAATAATTTTGGTTTGAAAATACAATTCCTTGCAAGCTGCAGGGCTGTTGGATGCTGGGTTGCTGCAGGGAGGGGCGGCGCCGCCGCCGCCCTCGGCGACGGTGGTGGCGGTGAGCCGCGACGACGAGACGATGTGCACCAAGACCACGAGCTACAGCTTCCCGGCGACGATGCACCTCAACGTGAGGATGTTCGGCGAGGCGGCCGTGCTGGTGCGCTACAGCGGCGAGCCGGTGCTCGTCGACGACTCCGGCGTCACCGTCGAGCCGCTGCAGCAGGGCGCGACCTACTACGTGCTGGTAATTAATTAAATCTCAATTGCTCACATTAACTGATGTAAGACCATTCCCAACCCAATAAGTAGGATGGTGTCTATAGCATTAAATATGTTGTCACTTAGGATTGAAAAATGATGTCGCAACTGAATAAATGAGAAAAGAGAAGGAAACCGTGTCTTACATGCAGACATGGTTTCTACACAATATCCAAGACATATGTGAGATATGTAACATTAAATTTAAGTATGAAATAGTGGTGTTTGCATTGGAAGAGTAGTGTCTATGATGTGGAGTTTATGGAAACTATTTATAGTGTCTTGGGTTGGGAATGGCCTAATATATGTCGTGCTAAATAATCAAATTAACTAGCATTTTCTCGAGTTAATTAATTGAGTGACTTTATCGTCTTTGAAAAGGTATACCAAAAGTAATCATATTTTCTAATGTAAAATTTAGTATCTCTCGGTACATTCGGTATTATTATAAGATACTAAACTTTACAATAAAATAATGATACCTGATATGTGGCTTAATTTATTCTTTTTTATGTACTTTCTTGTGCATGCAGGTAACCGAGGAAGGTGTGCATTGAAGTAGTATTACCTTGATTACATCCACAATTCGGCACTGATCATGCTTGCTGCATGCGATCGAATCATCGATCATCTAAGAGATTCTAAGTTAATTAGTAACTCGCTCAGTAGTTTGGTAATAGCTAGCTAGCAACCTTCATCGATCTGTTATTTCATTCAGTACGTACATGTCTACTTAAAATCACTGTCGTGTAGTACTGTACCGTGTTTTGCCCGTCTGATCAAACAGCAACATGCATGACGGTTTTAATTTTGATGCAATAACCAGTGGAGTAAACCACATAAATCTATCATTGCAAGCACTGAAACTTTTGGACTCTCTTTGAAGCCTGAACTCTGAACATGTATACATGCACGGCGTGGATGGACTGCTGCTGCAAACTGCACGCTGTGGGATTCAGAGAGAGGCAGGAAGGGAAACGAAAACATTGGTATGGTCTGCAGGGCGCATGCATGCAGATTCAGATCAGAGCCTTTTCGCGCACTTGAATGCATATGCATGCGTTAATTTGCACACACTGTGGACGCAGGGGAACACAAGAACAATGGCATGCATGCATACGTTTCGTGTAGGGCAGCTGGCTAGCTTCTCCCGTACAGTGTGCTCGTGCGTGTGTGCTAGCTGGGAAAGTGAAATCATCCCTTGAGGGGATATCCCCTCGTTTCGTATATATCACCTAAATAGTCATTAAAAATATTAAAAAAAATTAGCAACATATATTAATATGAAATATATCACTCTACAAACATGCAAGTTTAAATTCAACTTCTACAAGTTGTAACAAAAATAACAAATATAGTTACGAATGTGCGGTAACTATTTTCAGTTTAATTTGTTATTCCTGTAGCAACTTGTAGAAGTTGAATTTGGTCTTACATGTTTATGGAGTGATATATTTCATATTAATCTATATTGTTAATTTTTTTAAAATTTTTTTATAACTATTTAAATGACATACAAGCAACGAGGAGATATCTTCTCGAGGGATGAAAATCCACATCCGTACTAGCTTAGCTTTCACCGGTGAGGCTAGCAGGCAGGCAGACAAGCACAGGGCAACGGCAGCCAGAGCCAGGGCTGGGCTACGCAGACCAACTCTCTGTACATGTTCATCATCACTCGCTCGCTTCGTCAGAATTAAAAGCGAAGCTTTGTCGTCAGTAAAGTAAACAGCGGGAAAGTCTTTTTAGCACCTAGCTAGCCACCATATGCTTACATCAAGCTTCGGGCGTAGAGCTCAAGTGAAAACAATGTTGCGAGTGAGAAATATATAGCACGTATCACGAAAGAGAATTTAATAGCTTTTCTCCTGAGGTACCTAAAATTTACACTACATAATTTGATACCTTGATATACTTAATATTTCTGTAGGTAATAAATTTTACACTAAAAAATATGATATATTATATTATCTTTTTTAAGATGATAAAATTATCCATATACAAGCGCGCTAGGTGCATCCAGTAAACAGCTACTAGCACGAGCATGAGAGGTGAGTAGCTCGTATGAATTGTGTTAAGTGTATAATGCTATACATGTGAATGGTTCGCTGCGTTGGTTTTTATGGAATATAAGCCAGTCGTCATGGCTAAGAATTTGATCGAGTTTCCGGTGCTAAAAAATGTCCTTAGAAAATGTCCATAAATTACAGAGTAAACTTCACTCTAGCTTGTGTATACTGATCTATGTTCCGTAGGTATTACTACTCCTTTATTTATTGTATTCATACTAGATTATTAATTAGCTGATTATGGATGTAATTCCTCCGTTCAAAGATGTACTTCTAGCATAATAATTTTGTCTCAAAACGAAGCTATTTCTTCACCCACTCTTTCCTCTCAACCAATCACAACCATTCCCCATTTAATTTTTTCACCTACTTTCTTTTCTCAACCAATTAATTACAATCTTTCTTCAATTAATTCTACATATTTTTTTTAATACCCATGTTAACCGGATGTAGTTAAAAAAAAGGCAAATTGACGACGATGATTACGTGTACAGTACAAATTTAACCTCTCCGATATTCATTTCTAGTGGCCTGCAAAAGGCTCAAAATGAATACTATGTACATGTTACATACTTTGAACAAATCCCCTAAATAAATGCATATACACGCTAAAGAACAACCAATCTTACGGCCCATTTGTAAAGCCCAAATCCCCCCAATAATCCAGCCCAATCCCCAGGAAATTGATTTAAACTGACTCGGGCCGTCATCCCCATAGATTGATCCTTCCAATTGGGCCTGTAGTCTGTAGCAGTATCTTAGACTTCAGAGCTTCAATAGCTACCTAGCTTAGGCCCTGTTTCTTTCAGCTTGGAATTATTATAATCCAAATTATTGGGAGTAGGCTGAAAAAACAGACAACTTATTGAAGTAGCTTATTATAATCTGGAGCCCAGCTTATTATAATCTGATAAGCTCATTTAGGTGAGCTTTTTTTCTAGATTATTGGGTGAAAAATTACCCATCATGCCACCCCACTCCCTCTTTAGACTTGCAAACCCAATAATCAGGCTCTAATAATCTAGGAAAGAAACAACTAACCGCTTATTCTACTACAAATTATAACAATCTAGCTTAATCTGACTTAATAATTTAGATTATAATAATTCCAAGCTGAAAGAAACCAGGCCTTAGCTACTTGATCATCTAGCTTACCTTGCCATCACTAGCTAATTAATTGATCATCCTCTTAATTACACAAGAGGCGGGAACAAGTAATCCCAATACTCGCCACCAATCTCCTCGAAATCGATCACTCCTGCGTCACTTGTCGAGCATTCTTGCATCGAAATTTGATCTTTTTCTGAAGCGAACGACACCATGTGATCACAGTTCGTCGCGGTCTGCACGCCGGAGAAGACGACGCTTCTTGCTGCGGCATCGGTGGTGGTGTTCGCTCTCCTCCTCCTGCGGCGCGCGCGGATGGAGGTCTGATCGGAGGAGGAGCGGCCGCCGGCGGCGCCGGCGTCGGCGAGGTCGCGCTCGAGGTGCTTCTGCACGGTGGCGAGCGGGAAGTTGAGGTGGGCGCGGTGGCCGCGCATGCGGAGCGCCGCCATGTCGTACGCCAGGGCGGCCTCGTCCGCCGTCGCGAACGTCCCGAGCCACACCCGCGCGCCCCTCCTCCGCGTGTCGCGTATCTCCGCGGCGAACTTGCCCCACGGCCGCCGCCTCACCCCGCGGTAGCTCCTCCGCGCCGCGGCCGTCGCCGTTGTCCTGTAGTTGGCGCCGTCGCCGCCGCCGACGACCTGGTTGTGATCACCGGGCGAGGCGGCGACGAGCTGTAGCTCGCCGGAGGATTCCGACGCGAGCGCCGCCCCGCTGAGCAGCAGCTCGTCCCACTCCTCTGCGCCCATGGATATCCACCTCCCCAAGCTCGGCAACCTCTGCAAGATCGCCGAATTATTCTCCTCCTGACCGGTCACCGCCGCCGACGACACCGCCACCGACGACGACACCGCCGGCGACGACGTCGACGTCATGATGCTGGCCCACACGTTCTCGAGTATGTTGCTCGTGTCATGAGGCTGACTAGAAGCTGGAGCTGCTCCGATCGCCATGACCGATCGATCAAGCTCTGAATATTTTTTTTCTCTTCTTCTTCTGAAGATTAGCACAGTGCATTTGCGCTGCGACAAATATATATCTATCTTGATCAATATAGTTGTGTCATAGCTGAGCTGACAATGGCTGGCTGGCTGCTTTGCCGATTTCTGACAAAGCAAGTCAGCGCGTGTGGCTCGTTTGTGAAGCCAGCTAAGGAATTTGCATTGAGAGGGAGAATTCGGTGGCCTGAAAATGAGTGAACCGGAATTAATTCAGTCGCGGCGCAAGATCTCTGCAGAAATCCAGGGATGTTCACGCGTGCATGGTATCTTGAGGTGGTTGATTTTGTGCACTGGAATGCATTTTTTTCTCCAGCTTGGTTGACTAGATGCATGGCTACTATGTAATGCTTAGGTCAGCTCCAGTGTTTCGGAGTTCAGATGTCAAAGTTGCAGATGTTCTCGTTAAAGAATTTCCAGCTCATATTCAGAATGTCCTTAAAAAAAGGCATGTATTCAGAAAATATGTACAAATACTTCTTTGGGCACAATAAATGTATTTGTCATTTCATTCATACTTCCATTCATGAAATTGGTTTCAATTTTGAGGGAGATTAGTCATGTGAATTCTGAAGAGAATTTGACCCATTCATGCATGGCAAAGTATTTTATTCTTATGTCAGCCATGTAATTGCACTTTTGCAGTACTAGACTATTGGTTATGACATACAACATCCCCATCGGTTCTACAAAAGAACTAGTAAACACGTACGGGACATTGATCAGGAGCAAAGCATCTCCTTAATCAAATTCCTTAACGAACAAGATAATCGCATAATGATTGGGTCATCACATTGGCAGAGGAGGGTTCCTTTCCTGAATCCAGTTGCTTGATCTGCTTCACAAGCCATGCATGTTCATGCGTACCGTAGGCGCCGCATGCATTCGGGCACAAGACCCACTTGTTCCTATCATTGCATCCACTTGTTAACATCATTGCATCTGAATCGATCTGTGGGTCTTATCTTTGAACACGCTCTAATATAAATTTATATAATCCTTACCTGACAAGTCAACCGAGCTGACAAAATCACTCAATCCGAACACCGTTTTCAATTCTTCAGGCTAGCATGCAAGTCGCTTTCTGATGAAACTGAAACAGCTTAGTTTATCTGACCGCTTAATCTTGAAGCTAAATAGCTAATTAGGCATCGTTTAGTTTAATCTAGAGTTTGGGGCTGGAACATGGAAGCAGTGTGGTTGAAGCCTGACTTTCTGGAGGAAATCGCGTGTTTCCCATCGTTGCATTGCTCGTACGTTGGAGCAGGAGATGTCACGAGTGATAAGATGCTTCTGGGTGCAGGAACTGACCGTGATATGCTGCGATCTCTGATGATGGCCATTGCTCGTCCACAAAGGGCAGATAGCTTGGGCAGGTTGGAGCAGAATGTTTTTTGATCTTTTGCCTCTGGGTCGACTCATGCAGCAATGCATGTATGACGGAATGGTTAGCTTGCTAATTGGAATCGAGAAATAAGATGAATATCCATTCTCACAACAACTTTGCAGGAACAAAGTACAATCATTTCCGCAATCTTCCCGAACTGCAAATCAGGGTCTTGAAATCAGCCAAACCCCCCAAAACCACTCTTCATCGTGCGCTGCTGAGTTTTGACTTGGAGGCCACACATTTTTCTTATAGCTATTGGAGAGTATAAACGGGTGAATTAACAATTACGAAATAGAAAAGTTGCTTTAGAAAAGTACTCCCTCCGTTTCAAAATATTTGACACTGTTGACTTTTTAGTACGTATTTGACCATTTGTTTTATTAAAAAAATTTAAGTAATTATTTATTCTTTTTATATCATTTGATTCATTGTTAAATATATTTTCATGTATACATATAGTTTTACATATTTCACAAATTTTTTTGAATAAGACGAACGGTCAAACATGTGCTAAAAAGTCAACGGTGTTAAACATTTTGAAACGGAGGGAGTATATTCTAAGATTTCTTTTACACGAAATGCATTTGTTTAGCAGCTTAGGAACATCTATATGAAAATCTAAAATCCAGAATAATAAAAGAGAACAGAGCATAAGCCAAACAATCTGACACAGGCAGCCAAGAGCAGTCTATGTCAATATCTCTTCCATTTTTCAGACGAAACGTGTAGCTTTATTTTTTGAATTTTTTAGGCTAATCTGAACTCTAAACTTATCTGAACTCTGAAGGCAGTCAAATGGTTGAACCGACCCATCAACACAAATACACCATGGGCTCGAACAAGGCCCATATATATCATGGGCCGGATCACGGCCCATCCAAACAAGCCTTTCCACAAGTCAGCGACCCAGTCTGCTCTTTCTTGTCTTCTCCTCCACCTTTTTATACAACGCAAATCGCCTCGTCACTACTCCGTACAAATTTTCTTCTGGATCCCACCTCTGCTCTGCCCTTCGACGGCAACGCGCTGCCGCGCCATCGCGCCACGTCGCCTCGTCTCGCCTCGCCTCGTCCAAGGTCAACGAGAGCATGGGAGGAGGCCGGGAGGAGAAGGCGGCGGCGGCGGCGAGCAAGGTGGGGTACTCCTCCGGCGACCTCCCGCCGTCGGCGCCGCCGCACCTGCAGGGCCAGGACCCGCAGCAGTACCAGTACGGCACGTTCCAGCCGCCCCCCCATCACCATGCCGCCTCGGGCGAGCTCGGCCGCCCCCCCGTCGGGTTCCCCCAGCCCGCCCCGCCTCCAGGCTTCGCCGGCGGCGGCGGCGGCGGCCACTACCACCACCATCAGCAGCAGCCCTACGCGCCGGCGGAGCCCTACTACGCGCAGGGCTACCAGACCGGGCCAGGTATGGCTGGTCTCTCTCACACGGGAACTCCTGCTTGCTTGTGCTGCTTTGATTAGGTTTGGTGGGGAAATATGGGGACTCACAAATTGCAATTGGAGGTCTGCCTGAGCCACACAGCATCGTTATGTTCTCAATTTCTCATGTGCAATTACAAATTTTCGATGCTTTTGTGCTTGTGCATGATCAGAAGCCTGACCAATATGCGTGATCCGAATTCCTAACCCTCTTATTTCTCTTCACGGATGGGAAAGCCTGCTTAGATTTTTGACTTGGGAAGGAAGATGAACTAGTTAGTTACTCAGCTCAACTACGACCTGGTCTGCTGAAATGTTAATAGGAAAGTACAAACCAAATTTATGGTAGCTACGACCTGATTTAAACGACTAGACTTTCACTTCCTGCACACACGACGCACCTTTGATGATTGAAGTGTTGCTCATGACATTGGAGAAACTTTGAGGCATGCAAATACATCTAATTGGTGAATTTGAAGTCAGCTGAATCACTGACCATAAACAGATTCAGCTGAACTTTATTGTGATTCCCTGCCAAAAAAAAAGGAATATCCTCTTTAACCTCTTATTTTCGCATACACAATGATCACCATATCCTCCTCTGTTTTTCCTAACTTCAGATTTGCATTTATTACATTGAAAAACAAACAAGTGAACCTCTAGCATGAAAGTAGAAATTGTTATATGATCATATGGTTCGTGGTTTCTCAGGTTATGGTCCTATTGCTGAGGGAAGGCCAGTAAGAATGCGCCGCCTTCCTTGTTGTGGTCTTGGGTTAGGCTGGCTTCTGTGAGTGTCCATGCTTTTGTTATTCTTGCCATACTACTGAAGTTAAGTCCAACTCCTTACTGAGTTTATCTTTTGTTCAAAAAGGTTTATTGCTGGATTTTTCCTTGCTGCCATCCCATGGTATGTTGGGGCTTTCATACTAATATGTGTCCGAGTACATGACTACAGAGAGAAACCAGGATATGTTGCCTGCACTGTTGCTGTAAGTATATTTCTACGGATGTGCTGCAATCACATTGTTATATTCTCCCTCCATCACAAAATGTAGCTATTTCTGGCTAAGAATCTGGACCAGAAATAGCTACATTTTGGGATGGAGGGAGTATTATCACAAATTTAGTGTAGATGGAATTTCAGTTTATCTTGGAATTTTTTATTGTGAACCACATAGAAGTAGAGAAATGCAGTCGCACTGTTATATTATTGTCAATAATTCAGAGGTGAACTTGGACCTTATGTAAATGAAATTTCACTTCACCTTGGAACTTTCATTTAACTACATATAAACTACTAGGTCATCTTCTAGATCATCACTATTGCTTTAAATATAAATTGCCCACCTGATTAGTTCTTCATAGTAGATGTCCAGGTTTTTTTTTCATAAACGGTTGTGCTTATAACATGAATTGCCTTCTTAATGCTTGAACTGACTTCGTTTTGAATTCTTCTGCATCACAAACAGGCTATAATTGCCGCAATCGTCATCCCCTTGGGGTTAACCAAAGGAGCACACGTATGGTGAGCTGCCTCCGAGTTTCTAAGGAGTCACTGCATGTAAATGGCCTGTTATTATTTGAGACCCTGCACTGGGTCATATGATCATATCACTTGTATATGTGTATGGACAGTAATATAGTGAGCAGTTTCAGTGTGGAAATCTTTATATCGAACCATTGGACGCTCGGTGTTCATATACTTTGTAATAAAGGATCAATCATACAAGAACCTTAATAAGGAGTAGTATACTGCATCATATCAGATCTTACCCTCGATGTTGAAACGAGCTGAATATTTTCGTGTTCATGGATAATAATAAACCAGGTGTGATGCACACGCTTATTGCAGGAGCTAATCCAAAATTTACCGAAGTAACATGAACCAAAAAGCTACGGCCCAACTTCATCCGGCCCAAACTTGAAAATGAATCGAACAGGAAATTCAGCCCCAGAAAGGCCGAAGCCCACGGCCCATTAGGGTTTCTCGTCCCCCACACATAAATACCGCCTCCTCCTCCGCCTCCTCCCTCGACGGCCGCCACCATCTCTCCCGCTTAGGTTTTAGGTCTTCTCCGCCTCCGGCTTCCCCCTCCGCCGCCGAAATGGTCGCCTACAGGGTAAGCTTCTCCTCTCCGGCGCTGCCGTCTCCTCCCTCGCGTTCCGTCGATCCATCGCGCGTGGCTGATCTCTTCGTTTCCGTGTGTGTGTGTGTGTGTGTGTGTGTGTGTTGTGAATTTTTCCGGCGGCGCAGTTCCATCAGTACCAGGTGGTGGGTCGCGCGCTCCCGACCCCCGGCGATGAGCACCCCAAGATCTACCGCATGAAGCTCTGGGCCACCAACGAGGTCCGCGCCAAGTCCAAGTTCTGGTTGGTGTCGCAAGAACTCTATCTATGAAGCCACGATCCTTCGTGTGATGTTCGGTTTCGTAATTTCGTTGATGGTTTCGTGTGGTTTGTTTGCGCGCAGGTACTTCCTGAGGAAGCTGAAGAAGGTGAAGAAGAGCAATGGACAGATGCTCGCCATCAACGAGGTACCACTCAATTTGCTCGCTTTCAGTAGTGCAATTTGACTGCCTTGGATCCATGCGTATCAATTGCCATGACGTCGTTACAGATCCGCAGTGCTGCCACGTTGATATTAGTTTGTGCTGTGGTCTGTCTTCCTATCTAATTATGCAGTGATAAGTATGAAACGCAGTGACATTGACCAAATTTGATAGATCAATGTTGCCTCCATGGCTGGCAGCTATTCTCTACTGGAGATGATCGGTTACATGTAGGACAGATCGTTGATACTTGTCGTAGGTCCATCTGTGCACCTTAGGACTTTGTGATACTATCGAAATGCTTGATTTTGTGTGTCTAAGGTTTGATCACAGGGAAGCTGTTAGGCATTTAATAAACAATTAAATACCGTTGCTAAAACAATTAAATTCTTTATAGAGGGAAATGTAATTTAAGCATGCTGCTAAGTTGCTAGTCTTTTTTAATTATTTGTGTACAGCCCCATGATGCTATGAGTAATGACCCATGTTGATAGTGATTCCACTGTGTGCCCTCATCCCAACTCTTTTCTGCATTGTCTTTTGTAGGGTGTATGTAGCATGTGCCAAGTCAATACATCATGCATTTCTGAAAAATCAGTTGTGTTCATTAGTACTTGAAACTGTCAAATTGGTGTGACTATAATGTTTGCACCTGTTGACAATGTGTCGATGGTGTTCTAATTACACATCATCTATGGCAACAAATTTTGTAATGAAATGATTCAGTAACATTACTAACATCCGTTATAACAAATTGTCAATTGATTGTTGTGTTGTTGCTGAAGTATTCCGTTTTGTTAATTGTATTTTAGTGTAGTTGGACAAAGGCCAAGCAAGTTGTAGCCATGATATAGTAAATTACCTATACTGCATCTTGCCGGTGGCTGTTTTCTTCCTTGAGTTATGTTTACTCGTGTATTCACTGTAAATGAAAAGATTGGCTTGTTAAGAGTCTAGTGTGATAGTACATATCTTGGAGTTGAGTAGCTAAAACATTTCAACCCTTCTAGTACTATTTTCTCATTGCGTTTCTGTTAATTTCATAGTCATGCCTGCTTCTAAACATTCTGATTGTATCTCAGATCTTTGAGCGTAACCCAACAACGATCAAGAACTACGGCATCTGGCTGCGTTACCAGAGCAGAACAGGTTACCACAACATGTACAAGGAATACCGTGACACTACTCTGAATGGTGCTGTGGAGCAGATGTACACCGAGATGGCCTCTCGTCACCGTGTGAGGTTCCCCTGCATTCAGATCATCAAGACCGCAACAGTTCACTTCAAGCTCTGCAAGAGGGACAACACTAAGCAGTTCCACAACTCAAATATCAAGTTCCCGCTCGTGTACCGCAAGGTCAGGCCGCCCACCAGGAAGCTGAAGACCACCTTCAAGGCATCTAGGCCGAACTTGTTCATGTGATCTACCAGTGTGTACCCATGTTCTGCAATTTAGCCCAAGAATCAAAAGATTTTGTCTGTGGAAGTTTTGGTGCCCTGCTGGTTAGGCATTTCCAGTTTCATATCCAAATGATGCTTAGGCATTTCCAGTTTCCAGTTACCCTTCCAAATGATGCTTTGCAAACCCTTGAATTTCCTCGTATTAGCAATCAGCAGACTTATTGTTACTTCAACCTGGCTCACTTGGAAGTGTTGATCCCTGATGTGCTATTATTTATCTCTGTAATTTGTGATGGCAGTGTCTTTCTGGTCTGGTCGAACGGTTACATATTTTACTTCCTGTTCCTGGGTGTTAAGTCGCTTTGCATTTTATTGATTGCACCCATCAATGCTACATTGGCGGCAAATTTGGTCGGAGCTCTAACCAAAGCGAATCAGATTCGCAGCTAATTATGCGTCCGTGGTTTGGTTTCAGGTTGTTTGCAAAAGCATATGAGTGAAGAGTTGGCTTTCGCAGCCTACTGTAAACTATTCCCCTGGCAGGACCTATTACTCGATTAGCCAATTGATGCTTTTCGTGAGCTAACAATTAGAGAACGGTGGTTGTTGGAAAGAAGATCATGGGCATGATTACGCTTCAGATATCTGCATTTTCATGATATAGTAACTGACTTTTAGC
This sequence comes from Oryza meridionalis, assembly GCA_000338895.3. NCBI lineage: Eukaryota > Viridiplantae > Streptophyta > Magnoliopsida > Poales > Poaceae > Oryza > Oryza meridionalis. The sequence goes on from CM002528.2 coordinate 28,379,146, forward strand.
CCAAGATAGTAATAATACTGTAATGGAGTAGTATTGTGTAGTTAGTAGCAGTTAGCACACTTAAGAAGCAGTGCAGAAAGATGGCACATTTCAGTCAGGTGTTAACAACTCAATGGTGGTTCAATTCGAAGAATCTTCGCAAGAATGCAAACTAGGATGAAAGCTCCTCGCAGCTGGTAAAATCATCAGAACTCATGAATTTGTACCCCAAAAGGAGGGGACAGGCGTGGTGTTCTTGCAGTGAAATGATCCTTCATCATTTTCTCAACGGTTTTATCATACTGACTTGTCAATTTCACTACAAACTACAAAGTAAAGGATGGTAATAACAACAAATGCACTGATGGTCCATGCAGAAATAGCATCAATTTTTCACCTCCACTCAAAAGAGTGGAAGCAGATAATAGTGGCGTGAACCATTTGGTACTGCAAGGCTGCAGAAATTTCACCTTTTTCTCATTTGATTCGTATGGATTCAGTGTGAGTGCTTGCTGGCCCATTTGGCCATGGCCTAATGAGTGCAATTGCAGAAACCGTAGAACATATATGTCGTGTCTTTTCTGCATTTTTCTTCCTGTCTCTAAACTATTTCTTCTTGGCCTTTCATGCATGTGCATGTGAGTGCAGAATTACAGATATGTGCAGCACGAATGCACAATCTCTCGTGTGTGTGTGTGTGTGTGTGAGAGAGAGAGAGAGAGAGAGAGAGATGATTGCTCCTATGGAGAAAAGGCTAAAAAGAAGGCTGAATTGGTCGGTCGGTCATCATAAGAGAGTAGCATTTGCAAACTGTTCATCCAGTTTCAGAGTCTCAGAGTCTCAGTTATCTCTGAACTCTGAACCCATCATTTGCCTCTACACGGATTTGATCTCCTAATCAAGAAACGCACGTACATATACCCTGCACATCACGGCATCCAATTAAGCCACAGCTACACAAGTACAATCCTACAAGAACAAACCAAGGAAACCTGTGTGCTAGCCTACACGAGTCGATAGCAAACGAGCAGCAAGAAAGCGATTAGGGAATGGTGCTGATCATGCTTAGCTCGTCACTTTCCGCTTATACAGCGAAATCCCTTGACCAAAGCAGGACCATCTCTGTCCGTGCCTGACAATGACTGCTTAACAGTTCATCCCATTAGCAACAACTTCTACAGAAATCAAAGCTCTGAAAGCTCTGAATTCTGTTACGCCATGCAAATCTGAAATCTTTCAGCTCTCCTGGTCAGACTTCTTCACATCTTTTTTTTTATGCTCACCTCTTTTTGTTGGAGGAGAAATCACATGAAATAAAGCGATGGATTGATACTCTTGATCAGACAATCAAAAGAGGGTATATCGCAACACATCCATGCACATTGTAGAGTAGAGTTGGCATCAAACATGCAGACATGGAGTTGGTAGGAGACCAAGAGGACGAGATTCTGGGCCTATGGCTCACTAGTCACTACTGTCTACTACTACTACTAGCTCCTGTCAATGGCTGAGGTGATGCTGTTTACATTAGCCCGCTGTTTAAGCAATCTGAACTGCTCCACTGAGCAGATCCGAATCCCAGTTCTTTTGGTCAAGACTTCAGATAACATATCAGAGTTGCTAATTGAAAGCAAAAACTGCAGATCGTCTGAGCTTGAACGCACTCAAAATCGACTCGTTTGAAAATGACCAGGTTTAGCTAGGTACAACTGTACTTCAATTGCAAGGTTAACGACATCTAGTTGTTGGTGATAAAATCATGCAATACCATTGACACTGCCATATGCTAATGACATTGTAAATTTGTAAGGCACATGCGAATCTGTCGGACAAATTAACAGTAACAAGGAAACGACACATGGTGGATTACTATTTTTTTTAGTAGAACACATGGTGGATTATGAGACTAAGATTATCTGTAAGAAGTTTAGGTTTAACTTGATTCAAGCATACCTACACATTTCGTCATGTTGACACAATTATATGAATGGAGATACGGAACAATGTCATGAGAGTATCTGAAAAAAAGGAAAAAAAAGCAATACCATAACCCAAAGCAGATAACTTTGCTGCGCCTTTGTGGTGACCTAGAAGGTTTGTTGGCCATTGGACTTGGACACTTGCACTACGAATTAGAACAGTTGGACACCCTTCTTTCAGACTTGCTTTCGCCAATTTGTCCCGGATGCTGATAGAGCAGCCAACAATATCTTGGTGCTTCCTGCTGCACCACCACAAAAAGCCTTCCTTTATACCATCATACCATAGAGCTGTAAAAGCAAAGCTGAATGTGATCAAAAGAGCCCATCTCATTCCATTCCATTCCATGCCCCAACAGCACAAAAGTCCACCATAGTATATTATTGCTAAGCAGAGAAAGCAGCTGCTCATATCCAAATCATTCATAGGACACCCCTCTCAAGTTATTCCCCCATGACAACTCTTATTCTTTAATTTGCTTGTCAGATTCTTCCCGTTCGCCTAGAATTTATCCTAGAACACTGCCACATTGTGCAGAGAGTTAGAACTTAGAAGGCATTGGTTTTTCCTGTTCTTTTTGTTCATTCTTTAGTGAAGATAGATTTCTTTAATACTCTTGTAATGCCAGTATTTAAGGTGAGGTAGACCTTTGAAGGAAGGGATGACTTCCATACCAGTATGAGATGATAGTGAGAGAGATGAAGAAATTTTATCTGTTCTTCTCCTGTCTTTGTTAGCTTAGGACCATCATTTGCTATTTCAGTTGGCTCTTTTCCTGTGGAAGAGGTTCACCTCTGCTGCTTGATATTTCCTCTGTGCTGTTTTCTGTTGAGGGGAGACTAAATTGACTAGCATAAATGCTACTGTTTGGAAGAAAAAGACTTCTGGTTGTGTTGGGAAGTTGTTCTACGATTCTTTCACTTCTCACTCCAATTCAATGTGTTTCAAGCAATCCTGACAGTTTAAATCAGAGTTACAAGGCTGTCCAGCCTTTGGAAGTAATTGCTTCTTCTCCTGTAATTTTGAGGAATTTTCTGGTTCAATTTAACTGCACTGCAGTCTGAATATCTGATAGTAGTTGATTTATCACACTGACTGCAGCACATCAATTGTTGTTGCAGCTCACACCCAAACTCTCCCTTCAACTCAAACTTCATGCCTTCCTGCTCTGGTCTTCAGTTGGTTTCTTGATGCCAATAGGAGTACTCCTAATCAGAGTCACTAACAATGTGAAAAGCACCAGGAGCATCAGGATTCTTTTCTACTGCCATGTTGCTTCACAGGTATGTAACCTTAGCTCGCTATCCTCGTTTGCTTGCTTGATTTCTCACAAACGCATCAGGTGCAAATTTACTGTGTTTTGAACACCTGAACCTGCAGATTGTTGCTGTCATTCTTGCAACCGCCGGAGCAGTGTTGTCGATAAGCAACTTCGAGAACGCCTTCAACAACACACACCAGAGAATAGGATTGGCACTGTATGGCTTCATTTGGCTTCAGCCACTCATCGGATTCTTGAGACCAGACAGGTAGAAGAACACATCTCTGAAATCCATTCATACAATGGATTGCTTTGTCTGAATCTCTGAATCTTGATGTCTGAAAAAATGCTGTCCATTTCTTCAGAGGTGTGAGGTTCAGGAGCATCTGGTACTTGACCCACTGGCTCCTCGGCATCGCGATCTGCGTGGTGGGCGTCGCCAACGTCTACATCGGCATCCACACCTACCATGAGAGGACCGGGAGGAGCGTGAGGCCGTGGACGGTGCTCCTCACCGTGGAGGTGTCGGCCATGGCGTTCGTCTACCTCTTCCAGGACAGGTGGAACCACGTCGTGCGGCAGCAGCAGCAGCAAGAAGCCGCCGCACTTGGAGACGACGACGACGACGACGACGAGCAGTCGGAGGAGCACGTGTACCCTGCCAATGATCACAAGGAGGTCGCCGTGGTGCCCTAGTGAAATTACAGTAGAAATTGATACGGAATCAATGGCGGATTTGCGCCAAATGCTTTGATTTGAGAGAGAGAGAGAGAGCTTGTGTTGAGGAGCTCACATCTGTACAGTACAAGATGCTCTCAGATACATTTGCCTTGCTCGATCACATGCGTCTTTTCACGGTTGAGAAAAGCGCTGCCGCGGCCAACCACCGCCGTGGCTTCTGCCGTCGCGCGGATGGCGTCACGTCGGCGGCGAAGAATTCGCGGCGGCGCCAATGGAGGCGAGGATTCCGCGGGCCGGAGTTGGGGAAGAAACGCTTAAGTAAGTAAGGCCCAATCCCGTTATTGAGCCGCACGAAATCGAAATCCCGTTCCGGCCCAACCAATATGGCCCGCACGTACGTCCTAATTCCGTTATTGGGCCTCGCAAAATGGAAAGCCCGTTAAGGCCCAACCAATTTGGCCCGCACGTGATCCTTATTCCGTTATGGGAAAAGTACACCGAAGGTCCCTCAACTTGTCATCGAGTTACAAAATCGTCCCCCAACCGCAAAACCAGATATCAGAGGTCCCTCAACTAACAAAACCGTTCGCTTGAGATCCTCTGGTGGTTTTGGACCCGGTTTTGTCTGACGTGGCAGGTGAGTCAGCGTGGGCCCCACGTGTCAGGCTGCCACATCATCTCCCTTCCCCTCTCTGCCACATCTCTCTCTCACTCTTCTCTCCTCTCACTCGCTGCAGGGCGGGCGCGGCCGCCGGGGGCGCCGGCAAGGTGGGCGGTGGCGGCGACGGGGGGTGGGGATGAGAACGGCGGGGGAAGGGGAGGGGAGCGAGTCAAGGACGGTGGGGGAGACCTCGTCGGCGGTGAGGCGGCGGAGGGACGACGGCGAGAAGAGGAGGGCGTCGGCGGCCTCCACACCCGCAACCACCCAGCACGCGCCGCCGTTGCGGACGACGACGACGAACTCTCGCGCCTCCTCTCCCTGGCCGAGACCGACCTCGACGCCGGCCACCTCTGCGCCGCGCCGTCCACCTCGACCCGGACTCCTCTCGACCCGCCGCGGCGGAGGGGCGATGGCGAGGAGAGGAGGGCCAGCGCCGCGGACGCGTCCGGCGGCCAGCAGGGGAGGAGGGCCGGCGTGGCGGGTGCGGTCGGCGGCCGACAGGAGGGAGTGTGGCGGAGAGGAGGGCCGGCGCGACGGGCGGCGGTCGGCAGCCGGCGAGGGAGGAGCACAGCTGAGAGGACGCATCTCTGCTCCGCACGTGCCCGGAGCCGCCGCCGACGATAAGGGCGAGTGGCGCGGAGTCGTCGGCGCCGCTGCTCCCTATCTGCCGCCGCCTCTCGGCCACCGCGCTCGCTCGCCGACGCCGCTTCTCCGCAGCCACACTCGCCCACCGAAGCCGCCGCTCCGCTCGCCGATGCCGCCGCTCCGCTTGCTCTGGCCGTCCTTCTGGTGCGGCGGCGGCTCCTTCGGGGACAAGGCCGGCAGGTTCAGATTGAACGGCAGCAGCGAGCAACGCGGGGCGGGGGCCTCGTCGCCGGCGCCCGAGGCGCTATCCTCGTAGAGCACGGAGGAACAGGAGCTGCGATAGGGAGAGCGAGGAGGCCGCCGTCGTCATCCATGGCAGCGGGTGAAGAGGCGACGAAGGCCGACGGAGTGAGAGGACGGGCGCGGTAGGACGAGGCGGAGGCGGACGGCGCCGATAGGGAGCGTGACGGGAGAGCGAAGAGACCGCTGCCATGGCTGCACATCTGTCGCCCGCGCCATCGGCGGCTGCGGTGGCGGCGTGGGGGGCGGCCCTCCTACTCCCACGTCGTCGCTGCCGCTGCGTCGCCTGTTGCCCATCGCCGGCCGCCCGACCTCCTCCTCTCCCGCCTCGCCCCGCCGGCCGGCTTGCCGAGACAGCTCGAGAATGGCGAGGGCGGCGCGGAGATGGGGCGGGGGTCGTTGGCTGTGACCCCGGCGCGGCGGCCTGCTCACGCGTCACAGCTGCCATCGCTGCCTCATCGGCCACCACCCTCAGCCTCATCACGCCGCTCGTGGCCGACCCCTTCAACCAGTCACCGGCGTCGGCGTCAACGGAGGAGGAGGCCGTGGCCATCACACTCGCGCAGAGAAGAGAAGAGTGAGAGAGAGAGGAGGAAGGGAGAGATGATGTGGCAGCCTGACGCCTGGGACCCACGTGGGGCCCACGCTGACTCACCCACCACGTTAGACTAAACCGGGTCCAAAACCACCAGAGGAACTCAATCGAACGGTTTTGTTAGTTGAGGCATCTCCGATATCTGGTTTTGCGGTTGGGGGACGATTTTGTAACTCGATGACAAGTTGAGGGACCTTTGGTGTACTTTTCCCTTCCGTTATTGGGCCTCACAAAATGGAAAGCCCGTTAAGGCCCAACCAAATATGGGCCAGGTCAACGAGCCGAGGTCAACATGTTGAGAGAATCTCTCGGCTTCGTCATCCCTATCCTCCCGCATCCCGGAGGAATCCGCCGCAATTCAAGGTCGGAATCCATGGCGTCTCACGACCACGACCACCACCACCACCACCACAGCCACGACGACGGCGACCACCACCATTCCCACCACCAGTGCGTGCAGCCGGGCTTCTGCCCCCTTTTCGGCTGGTGGTTGTACTGATGATCTCGCTCACTGCTGCCTGTTTGACTCCGCGCTTGCAGGGACGGCAGCCATGGCGGCGGCTCGTGGGTCGGGGAGGACGGGCGCGTGTGGCACTCGCACGACGGCCTCGCGCCGCACTCCCACGAGCCCATCTACTCCCCGGGCGACTTCTCCAAGCGCGCGCCGCCGCTCACCTCGCGGCGCTTCGCGGAACGCGCCTTCACCGTCGGCATCGGTGGCCCCGTCGGCACTGGGTAGGTTCAGCCGTTCAGCTCCATGCCTCCATTTCACTAGCCACTGCGGTTACCTGTTTGGTGATGGTTGTGAATTGTGATGGTTGGTGGAAGAAGGCGCCTGCTTCGCATTATTATCTGAATTTGTTCATCTTACCCATGTAGGGTAGGTAGAATTGGTGAAAATTTCAGCGCACAGGGCTTTTCGATCTGGTTAGGAGGGATTTAGGTGTTTGCGGATCTTTGGCGATAGATGAGTTTACTTCTTCAGGCAGATTTAGTTGTTTCCAATTGTTTTAGACAAAAATGTGTTTGCGAATGTTGGAATGGAATTGTTGAGCAAGAGGAAAACGAGTTAGTAATTTGTCATCTTGGTCGTAGTTTTGGGTCTTTTTGTAACTTTGCTTGCTAAGAAACACCTTCTTGTACACAACTTCAGTTTTTCTATTCTTGCTTTCAAAATTGTGTTTCTACAAATCTATAATACAGCAGTAGTTCAGTAGCATAAGCTTCCCAGGATTTATTCTGTGAGTTAATCTGGTTAGTTTGGAGAAAGCGTTTGCAATTTTGCATGCTCCCTTCCTATTGATGAAACAAGTACTACTACTATGAAGCATTGCTCAAAATGCTTGTTATAACTTGCGAAATTAGCATAAGTAATATTTGATCCCTAAAAATGTTTTTCTGCTTTACAGGAAAACTGCCCTGATGCTAGCACTTTGCAGATCCCTGCGTGAAAAATATAGTCTCGCAGCGGTATGTGGCAAGATTCTTTCACTCTTCCTTATCACTACTTGCTTGTTGGGTTTCAGACTTTTGCAAGCACCATCTTATCATTTGATTGTATTCAAGAATGCAACTTTTCTTGATTCACCTCTTGCTTATTTGCAAATGGTAACTCGTAAAGTAAATACTTGTACAACATGCTTCCAATAATTCAACAAAAAGGTTTGTTGATATCATTCAACAATTTGCAGCGGGCTGACATCGAAAGACAAGGATCTGTCATTCTTGTGATATTGTTCTTTTCAACATATTAACCTAGTAGTCTCAACCATGTTTTCTTGAACTCATGCTTGGAATTTTATCTCTTTGCTCTTGCAGGTTACAAATGATATATTCACAAAAGAGGATGGAGACTTCTTGATCAAACATGCAGCACTGCCTGAAGAGCGTATCCGTGCAGTCGAAACTGGGGGTTGCCCTCATGCTGCAATACGTGAGGACATCAGCATAAATCTTGGTCCTCTGGAAGAACTATCGAACTTGTACAAAGCTGATTTACTCCTCTGTGAATCTGGAGGAGGTATTTTACCCTCTGAATCCCAACACTGCAAGCACTTTGCTATTCTTTTAACGTGTATGTTTTTGTAAGTCCATCCTGCCATCCGCCTTGATGTGACTGCGAGAAATAGCTACTACTCAAATTTTATTATCTGTTTGATTTCAGAAGACATTGTTATGCTAACTCCAAAATCAAGCACTAATAAATATTGTGGCACCTATGCAGATAACTTGGCTGCCAACTTCAGCAGGGAACTGGCAGACTACATAATCTACATCATTGATGTTTCTGGTGGGGACAAAATACCAAGAAAAGGTGGCCCAGGGATAACCCAAGCAGATCTTTTGGTGTGTTATTACTTTCGCCCTTCTGTTATGATGCATACCTGTATCAAGACATTGATATTTCTGACCTGCTTGATACCCATATGCATTTACCATTTTGATCGATTTCGATCTTTCTGAGCACAGATAATAAACAAGACAGACCTTGCACCAGCAGTTGGAGCTGACCTGGCTGTAATGGAACGAGATGCACTTCGCATGCGGGAAGGAGGGCCTTTTGTCTTTGCGCAGGTTCAATATCAAACCATACACATGTTCCTTTTTTTTAGCGGGGGGAAACTATACACAAGCTGATGATAATTACAAGGGACATGGTTCCATATTTACGCATTGCTTATTTTACACTGCTTACAGGTGAAACATGGAGTCGGCGTGGAGGAAATCGTGAACCACATCCTGCAAGCTTGGGAGATCGCCACCGGCAACAAGCGTCGATAACCTGCCTCATTTTGGGCACGAGCTGTTGTTGCGCTTGCGCGTGTAAATCATGTACTCATAAACTGCATCTTTTGGTGGCTGCTCAAAGACGCTACTCTGGGCTTCCTATCCTGGGGGGAATAAGTCTAATTTGCCTCCCTTATCGCTTGCCTTTTATTGAATCATATCCCTCAAGTATATACATCCCTCAACAACAAAAGCAACAGGCCATTAAAAAGGAGGTCATTTAATAGCAAAAGCAGGCCATTAAAATAGGGTATATACATCCCTCAACAACAAAAGCAACAGTCCACAACTTCTGGCTTCTAGTTCATTTTTCTGGATTCTATAACTACAGCTTCTCAGAATATGAACTAAAAGCTGCGCTGTTTGGAAGAGCTTCTGTCAGAATCTAAACCAAAAACTAAACTGTTTAAAGGAGCTTCTAATTCTGAGAGAAGCTGCAGCAGCTAAAAGCAGCTCCTCCAAACAGAGCCTATGATGACAATAAAAAAACATTACCTAAATGGAGACTCACGGAAATAAAAAGACAAACAGAAAGAGATCATCAACGCACAAGATGCAGTTATTATATAAATAACCGATGCCTTTAGATTATGGAAGCAAGATACATTGTCAATAAGCAAAGATTCAGATAAAACATAACCGATTTAATATACTCATATAAGAGTTAGCATCGAAAAGCACTTCTAACTTTTACGTTATATCGGCTAGAAAGCAATCGATACAGCCATTCAACTAGTTTTGCTCCCTGCGTCAGTTCAAATGCCACCCTTCCTGCTTTCAACTCAGAAATTTTAAATATCCCGCAGCACACATGATACATAACGCAGGCACACCAATCTTCAAGCGATCATAGAGTACTTTTCTTCTTTCATACATGGGCCTACAGGTTAGGTAAGGTAAAAACATTATATGTTGATGTAAAAGAAATCTAAAATCTAGTAGCATTCATTGAGATTGTGCAGTAAGATCTTACCATAGGGGGTCATGTATTTCTGTGTCTCGGAGCTGTTCAACAAGCATGTAGAGCAGCTTCCTGCTATCCCGGGCATACTTTGAATTCGACGGGTAGTCAATGTCCAGCTGAGCTAGCATGTGGAACAGCTCTTCTTTCTTCTCCTCAATATTAGTTACACACTTCTGCGATGCCCTGTTCCACCAGAGAAAGGATGCTGCCACACGAACACAGTATGTCAAGTATAAGCATTAGGTGAGAATGATTGTGTTTTGCTTCACAAAACAAAAATGAAATTGCAGCATAATGACAACAAAAAATATACTACTCCTTCCATCCCATAATATAACGCATAGTCAAATTTGGCAGTGTTCAAAACTATTCTTTTACTTATAATTTCTCTTATACTATTATAAGGTTTATTGCAACAAAACTATAAATGATATTAATTTTAGCAAATAAAATTTAATTTATATTGTGATAAGTGTTGGTCAAATGTTTTTAAAGTTGAATCTTGGAATGTGTGAGCGAGTAGTATTTACAAAAAAAAAAAAATCATGACACAAGCTTGTTGCCAAAGGCCCTAAGAGACAAATTAAAATCCTCTCTCTCTCTCTCTCTCTCTCTCTCTCTCTCTCATATTTCACACTTCCTGTGGAGCGAGATAAAAGCCACAAAGTGATCTACGATGGGATCCACGGAGAAAGAGCAAATTTCTACCCAATTTCGCAGTTACTATCATTTGGACCCATACTAATGCAATCTGTATCTGATGAGACCTAGTCCACCTGAATTTTCTGGGAACATTCAAGAGTACATGATGACATAAAAGCAAGGAGCTTAAGGAACCTCAAATTATTTTTTTTTTTGAGAAAAAAAACAAAAGCAGGTAGATATTGGTGGGTTTCCAATAATAGAGAGGTGCTCAAAGAATTGATCTCAAATCAAAAGAAAAAGAACCTACTCCCTCCGTTTCATAATGTAAGACTTTCTAGCATTGCCCACATTCATATAGATGTTAATGAATCTAGTCACACATATATATCTATATTCGTTAACATCCATATGAATATAGGCAATGCTAGAAAGTCTTACATTATGAAATGGAGGAAGTAACTCATATGATAGGCCTATTATACCCTCTTAGGAAAAACAAGGGAAAATATATTTGTATGTATAGATGTGTGGACGGAAAACTTCCTAATTTTCAGTCAAAATTTATACCGTCGGATTAGTATACAGAGATGCATATTTAAGACATTAAGCCTTAATGGGGACCGAAAATCCCAAGACATACAATTCTACTAGTACTAGAAAATAACAGGAAATAACTGTAATCCCTATCTATCTCAAATTTGATGTTTGAGCGATAATCGGCACTCGATCAGCAATATCGATGTTGGACGGCAGGCAGCCGGGTGCTCACAGACCAAGCATACACAATAATATCCAGCACGAATCTAAAGCAAACCGGAGGGATGAAAAATCAACTGTAATTGACGAACCGAGATTTCGTGGCGGCAAAAATATAGCAAAACAAATATACAATCGGGCGTTTCTATTTGCTGGACATCTCAAAACATACTTTTGCCATAGAAGATATCCAGGTAATAAAATTAACTAATAATCCTCCTTTAAAATAGAGGCCTAATCTAAAGCCGGAAATGCAAGAGGACAGAAGACGTACGCCTGTAGCGGAGGAGCTGAAGAGGCGGAAAGAGAAGGGGCAAACCATGGGAGGCGGCGGCGCAAGCCGTGGCAACAACCGCCGTTGCTCCTCCTCAACAGCCGGTGAGAATATCCGACCCATCTGGGTCGTCGCAAAGTACCAGCACCGAGCCTCCTCGCCGCTAATCGAATCGCCGCCATAGCCCTCCGCCGATACTACTTTACTTTTGGTCCCTTCCGCCTTCGCCTGTAAATCAATATATACGTCGATTAGGGATCCCGACTCGAAGACGGTAGATGGATTGACAGTTGATTAGGGCTTCCCCACCAGATCGGACTCGAACTCTTCAAGACGAGAGGTGGTCAGCGCCTGCGGTGGTCGCTGGAGCCTGGAATCTGGCAGCCTGGGCGCCTGGCAGGCGCCAGGCGGCACGCGGCGGCGGCTGGAGGCAGCCTGCGCTGGGGCGCGGCGTGCGCCCTCCGCCCTGCTGCCCTGCTGCCTGCTGGTGACGGCCTGACGGGTCAAGGGCGACGCCGCGACGGCCGAGACGCGGGGGATGCGCCGGGCGGCCGGGCGGGCGGCGGCGAGGCGCACCGCACGGCGCAGCGGCAGCGCGCAGGCAGGGGCGCGACCGGCGACGGCGCTAGTGTCGTGGCGCCTGGCGGCTGGATCAGGACTCAGGAGAGCTGGGAAGGGGAGATGAGGAGATAGGGTTAGAATAGTGTTTGGGCTCTTTTTTTATTTTTTTTCTATTGGGCCAATGGGCCTGAAATAGTGGGGAGGAACATGGTGGGAGGTATAGGAATCGTTTCAGTTTGGGCTTCTTTTGAATGGGTAGGCCTTTTTTTCTTTTTTTTCATATATGCATATGGAATATATACTTATTCATATATATATTTTTTTTAGAATAAGTTTATCTAAGGTTCCTTAACTTGTCAAGGAATCTGATTTTAGTTCAGATACTACGGGTCCCTGAACTATTGCATATTAGGTCCCTCGGCGGTTTCGATGGTAGTTTTGACTGACGTGGCACTATGTGCTAATTTGACTCGGTCACGATCTGACGTGGCACTGATGTGGCAATTTGATCCGGAAAAATAATAAATCACGTGGGACCTACATGTCAGTTCACACACAAATTAATAAAAGAATGGCGGGTCCACGTGGCCCCACATGTCAGTCTAAATCACCCCTCCTCTTTCTGCTTCCGGCTTGCCGGCTTGCCGCTCGCCGCGACGACGACGACGACCGTGGATGCGGCGGCGACGGCGCTGGCCTCGACGTCCTTGCTGGCCAGCGTCGTCGTCGTCGACGACGACTCGTCGGAGGACGAGGTGCCGTCGACGTACATCCCGATGGCGGACTTCCTGACCTCGAGCACGAACAGCAGCAGTGTGAGCCAGACGATGGCCTAGAAGACGGAGAGCTGGACAACGAGCTGCTGCGCCCCCTCACCGTACATGGAAGGCCGTGAAGATCGAGAGGGCGACGGCCATGAACCACCAGCTCCACCGCTGCTTTGTATCCACGAGCACCGGCACCAATTGCGGGTCCCACGCCAGCCGCCGGGTCTGCTCCTCCGCCTGCCGCCACGCGTCGTTGTCGGGCATCAGGAACTGGATCAGCAGGAGCTCCAGCGACTGCGCCGTCCCTCCCTGTTGCCAGCGGCAGCTTCCTCCTCCCTTTACCTTGCTGCAATCGCCCGGCACCGGCGGCGGGGGTGGGTAGGCAGCAACCACCCGCCGGCGCTACCCGCCTCCGCGCCGTCTCGCCGTCACCGACACCGCCCGCGCCGGCGGAGGCGTTCGGGTCCGATGCCCTCAAGGAGACTTTCTCCGTTGACGTGGTGGCGGCCGAGGCGCGGCCGCTGAACCCTTCACCATCGCGTCGTCGCGGCTGGAGACCGTGTCCAACGTCGCCGTTCGGGTGGAGCTCCGCAGCGGCGCGGTCGAGTGGGGGGAGGCGTCTGTGCTGCCCTCCGTCACCGCCGAGGACCAGCCCGGCCGCCTTTGGTGCCCATCCCATCCGCATCTGGCGCAAGAGAGATGAAGAGAGGGGAGATGCCGAGATGGGGAGAGGAGGAAGATGGGAAGGGGGGAGTTGGACTGACATGTGGGCCCATATGGGTCACACTGTTTTTTATTCTTTTGTGTGAAACCGATATGTGAGTCCTACAGGTTTTATTTTTTTTCGGGATCAAACTGCCACGTAAGCGCCACGTCAGCCAAAACCGCCGAGGGACCTAATCCGCACTGGCTTTGATAGTTCAGAGACCCATTGTACCTGGTTTTATGGTTGAAGGATGAAAATCGGATTCGTTTACAAGTTAAGGGATCTAAGATGAACTTATTCCATTTTTTTTCAAAAATCATGGTAGGCCCGCCCCTGCCGCGGAACCGGTTTGGGAAACGATTAGGGCTCAGGAACGGGTGGAATGGACTCGGTGCTGCTGCTGCTGCCGGTGGCTGGGTCGATTGGTTGGGGAAGCCAACGCTGCTGGCAGGGCCAGACCCAAAGTTGTTTCTACCCTAGCCGCGTCAACAACAGGCCTGCAAAAAGTCCATCCCACATCCCTGATCTATATCCCTAGTCTGATTTTCATTCCTCAGCCACGGGCTTGTTTGGGTTGAAGCCAATTTTTACGGACGCGACTACACAGTTAGTGGTAGCTGTATTGTCTATACCAACTACCACTTCAACTATGAGAGATCCTATTTACCTATATTTCAAATAAAAATTTCTCTTAAACTACTTATCCGATCTACGATCCGATTACACCATTGTGCTCGTAACAATTAAATCTTTATAACAAGATCTCACATGATTATATTTTGATGAAAAAAAATATAAATTACTTTTATAATATATCTAAATTACTTTTAGATTTCACTAAATTACTTCTTAGACATATAAAAGTAAATTCAATAAAGCCAAAACATAATTTACATATATTATAGAAGTAACTTATAACAAAAAAGAGAGTAACTTTAATGCATACATTTTTCATTGGACGTGACTATACAGCTTGTGGTAGCTGGTTTGTACTCTATCTAATGTCTCCTTTCAACTAGAAAAATGCAATAGTATGTATCTTTTTTTAATCTCTTTAATAACTTATATCTTTTAAAAAAGGTACACTGCTGGGTAAATGCCTGGTAGTATTCATTTCACAAAAAAACTTACATATTTTAAATCACATATTACTTCTAATGTCGTGATAAAGTTACTTCCGTTTTGTTTTAAGTTACTTTTATAATATATGTAAATAAGTTTTAGATTTTATTGAATTTACTTTTATATGTGTAAGAAGTAATTTAGTCATATCTAAAAGTAACTTATATATATGATAAAAGTAACTTGCATATATAATAAAAGTAATATATAAATATAAATATTTTTTCATCGTAATATAATCATGTAAGATCTTGTTGTGAAGATTTAATTGTAACGAACACAATGGTATAATCGGATTATAGATTGGATAAGTAATTTGAGATAAAACTTTATTTGAAGAGGAAAAAGACATACATGTCTATTGAGAAATAAGGCACGCACTACGTCGATTAGAGCGCGGCCACGCGGATGGACGACATGCGTGATCGGACAGCTGTGAGGCGCGTCGCGAGATACGACTAAATCGAGAAGCCTCTCAGTTTAGATTTTACGAATTTTTACCCTACCAAAATCTTGGTAGTATTATTGAATTTGAACTATTGTGGCAAAAATTTGATAGCAAACCAAATATGCATTTGCTACTATTGAAGTTACCAAGAATTTGGTAGGGCAATAAGTTGGTATCAAACCAAACAAGCCCCACGATATCCAGAAGACAAATTTTGCTACAGATGTAACACCCTGAAATTCGACCGACAAATCAAAACTCTAAAAATTCGGATTTTCAAAAACTTTTTAAAATAAATTGCATCATGCCGATTTTGTTCGCCCGTTCCATTGAATTTCGATTCGGAGTTTGGAGATTGCAAATAAAGAACAATTAATTAAGAATAAGCCCTAAAAATAAATTGGTAAAATAAAAATAATAGGTGTGGATGGAGGTAAATAAGATATGATCGCAAACAAATTTATATCAATTAAATTTAAATGCGATGGAATAAGAATTAACACTAATTAAAAAATAAATAAATTATATAAATAAAAATGGGAACAATGTTAAACTAGGGTGAATTCATTAAGTTGGGATAACGCAAATATTGGGTAAAATTCATATATGCAAATATTAGGAATTATAGAATCAAATTTATATAATAAATAAATAATAAATAAAAACAAATAAGAATAAAAAAATAAAAAAATAAAATAAAAATTAAATAGGAAAAATAGGAAATGCACTGTTCATTGCATCTAAGATGCTCGACGTGGTTCCCCTAACCTAGCCCCTCCTCTGCCACGCCGCCTCGCGCCCCGCGCGCCGCTCCGCCTCCCCTCTGCCGTCGCCATCGCATCGCCGCTGCCGCCGCCTCGTGTCATCCTGAGCCCCGTGCCGCCGCCTCACGCCCCGCGCCCGTGCCGTCGCGCGTCGCTGTCGCCGCGTCGCGCCGTCCCATCCCCGCTGCCGCCGCCCGCCGTCGCGTCGCCACTGCCGAGCCGTCGCCGTCGCTGCTCCGCGCCCCGCGCCGCGCCGCGCTGTCCCGCGCCCCGCGCCCCGCCGCGCCGCTCGCCCGCCGCGTCGCCGCTCGTCGCGTCGCCGCTGTCGCCGTCGCCATCAACGTCCCGTCGCTGCGCGCGCGTCCCATCGCCGCGTCGAGCCCCACGCCCCCGTCGCGTCGCCCGCCTCGAGCCCCGCACCGCCGCCCGTCGCATCGCCGCTCCGAGTGCCGCGCCGCCATCGCATCGCTGCCCGCGCGCCGCCGTGCGCCACCGTCGCCGCCGCAGTCGTCGCCGCTGCCGCCGCCGGTGAGCCGCCCTCCTTCCCCCTCGCGTCCACCGCCGCCGCCGCTCGGGTGAGAGAGAGCCGAGAGAGAGAGGGAGAGGAAAAGAGAGGCCGGCCGAGGGAGAAGAAGAGAGAAAGAGAGAAAAGAAAGAAAAAGAGAGAGAGGAAAGAAAGAAAAAAAAAGAGAAAAAGAGAGAAAAAGAAAAAGAGAGAAAAGAGAGAAAGAAAAGAAAAAAATAATATAAAATAATAATAAATAAGTATAAATAATAATAATAGTATAATTAGAGGAAAATTAGGAAAGTTTAGAAAATTTAAAATAATTAGAATTTAATTATAGATTAATTTTTCGTCGTAGGATTGCAAAAATTTAATATAAATTATAGATTATTCTTGGTAATTTCTAAAAGAAATCAATTCACGGCAGTAGTTTAGATGTAATTAACGACTAAACAATTAGATGAATTTTTATAGACTATTACAGATTAGTTTTGGATAATCTCTATGAGTAATCGATTCACGGTAGAAGTTCGGATTTAATCACTAGGAATTTTAGACGTATATTATACTTAATCATTTAGTCATAGACTAAATTAAATCGTATAATAGTTTTTAGGATTTCGTCCGATATTTAGCTCGCGATAGAAATTTCTAACCTATTATATGGATATAATACTCGGGAATGTTAAACTAAAAGAAAACTTATGACAACAAAATGATTATACTCACAAATAATTTAAATCGAAAATGGGTTTGCCTTAGTTAGCGAATAGTAAAGTTAATATAAAGGAAGAGACTTTCGCACTCGACTTTCATTCAGATTTACTTGGATTTTCATTTGAATTCTAATCGAATTCAAATCAATTTTCGCACGTAACTATACAGCCCGAGGAAGCTGCGGATCCAAGCGAAGGTCAAGACCCGCAAGACTTTGAGCAAGGCAAGTCATCACTATTCCTTGAACATGTTGATCCCAATTGCGAAATTATTTTGTTTACAAATAAAATTGCATGCAATGATAACATCCTACTTGTGATTATGCCA
This sequence comes from Oryza meridionalis, assembly GCA_000338895.3. Taxonomy (NCBI): domain Eukaryota; kingdom Viridiplantae; phylum Streptophyta; class Magnoliopsida; order Poales; family Poaceae; genus Oryza; species Oryza meridionalis. The sequence continues at coordinate 28,396,531 of CM002528.2, forward strand.
TGCCTTGATTATTGTTTACCCCATATTCCTTCGTAACCATGTTTACGTATGAGTCCCTAGTCAACTATGACAATTGCTTAGCAATGCTATTCTAGAATCATGCATATTTATAAAAATGCTCTATGCTTGGGCAATTGCCTTTGGGAAGGTAATTGAGATGCGGCATGTGGAGATATGAGCGCCACATTGCCATGATGTTGATGACATGATTTGCGAAAAGAGAAATAAAACTAAAACAACTGTTTTCGACTGGGGCGGATGGAGGATTTGGGTGGTATCCGGAAAAGGCAAGTACCGTCCCCGGTCAATTAAGGACCGAGCCATGAAGTTAAGCATGAAACGACCCCCGTACAACCGCATTTCTCGTATGGGTATAGACCTGGCGGAATAGATAGCTGAGGGGAGGCAGTATCCATGCATAGTGGTTTCTTGATGTGTGAGGCAGGGGCTCTACGGTGGGGCAGCCATTGGTAGGACCGCGAGGCGGGAGTCTACAGTGGTGTCGCCATCGGTAAGACTGCCATAGGTGAATTTAAACTTAATTATAACTTAATGCATATGTGAGTCTTCCCTTCCCGGGTGCGCCAGAACTCCTCTCACTGCTAGAAACCGTGTACGCCTAGAGTGCATGAGGATGTAAAGTTCATGGAGCGGGTACTGCCAATGCGAGGTTATCGAAAAGCTTTGCCGTGACATGTCTCATGTGTTGGGACGAGGCTCATGTGTTGGGCAGTCGCGGAGTGCGGGTAAAGTGTACATCCACTGCAGTGTGAGTAAACCAAATCTATTCGAATAGCCGTGCTCGCGGTTATTGAGCATCGGGATGTGTATTACACTTGGCTAGACTCTAAATTCTTAACTTGTGTGGGATGGGATGTTGCATGATGATTTCTATGCTGTTGGAGCCACTTCCTGAGAGGAGGGAAAGCGGACGTCCTCAGAAAACCATGACGACTCAATGGCGGGAAGCTATCCTTGGGATCACAATGGATGGTGGACAGAACCGTCATTGTTTAATATGAACACTGGTACTAAAATTTGATCAGTCTATGCTAGGTCTTAGGCTTGTGAAAAGAATTACAAAACTTGCTTTGTGCAAAAGAACCATAGCCATTCCTTGAATACCCTTTATCATGTGCATTGTTGCTGCGGTGGCTTGCTGAGTACGGTTGGTACTCACCCTTGCAATATACAAACTTAATCAGAAGTCGGAGATGAAGCTTCGGAGGACCCCTACGCTTACTACCAGGAGGGTGATGAAGACGATGGCGCTCAGTAAGTCTTAGTTACGGTCGTTACCTGTGGCAATGGCGTGCCGCTGCCTTGACTCCGCTGCCTTACCTACTTCTGTTTTTGGAATGTATTCCGGACCGCTCGGTCCGATGATTTAAGACTATGCCTGCGGGCTATTGATGTAATAATTCGTACTAGACACTCGTGTATGTGCACTGGATATTTCAGCTATGAATTCGTGTGTACCAGACTACTTGATCTAGGGAAATGGTACTGTTTACACGATTGATCCCTGTTATAAAAACGGGGGTCTACAACAGAACATCACGACTTTGTGGTCTTAGCTGCAGGAAGCGAGTGACATTCCAGGACTCGTACTGGAGGCTGTGCACGAGCACGTCTAGGCCATAGAGGTCAGCGGCATGCAGGCTGACGATGATGGCGGTGTCGAGCATCTGGTTGGACTGCAGCATCTCCATGGCGCCGGCGATGTCCTCTGCGGCTGGCCGGAGCGAGGGGCTTCCTCTTTCCCTTCTTCCCATCGACGCTGTCGCCGCCGCAGCTGAGGTGTCACACCCCGATCCGACACCGCCGTACAACGGCACCTGATAGGAGCGTGTCGTAGGAAAAATGGCGCGAACCGCTTCCTACGAAACCGCGATTTCAGTACCAGTCCCAGGACATAGCGCTGGTACTCACGGTGACAAATATGAATCATTGCAATCCTTAAAATAAATAGATGACTTATTTACCTTAACATAGGTTGCAACTCAGAACAGCCCAAGAATGCAACCGATGACACGGACGAGGCAAACACCAACAGCAGCAGCAGCAGCGGAACCAACGGACTAACACCCAACACCACAGGTGACGGCTGGGAACCAGGACGAAACCCTATTTTTCACTTCACTTCATCTTCACTTCAGGGCGGAGGGACTATATATATTTATATAGAGCAAGGGAGAGTACTTTCGTACTCAGCAAGTCATGAGAATTATGTGTTTAATGCAGGCTTCAAAGGAAAGCCTGTTGTTTTTGCAATTGATTTTATTTAAACTCCTTTTTGAAACAACTAAGTGAGTGCTTCTCAAACGACACAGATGAGACAGTGTGTCTTGTCCGCTCGGAGTATGTGCAATGTATCAGTCTTTGAATTGACCAAGGTTGGCACCCGGCCAACAGCTTTCAAACGGCCACCCGGGCCTAGCTGATCCCATCAGCCACAGATTTTCCCAACATCGAACCCACTCCACAACAGCAATTTCACAAAGCAGTAGTCAAACAAAACTACGCTAGGAATCACCTCACATCCGCCCATGACCGTGGGCACGGCTGTTCGAACAGTTTAATAACCTCTGCAGAGGGGGTATACTTTACCCACACGACGTTACTAACCTTGGTCACCTAGCCCGTGTGGATTAGACACGTCTGGTGACTTGGGGCTTTCACGACAAGGCATTTCGAAAGCTGACACAGGTTCACCATATGCCAACGAGAGGGGTCCCAGACCGACATCAGGTTAGGTCCCAAACCATACTGTGCCAGGAAGCCCGGGGGTTCTCCCCGGCACCACCCCGTTGAATCCACATGTCTCTTGGCATCATGGTTCCCTCGATTAGCTAATTACTCAGCCAGGGGTGTCCCATTTCACCCATGTGGTCGCACTTGTCTTATGTTCGGATGAAATTCCAAGGGAAACGGTCCTTAAGTGCAAGAACGGGAAACCGTACTCCCGATTTTGGAAATTCATTTTAGTTCGCAAGCACCGACCTAGGTGTCCGTTTTTTCCAAGTCTTTTGTAAAACCCCAAGTTTTACCCATCGTTGGATATTTTAAATTTGAGGGGAGGTGTTCCGATGCGCCTGCCCAAAGGCCCGTGCATCGAAGCACAACAGTCGACAAAGGAGGTTTAAGTGTTCAATAATTCAAGGAGGGTAATTCCAGCAATTAGGATTGGGGCCGGCAGGCTATCTTGCAAGCCGCGGCCGAATTACTTGTGTAAATCCTATTCATGCAATATTTGCGGAAAATAAATACTTAGATTTAAATTATAGGTGCAATATGATCAAAGGTGACTTGCCTTACTCAAGGTCTTCACGAAGCTTCACGAATCTTCGAGAAAACCCGCGATTGACGAAAATCTGGTAACCGCAACTATACGCAAACAATCAAAACCTAAACAAAAGATCAAGAAAAGATCCTAGTTAGACTAAATAATAGTGCCATTAGATAGATCTCAATTTTACGGAAATACTGGAAGTGGAACGGGGTCAATCGGACGAACGAATCGAGAAATATGAATTTTGGAAGTTTAATAGGATTTTCTGGACAAGGAAATGATTTATCGGAATTTTCTGGAAAAGAATATTCCCAAGAATATTCTTTAATTACTCATTGACATGTGGGACCAACAAGGGAGGAAAGATGGACTTTTGTGTAGGGGAGCTGATTTGGTGGAGGGGGAAATATGGACTTGTTGCATGTGTTTTAGGCTCGGCAAGGAGGGAGGACATATGAACTTCCTTTGTCTCAAAAGGCCGAGGAGGGGGGGGACGGCTGGTGGGCCGAGCCCATGAGCGGGGGAGAGAGAGGAGGCAGCTGACCGGCTGACTGGGTAGGGGCGGGCCCGGTCAACGCCACGCGGGCAGCCACATTGGATGGAGGAAAGGGAGCCGGGATCCAACGGCTCGCGGCGGCGAACCGGAGGAAGCGGCTGGCACCGGTGGCGAGAGGAGGAGGAGGGGAAGCCATTCCACAGCTTGGATCGGGGAGAGGATGCGCGACGGCGGTTGGCGGCGGCGGCGAAGCTCGCCGGATGCCGGGCGCGGATGCGCGAGAGAAGGGACGAGGGGACGTGGGGTCGGGCTTAGACAAACCAATTCGCAGTTGCGACGCGCACGCGGGGGCGTGGGACCCAATGGTCGCCGCGTTCGAACTCGCGGCGGCACTATGCGGTGGTGGAAGAGGCGGCTTGGTGCGGGAGCGGGTGGGGAGGCCGGCGACTGGGGCGGCAGTCTGGGAAGGTTCAAGGGGACACGGGGAGGGTCGCGGCGCAAGGAATCGGCGAGAGAAGGGCCGATGGCGGCGGATTGCGGCGGCGGCCATCGCCGGCGGAGAAAAGGGGAAAACTCGCCGGGGCAACGGGAGTCCAATTCACCGCGGAAGGAGCTTCTACACGGCTCCGGGAACTCGTTTCAAGCGACGGGCGGCGACGAGCTAGCCTAGGGAGTCATGGCGACGGCGAGCGACCTCCGGAACAGAGCAAAGGCGCGCGGTGGCTACGACGGCGACGGTGGAGCCGAGCGAGCGTCTAGGCGCGAGGGGACAAGGACGGTGAAGTCGCATAGAGCCTAGGGAAGGAAGAGGATGGGGGGGCGCTCACCGACGAGAGAGGAGCAACGTCGGCGGCGGGCGCGGCGCGGCGAGCGATGCTATGAAAATAGATGCACAACGGAGACACGAATTTTTACGTGGAAAACCCTTGCGGGAAAAAACCACGGCGCCGACCGGCAATGATCACTATAGAGGAGATGATTATAAACGTAGGGGAATCACAATGGGAACGTTACCCCTTCCCGTAAGGCTTACAAGAGTATATATAGGGGATAATAGAAAGACACCTAATAGGGACTCCTACTAGGAAACTAATCCGAATATATTGTGGGCCCAAAATTCAGATCACATATTTAACAATCTCCACGTTGAGACGAATTTCCTCTTGTAGCATAAAAACATCAAACACCAAAAAAATACCTCATGTAGGTAAAATCACCGCGCACCAAATAGTCTCTAGGACTATACTGTAACACCAACCAAGCTTGAGCAAAGCTCAAACTTAGTAGTAGGAACTGGCTTTGTCATCATATCAACTGGGTTATCATGAGTACTTATCTTGCATACCTTGACATCACCTTCAGTAATCACACCTCGAATAAAGTGATATATCAAATCAATGTGCTTTGTTCTCTCATGGAACATTTGATCCTTTGTAAGGCATATTGCACTTTGACTATCACAAAATATATTTATGTAAGACGTAACTCCACAAAGCTCAGTGTACAAACCTCTAAGCCAAATAGCTTCCTTACAAGCTTCAGAAATAGCCATATACTTTGCTTCAGTAGTAGACAAGGCAACAGTTTCTTGCAAACTTGCCTTCCAACTAACGGCACATCCTCCAATAGTGAAAACATAACCTGTGAACGATCTTCTCCTATCCAAATCTCCAGCAAAATCTGAATCCACATAACCAACAAGTCCATCTCTAGATCTCTCAAACTGCAAACAAGCACTAGATGTACCACGTAGGTATCTGAAAATCCATTGAACAGCTTTCCAATGCTCTTTGCCAGGATTAGCCATGTATCTACTGACAACACTCAATGCATGTGATAAGTCAGGACGAGAACATACCATGGCATACATAAGTGAACCAACTGCACTTGAATATGGAACTCTAGACATGTACTCAATATTATAATCTGACTGTGGACATAAATCTGAAGATAATCTGAAATGTGCAGCTAAAGGAGTACTCACTGGTTTTGCTTCATGCATATTGAAACGACGAAGAACTTTTTCAATATAAACTTTCTGACTAAGATATAACTTGCCAGAATGTCTTTCTCTAGTAATTTCCATACCGAGAATTTTCTTCGCTGCACCCAAATCCTTCATCTCAAATTCACTACTCAATTGTGCCTTCAACTTTGCTATCTCTGATTTGTCTTTTGCAGCAATCAACATATCATCGACATAAAGAAGCAAATATATAGCTGGACCATCAACAACTTTGAGATAAACACGGCTATCATAATTGGATCTTCTAAACTTCTGAGAAAGCATGAAAGAGTCAAATCTCTTATACCACTGTCTAGGTGACTGCTTCAACCCATAAAGAGATTTTTTCAACCTACATACTAGGTTCTCTTTTCCAGGAACAACAAAACCTTCGGGTTGCTCCTATAAACGTTCTCTTCTAACTCCCCATGTAAAAATGCAGTCTTAACATCCATTTGCTCTAGTTCATAGTCATGCATTGCAACAATACAGAGTAAAGTGCGAATTGAACTATGCTTCACAACAGGGGAAAAGACATCATTGAAATCAATACCTGAAATCTGGCTATAACCTTTAGCAACTAACCTTGCTTTGTATCTTGCCTCGTCACTTGGAGATATACCTTCCTTTGTTTTGAAAATCCACTTGCAACGGATATGTTCCTTCTCCTTTGGCAACTTTACTAATTCCCAAGTATGATTCTTTTCAAGTGACTCCATCTCATCATGCATAGCAGTTATCCATCTATTGCAATCATCAGAAACAATAGCCTCAGAATATGTAGAAGGTTCTGCATTACCTTCAATTTCTTCTGCCACACTCAAAGCATAAGCAACTATGATTGCTTCTTCAATATATCTTTGAGGAGGCCTAGTATTTCTTTTGGGCTTATCTTTTGCAATAGAACGTTTTGGAGACTGCTGAACAATAGAAGAATCTGAATCTTCAATAACAGGTGCATCTTGGTTAATAGCAACATTTTCTTTTTCTGGTGCATGCCCTGAACTGATCAAGTGCGCCACCTGCACACTTGCTTTCTCCTGACTCTTAACAGGAACATTAGTAGAAGGTTTGTCATGTAACATAACTGATTCATGGAAGACAACGTTTCTACTAATCACAACCTTTTTAGTTTCAGGACACCGTAACTTATAGCCTTTCACACCAGATGGATAACCAAGAAAAATACACTTAATAGCTCTAGGCTCCAATTTACCATTATCAACATGAGCATAAGCAGTACAACCAAATACTCTTAAGTCTGAATAATTTGCTGGGGAACCAGACCATACCTCAATTGGAGTCTTCTTATCAATGGCATAACTGGGTGATCGATTGATAAGATAACAAGCAGTGGAAACGGCTTCCGCCCAAAACTGTTTAGGCAAACCTGCATTAGACAACATACAACGGGCATTTGATATAATTGTCATGTTCATACGCTCAGCTACACCGTTTTGTTGAGGTGTATGAGGAACGGTGTAGTGACGCACAATGCCTTCAGACTTGCAATATGATTTAAATATCTTAGAACAGAACTCCATCCCATTGTTAGTACGAAGGATTTTCACCTTCCTTTCAGTTTGTCTTTCAACCATAGTTTTCCACTCTTTAAACACATCAAAAGCTTAATATTTGTGCTTCAAGAAATAAGGCCAAACTTTTCGTGAATAATCATCAATGATAGTCATCATGTAACGAGCACCTTCAAAGGATGTCTTACGAGCATGCCTTCATAAATCAGAATGCACATAATCAAGAATACCTTCAGTAGTATGTGTAGATGTGTTGAACTTCACCCTCTTATGCTTGCCAAAGATGCAATGCTTACATAATTTGAGCTTCCCGATACTTTGTCCATCTAACAATCCTCGCTTGCTCAATTCTGCCAAACCAATTTCACTCATATGTCCAAGACGCGTATGCCAAAGATTAGTAGCATCGGAATTAGATAATGAATCAGAAACTGCAGCAACATTACCTAATATAGTTGTACCTCTCAGATGGTACAGGTTGGCAGATTTAATATCAGCTTTCATCACAACAAGAGAGCCTTTAGTTACCTTCAAAATTCCGTCTCCATCGGAATATTTGTACCCTTTGTGATCAAGAGTAGATAAAGAGATGAGACTTCTCTTCAAATTTGGAATATGCCACACATCTGACAATGTTCTGATACAGCCATCAAACATCTTGATCTGAACTGTTCCAATACCTGCAATTTCGCATGGTGTATCACCACCCATCAAAACAGTAGCACCTTGGACAGCTTCATAGGTAGCAAACCAATCCCTATCCGGGCACATGTGATAGGTGCATGCAGTATCAAGAATCCACTGGTCACTAGTTTGTGCACAACCAGCATAAGCAACAAGCAATTCTGCATCAGACTTCTCATCAGTAATAATTGCGGTTTTACCTTCCTCTTCTTTCTTGCCTTTTGGTATATATTTTCCGGTTTTCTTGTCTTTGTCCTGTAGCTTCCAACACTCAGAGATATCATGTCTATCTCTCTTGCAGTATTTGCATGACTTATACCTGCCTCTGGATTTTGATCTCCCACGGTAGCTACTTGAACTTTTATATCTTGATTTGCTGTTTGTGTTCTTCTCCTGTTGCCTGCCCCAAACAACCAAGCCTTCTGCTTGTGAGTTTGAACTTTCAGAGGGTACCATCTTCTTCATCTTTTCTTTGGCATGCAAAGCATCATAAACTTCTTTCAAAGTTAGAGTATCACGGCTATAAAGTATAGTATCCCTGAAGTTTGCATATGAGCTAGGCAATGAACACAATAAAATAAGGCCTAAATCCTCTTCATCATACTTTACCTCCATAGACTCAAGGTCAGCAACAATTTCCTTGAAAGTGGAGAGATGGTCCATCACGGACTCATCATCTTGCAACTTGTGTAAAAATAACTTTTGCTTCAAGTGCATCTTACTGGTCAAATTCCTAGTCATGCATATCTATTCCAGCTTCAACCACAGCCCAGCGGCTGTCTCCTCCTTAAGCACCTTCTACAAAATATTGTTAGATAGATGAAGATGAATATATGACATAGCCTTACGATCCCTTTTCTTCTCATCAACGGACCAATCCTGTGTCCTCTTGTCAAATCCAGAAAGCGCATCATCGAGGTCTTGCTTGGCAAGAACGGCTCGCATCTTCACTTGCCAAAGTGAGAATCTTGTGTCTCGGTCCAAGAGCGGTAGATCATACTTCAAACTCGCCATGGGAATTAATCCTGAATTTGCTAGAAAGAAATTAGGGTAAACCTAGCAAAAACGTGAAACCTGGGTGCACTTCCTGTGTGCACAAAGCGAAGTATGTAGATTTCCTGGTACACAAGCTTTGGTGCGCTTAGCAAATAAAAATCGCCAAAAAATTCCTTCTCAACAGGAACAATGTAGTCCCTGACTTCCTCGGGTCGCGTGCCCTACAGTTGCAGTAGGCCGGCCCTTTTTCCTCCTCACGGCTGTGCGGTTGCTGCAGCTTCTGCTTTTCTCGCGCGGGTGTGTGAGGACGGCGGCGACTCGGACTCGACGGGGTACTGCACCGAACAGATTGAGTCGGCGATGACGAAAGCGGAACCGGCGACGGCGGCGGCGTGGAGTAGATCGATCTCCAATGCTCTGATACCACTTGTTATGAAAAAAGATGCACAACGGAGACACGAATTTTTACATGGAAAACCCTTGCGGGAAAAAACCACGGGCGCCGACTGGCAATGATCACTATAGAGGAGATGATTACAAACGTAGGGGAATCACAATGGGAATGTTACCCCTTCCCATACGGCTTACAAAAGTATATATAGGGGATAATAGAAAGACACCTAATAGGGACTCCTACTAGGAAACTAATCCGAATATATTGTGGGCCCAAAATTCGGATCACACATTTAACAAGCGACAGGGGAAAGTGGTTCAGTGGGGAGCTCACCGTCGAGAGAAACGGCGTCGGCGGCGCGAATGGAGTCGCGGCGAGGCGGACGCGACGGCGGGGCGGCGCGGCACCGAGGGTGCGCGACCGGGGAAGAAGGGAGGGAGAGGTGGCGATAGGGCAGCCCGGAACTCCTCGTCACACGTCCACGCACGCACCGGCTCCTCCGGTGCTCGGCGGTGGACGACGACGGCAAGAGCGGGGCGAGCAGCAACAATGGCGCTGCGGTGATGGAAGTTCGGCGGCAAATGCGCGGTGAGTGTGAGGCGAGTGAAAACGAGAGAGGAAGGGGTTTGGGGTGGCTTGGGTTTTATAGGTGGAGACGATGTCGGTTTGGGGAGGAAACCGACCTATGCGGTCAAGGAGCGGGAGATGGTGGTCGCGTGTCACACCCAGGAATTCCCGAGTAGAATTCCAAGCAGAATGTGCATTAAAATCCCCGTCCAGGACCGGCCGGGGTACACAAACGACAAAGTTGACATACAGATCCACGTCTTACAAATATTATAAAAGTCTTACATAAATGCAACGGAAAAACAAAAGATAACTGGAGCTAAGCCTTGACTTGATTTGCAGCGGGAACACCACTCCACAGGCATCCTCGACGGCACGGGCGAAGCCTACTCCTCGGAAAAACCACCATCTGACGCATACTCAAATTCTGGGGGTTGGGGAAAAATAGAGCAAGACTGAGTACTACCCACTGTACTCAGCAAGTCATACCGGAATGGAGGGTATGATGCAGGATCAACTCAAAGAGTAGCTAGAGTGGTTCATTTGCATAAAGCGAGCCTTTATAAACAGTAGTTGAAAGCAGTAAAACAGTTGTAGTAATTAATCAATATTAACCATCCACTATTCAACGTTACACCACGTTGCAACAGGCCCAACCATCCACCTAAACTAATTAGTTCCATCAGACTAAACTAGGGTGAGACTAATCACGGTGAATTTGGTTGACCGCCCATAACCGCGGGCACGGCTATTCGAATAGTTTTACTCTGATCAGAGGTGTACAACTGTACCCACAAGACACAGCCCCACGACACGTTTCCGTGCGCCGACATGCCACCACGACATACCGGAAAGAGGCCGTGACAGGACCCTTCGCATAACCCCCTCTAACCAAGCACAACACACCTCAGGTTTCACCCCCACTCCTCGCAAGGCAGCGGGCAGTCCCCTCTCGTGCCTAGGTGAATCCGGAAGCCGCATAGGCCGTCGCAGGGCCCATCCAAACTCCATCACGCCCACCCTTGCCTGGATGCGTCGGCTAGAGGAAAGCTAGCCTACAAGCCCAGCCGTTGCCACGCTGGCTTGTGGTAAGTACGAGGAATTCTTCCAGGGTTTCCCGCGAACCGGTCCTTAACTGCCATGGGTGCGACCATCAAAACCATGCACCCACAGCCTACCATTTAATATATTTTAATTAACCAACACCAGAGCGGTGGCACTAAACCAACATCAACACTAGGACCTAAAGTCTATGAATTAATGTGATTCCCCCATTGTGTGCTAGTTGAACTAAGCAAGGCTAAGCAATCCCTAATCCAACATCTAATCATGTTATGCCCCAAGCTACCAAAGGAACAAGGTAACAAATCATATGGCTAAGACAGTAGGTAATCATCCCATAGAACATTATAAAACAATGCAATATTTAAGGGAAAACGAGAGAGCATTTGCAATATAGGTTCAATATGTTCAAGTGACAAGTATGACTTGCCTTGCTCTGCAGCTGGAGGAACCTCGGCGACTATATCAAAGTACACCGGAGCGTCGGGAGAGCCAGAATCTAAGCGACATATAAAGCAAACAATACAAACAGGCTATAAGACTACTGAAACAGGGAACAAAACCATTTTTAATGAATTCTACACATTTTTCTTGATTTACTGAGACTTGAATGGGCTTAAACGGAGCTCGGATGAATTAGATGTGAATTTTAGAAGATTCACTGTGTTTTTACTATAAACGGAAAAATCCTTAATCGATTTATTGCGCAATAAATAAACCCTGGAGAGAGAGGGGGCGGCGCCGACAAGCGGGCCCCACATGGCAGTGACTCGAGGAGGGCGGTTCACGGTGGACCGAGTCCACGGACCGGGGAAAACGGCGTACCACGTGGCACACACGTGGCACCGACGCGGCGCACACGTGGCAGCCACGCGGCAGCCGAACCGACGGCCGGGTAGATCGGACGGCGGGGGTGGCTCGCAGCCGGCGCGCGCGGGCACGGCTCAAGCCGGCCCGGCGGCCATGGCGCGCGGCGGCGCGGCGCGCATGCGGCGGTGGCACGGGACGGCGACCGGCCGACGGCGGAGGACGGCGGCGACGCGGCGACGCGGGCGGCGATAGCGGCGGCTAAGCGGCTAGGCGGCGGCGCGGCGGCTAAGCGGCTTGGGAGAGAGAGGGAGAAAGGGGAGGAGGGCCTCACCGACGACGATCGGCGACGGCGAGCAACGGAGAGTGACGGCGACGGCGGGACGGGCTCTGGGACCACCTAGCGAACAAGATGAGAGGGGTTAGAGAGAGAGAGGAAAATGAGAGAGGGCGAGGACGCCGGCCGAAGGCGGCGGCCATGGCGGTGCTCACCGGCGCACGATGCGGAGGGGGTTCCGGCGACGGATTTCGAAGGAGGAGGGGTGGACGGGACGGCCCGCACGACGGCGAACGCGACGGCGTCGACGGCGCGGCTCGGCACGGTGGCTAGCGGCGGCTAACGGCGACCGGAGCGGCAGCGGCGGTGGCGGAGAGGAGGGCGACGGCGCTAGGGCGGTAGAGGGCACGGGAGAGCTCGGCGAAATGGGGAAAAAGAGAGAAGGGATGGCGGTGGTGCTTAAATAGGGAGAGAGGGGGCCGGACGTGGCCGGGAGAGGCGGGAATCGCCGGCCGACGTGGGGGAGTGGGAGAGGAGAGAGAGGCGGGATTCGAAAATCGAATCCTGGCCGTCTCGGGAGCGCGGGCGAGCGGGAGAGAGGGGGAAGTGGGCGCGGGAGACGCGGGCGCGAGGGCGACGTGGGCGACGTGGCCTGGAGAAGTCGGGAGCATGGGCGCGGCGGCGGTTGCGGGGCGCGGCGGCGCCGGCTGGAGGAAGGAGACGGGCCCAACAGGTGGGCCCCACCTGTCGGCGACCCCGGGAGAGAGGAGGGAGGCGGCCGGCTCGGCTGGGCCTTGGCCTGTCGGCCGACCCAGCGGAAAGAAGGGGGCAAAAGAGAATGGGCCGACGGCCCAATTGAAAGAAAAAGAAAAAGAAGGAAAATGGATTTTCCAGGGATTAAATATTGCTTGTGCTCAATTTTAATTGGTTAAAATTATTTCTAGAGCTCTGAAAATTCCACTAAAAATCTTGTTAGCGTATTTCGACATGTAGAACTCAAGAAAAATCCCACATGCCAAATCCGATTATTATTTGCATTATTTTATTAAGGTTTACTCTTGCTTTACACCGGTAATTTCTCGAGGCCATTTATAAATTAAATTTAGGCTTGGGAAGAAGAACTTCAGGGTGTGACATCGCGCTAGCTCGGCTGGCGGTCACGGGCGACGCAAGAGCGGCGAACGATGAGGATGCAAGGGGCGGCAAAGGCAGTCGATTAGGCGGTGGAAATCGAACCGCGGGAGCGGGAGGAACAGCGCGGGCTGGCGCGGGGCGAGCTGGCGCTCGGTGTCCATGGCGCTAGGTGCCACGCGGTGGAGACAGGGCGCCAGTCCGGGAAGGGGAAAAAGGAAAAATGGGAGAAAGGAAAGGGGGCTCTGCCCATGCCGTTTTGGGAGAAAGGAGGAGGGTGAGAGAGGCTCTGCCTCCGGGATTTGGACGCACGCGGCTTGGAGCGACCGAGCATGGGCGGCTGCGGGGCGCAAGCGCCGCGGGGCCGACGCGGCGGCGACCGGGTGGTTGGCCACGCGCGAGCGCACGCGCGCAGATGCGAGGGCGCGGCCGGATTCAAACGGCGACGGCGGGAAACCGGCGCTGGGGAGAGAGGAAGCAGAGAAAGCGAGAGAGAGAAAAGAGAGCTCTCTCTCTCTCTCGGCCATGGCGCACGCGCGAGCGGCACACGAGGGAAGGGGAGAGCGGCTGGGAGAGGGAAGTGGGCTGAGGGGAAAACGGCCCACAACTCCCGAGGGAGGCAAAATAAACTTCTGTAGAGAGATTTGAGTTGGGAGGATATTGGGATTGGAATTTGGATTGGAGAGAATTTGAGAAGGATTTTGGAATTTAACCTTGATACTTGGACTCTAGGAACATAAGGTGGAGTCAAGGGAAGGATTCGAGGCGGGATTTGAATAATTTTGGATTCGGAGAAGTATTTGGCGAGGATTCAAGGAAGGATTTGAATTTCGGAATTGATCTAGGAAGTTGAATCGGAATTGACAATTTGAGGAGGGGGAATTTTGATGGCGACGAGGGTGAACAACGGGAGATTGAATTGAGATCCACGGTATGACTTAGACTCAGCACTCAAAGAAAGAAAAATTTTCGCATATAGGATTTTGCCGAATTAGCTTTTAACGACTCACGAAAAGCGGAGCATTACACGAGGCGCCGCTCCCCATGCCACCGCTTCTCATCCTTGGTATCGTCATCTGCCTCTTCGTGTTGGTGGCGGTCATTGAGCTGGAGGAGGGGGAGCTTGCGGCGTGGTGGCGGTGGAGGAGACAGGAGAGGAGGGAGCAGCGCGCGGCGGACGGCCTCCTCCTCCGGCTTCCACTGCCACGCCTCCCCGCATCTCCTCCTCCTCCGGTGGCCACCGTCCCTTCTCCCTGCCGGCCACCGCCCTTCTTCTTGCCGCCCGTCGGTCGTCGCGCCCGAGAGAGGAGAGGGGAGAGATGAAAGAGAGGGAAGACGGGGGAGTGAGATTGACATATGGGGCCCACGTGGGCCTCACCTTTTTTCTATATTTTTTTTGGTGTTACTTACATGTAGACCCACAACTTTCATTGACCTGGTTTTCCGGTTGAGGGATGAAAATCGAATTCGTTGACAAGTTAAGAGACCTGAAATGAACTTATTCCAAGTTGTTTCTACCCTAGCCACGTCGACAACAGGCCTGCATAAAGCCCATCACACATCCCTGATCTATAGCCCTTGTCTGATTTTCGTCCCTCAACCACGGGCTTGTTTGGTTTGAAGCCAATTTTTGTCCTACCAAAATTTTGATAGTGCCAAAACTTGAGTAGTATTTAATTGAATTTGAACTATTGTGGCAAAAATTGATAGCAAACCAAATATGCATATGCATTTGCTACTATTGAAGTTACCAAGAATTTGGTAGGGCAATAAATTGGTATCAAACCAAACAAATCTCACGATATTCAGAAGATAAATTTTACTACAGAATATTATGACTTTATGGTCTTAGCTACAGGTCAGCAAACGATTAGGGCTCGGGAACAGGTGGAATGGACTCGGTGCTGGTGCTGGTGGTGGCTGGCAGGCTGGGTCGATTGGGGAAGCCAAGTAGCCAATGCTGGTAGCAGGAGAAGACGAGCGGGGAGGAAAACAGGCGAGAGGAAAAAAGAAGACGACGGGGAAGAAGGGAGGAGGGGCTGACATGTGGATCCCGCGCAAATGGGAAGCCGTGAACAGTTAAAACAGGGAAAGTGCAGTAAAAAAATGAATCGACTCCGCTGGGGATCGAACCCAGAATCTCTGGTTCCGTAGACCAGCGCCTTATCCATTGGGCCACGGAGTCCCTGATGAAAGATATTGATACATATTTAATTATTATCTATTACACCACTTCTACGAAGGCAAATTCCCACGTAATGTAATGGAAGTGAGAATCCAACTAGGAATACAATTTCGAAATAACTGAAATTCGGAAGTAAAAATGAGCAATATTTGAAGAGTCCATATAGAACCGAATTGCAAGGGGAGGATCTGACAATTGATTGCATGTCCTAAAGAAATCCACACATCTGAAACTGAAACTTGATCTCAGTTCAACAGCGCCACTAGCCAAAGCTGCATTACAACCGTCGACTCGATGAGCACCTCTGCATTGCTTTGCATATATGTTACGAAAGGCAGTAGACTGCATCTTTTTTATAATATTATTGATCACTACAGTTTGTCTAGAAGAGGAGGTAACTAGCCCCTAATGGTGAACTGTTCTCAAGTTGCTAGACACGTTCCGTGAAGGCAAACCCAATGCTTCAGCAATGCTTTTCACCTCAGCGACCATTGCGACGATGTCGTTAAGTTTGTTGACAGCAGAACCAACTCCCTGCAATCACAAGAAAAGCCAACTATAATCAAATGTTTGAAACATGAAATGACACATGAACTAGTAAGCTATGGATTATTGTGGATTTGTGGTTCAATGCCATGGCGAAAAATTGGTCAATTTCGGGCTACAAAGTTCGTGATGTCTGAAGGTTACTCAACCATTCTGCAGAGTTTCAGAGACAGATACATACCACACCAGCAGCTCCTGCAGTTACTGCCATTGGTGCAGTCACTGAGCTTAGCCCTGATGCACACATCACTGGAATGGTGACAGCCCGAGAGATGGAGTACGCAGCGGCCAAAGTTGGTGTTGCCTGCAATTTGTTAAACAGTA
Source organism: Oryza meridionalis (assembly GCA_000338895.3). Classification (NCBI taxonomy): domain Eukaryota; kingdom Viridiplantae; phylum Streptophyta; class Magnoliopsida; order Poales; family Poaceae; genus Oryza; species Oryza meridionalis. The sequence goes on from CM002528.2 coordinate 28,412,832, forward strand.
TTTATGAGTTTACGCTGTATAGTAAATTTGATTGTGAGGTCTTTCTTTTTCTGTTATTTTTGCCATACCTTTTCAATTAATCCAAGCACTCCAGGCTTTGTTGGACTAGAACACTTCCCTCCTTCAGTTTGGATGATATCAGCACCTTCCTCTTCGAGTAGCTCTGCAAGTCTTGTCTGTAAAAAAAACACAAATATTAGGGAATGACCTAATATCAAATAATTAGAAGGGGTGAGACTTTGAACCCAGGCCGGCTAGCTACACCACCTTGTGGAGCTAGCCAAAAGACCCTTGGGTGTTTCTCAAGTCTTATCTGCAATTATGCATGAACGTTTCCAGATTAAACAATTGGTTATTTACCATTTCAGAGTATTGTTGAAGAGATGGAAGTGGTATACCTGATCTGAGAGGCTCAGTGTATGAGGAACTGTTACGGACAGTGTGATATCTGGAAGCATTTTCCTTGTCTCCCTGGTCAGCTTTAAGATCTGAAATGATGGGCAGTTCTTCTCAGAAACAAATCGTGTATAGCTGCAGTGAACAGATGCATTATCATAACTGACTACTCATATGATCAAAGAGAACGAATTTACCTTCTCAGAAGAAAATTCGATGCCTGTGTCGTAAAAAGAATCATAGTTTCCAATCTCAATCTGCATGGAGAAAAGCTTGTGAGCGGAAGGAACTACTGGAATAATGCAGTTCTTTCGGATTCATATACTTCTTATCCAAACTTAGAGCCTGACCATCTTTGCACCAGCTTCTACCGCAGAATGGAACGCTGAAGGATCTACGGAGGAGACACAAATCTGCAACAAGCAATTCCCACAATGCATTTAGAATAGCTAATACCACAGTTGGATAATGTAGGATAGCTACATGAACGCTTTGCTCACCGGAAGGGAAGTAAGCTCCAGAGCAAGCTTTACTAAGTCTTGGTCACACGCTATATCAACATGGGTAGCACCTCCCTGAAATCATAAAATAGCTGAATAGCATTACAAATGTGTAATTCCCTCCAAAATTTGGCTGTTCTAGTTGAAAGTTACCTAACTTATTAACAGACTTCATACAGAGATTTCTGCAAATATTTAGAAAATATTTTGACTGTTGGAGAAGAGAATGAGATGGCAATATTGGTTGCCTTAGTTCAAAAATTAATGGCTGCTTACTGATTTTGTGGAAGTTGTATGACTTCAAAGAGCATACTTGGGTGATGCAGCGACTTTCATTGATATATCATAGTAAATGCTGTGCGCTAAAATTATGACTCTAATTATCAGCTAAACAACAGGTCGTCTGCACTAGACTGCAGTGCCGTTTGCTTGTAGACTTCTTTGTCGAGAAAATCAGGAGCGACATAAGCCCAAATTATTTATAGCTCCAGAGCACATCAGTAGGCAACTCAACATTACTATATGTGTCTATGTTGAGTGGGTAAAAATGAATACTAGTATTACTATATTCAGAGATGGATTTCATGATAGCCACGCAATACATTGTTTTTGTCGTTGACATGATTTCAGTTTTTCAGATAAGCCTGCAAAGCTACTCCTAGAACATAATTGGTACAAACACTTTATCCACATGCAAAGAACCAAACCAAAAAAAAAAAAGCAAGATAAATGCAATATCCACACCTTATCTGCAGCCGAGACAACAGAGGCAACACTACTCCTGTCGAAATTCTGAAGCCCTGAAATGATCTGCAGTGCAAAAATGTCAATGAATATCAGATTCCAGCAATCTAAGCAACATTATTTTTATACTGTTAGGCCTCAAAATCCAGAGACAGCTACATCTACACTTCAGTCTTCAGACATGGAGTAGCATTCAGAACTTACTGCAGTTAAACATTGCATTGGCAGAGCTAAGGCATCAACAAGAACTGGGATTCACAAGAGTGATACCTTGAGAGCTCTCTTCTCGCGGAAGGCCTTGAGGACGGCGTCCTTGGTGGCATCGGCGGCAGCCGAGGCTCTCACGGCGAAAAGAGCTCGCGGTGCTCGCCGAGAAGCCGGCCGGCTCGCCGCTGCCGCCGTGAAGGACGATGGCGCCTGGAGAAGTCCCAGCGACCCTGCCGCCGCCATTGTTGCTCCTCTGCTGAAGTGTTTCTTGGAGGGAAAGAGATAAGATTGCACTACACAAGAAAAAGACCGTACATATGTCATCTTCGCCTGTGCAAATATCTGACACCTGAAAAATCCTCTCTATAGCAGCAGGCAGCAGCTCATCAGCAAAGCCCCTCTCAGTTCTCAGCCTTTGCAAACTGGTCCTCATCTGTCAGATTAGTGTAGCATTGGCACAATTCTGAGCTTAGTTAAGGTGCTTCTCTAGTATGCACCTCTGTTGGAGATATTTTTGTGAAGAGAGTTTTTGTCAGGAGATAAGGTTAGTGACCAAGTACTCCATATGTTAATCCATCAGATTATAACACACTTAGCTCGGATAACTGAAGTTACATCAGCAAGCATGAGTAAAATAACACTTTCAATCAGCTGAGTGAACCCTTGAAGTTCATGCTGTTACAGAGAGATGGGCATCGAATTTTATTCAGAAATAAGAATACAGAACAATCATCAAGTTCTATTAATTAAGAAATAAGAATACAGAAGTGTTTCGTTCCCAGTGCGGCATTCTGACGAACACCTTCCTTACTTGTGAATGCCGTTCAGGCGCTCGACTACGGTGATCAATCCCTGGAGGCTAAGGTCGCCGTCGCCGTTCGCCGCCATCCCGGAGAACATCTGCCGGAACATCGCCGCCCCTGGCAGCGCCTTGGCCCCCTCCGGCCCCTCCTCGGTCTCCAGCGCCATGCCAAGGTCCTTGATGATGTACTTCACGGAGCCACCGGACGCGAACTCACGGCGCAGCATGCGCTCGCCGAAGATGTCCATGACGCGCGAACCCGCCGCGCCCTTGGACACCGCGTCGAGGAACAGCGGCGCGTCGAGCCCGGCGGCGTTGGCGAACGCCAGCGCCTCGCTGGCGCCGACCATCGCCCCGGCCACCGCGATCTGGTTCGCGATCTTGCTGCTCTGGCCGCTGCCGGGCGGGCCCATGTAGGTCGGCCTGCCGAGGTGGGCGAAGAGCGGCGCGAGCCAGCTCACCACCGCCTCGTCGCCACCGGCGAGGAGGGCGAGCGCGCCGTCGCGCGCGCCGACGTCGCCGCCGGAGACTGGGGAGTCGACGGCGTAGCACCCAGCCGCGCGCGCCGCCGCCGCGACCTCGCGGGCGAGGGAGGGGGAGGAGCTAGTACAATCCACGAGGACGCCGCCGGGGCGGAGGCCAGCGAGGACACCGGAGGCCGCGTCGAGGACGACGGCGCGGACATCGCGGGGGTTGCCCACCATGGTGAACACCACGTCGCACGCCGCGGCCACGGCAGCCGGGGAGCCCGCGAGGCTCGCGCCGGTGGCGACTAGGGCCTCCGCCTTGGCCGGCGTCCGCGCGTACGCGGTCACCGCGAACCCAGCGGCGAGGAGGCGCGCGGCCATGGCGCCACCCATGACGCCGATGCCCACCCACCCCACCCTCGTCGCCCCCGGCCTCACCGGAGCAGGGAACCCAAACGCCGCCGCGTCCACATCCATGAACACCTCCACTCTCTCTACTCCTCTCCTCTACTCCCCAAGTGTACCCAAAGCTGTCGCATTTTCTACTCTTACACGAGACAGCGACAAATAAATCATTTTAGGATCAGAAGTCCCCACACGCCATCCATCTCTTGCATTGCATCATCCAAAGAGAAGAAAATACGAATTGCAGTTTGCAGATTGCAAATTTCAATCTTAGCACCGAAAGGTAGTAGTAGAAATTTACAGCGGAAGCATCAAGAGAAGAACAAAAAAGAAAAAAAAAGCAGGGGAAATTAAGATGGTTGCAGTTGTTGCACGCCCGATTATGGCGTGGTGTGAAGAGAGGAGAGGTTAGAGGTGGCAGCCGCAGCAGAGGAAGAAGCAGGAGAGCGCGAGGCCGAGCACGACGGCCTCCACGACGTACATGACGCGGAACGCCACCGCGTCGACCACCGCCGACGCCGAGCCGCTCCGCAGGGTGAGGGAGAACCCCGGGAGCCGCCGCTTCCACCGGAGTGACCGCGACAGCGACGCCAGCCTCCTCGACGCGGCGCCCGCGCCACCGCCGCCGCCTGGTGCGGCGAAGGCGCCGCCGCCCAGCTTCCAGCGCCGGCTGAGTGACAGGTAGTCCCGCGGTATGAGGCGCCGCAGCCAGCTCCCGCGGCGCGCCGTGGCGGCGCGCGGCGCGGGGGCCGTCTCGGACGACACCGCCGCCCTCGCCGTGTCCGTCGCGACGGCCATTGCCTGGAACGCGCGCCGGCTTGGCTGCGCCGTTGATCGGAGCGGGTTTGGTTGGTGAAAATCGGATCTTTTGGTGAGAAAACAGTAGGAGAGAGAGAGAGAGACGTAGTGCGACGCGACGTGTGCTTCGAGAAGCTGAGCGTCTCGGAGAGGAGAGGGATATATGCACCTCCGGGAAGAAGTGGGGCTGCCAATTTGCACCCCAAGATTGTATTTAATCGCGATTTGCTCCTATATTTTTTAAAAAAAAACGATTTGCTCCTATGCATTTATGCTTTGTCTCCAAGGCAACCAAACTAACCAAGACGACGTCTTGCTAGTATCTGCCTCAAATGGCACAAGTTCCTTCCTTTTTTTTTTCTCTATGGATCAGCGATGACGCAGTCGATACAGTAGAGTAATATTTCGTGACGTCATTCTGGAAATTTAAGCCGTTGCTCTATCTCAAATAGAAGATGATACACACACGAAAACTTTCTTACAGACTCTTCATAAAAATTGGCGTTGTACACTATGATTTCATCTTAGTTTTAATTTCTTTTGTTTGGTTTGTTTTCATCTGTTGTACAAATTGTTTCAGCTATTTACTAATGATAATTCAGACGGGAAGCCTCTCCCTTTGGTGAGTGTTGACCCTTAAAAAAATTCAACTTAATTTTTCAGAACTTCAAAAATGAATAAATCAAACAGTTTGAGATATGATTTTTGTTGGCAAGACTTCTATAATAATTTGTTAGTACTGTTGGCCTCAAATTAAAAGAGAATTAATCACGAGAGTTTAGTACTAGTACAAGGACAAACCCATCTTTTTTTGTGGCCATGCGAAAAAAAAGCAATAATTAACTATTTGCCACTCTTAAAAGTGGTGATAAAGGATTTGTCACTGTACCCATATATCATAGACATGTACCCATATGTCATAGATATATGAGAGCTCAGCGAGTGTCAAATTCTTAATTGCCATATTTTAGAAGTGAAAAAAAAATAAATGTCCAAAAAGAAGAAGTTGCTTGTATCAGGGTGCGAGGTGCAAAGAAGCAACGAAAAGTTGTAAACTACTCCTACAATACAGGCTACAGCCGCAGTACAGCACAGTGCGCGTTTTATGCCTCATGATGCATCCAGCGAAGCCAAATGCAAAGCACAACTTGCGCTGCGCCGGACGTCGCCGCGCCACGCCACGCCGCGCGCGGCGGCGCGCCGCACGGCTGGCGCAATGGCGCTGGTGCCTGCCTGGCCGATGAAAAGATTGAAAACAACAGTGCGGAGCCGGAATGGAGTAGACTACGAGTGACGACGCTTAGGTGGTATTTTAATTTCCTGAAAATAATAATAAAAATTAAGTGTTTTACGTAAAACGAGGTGGTAATAACATGTGATTATTTGAGTTTTGATTATTACAAACTTAAAAAATGGATTAATTTAATCTTTTAGAATAACTTTTATATATAAAGTTTTCGCACGAAACACACCGTTTAGCAGTTTGAAAAGCATGTCACTTTTATTTAAAAGTTTATTCAATTTTTGTTGGAGATTTGAACAGGGCCCTTAGTGCAAACTGGTGCAGGCCGGCCTAGCCAGGCGTTCGATGGACGATGGATGCAGCTGCTAGCGAAATCAGCAATGGCTTACGTTGTCACTGAGATGTACTCCGTATACTGGTACTAGCAGCGGACGCCACACATGCACTCGCGGCGGATTCGTTTTTCCTCTGCTGGTTGCCTCATGCGATGGCGATGCCCATTGCCCAAGCTCTTCTTTTTTTTATTCAGGTCGTCAAGGTAAGTAATTAATCCATCTCTTGTTCATTCATTTCGCTTGTTTCGCTGTCAAGAGAGCTAGCAGTGGGTGTCGTCAATGTGAGGGTTCGTGTCAAAAACTCGAATTTTCCGTGGGTTCGTGTCAGAAACTAACTCGAATTTTCCGTTGAAACCCTTTCTGTTGGGACGAACGGTCATTAATCATCACGGAAATTTCGCAGGAAATTCAGACCCAATACGTTTCTGACACCGAAGTTTCTGAAACGGCTGGTCCGTGGCTCTCTGCTTTTGTTTTGTTCGTGCAAAAGAAGCATATACAGTACTACTGCTGCCTGAGTTGGCTGGCTGCCGTGCCGTTGGAAGAAAGTTCGGGAGAGCAGGGTGGTTGGGTGGCAGAGTAGATAAGAACTTGCATGATCCTTCAGTTTTAAAGCATAAACAGCTGCATCCACCCGTTGCTCCAGAATTATATTTTTTGTTCTTTCAATGTTCAGTAATCCAAATTCCAAAATCGAGACAGATGTTCCAGGTAATTGACATCTTAGACTTGTTCAGATTGCATTAAAAAAAGGATTAGGATAGGACCAATTCAATTCACAATTACAATAGCACACTAGTCGCTGTGGCATATATATACTTAGTATATACTCCGTAAAGAATTCATGTCGCATTTAGACGCACATATCAAGAAGACAAGAACCACCTGTTTAAATAAGAAGATGAAGACAAAAAAAAACTACACCAGCATGGTACTAATCATGAAAAATTCAAATAGACAATCTAATGCAAATAGCCGTTAACAAGAGAACCATATGCATATCTGGCCTGAAGAAATCAATCTGGTTCCGTGTTAGTGCAGGCTGAAATTAGGCGCGAAAGAGATTAGGACAGGTAGCGCTAATTGACAATCAGATAGAGAATCACGAAGCTTTCCGGCGCGCCAATGCGAAGATCCCGCGCGCATGCAGGGTGTGGCACACGCATATCGGGACATTTGGCCGCATAATTGGCGGCCAAACAAAGCAGCTTATTACAATCTCTGACGGCGCACAAAGTAGTAGTACTCCGTATTGATATATACTGGGGAACAGAGAGAGGCATCACATCCAGCTTTGCTTCTGATTAACAATTTCAGACAGCAAATTTATAGTATACTTGCACTTCAGAGTCTTCAGATTAACAGGTTGCAGTAATTCAGTAACGTCACAGGCGGTAGTGAATCTGCAGGATTGCAACAACTGGAAGAACAACTGAGGGAGATTCTTGTGAGTAGTTGGCCTTGGCCATGTATAGCTACGGAATATATGCCGTTGCCTGAATTCATCGCACGCACTCGATTTTTCCAATGTTTTCAATCCTTGGTAGCGAATCGAGTGGTGGATCGTCACATCACACTCACATCCTCGCTGCTCTTTTTGTGAATGTGTTCGTTTCTGCATGTTGGACTTTATCGCTTTATTTTCCCTCTTTCGTAAGAGAACTTATTCTCTTGGTTTATTTTTAGATTGAACAATCCAGTAGCCTTTAGCTTGCTACTTGCTGTAAACTTCATAGGCCGATGAATACTGATTATGCATGTTGGTTTTTTTTCTCTTTAATCTTTAGCCGAATCTGTTTCATGTACACTGTTCTGATCATGTTCCGTTCAGTAGATTGAAAAGGAAAAGGATTAGTTCAGTATACTGAATATACATGTTGGGCTTCTTTTTTTTTAATCTTTAACTGAATCTGAAAGTAAAATAGAGTATGGACATCATACTGACTTGTGATTAGAGGCTAGCCAAACAACGGGCTATGCCCCCTCTGTTGTAGGACGAACGAATCGGGAAGCCACCTATTCGCCCACTGTATATACACCTGAAGAATTTGAAGCCTAATCGCCTCCTGGGTGGCATACCAACAGCTGGACCCGAGCCACTGGGAACAAGCCATAGCGTTCAAAGACTAGTGGAAAATGCTGCCAACAAAAAAGGACTTCATACCATAATCCTGTTGGTCGTTTGGTGATCTCGAAGGAAAAAAACCAACAAGTTTTCAAGCACAAGAAGACCACAGCTCCTAGCCTCCTGGCGAAAATAAAGGAGGAAGCAAGAACATGGGCTTTAGGAGGAGCAAAGTGGCTTCAAGAGTTCCTACCAAATACTACATAGGCTCTGTATAGCTCGGTGCAGCTTCTTCATTCTTGGTGGTTGTATTTTTTTTTAACCTCTATATTAAATGAAATAGCACAATCACATGTTGATTTCATTTAAAAATATGCTTCATGTACGGTTGTACACTGATCTTATCAGTACACACAAAAAGAAAAGAGGGGGGGGGGGGGGGGTTACTTGTACTGTTTTGCCAAGCAAATTGCTCAAGCTTGTGGTGATCAAAAGCTAAAAGGGCCGTTACTTGAGGAGATTCACGAGGGCAAAAGCTTTCCCTAGCCCCTGCAGAGTTCTAGAAAAGTTCGTCTTCTTCTCTACTCCTTTCGGGAGAACAAAAATGGCCGGCCTCATGCATGGGATGATGCGAAAGTGCAGGATGGTGGAGCTATCTTTTTTCCTTCTCTGAATGCATGCAGAATGCTGGAAGTGCAGTGGAGAAATGTAATCCAGGTTATTTTCCCATCAACAAGCCTCTGCAATGCAATGCAGAATGCACACTCCATTGTTAGCACAACACATATTCGGCATATGCACACTTCACAAAATCACACTGATGAATTTGATCATACTGTCACACTATGATCGGTTGATCACTGCTAAGCCACCTCCAATTCTTTGGTTTTCCTGAAGCTGCAGGAGAAGGATGGCAACAGCTGAAAGAAAAGCAGTAAAGGAGATTCTTTGGTAGGTGACCGGCAAAGCTTAGCTGATCTGAACGAAAGCGAAGTTAACGCGCGGAAAACGAGTGGAAGAAATCACTTTCTAGATAGGGAACATATATGCCCATTTCACAAATTCCCATTGGTTTTTTCTTGCCATCTTAGCGAACTGAGTGCAGATTTGTCACATCGTTATCACATCGTATCCTAGTCACATCCTCTGCTTCTCTTTTGCGAGTGTGTTCACTGAATGTTCGATTTTCTCTCCTTTTTTTGTTCACCTCTTTTGGACGGCATCTGTTCTCTCCGCTTCCTTTAGGAGAAACAGAGGCCGGCCGGTGAGTAAATCTGGTAGCTGATATATATGATGTGTTTTTGTCTGCCCTGAAATGAAGCTGTTCCATGAACACATCTCTGAATCTCTGATACGTAGACTGAAGAAAGTAGAAGTTGGTGTTTTGCTTAGGCTGAGTTTAGTTCCAAACTTTTTCTTCAAACTTTCAATTTTTCCATCACATTAAAACTTTCCTACACACATAAACTTTCAACTTTTCCGTTACATCGTTCCAATTTCAATCAAACTTATAATTTTAGCGTGAACTAAACACACCTTAGCCAATTGCTCTAGCTTGTGGCTATCAAAAGGTAAGGCCACTTCAGCGGCTGAGATGGTTCACGCGGCTGGGGAACTCATCGTCTACATCTTCAGGGCCTTTTTAGTCCAAAGCGTTTGGGCTTAAAATCACGCGGTCTTCACGCTTTCTCTAGCTTCTACAGAGTTCTAGAAAAAAAGAAAAAAGTAAGAGCTTCTTCTTATCTTCTCTTTTTTTTTCTTTTTCGCGTAGGATGGTGCAAAAGCGCGAGATGGTGGAAGAGCATTTTCTTTTCCTGCACGCAGAATGCTGAAACTGAAAGTGTGCTGTGTGCATCAGTGCATGCAATGGAGTACTCTGAGTTGTGATCCTCTACTGTAATGCACCTACGTGCTACAGCAGTAGGTGTCACTGATATATGGGTCCCAGCCCACATATATGTGACACCTACCGCAGGTGCATTACAGCAGACGATTTGCATCCGGAGTACTTAGGCCATTCCCCATGAACAAGCTCGAGCAAGTAAGCAACGAACACTCCATTGTTGCCAATTCTCCATAAATCACATTCAGATTCAGCTCGTACAATATAATTCAGACTAAAAGCACTTTTTTTTTCATATGAACTGAACTGTCTGGACAAGTGGACATGAATATGAAAAAAGAAGTACTGATGACAAAACAGAGCAAAGAGGGGCTTTGTGCTGTCACCCAGCTAGCTTGCAAGCTCCGATGAGAAACTAATTGGCGCCAATGATGATTGCAAACTTGCCTGATTAATTAATCGGCTTAATGGATTGATTCTTTCTTTGGGTTCCGGTGACACGCGGCTATATAGCTTTGGAGACAGAGATACGGCTTTCCACTTAACTCGCGGAGCAGTGCACTTTGCTTCTTTCTTTTGTTTCCTTTTTTTTTGTTTGCTACTGCACCTTTGCTTTTGGAAGCCGATTCATGCAGAAAATAAACAACAAGAAGAAGAATTCATGAGTTGTATATAAACGAGTATAAATCATGGAGCTGAGCATATCGTGGGCCGTCCGGCCCATGAGTATTGGATTTCCATTCGACATGCACTCGGGTGGTTGGGCCCTACGGAAGTTACAATGAGGCCCATTGGAGAAGAAGTTAAGCGAGAATGCTCAATCTGGGCCAGGCTGGAAAGATAGCCAGACGGGCCAAATGATACCACAAGGCCCAACTCACGAGGCTTCCACTGAATCTGGGCCGCACGGCCCAACAAGTCGTCAGACGCTCCGCCATGCGGAATAAGTTCACTTTGGTTCCCTCTATTTGTCGCCCAACCGATTTTTCGTCCCTTGGTTGCAAAACCGGGTACGACGGGTCCCCCAACTTACGAAACTGTTTAGATTAGGTCCCTCGGCAGTATTGTGTCCGGTTTTTGCTGGGGTGGCGCCTACGTGGCTCCTTTTAATTAGGTTTTTGTCCAACGTGGCGTATACGTGGCAACTAGATTAAAAAAACCCGTGGGACCCACATGTCAGTCACACACACAAATAATAAAAAATGGTGGGCCCATAAAGACCCACACGTCATTCTCCCTTTTCTCTATCCCTCTCTATCCTGTCCCTCCCTCTTCTCCCGCTCTCCAAGCCAGCGGAGCGGCATGGGCGACGCCCGGAGCGGACGACGGCGGGGCGGAGCGGCAGCCGGACCAGGCGACGGCGGGGCGGATCCGAGGGGCGAAGTGGGTCGGGCGGCGGCTAATCCTCGCCGACACCTCGATCAGCAGGACGGGAGAGTGGAGGCGGCCGTTCCGCGATCCGCCGGAACCAGCCTGGCGGCGGCGACGGCGTCACCGCGGAGCCGAGAGCGGAGGGCGATGCCAAGGGGGAGGACGATGCCGGAGGGAACGACAATGAGGAGGACATCGCCGGCGCCGCGCGGTCCCCCAGACCCGTGTTGGACCCCGCCGCACGGAGGATGGGGGCATCGGCGGTGGCGGTGATGGAGGATGGAGGCAACTGGATCGAGTGGGTGGAGGAGGAGAAGGAGAAGGCGCGGGCGCGGGAGTCGGCGCCCGTCGTAGAGATGCGCCCCACCGGTGGCGAGCGAAGCCGGCAGGCGGGAGGAGGAGACGGGACGGTGACGGTTGTGAGGTCGACGGTCTGGTCGCCGTCGATGAAGACGACGGGCAGCACGGGCGTGGGCGGCGGTGGCGGTGGGGGGAGGCACGTGGATGCGCCCACACAGACCTTCGCCTCCGAGGACGCAAGGACGCAAGCGGCCGTGACGTGCGGCGCCGGCGCGGGAGCAGGGCGGCGGCGGCATCGAGGAGGGCGTCGGCGGCGCGCGGGGCCCCAGGGCGCAAGCAGAGGATGCCGCCGCCCCCGTCTCTGTCTTCTCCGCCGGCACCCCCAACTCGCCACCGGGGCAGCCTTACCCCCTCGAACTCGTCGGCGGCGTCCGCATCTGACCCTACCCCATCCTGGTGGGAGACGGCGAGGTCCCACATCCTCTTGCTGCCGGCTGATTCTGATGTCGCGGCGCTCGCCGACTCCGACCGCCTGGTGCACGCGCTTCTTTGGTCACCCGCGCGCCTACGCCGCGCTGTCCGCGGTGCTCCGGTCGGGGGGCGGCGCTGACCACGCCCGCCGCAGCCGCCGGAGCTCGCCTGCTCTGCCACCCACATGCGTCGTCCGCTGCCCAGAAGGAGAGAGAGAGGGGGGAAAGGGAAGAGAAGAGAGAAGGGAGAGGGAAGGAGAGAGGAGTGAGGCTGACATGTGGGGCCTACATGGGCCCCACTATTTTAAAATTATTTTTTGTGTGCAGCTGACATGTGGGGCCATGTTTTTTATTATTTTTCTGGCATATAATTGCCACGTAAGCGCCACGTAAATGCCACGTGGGGTGAAGATCTAGTAAAAAAGCCACGTAGGCGCCACGTCAGCTAAAACCGCCTTCAAAACCACCGAGGGATCTCGTTTGCCCGGTTTTCGTAAGTTGAGAGATGTGTCGTACCGGTTTTGCAGTCAAGGGATGAAAATCCGACTGGACGACAAATAGAGGGACCCATAGTCGAATCGGATTATATTTCGCATTTTTCCTGTCCACGAATCGAGTCGCTGTAACCCAAGGGGGTTCGGAATTTTAATTTGCAGCAAGATCGACGCCGCCGTTCATGGCGTGCCTCGCCGGAGCTAGCGCCGCCGTGCAGCACGAAACGTGGAATCCAAATTGACAGCGCCCGACTTCTTCTTCTTCTACCTCAGTTAATCTCGGCCACTTATCTGTTCAAACCAAATCAGTCCAAGAGTAAACAGTGCAGCGAAAAGTAATTAAAGGCGAGCTCGATTGATCCGAGCAGAGAAGTCGAGTCAAGCATTTTGACCACCACCATCGGCAAGCATCTGCTAGCTTCGATCTTCCAACAACCAAAAACCCATTTGCCCCCGTACCATTTTCTGAGATTGAGATCCTGCCTGAGACCAAGAAAACGATGACTGGATTGTCGCCACAATGGCTGCATGCCAGCATTTGACCCCCAGCTTTTTGTCTCCGTTTACTGCATCAAAGATTCAGTCTTTTACTCTGAGCTTTACTTCCACCGTCGCAAGTTATAAAACGTTTTGACTTTGCTCAAAGTTAAACTACCCTAAATTTAATTATTTATATAGAAAAAATAGTAATATTTACAATACTAGCATAGTTTTATTAAATCTATTATTAAATAATTTTCATAATAATCTGAAATAGAGGGAGTATATTTTTTTTTGAAGAATATATCCTCTCATACAAGAATTTTCTTCTCATTTGATTTGCCACTTTGGCCCCTACACATATCTCTGTCTGGACTCAGGAGCAACTGATTGGGCTTGCATGTGCTCTGACTTTTTGGGAGGCATGTCGTCCATTGTTTTAGATGGATCAAAGCTAAAACCAAAGCCAAGGAAGTAGCTAAGCTAGCACAAATCACGCTGTCACGCATGCAGCAACTCAGAGGAGGGACAGACATCTCTCTCATGTCACTCATGAGTGTTCTCGTGCATCAATTTACTATTACTTCCTTTTTTTTCTGATCGATGCATCATATCTTAATCCTCGGGTAACTCTTTGCAGTTGACATTACTGTATACTACTAGCTGCATGCGACTGTGTGTAGGGGTTGAAACTGTTAGTAATACAGAGTCACTGACCAATGGAGAAAAGTTTACCGGAGTCGTTGACCTTTGCGACAAGAGAAGAATCTAGCTAGCTATGTGCATTGCCAGCATGGGCCATATGCATCGCGCAACGAGCGCACACGCTTGTCTCTACTCGATCTCTGCAAGACGCGTTTCTGGCTAAGCCTTCTGCTGCATGGATGCATCGGTGGCTGTGATGCGAGCGAGTGACCACAGTGGAGTGGTGCAATGCTGTGTTCAGTGTTCTTGTTCGAATTCCTCTGTGTAAAACCGGGTTGCGAGTGTGAAGGAGATGGCACGCGGGGCTTGACTTGGAGTGCACTCTGTGCAGCTGTGGGGCGCACGCGTGTGCGTGCAGCTTCAGCTCAACTTCAGCTTAGGCCGTGTTTAGTTCTAAAATAATTTTTCAAGCCTTCAATTTTTCCATCACATTAAAATTTTTCTACACAGATAAACTTTTAACTTTTTCATCACACCCTTAGCTTGCTGCAGATCGAACAGAAAAAAAAATGTGTCAACTGTTCATGTGAGATCTGCATAATTGTAGCTATGGCTGTGTTTAGATCCAAAGTTTGGATTCAAACTTTAGTCCTTTTCCATCACATCAATCTGTCATACACATATAACTTTTCAGTCACATCGTCTCCAATTTCAACCAAAATTTAAACTTTGCGCTTCACTAAACACAGCCTATAACTAGCAAGGCACAGGTGAAACTCGGAATCTCGAGGTGAAGGCTATTCCGGGAGTACTACGTGTGCTCTGCAAGTTCAGTGTTTCAGTTAATCTGGTTATCTGAAACTAGACAAAAATGACCAACCGCTGTCTGAATCCCCAACGATGTCACATCAATTGTATTTTTCAGTTGAGCTGTTATGGAGGCTTCAAAGAATTGCTTATCATACAGTCATACAGATCGATATTTTTCTGTTTGATATATTATTGACAGGCAGTTGAGAATGGTAAGTACAAGAATTCCTCATCAGGTAGGAAGAAAGAAGAAACATATATATAAATTCTTTTCCATCCCTTTAGAGCTAAGCCAAGATAATCATTGGAAACCTAGCGTTAGCAGTGTGAAAACTTTCAAGTATGGGACTCTTGAGCAGATTCCCTTCAGTTCTGCTGCCCCAGAAAAAGAGGCAGATAATATCATAATACTACTAGAAGAAAAAAGAAATACTGATGTGCTAGGAGCAAGTCAAAAGAGCCCAACATAAGCATGATTATTTCAGAATAAATTCCATTCACCTGCCACATATTAAACAAAAAAAAAAAACTCTGCCTGGATCATGGTCTCTCCTTTAACAATCCTTCAAGGGTAGATCACATGAGGTAGAGCCTTGCTGAAACCACTGAAAGCTTCCAATTTTTATTGGCTGCTGCTCATGGCACTGGTCCAAAGGGGAAATAAGAACAGAAAACAATGAGGAGGTGGATCTCCACACAATTGCTCTTTGCAACAGTGGTCATCTCTTGACTTTGGCTGTGTTTAGTTCAGCGCAAAGTTTAGATTTTGGTTAAAATTAGAGATGATATGACTGAAAAGTTGTGTGTATGACAGGTTGATGTGATGAAAAAGAACTGAAATTTGGATCCAAACTTTAGATCTAAACACAGCCTTTGTTCACCAAAGTTCAGCATGCATTCCTTCTCTTTTATCATTACTCTCAACTTTTAGATCTGTTCTGCTGACCAATCACATCATCTACTGATAGGTACTGATTTTCTAATAATTGTTGTTTCAGAAACGGTTTATGTAACTTAAAAGCCAAAACTCCGAAAATCCCATCAGAGCTTATGAACAATGTGAGAAAAACATATTCCCTCCATCTCATTTTAAGTGTAGTTGTGATTTTTCGTGTCCAACGTTTAACCATCCGTCTTATTTGAAAAAAATAAAATAAAAATCATGTATAAATTACTATTCATGTTTTATCATCTAATATCATAACAAAATTTCAAATAAGACGGACGGTCAAACGTCAAACACGAAAACCCACAACTGCACTTAGGCTGCATTTTTTTTCAGCTGTTGTAGCTTAGCTACTCCTCGATTTCCGTTAGCACATTTTTCAAAGAGTTAAACGGTGTATTTTACGTGAAATTTTTTTATATAAAAGTTGTTAAAAAATCTAATAAATGTATTCATCAAATTTTTATATATTAATACTTAATTAATTATATGATAATCATGTTTCTCGTTTTACGTACGGCTAATTAGCCTAAAAAGAACGCAGCCTTAAAATGAGATGGAAGGAGTATCTAAGTAGTACTATATGTTCTATGTTTTGCCAAAAGAAATACATCTATAAGGTCCCATTCTTTTCTCTAACAAAAGTTGGATGAAGATTAAAATTTTCGTGGCACGCTTTTCAAACTGCTAAACGGTGCGTTTCGTGCGAAAACTTTCTATATGAAAGTTGCTCTAAAATATCATATCAATATATTTTTCAAGTTTGTAATAATTAATATTCAATCAATCATATGTTAATACCACCTCATTTTACATTAAAAAAACTTAATCTTAATCTTAATCTTCATCTTTATTTTCAGGAGAAAAAAACACCACCTAAATCAGAAGACAACCCAGTGACTGAGTTACACCCAGTACTATTAACCTAGCTGCTTTTCAGTTTTCTTACAGAGAAGCACTGGATAAATTGGTCTAAGATCCACAGATATAAGATTACAGTTAAAACTAATTTTCCAGGGATATGGATAAAGCTCTTTAAATAAAAGGCTATCCTAGCTTGGACCATCTACTGCCAACAGCTCCAACTCTGAACTAAAATCACTTTCAGAATCTACAGAATAAGAGTTTTCATATTACAAAAGCTTGATATAAAGAAAGTGCATTTTATTTCAGATTAGAAAAGGCTTCTCTTTGAAATGGAAGGATCAGAGATAGCCAACCTTTCTACATCCTGTCTCTCAGTGGGGGTGACGAGATATTGAAATGTGAAATATTCCTACCGATTGCTATCAACTAGCACTTGAAAGCTGCAAACTTCTCTGAACCTTTCTTACGGGCATCAGAGTAATCGGTCCAGCTTTGCGACTCAGTCATTCAGGTCGATGCCTTGGCTGGGAAACGTTGTGACTTGTGATCCATGGTAAACTCCGGACAGTTGAAAACCTTGGCATTTTCAGCCTTTTGACGGCTCCAAAACGTGCTCGATTTGGATGTTTTTGTTACAGTGGAAATGTGGAATTTATACGGCCTGTACTGCCTGATGCTGTCTATCAGTACACCCCGTTTGAACAAGGAAAATATTCCGGCTTTTTCTCCGAGGAAAAACTTTGCTCCCTTTTTTTTTGTGTGTCTCATACCAATTTGGCAGGACAAGCAAATGGGATGTTGTTTTCATCACATGAACTTTTCAAAGATGCTGCTCATTTCAAACAGAGAATAGTTCGGAAAATCTGTCTTGCGATCGAGGAATCAGGATGTTGGAACGGATGCATGTGCTAGAAGGTTTCAGGATTTGTTGATCAGTACTTGTAAGGAAATTTCCAAAGATGCCTGATTTGTGAAGGATTCAAAGTTCAAAGGATGCAATTGGCAACTACCACTTCAGTATCTAAAAAAATACCACCTGGGTGCTAAGGTAATGTGTCCTTCTTTTTAACTGGTTGTTATATAGATCAATAGATATATACATATGAGATGTTTAATTACCCTTTTCCTTGGGTATATTAGTTTAGTTTAACAAAGGCACACCATTTGAAGACAGTGACATGATGGTCAGTAGTCCAAGTTGAACATGTTGGAACGCAGTCCAAGAGCTGTACTTGACTTGGGGAGGTTAAGTCCAATTAACCGGATTAAGTCAAGCCTGTGAAAATTAATTAATTAATTAACATTTTGTCATGTTCATGATTGCCTCATGCCTTGCAAGCATAAGTTTTGATCTTTTCTAATCCCTGTCTATGGATCTCTTGCCCCATAAACAAACACAGACCCAGCCTCTGAAAACCATTAAACAATTGTTGACACAGTACAGTGATCTAGAACTGATAAATGATTCCCAAGAATTTTGATCTTGTGTGCTTGCATTGGAATCTCACACTGGAAAGTTTGTTTGGCAGCCTAATGATCTACACGATGTAGCTAATTAAGCAGAGGTACAGATATACTACAAATATCTGTCTTTCTTGCGTGCAAGTACACACTTTGATCCATCTTTCTGCATCCAAAAGAGAGAGAAAAAAAGAACAATTATTTTTTCAGGAAAGCAAGCAGTACACTCCTTGTCCATCAACATGCAGGCTACTCATTCCGATGAACCCTAAACCTCCGTAGAGCTGCAGATTAGCATGCTAATTAACCCGCACAAGTTGCAATTTTCGGAGAGATCCCACTAGCGCTAGTTGAGAGTTGAGTTCGATCGATTCAGTTTGAGGAGTGGAAACCACTCGGAAGGTTCGTACACGTTTGCGGCGCGAGCGACGACGGCGACGTACGGCGACGGCGACGGCGGCACGTCGGCTGGCCGGAGACGAGAGAGACGCCGGTCGTTTGGTTGAACGGAGTCTGCTTGGTCCACTGTTCAAAAGGCGCCTGCGGAATCATTCATCTGCTTGGGTTTTTTTTCTCATGGTGGAATCCGCCACCCAAGTACGGAAGACGTACGCCTTGATTATCCCTGTGGTCAATATTCTCAGGCTTAAGTAGGTCCCCATGCAACATGCATGATCCATGCCCACCTAGAAAATCCATCAATATATATGATTCTATATAGATGAGCACAAAGAAAGATCTTACCCTTTGAATTCTCTCTCTGAATAACCCTAGATTATGTGTTTAATGCTTAGAAATATTATAGTATTTGAGAAACGCCGTGTTTAGTTCCAAAATATTTTTTCAAACTTTCAACTTTTCCATCACATCAAAATTTTCCTACACACACAAACTTCTAATTTTTCCGTCACATCGTTTCAATTTCAACCAAACTTCTAATTTTGGTGTGAACTAAACACACAATATTTGTAGGTATCAAAATTTTATACTAGAAAATTTGGTATTTCTCAGTACATTCTTAAGGATATAATAAAATTACCCTTAACTTGGTAGGAGAATTTAAATTTTGGATAAGTTATGCCTTTAATTTCCTTGTAAATTCCTTCTTTGTGAATAAGCACCAAAATTATTTCAGACGAAGCAATGACTGCATATTATTCCCTGTATAGTACAGAGCTAAACTTGTGGGATAAAATGATTGATGAGTGTTCATATGTAGATGCATGGAAATTCACGTGAATGGTAGGGCAAACTAGAGAGAAATAAAAATTCACGAAATATCTAGCTAGGAGGACGGTGCATGATGCTTGTTGTCGTAATTCACCGTCCTAACTTAATCGAGCAAGGAGTTGGACCAAACTTATTCTAATCCATAATTATGTACGAACCTATTGGGACTTTGGCACAAGTCAAACCAACGAGCCTCACGCGGCACAGTGTCTCTTACCGGATTAGCTAAGCAAAAAGATGTTTGTACTGAGGTTAGCATGCTAGCTAAATTAGTCACAAAAAGACAGTGCTTTTTTGTAGATTAGCAGTTGGATGCTGGCTGATTAACTGCATGTTGTTTTGCTTGCTTGTTATTACCAGGTCGCATCAGATGGGAGATTTATTTGGACTAGAAATAAAGGTAATTAATCTCCTCCTTGTTTGTGGATATCGATCGGTACGTTTGCTAATCTTTCTCCAATACATCTTCAGATTTGCATTTGACTTTGGTTTGGCAGCTTCCTACTAGCGCTAGTTAATTAGTTTAACTGATGACAGTAGTGACAAGCAACCGCCAAATTAATAAACTCTTGCAAAAAGATTCCTACCCCATTGTGTAGTGCTACTGTTCTAGTACTAGTAAATTAAATCTGTCTTTCTGTTTCAGCAATGTGTTGGTGTCAAGTCTGAACTCTGAATTTTCAGTTGTATGCTATGCGATGCTAGTAGTGACTGAAAAACTGGAAAATATTGTGGTTGTTCTGACGTGCCAACGGTAGAGATACACCCTTGACTGATGAATGAAGCATTTCCATTTGGACCAAACGTTGATGGGATTCACTTTTCAACGAATCAACATATATAAAGAAGATAAAATATGCCTGTACGAACGCAGAAAATATTTATATTCCAGTTATATATATTTCGCAGGTTCTTGCAATGTTCAGGTTTTCAGACTCGATCGCATTATTGGTGGTTGTTGAGAGTGGAATACTGCTGCAACTTGCAAGCATGAAGATCGCTAGCTCAGCTGCGTCAGAGACAGTTCGGTTTGGTCGTTGCGATTCAACTCGATTTCATTATAAAAACTGTCCATCCAACCAACCCATAGACCTGATCACGATTATATATGCTGATCGTACTTGGCTAGCTAGTGAGCAGTCTTGCTTAAACTGAAGCTAGGCGTCATTTTAGTCAAATTCACGTCATATGTTAATCTGAACTGAAAATATAGAATGATAAAATTCTATTATAGCTAATCCGTTGTGCTAGCTACGCGAAGGAATCTCCGCAGCAAGTGTATTATGAAACTCTAGATCGGTCATCGCTCTCGTGATGAGAATTCAGAAACAACAGGACCACTTGTAGACTGATGAAGAATATTTCTTCTTCTTCTTCTTCACCTTACCAAAACCTCCGAATTCATCAGGTAGATAGATAAAAACTACTTTGTGATAAATAGGTATGAATTATGACCTACCTAGTACCCAGATTCGATTCATTCACCATAATTCCTCCAAAACAACTCTGGTTTTGTTGCGATTTCTTCGTACGACCATAAAAATAGTTAGAAACAGTAGCATCTCAATGAAACTGATTCTCGGTTGAGTAGGAATTAACTATTTCCACCCATCTAACTATCTGCAATACGACGTTTTAAAAATATTTTAAAAAATAAATTCAATATATCGCTAGAATCAGAAACGGTATCTCTTTTAGGAAAAAGTAAATGCTTGGTAGGAAATTTTCATCTCCGTTTTCACCAAATATTTGAAATACCTTCCTTTCATCAAACTTTTTACTACTGTTTTATTCAATGAAATTAACACATCTAATACCGATTCGTTTAAAAAACATTTGAAATACTTCCTCATGCATTAAACATCTTAATTTTTGAGAAAATACATGACAAATTCATCGGCGATCCTAGCTGCTCGATCAGTATGGGATACAAACCTGAAGGCGCTGGAGCTAGCTGACCGGCATCTATCTCAGTGACATCGCCGTCGTCGCCGTCGTCGTCGCGGCCGCAGGTTGGACCAAACTAATTAAGCCGAAACTTTTTTGCCGGAGAAGAAGAAAACGGCAGCGAAATCAACAGCTCGATCGGTCGCTATACCCCCAAGCTAAGTCAAAATTTCCCGGGTTCCTTTCCGCGGCGGGGGCGATGGATGGACGGTCGGATCTGGGGCCACGTACGCCGAGCCAGGCTGTGGTCGGCCCGCCCGCGACCAACCTCGGTCGCGACCCGGACACGGACTCGGTCGCAACCGTGACACGACGCGTACGCGACATGTCTCGCTGTAGCGTGAGCCGTCGTCGCACCGGCCCGGCCTGCCTGCCTGCCTCGTCAGGTGAAACGCCTTTTCGGACAAATACTAGTAGTAGTTACGTGCAGGTTTAGGAGAGGTAATTAATGAAACATTTCTTTTTGACACTGGCTACCACTTTACATGATGAAGAATCATTATCCGATCGAGATTTTAAAATTACAACTTACATTTGGTCGCATTTTTCCGTGCAACACATGTAATCGTGGTAAAAAAAAGCTGTAAATCTGAAGATTAGACACATGTAAAAAAAGCTGTAAAGTAGTAGTGTCCTTTTTTTACTAAATGTGATTAACAAGTAAAATCAGTCACATTTAATACGTGCCAGCCGATGAATTCCTGGCTTGCAAATTTCGGTTACGATTTATTGGGCACGCCGTTTTTTTCCATTTGACACGGCCTTTCGCTTTTCCACCGTCGGGACGCCACAGCCGTCGGATCGCCATCGGACGGAGGAGGAACGAGGAGGCATCAGCAGCGTCATGCTAACGTCACCAGGCTGGCCCATCGACGGTGGGCCCGATCGCGCGAGTGGGCCCGGTCAAAGCGACACGGACACGTGCCGGTGAGGGATGGGTTTGAATGGTTTGACGCAGCCCCGTCCTGTTGACTCACCTGACCGGCTGCCTCCGGTGGCCGTCGCTGACTAAACCCTATACGACCTTGGACCACTCCCCTTCTAGCTACTCCCACCATGTTCGCAATTAGGACATTGTTTGAGCCCTAATAATTTTTATTATTATTACTGTTCCAAATGTCATTTAATAAATCCGCGACCCTGCAATTAGAAAGCTGTGGAGAAAGTTAGTGAAAGGTAAAGTAACTCACAAGCCTTGACATGGTCTTGTACTCACTTTTTTTCTTCTTCTTCTTCTTCTCATTTTTGTATGTATAAAGAGATTAAACAAGAGCAAAAGTTTGGTTGATAATATAGAGAAATGCATGAAGCATTGAGAACTAGTAAAGCAAACAACAAGATGTTACTAGAAGGTAAAACCTGCGACCGAATACTACTCGATCTAAGGTAGAAAAACAATAGTAAAAACTAGTGTTGCGCATGCAAAGTACAGTGGCGTATAGTACGCATGACAAGAGCAAATCAAATCAATTATTTTTTGTTAATTTCAATTATGCGACAAAGCCCGTGCTTAACTAGGAATTTTCAACTAAGCCCTTGGCCTCTCACCCAACCACCTAGCTATCCCCACACATGATCACGCTAGCTAGCTTCAGCTTGTGCTAGCTCGCTTACACACAAATACACACCTCTCCCTTTCTTCTTCCCCTCTCTATCTCTCTCTCGTCGTCTACCTCTCATCTCCTTCTCTTCACTGCATCACCACACCACTAGCCAGTAGCTAGCTAGCTAGCTAGCAAGTACGATCTATATGTGAGCAAACGCCAAGGAGAAGAGGGCTAGCTTGCTTGCTTGCTTGCACGATTGATTTCGATCAGCTTGGAGCAAAGCTTATATTAGCTCTGAGTTAGCTAGCTAGCTAGTTAATTTGCTTAATTAGCTCCATGTCGGGCGGCGGCGGCGGCGAGGGCTTCCCGTTCCACGACGAGCTGGCGTCGCTGTTCGCTGAGCGGCCGCCCAACGGCGCCATGCCGGGGATGCTGCAGCAGCAGCAGCAGCAGCCGTGGTCGTTCATCGATTACCACCACCTGATGCAGGAGAGCGCGCCGACGACGCCGCCGCTGGACTACGAGGCGTTCGCCGGGGAGTTCGACGACGACGTGGCGCCTCTGGAGGAGGTGAAGAGGGAGCTGGTGGTGGACGGCGTCGGGTTGTTCCCTGGGGGTGCTGCTGCTGCGGCGGCGGCGGCGGCGGGGCCGATGACTCCGAACAGCATGTCGGTGTCGTCGACGTCGAGCGAGGCGTGCGGCGTCGGCGGCGGCGCCGGAGGGGACGAGGAGTCGGCCGGGAAGTGCAAGAAGGAGGAGGGGGACGGCGGCGACGACGACGGCAAGGAGGGATCTGCGACGACCAAGGGGGATGGCGATGGAGAAGACAAGAACAAGAAAGGGTGAGTTCTTTATCTGATCTCATCTCATCTCATCCCATCTTGAGCTGGATCTTGAAATTCATTTTTGCCAGCTTTAGAAAACTAGAGGTTGATTTGGCGAAGTCTTTGATTTCCAGTTCTGACTGGTGCTATCGGTGACATTAATGTGACAAAAAAAGGTTAATAATCAGGAACAGGCTTTCTCTTTGTGTTTATGTTGATTTTTCTTCCGTCTGTTTCCTGAATGACTGAATCCTTCCTTTCACCCTATAACATATATGTCCAGATTTGAGCATGTTTAATTTTCTTCACGTTTTAATTTATTTCCTCTTTGGTTTGGTCAAGATGTGTGCATTTTGGCTCCTCTTTTGGTATCGGTCAAGGACGTGTGAACTCGATGCGCTAGGGTTTCTCACTAGCTAGCACATGCTCGCCGAGCAATTAATACAAAACGAAAAGAGCTTGATCTTTAGGTAGTTTTTTTCTTTCAGAAAAAAGTTGATCAATGTTTTTTTGCTCACGCCTTTTGCTAGTCTTTGCATCACTTTCTTGATTTCTTCCTCTTGTCTTCATCTGATATGTCTTTGAGATATGCATGGTGCGTTCTTAGTTCGCAAGCATTATATTACGACACACACAATATATGAATTGCATTTAATTAGGATAATATATCACACCAGTCTGCAGATTCAGCCTATCAACTCAACTGATCGATCGATATCGATCAATCTCAGTTGGTGGCCAAGTTTTAAGTTTAAACTAACACATCGATCTATCGTTTTCATGGCAAACTTAATTTACCTTGCAACTTAAACTCCTAGATTTTTGTTGCATCATCTGTAAATGTGACCCTGACCCCTCCTCCAAATTGTCTAGCTAGCAGTTAAATCACAAATTGATCAAGATCCTACCAAAATATATATGACCAGGCCGTACATACGTACGCATGTATGTATGGCCGTGTGAACTCTCAAGTCGTCATGTGTAGATGCCCGCGCCGCCGTGCCGTCCATACGTACCTACGCGGCTACTGCTACCCTCTGTACGCAGCCACTATGTTTGAATGGACCAACAACTGATCATCATCCATCGATTAGTATAATTAATCTCAATTTGCAGCTAATTAAGCTAGCTAGTATGAACATGATCTTGCTCGATCTATGGCACACACCAAAAATATGTAGCATCTTGGGTAGTATAGTAGTACTGTCATTGAATTGACCTTGCTGTTAATTAGTTAGCATAGCTTAGCTTAGCTAGCTGATGTGTGATGAACTGATGACTGGATGAATTGATGTGTGTGAAAAAAATTTTCATTTGCAGAGGTAAGGGAAAGGGGAAGGGGGAGAAGAGGCCGCGGCAGCCGCGGTTCGCGTTCATGACCAAGAGCGAGGTCGATCACCTTGAGGATGGCTACCGGTGGCGCAAGTACGGCCAGAAAGCCGTCAAGAACAGCCCATTTCCTAGGTGCTTACTTCGTTTCATATTATAATCGTTTTGATTTTTTTTCTTAATTAAATTTTCTTAAGTTTGATTAAATTTGTAGAAATATTTAGCAACATCTATAGCACTAAATCAGCTTCATCAAAACTAGCATTTAATATGTTTGATAATACGTTTGTTTCGTGTTAAAAATTAATGTTGCTATATATATTTTTCTATAACAAACTCGATTAAACTTTCAAAAGTTTAATTAGAAAAAAAGGTTAAAATGATTTATAATATGAAATGGAATAGTACTTAATTAGTTATGAATCATTCATGCACTTGGTAGCTGAGATATATATGGATCATTGATAATTTGATTAGGGTTCTTACGTGTGTGTGATGGATGGATGGATTGGTGCAGGAGCTACTACCGCTGCACGACGCAGAAGTGCCCGGTGAAGAAGAGGGTGGAGCGGTCGTACCAGGACGCGGCGGTGGTGATCACCACCTACGAGGGGAAGCACACGCACCCGATCCCGGCCACGCTGCGCGGCACCGCCCACCTCCTCGGCGCCGCCGCCGCCGCGCACCACCACGGCGGCCTCCAGTACCACCATCCCGGCCACTTCGCCGCCGCCGGCCACCGCCTGCCTCCGCAGCCGCACGACGCGCTCGGCGGCGGCCTCCTGGCGCCGCCGCATGCGGAGCATCTCCATGCCATGCAGCACCAGATGCAGCTGGCGGCGGCGGCGGTGAACGGCGGATCAGTGCACGCCGCCGCCATGCAGCAGATGCCGCAGCCTGATCATGCTGGCTTGGCTGCCATCATCGCCTCTACCACCGGTGCTTCCACCACGCCGGCGCCGCCGCCGGCGACGGGGAGCGCTGCTGCTACTACTCCTCTCCGGATGCAGCACTTCATGGCGCAGGATTACGGGCTCCTGCAGGACATGTTCATCCCGTCGCCGTTCTTGCACAACGACGACCCCAACAACAACAACCACCGTTGATCGATGATGATGATGATGATCACTAGCTCGAGCTGGATGGCCGGCTACTGATATACTCTGATAGTGATTTGCATCTTGTTAACTTAATTTCTCTCTTTTTTTGTTCTGATCATCTGATGATCTGTATACGATGCATTCTACGACGATGGTACGTATAGTACTATGATGATGATAATCTAGCAAGTAGCCTAGTTGTAGCATGCAGCATCGGCGGCAGCAGCAGTAGTACACTACTAGTAGTAGAAGTTGTTGTACATGTACCTGATTCTCATGAGCTCGTACGTGCAGACTTGCACTGCACTTTGGGGGGGCTTTATTCAGTAGTACTGAATACTGATGATGAGCTAGCAGTGGTAATTTCATGCTCTTGTTTCCTTAATTGACTCCAGCTGATAGCTACTAGGAGTATGTACATAGGAGTAGTACTTTTGATTGTTTGTTAATCATGGGACCAGCTAGCAGCTGATCGAGGGCTAGCTTCTGATGTTCATGCATGCATGATTGTTCTTGGTATCAACATCACGATTGTCCGTGCATGCAATGCATCTAGCTCGATTATAATTTTATCATGCATGATCATGATGAGACACTTGTTGCTCCTTCATATCATCAGTACGTTCAGAAGTTGTTAGGGAAAAGGCATGCATGTGCGTGTCTGTAGATCGTTTCTGTTTCATGTTCATCTATGGTTTCTTGAGTCTGTTCTTGCAGATGAAGTACATGAAACTATTTTAATCCCACGAGCGAGCGTCCTCTCATTTTTCATATGCCACCTTAAAGTTATGTTTTTCTTTAAAAAATAATAAGCTAGTTTAATATGTGATATATCACACCCGCAAATATTCAAGTTCAACCTTTTGTTTTCTATATATAATTTGCAACGCGGAAAAAAACATATGCATACTAGCTAGATAGACTGTATGCTAGAGTTTAGTTTGTTCCTTTTGTCCCAATTTATAGAGGCTGAATTTAAAATTTTCATGTTTGTGGAGTGATATATCACATATATATTAATCCATCTCGTCAATTTTTTAAAAGAAAATTTACATTGAATGACAGAAACGAGGGTACATCTATTAAGGGTTTAGGATCCATTCCCCGGTCATATACAACAAAGTACGTACTGCAATATCAAGGTATAGAACAATAATTAATTACCCATGTATTGGAATGAGATCCAGTGCGGTCGTAGTAACGACTGAAACTTTAGCAGTCAGAGCACATTATGACAGTTGGATCGATGCAGCCAACGGCTCGAATTTGCTCTCCTACCCTGTTGCACATTAGACGCTAAAGTAATTGCCACATGAGGAATTGGCTACAGTAAATCATGAACAATATTTTTTTTAATGATTCGGGCCGCTGGTTTTGATCCATCAGCTACCTTGCAACTGCTAGAGTTGCAGTCATATTAACAACTACACTGGGTCTCAATCCCAGGTATTGCTAGCTAGATGCTAGCTAGCTTTGATCTCCAGCTATGATCAACGTCTACTGAAGGGGACACAAAAATGTGTTTGTTTTCATTAATTAATTGTTTGATGAAAATGGAGGGTCATCCGACACTTTGAGAAGTATCTTCCATATATATGTACTAGTACTACAACGAACGAACACCTATATATATATAGTTATCTGAAAATCTGAGACAAAATTAATTGCAGGAAGTGCATTTGTTTGGACCTAACAATTGAAGCTATGATTAGTCCGTGTATACAACCAATTTCAATATGCATGAACTTTGTTGGTATGTTCCTTATGAGGTTCTACCTCACTCCAGCTCATTGTTCATACATAAACACACACACACACACACACACACATAACCTCACTCCAGCTCATTGTTCATACATAAACACACACACACACACACACACTCCTACTCAATTGCTTCTATATGTTCTCTCTGGGTCATCAGATCAATGCTTAATTACTTTGGTATAAGCGAGAGATCGTGCTACTTTGCAGACTCGTTGTCTGAACTCTGAAGGTCAAAAATTGAGCGCTCAACGAACAGTGCAGTATTGCAAGCGGAATTAATTAATGCCCCCGTGAATACGTCCGCATATGAGATTATGAGTCCAGCTGCAAACTACTAATTAAGAACATCGCATCGTAATTAACCCTGTGTTGTCCAGCATATTCAAGGGCCCCAGCAGAAGGGCAGATAACTGAACTTGCGAGACACGCCCGGCCGCCGGTTCCATCTGCTTAATTGCATCCATCAAGCTCGCTGACTTGTACACCTACATCAAAATCGCCAATGAGCTCAGTTAAATTTCAAAGTGATTCTATCTACAGTTTAAAATCCACTCTTTGACTCAACGACACTTGGTCATCAGCTAGTTAATTAAGCCGCAATGGTCGCCGTTGCACCGGTCATTAATTGGCGTCGACCAATGCAAGCTGCTATTACTTGCTGGTGTCGATCGATGGCTACCTTTGAATCAAAAGGAAAGTCAGCTTCATCCAAACCCATCGATCTCCATGACTGAGCAACACCGACTCGGACTGTCTGACATGTACGTGTGTGCAGGTCAATCCAAAAGGCTTAATTTGGCTGGCTGACTAGCTAGCTAGCAAAACGTCGTACGTTCTTGTATTGATAGGCCCTGCATGCATATTCCTTGGTCAAAATGATCGATCGATCCATCTGCTTTTTTCTTGGGAACGATCTAGAAGTTCAGCTAGCTAGTGAGATGTCCAAACCAACCAAGAAATGGTCAAGTTGCGTGTCAAATCTCACCAGCCGCTCGTTCATGATCAGGTCCCATGTATGCATACACAGTACTGAAGCTAGCAGGTTGTTGTTAGTATTCATCTTTGATCAAGTACCGTGAAATTCTCCCCCGATTACTCGTGAACTTGTAATGGAGATATCAGATGATCAGATCGCTTCAGGGCTTTCAATTTTCTCTATCACCGATTTCGTTGGTTCTGGAGTCTGTATCTGGTCTTTGTTTTCTTTTCGTAGTTTTTAACCTTTGCAGTTTTTTTCCTTGTCCCACGGCAATGATATATATATAAAACCGTTGTGTTTGTGTAACTAAAATTTTACTTTCTTCTAATATACTTTCTCCGTTTTTAAATATTTAACAATATTGACTTTTTAGCACATGTTTAACCGTTCGTCTTATTCAAAAATTTTTGTGAAATATGTAAAACTATATGTATACATATAAGTATATTTAACAATGAATTAAATGATAGGAAACTAATTAATAATTATTTAAATTTTTTAAATAAGATAAATGGTTAAACATATTTAAAAAATCAACAGCGTCAAATATTTAAAAATAAAAAAAGTATATACTGACGTACAATCATTTTACGCGTTCGGAAAAAAAACATCAGATCGCTTCATGCGAGCGAGACAGCGAGTACGCAGCAAAAGGAAGGGTTGGCTGGGTAGCTTGGTCCAGAGCACGGCGGCGACCGATCGAGGCGGTAACGATCAGCGACAGCGAGTCGGCGTTTGGGTCCCATCAATGCCGGAGAGGCTGCCTTTGCAAGCCACCGGCGAAAGCGACGCTGTCGTACGTCCCGGATGGATGGATTAATTGCGATCGAGCACAGCCTGCTGGACCTGGACGACCACGACGGCGACGATCGATCGATCGATGCCTCACCGCTTCAACGACCACGAATCGCCTGCCTGCTACTGTATTAGATATTCAGATATGAGTACATATATAGGAAGTACTGTATCAGATATTCAAATATGAGTACATATATAGGAAGTACTGTATCTAGCTAGCTATAGCTTGAGAATTGAGATCGAGCTGACTGC
Organism: Oryza meridionalis; assembly: GCA_000338895.3. Classification (NCBI taxonomy): domain Eukaryota; kingdom Viridiplantae; phylum Streptophyta; class Magnoliopsida; order Poales; family Poaceae; genus Oryza; species Oryza meridionalis. Next base: position 28,442,254 of record CM002528.2, read on the forward strand.
GCCTGATCGAGCTACGAACTGAAGCTAGACGACGACATGAGCCTGTAGAGATGAGTAATTAGTGGTGGATGAATTGGTCATCTTGCAGTTGCAAGGGTGGGATCTACTAGTAGTAGTACCATCATCTATCGAGCATTAATGAATGCAGAGGTGAGGGTGAGTGAGACGCGAGTGCTGGAAAGTGATTGTTCGATTGCCAAATTTTATCCCAACGTACTACGTACGAACTGTCCATTATCCGAGATCGTCCTGCAAGAATGGTTTGCGTAAACTCAGACCCTCCCTGTCACATCGAATTTTTGACATATGCATGGAGTATTACATGTAGATAAAAAATTAATTACACAGATTGCATATAAATTACGAGACGAATCTTTTAAGCCTAATCACGTCATTATTTGATAATGTGGTGCTACAATAAATATTTGCTAATGATAAATTAATTAGGCTTAATAAATTTGTCTCGTAGTTTATAGACAGAATCTATAATTTATTTTGTTATTAGACTACGTTTAATACTTCAAATATCCGATGTGAGATACCAAAACTTTTCACCGCTAGAACTAGGGCCTCAATGTGCTTTCGCATCGAACATATAAAAAGGTGGAGGAAAAAAAAAGATGAGCATTGATGACAGTCCAGGCCTGAATTTCAGGCTTCGAGATGCATTTGGTGATGTAGGGACAAGAGATGTTTGGTTTAACTCTGAAATCCCATGTTCAATTTTTAACATGCTCATAATTTCTTCTTTTAAAGAAAATGTTTAGGGTTTTGAAACAGATTATTAGCCAGACGCAAAACAAGGAAATGATTAATATATAATTATTTGAGTATTAATTATTAAAATTTTAGAATATAGTTTTTAAAACAATTTTTATATAGAAAGATTTTGGATGAAAAAAGTGTTATTAGAAATAGGAAGTAGCCAAGGCGAAACGTAGTTTAGAACAGGGGCCGAGGAAGGAGTTGAACTAGCAGTCTTTGATTCTTCAGACTCTGTAAAATGCATGCTCAGTGAGCAACTTTTGTAGCTGTAAAACGGTGATGCACCTGACTTCCTTACCAGCACTTCCTAATGTTTGGTCATCTGTAAGAATTTTTACGGTTTGAATTCAGTGATTGAGCAGGCGAGAGTATTAATTCAGCTTAAATCTTTGGTGCAATCTGATCGGGCTTAAACTAGGCCCGGTCTGCATAAGTTGGCCATCTGTTTCAGGTCAAATTCAAGCAATTGTCAAATTGCAAATCATTCGATTGTATTTCAAAACTAAATAATTCCATTGAACACATTCAAATGTAAGCAAATATCTCAACAGAAAAAGGGCAGTAGTATTTGACCGTCATTAATGTTACGGAATATTAACTCCTGGGGAGATAAGATCCTTTCTTATAGACTAATCCGAACCGGAGTAGAGATAAGATCTATCTCCTCCTAAGACCCCTATATATACAGGGGTAGGGTGTGACATATGAGTGACTTGTACTCCAGATGATATCTATAATGAAGAGAGAGCTCCACCTTATATCTGTGTTCATTGTCTACTTCTGCAATGTTCTTAAGGGCAAAGGGATGGACGTGGGTGTTCTACATTATCTCACGCCTCTACTGCTGTGGGAGGAACAGGGAACGGATCCGATGATCTGCTAATAGACGCGTTGGTTTACAATTGTTAATACATAAACAGAGGGAATAAAATGAACTTGGCATCGGAAGGCTTTCTTATCCAGCCCACAGTTCAGCCTGCAAGAAGCCCAATAGCAGTGCAAACTTCTCTACTGTAGCACATCGCGTCCTCCACTTTTGGGCCGCGCATAAATATCAATCCCGTGAGGTAAAAGTATACCAAAGGTCCCTCAACTTATCATCAAGTTACAAAATTGTCCCTCAACCATAAAACCGGATATATATCATCCCTTAATTTACAAAACCGGATCACTTTTGGTCCTAAGACGGCTTTTACCCCAGTTTCATCCGATGTGACAGCTGAGTAAGCGTGGGACCCACATGCCAGGATTACACGTCATCACCTCTCTTTTCCCCTCTTCTCTCCCTTCCTCCTCTCTCTCAGTCTTCTCTGGCCAGGCCTTACACGTCATCACCTCTCTTTTCCCCTCTTCTCTCTCTTCCTCCTCTCTCTCAGTCTTCTCTGGCAAGGCCGGCCGGCGGGGCATGTCGACGACCGAGCTCCGCCGCGGCACCCGACGACGACGACGACGCATAGGCGCGAGCCCGGGCGGAGAAGGGGTGGCGGGCACCAGTTGCAGCGTCAGCCTCGCCTACACCTTCGCCGCCGCACCCGACGACGATGATGACACACACGCGATATAGCAACTACCCTAGCTCCTTCTTCCCCATCTCCGGCTACGCCTCTCCTAGTTCTAGCTTCCTCCTCCCTCATCGTTGATCTCGCTTCCTCTTCCAACATCATCTAAGCCCGGTGGCGAGGACAACCTCCTGGTGGTGGCTCCGGCCGGCAGTCAGGAAGAGCAGCGTGCTTGGAGGACTGACGGCTCCAATGTGGTAGACGACGACGACGATAGCTTCCCCTACGAGACGGCTGGGTGGAGAAGGGGCGGCGGCGGCCACCAGCCGCAGCGTCAGCCGCCAAGGCCTTCGTGAGGAGGGCACTGACGATGGAGGGCGCCGCCGCCGCTGCCGACAAGGCCGAGAGGCGCGGAGGTGTCGGTAGCCGCCTCCCCATCTGCTGCCAGCGGCTAGAAGAGAAGAGAAGAGGAGAAAGAAAAGAGGGGGCCTCCTCGTCCCTAGCTATGGCGCGGCGGTGGATGGAAGGGAGAGGACCGCACGTGGCTCGTCAGAGCCTCGCCCCACCGGCCGTCGTCTCCTCTCTCCACCGCTCTGCCTGAAGATCTGGATGAAGGAGAGAGGGGAAGGGGGCTCAGCTGGCTTCGGCTCGCCGGCGGCGGCTTCCTCCGCGCCCTTCTGTGGAGCTCACTGCCGGCTCTTCCCTTTCCGGTTCGGTGGCTATTATGGGCCTAAATGAGCTCACCATCCCGTCCCAGCCCAACAAATATGATCCTTACGTAGCTCGCAGTGCCATCCCAGCCCATGTAAGTATGGGCCGACCGGATCTCGCAGCTCCTCGCAACCATGGGCTGTGAGCGACGGGCTGACGGCTGGTGAGAAGCCACGTCAGCATTTAATTCCTCATGGCCCACATGCTTACACACGCGCTTCCCCACTGACATGTGGGACCAGCGAGCCCCCTCCGCATTCCGGCACGTTGCGTCGCGATCATTTCTCCCACGTCGGACGCTGCTCCACATCGGGCCCACGGCATTCTTACCGGTCCCACCTGTCTGTCACTAAGGGTAAGTTGACCCCGGTAACTCGTATGGCGGAGAACTAAGAAAAATTACAGCAAAGGGAGCAAAGGGTTCAACCTGAAAATCCACACCATTTTGAAGATGACAGGTGGGTCCCAAAAACTGAATATTGCTGTGGGCCCCTTCTGTCAGTGATGTTGGAGGGTTAGAGGGTAGGTTATTGTTGGGTAGGTGTGGATTTGGGCGCTGCTTAGAACTGCCATTAATAAAACCAGGCTGTTTCCCTCCGCTCTCTTGGTGTCTCCTCCTGACCTCCTCTACTCCGCTTCTCTCCACCTCGCCGCGACGAGAGAGGGAGGGAGGGGGGAGAGAGAGAAGTATCGATCCCTCCGCGTTTATCTCCGGTAAGCGAGACCTTCGAGTGTACTTGTTCGAGTTCTAGCAATGGTTCGATTCGTGTGCTTTGCTTCGGGATTGGTTGTTGGTAGTAGTAGATTGTATTCGTGGAGGAAATGGGTTTTAGATTAAAACTCGGAGCCCTGTCGCTCCCGACTCCGGGGTTGCTAAATTTCGAGTTCTTTGGTCGTCTCTGCTTGGATGGTATCGTTTATGATGGCGTTTGTGCGATTCGGTGCCCTTGCGTTGTTTGGGGGGGATTCGAATGGGCGCCTTCCGCGGGGTTCCGCGCTCCGTCCATTTTCGGCGAAGCAGGGATCGAAAAATACGATTTGTGCGCGGATTATCCCCGTTTCGCTCGCGTTTTGATTTTGTGCGGCACTTTTTTGAACTTCAAACACGTGATTTTCTCAAAAATTTCAGTTTTTCTTTTCGTGTCTATAGTGCGGGCGATTTTCTGTGGGCGGCGGTGGTTTAAATCGTTGGTTTCTTTTACTTGTCACAGGACTAGGGATTTGGCTATGCCCCGTTTCTCATAGCTTAGTCGAAGTACCGGATATGTTGCATCGAAATCGTTGATATCCTTTAAAAAAATCAATAAGTGATAGTTCGGGGAATTTTACTCTTTTACCGAGTTAGTAAAAAAAAAATCTTTGCTTTACTGTAGCAACTTAGCATTGCTAGATGTACTGTTCTACCCGCTGCTCTCATGATTTTGCACTTGGTAATGTTCTCATTGGTGCAGAACTGTGGTTTTCTTCTTTTTTTTAAAAAAAAATGATATAGAATTGTCCTTGCTGTACGTCTAAATACTGAATCTGAGTTAGTATATTTTGTGTAGAAACTAAACATACTAACTGAAATCAGCACCAAGCAAAGTGTAAAAGGACTGTTATTACCATTTGGAATAGATTTCTATGCTGTTATGGATTGTGTGGGCGAGGATCCTTTGTTTTTTTTCAGGAATAGGAATACATGATTGTTTGCCCTTATTGTATAATTATGATGAACCTAGTAATGATTAAATCTTGGCATGGTTTGTCTCCCAAAGATTTTTTAGGTTGCTCCTAGTCCTATCTATTTATGTTGACACATTTAATTTTTCATTACATGAAAACTTGCACTGGTTTGTTGCTTTTAAGTGTATTTTATCCACAAAGAAATGATGATGGAACGTTCTCCATATGCATTTGTGTTCTATTTTGTATTCATTTTGTTTTTAGAATATTATTCTAGACTCGGTTTGCTTTGTAATGAAAATATCCTTTTGTCAAATATTTGCAGCGTATGTATTATAGTTCATATTGCCGCAACATTCATTAATATGCTAACATTGATGATGAAGAGCAATTGTAATGATGATGATATAGGGAGTGAGTTTTATGACTCCTTTAATTTAGATAATACCATAGAGAATGTACATTCACAAAACAATAAGTTGGAGCTGGCTAAAACTGGAGAGTTCAATCAATATGAGCAACCAACCGGATTTTCTTTGCCTTGTGGAGATCTGCAGTATGGTGAGAAACTCAACTAACAGTTTCTGAATGCCCTGTGTGTACTATGTTATTAGAGAAACTCCACTTTAATGCATCTATAATCTGTGGCTGTTATTTTTCAGATGTGTACCTAAGGACTCAGATAGCCGGGCAGGATAATAAGAGTGGGGAAGGTGCTGATTTTATGGATGATGGAACTTTTACTTTGCTTAAGGTACCAGTTCTGCTATTTCTTTCTCTCTTTTTTTGTCCTCATGAAAATGTTGTACTTCTTTAGTCATATGTTAATATGATATTGATATATGTTGCATTTATTGATTCTACATTTATTATTTAATAATTGCTCTTGATTTATGTTCTTATTTGCATTCCTTTGAACTTTTATTGATTTGATGGAGGCTAACTGTAGATTATTTCATGTACACAAATCAAGTCATTCAAAAAGAATCAGAAAAAGTTTATTTGCTTTTTTCAATCTTGTTGGTAAGATCACTGCCGAAGTAAGAAATGTTCTTGGATAACACATTTTTATTTCTTGATGTATCTGCCATGTTTTTGCCCATCTATGATTATCTTTGGTTCCTTTAGTCAAGTTGTGGAACAACATGTGAGAATGACTACTTCCTTTAGTCAAGTGCACCATCTAGTTCACTTGATGTAGTAAATTATTAATAAAATGCTTCAATCAAGACTTAGCAAAGTTATACTCCCTCTAGTCAGCAATATTTGGTGTGGGGAGCATTAATCTTAGTACTCACAACATAAAATATTATTAGTCCCTCCGAGGGACTAACTCATTTATAGAAAATCATCTACGTTATTATGATATATGCAGTATGGGATTGTTGAAAAACATGCATATGCACATACCATGTTTACCTTCAATGAGATGAGGATGATCATGAGATCCAGTTGACAAGTGAAAGAAAAAAAATGCAGAGTGGGGTAATACCATTGGTTTGCCATGCCCCCATCCACTGCAGTCTACACTTTCTTCTAGCCATAGCTCTAGGATAAAAAAGATGGTTACATGAAATCTATAAATACATGTAATCTAGAAAACAGGTAAACCCAGACAGGCTGCACTGTTCTACTGGTTTGGCCAAATCCAATGATGGGACAAAATTCTAAGAGGTGATTAAATGCGCGTCTCATGCTTTGATTAACAACTGTTGATCTTACTGAAATTTAGACAAATAAAAGTTTTTAACCTTTGTAATATTGCACATGCTAGGTTTGCTTTCAAAAATCATGTAGCATTTAGAATTGAAGATACTGTACATTTCTTTTTTTATTTTGACAACTTTATTAAGTGTACTCTGTACCAACATTCCTTTTGGTTAACATGAACTATACATTCGTCTCAAAAAAGATATGTACATGCTATATCATTTCCGTTTTCTTTTGAAGTTGTAACTGCATCATTCTATCAGGATAATTGTTTTTCTCTAGATTGAAGGAATTCTCGCCTCTAGTGCTAACTAAGTGGCATATACTTGCAGGGTTTGGTAACTGAATCAAGAACTTCGTCACCATATTATGAGAAGGATCATCAGTTAAATTCACTAAATTATGTCAATCAAGGTAAGGAGTTATGAGTTACCCTTTCCCCTGAACAAGACTACACTGGCCTGCTTGCGTATGTAGAACACACCTATTTAAATAATCTGTTTAGAAACAGACCATTAAAATGCTCCTTCCAAGAATCTATTTTTTTATGGGAATATTGATTTAGTGATTACTGTGTTAATATGCCACTGGTTTACTGCAATCGATGCAGCTAACATAATTGAGGGGTTTTCATTGTCAACAATGATTACCATTCTGGATTCCTGTATCAGGCTACTACGGGCATGCTAATAACCTTGACTGCATTTATGTTTTCACTTATTGCCAATGCCAAAGCCTTCTTGCAAAATGTGAAATTTGCATGTGGTTTTGCATTCCCATCCCTGTCCTCATCTGATGGTTGCTTCGCCATCCTCAGCCCCATTAGGTAATATGTTATTGGACATGGGTTAGTGCAAGAAAGATTGTGGAATTGTTACTCCATATATCTATCAACTTAAACACACTATTACCTATTTTTATCACTTAGTATTAATTGTTTATCTGCCATTGCATTTAAATTCCATGGTAAGGTCAAAATCAAATAACTTTTTTTCTAATGGAGATACGGGTTTTGGGTATTGTGTGTTTCTCAGATGGACATGGCATTCCTACAACAACAAATCCTACCTGGGACTTGACTCAGAGTTGCAATCCGTTCAACCATTCCCTGACAGAGGATTCTGTTCCTTTCAGTGTTGGTACTTCAGGTGGAGTCCTGACTAATGCCACCTCAAATGATTTTATGCCCATTGATGAGCTAGCAATCACAAGGGGGAGATATGGAGTACTACCTTCCATTGACAAAACTGAAGAAGGCAGTATTGCCATCGACGAAGCTAACTCGTTTGGGGCAACTGCAACCATGTGCTATAATAGCGTTCATTTCTCTCATTGGATTGACCAGAATTTAACTGGTCCATTGCCTGATTTAGCTGATCTTCCTGACATATATCCAGACAGTTTCTTACCAACACCTAGAAAGAACATCACTCTTGTTCTTGATCTTGATGGTAAGTAACGAATGACAAAACCTTTACATGTGTTTCTTTCCTTGCACTTGAGATTAACTTCATACTCGTTTTCTTTCTGCACAGAAACTCTTATCCACTCATCAGCGGTTGACCGTGATGGTGCTGACTTTTCATTTCCTATGTACCATGGCTTAAAAGAGCACACTGTGTACGTGAAGAAGAGGCCACATGTCGACACCTTCCTTCAGAAGGTGTCTGAGATGTTTAAGGTTGTTATCTTCACAGCTAGCCTAAGCTCCTATGCAAATCGGCTGCTTGATATGTTGGATCCCAAGAACATATTTTTTACCAAGCGTTATTTCCGGGATTCATGCCTGCCAGTAGATGGTAGCTATCTTAAGGATCTGACTGTTATTGTTGCTGATCTCGCAAAGGTTGTGATAATCGACAATTCTCCAGAGGTGAGTCATCGTGATAATCCATCTTAAGGTGCCTTTTAATTTTGTCCAATTTTTATGGCTATACTAATGCTTAGGGTTTTGAATTGCTTCAGTGGATCTTTGCTTTGAGTTTGAAACCTGAATTTATGAGTTCAGGAAGGGTCCTATATCATCTGGTGCCTGAATATTTTTCTGTCACATGTGCTGTAGGTTTTCCGGCTACAGGAGGAAAATGGTATACCTATAGAGAGTTGGACCAGCGACCCGGCTGACAAATCATTGGTTGAGCTGATACCCTTCCTGGAAGCCATTGCTGTTGCGGATGACGTCCGACCAATTATCGCCCAAATGTTAGGCCGTCCAAGATCAATTGCTTAGATGTTGCGACAAATATCAGAAACTGCTCATTTGCTTATTTTACAAAGAATTTTTTCCCCATAGTTGAACAGGATACCTGTGTGGTACATCATCGAACTAGTTTCCCATTGCTTCTTTTACCGAGTTTGATTCCCAAGATTTTGTGAATTCTTTTGGTGGGAATGTTAATTTTTGTACTTGCAGTTTTGTACGTAGCGTCTATCTTAAACTAGCCTATGTACAAACAAATTCAATCATAGGAGACTAAAGATTATATTTCCTTTCCAAGTTCATCCTCTGATTTAGCTACATCATATGGATGTGGATAAGTGGATTGATGTTGTCCCGGAGTAAATTATATCATCCTGCTTGATCTTACACCCCTTCATCCTAGTCCATGAGTCGGGCAAGCTTTGAAGATGAAGAAGAGGGAGGTTGAAGATGATGGACCTGAAGGCGGAGAAGGAGGTCATCGCTGGAAAAGCTGTGGCGCCGGCGGAGAAGCCAACACCGAATCCGGTGGAGGTGGAGATATATCTATTATACATGTGTTATGTGTAATCGACTTCTGTGCTGCCTGCTCAAGCTGGTATCATTTGTGCTGCTTGATAAATAAATTTGCTTATGATTAGCACTGGATAGGAAAACTTTCTGGCTATCAGTAATATCAGTCAGGATTCATGATTTTTTTAGCCCTTTGTTGTTGTTCCTTCCTTGGTGTTAATTTGCGGTTAATGGAGTAAACAAGGATGTATTTGTCAGTGAGAAGTTAGGGCCTTGGTAGCAATCAAATTTTGCCTGTCTAGTGATTGGAATTTCAGCTGGTGTTGATGAGCAACAGCAGATTGAACCATGGTTCTTTGTTTGTTGCAGACTGCAGAGGCTTTAACTTAACTGAAAATTCAGTAATTCCCTAGTAATCTTTGTCTTGTACTCCTACACCTGAAGCTCCGTATTATGTGAAAAAACCACATTCTTTTGAAACATAAGAAACCTGTTGACGAAACTTACATTTCGGACAAGAATGATGTTATTTTACATTAGGTTTGCCTGAACAGAAGAAGCCATCTTATTTGCTTTTGCATCTTACAACTTTATTTCATGTAACACCTTATTAGCACTTAACAAGTTAGTATCTATTACTCCCTCGGTTCTAAAATATAAGCATTTTTAGAATAGTGCTAAGTCAAACATTTTCTATTTTGATCATTATAAGCAAAAATATAAGAAGATATCAATAATATAGAATTGATGTTGCTAGATTTGTCATTAAACGAACTATCATAATATGCGACTCTTTTTATTTAGAACATCTTACTTTTATAGATATTGTTGGTCAAAGTAACATCTCGAAGACTGTGTCGAGGTCCAAAAATACTTATATTTTAGGAGGGGGAGTAGAATCTAGTATGCCTCCTTTAAAACATAGAAATTTTAAAAAGAAAACCTGTAAAACTGAACTATTTTTTTTTCCTGAAGATCCTACAAAATTATTGGGATCATGCAAAATTACTGGGCTCGCAAGGATTCCAAAAAGGATGGGCCGATGAAGACGCTCTCACGGGCCATGGCCCATGGGCCATGGCTAAAACCCAAAAACCCTCTCTCCTCCCTCCCCTATCCTCTCGCTCGCTCTCCTCTTCTCCACTCTCCCAGCGCCAAATCCCAGCAGCTTCCCCGCACGCCGCGCATGGCGCCTCCCGCCTCCGCCTCCGCCTCCGCCTCCGCCTCGGCGCCGGTCTCCCTCCTCTTCCTCTCCCCTTCCTCGTGTCGCGGCCTCCTCCGCCTCCCCGCGCCACACACCCACCTCCCCCCGCGCCGCCTCGCGCTCGCGCCGGCCCGCCCTGGCGCCGCGCTGCTCTCCAGCCTCAGCGACGCGCAGGAGGAGGAGGAGGAGGAGTACGATGACGAGGAGGAGGAGGAGGAGGACGAGCTCGTGGAGGTGGGATACGTGAGCGGCACGCACGGGGTGCGCGGCGACGTCCTCGTGTCGCCCCGCACCGACTTCCCCCAACTCCGCTTTGCCACGGTACCGTCGCTCGTTTTCCATCATCCCGCTCCCCAATTTCGGAGCTAATATGTAATCGGGCGTTGTTTTTTGTTCGGTTGTTTGATCGTCACGATCACGCCACGCTGACAGCCGGGGAAGAGATGGCTGAGGGCCCGTGCCGCTGGGAAGCAGCAGGTAAAGGAATTTGAGCTTGTTCGAGGAAGAGCTCATACCGGGAAGAAGAGTTGGATCGTCACCTTTGATGGGGTCGATTCCGTGGATGAGGTCTGGTTTTTTATTTTGATTGCATTCCTATACTGTCATTTGCTGTTAATTTCTAGGACTTGTAGCCTTAAATCAGTTTGCTATAGTTCATAGTTGATACTAGTTTGGCCGTGCATTGGTATATTTGTAGGTCGTCGGAAACAAACTAAGTTGATGTTTCATCCATGCTGTATTTTTGTTCCGCACATGCACACATACAACTTTACAACAACAATTATCGGCTGCATTGAGATATTTATAGGTCGTTGGAAATGAACAGATATAATGTTTCATCTATGCTGTATTTTTGTTCCATACATACAACATCAATTGTCGGCTACTGGCAGATCAAGTTACACACCATCACTGAGTATAACTGCATGTGTAATGTGTTACTAATGCTTACTATATGCTTGGCATATGGCTTAGCTTCTGGTGTGATTCATTTATCACTCTATTTCAGGCCAGGCAAATAGTTGGTTCAGCTATACTTGTGAAAGCTGGGGATAGGCCAAAAATGGAGGAAGATGAAATCTATTCACTTGATCTTGTTGGCATGAGAGTTATTGTCAAGGTACATATTTTCCTTTTCAAGTTCGTGATTCAGTTGTTGGTTTAAATAACAAAATGAATCTACAATGTGAGCAAAGGCATGATCCTACTATTTGGTGCCTAGGCGGTAAAACTGAAATATAGTGGTAGCTGGATGACGTGTACATGTAATACATTACTGGCTCTCTGGCCGTTTGTCTTCGACCTTGCCTTTGGATACTCAATAAATGTGCACATGTCCAACAAACTAACAATTGCGGCATTCTTTTATTATTGAGTGTATGCATTCTTGAAAATAAAACTATCTTACAAAAGAGCTGCCTTATATGGGGTTTTTACCCTACTGCTGGAAGCCTGGAACTAGGAACTTTTACTCTTCAATTGCTCTGTCCAGCTTAAATATGTTTTTTTTTCCACCTACTAAAAGTAAACACCACTGGCAACATGTGTACTGGCATGGACATAAAACCACAGTATGCTGCTTGTTTTCTCATTATGCAGTTCTTCATCGCATTTTTAATAATTAATTAAAGTTTTGTTGGTACTTAATTAAAGTTGTTCTGTTTTCATCATAGGACACCGGCAAGTTTGTTGGAACAGTTGGTCAGGTTTTCAACTTTGGAGCTGGTGATCTTCTACAGGTTATGGTTGGTAGCACTGAGGATACTGTTTCTCAGCCAAATTCAGAAAATCAAGATTCCACCCCATCTGGTGAGCATGTGTGGATTCCATTTGCTGAGGATATTGTACCTGATATTGATATGGAGAGTAGAGAAATGTGGATTACACCTCCAAAGGGGCTTCTTGAGCTCAACGCGCGTTCTGATAAGAGATCAAAGAAAGAAAGGCGTGCTATGGTTAGGTCTGCATCATCCTTTTCTTGAATGTTGTGTTCCATGTATAAAGCATTCTTTTGCACCTAAAAGTAAAGAATATGTCAGGTCTAAAGAATTTCACTTCATTATAGAAGGGGACCACCCTGTTTCAGAAAATAAAAGGTTCTAAAAAAACTCAAACGTTTATTTCAGCAGCTGCACAGCTTTTGCAAATATTGAATGCACGTGTCACATTTTTTTCAATGAATAGATGCAATAAACACATTGAACTCTCTTGCTTGTGGTGCTAACCAAGAACGATGCAATCATATGAACCACCTGATATTTTGCAAATAAAGCGTGACCAGATGTGAAATATCACAGGAATGGAAGGAAAAGAAGAGGTTACAGCGTCGTGTAATTGCAGCAAAGAAGATACTATCTGAAATGGACCAGGGTCATGTTCTGGAAGGTTTGCTATCTGGGGACAAGGTTCAGAAGGCTTCACTTGCAGAACAGATTGGGTCCATTGACTTTCAGTTGTTCCGACATGCAATGCATAGTGTTAGCAGACCAATTGGCAGGTGCAGACTTCAGACAACCTTTTCTGTTCTGCCTAAATCTTTTTTCAAGAGAAGCTGACTTGTGCTGCAATTTTTCACTAAATAGATGTCAGTAATTTGCCTATAGTTCTTAATCTAGCTTCCTTTTTTGGAACATGTTACTATTTGCAGCTTGTCAAAAGATGTCTTTGTCAAATCCTCTTCATCGAGGAAAAAATTGATGAGAATACCTTATGAAACCCTCATGAACCATGAAGAGAATGCGAACTTCGCTAGTGAACTCAATGGAGGCGTTGGGATCCTTCAGAAGTCGAAAGCAGCCACCATACTTATTACAAATGACTCTGATACCCTGGATGCTGAGTTTCAGGGATTGCTTAATTCTTTTAACAAGTCAATGAAGGTATGCATTTCATGATTGTTTATTGCAGTTCTTTCTGTATGGGAGCGAAATATGCATGCCCAATTTGCAGTTTTATGTTCTCTCTGATTGTTCCAGTAATAAATTTTATATATGCCATGCTGCCATAAGGAGAGAGAGAGATTGAAGATTGATTTAGTCTCAGTCTCTCTCATCGTTCATAGTACTAATCTATTTAGCTACAACAAACATTAAAATTATGAGTGGTTGGTTTGTGCTTGTTTGCTTCATGTGCTTTGTTGTTAAGAGCTTTAGACTATTTCATTATGAATGTTTGGAGAATTTGATATATTTTTTGCTTTATACAGGTTGAAGAAACCCGATGCTCTATCCCTTTTGTTATTGTTTGTCCTGCTGGTCATGTGGAGTCAGTTCAGAACTGTCTGGTAGAGAATGACTATTTTGGTTTAGACACTCAGAAGGTAAATGTTGTCTTCAAATGGTCCTCACGTGGTTCTATGTTTTGTGTAGTGCGTACAAAGAAGTTTCAGCCAAGATGACTAGTTGTTTTTTATATATTATATTAGATCAGTTGAAGTTCTAGTTGGGCCGACATTTGAAACTTAATCTTGTTATTATTTTTCACCCATTGAACACAACTCAGTACAAAGAAATAGTTCTTTTGTGTTCCAGTTTGTAAAATGTATGGAGAACCTCGAATTTGTTATGGTGGGGACGAGCTTACTTGCAATATGTAGTTCAGCTGTACACGTACTATTTTTCAATGCCTGCCTTCTCCGGAGTTGGCATATCCCACCTCCAACCCCCCCCCCCCCCCCAAAAAAAAAAAAAAAAAAAAAAAAACTCTCTGCAGATCCTCATAGTGCAAAATAAATGGTTTCATCATGGATTCTTTGATATTTTTAGTGATTATTTATTTATTTATAACTTGGGATCTGGATATGACTAATTCTCCTTTTGTTTTTTCAAATGTTTTTTTGGAATCCATTTGCAGGTATGGGTTCTGGAAGAAATGAAACTTCCGATTGTCAGTATGTCCTCTAAGCTAAACAGCAGGAAGATTCTGTTGAAGTCTCCATGGGAGATACTACAGAAACCAGCAGGAACTGGGGTGATTTTCAGCTTGCTATCATCAAACAAAATTTTGGATACTCTAAATGAAACGGGTGTGGAGTATGTACAGGTAAGATCCTGTGCAGTTCACCTTCTTGTCCTGCACTCATTTACTTTGTTTTTTCTAATAATTCTGTTTATTATGAACTGGGAACTCCGTTCACAATAGTCAAGAATGAAGAGCAACATTGTGTTATATAAAGTCATGATCTAATTGTTACATATTCATTTTCGATTACCTCTTTAGAAACTTGAAGCACACCCTTTTTATGTAGCTTACCATTTGCTACTACCGTTGCCTGAAAACATATATATGGCTGTGTTCGGATTCACGGGATGGGAACTAATCCCTCCCGCACAGAAAACAGATCGATCCATTAGCGCATGATTAATTAAGTATTAGCTATTTTTTTCAAAAATGGATTAATTTGATTTTTTTAAGCAACTTTCGTATAGAAACTTTTTGCAAAAAAAATACACCGTTTAGCAGTTTGAAAAGCGTGCGCGCGGAAAACAAGGAAGAGGGGTTGGGAAAAGGGGCTGCCGAACACATCCATATGGCTGTGTTTAGTTCCTGAAAAAAGTTGGAAGTTTGGGGAAAGTTGGAAGTTTGAAAAAAAAGTTGGAAGTTTATGTGTGTAGGAAAGTTTTGGATGTGATGTGATCTGATGGAAAGTTGGAAGTTTGAAAAAAAAGTTGGAAGTTTATGTGTGTAGGAAAGTTTTGGATGTGATGTGATCTGATGGAAAGTTGGAAGTTTGGGGTAGTTGGGGGTGAACTAAACACGGCCATAGTCTACCAAATGCCAGACTGCCAGTGAGGCAGTGATGAGTGTAGTATACTAATGTTTCAAATCCTTCTTTCTTTTGACCATGCAAGCTGGAATATTGCACTCCTTCCTCTTTATTTCATCCAAGTTATTTCTTGATTCTATACCTTCATAAACCGATACCTGAAATGTATCTTACCTGTACTGCAGATATGCAGCTTATCCAATAAGCCAAACATTGGGCATCCATTGCTGTTTGGGGCTGTCAGCTCCTTTGGCGCGGATGCTGGCCTCATGCTTCGCAAGAGCAGCAAGGAAACCGAAGATGATTTTGATCTGATTCTTTCCATGAACCACGTAAACAAGATGTGCAGAGATGTTACTAAGCTCAGATTCTCTGCGCAGCAGGAGCAACATGTGCACGTCGAGCATGTCGATGGCCAATGGGTCGATGTCCAACCAGAGGCAACGAACTGTCATCGCTTGCATGCAGAGGTCACTAGTGTCTTGAACTACTGCTCTCCTGACAAGGTGTGTGTCATAGAGATTGTCCAGCAATAGGTTCTACCTGACAAGGTGTATCATAGAAATACAGTAAGCACAAGGTAGTAGTTTTGTTTTTGAGAAGTGTTGGATGGTAGATTTAACACCAGTTGACCCATTCATGTGCGGCCTACTTGTATGTTCTTCGGCAAATGCTACAGAGAAAGATGGCCCGCTAGAATATGGGTCGTGAGTAATATTTGTTGCTTGATCCACTTAGGAGTTTGGACATCAAAATTCAACGAATGATATTTTTGCAATCCAATTTGTCCGTCAGAATATGGATCCTGCGTGAGATGCGAGCAGAGGAAACCAAGCCTGAAACTGAAACAAAGGTACATCAAATACATTGCTCTTTCTATTGACTTCTGTTTGCTTGTTTAACTGGGCTGGAGGCTCAAATATCGCTAGCATATTTTGCTTCCTCAAATTCATTTCAACGAGATTAAACTTTGGATAGCTAGCATAACATTCTACCAAATAATCCGCCGTCTCAATTTTTTGGCGAATGATTCATTTTCGGAGTATGTTTTTGCAGGTATTACAAGAGAAGCAACAGCTTCTAGCAAGAGAACAGGAAAAAAAAATCAAGGGTTGCAGGTATGTACACAAGCCCAGCCTAGTGCTGTTATTCACATTTTCTCCTTTTCTCCACAACAAATAAAGTGCGAGAAATTCCACCATGAACTTTCTCTCCCTCTTTTCCTCTTTCACCATCGCGAGCTCACTGCCATTTCAAATGGACAATGGCCGCCTGAGATGGAATAGGAGTTTCCCTTCTCCTTTCTTCAACCTTCGCCTGCATCCGTGACCAGATGCGACCAATTGCCTTGCCAGCCTTATATCTGGGTGGATGGGCACAACACAAAGCCATGCTCCGGCATTCCCATCTTGCTCATCTTTGGAGCAATTCCACAACTGCCTGACTAAAACTCTAGTACATCCTTGAAACACCGTATTGAACGGCACCAACCTTGCTGTATCCACCAGCAACTGCTGCGATGCCATTGAACGGAGCAATGCCGTATAGCATGCTCCCCTGGAGTGCAGCCCTGTCTGTTAGGTCAGTTCTGGGAGCACTCCTCGTAAAGTAGTATTGTGAAGACCGCATGTCCGGGGCTGTATCTGGAGCAACCTTGGCATCCATCAAGTGTTGTGCAGGCCTGTACTGCACACGATCTTTCTCAAGCTCTTCCTGATGTTGCCTATCAGAGTAGTCTGACTTTAGGTTGTAGCTGTATCCTGACTTGTTGGCAGCTGCTGGAGGAACCACCGGATTCCTCACCACCCTCCGTGCGCTGTGCGGATCTGCGGCGCCTGGATTCTCGAATGGTAATACCGGACCAACCGTTCTTCCTGGTCTAGCTGTGAGTGACAAAGATGAAATATATGAGATCAATGCTCTTTGAATTCAAAATTAAAATGTACACTGGATTAAGTCAAATGGTAAAGATAAACAGATACCTGTTGGGATCCTTTGAGTAACTTGGGATGTTGCATCTAGGCCTTCATTTGGAGGAATTGATGTAGAGTGAACTGTTGTAGCCCTGCAAAGAGCCAATCAAAGGTCAGCTGCAAAGTTCAAGCACAATATCTAGGATCTGATAGACAAAATAACCCAATATTAATAGTGAAACATTTTCCTTCCCTTATTTATTAATTTTGACAGATGCAATATTGGCAGCACAAATCACTGAACTGGCAATTATGATCATGTTCGAAAGAACTGTAACGATGTAATTACCTTGGAAGAGAAACATGCTTCCTATCTAGTGCACCACTCTTTCCTCCGTTTTCCTCTAAGATGGCAAATTGCCTCCGGAAATTATCAACAGCACTACATAACAAAAATAAAAAGTTGTGAATATAGCCATATAAACAGGGAAAAAATTTATAAGATGTGTCAAGATAAAAACCTTGGATATAGAAAGCTCGTATTTTCGGAGCCATTCATGTAATCCTTCAGAAGCTGAGGATGATACTCTAATATCTCCCGGAATATAAGTTCCTTGATATCATCTTTGGTAACCTTTCTTCGTTCAAACTCAAACTCCATTTTTGAAATTGGTTGGCATGATGGTTCTCTCTCCACTTTTGCAAGACCTTTAAAATACGGATCAGCCAACGCCTGAATATACATAAAGCATATTGTTAGAATAACATCTAAAGTAGGCATATATAACTATGTGAAGTAGCACAGATAACACAAAACATGAAATCTATCTAATTCAAGTAGAGCTTGCCTACCTCTTCTGCAGTAGGTCGATCCTTAGGATCAAATGCTAGAAGCCTTTGTAAGAGCTTGAGTGCCAAAGGATCTACATTGGGGAACTTTTCTGAAAAAGGTACTGGCTGCTTCCTCCTCATGCTGCTCAGGTACCTCCTTGCCTTGTCGTTCCGAATCTGAAGCGGTCAAAATGTGGAAAAATCAGACCTGGAATAATTTGTGCTGGAGTATTAAACATGTCAATGTTTCTGATAATAATCATACCCGTGAAATAGCATCCATTGATGGTGTACCCAAGAGATCAGTCATCAAATCCAATTGATGAACCACATTTTTACCAGGGAACAAAGGTTTTCCAGTCAAAATCTCCGCAAAAATGCAACCAATACTCCATGTATCTATAGCTGGTGAATACTGCAGAAAAGAATCAACTTAGTATCACCAACATAGCATAGGAACGAAAGTAAATATGAAGGTAGGGATAACAAAAAAACAACTACAGCAGATTTTACAGGAGTACCTGCAACATTAAGTAATGTATTTTGGCTTGTCAAAATATGTTCCTGGACAAGCAACCTGCTATTAATATGCTGCTACACTACTCTAAAACTAATTGACATATAATAACCAAAGAAGGACAGAGACCTACGCACCAACCATGTAGAATCTGAACTCTCTCTCTCTCTTTTTTTTTTTTTGCTCTTTATGTATGAGTGGGGCATCTCAAGGTCAATTTCAACAGATAAGAAGAAGATATTGGAAAATGTGCTAAAAATTTTATGCTGGGGAGCCCTATGAAAATGAACAGCATAATACTCTGATTAAGCAAACCACAGGTTGGGGAAAATGATTGTACCTTCGAAAAGAAAGACCCGCACAGCTCAGGAGCTCTGTACCATCTAGTTGCAACGTAGTCCTGTGGAATGGTGAAGCAGACGGTGAGACTTATGTTGCATGGCAGATTCTTTGGTATGGAACACAACATGGTATCCAGTTTTCCATAGAGAACTTTAGTGTTGAAAATAACATACCGTCCAGAAAACTGTTGTAGGAGTGTCATTAAATGCAACTCTTGCTAGTCCAAAATCACATATCTTCAGCTTGCAGTTAGCATTTGCTAATATATTTTTGGGCTTTAAATCACGATGATAGACATTAGCTGCACCCACAAAAACTTATCATCAGAACATAGCTAAATACTCGATGCTCGATTGAGATATAGTAAATTTAGTAACTGCAGCTAGCAGATCCAAAAACAGAATTTAAACGGGATTCATATAACAAAAGACTTTCTGAACTGAACACGACTTGATAGCTACTTGAATTAAGAGCACATTTTCACAATTAGCACTTATGTCAAAGAAATTTCAAAACAAAGAAAAGAGCTATATATAATCTGAGCCTAACAGCTATCTTGGGAAATCAATAGAATCATGGTTAACATCGTACAGACAAGACATAGTAGAAATGGCACTAGAAAATTTCGACAGCTACTTTAAGAATGCACAGGACAATAAGACTATCACAATGGTTAATACAGAACTGAACTTTGTATGCAAATGCACTACTCAGAATTGCTCATAATCCTAACTCAGAGAAGCACCAATGTGATACCATGACAGAAGAACTTTGAGAGTGTAGGTAAGATTTCTTAATATGCGTACCAGTATGGATATATTTCAGTGCACGAAGCATTTGATACAGAAAGAACTGATGATGTTCCTTCGTTAAGTCATCATTAGCCTTAATAACCTGGTGGAGGTCTGTATCCATCAGTTCGAAGACAACATAAATATCTTTGAAGTCCCTTCTAGATGGAGGTAACATTATATGTTTGATCTCGACAATATCAGGATGCCGTAAAAGCCGGAGAAGTTTGATCTCACGGAGGATCCTAGCAGCATCAGATAGATGCTCAAAGATATTGTGTATTTTCTTGATTGCTACTTTGTCACCGGTATGTTGGTCAATAGCTGAAGATACAACTCCATAACTTCCTTTACCAACGATTTCTTGAATTTTGTATCGGCTGGAGTCACCATATTCACTGAAGAAATCCATCTCTGTTGTGTTCTGGACAAGATTCAAGATTGAAAATTCAGAACTCTGTCTCAAAACACAATGGCATCCAAGAACAATTACATAATTTAGGCAATGGCATGCGAATTGGAACAAAGCACAAATTCACTGAGTTGCATCTTCCCCAAGAGCTAAGCAGCTGCAATACAACTTATCACAAAACCAAAGGTTTTCGCATTATCGGGATACTAACAAGCTTTGCAAAAAAAAAAATGTTAACCAATTACATACAGCTTGACCAAATAATACTCCTTGCACCAAAGACATCACAACCAAAAAGGCAAAAACAAAAACCAATGAAACAGTAACCTTTGCCCAGTCTATGCTCGACGACTCGAAACCACAGACTGAAGGTCTGCAGCAAGTAATTCAGAGAACCGATTTACAGAAACATACAGATACACTGCATCCTGACCAAACAAAAACTGACCTGACCTCTACTCCCGGCTCCCGCTGTGGTGAACTAATGATCGCCCTAATTCTTGACAAGTCTAATGATCAGTCTGAAAAAGATACACCTTTGGCTCAAACCTATCAGTAAAAATACACCTCCTTTTTTTCAGTGGGCAAAGATATCTACAGTGCCATATCCCGGAAAGAAAATACAGCTTGCTTGGATTAGGATAAACTTACTCATTACCCAAGATTTTGAACCAAACAAGAATTGCCGTGTTATTACGGGCTAATAGTAGCGTTTATACAAGTCATCAGCCTTGTAGTAGGAGACTAGGAGTTAATCGAGTGCGTTTTAAGGAAAGAGATAAATGGCTTCTTGCAGATGCACAGGAAAGATTTGTGGAAACGCTCGCAAAGCTCAGGTAGGATAAGATATGATAGGATAGGATCTTCCTACAAGGAAAGAATCCGCTCCAAATCCGGGAGCAATTTCCTGACGCCGTTACGCTCTCACGCGCAGGAGCAGGACACCAAACCTCTTCGGATCAGAACCCACAATCCCCCCAAAAAACAAAAACAAAAAACACCAATTTGTCCAGCCTATCCAAGTTCAGATGAACACGCCGACGAACCCCAAGAACCCAGAGAAACAAAACGAAGCAGGCAGCGAAATCTTTCAGTTTCCACTCCGGGGCACGAGCTCTCCCACCACCCACCTTGCTCCGCTGCTCCGCCGCCGGCGCCGGCGCCGGCGCCGCCCGCCCACCCGCATTGGCCTCAGGCATAGCGAGACGGCCGCCGGGGAGATCTCGCCGGGAGAAAATCCAAGCCTCGCCGCTCGAATCCGCAGCGATGTGGAGGATGAGGAGGAGAAGAAGAAGCAGCCGAGCCGAGTAGTGTAGCGGGGAGGGTGGTGGTGTGTGTTAAAAACCAAGCAGCTCTACCATCCACGGTGGGGTGACGTGGCCTTTTGGGGGGAATGGACGGTCTTGCCCTTCCATGACAGTTGAGTTGAGGTGGGCCTAGGGGCATTTGTAGGGGTATTTTCGGTATCCATGTGCATATGGTTGCTGCTGCTGCTGCCTTGGTGGAATGGTGGCTTTGCGTGTGAAGAAGGATCCAAGCGTCTTCCGTGACGAATAAATTTGGGATTTTCTCGTGTGATATTCGGATATTGTTGGTGTGACTAGAATAACGTTTGTTGTATAGAAATTTTAATATGGGATTGTGTGTGTTTTTGTATGTGAAGATGGATCGAAGTGTCTATTAAGATAAACTGAATGGCAAATGCTAACATTTCGGTATTGGGTTGATCCAACCTAATATTGTATAGACAACATAATATGAAATTGTGTGTATGAATTGCACGGAGGAAGTATTGTGGTCAAGAAGACAAGAAGCATTGGTTCGAATAGGATTCTAGAAGTTACGGAGAACCAAAATGATCAAGATTATCACACTGATTTATATCTAGAATGATTATGAAAAGGACGCATATTAGCAATAATGTCTGCAAATACCTGCCACCACAACGAAATACTTCCTCCGTCCCAAAATAAACCAACCTCGTACGGAATGTGAGGATGTACGATGAATTTAGACTCAAAGTCACATCTACATTTGGCGCGAGGTTAATTTATATTGAGACGGATGGAGCATGTCCCAACAAGAATAATTTTGATTCTCTGTAGTAGCATCCGGGGAGAAGAATCATATGGGACAGTAGCATTATTTTCTGAAACAAAACTGATGGAAATTGATCATTTTTTTGTTAAATCTAAGAGTGACTCGAGCACAGGACGTATTTTGTCAGCGACGGCTTCGTCGGCGCGGTGGAGTAGGTGGCGCGTTCCGTTGGCGCCGAAGCGCGAGACCGATCCCCCAACTAACCGAGATGTGTCACACGCTGCCAAAACTAATCTCTCTGCCTTTAATTTCTTTTGTTTGGCTTCTTCCCCTCTGCAAATTTAATTTGATTTGTGGCCACACACAACACACGCTGCATTGCTTGCTATATTGTTCAAGCAACTTGCAAGCCTAGGTAACAGTAATATTTAAGCAAGAAACCAGTGGTGCTCATGCACCGGGCAATCAACCTGTAGCATCGTAGTTGAAGTTGCAGAAGTCGGTGGTGAGTTTTGCAGGATAACTTAGATAAATTTGTCTGTATCTTTCTTTCACATGTATGTAACCAAGGATAACTTAGGTTTCTGTGTTTCACATGTTTGTCTGTTTCAAGCAAGTCCACGAGGGCTGTGAGTCGGATGCTTAGGATACTACTAGTACTGCTTAGGATGGTATTTACCTTGATGGGTCTCACTTGACTTTTGATGACAAACGGTGACGCAGAAAATATGTTTTTCTTTCGCCACCCACATTCGTTGTTAATGTGCAGATGAATGCACTCGTCAAGTAGGATCAGTAGTAATCCCTCCGGTTTCATAATTCTCGACGTTTTGAACAAGGTCAAGATTAAACTTTTATAACTTTAATTATAAATAACTTTTACAATATTTAGTTTAAAGGCATTAAAACAACATATATAGATTTGTCTTACAAAACATTGTAATAAAAATAAAAATGTTTTTATTTATTATATATATTGTAACTGAAAAACATAGTCAAAGATATATTTTGGAAACCGTGTTATTATTTAAAACATCAAGAATTATAGAAACGGATGGAGTAGTAGTATATTGTATTTATCACCGTCTTTTGGAAATGGAAATATTAATTGTGACCAAGTTGTTAATTAATATTGATTATATCTTTGTCCACTACTACAATATACCTTGAGCGGTTATCTGCTCTATAAATATATAAGCCAACTCTCCCACCTTTCCTTGAGCAGTTGAGTGCCCTACCTAGTACAAGTATATGTATGTATCACTGTTGAATACGCCAAGGTGGATCGGAAGCGTCGTCGGTGACACCAAATTGCTGTGCCGGCGAATTTGTCCCACCTGCTACAGCTATTTGTACCATCCTTTTTAAGTTACTTCATATATTTGAACTTGGTGCAAAATGGAATGGATATTTTCAGACCTTCCATCAGACCCGATGCTCGTGGGAAGAATATGGGAGAGAAAAATGAATATCTTACTATCTTAGTTCGAATCAAAAAAATTTTGGTTACCTAAGAAATAGAGCATTGTATTCGTCCATCTCTCATACTATCAAATATATATGAAAAAATATTATAAATCTATCTATAAACATAATAAAAGATTTGTTAACCACTATTTTCCGAGCTCACAAATAACATTGTATATTTTTTCCATGATTTATGTTTTTTAATACTCTAATTATATTCCTAATTTAATATTTATTAATTAGATATATAGGTAGATATCTTTTCTCAAATTCAATTCGGAGGAAAAAATATAGGAGGGATGAGTATTATGTTATCCGGTACTGACCGTAACCGTATTTGGTTCCGAATTTAAATGAAAATATAGATTAGGATCCAACCCTATGTCATTCATATTGTGACAATTCATTTTATTAAAAAAATCTCAAATATGAAAAAAAATATAGGTAATGCTCAGAATACCTTCAGTGATAAAAACACAACAAAGTATATAATAATTACATAATTTTTTAAATAAGATAAATGGCTAATTAAATGTATAAAAGTAAACTGGACCATGTATTAAAAAACAAATTAAGGAAATATTTAGATCGATGTGGTGCCGTTGGATCGATAGAGAAATATACGTGCACATGTGAATTTGCGATCGCCCTATTAGAGAAACAGTATAGCATCATGCAATGCTATTTTTGCAAGCTACTAACGAATCAAGCACGAGCCACACACGGCAAACATCTATTATTAACTTCCGAGTAAACAGTTACCCGGATGTGATATATCTTGGGGCGCCAATCAAACGCGGTCAACAAGTATATGTATGCGTCTTGATCGTCTAATTAATAAGACGAGGTACGTGTGGATCGGTTGATGGACGGCCTAGTCACCTTTCCTCTATTAATACGCCGTCCTTGAGAATCCACCTTGAGTACATATATAAAGTTGAGATCGATAGATCAATTGGATCAATAATTCAATATGGTTGTGTTTAGTTGGATCCAAAGTTTGAATTTTGGTTAAAATTGAAGATATGTAACTGAAAAGTTATGTGTATATGACAGGTTAATGTGATAGAAAAGGACTGAAGTTTGGATCCAAACTTTGGATCTAAAGCCTATATATAATAGATTGTTAATTAGTCGTTGAGAGCAGCAGCAGCAGCAACTACACAACTAGTAGTGATCAGTGAACTGTGAAAGAGTAAAGAATTGGCGGCATGGAACACGCATGACGCGTACGTTGGCTGTGTGGTCGTTGTTGTTGCCAATCAGTAGCACAGTAGCGCCACAATGTGACACGTGAAAAATGCACTCCACCGCTCTCGCCTCACCTGCAGGAAGAAGAAGAGATATTTTCTCGGGCGTACGTACGTTTCGGCGATCGGTACCAATAATACTGCCATGCACCGACGTACGTAGCGTATGCCGAGGACGAGGCTGGTAGCTACTCCTACGTCGCCCGAATCAAAATGACAGCCTGCCTGTGCCGTGTGCGCGTGTGGCCCGTGATTCCCTCTCCTCCATCACCGCGCACATGTGATCTGATGATGGATATGATCTGCTCGACGATTTCTGCTACTCGGTTCGCGTTCGCGTACACGTACGCGCGCTCATCCACGCTGCCGCGCGCGCGGTGGTTTACATTATCGGTTTGATCTCTGTGCATTTCAACTCGTTATCGGTATCACGGTTTTCGATAGATTTTGACGGCTTTTCAACAGATTTCGATTGAAATTTGATCGAAATTTATTATTTAACGTTTGAAGTTTCCAAAAGCAATTGAATTTACTCTACGGATAGAGGAATACATAAAGTTGAACATAATAAAATAAGAAATTGAAAGATTTCGTTGAAATTGTTCGTTTGGAAATTTCCCGAAAAGCTAATTGTAGGTTCTTCTCTCCATCGGTATTTTTATGGGGATTCTTTTTATCGCTGTAGGATTTCTATTCAAGATTACTGCAGTTTCTTTACGGGCGGCTGTAGGACAGACGGCCCGTAATCTCCAACTTCGACTTGTCAATTTTATTTCTCATGAAAATAGCAAGTTAACTCAAAGAATTTATCATACGAATAGTCAATTCGTTCGAACTTGCCTTTTTTTTATTGAAATTTCATTTTACACAATTAATTTCATTGTATTTACATTACAGAATACATCGAAATTAAAACTGAATTAAAGTAAAGGATAAACAGAGTAAAATCTACTAAAAGTAAAAAAAAATGGAATTTCATTTTTGCTTCTCACTTTGGGCAATTAGCAATAATCTTTCTATGGACGTCCGGAAATCTATTTCATGTCGCTTGGCAAGCAAATTTTGAATCATGGATACAGGATCCTTTACACGTAAGACCTATTGCTTTTTTCAACCGAAAAAATAATTCCAAAGCCATATCAAAACATCGAAAAACCGTGAAAACCGATCGGTTTGGAGCAGACGCGAGCGAGTACGGGATGATGCGACCACCAACCGCGGCTTGCGGGGGCGAGAGCCGTTTTCGCGGGTGGATTTCACGTGATCTAACCCTCTCTCGGTCTCGCCTATAAGAATTGGAGATTTGAGGAGGAACGTACGAGACGGGAACACGAGAAGAACGACGGCGCGCGCGGGAGCAGCTAGCCTAGCTGCACAACACTAGTAGAACGGCGTCCCTTTCAGGCTATCGCACTCCATCACCAGCGACTAGCTAGAGTACTCGTAGCTTATTTATGCCAAGGCGTGATTAATGGTCGGCCGTTATTATTTTGGTCAACTTTTTCCCTGGCCCACTCCTTACCTCTCTCCGAAAGAAATGGCTGGCTCTCCTCTCTTGCCACCCTACGTTTCCTCACTTCCACGACAGTAATCGCTTTGCCTACGCTCAACTGCGTACAGTATGCCGTACCCTCCATCATATCAGACAGCACCACGAAACCGAGGGCCACGAAACCGAGTACTTACGTGCTAACGCCACGATAGCATTTAATAATACAAATTAAAATAATTAAAATTTAAATTTTTATCTTAAATTTGAAGTTGATTTTAGAATTCTTTTCATTGAAGTTTATATTTTAGCATTTGCTTATAAATCGCTAAGAACACGTATATAAAAGTTTTATTTATAAATTATTTTTCATCCTTGGCCAGCACCTTTTTGCCTGTGCCGACCTACTCTGGCACGCGAAGGGCCCTGCTAAATGCAAGTTCTTCCTTTGGTTTGTATTTCAGCAGCGCTGCTGGACTGTCGATCTTTTCCAAAAGCATGGTATCGATAGCCACTCTGCTTGCCCCTTTACGCTCAGGAGCTTGAGGCGGCGAACCACATCCTCATCGATTGCGTGTTCGCTCGGCAGGTCTGGCTCCGTGTGATATCCCCTCTTGGCTGGGCTGCCCTCTCTCCCCCTCGTGGCAGCTGGCTTCGGGATTGGTGGTCATCCTCCAGGGCCTGTTTACCTGAGCACCTCCGCAGCAGCTTCAACTCCCTGGTACTCCTAGTCTCCTGGCAACTGTGGAAGGAACGAAACTCCAGGGTTTTCGACTTTGCGCTCGCTTCGGTCGCGGTGGTTCTGGAGTTCATCCGCTCGGAGGGCCAGCTGTGGTCTTTAGCCGGCGTTGCTTTTTTTGGGATTTCTTTAGAGTGTAGCGTGGCTCTGCCCCCTCCCGCTGTTTGGAGTTGCGTTTTTAACCGTCGTAGTAGTTCCTATCTTCAAGTCCCCCCTTTAAGCATAAGACAGTCTGGCTGATTGCTTTGTGTAACAAAAACTCTTTTTCGTTAATATAATGACGTGTAATTCTTTTACGTGTTAAAAAATAAATTATTTTTTGTTTACATATATACAGTTTCGTTTATTTTCCGAATAAGCAGCGAAACGATCACGAGAGGACGCACAAACCTGTGCCACCCAAAATATCTCCCCGTGATTTTTCTCCCTGCAGCCGCAGCCGCTCGATCTGCTGGCTGTCCATGTCCCGGTCGATCGGTGCATGACACGGCAACACGCCGGTGGATGGCCACGTTTTTGGAGCCCGGACATGGACAAGGAAATGAGGTCCCATCCCATGCCATCCCAATTGCCCATGCTACGGAATCCGGGCTCGCCGCTGTCCGTGCACGCCCGTATCGGCGAATCCGGCTGAAAACCACGCCGACGAACCTGAAAAAAAGTTACTACGGGCCTCATCAGTAAGTATTACCTCCATATTTTAATATACGACGCCGTTGACTTTTTATCTAACGTTTAATCATTCGTCTCGTTTAAAAAATTTATGTAATTATCTTTATTGTGACTTGAATCATCATCAAATATTCTTTAAATACGACATAAATATTATCGTATTTTCACAAAAATTTTGAATAGAACGAATGGTCAAACGTTGATAAAAAAATCAACAGCGTCATACATTAAAATATGGAGGGAGCAACATACTTGAGTCTTGGATTGATCGGTCAAAGTTTTCTTTTCTAATTCAGCCAAAACAATTTTATTGGTTAGCTTATTTTGCTTAAATGGTTTGATGAATGATCTTCTATCTATATTTGGTTGAAAGTACTCAACCTAATCAGCGAGATGATGAGCTTCGGCTGAAAAGTTTTAGGGCCCCTTTAAATCAAAGAATTTATGTAGGAATTTCATATGATTCAAATCCTATAGGAAATTTTCCTATTTGGCCCTTTGATTCAAAAGATTGAATCTTTCCAAATCCTATGAAATTCCTATGGAATGGCACATTGCATGTGGATTTTAAAGAAAATTTAGCAAGAGCTCCAACCTCTTGGAAACTTTCCTTTGAGTCTATTTCTCTCATCCGATTCCTGCGTTTTTCCTGCGCTCCAATCAAACGAACATTTATGTGTTTTGCAATCCTCTGTTTTACACTTCAATTTCTGTCAGAATCCTGTGTTTTTTTCTATTCTTCCGTTTTTTTCTACCATGCGATTAAAAGGGCCCTTTAGGCCAAACAGTTATCCGACGAGAACCTACTCCTAGTACTAGGATTTTTCATGTTTCCTTGTTTTGCTCAGGGTCCAGGGCTCCAGGCAATTTTCCATGATGAAGAACAGCAGAAGAGGTTGTTTCGTTGGCGTCAGCGTCGTGGGGTCGGTCACTTGGGGGGGCACTCGAATCCAAATTATTCTTGAATGCGACGTGAGGTATCTACGTATGGACAGGAAGGACCAGAGAGGAGAGCTCGGTGATTGCAGCAAGCAGTGTGTGAACTCTACTGACTGAACCAACAACCTCCGTTTTAGGCTACTACCGTAGCTAATAGCTTGGCTCTCCACGAGGGAATAATAGCAGCCAGTTGCTGCTGCCTTTCCTGCGATGCAACCTCTCAGATTCCTTGTGTTTCTCTCTCTATAGATGTGTGCTTCACGGACATGGATCCTCTGCAGTATTACATTTACAGTAGCAGTGACTGACAGGTGGATCCGATCCCACATATCAGCGGCTGTTACTGCAGCTGTAGTACTGCAGACAATCCACACCAATGCTTCACAGCTACTGGAGTCCAAGGCATATGGCCATTTCTAGCGGTTGCTTTCTGTCTCGGTGCTTAGTGCGATAGCACGCTAATTATTTTTGGTACTTTCCCTTGTACCATCATGCCTGGTCTTAAGGCCCTGTTTGTTTAGGCTTATAAGCCAACTTATAAGCCGAAAAGTCTAAGTCTAAACAAACAAGCAGCATATTTGTTTGGCTTTTTTTGAAGCCATAAGCTACTCTAACACTATTAAGCCAAAAGCTAGATTGGAGAAGTTTTTTTGGCTTATGTAAGGTAGATGCATGACTACACCACTAAACTTAGCACATTAAATCCATCGACTTATAAATCATATAAGCCAATAAGCTGACTTAAAAGTTTAAGCCAATAAGTCTAAACCTAAAGAAAGAGGGCGTTAGTGGACCAGCCATGGTTGCCTCCTGGCCAATCTGTTTTGCTAATGCTTGGGTTAATACTGTAGTAATAGCGATTTGCCCATCCATTCGAGTGCACGTAGGAAATGGGCATTTCAGCCACGCTTTGGCTCCAAGGATACATACATCATGCCAATTTACAAGCAAGAACTTACAATAATTGTGAGAGTAGTCAAGGCTGGCCGTGACGAGTGGTAGTACAGTGCCATCGTGACAGTGATGCAGCGAGCGTGTGTATCGGATAACCCTGACACGTAAATTAACCCAGGAACAAACAGGTGGCTTATCGACGATGATGCGTATGAGATTATAAATATGATTGGTTTGAAACGGCATTGCTTGACAGCGTTATGCAGGCAGTAGAATAATGCTGTGAAACTGACGCGAGTAAACGGGTTCTGCGCTGCAAGGTTGTTGATGGGTGCGTACGATCCGATTCTCACCAGCCGTGGTGACAACGATCGAGAGATAAGTTGAGCAAGGCATAAACAAACGCAAACAGGATCAGCTAGTAGGCAGTGGCGAAGCCAGGATAAAAATTCACCTATGGCGAACTTACTACAGACTAAGTACTAGTCTAGTACTCTAGTTTGTATAAGAAAACACACATACATAATAAAATAACGGTACAATGCATTAACATATAGATATTGTAAAATAATGATAATAAGTGGATATTTGGAGTGATTACCGTGGCGGCGTCCGGCGTGGCAATGGCGTCCCGCGGTGTCCTGGACCCGGAGTCGAAGATCGGGCGGTGTCCCGGCAGGAGACGATTCGACTGTCGACGAGAGGAGGCGATCAGCCGATGCGATGAGGCGATGAACTGAGACTGAAGCGGCGCGACGACGGCGGCAACAAGCGATTGCGATTCCCACTCAGACTCCCGGTTGTCCGCTTCCTAGTATTCTTGGGCGGTTAGGCCAATGGGCCTGCTTCCTTGTCCACATCGGCAGCAAACAAAGACCCAGCAAAGTAGCAAACATCAGCCCACAAAGAAACGAAACGTTTTCTTCTTCCTCCGGCCGCTGCGCAGACGAATGAACAGAAGTCTTCGAGTCTTCGCTGCCCGCTGCCGCTGCGCCACTGCTTCCAGTTGGGTGGGGGGGTGCTCCCGGCGGGCAAGTATGGCGGCCGCCATACCTCGCCATACTGGTGGCTTCGCCACTGCTAGTAGGTCATCTTGGTTGGGAAAGGGATGGAATGGAAATGGATGGACTGCGTGATCCTGCGTGTTGAATGTGTCACAGACTCAACAGTCACATCTAAGGCCATGTACAACGCGTGACCGTGGCCTGTGGTCTCGCAGGTCCATGTCAGAGCCGAGCCGAGTTGGCACGAGTTTGGGTGGTCTCGCAGGCTGTCAGTGAGCTTGCAGAGGAACCCGTGCAAGCGCCGCGCCTAGGCTCGGGAGCCGCGAAGCCACAAGCCGATGCCTCGCGTTGGAGGAGTCGGCGCCCCACGCGTTGCCTCGTCCGGTCCCCCCATGCCGTGGTCGTCGTCGCCTCGCCAGATCCGCAGCAGCCGCCGTGGTCGTCGTCGCTACTCCCCGCCGCCGCCAGATCCGCCGCCGCCGCTTCGTCGTCTTCGCTGCTCCCCGCCGCCGGATCCGGCGAGCCCGCCGCCGCCAAGCTCGCGTCCGCGCCGTCATGGGTGGACAGCGGCGTCGAGGAACCGCCGCCGCGTTGTGGCCGCCGCCGCCGGATCCGGCGAGCGCGCCGTCGTGGAGGGAGGAAGACGGCGGCATCAAGCCTCCGCCCTCACCGCTGCTCCCCGCCGCCACAGCCACCGTTGCTCCCCGCCTTCGCTAGATCCGCCACCGCCAGAGCTTGAGCGGCGCCGATCTGCCGCCGGAGGGGAGGATGGCGAGGGAAGGAGGGGAGAGAAGGCGTCGGTGGAGAAGAAATCGAAGAGAGAGAGAGGGGGGAATAAAAAAGAGAGGGGAATGGGAAGAGGCTAACAATGGGTCCCAATTTATTTAGGGGTATACATATATTTCTTTTGGTTACTATAGGGTTCAAAATATAAAGATTCAAAATATATAGGTTTGATAATACAAGGGCTGACATATAAATAGATAGGGGCTGACATGCAAAAAGGCTTTGGGCTTTGGAGTGGCTTTCACTGTGGATAGTGTGACCTTTGTGTGATTCTATCCTACGTGGCGTCTTGAGACCACAGTTGCTTGTGG
The DNA here is from genome assembly GCA_000338895.3 of Oryza meridionalis. Classification (NCBI taxonomy): domain Eukaryota; kingdom Viridiplantae; phylum Streptophyta; class Magnoliopsida; order Poales; family Poaceae; genus Oryza; species Oryza meridionalis. Next base: position 28,473,683 of record CM002528.2, read on the forward strand.
TTACAATTGTACATGCCCTAATAAGCCTAGCAAAGCTAGCAAGTAGCAATACAGGGAGAGAGATGAAGGGAAAGAGAGAAATGCAGCCCAGGAAAGGATATGCAACGTGAAAGCCTGTCCCAATGGAAAGGCCAGTTTAGGGAGAGCTTGCAGAATTGCAGCCCACAGATGACACATGGTTGCATGTTCTGGTTGTGTCAATAAGTTTATTGAACTGTGCAAGCGTATATGACTACAGAACTGAATTCATTCTTCACAGACTAATGCAATGAGTAAGAACCAAAAATTAACATAACCAACAGTCTCAACTCATCAAGGAAGGTAAAATCTGAAGATGAAACAAGCATACTTAAAACCTGTTACATTTGCAGCCAAAACACTAATCAAAACACAAGACAAAGACTGATACGCTCTGTTAAATCTAGCAGCCTGAAATGAAATACAGATAACGGCAGCTTCAGTAGCAATCAACTTGGATTACTCATGTGTGCTATATATGCCTGCGGTGTGTCAAAAAGCCATGTAGCAGTGAAATCCAAGCTTTATCTCTCAGTTGCAAATATTGCAATCCTAAAACTTCGGGGTACAAAGAACAGGATTAAGGGCATCACGGCTCTCACCATACTTGCTACTTGCACAACTAAAGCGCAGCACCACACCAGCAGAAACGTATTAAAGCCATATAAAATAATCAAATGCAAGATTATTAACGAATATGGGCTTATTCGGTTCATAGGATTTCCAAATCAAAGGAATAGGAAAAGTAAAGGATTAGGATGTCACATGCACTACATTCCTTAGGAATTTTTCCAAGACTCCGGTCTCACCTCATGCTAAGAATCCTACGGAATTAGCTTGTAAGACTACGATCCTTAGGAATATGGTAGGATCCATTCCTATGAAACAAATGATGTGTATAGGAAAATATCCTAAGGATTTAATTCCTACTATATCCTATGAAAATCCTCTAAACCGAATTAACCCTAAAAGTAATTTGAGGAAACAATGAGGCACATGTAATGGTTCAAACATAGTAACATGGTCAATAAACAGCCAGAAGTGATATCAAACTAGGAGTACGAACATAGCCATTGAGCGGGCAACTTAGCATCTTTAAGATGAAAAACAGAACAGTTTTATCATCGACCAAACAAGACCACTGTATCGATAACAGGCAGTTCAACTCTTAAACGTAAACCATCAAAACAGATAATTAAACCAAAAAGGATCTAGCTGGCAACCTGAAGAGGAACCCTTCAAGCGGCAGCAGCTTCTGCACTCTTCTCGCCCTCACCACCTGCAGCAGCTGTTGCATTGTTCGCCTCAGCCTCTGCGGCTGCATCCATTTCCTCCGCGGTAGCATCAACATCATCTGATGGCGGCCGGACCTGCTCCTCCTCCGGAAGTGGCTCTTCCACATAGTCATTCTCAAATGCGTCAGAAGGCACCTCATATATCCTCACTTGTGGCTTCGCCGGATCTTTTACAAGCACATACTTGCCCTCCTCAAACTTCATGCAGATGTCCACGATCGACTTGACAATTCCCCACATGTTTGATGTGTTGAGGTTGATCTGTGTAGCAAAATCCCTTGGCTTGTATCCCATAACAGTGAGTATGGCATGGTTGTAGTGATCACGGGGGTGCACACGTGACACATATCCCAACTTCATCATGTCAGCACCAGCAAGCAAAGCCTGGCAAGTCCAGCGAGCAAGTTTGTTGGCATTGTTCTTGAGCTCTGTAGCGAGCACAGCTCCACGCTGTGTCTCAAGCTTCTGCCTCCAGTCAACACCAGTAATCTTAGGATCAAACTCATTGAGTGCATTGAGCGTAAGGAACTGACGACCACCACCAGGATCAGCATTCACAGCATGCACTTCACAGCGAGCAACAATGCTGATCTCATCATCCAGCTTCCAGCGGCGGTAGCGGTAGCCAACAGATGCTGCCTCCTCACCCTCAGAAGCAAACGGGTTAGGCTCATCAAAGGTAACCTTCTCACCATCACGAAGAAGCACCTGCTGAGAGAAGTTCTGGTTGATGTAGGTAGCCTCGACAGCCAGGGAGTGCGCGGAGTTGATATCATCTTTGTTTTCTGGGAGCTGCTCCTGCGCGGTCTCGTTGACAGATAGCAGATCGAGCTGGGAACCATCACGCTTGTCAAAGAAGAGCTTGTTGCCGACGCGCTGCACGACGATGTCCCACGAGTGGATGCTGCGGGGTGTGCACATAAGCGCGGCGAGGATGGCATCGGTGGCGAACACCGTGGCCTTGTCCTCCTCAGCCAGGCGGCGGATGACAGGGTCGTCGGTGGTGGTGACCTTGAAGAAGTTGCGAGACTTGAAGCGCTCGAGGCGGCGTGCGGCCTTGGGGTTGACGCGATCGAAGGCGCGGTCGTAGTACTCGACGGCGCCGCACAAGAGGAGGTCCTCGGGCTGGTCGGCGACGGAGAAGGAGAGCTTGGTGAAGTTGGCGAAGGGGATCTGCTCACGCATGGTCCAGTCGGGCTGGATGTCGACGGAGGACTTGGCCGACGAGGACTGGTTGCCGCGGAAGCCGGGGTGGTGGTGGGAGCGGTTGTTCTGGAAGTGGCGCTCGCGGCGGGCGCGCTCCTTCTCGGCCTCGCGGCGGCGCGCCTCCACCTCCTCGTCGCGGCGCTGCGGGAGCTGCGGGCGCTGGTTGAAGCGCCACTTGGGGCCGAACCGCGGGTGGCGCGGCGGCGGCTTGGCGTCGACGAGGCGAAACGAGGAGTCCTCCGCGGCGGCGGCGAGGGAGTCGTCGACGGAGGTGAAGTCGAAGACGGAGTCGCGGGAGGCGGCGGCGAGGGCGGCGGGGCCCGCCGGGTTGCGCGTCCAGTCGGCGATCCGTCCCAGCTTGTCCGAGCGGGAGAAGGGCGCGAAGGGGATGGAGGCCGCGGCGGCGCCACCGCCAAGGGATGCCGGAGCCGGCGCGGTGTCGGGAGGGCCCCAGCCCTCAGGGTTGAAGGCGACGACGCCGACGTCGAAGCCCATGGTGCTCGGCGGCGGAGGTGGCCTGGATCCGGGCGGAGGCTGGGGGTGGCGGCGCGAGGGTTTGGGTGGGGAGGGAGAGGGGAGGAGGAGTGGGGAATTTAGGGTTTGGAAATAGGATTTTTTTTTTCTTCTAATATTTAAGGGGCATCGACTTGGCGACTTGGAGCCCGGCCCACATTTCTTCTGTGTGGCCCACACGTAAGCCTCTGGGTTTTTAGCCCATCAGGAGTCGAGAGTCTCGGTATCACCATTCATTTTCTTCGTCTTAAAATAAACAAACATATAGCAATATGTATTACATTCTAGTCATATGATATTCAGACTTAGAGCAAGTTCAATAGTATAGCCCACTACTAGCTTCAATTTATCTATAACCGATTTAATAGCTAATTTATACAATAGTTGCTTACCATACTATTAACATATGGTCCCACCAGTCATACACACATTACGTTTTGGAGTCCGTGTTACAGCTGGTTACAGATCTGTAGCCCGCTGCTTTTCTCTCTCATATTTTATCTCATTAAAATATATTTATAGCTAGCTAATAGCCCGCTATTGTACCCGCTCTTATAGTACTAAGGCCGGGTTTAATTCCCAACTTTTTCTTCAAATTTTCAACTTTTTCATCACATTAAAACTTTCCTACACACATAAACTTTTAACTTTTTTCTTCAAACTTCCAATTTTAGTCAAACTTATAATTTTAGCGTGGAACTAAACGCAGCCTAACTATGTTTCTTTATTTTCGTTCCAGTAATGGAAAGGGGGGCTCCAAAGCCCTAGTTTCAAAAAAAAAAAAGTACTAACTATGTTTATTTTGGAATGGTGGAAGTACTTGATTATTAGTACAAGTTTTGCAATGGATTAGTTCTGAAATGTTTCTTGTTCAGCCTGAACTTGTTTGCGAGCATCACTTGGCCATGTTTAGAACACGGTAATTTCCAGCCTATAACTCCAGTTTGATACAGGGTGGTTTGTTAGAGGTATAGATATACATGATAAGAGATAAAAGAGTCGAACACAAACCATAGGGGCATAAGAAAATGTTAGAGGTTCTGAATACAAACATCAGATATAGGATTAGTTCTGAAGCTCTTGCTCACCCTGGACTTTGATGCGTTTCAAAAGTACAAATCATTTGACCTTGTTTGGAACATGGCAATTTCCAGCCTAAAGTCCTGGTAGATACAGAATGCTTCATCGGGAGTTAGTGTCAAAATTTCTATGAATTCGAGTTGGCAAGTCAAAACATCGATCTGAATCAATAACACATTAACAGCAAAGTTAAACCTTTCATCTGGATCAAGAGAATAATTCCCCAGAGTTCAGATAAATGAACAGGAGCCGGCTCAGTACAGTCCAAGAACTAACAACCGACGCAAGTAGGAAAACACATATTATAATGGCTCTTTAACTTTCCAGTCTCATAGTCATAGGCTGTTCTGCATAACTGCATTATAAAGCACAAAAGGTTATCACTCTCCAAGTTTCCTTTTGTTTACTCAGATATTCAGTGCAACACAACGCCTGTTGCAATTCCGTCTCAGATTGTTACATGCATCAAAACAGGGAGAATCAATATAAGGATGATATCATGTCCCAAAATTCAAAAATGATTTCCAAAATTCAGCTAAACATCACAGGGGGCACGAGCATTACAGGCGACGGAGTACTTATCACCGAAGTAACAAATTGGCATGAGCATAGCAGCTGGCAAAATCCCGAACGAAAAAGACGACTTGTTATAGTCATTCTCGTATCTAAACCGCGTACAGTGGTTTTGTGGTGAAACTTGGAATCGGTTAAAAGCACTCATTTCTCGTCCTTGACCTCATTGGATTCCTGGTTCTGGCTTGCATCTTCAGTCGGTGAATTAAGACCCTCTGCAAGGCACAAGTGATGCTTTTGAAAATGGCAAAATGAACCTTCAGAATTGCCTTTGTGGTGGATTATAATGTAACGTACCTTCGTTGTCAACAGAAGCATGAAGAAATCGACGTGAACGTGCTTGCTGTTGAGTAGGCTGGAAGAAGATTGTGAAACATGTAAGCCAACAAGTGGATGTGGTATACGTAAGCCATGCATGTCAACTTAAGCTAACTATGTATGGTGGAAAACAGACATCAGCTGCATCACGAAAATATATTACAAGGGCAAAGCAAATGCATCACATATACAAGTTACTCCATTCAGTGCTGTACAATGGTTACTAAGCGAAAAGAACCAACAGCATGGATAAACATTAGGTAGATTTCCCAGATATCCTAATCATCCAGTTTGACTTCACGCCAACGTAAGAAAGTATCAATCCTACAATGTAAGTACATTCTAAAAAGGCAACGAGTTTTAGCACCTGCAATTTTGGTCGGAGCGCTTCAAGCGGCCCTTTAGGTTTTTGAGGGTGTCCTCCTTGCTGCAGGAAGCCGAGATCAGGTGAATGACATTTTATTGAGAACCACATTGCTTGTCCAGAGCATCGCATGAAAGTTAGTTTTCACTTTGGAAATAAGATGACAATACCTTCCCCAAAGCCCAATCAGCAGAATCAAAGTAAGCTCGCTCATGATCCTGAAAAAACATTTTACATTTTCAGCATAAGTAAATAACATGGATATGGAGATAATATTAAATCAATTTCTCTAACTGTTTCATATATAGAATTATAGATGTTGTACAATGGTATCTGTATAAGAGGGTGAATCAGATTCCAAGGCAATGATGGTTACCTTGGCTATAAGCGCTGGCTTTCTGGGAACTATTCCACCATACTTTTTCTTTATTGCTGCTTCCTGCAAATACCCAGTTAACCACTATAATATGAAATAAGGTGCTAATGGACTAAAATCACGAATGTTAAGAAAACACAGTACCTCTTCCTGAGGTGAAGGCATCACCTCTTTTTCATTCTGGTTGGCAATTTCTACTTTCTCATCGGAACCATCTACTTCGGGCCTCACTTGACCTGTTGTATCATCAGATGGCTTCCCCGACATACTGTATATGTTTAGACAAGCTGCACCAATTCAGATCCTTATGAGATGATATATCCCAAAGCTACCAAAATCATTTGGATAAAAAACTAGGACATACACCGATGGAAGAGGAAATGTGAAATAAAATCATGGAAAAAATAATAATAATGTAGAAGTACGAGGAACATGCCTGAGTAACTAAGCATCAAGAATAACTATAATGCTTATATGCAATATTTTTGGCATTATCAATGGAGGGTAGGTACAGCAATTGACCCATCCTTTTTGGACAAATAATGTAGAAACCAGATGTGCCGGTCATACATAACTTTCTAACAGTTGTTTGCATATGTTCTAAAATTGAATTTATCATTAATATGTTTACACTATCAACATGTTATTTGCACCAATATTGGTCCTCAAAGAGGTACTGGGGGCAAACTGCAGAAATGACTGGACAAGAGTAGATCAACCTGGATAAGGTATAGATGCACACAAGTTTTCCAAGACATTACATGAGTTATCAATGAATTGAACAATAATAAAAGTGCGATGATCTATCATACTAACTCGGAAAAACAAAAGTGGAGCATAAACATATTCTGAAATCGGTTATAACTCAATGTTAGTATGTTTTGACCTACCACACATGAGTAGATGACACAACTTATAAAACATTACACCATGAAGAATTAGTTTCTTCTTTTCTTTCATTTTTTTAAATTGTCTGTTTACATGGAAAAGAGAAAAGGCAACGGACAGGATCTAAACAAGAGCCCTGAGATCAATATTTAACCCTGAGTTTTTAGTGTGTTTTTTTAACCACCTATGTAACTTGTGAGTTGAGAGTCAAGTTTTGAGCTATAAATATGCAATGAGGTTCTCGCCAAGCAGATTTACAACATTACAATGGTTGAGATAGCAACTGTTCAGCAATTAAGAGCTGTACTCACTTATAAAACACTAAAAGAAATATAATATTGCTGAGTACTGTTCAATACAGTCATAGAAAATTTATGAACCAAAGAAGCAGACTGCCTTGTAAAAAGGTATCTAAAGTGGATATGCTAAAAAGGATCTACTCTTAATTTCCCCTGTTGATCTGAAATCAAAACACACCCTGAAGATGTTTGTGTTATGGCAACCCATAGCGTAAAATTGATTTGAGAATCAACACGGCACGAGAGTCATACAGCAGATGGATAAGCTGAAAGCAATTTAGCCCCGTGCCTAGCTACCACAGGCACAGGCATGCTGATACATGATTCTAAATCCATCTGCTGTGTTGATTGCTGTATGGCTGTATGCAGCTGATTCAGCTCAATCCCCAAATTTCTTCACAAATAAACTGCCTATTAGCAAGCACTCAACCATACATACAGCAAATGAATCCGCGGAGAAATGGTTGGATTGGAGGGGGGTGAGAGATGTGGATCGGATTTGAGCACGGAAAATCAGAGAGCAGAACAAATCGCTCGAAACAACAATCCAAGCAAAGGAAGGGGGGATTTCTGGATGATACCTGGGTTCGAGACGAGGTGGGGAGGAGCGCGTGGAGGTGGAGGGGAGGAGGAGGAGAGGGAATGGATCGAAGAGGCAAAATGATGGGGAGCCAATCGCCGCAAAGGGCGCAGGGCGCATGTGTCACGTGGAGTAGACGACCGTCACGTGGAGGGGGAGAGGACCTGGGGACCTGTGGGGCCTCTGTTCCTCTGACCTCAGCCAACGGCATGCATCCACCGTCGGTGTAAATCGAAGCCTCATGAATAGGAAAAGATATACAGATGTGATTTTAATTGAAAATGCAAATGTAAAACAATGAATTACAACAAGACGTAGGAAAAATAATCCTTTAAATAGACCACGTGGAAAATTGCACGGATTAGAGAAGAGATCAAACTTGAAGAAAAGTTTGCGTGAGATTAAGGGCCTCATCTTTTTCTTATGTTTATAATTATCAGCCAAATTTTGAATTTTCAATCTAAAATTTAGAGCTGATTTTCAGATTTTTTTATCGAAGTTTATTTTCAGCCTTTGCTTTTAAATCATTAATAACACATATATAAAAGTTTTATTTATAAATTACTTTTCGTTTGTAAATACGTCGTTTCGCTTATAGTGAAACGATGGCTCCGTAAGACGCATGCCAACTTTCGTGCCAAAACCTCCTGTTTTGAGTTATTCCATAAGAATTTTTCGTAGGGTCCTTGTACGTAGTCCTGGTCCTTTGTTTCAAAGTTTTCTGTAAAATTCAAATTCTACGTATTTCATATGCTACTATAAATTAAAAGGGGCCTCAAAGGATACGTTAGTTCATATAGTGTTAAACAGTACGAGGATTTTTTTTACCAAGTCATGGGAGGGGAGAGTTTCCCCCACCTAAATATATTGCATCAAATGATATTACACAGGGCAAACTTCATCTGCGCAAGCGCAGGAGCTTTGGAGGATAGTAGTAGAGAATACACAGGGAGTACAAAGAAGAGAATACAAATGAGAGGCCGCCTTCCCCAAGATAACACCAATTGATGTTTGTCACCTGGAAAAAAAAATCCAATCACAAAGAATGAGGAAATTGCACCGAGAAGCGTCATAAATCGTCGCAATTAGTTTAATGGAAGATTAGGGCCCCTTTGATTTGTAGAAAAAGTATAGGAAATTTGAAGGATTTTAATCCTATGGAAAAAAATTCCTATGAAAGCCTTTGAAATAAAGGATTGAATCATATACTATGCTTTAAAATTCCTATGGAATGGCTAATCTTATAGAGATTTTGGAGGAAAGTTAGCAAGAGTTACAACCTCTTGGAAAAATTCCTTTGAGTTTATCTATCTCATCCGATTCCTGCGTTTTTCCTGTGGTCCAATCAAATGGTCATTTCTATGTTTTTTTTATGTATTTTTTAATCTTTGTGTTTACACCTGTATTCCTTCAAAATCCTGCGTTTTTCCTATTCCTGCGGTTCAAAGGGCCCTTAACCTCCGGGCCCATATATATCATCGTCGATTAGTTGTGTTAAAAAAGCTGAAAAGATTAAGAGGATTCTATGAACAAGTTATATTCATGATTATGTAATTACAGACTTAAAAGGACAGCATCACTACATCAGGGAATGATAAATCCAGAAGCAAAGGATGTAGAAATTGGCCATCGTCATGCCGTTTTTTTTTCTGAAAGGTTCGGCATGCCTTTATAAGTTCGTACAATTGTATATAGGCCATACAAGCATCAATTGTTTGCAAGATTTAAAGGAACTTTGGCCAACATTGTGAAAGAGACTAACAAATGAGAAAATGAGCTAATCCCTGAAGACATCGCACTGCATCAGTAAACATTTCTGTAGCCATCTCATAATTATTACTTTTATCAAGGCCACAAAGTCTGACAGGGTGTTGCATTAAAAAGCTCTTATTTTTCTGTACTCCCTACTAGCTCCTGCAATGCCCACAATGAGCAACTGCTTGCCAGCTTAATCTGACTCAGAACAACATCATCAAGGGGATAACTGTGATACAGATGATGGCCAAGGTTGCAATTATTGATCCCTGATCAAATGCTTTCCCTAAACCCCCAACCCTGGTGAAGTGCTGAAAAGCGAGATACCCAGCCAATGCCAACGACAGTGCTGCACCACCTTGAGTTCCCCTGTGCACAGGAAATGGGAATTGGAGCATGAGCACAAGAACAACTTTTGAAAAAATTAAGATCTTACGGAGTAGTTCCCTGTCAACAGTGATACAAATGATACATATGTTCATACTGATATTCATATACTGTGATATGATTGCTATATATTATTACTTTTGTCCACGCTACAGGCAAAGACTGAAATTTCTTATGTTAAATGTCATTTTGAACCTTTTGAAATTGTTTGTATAGGCTGCAGATATTATTTCCAGAACAGGGAGAGTGTTCCACACCTCAGATTCATCAACTGGTAAGGAGCAACACTCACGAGCAGCATAGTTGACAATGGAAGCTCCAGCTCACCTATGACAAAGCATAAACATCTGAATTCAGGCTGAAGGAGGGCACTTCGACTGAAGTTGTTTTCAGCAGGAAAATGTTAATGATGAATAGCCTTACAATATTGAACTTTTTATTGTTACTCTACCTGGAATGGCGAAGAACAAACGCACCAAAAGAGCAAGAAAAGCAGTCCACTGACCATAGTCACTCCTACATTTGTTGATCAAAGAATTAAGTAGGACTCAAGAGAGTACCTTGTTTTAAACCGAACAAGCATTTACTAGATGTTGTTAATGAAGGAACATAATAGGTATTAAACAATTATTTGCACGGAATAGCGATGCCTTACTTGATCCATGAGATTACACTGCAAGGTGCTAGCAGAGCAAACAGTGGCACAAGGAAAGATTTGTGTATGGCTGTGCCTTTAGCAAGCAATAGCACTCTGGAAAAGACAAAAAGGGGGTAAATGATCAAATAATAATCAGAGCGTACTGGGAATTTACAGTACAGTTATCACGCAATCCCAAGTATTACATGATAAAATCAAACAGTAGACAATTATAATGAGATTGTATTTGTGCTAACTTGATTTTAAAATGGTTATCAATCCTCAAGTTGCATACATATATACATAATTTGGGAGGCTATATTCTTTTAGCTTATTTTTACATGGGAGATTATATGTGTTAATTTGATAGTCCATTTCAAGATTATGTCTCTGTTTGTGCCCTGTCCTTCCTCAAGGTTCAACAATCAACATCGTCACGGTCAGACAACAAAATGCAAGATAGGTTTGCGCATGTCCCTATCGGGTGACAGCTAGAAGCACATGAACTAACACTTGCACAATCATTCAGAGTTCTCACGGGCAAAAGAACGAACAGATATGCCAAACCCCAAAATCGCCATGCTGTAGCACGGATGAATCGCATCGCATTATCCACTGCCATTAGACGAGAGATATGAGAAATAGAGGCACTCACGCGGTGGCCCCGGCGGAGACCCACTGCATCGTCCGCGCGCTCAGGTGCGCCGACGAGTGGCACACGGCGGCGCCACCCCGGCGACCGCTCGGCTGTCCCGTCCCCAGCAGCGGCTGCGGCTTCAGCGGCAGCGAGGCGCATCCCCTGCACATCCATCACCACAACACCGTCAGTAGTCAGTACGAACAAATCCACACGCATTAACCCGGAGAGATAGCCGCCTCACCTGAGCGCGCCCGTCCGCAGAGCGGCGGCGGCGGGCGCCGCCGCCCGCACCGCCGACTGCCGCAGCGGCGGCAGCACGGGCGGCGCCGCCCTCGGGACCGCGAGGCGCAGCGAGATGGACATCCTCCTCTCGAATCCGAAAGAAGAAGAAGCAGCAGAAGCAGCTGAGCTTTCGCGAATTGTGCAGGTGTTTTTGTCTCCGCGTGAGTGACGAACTGGACGGCGAATTGAAGCCGTGGGCACGGGCCACCGTGACCGTCCACGTGTCCGGGCGGGTGGGCGGCGACGGCCCACGAGAGGCCTCACGTTCCCGTCGCGGGGGCCGAGGCGGATGGGCAAGCGTGCGCGCCGGCTTCGAGGGTGGTGGGGATCTCGTTTCTGGATCTGGGCTTGCTTTTCTCGCGGCTGATGACTCGGCGAGATGAGATGATCGCGTAACGGCGACGGCGACGTGGCGGATGGGCCAGCGAGCGGCGCGCGTGGGGGGCGAGCGCCAGCGGCAACTTCTCGTGATTTCTCTCGGATTTTTCCTCTTTTTCTCGAAGAAACGAAAATCTGCGGGGGTTTTGGGCTGAACCGTAACGCAACGACGCAGCATTCGGCCCGTGATGCGGTGGGCGCGATGGGCTGGAATAGGGTTGCCACGAACGGGTTGTATTGGGCCGGACCGTGTGCTTCCCGCTGGGCCGAGATCCGGCGCGCGGGCCTCCGCTGCTGCCTTCGAAGCGAGAGGGAGGGAGATGTGGGGGAAGGAGAGAATGTCCTGACATGTGGGGTCCACCGTATATTTTTATCATACCTCATTGACATGTGGGCTCCATCTACAGAAACTGCTTTCAAAATCACCAAGAAGATAATTTGTACCCGTTTTTCAAAGATGGGAAATGTGTTATATCCGATTTTACGGATGGATCAAGATAATGAATGAGGGGTGCAATGTAGACTTAATCCAAACCGTACCAAGGGCCGTGCGATTCGTGTCTTTTCCGGCTGGGCCTAGATGAGAGGGAGAGACTGCTGGCTCGTGTAGATCATCGAGACGGGTCATCACGTGTAGCCGTGTTTTTTTTATGCACGCATTAATTACAACGTGATTGATGATAGTAATTTGCTCATTAATATACACAGGGATTTTCCCGGTCTTGAAACGGCATGCTAGATAAGTTTGCAATAGGACCCATGCAGTTGATTTGTAGGGTTCTCTAAATTTTACAGCGAGTAATTAATGAGATTGCACATACAATTAATTCTTTATGTTTTGTATAAAGTTGGGGTCAAACAATTCAAACTTCACAAGTAAATTTCACCAAACTATGGATATTTTGACAAACCTATCGTAGAACAACATATTTAGCACTAAATTTATCGCAAAGCTTCATATTTAAGGTCAATTTATCATAAAACTATATATTTAAAGCCAAGTATCACAATATGAAAGTTATAAAAAAATACATGTGGTTTTGCAATAGGACCCATGCAGTTGATTTGTAGGGTTCTCTAAATTTTGCAGCGAGTAATTAATGAGATTGCACATACAATTAATTCTTTATGTTTTGTATAAAGTTGGGGTCAAACAATTCAAACTTCACGAGTAAATTTCACCAAACTATGGATATTTTGACAAACCTATCGTAGAACAACATATTTAGCACTAAATTTATCGCAAAGCTACATATTTAAGGTCAATTTATCATAAAACTATATATTTAAGGCCAAGTATCACAATATGAAAGTTATAAAAAAATACATGTGGTTTTGGTTGAAGTATATATAGTTTTATGGAATTTACTCAAACTTTGAATACTATAAACTTTAAAATAGTCGTCTTGAAAACACTGGCAGAATGATGTACATATTAGACTTAAAATACGTTAATAAAATTCAATAATTACTTTTTAAATGTTAATAATAAAATATATAGTTGCTATATATTTTTGAAAACCTTGTAGTTATCGAAAACAACAACAATTGTAGAATTGAGAGAGTATGTAAGTATTCAACAATCTCTAACTTGTTACTGGTAGGGATGAAAACAGAGCGGATAGTTTCCGTCCGCTCCAGATAAAAACGGATACAGATACCTTTTGGATCGGATAATTCGGATACGGATATTTTCTCCCGGATATGGATATGGATATGGTATCGGGGTTTCCGTCGGATACGGATAATAATTCGGATATCCGCAGAAGCCATGAGACATATCCCATTTCTTTCTAACTCTATAACCTTCAATATACCTTTATAGATTTTAATAGTAGTTTATCTCTTAACACTAATCAATACTATTAATATTATTTAAATTTTAAAAAATATTTATAAGTTATACTTCATTTTATATAAAATGAGCTAATTATATCTGTTGATATTTGTTTCTATTAGAAGTTGAGTTGGTTTTTGTGTTCCGAGGAAAATTTGTTTTCGTATTCGTGTCCGATCATATTCGATTCTTATTCGTATTCGAGATAATCCGTATTTGTTTCCGTATTTGAGCTATCCGTATTCGTTTTCGTATCCGGTAAAAAATATGGAAACGAATATGGTATAAGCATTATCCGTCCGCATCCGCTCCGTTTTCATCCCCAGTTACTGGTATATTACACACTACATGAGAAAACATTTTCTCGCTAACACGATATCATGGAGTAGCACCTTGTTTAAGTTTTAAAGACATGTAGTCAACATGGAGAATTTTGAAAGCTTTCGGCAAGCCCAACTAAAATCATTGCATTATAAGATTTTTTTTTTGTCATGGGTGGCCTTAGTCGAACCATATCCATGAACCATAGGATGCAACACTAGCTAGCCCTAGATATGCCCATTCGAAACAAACACTACTATCTCTTTGCACGATATGGAAGTATAGTACCATATATTCTTCTTACACGCTATTATCGCAGGATGCCTCTTTCTCATAAATCAATAATGGAGATGAAAACGACATCTTCTTGTCTTTCTCATGAATACTGACATCAATAATATCTCAGTGTTCACGTATATGCTAGAACTAAAAGCCACAAAATGAGTCAAAGACCATATAGAAAACATGCCTCCTTGATGGCGGCAGCAAGAGGATGTTGCTTCTTTGCACATAAGGATAACACCTATCGTCGATCTCATCAATCCAGTTTAGTATCATCAATAAGTCGGTGCTAATGTATCTCAACAACAAGTTTACTCCATTGTCTTCGTGAACTCGTGTTATATCTCCTCCTTTTTATAAAGCCAATACATCTCTAGGTTTGAAAAAGAACTAAAATTTCACCTTACATTTAATTAAAAAAGTAATAAAGTTAAAACATCATATTCGATATGAAGTTGAGATCTAGCAAATCACTTTATATAAACTGTTATGCAGGATTTCTTTTTAATCATACAAGAAATAGGATCTTGCATAGCTTGATCAATTTAGGGGTAGCACTGATTAATTTTTTTTTCAGATTTTAATACTTCCTAGTTTGATTTAGTTTTTTATCCATGAGGCTACAAATGTTGGTATGTTCGGCAATCGATCATGTGGCTACGGCTATTGCAGCCTCTAGCTGTCTTGTGCATGTGGCACTATTATGGGTTGCTGCGGGGCTGCGGGCTACAACGCAGCCGTAACCCAGGCGTCTGAACAGGTACGCTACCTAGTTACTCAGCGCACTTGATTTCTATAATAAACAATATGGTGGACATAGATGCCATTTATACTCATAAAAATCACAAGTTTATTTCTTGATACATTATAGTTTGCCTTTTTTAGTCAAACTATAAAAAAACACATGTGCGTTACAATGGGTGAAGAGTATTTTGATATTAGTAAAATCATATGCGTTTTTTATTTTGATAGTATTTATGTCTAATTTGGAACTCTTAGTAGGATGATGGTCATATGTTGTATGTTGCTTTCTTATGCCCTGTCAAGAATTATGAAGCAATTAGGAGTCCGTCTCTCGTCCTGAGTTGGCATGCAAGTTTTTTTTTAAAATGATTTCTTATACAACTGCTTATGTACTTTCAAAAATGAACGAACTTAAAAACTGACTCAAATACGTACGGACGACGTACCAAAATATCGGTGAAAACATCTTTAATTTTTATAATAACTAAAAAATATTTTAATATTATTATTGTTATATGGTTTAGTTAGGATAAAATTCACTGTGGGAATTCGCTTGGATTTTTTTTAGAAAATCATGAGCTATAATTAGGAGTTCGACTTTCATCTCAAGTTAGCATGCGAGTTCTTTTAAAGAGACTAGAAAAAATACCCGTGCGTTGCAACGGGTGAAGTCTATTTTAATCTTATTATTGTATTATTGTTACTAAAAAAATGCCCATGTGTTACAATGGGTGAAATTTATTTTAATCTTATTATTGTTATATAGTTTAGTTAAGGTGAAATCCACTATGAGAATTCGCTTGGATATATATATATTTTTAGAAAACATAAGCTGCAATTAGGAGTCTAACATCTCAAGTTAGCATGCGCATTTTTTTAAGGAGATTTCTTATATGACTCCTTCTGTATTTCTCCTTATGTATTTTCAAAAGCAAATGAATTTAAAACCTGATTCAAATACAGATCTGTATTTCTAAAAGCGAACAAACTTAAAACTCGACTCATACACGGATGATGTACTAAAGCACCGGTAAAAATATCTTCAATTTTTATAATGGTAAAGATTTCTTATACGACTCCTTTTGTATTTCCAGAAGCAAAAATCCGACTCAAACACAGATATGTATTTCCAAAAGAGAACGAATTTAAAAAACAACTCAAATACGAATGACGTACCAAAATAGGATCTTGCATAGCTTGATCAATTTAGGGGTAGCACATATTAAGATTTTTTTCTTCAGATTTTAATACTTCTTGTCTTGATTTAGTTTTTTTATTCACGAGGCTACAAATGTTGGGTCTGTCCGGCAGTCGGTCATGCGGCTACGGCTGTTGCAGCCTCTAGCTATCTTGTGCACATGGCACTATTCTGGGTGGCGGGCTACAACACAGCCGTAACTCAGGTGTCTAAACAGGATAGCTACCTATTTACTCACTGCACTTGGTTTCTATAATAAACAATATGATGGACATAGATACCATTTATATCCATGAAAATCAACAACTTTATTTCTTAATATGTTATTACAGTTTGCATTTTTTATAAATATAGAATTCACAAAATAGAAGTTATCCGAAAATAAATATTAATACAGAGTCCATCGGTAAATTGCAGATTTGGAGGTGACCTTATCAAGGCAAATTTCAGTTTTTGTGTAAGTTACTGCTAAACACGGAAGGAAAAAGTAAAGACCCCACTATTTATTCCTCCTCCACAATCCATCCATCCAACCCCAGCTATATAAAGCTCGGCGCAGCGGAGGGAGGGGAGGAAGGGTTTTGGAATTAGAAGCCGCCGTTGCGTGGGAGAGCAAAGTGGAAGCAGCCGAAACCGAAGCTAGCCGCCGCCGCCGCCGCCGCCGCCTCCGCCGCGCCGCACCACTCGCCCCCAAGGTCCCTAGGGGTTTCCCGCGCGCGGAGTGGGGGGAGGAGGAGGAGGAGGAGGCGGGGGGATCTCTCCGGCGGCGAGGATGACCGGCGGCGGTGCGGGGGGAGGAGGAGGAGGAGGAGGAGGAGGAGGGAAGGGGGGCGCGGCCGCGGGCCCCGTCCCGGCGGCGTCGAGGAAGCTGGTGCAGAGCCTGAAGGAGATCGTGAACCGCCCGGAGGCGGAGATCTACGCGGCGCTGCGCGATTGCGGCATGGACCCCGACGAGGCGGTCAGCCGCCTCCTCTCCCAAGGTGTCCGCCCCCCCCTCTCTCTCTCCCGTCCTCTCCCACCCCGCGATTTCGCGCTCGTTTCGATGCCCCCTCGCGGATTCTTCCCTGGTTGCGCCCGCGCCTCGAGTTCTCGTCGCCGTTAGGGTTCTAGAAGATTCTTACGACCGCGTGCCCCCCTTTCCGATTGGGGCGATTCGTTACTTGCCGCGCTCTGAGCGTGCGCACCACGGATGGGATGAGTGGGAAGGATGCGCCTATTAGTTTTTCTTCATGAGAGTCCTGCCGATTTGTCATGATTTATCCGTTTATGATTGTAGCATTTGATAGATTTGGCCCTTTGGGGTTCGTTGAATCTTCTTCTCGTTGTACATTTGTAGGGTTTCTGTTTAGGGTTCCTGCTAAATGTTAACAGTGGCTAGCGTTTTCCTATTCTGGAGTAGGGGTTAGGTCGATACTGCTTGTTATTTATAGGAATTAATCTCCTTTTGTTTCTTGTCTTTCGGTTGTAGGAAGGAGTTGAGATTTTTGGGAGGAAAGTCAAACAGATGAATACTGAACTTTTTTCTGAACTTTGAAAGGAACAGCTATATCTTTGGTAGGATTATGTAGGATAGAAGGAGTGGAACGAGTTCATGACTTGAGATTTGCTGTTCGGATCAATTTACTGACCTGTCTAGATAAATACACCATGCTAAAGTTAGTTGTTGGATTGGAAAAGAGATGGTTGTGGTAATTTTAGTTACCAGGCTTGAAAAGAGTGGAATCTTTAGATTGGGAAAGGAGATGGATCCTCTGGCTTCTCATATTGGCTATGTTTGAAAAGTGGGAACACATTACTGTTGCTTCCAAAATGGCTATTTGCATTACAATACTTGTGAAATTAGGACTTGCTGTTTCTGCTGGGTGGTGGTTGAGTTTTGTGTTCATTCTTGGGGACAGTTCGATAGGTGTTTTAGTGCCTTCGTTTTTGCTCTTGTTGCTCTTTCCTGTGTTCTATCTTTTCATAATTTGTAAAAAAGAATGTGTGCATCTCTGATTGTTCTATAGAAACATTCCATCATCAGTTTTTAGGATGTGTTGACAATAATAACATATGGACATGGGGGGAAGTGTAACTATCATATGTATATGATGAAAGGGGCTATTAGATGATATTTACTGAATTTCATTGGTCATATAAGTGGTAGTAAGCAAGAAACTCAGGTCCATCTTTAGCTTATTTATATCGTAGTGTGCCATTTGAACTCGTGGCTTTATTTCTGTAGGATAAGTTTCTGAGCTTGCAGTGATTTGTGGCATTAGTCTCTTTGCAAGGAGGCTTTTTATTAATTGAAACTCCATGCATTTTCTTTGATCTGGGAAGTTGAAGAAAGATTAACTGTCAGACATAGTTGGTAGCCTATCTATTCCATCTATGGTTTTTCCATGGCATTTTTCTTGGTTTGACTTTTACAACATGTTACAAGAGGCATTGTGTATTTGTGTTGTAACTTTCCTGAACACTGTTAGTCTCCTACTCCCCTTGACTCCTTTGTAATCTATTGCTGCTAAGTTTATGAGGGATGATGGATGAGCCAGGAGTGGGAATTGCCACCTTAATATACCTCATCTGTGTAGCATGTGAAAGTCATAATACAGCTTCCTGAAATGGCATAGAGGTGTCATTTTGGGTTTTATGACTACTTTCTTGTTCAGAGTTTATATGCTGTACTGTTACCACATATTGAATATCTTATTTTCTGCACACATACTTAATGAATGTTCGAGGAGGCAAGTGTTAGGTTGTTTTGTCATCCTTTTCTAAATTTCTTCTCATATTGTCATGCCAATTTTATTTTTGTTCAACATTATTTTTTGTATGCCTTTGTTGATCATATCATCCATTTATTTTTAGTCAGTTTAAACTGTGATCTGACAATGCACCCCAAGATAAATCAGTTATATTTATTTCAGTTGCTCTTGCAGTTATGTTAAAATTGATATCTTATGTACCGCTTTTTTCAGATACTTTTCAAGAGGTAAAGAGCAAGCGCGATAAGAAAAAAGAGGTGTGCCCCACATCTTGCATTTCTTGCCTTATTTTTTGACCAGCACTCATCTTTGATTTGGTTGCCCTATATTTATTTTCATCATCAATAGCATAAAGAAAACATTTTATTCATGTAACAATTAGTTTTTGTCTGATTCCCCTGCGTCTAAATTAAGCATATGGAACTAATCTTTTGGAGTTTTGGTTATTTTGAAAATTCTCTAGCCTTAATGAACTTACCATTATAGTCATGGGCACTTTCATAGGTTAAAGAGATTCCTGAGCCAAGATCTCGAGCGGCAAGTAATGCTGCCAGTCGAGGTGTAAGAGGCGGTGCAGATCGAGGCGCGCGAAACAGTTCTTTTCACTCTAGCTCCATTGGTAATAGGAAAAACCACCATCAGTATCTTCAAGGTTATCATTGGTTGTAATATCTTTTCACATTTTTTTTTGTTCATTTCAATATTCAGACAATGTGGCTTCAAGGTCAATCTCAGGGCCTGGTATGACATCAACCAATTCCACTCAGAAGCAAACAATTCCAAGGTAAGAGAGCTTCCCTTTTGTTGCATATATTTTAAGAAGGGCTTGTACGGCAGGTCCGCCTTTTTAGAAGGCATACCATTTTTCTAGTTGTCTTTTCTCTGGAGCCTTTATCTGTTTGCATTTGATATGATCCTTTTGCATTATTGTTGATTCTGCTGCTATGTGTAAAATTTCATGCAAACAGCATAGGTTTTTTTACAAACAATTCTCTTGTTAGATGACTATGACTCAATAGTTCATATCGTTACATATAATTGTTATCTGAGAGACTATCGTTTGTAATGTTGTGTTAGATTCAAATGAACCATATGGAATATGGATGAACTTGGATGATGCATCCCACATGAAAGTTAATGCATACTACAAATTTTATCTGATGCGTTGATGATTTCATAACGCCTTCTTATTTCACTCTGGGGAATTCATGCTCTTTTTTATCTGCTGTAGTTCCTTGGTAAACAAAAGTGTGGTTGCTGATGGACCGTCGGTACCTGCACAATCGTCATCTGGGTTTCAGCACGGTTGGTCTGGGACACCAGGTCAGTTGTCAATGGCCGATATTGTGAAAATGGGCAGGCCTCAGGTAAAGCAGTCCTCTAGCAAGCCTGCGGTTACTGCAGACAAAGGATATACTGGACAATACCCATCTTTGCCCAGTACTGTAAACCAGAATTTGAAACAATCTGCTAGCACAGTTTCACCAACAAATCCTGACCAGGGGCTACATTCTGCTCAAGATTCTATTCATCCCAAGGATCACAACCACTCAGCAGCTGTCAACAAGCAGGCATATGATAATGATTGGCTTCCACAGGACGAGCCACCACCAGGAAATCAATCAGCCTTGCCTGAGACATCCGGCGACCAATCATTATATGAGTCATCGCTACAGTCATCTACACTGGTTGCTGGTGTGATTAACCCCCATGAAAATTCTCATTTGGATGAGAACAGATCAGCTGCATTTTCTTCCGAGAGACACTTGGAACATCATGGAGGCGATTCTGAATATGATGATGGACTGTTGCAAGAATCGAGTACCTATCTGCCTCAGAAGAATTCTCATGCAGAAGATGAAGGTGAGTGTAGATATGAGTTTATGAATTTGCTTAACTTTAGCATCTCCATATTCTGTCCTGCCGGAATAACCTGGATCTTTGCTGTTATGAGCTTATTGCATTCGTTAGCATTGGAAAAGGCAGCAGACAATTTATTAGTAAATACTTTTGGTATTCCCTCCAGAATGCCATTGATATTTGCGTAGGTGTGAGATGCAACTTACACCCTGTAATTGACATTATCAATTCCTATGTTAATCTGGGTATGTTGAATGCATCTCTGTTATGATAGGGTTTAGGGAGGCAGTTGTTGCAACTGGCAAGTAATCAACTTTACTGAACAAAATTGATATATGATGGTTCCTGCATCTTTTTAGTAGTAGAATACCAGTCTTCAGATTTCTGATGTCATGCTGTTACTTTCTTGATGAATAATGAACTTTAGACTGCCGTGTTATCCAGTATTAAAAGTTCTGTAAGGCAACAACAGGTCATGCAGTTTATTGTGAATAGGTTTTACAGCATATGTTCCTTTCTGGTTGCTTGGTTCTTTTCCTGGACGCTGTTGCATTCTGGCTTTGGCTGTGCATGACCTGCATGTGAATACTGATTTCTCTTATACTATTCTTGCAGTTGAGGACTCCAATTCTGATGTAGCGTTAGCCACTGAAAACTTCCAGGGTCTAAGCCTACATAATGAAGAGTTAGTTGCAACAAAATTAGCTGAAGATAACCCTGCAGTTATAATTCCTGATCACCTGCAAGTTACCGGCTCAGACTGTGTCACTTTGAGCTTTGGCAGTTTTGAATCTGGAGCGTTTTCTGGGCTTCTCCCTGTTCCATCAAGGAGCGCTGATGATAACAATGTGGAGTTGCCTGTTATAGAGGAATCTGTACCTCTAGATCAAATTGATTCAAGGTTAATTAAGTTTGTTCCTGCCGTTTTTATTTCACTGCACATATTGCTTGTGACATGACTGCAATGCCATTTTTTTTAATCCTGCAGAGATCAAGACTATTATGATAGTGCTGCAGTTAATTCGTCAGGAAATGAGAACCTTGATACTATCATAGGAACCAACATGGAGAACATTGATGTACCTTCTGTTTCACAGCCTGATGTCCTGAGACAGGAAGTGCTTGATCATCCCGGTCTTCAATATAACCTACCATCTGATTCAAGTGCTGCATATGCAAACACTACTCAGCCAAGTACAATGGAGTCCTCACAAGGAAACAACCAGGCGCACACTCTTTCCCATCTTTCAA
The DNA here is from genome assembly GCA_000338895.3 of Oryza meridionalis. NCBI lineage: Eukaryota > Viridiplantae > Streptophyta > Magnoliopsida > Poales > Poaceae > Oryza > Oryza meridionalis. The sequence continues at coordinate 28,495,515 of CM002528.2, forward strand.
ACTTACTGGTAAATTGTTTTCTTTTTCCTATAATCTTCACTTTTCATCATTCATGCTGAATTGCTAACAGTACTAAGTAGCTTTAGCCAAACTATGATCTTGCTACATACAATAAGATAACTAGTTTTACCTTGAGATTGGAAAAGAGCCAAAGAAAAAGGAATGGAGTGCTTGCCATATAGACCCATTCTTTTGCTCATAACTCTTGTCTCAAAATATTGACCGCAGATGTAAATCATTGCTTCATTCTGGAATGTCCAGAATAACATTGGGAGCTGGTCTTTCTGGATACCAATTTTTCTGTCTTCTGCATATGCATGTTATTTGTGCTCCTGCATAATTCTTGTTGAACTCGTTTATTCCCCAGCAAGCAAATTCATTACACAACAGCCTATTGGGGTCAAACATTGCACCTCTTCGGGACTTGGACTTCAGTTTATCACCTTTGCTAGCAGCACAATCAATGACAAAATATAACTCAGCTGCACCAACTACTACTGGACCAGCAATCTCCATGCAAGAGGTAATTTAACTACGCTGGTTCACTTTCTCATGGTGTTTTCTCTGGATTCATATTTCATAGAAGTATAACTTTAGGAAGAAAAAGGCTCCACATCCTTTCTTTATTTGAAAGATGAATTTACAAGGCTGTGATGGTGTTGGAATTTTTTATTTTGTGTGCATATACAGTTAATCATTCAGCAACAAGTAATCTCTAATTCTCTAATTTTCTTCACACACATGTACATATTTGTTTCAGACTCTGAAGCCAGGAGTTTTCTCCAACGCTCAATCTACCCAAAATCTTCCAAGTACTAGTATAGCAACGGGGCCTCCTCTCCCTCAGCAATTAGTCCACCCTTACTCTCAGCCTACTGTACCACTGGCGCCTTTTGCGAATATGATTGGTTATCCGTATTTGGCACAGAACTACCCTGCTGCTTACCTACCATCAGCTGCCTTCCAGCAAGCATACTCGAGTAATGGACCATTCCATCAGTCCGCTGCTGCTGCTGTACCAGGAGCTATGAAGTACAATATGAATGTGCCGCAATTCAAGAACAACCTATCAGCTACAAGCTTACAACAGCAACCTTCTTCAGTGATCTCTGGTTATGGAGGCTTTGGAAGCTCTAGTAATCTTCCTGGAAATTTCACTCTTAATCAGAATGCTGCCTCTGCATCAACAAATCTTGGGTTTGATGAAGCATTGAGCACGCCATACAAAGATCCCAGCCAATATATGGCCCTCCAGCAGGTAACAATTGCAAGCAGCCCTTGTGTTTCTTTGGTAATTTATATGCTATATAATAATTCTGATAGGCACGGCTCGGTTCGAAGGTTTTGGATGAGTGCTTGGCTTACCGGAAAAAAACACTTAATCATCATATAATTAATTAAGTACTCCATTTATTATTACAAATTTGAAAAATGAATTTATTTGTATTTTCTAAGAAACTTCTATATAGAATGCTTTTTCAAAAATCATACTCCCTCCATTTCATATTACAAGTTACTTTGGGTTTGTTCTGCGTCAAACCTATTCAAGTTTGACCAAGTTTATAGAATAATATAGATACGTTTCTTACACATATACTATTAAAAAACAGTCAATGATGGATTTAATGAAAGTAGTAGGTAGCTATATAATCTGAAAAGAATGGGATATTAGTCACAAGTTACTTTGGGTATTCCTTTCAGGGCGACAATTCTGCAATGTGGCTTCATGGTGCTGGTTCAAGAGCAACGTCGGCGCTTCCACCGAGCCACTTCTATGGCTTCCAGGGACAGAGTCAGCAGGGTGGCTTTCGTCAGGCGCAGCAACCGCAGCAGCACTCGCAATTCGGTGGCCATGGGTATCCAGCTTTCTACCATTCTCAAAGCCAAGAGCACCACCAGAACCCGGCCGAGGGAGGCCTGAACGGTTTCCAGAATGCCCAATCACAGCCGTCTCACCAGGGGTGGCAGCAGCACACCGGCTACTGAGGCCTTTACCCTTTGTTATAGTTGGGGTTAAGTTGCTTGCCGACCATGGCGTGCGTGTATCCTGACCAGCTGCAGGGTTTAAGCAGTTCGGACTAGCTGAGCCTGTGCCTCGAGCGCTGAGGATGGAGGATCCACGCCATTCAACCAACAGTTTCGAGAGTGTTTTTAACATGTTCGCGTGTGTTCGTCAGACAAGATATGATTTGTGCTTTGTTTTGATAGCCGAGTTATTATATGTGCCCAAGTGCAGTCTTCCTTGTAACTCTTCTTCAGACCTAACAGGTCACCGTTCTGATTTCTAAGATTAGTATCTATCATCTTGACCTTTGCTGATGCTACTTTCTGATTATCACTTCTGGAGCTGCGTCGATGCTTTGGCTTTTGCTATTGCGGCAACGCGTTCGGTGCTGCTGCCGGCGGTGGCTGCTGCTGCTGGGCGGCGGTGTTGGCGATCACGAAGTGCAGAGCACTGTTGGGGTCTGGCCGGAACGCCCACACGGCGACGTCGTCCTTCACCTGGACGCCGCGGTCGACGAGCCTTGTGGTTTCTTTTTGCCGGATTATGGTGTGGCAATTGGAGAGTCTCCTGGTCAGCTCCATGGCCATCACATCGAGCGGGGATGCACGGTAGACGACCACGCGCACGGCGAGCCCGGGGCTCTTCTCCCCCTTCTCCCTCGGCTTTGGTTCCGGTGATTTCTTTTTCTTGTGCAAGAACTCCTCCACCAGCTTGGCGGCCTCGCGCTCCGCCGCTGAGAGGAGCGGACGGAGGCGGAGGCTGGCGGCGGCCTGCGGGATGAGGAAGCGACTCTGCTGCGCCGACAGGTCGGAAGCCTCCACTCGCTTCCTGCAGATGAAGTGCAGCGGCAGGTCGCCGCGTAGGCCTAGTAGCGGTAGCAGCTCGCCGCGTATCCACGCCGGCGGCGGGGGAGCGGCATCATCATCATCTTCTTCTTTTTGCGGCACAGCGGCGGGAGGGACGTGCGCCGCCGCCGCCTGCAACGGGACGGCGTCGATGGGCTCCGTCGCGATCGGTGCAGCCGCGTCGATGAGCATGGGCTCCACCGTGGCGGGCGGCGGGGCGGGCACTGCTTCCGCCGTGCTACCGGACGCGCTCGGGGAATTTCCGACGGCGGCGGCGCTGTTCGAGGTCGTCGTCGTCTGGGGAGCTAATTGGGCGGCGTCGCCGGAGCTGACGGACGACGGCGAGAGCGACAGGAAGCCGGGAGCCACCTCTTCCCTGAACCTCGCGAGCGACGTCGTGACGGTCGCCGACGACTGCACCTTCGTTGTGTCCTTACGCGCTACTATCGAACTCTTTCGCTTCATAGCGGTGAGCTATTAGGTTCGCAGCTAATAATTTAACTTGGGTTTAATCTCCTCTAATCCCAAACTATTTTTTTTATAGTGGCCAATCAAAGAGTAATTACAGTTCCGATTCGACTTAGGCTCGCGTCTTTTCCGACTTGTAGTCGGATAATGCGTCCGTGCTATGTTCTGTTTGAGCCCGGCTAGTCGTGGAACTGGCCCATGGGCAAGGCGGACACAGCGGCGGGAGGGACGTGAGCCGCCACCGCCTGCACCGAGACGGGGTCGACGGGCTCCGCCGCGTCGACGAGCATGGCTCAACCGCGGCGGGCGGCGGGCTTCAGGCACTCCTTCCGCCACGCTGCCGGACGCGCTCGAGGAAATTCCGACGGCGGCGGCGTTGTTCGAGGTCGTCGTCGCCGTCTTGGGGGCTAATTGGGCAGCGTCGCGGGGGGCTAACGGACGGCGGCGAGAGCGACAGGAAGCCAGGAGCCACCTCTTTGGGGTCCGTGCTCGTCGACACAGGCACAGCCCATGACAGGAAATCAGAATAGCTCGTCAATGGGGTCGCCGCCGCCACCACGCTGCTGCGCAGTCCCTACATCGCGCCCACCATGCTTGGCAGTTGCTCGACCGGCGGCTATTCGGTAATCGCCGGTCGCTATCGTGCCCGTGTCATGCCATTTCTAGGCGATGTCGTGCTGAGTCGTCGCTAGTCGCTGCATGCGCTTGTAGTTGTCGTGTTGGCACGTTGGCCCGGATAGCAGCCCAAACACGACATGGCTAGACAACCCATATCTAAATGGGCTGTGTTATTCCTAGCCCGTTAACTGTACATGCGTGCTCCAGCGGGCACGGAAAGAGAAAGACCGAGCATAGTTGACAACCTATTAGTGCAAAGGAACTTCGCTGTCAGTTATGTGAACAAAGATCTTTTTTTTTTTATGAAATGCTTGTTAAACCCAAGCATTCAGCACTATCAGAGAGCTCCTCTTACCTTTGCTAAAAGTAATTAGTCCGCAGTCACTTTCATCCACCCATGATTCCGCTTAACAAAAGGAAGCAAGCTGCAATGGCGTGTGAAGAGTTTCTCAAAGAGGGAGAGAAGTCAAGGGCTAAGGAGCAGCTAGTTAGGTTGAGTGCTTGGCAATTGACAGTTTGACATTGTTCGTAGCCTCTGCTTCTCTGCAATAAGCCAATAACAACAGCATCATGAGAGAGAAAAAATTACCATTCCAACCAACACAGCGAACAACAGCATGCAAAGAGAGCGTCTCCTTTAAGCAACTGTGAAGTTGACATTGTGCAATAGAGACTGAATCTGATCCAGCCCTTCAAAACTGATATGTCTAACTTGATGTTAGTCCTTGAGATAATCAGTTGTTCATAGTTTTTATATGCACATGAAAGATGCCCAGAGCAGCTCCAAGTTGACTTCTTCGAGCCTTTCTTTTTCATAATTCATTATGTAATTACTCGTAACATTGTTCAGCTGGTGACATGCGATGCACAATTAAGAAAACCATCAATATGCAGAGACCACTTCTCCTCCTAGGCTTTTTCTAGTTAGCTATAAGAATATTCAGAGACAGCGAAACTGCTATGATCTGTACGCCTTATCTCCTCCTCTTTCTGAGACGAATAGTTAATCGATCAATTAGTGGATGGATGCTCTCGCTTAATCTGCTCTCTCTCGCTGAGTTCACACCGCGACGGACGGCTGGCCCACCAGATACACGTGAGTACGACCCCGCGTTTTTTGGCGTGCACGCGACGGGGTGCGCGGAGCGAGCGAGATCCCCAAGCCTAGGTAGCCCGCGGCGAGCAGCAACGCATCGCTTCGCGCACACGCAATCCCTACCACTCCTTTTCGTCGGCGGATACAAAGCGGCAGCGAAGACCCGGGCCCACGTGTCAGCTTGTGGTGGCAGTGAGTGTTTTGGCGCCTACTGCGTCGAGGGCTACACGTTTCAAGTGAGGAGATTCCACGAGGTGGCCATGCAAGCGATCTATTACTGTACGAAGCTACGTGGAGGTGTCACGCATCTGAATTCGTAGGAAAGGCTTCACTTGCAAATCCTTGCTACTCCTGCTTTCAATACAGTACTACTGCTGCTGGTAAATGCAGATTTGATATTGGAAATGGCCTATTGGCTTGTATTTAAATCTTAAGCATTTTCTTAACAGGATGTACTGATTTAATCATCAATGCAGCATGTTGTTTACGAAAAAAAATATTGCTATAATTTTGTAGCTAGTTGTTTCTGTGAAGGTGAAAATCTGAGCAGAGAATATCTTGGTGAAGGAAGCAAAAACCTCATTCTCTGAATGACCCTTTTTTTCGACAGAATCTGAATGACCATTTTAATAGTTAATTATCATGTAATGAGATAATCCGACCCTCTAAACGCAAAGCACGTGGAAAAACTGCAACTAACCGTTCTGAAAAAAATAAAAAAAAAACTTCCTAGGAATACTAATTTAATAGAGCTCATGAACTTTGCGGATTAACATCCCAATCCATCATGCAATGGTCCACTCTTGACAAATAAACAATTGAGACGAAGCAAACGAAGAGTTTATGAACCAGTGGATAATACTATAATCCTTCCTCCAAGGCTCCAACTCGATATACTTGCCAAATACTCCGTATATATAATTTCCTTGTATTTAATGTACTTGCAAATATTAATGAAACCTCGTTACTTCAAAGCAAAGAAACCATCGGATTCCTAATCAGGTACAGAAGAAATACGAACAAAAATCAATTTATAAATCTCAAAAAAGCGACATGCTAACTGAGTCAGGTACGTACTCCTCCTACCCAATAAACACCGGGTAAATCTAGCAGTTTCCCACCCCACTCACCCCGATCCAACGGCTGAGCCGCAGCCCCAGGAGGATCGGACGGTTGGCAGCGCCGCGCACGCCTCGTCGCCTCGCTTTATATGCACGCGCGGTCGCCTCCACCGCCCGTAGTGCTCGGCACGTCGGTTGTTGTTGCGCTGCTGCTCCTCCCGTTTTCCGGTGAGCTCTCGTGGACTCCGCTTGACTTGATGTGGGGGTGAATCTGTTGATAGGTGCGGGGGATTTTGCGGTGTTCGTGTGAGTTTTGGTGTGGATCTGCTTGTTCCTGTGTGTTTGAGGGTAATCTGGGTTATTTTTACGGGTTGTTTTTGGTGTTTTTTGAGGAGTTTTTGGTTGGATGGGTGGTAGGTCTGGATGGATTGTTTTGGGGCAGCTTTGATCGGATTTTACCCTCGGTTGGATAACTGATCGGTGTTTTTCTGTTCGTGGTTTGGTGTTGATTTTTCGGTTAGTGCATCGGGGTTTTCTGTAACTGCTGCTCTCCGATTTTGAGTTATTTTTTTTTTTCTGTTTTCCCCTTCAGTTCTAGCCTCGGTTGGAGGCTGAACCTTCGATTTGATTTTGTTTTCTTCTTATTTTGTGAATTACTATACTAACCTTCGATATTATCGACTAATTTCACTGTTTTTTAATGTAGCGTCAGTTGAGAGTTGAGACCTAACAGTCGTTGTGTTCCACCCCATTGGGATTTCTCGATCTCACTCCTGACGAAAAATTTCTCATCGCCTTCGATTTGGTTTGGTTTTTCTCGCGATTTGCCGCAGATCGCAACCATGGGAACCCGCAGCGTGGCCTTGGTGCTCGTCGCGGCCGTGCTGCTCCAAGCCCTCCTCCCCGCGTCGGCGGCGGAGGGTTTGGTGCGGATCGCGCTGAAGAAGCGCCCGATCGACGAGAACAGCCGCGTCGCGGCGCGACTCTCCGGCGAGGAAGGGGCGCGCCGGCTGGGCCTCCGCGGCGCCAACTCCCTTGGCGGCGGCAGTGGTGAGGGCGACATCGTGGCGCTGAAGAACTACATGAACGCGCAGTACTTCGGGGAGATCGGCATCGGCACTCCGCCGCAGAAGTTCACCGTCATCTTCGACACTGGCAGCTCCAACCTCTGGGTGCCGTCGGCCAAGTGCTACTTCTCGGTGAGTCCCTGTTCGATGCACTGGTCAAGGGGAATTCTCCTAAGAGTCTTGTTGCGATTGCGATCTGTGCTAATGGTGGATTCTTTTTCCTGGTGGCGATTGATGCAGATTGCGTGCTTCTTCCACTCTCGCTACAAGTCCGGACAGTCAAGCACTTATCAGAAGAATGGTCCGTGCCTTAAAACTTCCCCCAACCATGCTAGTTTATGTTGTGACTGTCTGCCTCTCTCAGCTTACTTGGATGCACTGACAACTTCCCTTTTTTGTTATTATTTGCTCCATAGCTGGTGGCATATCTCACTTGTCATGTTGAAATTTGCCCTTTTAATCCAAAATTGGATGTAATTGAAAGGATGCTACATGGTAGTTATTTGGATTTTGGTATGAATAAAAAAATAGCCTTGTTAGAAAAAGCAAAATTGGATTTAGTTAAAAGGATGCTAGATGGTGTTATTTGGATTTTGGTGCAAATCAAATTAAGAGGTTGGTTTTATTCTAGTTAAAGTTTTTTTTTAAAAAAAATTCTCCTAAAAAGATAGATATTAGATTTGCATATATGCATTGAAAATTACATCTTTGCTTGGCGGTTATACTTTTAGTCCCTCTAAATTGTTCAATCATTTATGATGAAAAGGAAAAAAAAATATATCACAAAGTATTTATGATGAAAGGGGAAAAATATTCTGCATGGGTTGGCAACATCATACAAAATACGTGGATTGGTGTAGCCGTAACATACTTGAAAAGGGTCTGATGTTGATGTAGTGCCCACATGGTGTCGCTTGACATTAAAACGATATGCAGTCAGGATTGAGGAACATTGCTGACAATTTACTATCGCTGTCTGTGTTGACCACAATAATTCAGATGCACCATCCTATCTTCTAACTAGAAAGATGCATGGAAGTTTCTTACATTATTTCCAGCACTTGAAATTTTAGTGAAATATCATTAAAACATAACCACTCTTTGCTGTGATATGAAATAAATGTTTTATTTCTTGGAAAGTGGTATATTCATATATTTTTATAGTATATTTGTTGATTTTCTTTTCATTTGTTTCTAAATTTTAACCACCCTTATGGTAGCTTAAGGAAAATTGTATGTTTGACAGTCCTGTTTTCTGTTGTTTCATCCCTCCAGGAAAACCAGCTGCCATTCAGTATGGCACTGGTTCAATTGCTGGGTTTTTCAGCGAGGATAGTGTTACAGTAGGTGATCTGGTTGTGAAAGATCAGGTCTGCAATATATCTCTCGGTTAACTTACTGATTATTATCTCTGATCATATTGCCCCAAATATTTTTAACACTGTTGCTTCACCGCTTTAGGAATTCATTGAAGCTACCAAGGAGCCAGGTCTTACTTTCATGGTTGCAAAATTCGATGGCATTCTTGGGCTCGGATTTCAGGAAATATCTGTTGGAGATGCAGTACCTGTGTGGTAAGACAACCTGACTTACGTGATCTAAGTTTTTGATTTCTCACTGTGGTTCACAGTAGAAGCGAAGGTGCTCTTTTCCATATAGTGGTTATATTTGTATGAATCTTTCACTATCTCTAACCACAGTTCATCTATGCATGATACATTTATAATGGTGAAGAATCCTAGATATTGACCTGCTGATTAACACAATAGGCTACCTTCATTCTGTTAAAACCACGTATCTCAAAATATTTGGCTGGTTGTTTTGTTGCATATTTCTGTTTTATGTTTCTCATTATATATATTTTGGCGCATTTGTCATGATAATTAGATTTTTCACGAATCATGCACATCATATAGCAGATCCATAGTCCCTAATGATATGTATAAATCACAGGTATAAGATGGTAGAGCAAGGTCTTGTCAGTGACCCTGTTTTCTCCTTCTGGTTCAACCGTCATTCTGATGAAGGAGAAGGTGGTGAAATTGTGTTTGGAGGAATGGATCCTAGCCACTACAAGGGCAACCATACATATGTTCCAGTCTCTCAGAAGGGATATTGGCAGGTTGGTCCTGTTTCTGCAAAGTTCTGTAGTGTTATGGACATTTGATGTAATGTTTGCATTGACTTTGTGCAGTTTGAGATGGGCGATGTCCTGATTGGAGGAAAGACCACAGGTACTGACTCTTGTTTTTCATATCCGATCTGTCTAAATGAGAAATAATCTTACGCATCGTCACACCTTTGCTGTTATCAGGATTTTGTGCTAGCGGTTGTTCAGCTATAGCAGACTCTGGAACTTCATTGCTTGCTGGCCCCACAGTACGTAATGAGCTTTTGTTTATACTTGTTTTTTTTTTATCATGATGGCCTACATTTTTCACAGCAGTAATAAGCTTTGGAGATCTCTACTAAATTCCGCATCTCAGTTTTATTTACTTCGAAGGAATTATCGTCTTAATAATGAGCCTTTTTGAACCCAACACATACTTGTAGGGTTTTTTTAGGTCCAAAATTTGCATACCGAACCTGTCAGGGTGCTTAACAAATATAATAATGCAGTACCCCAATCTATGTTCAGAAATATATTTCCTTTGTTTTTTTTGCTCTGATTCTTGGATCACCTTTCGGAAGCTTCTAGCCAGTCTCGTCCTTTGTCCTATCATGTATTGTTTTACATATATAAAGTGTTGTAAATGTAGCTGTACTGCAGCACAGTATTTATTATATCTAATTATTATCTAGAGATGAGTTGTGCTGCCCAATCAATTGACCCCTAATTCATCATATTACGCAAATGCATACACACAAAAGGAACACCTGTTGGGTCTAATGTGCAAAGGCTTTCCACACTCATCCCTACTCTTTATTGTGTTCATACTGTCCTGTTTGTTCTTACCAAGTTCCAATGAGTGGTTCACGAGTTAACACAATCATTGCAGGCCATAATCACTGAAATCAATGAGAAGATCGGTGCTACTGGGGTAGTCAGCCAAGAATGCAAGACAGTTGTTTCTCAATATGGACAACAAATCCTAGATCTGTTGCTTGCTGAGGTTTGTAGTTCGCTTCAATTTTCTGGAAATGGCTTTTGTCTATTATATCTTTGATGAATTAAAACAACTTTCTGGGATTATGTTGCAGACACAGCCATCAAAAATCTGCTCTCAGGTTGGTCTGTGTACTTTTGATGGGAAGCATGGTGTTAGGTAAGAACAGCAAATGTTTTTCAAGTGTCTGAATCTGTAAAGTAGGATATTTTCGTTTTGACTGGATTAGCGATTTTGTTGTCAAGTGCTATCAATTATGACTCTGATTTGAGATCGGATTCATCGGCAATCTGTACTCACTCTCATTTCTTCTCCATGTGGTATGTAAACACAGTGCTGGAATTAAGAGCGTAGTAGATGATGAAGCTGGGGAATCGAATGGTCTCCAAAGCGGTCCCATGTGCAATGCCTGTGAGATGGCTGTTGTATGGATGCAGAACCAACTTGCACAGAACAAGACTCAGGATCTCATCTTGAACTATATTAATCAGGTGAGCTTAGTTAACTCCTGCTCTAGGGCCATTGTACTGGTAGGGATAGCTTTTCCGTTGCTTAACTGTTATCAATTTTACAGCTCTGTGACAAGCTCCCAAGTCCAATGGGAGAATCATCTGTGGACTGTGGCAGCCTTGCATCCATGCCTGAGATTTCATTCACCATTGGAGGCAAAAAGTTTGCACTGAAGCCAGAACAGGTGCGATGATTTCTTAATGGTTTCTCTTTTTTTTCCCCTTCCCTTGGGTGCATCTAGATTAGCTGAAAAGTTTGTGGACACGCTTGCAGGCCCATCTAGTTTGTGTAGATATTTGACGCACTGGCTTGAGCACATAATTTACTCTGTTCTTTTGGTTGTGCAGTATATTCTGAAGGTTGGTGAAGGAGCTGCTGCCCAGTGCATCAGTGGATTCACAGCCATGGACATCCCTCCTCCCCGTGGTCCTCTCTGGTAAACTATATGCATTTCCAAACCCTTGAGTTAGCAGTGAAATAATTTCACTTGTTGTAGTCATTTTTGATCTTTGACTGATGCACCCTACAATTTGCAGGATCCTGGGTGACGTTTTCATGGGTGCCTACCATACCGTGTTCGACTACGGCAAGATGAGGGTTGGCTTCGCGAAGTCGGCCTAAACGTGTTGTTGTCACGTTCCTAATGACGAGGTGGACGCATACGCCGAGAGAAGAAGACCGTAGCTTTTAACTAGCGTATTTATCCGGCGATGTGTGTATATATGCATGCTACATAACATGTTCATGTTTTCCAAGGCCTGAGATGGCGCCTGTCTATTTTAGCTTGGCAAGAATATCTCGGACCAGTCTCTGTTCGAATTCTCGTACTGATAAGTGAACTTCTGATAACATGCACTGTTGTGTGTTTTGTGACTGAATTGCTAGTCAGTCCGAAGGTTAATTATCGCATGGTTGATGTGAAGAGAGCCACCGGATTATTGCAGCTATGATCACGTGATTAAGCCGTGATTAAGCCTTAAAAGTGTGGTTTGTTTCTTAAGCTAAATCTAGTGTGGTGGTTTCTTAAGCTAAATCTAATGTGGTGGTTTCTTCAGCCAAGTCTTTTCACCTAAAGTAACTCTTACTAAAGCTGTCAAGTTTCTCAAACCAGAATTACTCTGAAATTCAGACCAACTCCCTCATGAGCCGCCGGTACACCTGCAAAATTTGACTTCAAAACCCCTCAATTCCCTCGTGTGCCGCCGAAACACCAGCAAAATTTGACTTCAAAACAACCAGTATAAGTTATCCAACTGATATCAACCTTCAACATTCAAATTTGACTTCAAAACCACTGATATAAGTGATCCAACTGAGATCAACCTTCTTCCAACATTCTCAGGCGACTGACAAAGCTGGTCAAGTAACCACCGAAAATAGACAACTCTCTCTTTTTTTAGAAAGAATCCGTTGCTGGACGCTAGCAATGGCAGGACTCTCCATCCAATTCATATAAAAAAAAATCTAGTAGAAGAAGTTGTCAACGGCAGTCTCTCCTCCATCCCCCTCTCCGATCTCTCTGCCCAGATCACGACTCGCTCGCGATGCAAGTCCGCAAACGGTTGCCGGATCAAGCATGGACTCTCTCTCTCTCCACGAAACCGTCAGACCCGATCGCCTCCTCTGACCTTAGACTTGCTTAGACGCCGCGCGCATGCAGCCAAGCTGCGAGCTGCGAGCTTCATCCATTCCCATCCATGGCGCTCGCGTCGCGTGTGGTGTCCACGCATCCTCAGCTTAACCCCCTCTGGCCCTCTCTCTCTCTGGTCAATGGTCACCAACACTGCCTAGAATGATGGACTCAGCTCCAATCTCATCCCGCCACGTGTCCCCCGTCTCGTCGTTATATATATACCACGCCCTCGCCTTGGCCTGGTCGTCTCCTCTCCCTCCCACCGCTCGTCTCTGTCACCGCCGCGCGCGACGCGACGGCGAGGTGTGTGTGAGAATGGAGTCCTACGTGGGTGTCAAGAGGAAGAATGTCGTCGTGGGCGGCGACGTCGGCAGGGAGATGCCGGTGGCGCCACCGTCGTCGTCGTCGGCGGCGGCGGGGATGGGGTACGCAGGGATGACGGCGAAGGAGGCCGCGGGGGGTGGTTATCAGGAGAGGAGGGTGGTGGTCGGCGAGATGGACTTCTTCAAGACGGCGGAGAAGCGTGGGGAGAGGAAGGAGCCGCCGCCGCCGTTGCCGTTGCCGCCGGCGACGACGACGGCGGCGGCGAATGGACTCGCCGGTGCCTCGCCGGATGACCTCAGCCTCAACAAGGACGACCTCACCATCAATGTAACGGATCAGTTGATGCGTGATGGTTTGAGAGATTTTTTCTTTGGTTGATGCGTGGTTTAATTTCGTGATCTTGTTGTGTCGCAGATGGGATTGCTCGTCGGCCGGAGGAGGAACAGCGGCAGCGAGGAATCCATCGTCGACGATGGCGGCGTCTCCTCCAACGACGATGAGCACCGCGAGGCCAAAGCTTCGGTGAGCAAACAGCAGCAAAATCAATGGGAATCTCTCTGTGTTTATACATGAATTGGTTTAAATTCGCGTTTGAATTCTGTATGCGAGGAGTTCGGTCTTGTGACCGTTTGCCGTTTTCTTCATCATCAGAAATTCTAGTTAGTGTAAACCGGAGAACCGCAAAAATTGTTGTTGCCTTGGATGATCGATCTCTGATCATAATTTTCTCTCGGAATTTATGATCAGCTGGCAGTAACCAAAGCTGAGATTGGGCGGCTGAGTGAGGAAAACAAGAGGCTCAAGAACATGCTGAGCAACGTGACCACGAAATACAACTCTCTACAGATGCAGTTCGTCACACTGATGCAGCAGAGGAGATCAGTCCTAGCCGCTCCGATCCACCAACAAGAGGTAATTAAGAAAAAAAAAGAATTCATAATTATTACTCCCTCCGTATTTTAATGTATGACGCCGTTGACTTTTTGATCAACGTTTGACAATTCGTCTTATTCAAAAAAGTTATGTAATTATCATTTATTTTATTGTCACTTGATTTATCATCAAATATTAAGTATGGCATAAATATTTTTGTATTTGCACAAAAATTTTGAATAAGACGAATGGTTAAACGTTGTTCGAAAAGTCAACGGCGTCATACATTAATATTAAAATACGGAGGGAGTACCATGCAAGATTCAAGATCGCTCATGGCAGCAAGATCGATCAGATCGAGCTCATGTGGTGTAATTCATCGACGATTTGCATGATCGACACAGCTGCTTGATCCGGAGAAGAAGGAGCAAGAGGGGAGCCAGCAGCAGCAGCAGCTGATCCCGAGGCAGTTCATCAGCCTCGGCTCCGCGTCGCTGCAACCCGACGTCGAGGCGCCGCACTCCGTCGGCGGCGGCGGCGGCGGCGGCGGCGACGTCTGCGCGCCGTCGTCGAGCAACCCCGACGCGGCGGTGCCGGCGATGATGCCGTTGCCGCATTTCGACCACCACCACCACCACCACCCCGTCCATGGTGGAAGGGAGAGGGGGAGCAGCCCGGCGGAGGCCGACCACCACCACCGCCACCATCAGCAAGAGCAGCCGCCGCCGCCGCAGCAGCAGCAGCAGTTGCCGCCAAGCTGGCTTCCCGCCGACAAGGTGCCCAGGTTCCTCCCCGGCAAGGGGCCCGAGCCCGTCCCGGAGGCCGCCACCATGCGCAAGGCCCGCGTCTCCGTTCGAGCTCGCTCCGATGCACCCATGGTGTGTGTGTGTGCTCGATCATGTTCCATATGCAGCTAGTGTTCTTCTTCTTCTTCGCATGGATGTTTGTGTTGAGATGTCGAGATATGGTGATGAGCAGATCAGCGATGGGTGCCAATGGAGGAAGTACGGGCAGAAGATGGCGAAGGGAAACCCTTGCCCGCGCGCGTACTACCGGTGCACCATGGCCGCCGGCTGCCCGGTGCGGAAGCAGGTGTGTGTGCAAGATCGCCGGAGCGTACGAGCGCGTTTGATTTGCTGTGTCGTCGTCGTCGTCGTCAATGGCGTGCTCGCTGATGTGCGGCCATGGTTTTGCAGGTCCAGAGGTGCGCGGAGGACAGGACGGTGCTGATAACGACGTACGAGGGGAACCACAACCACCCGCTGCCGCCGGCGGCGATGGCGATGGCGTCGACCACGGCGGCGGCGGCGTCCATGCTGCTGTCGGGCTCCATGCCGAGCGCGGATGGCAGCCTCATGGCCGGGTCCAACTTCCTTGCGCGCGCCGTGCTGCCGTGCTCGTCCACCGTCGCCACCATCTCGGCGTCGGCGCCGTTCCCGACGGTCACGCTCGACCTCACGCAGACGGCACCGCCGCCGCCGCCGCCGGCGTCGTCGACGCAGCCGCCGCAGCCGCGCCCGGAGTCCGCGCAGCTCCAGGCGGCGCTCGCCGAGGCCGCGCGGCCGGTGGCGCTGCCCCAGCTGTTCGGGCAGAAGCTCTACGACCAGTCCAAGCTCTCCGCCGTGCAGGCCGTGGCGGGCACCAAGGGCTCCGACGGCGGCGCGCTCGCCGACACGGTGAACGCCGCGACGGCCGCGATCGCGTCGGACCCAAACTTCACCGCCGTGCTCGCCGCCGCGCTGACGTCGTACATAGGCAGTAGCAGCGGCAGCGGCGGCGGCGGCGCCGGCGGGAGCAGCGGCACGGTGCAGCCGCTGATGAGCGGTGGCGGCGATAGCTGTAGTAGAGACGACAAGATAGGAGAGCAAAACAGCTAAAAACTTGATTCGCTAGCTGCAATTTTTTTTGCTTGGTTGCTTGCTTCAAGTTTCGTTTGATTTTTGCTCGTACGTAAATTTTGTTTTTCTTTCAACAAAATTAGTTTGAATTACACAATTCGGAGTAGTTTTGATTTTTTTTTCTTCTCCCCGTCAGTCTCCTCGTGGCTGGAGACATAAATTTTGGTCCGTGTTACATATGATTTTTGCTGAATTTTATGGCAGCAACTTGGAGTAACAAATTTTGTGGAAGCCTAATTAAATGGTGACCGTTTTGTGTGAATTTGGACTTTGAATTGGTTAGTTGGTCGCACACAAGTACGCAACGCAAGGCGTGGAGTCAATTTCGTGGCTACGTTGCCTCACATAGAGCTGAGTCACGCTCTGACATTTTTATGGTCGTCCCTGAATCGCGAGAAGAATAATGGCTGATCTCGTCACACTGCTGACTTGTTGGGCTTACAAGAACTGCTCAAGAATGAGTACTTTAATGTGAACAGTATTAGTCAAATGATAAAATTTGGATAGTCCATACAGAGCTAAGCAGGGCAAAGCACACCAGTTTTGATTGAAATATTAGTCCACCTTCAGAAGAACTGAAAAACAATCATATCCACAAGCATTGCCATATGAAGTACTGAATGCCTGAATTGGCCTTTTAGAAGGCAAAATGCAGGAGCTCTGCCATTTATAGATTCAGGTAGTACAAAGCCCTCACATTACAGGTTTAGGGTGATGGTGACTTGAGCAAAATGCTTTCAAAGGAGATGCTAGTCTATGAAATTGAAAGCCAGATCACGCTGATTTATGTCTTGTATCACCAAAGCCGCCGTCTACTTCTTGATGAACATATTAAAAAACTCTTCTATTTTCCTCAAGCCAAATGTCCCATCAGGCTATAAGTGCCCCAGTACTTTCTTCTCTTCTCCTTGGGTTTTATCTCGCAAAAGGATTGCCTCCAATCAGCTACTGGTACTGACTTGGCTTTCAACCATCCAATGATACAGACCAGAACTATGTTTAATGCTTTCTATTGGAAACATCAGTTTCATGATACAACAGATGTACATCTATGCAATAATAGAGTGGGCACACAAAATTTGTGGAGATACCTCACTAATTACCGAACTAATTCGACCTTCACTCATCACCTCAATCATAAACAAAGCTAACAGAAAAAAAAGAAGGTAAACTACTCCTAGCTGTGACAGCCTGCATAACAATCTGATGGTCATAGTGCTCGAATCTCCCCTCCATAGCCATAACGCTTCAAAAGAAGTTCATCCTGCCGCCAGTTTTCCTTCACCTTGACCATTATCTGTCCAAGATATAGTATATTCGATATTAGGAAACTGCTCAGAACAAATCCTCAAGGTAGATCAAAATTTCACAGCCTCCAAACAAAGGAAGCAGTTACTACCTCAAGATAGACCTTCTTTTGTAGGAAATCCTCGATATCAAGTCTTGATGCTGTTGCTAGCATCTTGATTGCTTTTCCATCCTGCAGTTGCCAAACATGTTACAAAAATATATCCCACTAAAGCAATGCAAATAAGATGATTTCATGAAACTGTTTCATTCTACCCAAATATACATCCCGAGTTATGGTATTTTCCTTAGCTATACTCAATGTTAACTTTAACTGATTTCGTAACCATAAAATCCTGAAATATTCAGGCGCACAAAGGTACTGTTTTACTATTTTTTTTTACCTTCCCGAGTATAATGCTTCTTTGTGATTCCTTCTCAACGAGTATCTCAACTTGAATAAAATCCTTGGCTGTAGGTCTGCTCTTGTAACTTATGACATTAACCTGTCATAAACAAAGTCGCACATCTGACACATGCTAGCAGAAAAATGCCGCACAAAATTGCTAGGTGCAAGCACCAGAAGATATACCTGACAAGCATATGGAATTTCTTGACGATACTGAAGAAAAATCTTTTCTCTTACTATTTCCCCCACAAAAAATCTCTCAGGGTGCTCACTAGCTATGTCCTGGAACGAGAATCACATGAACAGATATATTTGATATCTTGTAGTATCAGTATTTATTGGCTGCAGCTAAACATCAAAGCAAGCACTGGATATTGTGAGTAGCACTAGAGCATCTAAAGAACAAACATGATGCTATGGAAAAGACATATTATAGTCACACTATGGCTATCTGGTTTTACATGAGGACAGAAAAAAATGTGCCAAAGATGAAGAAACACTTGCAGAAATAGAATAGAAAAAAAATTCATCTTATACACCAATACCTTTGGATAGTAAGCAGGCCCCAGAGGGAGCTTTGACAATATCCACTCCTTGATATCATCCACTCCATGCCCAAATTTAGCACTTATAGGTATGACGTCATCAGCATTAGTGAATTTTTGATACCACTGTGAAAATAGTAGCCAGTAAATCAATTCCATCGAAGTAGAGGGAAAACAAAACCATCTCCAAATTTTTGTAACGATATTTTACCTCAAGTTTCTTTGCAATTTCTCCTGGCTTTATGAGATCTTTCTTGTTTAATACCAACAGTACTGGAAGCTCAGTATCTTTGTTCCCCACACCTTCTTCCAGCATTTCATCAATCTAAAAGGTACAAATGTCAGAATTTTAGATTGTATATTGGCATAATAAAAATTTTTCATAATACAGTCATCTCTTTCCTATATTGCAATACCTTTTCAGGCATTTTGCAAGCATCAACAACAACAAGCACACAATCTGCACTGCCAACGGCACTCCTAACATTCTTCATCATCATTGTGTCTAGCTTATGCATTTCCTTTTTTATGACACCTGGCGTGTCATAAAGTATTATCTGCAAACTAAATGATAACTCAGATTAGCAGTGAGAAATTAACATTTCCCCCTTCTTTCTTATAGTCTATAATCCGAAAGCTTTAGAAACTAAAGGTGATACCTGGTATTCTGGTTCAGAACATATACCAAGAATGCGATGCCGTGTGGTTTGCGGTTTGTCTGTCACAATTGAAAGTTTCTGACCAACAATTTGGTTAATTAGGGTGCTCTTTCCAACATTTGGTTTTCCTAATACAGCAACATAACCTGTGCAAACACATGGTGTATCAATATTACAACAACATGAAAAATTATTCAGCTGCAGAATAGTTTCATTTGGAGATCATAAACTAAAAAAGCTGTTATTTCAGAATCCTACTAAAAATGAAGAGGTGAATTTCACAGAAGCTAGAAGCCTCACCACTGCGGTGGTTGGCACAATGAGAGGTGCCTAGCTCCTCCGACTCGTACTCGTCGAGCAGACACAGGCTCCGGTCCGGCTTCTCGATGAGCTCCAGACGCGGCCTCGTCGTCACCACTGCAGCCTCCTCCTCTTGCCATCCTTCCGCTTCTTCCTCCGCCTCTTCCCACTCTTCCTCCTCCTCCTCCTCCTCCTCCATTGCCGAGGAAGCCATACTCCCACCGGATACAACCACCCCAACCCTGCGCTCCAACCTCGAGAAGCGGACGCGGCTTCCTCGGGCCGCACACGTAGAGAAACAAGGCATCGGCGGCGGCTGGAGAGCTCTACGGGAGAGACGAGGCGGCGGCGCGACGAGCCGCAGCGCGAGGCCTAGCTCCATGGCTGTCGCAAGCGAGAGCTCCTCGGCTCGCGAGTGTGGCAGTGCGGCTCGCCGCAGCAGAAGGGGATAAGAGGGATTATGACATGTGGGTCCCGGGCCCACATGTCATAGACACACGAGTTGCAAATAGTTAAATGCGAGATGAGCACGGGACGAATTTTTTTTATTTATACATTTTTTTATTAAAATATTTATAAAAATAATTTTTTGTTTTAAAAATTTACAAATCTAATCGCCTGCCGCCCTTTGGGAGGGAGGTATTTAAAAATCGCCCTTCCAGAGGGCGGCAAGGGACCTAAATGCAAATTTTCCAGCACAACTTGTTAGCTATATGGTTTTACAATTTAAAATTATATTATATAAAGTCAGATGAAATAAAACTTTATATCAAAATTGTAGAGCTCAAGGAGGTCTACAACTTTGTAGTTAACAACTTTTTCATCTAAGATGTTTTATATATCCAAATATTCGTTACAAAATATAAAACACATTTTAAAAAATCTCAGATCTACATTTCAAACGACATTGGATGGAGATAAACTTTATATAAAAGTTGTAGATATTGATGAGATCTATAACTTTGCAGTTTATCACTTTTCCATTTAAAATCATTTGGAGTATCGAATAAGCATTATTAGTTTTTAAGCAATTAAAACCGGTGGAAAGGGTTTGAACACAAATAAAATTTTGCATTTAGGTCCTTTGCCGCCCTCTGGAAGGGCGATTTTTAAAAATCGCTCTCCCAAAGGGCGGCAGGCGATTAGATTTGTAAATTTTCGAAACATAAAATTATTTTTGTAAATATTTTAATAAAAAAATGTATAAATAAAAAAATTCCAGCACGGGACGACGAGACGTTTTCCTTCTCTTGGGCCGGCCCAAACCGCGAAAGGGCCCGGCCCAACAAAGCCCATCGAGACCTCACCGCCATTACTAGACAAACCGCTCGAGCAAAGCCTCCAAAACCCTAGCTCTCTCTCTCCCACCCTCCCTTCGCCTAGCTGAGGCGGCGGCTCGTCGGCGGCGGCGGAGGAGGAGGAGGAGGAGGAGGCAGCAATGGGGAAGACGAAGGGGAAGCAGAGGCAGGACAAGTTCTACCACCTCGCCAAGGAGCAGGGGTACCGGAGCCGCGCGGCCTTCAAGCTGCTCCAGCTCGACGCGCGGTTCCGCTTCCTCCCGACGGCGCGCGCGGTGCTTGACCTCTGCGCGGCGCCCGGGGGATGGGTCCAGGTGGCCGTCAACCACGCGCCCGTGGGGGCCTTCGTCGTCGGCGTCGACCTCGTCCCCATCCGCCCCATCCGCGGCGCGCACTCCCTCACGGAGGACATCACCACCACCAAGTGCCGCGCTGCCGTGCGGAGGCTCATGGACTCCAACGGCGTCGCCGCGTTCGACGTCGTGCTCCACGACGGGTCGCCCAACGTCGGTGGCGCGTGGGCGCAGGAGGCCACCGCGCAATCGTCGCTCGTCATCGACGCCGTGCGCCTCGCCACCATGTTCCTCGCCCCCAAGGGTGCCTTCATCACTAAGGTAATTTATACATCCACAAATCGGCTCCTTTTAGGCGTAGTTGTTGCATTGTCTAATGGTCTCAGCTACTGCTTACATTAGCAGTTGGGTATGATGCATTTTTCTCACTGAGGTTAAAAACTCAAAAAACTTTATATGCTCTGTATGTGCGATTAAAAAATTGTTATACAGATTGTGGTGAATAATTTTTAGTCTCATTGGAAAGTGTTATGAAGTCCCTCCCGTGTTATAATAGGCTAGTGCAATTATTAGTTCATAGAGGAACGATGCTAGTAGTTCTCTCAGACAAAATTGCTCTGATGGTGTTCCTGTATTTTCTGTAGCCCTCTTTAACCAGCTGTTCCTTTTCTTCTACAGGTTTTCAGGTCTCAGGATTACAACGCTATTATGTACTGTCTTAAACAGGTGCATATTACTCGAAGGTTTGATTTACATTTTTCTTTTTCTACATGTAGTTTCTTGATGTATCAAATATATCTGCATGCAGTTATTTGAGAAGGTTGAAGTCACTAAACCTACTGCAAGTCGTTCTACGTCTGCAGAAATTTATATTATCTGTCTGAGATATAAAGCTCCTGCAAAGATTCAGCCAGAACTTTTGGATATAAAGCATTTGTTCAGTGTGGATCCAGATCCTAAAAAGGCATGTTGAAACATTTATCCTACTTATATTCTTGGTTTCTCATCTTTTCTGTGTTAGCATCCATTTGATGTTTTGAATTTTACGGCTTCTACAGGTTAGGGATCCTCTCAAGCCGGACAGACAGAAGAGGAACCGTGATGGGTAGGCTATCCCTATTAGATCATCTCTGGATCTTGCCTACTGATTTTGATTAATTCTACTTTTTCGTCTTAACATACACTTCAATACAATGCTGGCCTGATTTCCAACTTTCAATTGTGAAATCATTTACTCTTGACCCTAACTACCAAAATAGTATTTCTCCAGGATTTATAGATTTAAAGTTCCACTTGTATAGATGTCAGTTTTGTGGCAATATAGCATTTTGAATTTCTACATTGCACAATTTATGCAGGTACGAAGAAGGAAATACAACATTGCGAAAAGTTGGTCTGGCTTCAGATTTTATATGGTCTGAGGCCCAAACGCCCCTAGAGTTTCTTGGTTCTTTTAATGCGATTTCATTTGATGACCCAGCATCTCTTCCTATCAAGAACCATGAGCTTACTACAGATGAGGTAGTGGACTAATGCCTTTCCTCCATATGCTGACTGATATATTGTCTTCTATATTGAATAGTCATAATGATTTCTGCATATTGTTTGCTGTGTGACAGATAAAAGCTCTTTGTGAGGATTTGTATGTACTGGACAAAAACAGCTTCAAGCATATCTTGAAGTAAGTAGTTTACCACATGAGGGTGATTACTGATGTATTTTATTGCACAGATTAATTCTGTTGAGTTTAAGTGGTTATGGTTATCGGGACATGTGTATAAGTTGGGATATTCAGAGCTTAGTCTTGTCAATATCATGAATGAGACTAATTTTTTTATGATGCTGTTAGATGGCGGATACGCATACGGAAAGCACTATCATCTTCTGAAGTCACTAAAAAAACTGATGATACTCCGGTGGAAGTCAATGTCAAGGATGATGACCAACTTCTACAGGAAATGGAAGAATTGACGAGTGTCATTGATAGAAAGAAAAAGAGAGAAAAGAAGCGTCAATCAAAGCGCCGTGCAAAGGTATTTCAGTCATGAGATATAGATGCTGCCATTGCCAAATGGGTGGTAAATTTGTGTTATGTGCTAATACACTGGTCTTTTCGTTCCAGGATAAAGCACGCAAAGCAACAGGAATGCAAATAGATGCTACAGGAGATAATTACGGCGATCCTGATTTGTTTTCTATAAGTGCTATCAAGGTTCATGCTGTTTCTGTAGTCATATCCTGTGTGGTTCTTAAGTATTTAGTACTAATATTTGTTGAAAATCATAGGACAGGTGTTCATTTGCATGCCTACAATTTTCCTGAATTTGAAACAGTGTGCTTCTTTTCTTTGCAAAGTTTCACTTTTATTGATCTCTCCGTGCGACAATTTCTAAGTGCGGTAGCCTTTATCAGTATTCACAAACTTAGGAAATTGATTTTCGTTATGTTACGCTTTCTCAAAGTTACTTTCCCAGTATGAGCTGTAGTCTACGCTTGTCTTGTGTAATACTTACTATCATCTAACTAGATAGTTTGTGTCATTTTTCTGTAGGGCGGAAAAGAACTCCAAGCTATTGAATCGGCTGAGCTTAATTTAGAAGATGCCCAAGGAGATAGTGAGAATGAGGATATTCAAACTCATGAATACTCTGACAAGGAAATGGATTCTGACGAAGAACAGCGGAGGTAAATTTCGAAATTAACACTCAATAAAACATACAATAAGCGGGTCATAAGTTTGTACAGGTTTTATAATTTTACCGCAATCCCAAAAATGTGTAACATGGTAATCTTCCCAACCAGGTATGATGCCCAACTTGAGGAAATGCTTGATGAAGCTTATGAGCGTTATGTAACTAAAAAGGGTGGTGAAGTGAAACAAGAACGCAAGCGTGCAAAACGAGTAAATACTGATGCCGATGAAGAATTATTAGAGGTAATTTGACACATGGATCTTGTCTCAACCAAATGACAATTGCATCTTTCGTCTCTCTGCATGCAATCGGGGTAGTTAATTATGCCAATTTACACACTGCCAGATATAACGAGATTACATGGGTGGTAATAGTTATCCTTATGGTCTGAACTTAATAGGGAGGTGAAGATGACGGTGACAATGTTGACATGGATCAAGGTTCTGATGAAGAACAAGATCAAGAGAGCAACCCCCTTTTATTATCCCTAGATGCAGAGAAGCCAACAAAAGAGCAGATGATGGAGCAGTGGTTCAGCCAGGATGTATTCACAGAAGCAGGAACAGGTGTGGCTGAGCAGAGTGATAGTGAGGATGAAAGAGAGCAGCTAACTAGGATTGCAAAAAAGAAGGTGGATTCTGGAAAGAAGGAAAAGCCTGCTAAAGCAAAACGCTTGCAACAGGATGATTTTGAGATTGTGCCAGCAGAACCAGTCCGAACTGAAGATGACTCATCTTCATCTTCTGATGAGTCGGATGAACTAGATGAGGACCTCGACGATGACACAAAAGCTGAAGTACTAGCCTATGCAAAGAAGATGTTGAGGAAGAAGCAGAGAGAGCAGATACTTGATGACGCTTACAACAAGTACATGTTTGACGACGAGGGTTTACCTAAATGGTTTGCTGAGGATGAAAAGAGGCATAACCAGCCCATGAAGCCTGTAACAAAAGAGGAGGTAGCTGCCATGAGGGCTCAGTTCAAGGAGATCGACGCCAGGCCAGCCAAGAAGGTTGCCGAGGCTAAGGCTCGGAAGAAGCGCGTCGCCATGAAGAAGCTGGATAAGGCGCGCCAGAAGGCAGATGCCATCGCAGATCAAAACGACATAAACGAGCAGTCAAAGAGGAAGATGATCGACCGGATTTACAAGAAGGCGATTCCAAAGAAGCCCCAGAAGGAGTACGTTGTCGCAAAGAAGGGCGTTCAGGTGAGGGCTGGCAAAGGGAAGATACTGGTGGATAAGCGTATGAAGAAGGACAAGAGGGCCAGCAAAATGAAGGGTGGCAAAGGAGCCAAGGGCAAGGGGAAGAAGGGCGGCGGCCAGAAAGGCGGTACGCGAGGGAAAGCTGGGAGGAAAGCCCAAAACTGAGTAGCAATAGAGCACGACTGGATTTTCCACTGAATTTTGTTCAGTAGCTCTATTGCTCAAATTTTGTTTACTTATATAACTTACCGAATTCATATGTATTGAATTTTTTTCAGCGTGAGTTATCAGTTGTTTCGTGTCAGATTTTATTTTCAGTCTCATCGTTTTTTAGCCTACAACTGATTATAACTCGTAACGCTTATTATGAAAATAATTTCTGGGTGGAACTTTTAGGGTCCATTTGAATCGTAGGAATGGAAAAACGGAGGGATAGAAAAAACGTAGGATTCTGACAAGAATGCAGGTGTAAAATAGTGTAAAACAGAGGATTGGAAAATACAGGAAAAACACAGGAATGACCGTTTGATTGGATCACATGAGGATTAGGAATGACCGTTTGATTGGATCACATGAGGATTGGAAAATACAGGAAAAACACAGGAATGACCGTTTAATTGGACCACAGAAAAAACGTAGGAATCGGATAAGAGAGAGACTCAAAGGAAATTTTTTCAAGAGGTTGGACCTCTGATTCAATCCTTTGTTTCAAAGGTTTTCATAGGAATTTTTTTCATAGAATTGAAATCCTTCAAATTTTCTATACTTTTCTTACAAATCAAGGGAGCCTTATACGTGTTCTTATGAACTCAAAATCACAATGCTGAAATTACCAACTTAAGCAAACGATAGAGGTGTTTGTGTCATAAAATTTGTGATCCATTCAGTACCACTAATCCATTCAGAGCTGCGGCCTGCATGTTGTAGCGTTTGGGAATCAGCGGGAGTGGAACCCACGCGCGTTTCCTTGTCAAGGGAAAAGAAAGAGGAGCGGCGCTCGCTTTGCCTTTGAATCCCGGGACACGGCGATGCAGATTCCCATTCCTCAAGTTGGCGCTGATCGATCATCCTTAGGATCGAATCCGAATCCCCAGCTTTGCGCTGCAAAGATTTGGAATCCGGCCGTCGCAGTGACGGCCACTGAGCTGAATCCCGAGCTGCTACTTGACGATTAGAGCAAGAATAATACTAGTGAGCTGCTACTTGACGATTAGGATCAAGTGGCTGGCAGGAATGGTAGTATGATACCGACTAATGATGGCTCACAGCTCAGGGAATAATAATATGTCCCAGGTGTTTGTTTAATTTGGGGATTAAAATGCATTTTAGTTAGCAGTATTTGGCAGGTACTGAAGATGCTGTAATGTTTAAGGGGTTTAATACTATGATTAGGGGAGAAGTTGACCGTATTATTCAGGCTGGTGCATCTTCTGAAGTTTCAACGTCAGGCAAGGAATTCCAAGA
Source organism: Oryza meridionalis (assembly GCA_000338895.3). Lineage (NCBI taxonomy): Eukaryota > Viridiplantae > Streptophyta > Magnoliopsida > Poales > Poaceae > Oryza > Oryza meridionalis. The sequence continues at coordinate 28,521,172 of CM002528.2, forward strand.
ACCAAACATCTCTGTAGATCAAAAGCAGACGGTACAGGATAATGTAATCTGCGCAAATATGCCTTCTTTTCTGTCCCTTTTCATCTGTAGATCAAAGGCAATACTGTAGTCAATCCAGAATCTGCAATTCTGCTTGATGCTAATAAACAATTTCCCAATTAAAATGTTTGTTCTTTTTCTTTTTAAAAGAAAAAACTAGATCAGTTGAATTATTTCAACCCTCATGCGTGACAGATTGACAGTGATAAGCACAGTTTGGACTTTGGACCAACATGAAAAGCAAACGAGAACTCAGGCTGCAAATCCAAAATCAGCAGAAATCCTTCCAGAATGCATGAGAAAAGCTTTGCACAGCATGTCAATTCACTAGCCAGCATCTCCCAGAAAGCATTTGCTCGGATGGTTCAAAATATCAGAGGGAATCCTGCATCTTTCTGATGGCTTTACGCAGATATGATTCCCAGAGAGAGATCTCCGGTGGCCCGGTCCATGCTGCAGGAAGGAATCAAAGATGCTGCTTGCAAGCACTTGCTGCTCTCCAATGGCCATTTGCATCCGATGGACCAGGATCCTACACGACACAGTTCATCAGGAGAAATGCCATGCCAAGCCTTTGGAAAGGTCAATCAGGCCCAAATCAGATCTTCATAAACAGGGGGAAAAGAAAAACAATACAGAAATACGATGCAAATTCCATGACCCTATGAGCAAACGGCAAGCCAGGAACAAGATGGCATGTCGTCAAATTCACTTTCCAGAGTCATTGGAGATGGAAAAGATACACACATAGATATATATTCTTTGGGTCCCCAAGGGGTATTTTCCACTTCACTGGCTGCTTATCTTCCTTTGGAATATGTTCTTTGGATAGTAGCAGTACAGTGGATGGCTGGCTGGGATCGCGCAAAACGCGTCCATTGTAAAGAATGGATGTTCTTAGCCCACATCCTGCTATTCTCCAACGAATTATATATCCAAACAGTGCATGCCTGAGCAATTGTTTCTAATACCTTCTGAACCACAATTAGAAATTCGGCACCATGTTGAGAGAGATTTGTGAGGTGGATTCATACACCAGCAGATTCACCGCCTAGCCACCATGGGCGGCTGCCCAGCCTCGTCAGCGAATGTTCTACTGAATTTTTTGTATGTTTTTCAAGGATTGGGATACCATTTCCACAGCAAATATTAGCTATAGTTAGGTACGTCCGGGCTCTAATTTTTTATGGATCCACCACTGGATTTATAGGCTATCAGCCTATCATATCAAGGATTGGAATAACTGGATCATAGATCTTTCAAAGAAAAAAAAAAGAACACTGAATAATGGGTTCGGTTTGCGCACCTTTGCAGTTCTGAATTCTGAAGAAGCACACCTTCGGCGCACCTTGCAGGGCACAGGCACAGCCTATTGGTTGATGCTCACACGTTACGAGCTCACAGCTCTGCATCTGCAGCCTCTGCTCTCATGCATCGATCGAACCTGCACTGCACCATGTCAGGCTGATGGCTGACACATCACCATTCACAGAGATGCTTTTCATTCGTGATGTCAGCAGCATCCATGGATTCCATGCTGCCACGCCAGAATTCTGTATGCATGACATAACCATGATTCAGAAATAGGGTTTATTAATGAAACAAAGTGTTTAAGGATAAGATAGCATGCATGTTTTACATGGACCATAGAACATATGCAGATGTAGTACTGTAGTCCCCCCTCTTCTTTCCAAGGCCATGGCAACAGCCTACAGGTAATAGACTGATAGTGGCAACTACTAGGTCCAGGGGTGATGCTCAAGAAAGCCTTTGCTTTGGCACATATTCTTCCGATCTTTCATGCATGCATGGGCCATGCCTGTAGCCCAGACAAAAACAACTTCAGCTGCACAAAAGGTTAGGCTAAATTGTTTGCAAACCAAGCTGTCAGTGTGCATAAAACAGAAGTTAAACACTGGAATTAGACTAGCTTGGTAGGCAAGCTGCTACTTAGAAGGGAGACAAAGCAAGATATACAAGATCACTGAAGGCTTCATAAGCTTATACTTGGAGAGCAAGGCCAGCTGCTTGCTAAGCCGGAAGGAATTCATGGCAAAGACGCATGTATCCGGATGACTGTGCGATCTCTGCAGGATGACAAAACAGCTACGCGATAAAATCTTGATGGATCCATAGATTCGTTGGCGCTTTACCTTGATGTTACTATCCTTTAGATCTGATCACTTTGATGTTACCCCCTTTCTTTTCTCTGCCTCTTTCTGATGCTGTTTTTAGCTTCACCGTTGCTTCAGTGCTCCAGTTCGAGCAAACACAGGACAAAACTGGAGAATGGAAGCTTGATCAGAAAACGAACCAAACATGGGAATTTATATCTCACTTTTTTCACTGATAGGTTGTGGTAAAGTCTGGCCACCTTTACCATCCATGAATGCAAACGCGCCTGCGCGTGCTCAGCACAAGATATTGCTTTGTCTTCTTCTCAGAAAGTGTAAAGAACATGAGGCAATTTCACCATGCTAATGCTTGGGGGATACTATGACAAAATGGCACATCCAAGTGCTGTGTTGCTGTCGAAAGATGCACTCCATGCCATGCGTGCATAGTAGTGATGAACAGTTGTTAGCTCTGCATGCAGCATGATGCCTCGATGGCTGGAACGCTCGGCGCATGGATCCGAGAGAAGCAGCTGCATGCAAAAAAACAAAAACGATCGGCGTTTGTCAGTATAAGGATTGAGACATCGGGATGCCCAGCTACATGCCAGGTCAGCTCCTTCTCAGCTGAGTGACACATATACTGCAGCTCCAGAATATTTAACTTCTTTCTTCAGCACCAGAAAGTTCACCACAAAAATTTTCAATGTTCAGGCATGCCAATGTGCAGCCATGAGCCACACTAACATCAAGATGTAATCTTTACCAGAAGCTCACTTGTTCTTCAATCAAAGTTACCATGTTAGGCATCATGCACCATAATCTCGATCGAATAGGCTGCTATTTTTTTGCCGGGAGATTAGGCTGCTATAGAACACAGCCAATACTATCAACTGCTGTAATTGGCATTTTCCATCACACGCTGTCTGTGTCCCTTTGCTCCAAAATCTGCGAACCTTATTCTCCTCGGCCACCTTTAATGCACAGCCATTATTCCATACAGCTTACAGCCCATGCACACAACGGCACCCAAGGCCCCAGGCCCTATAAATAGCCGACCTTGCAACACTGAAAGCACAAACCACCAGAGCTTCTGAAAGAGCAAGAACATTCAGAGCTAAGACACAGCAAGATCTTTAGCATTAGAGCTTTCAGTAGTTCAGTGTCTTACCAAGGCCACTCTTGAAGATGTCTGGTTCCCGGAGCTCCTCCCCCAACTCGAAGTCCGAGTGGAGCAGGAAGGAGAACAAGATGTTCGAGGAGGCGCTCGCCTACTACGGCGAGGACACGCCCAACCGGTGGGACAAGGTGGCCAGCGCCATGGGAGGCATCAAGTCCGCCGAGGAGATCCGCTGCCACTACGAAGACCTCACTGATGACGTCAAGACGATTGAGTCCGGGCGAGTGCAGTTCCCCAAGTACAAGACGCAGGGATACTGGACCTGAGGTAAAAAAAAAGAAAAAAACCATGCATGCCACCTCTCAACCAAACCTGAGCTGCAAAAAAGAAAAAAGATAACTTGCCTCCAATAAGTTTTCAGAATTACAGTCGAGTAGAAGCATGGTAGTCATAACTAAGTCGGTGATTGTTTACAAGCTTGCTAAATGCAATGATGAAGAATAGTATGTATATTTGGCTGTTTATAGATGGTTTCGTGGTTTAACTTGAAGATACAACATGCAGGGTTAAGTTTAGTATTTTATATTCTTTCCATGTTGTCACCATGCATGACTGACATCATAAGCATACTTAAGAGAAAGAGTCAGTAATTTATAAGTGTCTTTGTAATCTGAGCCCACTAATCACGTGGGATCTAATCCTAGCACTATCAGGACATGTACAACGGTGTTTATTAGTGGTCTCTCTCTATTACCATACAAGTAAATTTGATGACATGGAAGAAAGAGAAAAGAGTATGGTTGTTATGCATGACAACAGTTCAGAGTCGAATCTTAGCATTTATTAGAGCAAATTTTGTTGCATGGTGGTGAAAGAAAGGAAAGAAAAGTAAGAAAAAGTAGTTTGATATATTAATGATTAGAGACCATATTGTCTCTAACTGTTGTAGGATACTAGTCTCTAGATAACGTAGAGCTATCATATCTGACTCTATCTTTGTACGTGCCCTCGGAATAATACCTTCCAAAAGAAAAGCTTTGGTCTTAGAGAAGTACAGTCTATCACCTCGTGCTTCCAGCTTACAGCCGACATGCACTTCTCATAGTCCTTTACAAGTCACAGCTAAGTGCCAAAAGGTTGATCTCCCATGCTTTTTGAGAGGGTGCTGGTGGGTATGCTTTGAGTGGGTTCTTGTTCTTGTTGTTTTGTTTTCTTTTTGAGTTAGCAATTTTGCAATCGCAACACTTTACAAATATAAAAGGCAGCTGCTTGCAAGCTAGAGTTTGCAATGAGATCAACAAAAGTACATCATACAAGTTTAAAAAAAGCAAAAGTACTAGGACCCTATTTAGATGGGATTAAAACTTTTAAGTCCCTATCACATCAGATGTTTGGACACTAATTATAAATATTAAACGTAGACTATTAATAAAACCCATCCATAATCTTAGACTAATTCGCGAGACGAATCTATTGAGCCTAACTAATTTATGATTAGCCTATGTGATGCTACAGTAAACGTTCTCTAATTGTGGATTAATTAGGCTTAAAAAATTTGTCTCGCGAATTAGCTTTCATTTATGTAATTAGTTTTGTAAGTAGTCTATATTTAATACTCTAAATTAGTGTCTAAATATAAGGACTAAAATTAAGTCCGTGGATCCAAACACCACCTAGGTCTATTTTGCTAGTCTTGGTTGAGTTCCAAACTCTTTCCGTACCTTTCATGTCTAGTTGAACAAAGCAACCAAAAGAGAGAAAAGGAGCAGCTCTCTCCTATCAGGCATCCAAAAGCAATATATAGTTCATCTGAGTAAAGTTTTTTGAGCTTTGATAAACTTACAGTACATTATCTTTTGCCTTTTTCCCAGGATGAACCATTGGAAGCTCCGATAGACAGAAGATGAGGTTGTATAAACTAGATCCCTAAGAAAGACTTGCTCTAGGAGGAACCAAAGTAATCCAGCATTGCTTAGAGAATAAAGGAAGAGAAGGGGTGCGTATGTATATAGTATTGGGTTATGAGCAAGGTTAAGTCCCCATGCTGTTGTAGATTCTCGTCTACATTCGTCAACTGCAGTATTCATTAACTCTGTGAACTAAATTATGAAGTAACATTGTGATGTAAACTCATGTGTTTGTCCAATTATAAAATGTTATGTTCGATTGCATTCTGTTGCCCCAAATCACTAAATTTGCTGGACGCTATGTTCAATCTTAAATTTCTGAGTTTTAAAAAGTTAAAGAATTACAGAATCATTGCGACCACTGCTTTCGTTTTCAAATGTCGGTCTCAAAAAGGAGAAGTCACTGAATTGTCTTCAAGAACAACAGAAAGAACCTAATGCCAGAATCATCTACATATAAGCCCACCAATGTTCACTGTTAAGAATCACTCATTACTGTAGGGTAGAATCAAGATCGGTAGTTACAAACTCACAGGACTAGCTAGAAACAAACATTTCTGAAAACATTCTTGTCATGTTTCTGCTGACTGTATACTCAACTACTATAACTACTGAACAAGGGTTTACATCCACTGGTCTCTGCCGAGACAACGATATCACATACCATTTCTGACCACAAAATTTGCCATCTTGATCACAGTATCAGCAGGCAGCAGTACCAATATCATTTGTAGTTAGAAACACAAAACTGGCCCTCTTCTCTACAAATTCACCAGAGCTCACATACCAAACGAAGATACAATTATGCAAAAGTAGTAACATTCAATTTGAACTTATTCAATTTGCAACTTTGCAAGAACCTTAGTGTGAGCATAGTCACACACACAGCACTACACTAATCCGGGTAACTAGAATCTAACACAGTGTCATCTAAATTTGACAGCTTGGGGACAGCAATTCTGAGGCAAACCATCACAAATTACATGATACAGTACATACCTAGCTACTCGATGGCAAATTGGCAATGGCATTGCTCTTCGCCTTCTTGGCCGCGGAGCCCTTGCTCTCCATGAGACGCCACATGTACCATGCGCCCACCGACCGGTACGGCCTCCACCGCTCGCACAGCGCCGCCATCTCCTCCGGCTTCGGCAGCGCCGGCAGCCCGTACAGCTCCTGCACGCCCTTGCGCACGCCGAGGTCGCCGGATGGCAGCACGTCGGGGCGGTGCAGCGAGAAGATCATGAACATGTGGACCGTCCACTCGCCGATGCCCTTCACCTTGGTGAGCTCCGCGAGGAGCGCCGCCTCGTCCATTGCGGCCACGGCGGACTCCGAGAGCTCCCCGGCCGCGAACCTGCCGGCGAGGTCGTGGAGGTAGGCCGCCTTGCGGGCGGAGACGCCGATGGCGCGGAGGTCGGCGGCGGAGAGGGCGAGCACCGCGGCGGGGTTGACCACCGCGGCATTGGGATCGGCGGCGGCGGCGGAGGGGAGGAGCGCGAGGAAGCGAGCGTAGATGGCGGCGGCGGCGGAGGGAGCGAGCTGCTGGTGGAGGATGGAGTGCGCGAGGGAGTGGAAGGCGGGGCGAGAAGGGGACGAGATGAAGTCCGGGGTGCCGGTGGAGACGATGACCTCGGAGAGGAGCGGGTCGGCGGTGCGGAGGTGCGAGAGCGCCGCCGCGAGCTCCCCCGGCGAGGACAGCGGCGGCGATAGTACGGTTGTTGTTGTTGTGGCGACGGATTTCCCCTTGGCGGGTGTGCTCTTGACGATCTTGCGGGAGCGGAAGGAGATCTTACCAGCTGTGATGGCCGTTGCGCCTGCGCCGCCTCCGCCGGCGGCGGCGGCGGCGGCGGCGGCGGAGGGGCGGGGAGTCGCCGCCGCTCTGGTCTTGACCATTGCGAAGGTTGGGTGTTGGAGAAGAGACAGCGTGGATTACTGGACCGTGGAGGGAAGCAGTTGGCCGTTTTGTCGGGTGGGCCCTGGAGGCCCATTTACCACTCGTGTAGGCCCACCCATCCTCCTCGCGTGACGGGCCGTGACCTGGGCCCATAAGAAGGCTAAGCAACGGCCCGTACCGTAACTCGGAACGGGAGAGATTCTGATCCGATCTACCCCGTGCGGTACGACTACGTAGTTAGCCGTCAGTGTCACTGCAAGGTGGGTCCTACCATTTGATGGAGAAACGTGCCTAAGCAAAATCTTTACTCCGATTCGCATCCGCCGTTTAGGCTTCATCGGACGGCCCCCATCTCGCGACGGGATTCAGGGGAACCTGCGCTAGATGAGATCGGCGGCGAGATGGTGGCCTCGCCGGTGAGGCGGTGACGGAGACAGCGGCGAATCCACTCGCGTAGTTGCATGAGCATATATTTCTACTGTTATCTGATGGTAACAAGCGAACCTTATCTTATTAAAAAACTTGTTTAGAACATATTTGATCTTTCGTCTTATTTAAAAACTTTTGTGAAATATATAAAACTATATATATACATATAAGTATATTTAATGATGAATCAAATGGTAAGAAAAAAATTAATAATTACTTAATTTTTTTTGATAAGACGAGCGGTCAAACATATTTTAAAAAGTCAACAACGTTAAATATTTAGAAACATATGGAGTATTCAGTTTCATTCTGTTGGTTTTCTAGTGGCATCTGAAATTTACTCTGGATGCAGATCTCAGATGTGATCAGTGCTTTGGTCTTTCATTGGCAACCAGACAGCTGACAACTTATGATATCCGTTCTATGTTCCAGCAAGGCGATTTTCAGTTTTACCAACTGATTAGTGATTACACTACACATGAAACTGAGAAAAGCATCCGGATTCAAATTGAACATATAGTATTCCTGTTGCTCAGTTCAGATCTGGCGACCCTTCTGCCACCCGTCGGCAGCTTGGTAGTAGTGAAGCTAAAGTTTGGATTTTTGCCACGCTGAGCGCATGTTTCTTGTCAGCATTACAGCTGCAAGTTGAGACCTCCTGTTCGTCCAGCTGGGTTCCAGTCCAGGAGCAGCATCGCAGCATGCTCTCACCACAGACAACCAGAATGCATGGAAGCAACTAGCCAACGACCACGAGGCAAGCAGCAAGATATGATGATGATCTGTACTTACAACAGTATGTGGTGTGCAACTGTGCATTCCACATGTTTGTTTATTTCAAGTCCAAAAAACGAGAATGATATAGAATAAAGTAATAGCTATATCAATTTAGAATTGGACTAGATATATCCTGATATTATAAATCTGGATAGAAACCTAATATTAGATTGGACACATCCTATTACTATGAATTTAGACAAAAGTTTATCTAGATTTATAGTTATGTCCAATCTAATTATAAATTATTATAAATTAATGTTTTCAAAGATAATAATAGAAAGGTCATGAGCTTAAACTAGAATGAACTGATTGTTTGTACATATATGTAGTACAGGTGGTCGGATTAGGGTGAATGACAAAATGGTCCACATGCAACAGTTACAGAAAAAGAAGAAGCCTCTGTTCTATTTCTGTTTCAGTTCAGACAAAATCAGGGAAGCCTCCTTTTATGTATCACTGACAGTGGGCCCCACAGGAGACCAACGAACACGGTCAGGAACTCTCCCCCCATTTCAACGGAAAAAAGTTTCCTCTTTTCTTCTCCCTCCCTCTCATCCATTTCTCCGGTTGAGCGGCGCCGCGGCGGAGCCGAGGCGAGCGAGCGAGCGGGCGCGATGAACGGCGGCGGGAGCAGGCGGGGAGGTGCGTCGTGCGCCGACGAGAGCGGCAGCGACCAGGACGGCGGCGGCTTGCGGAAGCCGCTGCTGAACACGGGGAGCTGGTACAGGATGGGATCGCGGTCCAGCCTCGCCGCCTCCTCCATGGCCGCCATCCGGGAGTCCCACGTCTCCGCCTTCCTCTGCACGCTCATCGTCGCGCTCGGCCCCATCCAGTTCGGATTCACCAGCGGCTTCTCCTCACCCACCCAGGACGCCATCATCCGCGACCTCAAGCTCTCCATCTCCGAGGTCCCGTGCCCGTTCCAGCTGCAATCTTGCGTGCTTTTGCTGCTTCCTCTTGCTTATTGCGTTTCTTGTAGTGAAGTTTTATCGTTATGATGCAGTTCTCGGCTTTTGGTTCGCTGTCCAACGTCGGCGCCATGGTCGGAGCGATCGCCAGTGGGCAGATGGCGGAGTACATTGGCCGGAAAGGGGTGAGAATTTGTGCTTCATTTGGTCCTTATCTGTTCTTCCACTAGAAGGCCATCCTTTATCTCGACGACGAACAATTGATAGTTGACAAGGTCAATACGTCACTGTTGTATGATTTCCGGTAACACCAATAATATGCCATTAAAGAAAGTGAGTGGGCTTAGAAATGTTGGTCATTTCCTGTGAACTGTAGCTTGTGACAATATGAATCTCAAAATTTCAGGTTCAGTTAGCTATACTATTGGGGTTTGACCTTAATTTCAAAGTTGACGAGTTCTTTAGTTGTGATTGCCATTGATCTGGCAAAAGAGGAAAACAGATCAGTAGTTAATTTCAAAGTTGACGAGTTCTTTAGTATGACAGAAAATGTGTAGATGAAGTTTTTGTGACATTTTCTTTGGTTCATACTTCATAATCACTTAATCAGATCAGTAGTTAACTACAGTGAAGCTCTATTATTTTACTCTAATGGTCTCTCTGATTGAATCTCCAGTCGTTGATAATTGCGGCGGTTCCTAACATCATTGGTTGGCTTGCCATCTCCTTTGCAAAAGTATGTGTCACATATTTACCAAGTTTATTTTTCTCCCTTTGCTCTTTCTCACTAGTTTCATTCTTGCCGATCTTTGTTTTTCAGGACGCGTCATTTTTATACATGGGACGCTTGCTTGAAGGTTTTGGTGTTGGTGTTATATCATATACGGTCTGTATTTACCAACTTCATTTCATGTTTATTTGCTGCTTAGAATGTTTTGTTGCTTTACTGCTTGAGTACTTATCTGACTGAGACTGAGATGCCTGTAGAATGAGGCAGAGCGATCCTTTGCTAGCGAAGCTTTTTTACATTTCTGTTATCAGAAGAACTTTGGATTAGTTAATAGTTAGTGCATGTATAAACCCTTAATGTGTGAATTATATCGTACCAGGTGCCAGTATACATAGCAGAGATATCTCATCAGAACACAAGAGGAGCACTTGGCTCCGTGAACCAGGTGTGCTTATCGTCAGAAGCATCTTATCTTATGCAAGGGAAATTTATGGTTTGTTTATGTTGGACTTACCATGCAATTTTTCATTATGTAGTTGTCCGTTACCATTGGTATTTTGTTGGCCTATTTGCTAGGCATGTTTGTTCCTTGGAGGCTGCTTGCAGTGATAGGTACAAATCAATACCTGATGTCTGAATGTTTTCTATTTAGGGATATGCAATAAATAATAATGATTTTTTAACTGTTGATATTTGCTAGTACCTTTTGGACTTATTGCAATTTGTATGTGCCTTAAATGTCTAGACCTCTGGTTCTGATTCAAATATCTGGGTTGCCATGCTTGTAGGAAGCATCCCATGTACATTGTTAATACCTGGTCTATTCTTCATTCCGGAATCCCCGAGATGGCTGGTATGTTATACACCTAAGTTGGATATTGTATCACAAATCTGAAATCTGTAGCAAGCACTTTCCTACATCTATATGCAGGCAAAAATGAAAATGATGGATGATTTTGAGGCTTCTCTACAAGTTTTGAGGGGGTTTGAGACTGATATTACTGCAGAAGTGAATGATATAAAGGCAAGCAATTTTATTTTTCTTGATTAACTGACTACAAGTTATTTGCGGTTTCGCGTGATTTCATCTTAGTAAGATTTTCACTAACACAGCACTTGGGAGATATGTACTTTCATTCTTCTGGAAGACTAATATGGTTCAAATCCCTGTTATGCAGAGAGCAGTAGCATCGGCAAACAAAAGAACCACAGTCCGTTTTAAAGAGTTGAACCAAAAGAAATACCGCACTCCCTTACTGGTAACTTACATACCCCTTTTTGTTCAGTTTATACCAAAGTCATTAATCATGTTTTGTAATGGTAACTACGCTTTATGTTGACAGATAGGAACTGGCCTTCTTGTACTTCAGAATCTAAGTGGAATAAATGGTATTCTGTTTTATGCAAGTAGAATCTTCAGAGATGCAGGTAAGTTGTGGATATCTCTTATAGGTCCTTAGTACTACAGTCACGTTGTAGTAAATTTTGGCTTGTAATCTTAACACGCAAAGAACTTCAGGGTTTACAAACAGTGACTTGGCCACATGTGCACTAGGAGCAATTCAGGTAAGTGATTAGGAATATCCTGATCTCATCTCTGTAACTTATATCAAGTTGCTTACAGAAATCGTTGGATTACATTAGGTTCTTGCCACTGGAGTTACAACATGGTTACTGGACAGAGCTGGTCGACGGATACTCCTTATTGTAATTTCCTCTTCCCAATGAAATCACCTTTTTATTAGTTGTCTGTAACAATAACATAGTGACTCACTTAAAATTACAGATCTCTACTGCTGGGATGACTCTAAGCCTTCTTGCAGTTTCTGTTGTATTTTTTCTGGAGGTACATTCAGATTTTTTCCAGTATACCATTGTGATAAAAAAAAAATCATATGTTGCAGTCTCTTTGATAGCCTACATTGTCGCACGGACTCTTCCCCTTTCCCCTCAGTTCACTCAATATTTCAATATTACTACAATGATTATTTGTTTCAGGGTAATATTTCACATGATTCTCGTTCGTTCTACATCTTAAGTATGATCTCCTTGGTTGCTCTTGTGGTATGTCTGTCAGTTAAACCATTTCTTTTGAAAATTGCTCCAAAACCTCTGCCGGAAAATTTACCTCGATCACGTACTTCAGGCTTATATCATCACCTTTTCCTTCGGCATGGGTGCCATTCCATGGGTCATGATGTCTGAGGTATAATGCTTTGCCCCATAGCTCACAATGATGTTAGTATTTTTAGAGCATTGACACATCCACCGTTTTGTTGCAAGTATCTCAGGCATCAGCTTAAGTAATCTAAAGATTTCAGTTAAATCTTTGTTTGTTCTTAGATTCTCCCAGTTAGCATCAAGAGTCTTGGGGGAAGCTTCGCGACACTTGCCAACATGCTTACATCCTGGGCAATAACAATGACAGCAAATTTGTTACTCAGCTGGAGTGCTGGAGGTCCATATTTCTATAAAAATCCTCTGTTACCAAGAATAAAATTTTGAACTGATTTACCTGATAAAAGTTAAATATTTTATTTTAATTTCAACAGGAACATTTTTGTCCTACATGATTGTGGCTGCTTTCACTCTCGTGTTCGTCATATTTCGGGTGCCAGAGACAAAGGGAAGAACTCTGGAGGAGATACAGTTTTCGTTCCGCTGAATTTTGAGTTTCTCGTTGCATCCAGTGGATACTCCAGTTGAGTACAAGGAAAGGATTTACTTATACAATCAAGAACCTTGGCTTTTCTTTTACCAAGTTGATTACTGGTTCGTTCCGCTGAATTTTGAGTTTCTCGTTGCATCCAGTGGATACTCCAGTTGAGTACAAGGAAAGGATTTACTTATACAATCAAGAACCTTGGCTTTTCTTTTACCAAGTTGATTACTGGTTCGTTCCGCTGAATTTTGAGTTTCTCGTTGCATCCAGTGGATACTCCAGTTGAGTACAAGGAAAGGATTTACTTATACAATCAGGAACCTTGGCTTTTCTTTTACCAAGTTGATTACTGGTTGAAGGCCAAGCATTTTTATTCAGTTCATTTTTTTTGTATATTCTTGTGTAATTTTAATTCAGTTATGCCCAATTGGCTTGTAAATGCCAGTGCAGTGGCTCAAATCAAATTGCTTCCTACTTGTCTTCGACGTTATATAATAAAAAGATGCATACATGAGCAATTTGAATCCCTGACTGTTTTGGAAATACTTCTGTTCTGAAGTTCAGCTATCTGCCGATATTTCCACAGTTATTTGGCACCTTCATCAGAAATTCAGAGTTCAGAGGAACTTATTTGGTGATAAATGAACATATTTATTTCCCTTATTCCTTACAGAAATGCAGATATTGCTGGTTGAATATCTGTCATGTACTAAGACAGATTTCTGCCGTTTTTGGCCGGTGTTGCATCCCTATCAAAGCTGTGATTAGGAATTTTGCCATGATCTGCACATGTCCATTGGCATCATGTCTGCAAACTGGAACATGTTTGTTTCTTTCAGCTGGGAGCATCATTATATTATAGTGTCCACGAGAAGCACGACAGCCAGAAAATGCTGCCGTATGATGTGGCTTTGAGCAAGCAAGTACTCCAGCCAGCTACCACGACACGCCATCTATTTCCACTAGACTATGCCTTCTGTGTGATTAAATTTAGTTCGGTTTCCGTAAAATTCATTCAAAATTTTTGTGGATAAACGGGGTGGTTTGAAATCTCCGGCCCTTTTCAAATGGTCGTTGTTCATTCAGGCATTCAGCTAGCCATTGCTTTCCTCGTCATCACGATCTTATCCAGCTTAGCTCGTGAAAATGATTGGGATGATCCTAATGAGATCAGAAGAAATTAAAAAAAAGCAGTACACGTCGTTGTCTGGACATGTTGTGCACACTAGTACATCCGAGCACGAACTTATTAACGTTTTTTAGTATTTATGCCATGAAACAGTCCAAGAAATACAATTTTAATTGATTATGTATGATTTCTGGATGATTACTCTTTTTTGGTAGTTTATGGCAAAGAAAAATGAGGCCCCATTTATTACACACAGGAATAAAAACCTAGAAAAATAGAACACGAGAATGCTTGTGTTAATCAGCGAAATGAAAACCACATGAAAAATATAATATGGGGTGTTTGGAAGAAAGGATTCTTTAATCAAACTGCAGCTGCTTTAGAACGAACACCATAGGCAAGTTTCCAACAAATGTTAGCAAAGATCCTACAAAATTGGGGAAAAAGTGCATGGAAGGAATCAAAAAACCTTTAGGAAGACTATCCACCAATTTCTTTGTTCAAACCGTGAAAATAACGAAATCCCTTGAAATTTATCTTTTCGCTTATGCTTATACTTATCAATCAAAATTTTAATTTTTCAACCTTAAATTTAGAGTTGATTTTGAGGTTTTTTTCATCGTAATTTATTTTCCAACATTTGCTTTTAGATGCTAAGAACATATATAAAAGTTTTATTAACAAATTATTTTTCATTTACAAATATGCTATCTGGGCTTAGAATTCCTCCTATCAAACAGAGTTGGGGCCCTTTTTTTCCATCACGGACAAAACGAAATCTTCCCTTGTCGGTCACTGACAGGTGGGCTCCACCTGGCCAACCGGTCAAGCCAAGAGACAGGTAGAGACACACACGACGCGATCCCCCCACTCTCCCCCGTTTCAACGGAAAAAAAAGAGGCGGTCGCGTCTCCTCGTCTCGTCGCCTCTTCCTCCTTCCATCTCATCTCATCTCATCTCATCCTCTCTCTCTCTCGTAATCTCGTCTCGCCTCGGGAATCCAACCTCGCCGGCGGCGAAGTTGAGATCGAGGAAGAGCCATGAACAGGGGGTGCGGCGTCGGCGGCGTCGGCGATGAGAGCGGAAGCGACTACGAAAGCGGCGGCGGGATGCGGAAGCCACTGCTGATGCACACGGGGAGCTGGTACAGGATGGGGTCGCGGCAGGGGAGCCTCACCGGCGCGGGGACCTCGTCCATGGCCATCCTCCGCGAGTCCCACGTCTCCGCCTTCCTCTGCACGCTCATCGTCGCGCTCGGCCCCATCCAGTTCGGCTTCACGGGGGGCTTCTCCTCCCCGACGCAGGACGCCATCATCCGAGACCTCAACCTCACCCTCTCCGAGGTCGCTGCCCGCTTCTTCTTCTTCAGTTCTTCCCATTACCCCTTTTTTTTTTTTTGTCCCGAATCTGAACGACGCGCTGCTGCTGCTGCAGTTCTCGGTGTTCGGATCGCTGTCCAACGTCGGCGCCATGGTTGGGGCGATTGCCAGTGGTCAGATGGCCGAGTACATTGGGCGCAAAGGGGTGAGAATTTTTTTTTCTTTTTTGGGGTACACATCGCATGCAGTTATTAGTTGCGCTTTCGTAGGGTTACCAGTCTCTTTCTAAAGGACAACAATGGTGGTCTCGGTCAACGTCACCTGCTGTGCTGGGAGAGTTTTATGGCATTATTACAAATAAAAATTTATTATTTTAGCTTTTGAGTAATACAAGTGTGGGTAAAACGGATGGAACTTTCTGGAAATCAAATGTTGATCATTCTTCAGTAGATTATTGAGCTACCGGATTGCTAGGATGGCTGTTTTGGGGGTTTGGCATTATATATGTCTGTTCATGAGTTTGGTAGTTGCATACTTCTGTTTCATACAGATATGAACATATGGTACTCAAGTAATCGGTATAGACATGTATGGATGAAGTATTTTTCATGCTCGTGTTTTGGCATGACTTGCAGTAGATAAACATACTTTAGCGTAATTTTATTTTATGTCCTGTTTTTGGCATGGTTGCAGTAGTCAATTGTACTTCAATGGTCTACTCTTTTAAGCTAACTGAATTGTTTGGTGAATTTTCCAGTCATTGATGATTGCTGCAATTCCAAACATCATTGGTTGGCTTGCCATCTCCTTTGCAAAAGTATGGCATTACATGGTTCAGAATCTTACTTTCACCACCTTGTTGCTTTATACAATTTAAGCTCGATGCTTTTGCTTTATAGGACTCATCGTTTCTTTATATGGGGCGATTGCTCGAGGGGTTTGGTGTTGGTGTCATCTCTTATACGGTTTGTATGAGAAAACTTCCTTCCTTCCTTTTTTATGTGCACTTATAGTTTGAGTACTTAACTTGTTTGTTCAAGAAAAAAAGAAAGAATAACGGATATGTCAGTATTTTGGAGAAAAACTCTCCATTGCCAGCTATGTTAGAGACTTAAATATTGATCTGTGAATTATGTGATGACAGGTGCCAGTGTACATAGCAGAAATATCACCTCAAAACATGAGAGGTGCTCTTGGCTCAGTGAATCAGGTAACCTTTCTTCACAGGAATAATCTTTTTGTGACACAAAGACAATTGCTTTTCTATGTTTTAAAGTCATAATTTTTCTTGTTTATTTTAAGCACCTTATGTGATTGTTTGTTAAACAGTTATCTGTAACCATTGGTATATTGTTGGCATATTTGCTTGGCATGTTTGTTCCTTGGAGGCTGCTCGCAGTAATAGGTAATGTGACCAAATTCTGATTGTATTACTAATGTGATCTTTTTTCCTTTCATTTTTTGATGTCTGCATTCTGATATTTCAGTTCAATAGTTCATTAACAGCAAATGATACTAGTATGTTGAATTGTTGACAAACATAGCTAACATCCTACATACATTGCATGCAAATATTTTCATTTGAATCATAGATGGAATGTTTGTCATTTTCAATAGCCAGCGCATATTTTTTTCACAAGTAAATTATACATACTTTGCAGAGTATTTAAGTAATATTTTGGATGTTATACATGCGTCTTCTAGGAGTAAATGGTTTTTTATTCAAATCTCTGTGATTTTTTTGCATGTAGGAATCTTGCCTTGCACTGTGTTGATACCTGGCCTATTCTTCATTCCAGAATCTCCAAGATGGCTGGTACGTGTAATTGTATATGCAAAAAATCGATATAAAATGGCATCATCTGAATTATTATTTATAGCCATATTTTTGTCTCTATATATCTCTAGGCAAAGATGAACATGATGGATGATTTCGAGACTTCTTTACAAGTTCTGAGGGGATTTGAGACTGACATCAGCGCGGAAGTGAATGATATAAAGGTAAGCACTTGTTATAACATTGAGCACGCTGATATATGCACCACAATACCTCATGCTTCTGGAAGTAACAGCATCATCTTTATGCAGAGAGCAGTAGCATCAGCAAACAAAAGGACAACGATCCGTTTTCAAGAATTAAACCAGAAGAAATACCGCACACCCCTAATAGTAACTTCCTTAACTCTTAGGTTTATTCCGTACCAAATATAACAACTAAATTTTATAATTGGTATTGTACTTTTAACTGTGGCAGCTAGGAATTGGCCTACTTGTACTGCAACAGCTAAGTGGAATCAATGGAATATTGTTTTATGCAGGTAGCATCTTCAAAGCAGCAGGCAAGTTGTGTCATGCTTCCTTCTTTGCTAGTAAACCTTTTCACTACAGTAGTTAGGGCTTTAAGCATAGTAAATTGTATGCAGACATTTGGGATATCTTGCCAACTTTAACGGTAGTGTTTGCTAAATTACCATCAGTTTAATTATCTGTTCATCAAACTTTAGCCCAGAAGGAATAGCATACTAGGTTTCAAACTACTAAATTTGGGACCGCTGACCTGATAGGACCTCTAATAGGTTATATGCATCTGTAGTTTCCTTCATCTCTCTGTATCATACTTATATTTTAGTCGATTTGGCTTCTATTTATGACACACAAAATTTCTTCAGGTCTCACAAACAGTGACTTGGCTACATGTGCACTTGGTGCTATCCAGGTGTGCAACTATAAATACCGTTCCTGTCTCTATGCAATCACTTAAACCGCGCACTAGACAAGTAGACATGCCCTTAAGTTGCTCATGGTATTTGTTGTCAGGTTCTTGCTACAGGAGTTACAACCTGGTTATTAGACAGAGCTGGCCGCCGGATCCTCCTTATCGTAATACTCTTCCTCCTGAAACTACTAGCATTCTAATTTTCTGTATTATGTGGCCATAATATATAATAAAGCTCTCGCTTCAACTTCTAGATCTCTTCTGCTGGGATGACTCTAAGCCTCCTTGCAGTTGCTGTTGTATTTTTCCTCAAGGTATGTTCAGACCAGTAAAAAAGAAAAGGGAACAGTTTCATCTGTTGCACTATATGCAATATTCCATATATGGCTTATGAATTTTGCAATAATCACAGGTCTCTTCTGTCAATCCACTGAATATTTTCCTATTGTTATTGTGATTTATTTGTTTCAGGATAGCATTTCACAAGATTCTCACATGTACTACACCTTAAGTATGATCTCCTTGGTTGCTCTTGTGGTATGTCCCTCATTATGCTGATTTCTCTGAAAATATGCATCACATATATGGAAGCTGTGACAGAAAATGTTGACTCATACACTTCATTTAGGCTTTTGTAATCGCCTTCTCCTTCGGTATGGGTGCCATTCCATGGATCATAATGTCAGAGGTATAGCTTCATGGCTCATAATCATACGGTCTTGGAATGTAACTGAAGAACATTCACATGGCCATGATTTTTGGAGCATTTGTCAGATGGTCTGAAGACTCACTTCCAACTTGTATATTTTCAGATCCTCCCGGTTAGTATCAAGAGTCTCGCAGGAAGCTTCGCGACGCTCGCCAACTGGCTTACATCCTTTGCAATAACAATGACAGCAAACTTGATGCTTAGCTGGAGTGCTGGAGGTACATACTTCTACTTCTTTGATCTCTCTTTTCAGCAGTGGAATTGTTATTTTCTTTGAGCGAAACTAGAGTAGAATTCTGAACATCCAACCTGATGTTCATCATATCTGTTTAAACATCAACAGGGACTTTTGTTTCCTACATGGTCGTGAGTGCTTTCACCCTCGTGTTCGTCATCCTTTGGGTGCCAGAGACAAAAGGAAGAACTCTCGAGGAGATACAATGGTCCTTCCGCTGAGCCTTGTGGTCTTCGAAAATATGGCCATTTTTTCAAGTACAAAGGGAAGGATATTGATTTGCGCATTTGCAAATCTTGTGTATTCTATGTTCCGAGTCAAGTATACTGGACAAAAAGCAAAGTATTCTTTCTGTTCATATATTATTGTACAACATTGTTTCACGTATTCCAGATCGACTTGCAAAGGCTTGTGCAGTGACACACACTCGTGATCTCATCCTAATTGCTTTTCCTTTTGTCTTGATCGGCGGCATGACCGCATGAGCATGATCAACTTAAAATATGAGTGTACTCAGGCATTCTTGACGCCTCTGCTTGCCTTCGAAAATATTTTTCTTGTGAAATTTCAACATGAGTCTGAGAAATTTCTGGAGAAGGTGGAAAGGTTCGCTTGAGATCTTGATTCGGTTCGAGCCGGCGATCCATAGCGCAGAGGCAGAGCCTTGATGAAGAATTTTGTCCGAGGAAGACGACGATGGTGACGTCATCAATGCCGGTATGGGCCAAAACAGGAAGGCAGAGTACGTGCCATTGGGCCGTAACGGGATGGCCTCTTACGTGAGTGTACTATATGGGCCTATCAATATACTGTAGTAGCTAATTAGGCCCAATTTCTTAATGGACATTTTGGGCTGGTCCATGGTGCATCTATGTTATTGCAAAGTTGACCGGTTGACCCACTTTTTGCAGTTAGCTCCCTGTTTTGGATCTTTTTCGTTGCCCCTTATTTTTGATAGTAACGGTTCAAAATCTCGATTTGCTATCAATGGTAGCAAAAAAAATTTGCCTAGTAAGACACGGAGATACAGATACTGTGATATAGGGATATGACATTTTCTACTAAGAAAACACATATACAAGGTCTATACATACAGAAATTAATGAACTCTTTCCGGGAAACAAAACAAGGATGCTAGCTAGTTTTTTTTTTTTTTTAGGGAAATGCTAGCTAGTTTTTCAGTGTTAGGTGGTTCCTGGACAAAACAAGCTTCAGATTCCCCCCTGGGAAGTCTAAAATAACACCCAAGTTTTACTGAGATTATGATTTGAACCATTCTAGTTTGACTCTCACTGCGTCATGCTGAGTTACGAGTTCAACCAAGGAATGAGGTTTCTATCAATTCATGGTATGTTAGCAACTTGGTACCAGTGGTCCTGAGGTCTCCATAATAGAAACACTACTAGTAGTTGGCAGTGGCACAGTGATCTGATCGATGGATTAGAGCATTTAAACATGTGAAAGGTCCTTGGCTCTGTAGTTCCATGTCTTCTACTGATAGTCTGATACTGCTTTGGACAAGCATTTTCTACACTCGTAACAGTAGAAATGTTCCCGGTTTTTTTTTTAGAACTATGTTCCTGGATTCAAAGGTAGGTCTCCGAGGAACGCAGTGTCAGTCTGTTCTGCCTTGGTGGGCCTCGCATTGCGAGATGACATATAATTGGGCCCGATAAGGTTTAGACATTTCAGGACGATCCACAGTAAACCAATCTGATGCGACCAGGACCTTTTCTTTCCCCCGGGAGGCCGGGACGGGATCAAAGATTATGGTTTGGGATACCACATTTCGCGTATTATTAACCCTGTTTTGGATAATGTATTTCTATAATTATTTGAGATCCAGTATTTTTCACTTTGGCTCCTGATCCAACATTTCTTTTTTTTTTCATATCTACAGCGTTTTCTCTATAATCATTGTTTCCCATCCAACATTTAGTCATTGTCACTCTCCTTCCTCCAGTCCTCCGTCTGCATGTGTGATTGGTTGGTTTCGACTGATAAACCCTAGAAAAATAAAGGAGCCAACGGAAAATGATTTTACGGTAGAACTTCTGTATTTCTAACTTTAGTCTTATGTCTTAGCTGTTTAATTAATTAGAAGCCAAGGCTGAAAAGAAAGGGAGTGTTCGACAGGTCAGCTGCAATGGCTGCAGTTACGGCTGTGCACAGTAAGTACGGGACTGTTCGTGCCGACTGCGGTGTAGCCACGAAAGCAGCAGCCGAACAGACCCAAAATAGAGAACTCCTAAAATAATTTAAAATTGAGTTCAATAATTCAAATTTTGATTGGTAGTACTACTTGTAAACCAACGACCAAACAAACGAGCATATCAAAGGTTCGGTCAATTTAATTGCCCCAAAAGAAGTGGTTCAGTCAATTTAAATAGGCAACAGCTCAAACAAGATCTTGTAGGCCTCTGATCAAAAGGAGAACCCTATATGGGTCCCAAGGCATATAACCGTGATGATTGATCGATGGTACCTCACATCTCAAAAGCCCAAACATATATCCCTCCACATATATATCCACTTACCTTTTTGGATCAAACGATGACGATGATTAGTGCACAGTGGAAAGTACTGTTAGTTAAATCACAAAAGAAATGCAAAGAACAAATTTGGCACGCGAGCAATAGGAATTATACTGCTGCTAGTAACTAATGGTGGAACTAATTAATTTCAAACAGTACAACTCTGGTCATCGATCGATCGATCTCATTGCTTAAACTAAACTAAACTGATCAAAATTAGTTCTTCGATCGTAGTAGTAGTACACTGATCTAGGGTCTCTAGCTAAGCTAATAGTATTGGAACAGGCCGGGCCGCTCGCCGACAGTGAACGCCGGCGAGGATGGCATCATGTTGAGCCGCCACGACAGGCAGGGCCCGTCGTCCGCCGCGTCGAACATCGCGTACGACGCCGACTTCGCCGCGGCCTGGCCGTAGCATCCCCGCTGCGGCGCCGGTGGCGGCGGCGGCTGTCGCGAGTAGCAATACGCGTACCCGCCGGCGCCGGTGTCCAGCGGCGACGGCGGCGCCGGCGCCACCGCCGCCGCGGCGCGCCTCTCCTCCTTCTTGTACCGGATCCCGCACGCGTTGCACAGCGACTGCAACCAACGACAGAAGAATATTTTTCATGTGATGTGACGTTTGTATAGTAGCACTTGATATGCACGAAAGGTGTTCGTGCACGTTGCTGCCTACCTAGATGGCATGTCACGCAGGAGTACGTACGTACCTTGGGTCCCCTGGGACCATTTCGCCAGAGCGGCGTCGACATCGTGTCGCAGTTGGCGCAGCGGCGAGGCAGGCGGCCGGCGGCGGGGGCCTCCTTGTTGCAAGGAGCCACGCCGGCGCCCTCCTGCTTGCCGCCGCCGCCGCCGCCAGGGCGAGCCGACGACGGCACGTCCCACGGCGGCAGCCCGCCGCCGTACGCGCCCGCCTCCGCGCGCCGCGTGGACGGCGTGCCGAGCGACAGCGTGCAGTCCACCGCCGCACCGCCGCCGCCGTACGGCGACCGGCCGCTGTCCTCCTCCGCGACGCCGCCGCACTGCCTGTAGTAGTACTGCCCGCCCGCCATGGGGAAGAGCAGCGAGAACGCCGACGCCGCGGCGGCGCCACCGCACCCGCCGCCGCAGCTGCCGTACAGCATCCCGCACGTGCACGGCGCCAGCTCCTGCAGCATTATCTCAACCTAACAATGGTGGATCGATCGATCGATCGGCGAGAGATATCGAGAGGAGGAGGGTACGGTGTGTCTGTCTCGTTGGCTGCGATCGCGAGCCGTGGTCGGCGAGGCGAAGCGGGCGGGGGCATGTGAGCTAGCGCAGGCGCGGCGTACGCGGTGGCAAATCCGCTTATTATAACGAGGAGACTCGATCGCTCAGCCGCTCACCTGTGGGGTTTGGGTTTGGTTGGCGTTTTGCGGGAGAAGTGGACGAGATTTTGCGTTGCCGGCGCGGGGAGCGATGCGATGCGGGGGGGTGGGTGGTGGGTGTGCGCGCGCGCATGTCTGCCTCCCTGTCCGTCTCGGCGTCTCGCGTGTGTTTTGTGTTCGTGCGTGTGCGTGTCTGCACGCAGCGCTGCGGTGGCAGAGGCAGGAGGCGGTCAAGAGAGAGAGAAGCGGGCAGCTGCAGCGAGGGGGGGTCAAAAGAGGAGGGGGGGCACGTGAAACGGGGAACAGTCTCCCATGCAACTCCTGGGGACGTGGTCGTTAGCTACCCTACCCACCCAGCTGCCCAGAGGCTCTACTCGCTCTCTTGTGTGCAGTGCAGTAGAATCGCACTTCCCCGATCACGAGGTGCACAGTCCGATCTGTTCCTCCTCCTGTACCGGATCGATCTTGCCTGTATGATCCGATCCCCTACCACTAGCTACACGCAGTACATACAACCCGCTATTTACTCCACAACCAATGTTATGCTCTCTTCGTCAATATATATATATATATATATATATATATATATATATATATATATATATATATGGGATCACATCCCCTCCTAATACAACGAATCTAGACGGAGGATTATCCATATTTGTTGTACTAAGAACCCTTCTAAATTGTTTTTTTTGGGATGGAGGAAGTATTTAACAACTAGATATTATACATACATATATACTCTATCCGTCAAAAAAAACTTAACCCAGAAGAAAATATGATTCCTCTTAATATAACGAATTTAAACGTATATTCATACGGATAGTGAAGTAATCGTATTTTGCGTGTACCAGTACCAGCAGTTCTGCGATTGCTTGTCAGTCATCTCATGTCGTATGTAATTGATCATTCGCTGGAACGGGGAACAGATAAAAAGACTGCTGCTAGCTAGTCTTGCATCGCCACAGCGGGTCTTGCATTGCCACAGCGGATATTCTCAAAACGTCATGTCCATGCTTTCCTTTGCAGAAATGAAAAGCGTGTCGCAACCCTTGCCTACATGATCGAATCCAGCAAGCTGCTGCATGCGAAAACTTCTATCAATGCTGTGTTTAGTTGGATCCAAAGTTTAAATTTTGATTGAAATTAGAGATGATGTTACTGAAAAGTTACGTGTGTATGATAGGTTGATGTGATTAAAAAATAACTGAAATTTAGATCCAAACTTTAGATCTAAACACAGCCCAAAACAAGAAAGAAATAAAGGAGCTTGGAGGAGTACGTATAGATCGAAGAGAGAACAAGGGTGCAAAAGAAAAATTAAAGGAGAAATGATCAAAAGAAGCAAAAGGGTAAAGAGTGGCAACCAGTAACCACCACTAGTTTCCATGCATGCATGCATGCGGGATAACTCAAGAAAAGACGTGGAGATATAATTGCATGGATATATGGAATGGATGGACGGATCATGAGTTGGCCACGCCAATGATGAGACCTCTAGCTCAGCCGTCCGCCCGTTCACAAAAGCACCCCTGGCAAAACCGGCCAACCGGCCCGGCCGGTCGATCGACTCGAAATAATCATCCCTTCTTGCTATGTTGGCTTCGTTTTCCCTGTAATTATATCTTGAGAGTCGTTTTATATTATTAATGAGTCTGTTCGGCAGATCTACTGCGTAATACGGTACAGCCATAAAATCAGCAACCGAACAGACTCAATGTGATATTAAATGTATGGGTTTATATGAAGATACAACAACATCGATAAAATCAAATTAGTTTACCTAAATCTACCATAAAATATACTACTCCATCAGATCGTATATTAAAGGGTAGATGTAATATTTTAATAGTGCATTTATTTGTTATATTACATAGATGTTGGACTGATGGTATGTCTTACTCTGAGATCTAAGCCTTTTTTTTCTCATTAGAAGTTTAACTTATGATAAAAGTTAAAACGATTTAGCACAATGGAGTAGTGGAATTAGCTGCCTGTCGGTTATGTTTTATAGACCGATTAAGGAAGAAGAAGCAGCTTGTAGTAAGATGTAGGGATCGGTGGCAATGTGTCATGCAGAGAAAGCCAAGAAGGGAGTGGAGCCCATCATTCCATTTGCTGCAGCTCATCAGTGCCGACACGACTGCATCGATCTGCACCTGCGCGCTGCATGCATGCGCTGATGATGCGCGTTGCGTTGCAGCAGCGCATGGCCCCCATGACTCTCTGCACACGCACGTACTCATCCATGATCCGTCTGCACCAGCCGTAGTAGTACGTGCGGTCGTCTCAGACACGCCTGCCGCGCCAGCCGATCGATTAATGCTCGCTCGTGCAAGTGGCAGATCATAGTACTGCTGGTTATTACCACCTGCAGATCGACCTGCTACAGTGCCTGCATTTTGCGTCAAATCTGTGTTTAGAAATCAGCTTTACTACTCCTTCCATCCTTAAAAACAAATCTAAGAACAGACATGACACATCCTAATACAATAAATTTGGACCACTCTTTTTTCCAGATTTAATATCTTAGAAGAGGTCAGGTTGAATTCTTTTTGGGATTGAGAAAGTACATCAATCCGGATTTATAGTATTAGGATGTGTTATATCCGATCCTAGATTCGTTTTTTACAGGACATGAATATATTACTACCTCCGTTCCAAAATAAGTGCAGCCATAAATATTCGTGTCCAGCATTTTGACCGTTCGTCTTATTTGAAAAATTTATGAAAGTTTAAAAATATTAGTCACACATAAAGTACTATTCATGTATTATCATCTAATAATAATAAAAATACTAATCATAATTGTTTTTCAAATAAGGCTAACGGTCAAACGTTAAGCATGAGTAGTGTTAAAACTACACTTATTTTGGGATGGAGATAAGATTAGAAACAACTGGAACCATGAATTAACTATCGGCAGTCAAACTGGTAGTATGAATGTTAACCGGATACTAGATGATTAATTATTGGTTGATTATATGTTACTGGTGCAAGACTGCATGCAAACACGTAGTACGCCTGGCGTGATTTGTCGTGTGGCCTGTTATTTATCAGCGTAATGCTCTACTCCGTGCGGATTCAGGGATTGTGTGCCTTGTGCTCCGTGCGGATGAATCTTCAGTAAACAAAGCGATTAAATTGTGCCACATGCCTGCAGCTAGCTAGCAGCATTTCTCTGCATATGATGAGGGGGTGTGCAGTTTTGTGTGTGTTGCGTGGTGTGCAGCCAATCCGGCCGAGGAGATCGTCGTTCAAAAAGTTGTCCCGACACGGCCAGAGTTAAGCCTAGAGATTGGTGGCCTCATGTCCTTTAGTTTTTGATGACTGATCCATGAGAGAGAACACGGAGGAAGCAAGCGGCCGGCCGGGCAGGTATCTTTTGGAATTTGCAAGCCTTTTCTCGCTTCTCCAAGTTTGAACCATTCATCCCTCGATCAGCACTACTACTAGTAGTTGTTTAGTTCAGTGTACCATCTTAAAATTGCAGTTAAGTGCATGTAATCCTCTCTTATGTACAGTTTATAAACAGTAGAAAAATGAACAGCAGAAGCAGATTGAGAGTAGAAATCTAATGTTTTTTACGCGTACGCTTCTCAAACCGCTAAATAGTATACCTTCTCATAACAAAAAATCTCTACAAAAGTTTATTTAAAAATCATATTAATCTACGTTTTAAGCTTAAAATAATTAATACTCAATTAATCTTATGCTAATAATTCACCTTGTTTGGCGTATATTCTCAATATTTTCTACTCCTCTCCTCCCAAACACTCCCTATAAGCAATCAAAATAATTTACCTAATAAAATTTTATGCCTGTATTACCGACAATTTGAGAGCTAAGAAACCCTTCAAATCAACTTAAAACTAAGTTATAAAATTTAAATTTAAGATGCGGGTAATAAGCAAACAAGCACAGTCGATCACATTCATATGCATCGATCTCGTGGACTCCTGCCGATGTGGCACAGCACAGTCGACCAGATGGATTAGTACTATAGGACTAGCAAAAATGCATGCAAATGATTAGGTCGATATGACCATATCATTAGCAAAACATTGGTCTCGGCCGGAGGGATCTATCTTTGGGCACTGTACTAGTAGTCGTAGACTCGTAGTGCTCCGCTAGGATCGATGCGGAGAACGTACGCCGCCATCATATCCAACCCAACAACCCATGCCGGGCTTTGCTTGCTTTGGCGCCTAACGGTTGGCGGGCCCACGTGACATGACCCATCAGTGGTCCTTCCTGCGCCTTTTGAAACTCCGCTTCCGGGGCCCACGACCCAGCCCACCTACTAGCTGGCCTCGGGCTCGAGATTGACTGACGCTTTTGTCCCCCCTGCTTTCGAGGGCAAATTAAACTTGGGAGTAGTGAAGGAGTTCATCCGGAAAGCCCAATTGCACATCTAGGAGGAGGGAAGGAAAAAGGGCCCAGCTATGTGCTGGGCCGAATCTGGTTTCAGCTGGATTTTGCTAGCCCATCCTTGACCAGCCTGAAACACTTGGTCAGGCCAGCCCATGACACTCCGAGCCCGTTACAGAACACACACAATCTGGCCTAATCGAGGCCCTGAAACGGAAAGTAATGTTGCAGATGGAATGCATTTCACGACATGACAGCATCCGCTTCTCTTCGTGAAAATACCGTGCAAACGCATAGGTACAACTATGATCACCTTAAAAAAAATAAGTCGATATATTTTTGAATTGATAAAGTTATCACTGTCTCATTATCGATAAGTATATCATCTATCACTAAAATTTTAGTATAATTGGCCGTAAATAGGAGTATCTTCTTCTTAACACATGAAGACGCGCACACGCAAAACACAGGTCTTACTTTCGATATTGGTGGTCGTTTTCTTCAGCATCGATCTATAGCAAAGCATGCAGACTGGTCATGAATCATGATATTTGTCACGAAACCTTTGACGCCGTTGGTCGTTTATGCACGTTTCTTTGACTCGACGCATGCGCCGTTGATTAGTGCTGTGTGTTTGTTTGTTAATCTTTCGATGAACATATTGTTGGAATACGCGTAGGCTACGATAGCATAAATCAAAATTTTCTATCGCATCAACTAGGAATCATGCAAGTATTAGATCATAAATCGTTACCATTTGACGCGCTGCGCAGCGGAAGAAGACGCTGAGAAGTCGAAGGAACTCTCGCGAAGTAGCGCGCGTCGATGTAGAGGAAGTAGTCGATCGCACCGGCTCGACCTTCTCCTTCTCGTGCGTTCTCCTCACCGTACTCCCACGCTGATCATCACCACAAACCAGCGGCGCCTCTACCGGTATCCACACGTACAGGGACGGAACGCCATGCCCAGATGTGCTAGCACCCGCGCGCGGCTAGGGTTTTGCTCAGGGAGGGAAGTGATGGCTAGGGTTTCTCACGTGATGCAATACCTCCGCCGGTCACACCCCTCACGAATATATAGGATCCATCACTCGGGCCTCCAAGGCCCGTAGGACTTCTATTCGGATCCCTATCCGAATTAAGCTTATATTGGATCTCCATCCAATCCCCTTATTCCGGCCCATTAAGCGTGCGGCCCTGTAGGTTCATATATACTCGGCTGTAACCCGAAAACTCCTTTTCGGTTCACGCGTCAACAGCGGCCCTTAGCAGAACGTATTGACCCACCGAGCATACATAAAAATCATATCGGCTAAACCTCTAGTGTATACTTGTATGAACCCCTTTGCCTCACAATATCGATTAAGCTCAAGGCTAGATATGTGCCATCCTCTAATAGCTCAATCATTCACTCGAACCTGTTGATAGATTATATAACTTGTGATTGACTCCTCAATCACCTTTGGTATGACCATGCATTTCCATAATTTACAACATCAAGGGGCTCAGGGATATCTCTCCATAGGAGGGGCAAATTCCATCTTGATTATTCTTATCCCACTACATGTTTCATAGCATACCCGAAAACTACTTTTATAACTACCCAATTACGGAGTAGCGTTTAGCAGTCCCTAAGTAAGTTACTACACATGTTGGGAACCATGATAATCTCAGGTTTAAGGATTCAACACCAACACTAAATAAGATCACTGATGACACAACACATATGGCTCTTACAGTGTTTCATGTTGGGTCTATCCAACAACATGTTCACTAATATGTGTCCACATTATTAATTTGGTATCTCTATACCATGATCCATGAGACATCAATTAATACATGTGCTGATCATCTAAACATATTTGTTCCACATATGATATTTGATCAGAGATCCTTTAGAAATAGCAACACATAACATAAAGAGTCTCATGAAAGAATCACATATTCATTAACTAATAATGAGTTTATCTATTTCAAGAAGCAAAGTCGGATAAATATATGTACATATAGTGTGTGATACAATCATCTCTATAATTGCCTCTAGGGCGTATCACTAACACATATTCGACTAGCTAGTATGCTATCAACATATCAATTAGGCAATTACCATCAAAGGATGGCAGCACTTGGGGCCACATTGGCATTATCTCGGTATGATGTGACCGAATACAAGGAACATGATGCGGATCATGATTCGCTGGATCTTATTTTCTATAGTAAAGAACAGTGCAACACATGCGCGCAAAAGATTAGTGCAAAATTGAGATGATTATTGCACATGTATGCATGATGCAGGAGGGTTCACTGTCTAATATGACTGCAATTTTTCTCTCCAACGAGACCTGTGTGTTTTGATGATTGATCAATCTCTCTGTACACTTAAGGTCCATAAATATGTCTGGCCAAAAAAAAAAAGGTTCATGAATAATATGCATAGTGACAGAACACCTATCACTGTTTTTTTTTTCTATAGAAAGCAATTAAGATTCATTTTTTGTACCACACAAGGTACAATGGTAGTTCAAGTAACATAGATATCCCAATCATCATTTACTCATACAGTACGTCAACATCTTAGAGTTGAACTACATGGCACAAATCATCTTAGGAAATTCTTTGTTATTGCACAACGTCGAACCTACTTGCGAAGTTTTTCAGCACATCATCCAACAACATGTAAATAACTAACAAGTTGCCTTTTCTTGTTATTGAACTTCAGTTGGTATACCAGTGCACTCTTGCTTACGATAGGTTGAAAGCACATGGAAGGAAAGCATTGACCAGCTTGATTATCACATAAAAGAAAAATTAGATAATCCACCCTTAGCTGGGATGTGTGAGGTAGACACTGATGTCAAATATAAGGATTGAAACAAAGACATGTGTGAATTTAAAAGAAACAACTTCCAGGAGCATCGATATCTTGTTGTATACATTGATGTCAGCTACAAGGATTGGACGGCATTTGCGAGAACTTCAGGATCACATCCAGCTAAAAACCATTAATACATCAGGGCCAGTGGTAATAGCTAAGCAAAAGGAAACTTCCAATTGAACAGGACAAATACACAGCCCATCGATCCGTTCATCATAGGTTGGCAGGATCAAAACGCCCTTGCCACTAACATCAATCCCATGTGACAAAAAAGAAGGGAAAAAAAGAAAAGAAATAGAAGAAGAAAAGAAAAGGAAAACAAAATTCGACCTTTCCTCTGGACCACTATGGCAGTATCTAGTGGAGTAAATGACAATCGGAAGCAATGGCTAAAGAGACAACAAAGTGTAGTGTACATAATACAACAATAGGAAGGCCTACCGATTGACCTCGTCAGCAAAGCTCTGCTGCTACTCTGTAAAACTTACCTGATGATCCATGAAGTACAGACCAGTGTGATCACAGAGTAGAGAGCAGAGTTGGCAGCAGCAAAGTCTGGAGATTCTTCCGATGCAATCATGTCCTATAAAAGCAAGTGCCATTATGTCATTCTCACTAACCAATCTTTTGAGGATTTTTGGTTTGATCCATGATGATAAACGTTTGTGTTTGTTGCACCAATGGAGGAGAAGGATGGATGGATGTTGTTATTGCTGCGTGTTGTTGTGGGTGGCGAAGCCGTCGACGAGCTCCACCGGGTAGCGGTCAATGCAATCCTCCCAGGGGCTCTCCGGCGACGGCTTGACGTTGCGCAGAGCGTGCCAGACTGCACTGTTGCACTTGAACCCGCTGCCGAACGCGATCTGCCAGATGCGGTGGCCGCGGCGGACCCGGCCCTTGGCCTCCATGTAGGCGAGCTCGTACCAGATGGAGCTGCTCGACGTGTTGCCGAAGCGGTGGAGCGTCATGCGAGAGGCCTCGACGTGGACAGGCTGCAGCTGGAGGTTCTTCTCGAGCTCGTCGATCACGGCGCGCCCACCGGCGTGGATGCAGAAGTGCTCGAACGCGAGCTTGAAGTCCGGGATGTAGGGCTTGATCTTGGCGTTGAAGAGCTTCTTGGCGACGAGCGTGGCGAAGAAGAGGAGCTGCTCGCTGAAGGGCAGGACGAGCGGGCCGAGCGTGGTGATGTTCGTCTTGAGCGCGCCGCCGGCGATGGCCATGAGGTCCTTGGACAGCGACACGCCGGTCTTCCCCTCGGTGTCCTGCTCCTGGTACACGCAGTTGAACGCCTTGTTGTCCGCGCCCTTGTGCGTGCGCACGACGTGCTTGAGGGCGTACTTGGCGCGGCGGCGGTCAGTGCCGCGGTTGGAGAGCAGCACCGCGGCGCCGCCGACGCGGAACAGGCAGTTGGGGATCAGCATCGACTTGCGGTTGCCGAAGTACCAATTCTGGGTGATGTTCTCCGTGCTGACCACCACGGCGTAGGTGTTGCGGTGCACCTGCAGCATGTCGCGCGCGAGGTCAACGGCGATGACGCCGGCGCTGCACCCCATCCCGCCGAGGTTGAAGCTCTTGATGTTCCCCCTCAGCTTGTACTTGTTCACGATCATGGCGGAGAGGGACGGCGTCGGGTTGAACAGGCTGCAGTTGACGACGAGCACGCCGACGTCCTTGGGCTTGACGCCGGTGAACTTGAACAGCTTGTCGAGCGCCCCGAACATGACGGACTCGGCCTCGGCGCGGGCATTCGCCATGGTTGGTTCCGGCGGGATGAGGTGCATGGCCTCGGGGACGTAGGTCTCCTCGCTGAGGCCAGACCGCTCGAGGATCTTGCGCTGGAACTCGAGGCAGTCGTCGGAGAATCCGCACAGCTTGGAGTGGTGGAGGAACTCGTCGAAGCGGACCTTGAGCTTGTCGGGCGGCTTGTAGCAGGCGAAGTCGACGAGGTAGACGGGGCGTGGGCGGGTGAGGACGTAGACGGTGGCGCCGAAGACGAGGACGGCGGAGAGGACGAGGACGGAGACGAGGTTGTACTGGAGGTGGAGCCAGAGCTGGCGGAGATCGTCGGGGTCGGTGCGGCCGGCCTCGAGGACGATGACGGCCATGAGCGGCAGCAGCAAGAGCGTGAGGAGGTGGGTGATGAGGTAGTGGTACCCCAGCTTCACGTACTTGAGGTTCACGCTCTGGAGGAAGTCCGGCAGCCGCCGGTGGCTCGGCGTCGCCGCCGCCGCCGCCGCCGCGTCGCCTCCGTTCATGGCTCTCGCGTAGATCTGATGGCGGAATCAATCACCCGAGTCAAAGATGTGGGTGCTCGTCCGAGATTGCGCGTGGACTGGACTGCCTGCCTGGTGGATGAACGATTGTTCGGCCGCGGCGATGATTGGAGGCAGCTGGAGAGGAGTGGGGTGGAGGTGGAAACGAGGAAACGGATGTGAGGCGATTCCGCCGCCGGCGGATGCGGCGGCGGCGGCGGCGGAGGAGGAGGAGGCGGAGGCGGAGGCGGACGCGGTTGTTTGGGGCTTTGTGAGAAGGGAGAGGTGAGGGATGGGTGGATAAATAGAAGAGGTTAACCACAGGCGAGGCGAGGTGTGCTACAGCCTATAGTTAATTTGAAGGATTTTTTTCAGGAAACCCCTCGTAGTGTTGGAGTATTAAAGACCGCCGGTTTTTTTCCTTTTCTGGAACCCCTCGTAGTGTTGGAGTATTATTGCGATATTAAAGGCCGCCGGGTCTGCCTGTTCAAGCGACTCCATTCCCTCCCTTGTTAATGTGATTGTATTTAATAATGTTGTTTGTTTAGCAATAATATTGGGCCTACATTTTTTATTAGATTTTCACTTATGTGCTCGAATTCTCTAAACCAGTAATTTTGGATGTTCCACTGCACTATTATACAATTTTTTGTGAAGTTTAACAGCTGACATCAGTTTTTTTTTTTGAATTCTGTTCATTTTTCGAAGTTGATAGTTTGAAAGTAGCACAAAGCTGATAGTTTCATATACAATCCTAAGTAGACTATAACAACGAGGAAAGGCAATTAATATCCAACTATTTTCAAATAGACCGCTAATTGGTATTTTTGGTAATGCACACATGCATTGTTAACTTTTACTCATACAAGAAAAAAAATACTCGCATATTTTCATCTTAAAACAGTCAGTTCAGATTCCTTTCAAAAGAAACCAAAAGAAACAAGCTCAAAATTTTGCAGATAGGACGAGATGCCCAAACAGAAATCTCTGTTCTCACCAGGGCGTAGCTGAAAAGAAAGTCATGACCAGAGTGAAAAAAGAAAAAAAATAAAAAGGGCAAAACTCTCAAAAGAGTCAGAGAGAAAGAAAGCCCTAGGCTAGGCATCCGGTTCCCAGGCTGTGGCCCCCACATGCCAGCACAGCCACGAGACGCAGCGTGTAGCCGACACGTGGGCCCCCACGCGCGTCTTCTCGTCGCACCTGCGGTTTTGTCGGCCATCGGATCCAGCGGACGGCTCCGGCTGGTTCGTCGCCGATCCAGCGGACGGCGGAGATTCTCCCAAGTGAGTGACGGATGAACAGATCAGAGGAAAAAGCGGCCGGCCGCGTCGTGCGATGAGAAGATGTGATGAGCAGTTGATCGCGACAGCGGCGACGTTGCCCGGTCACGAAGAGGGAGAGATATTTGGTGTGAATTTTGCTACATCTACTGCCGCACGTACCCCTCCTGTTGCACCCCTGTGCCATTGTCATACTCATCCTTGCAAAGGGAAAAAAAAAAGAACTCCAGTTGAAAATAGTAGTTGAACAAACGTACAACACTGAGGTTATGTTTAGTTCACGAAAAGAAAAATATTTGGGTGTCACATCGAACGTTTGACCGAATATCGGAAGGGGTTATCGGACACGAATAAAAAACTAATTTCATAACTCGCCTGGAAACCGCGAGACGAATCTTTTAAGCCTAATTAATTCATCATTAGTATATATGGGTTAGTGTAGTACTTATGGCTAATCATGGATTAATTAGACCCAAAAGATTCGTCTCGCGATTTCCCCTCTAACTATGTAATTAGTTTTTTAATTTATCTATATTTAATACTCCATACATACATGTGTTTAAAGATTCGATGTGATGTTTTTAAAGCTAAACAGGGCCTTAAAAAAGTGCAACCGAATATGCCCATAGAGGTTTTCTTTTTTATCAAAGGGCATAAGCCCTCCATTTTCATTAATAGAAATGAGACTAGAATATAGAGGTAGCAAAAGAGTCCTTAGATGCCACATAAACAAAAAAGAAGAAGAAGAAGAGGAAGAAGAAGACATAGCTAACTACTTAACTGAGTCATCGTTTCACTTACGGCATATTTGCAAACCAAAAGTAATTTGTGAATAAAACTTTTATATGCATGTTCTTAACGATTTAAAAGCAAAGACTGAAAAATAAACTTTAATGAAAAAACCCTCAAAATCCACTCTAAATTTAAGTTTGAAAATTCAAGTTTTAGTTGATAAGTATAAGTATAAAAAAAAGATGAGGCAATAGCTATAGTACACAATAAAGAAAATGTATAGCACCGATCTTACAATGCATTGTTACTGAAGAAGACCATAGTTGCGGGTGAAATTTTGTACCAAAGATTATGAATACAAATGTGGTAAGCCTAGACCTATAACATTGCTCATGACACACCTCCATTGGTCTATTTTTTATGCCTGCAAAAATACCGAAGTAGGAATAGTAGGTGACATTGTCAACTCCCCAAAGAAAAAATAAAGGACGTTTGCTATTAGTTTGATGAAATTTGCTCAACAAACTTACCTGCTGGGTTGGCTGCAGTCTGTGCTCTCTCAACACTTGATTAATCTGGCCATTGACGCCGTTGGCATCGGGAATTTGGAAGTTTGAAGGAGAAGATGATCTTTCATGCAAAATACTCTCTCCGTTTCACAATGTAAGACTTTCTAACATTACCCACATATATATTGATGTTAATGAATCTAAACACATATATATGTCTAGATTTATTAACATCTAAATAAATATGGTAATGTTAGAAAGTTTTACATTGTGAAACGGAGGAACTATTAATTTGATGAGAAAAAAAAATATTTCAAGGAGAAGACAAAGTCGCTGCACCTGTCCAAGCGTCCTGTTTGTTGTGGAGTAGACTTTGCAAGAGCTAGCGGTGGCCACTGCCAAGAAAATTCCGATTTTGCGACGACTCGACAAAACGAAAAGAAGAAGTCGTCAAGTTTTCCATGGCCATGCACGTCCGATCTTTCTAGAGGGATGGGTAAAGTGTGACATGAGGTTTGTTTGAGAGTTTTTTTTATTCCGTTGTAGCTTCTCTAAATTTTTAAAACTCTTTTAAATAGGACTTCCTACTCCAATAGTTCATTCTACTACCCTCGTAGTATGGTTCAGCTTTTTTTTTCATATTATGTAGGTGTAATAAAATTTATATAAAATAAATTAGAAGATGGTTTTCTCAGTTTGTTTAGATTCTCATCAATTAGATTTTCACTATCTGCTACTCAGAATTTAGAACTCCCAAAAGAAACCCATAAAATTTCATCAGACGATGCTGCTCTTTTCAGGAAATTTCCGAGCCAAATCGGCAACCTGACGAGCAGCCGGGAGAGCGAGTTGGTGAGATTTGGTTAAGTAGCTGCAACCTGCAAGTACGTAGTCACTGAACTTATCTATCCATCCAAAGTCATCTGAGAGATTGTAAAAGAGTCCTGAATTTTTGTGGCAGTTTGATCTGATCACAGAGACAGCAAAAGTGGATTAACCACTGGAACATCCATTAACCAACTGGACCAAACTTTCACATAAACAATCATGCATCTTCTTCGAATCAGAGAAAGCAAGAGAAAGCGAATTCAATTCATCCCCTCTTCTTCTTGGTACAGAAAGGGACGTGACCAACTTAGCATTAATGATCTCACGGCAGCACAGTGAGAAGTTGACAGGTACTGAGAGAAATGTTGTGATCATGCCATGCAAGATCAGATCTACCTGCTCCGGCGTCCAATTCCATCAGAGAACAACAGGTTAGTTAATACTTTCAGAGAACAACAGTGTATTGGTTTGTTCTTAAATCTAATCACATTGATGAAGGGATCAATTGAACAGCGGTGAGTCGTTAGTATGTATCTTGCTCTTTGATGATGCTGTCCTTGTCTCTTTGAGTTCAGCTTTGATGGATGAACTGATAGGTTCATCATCGCCAGTCGCCACTGTACTACTTTTTTGTTGTGATAGCTAAAGCTAACCGAATACCTGGAGTGCATCTCTGAATTTTGCTCAGATTTGGCTAGCAGTTTGGAGGCAACAAAAGGTCAGGTCTGCGAAACGAAAATTGCATATGTGGTGACCAACCAAAACCCATGCAAGTTTCGAAATTGATTGTTTAGCATGAAGAAGTCAACTAACTAGCTATTTGTACCTCCGTTTTTTAGGGTTGGTTTGGTTTGTGGCCTAAATAGGTGTTACCAAATTTTGTCAATGCCAAATTTTGGCAAGTTTTGGCATGACTAATTTTGGTAAAATAAAGTTGTGTTTGGATTAAAGCCAAAATAGCCTAAGTTCATTATTGAAATGGCCTATTTTCTTAGACATGCTAAAATTTGGCTTCAAAACAAATAGACACTAAACACTATTGAAATTGGCAAATATTGGTAAGCCTAATTTAGGCCTCGAACCAAACCAGCCCTTAATATACAACACACTTAACCTTTTCTTGTCTCAAACTTTAAACATCATTTTTTAAGAGAAACGAAAATAGTACCATCAGAACTTTCATCAAAATTACTTTAAGCATAACCATTTGCTTATCTATTTGCAGAAATATTTCTAAAAAGAGAAATATTCAAATGAATTAAAAAGCAACATATGTCGTACTCTCTCTGTTTCAAAAAAAAAAAATCAAATTCTAATAATGAATCTGGAATTTTCTGTGGAACTGAGGAAGTAGAGTATACTGTTAAAAAGCGGAGGGAGTAGTAGCGGTAGTTAAGTTAGGTATAACCAATAGGTGAGGAGTGAGGACCATTGAGCAGCACAGGATATAGTCATTACATTCTCAATTACAGGCAAGTACGGCATGTCTGTGACTGCAGTGGTGGAGGAAGCTGACTGGTGAGCAGTTGGTAGCTTTGACAGACTGTACTGAATCTGGAGGTAGCAATCCGAGAGACCATGTTCATGACACAAAAATTCCGGCCTGGCAAATTCAGATGATTTGCTAGACCAGCTTGGGACCATGTGAGACAATCAGATTAATTTGCCATAATGCAATTTGGTTTAGAATGCAATGGCAATTTACTGGTACAACATGTTTTCCAGATGGCATGTGAAAAGAGGATATAATGCAAACCTGTCAAAAAGCTACGCACCCTTTTACTGTTTCAGGCCTTTCAGAAAACACCTCCTTTTTGTAACAGAAACAACCAGGACAAGCACTGTAAACTCAATGATGCTCCAAACTGAAGAAAACACTGTATGGCTGTAAGCTTTCATCATTGTACGAGTGACTTTTGGACCCACTATCTGACCATCTTCTCACTCCAGTTGCTATACAACAAAGAGATGCACAGATAAATTGAATAGACAAGGCAACTTTTGAAAGAGCAAGATAATATTTAGACAGTTTTTCCCTAACTATTTGGGACTTTTTCTAGTGCATGGTCTTGGAAATGTCCCCTAGTTACCACCAACATCAGGCATCCAGGCATGTGCAAAAAGATTCAGGCCTACTTCTTGGAGACAATGCCTCATCGATCTTGCAAAGGCATGGCAACTCACCTTGCAGACGCTACATGCCATTGCCCTCTAAAATAAAGTAACTTTAGGTGTAAGATGCAACTTGTAACATGAGCTGTTCCTCTTGGACACATAAAAAAAATGGAAGGGCAGAAGGTCATGCAATCTTCAGTTAAATATATCACCTACATCTGGAGCCTTAAACAAAAAGGTTTACTTGCATGGATGTTTGAGAGATATCATAATCTTCACTGAAATAACAGAGATGAGCATAGCAAAATTGTTTGGTATAGTAGTGCTATCACACATAGGAATTTGAATTTTCAACCTTAAATTTGGAGCCGATTTTAAAGTTTTCTTATCGAAGTTTATTTTTCACCATTTGCTTTTAGATCGCTAAGAACACGTATATAAAAGTTTTATTCAC
The DNA here is from genome assembly GCA_000338895.3 of Oryza meridionalis. NCBI lineage: Eukaryota > Viridiplantae > Streptophyta > Magnoliopsida > Poales > Poaceae > Oryza > Oryza meridionalis. Next base: position 28,559,164 of record CM002528.2, read on the forward strand.
AAATTATTTTCCGTTTGCAAATATGTCGAAACGATGGCTCTGGTACCCCATAAAAAAGTTGTTGCAGCAACTCCAACGAGAAAGTTCAAGCACTCTACTTTGGTCAAATCTTCAGATAGAAGAATGTTCAGTCCAGAAGTGAGCCCGGTCAGCTAGAATCTGTTGAAACTTGAAAGAACATCAGTTGGCAACCTTGCATAGCGTCGTCCACATCCTTTCTCCAATATCAGAACACGATAGTAATCTTTTACTTGTTATGGCAGCATCCAATCAGTAAGATAGTACTAAGTGCAAGGCTTCTGAAATGGACATGGCGATGGATCGATTCTGAAGTTGACGTTCCACCAAAACCTCTAGAAACGGTTAATGTAAGTTAACCTCGCAGCTAGCATGGAGCATGGTGCATGCCAAATCAACGATTAGGCCAAAAATCGCAACAATTAATCAACACGTCAGAAATATTTGCACCGTCAGACGTAAGTGTAGATGTGTAATCATATCTGATTGACTGATTTGACAACTCGTTAAACATTGTAATGTTAGCTTCAAAATAGCTAACCATGTACTATTTTTTTGTTGAATAATATCTGCATATCCAAGGCCTCTGGAAGACAGCAATGTCAAGTTATATAATTCTTGTCCTGGATAGATTGGTTATTTGCTGACGATAGAGAGCAGAAAGGTCAAGAGGTCACGGATGTACGTGTCATTAATTATCTTAATCTAGACTGTGCACTTTGACCAGATGGACAAGCTTTCCTAAGCACTTTCATTAGCAGAGTTTAGCAGCCATAACTCGTTCCTGTCTTGCGTCCGTAGCTGGTGGGTTGAGCTAAGGTTGATATCCAAAGAAATGTGAAAAGGCAATAAAAAATCATGCATAATCTTTTATATCAGATAAAGAAGGCAATAAAATTTGTGGTTTAAAAGTTAAATCTGAAACATATACTATAATATTTCATAAAATCAACTCTAAATTTAAATTTTAGCTGTGTCTGAGCCAACAAACAGATAACGAAAGCGTGTGTAACTGGTTACTGTAGCCATGAAAACATGGTTGAATTAAGTTAGCTCGATGATGCTGTTGTAAAGTGCATCGTTTGACATTTAGAATAGATTTAGTACAAGAACCATCGTTCTAACCTCAATTTTCCTTTTCTCCCGCAGGGAAAGGTACCTCAATTGTCATCCATCCAACAAGAATTCAACACTTAATCCCAGCTTGGTGACGCTGTGGTAACGTGCATTGTTTGACATTCAGATTAGATTTAATACATCAACCATATAGTGGAGTTTATAACCTCAATTTTCATTTTTTTTTCATGGGGAATTTCAAGATTTCAACACTTACTACCAGCGAAGTGCAGGGCGATTTCTAGTTGGGTGTAGACGAACAGAGAGTACAAATTGATGCAAGCAAACCACTGTTTTTTCTCGGACTGATGCTAATATGAATTCGTGCAGATAGTACAAGAACCATACAGTAGAAATAGATTAATGAGCGAATTATTATCATGAGTTATCTACTTGAATATAATTATAAAGATAAATAAAATATTTTGAAAAATTAAGTTAGCAAAACATGTTAAAAAAGTTTAATCGATGGGTAGAATTTTTCAAGTAAATTGTACCTACGATACAGCAACATGGTAAGTGAGTGTGATATTGTATAATAACTTAATAATTAAATATCTAAGTGTATCAACTTGATAAATGAGTGTGTTCTATAATAAAAAAAAGATAATTTAGTATTCTGGCGTAACAACCTAGGTAAGCCCGTAAGTATGTGTTTTTTTAAACAAGTGCTAGGTGAGTTTTTGTCAAATATATTAATATGCCATCTCTTGCATCAAATTAAACTCAGCTGCCAAGTTGATGCACAGTAAATATAATTTACTCCTTTTTAAGAAAATATTTTTTTAGAAACATGGATCAAATAGTCTATAACAATAATTTGCCGAAGCAGCCGAGAAGCACGGGTCTAAGCTAGCTCGGTGTCGCTGTTGCCTGTTGTAACGCGAGTTGTTTGACATTTTTTTTTTTTTGATCAAGGAGTTGTTTGACATTGAGATTAGATACTGTACAAGAGCCATCCGATGGAATTTCTTGCCTATTTCCCCCCCTTTCTTTTCTCAGGGAATAGTACCTCGATATTCATCCATTCAATTTCAAGTTTGCAGTTTTGCACACACTTAATATCGATGAAGTACCGAGCAATTTTTCTAGTTCGGATGCAGACGGACAGAGGAAATGAATTAACGGCTGTTTTTTTTTCCCTCGAACTGATGCCACAAGAAATTCGTGACAGTTACGTGTGCTCTAGAAAATGAAATGGACAAGGTGGCTACTGTTGTAAACCAACGCGCCCATTAGTGGATCATCGGATCCGTTCCCTATCCCTCCCACAGCAGTAGAGGCGTGAGGTGATGTAGAACATCCGCGCCCATCCCTTTGCCCTCAAGAACATTGCAGAAGTAGATAATGAACACAGATATAGGGTGGAGCTCTCTCTACATTATAGATCTCATCTGGAGTACAAGCCAACCTCATATGTCACACCCTACCCCTGTATATATAAGGGTCTTAGGAGGAGATAGATCTTATCTCTACTCCGGTTCGGATTGGTCCACAAGAAAGGATCTGATCTCCCCAGGAGATAATATTCCGTAACACTTCCCCTTGGACCTATCCGCGACTAACTCATGCCTCGTCAAAACTCCTACCAAAACCCAGTGGGAAAAAGGCTAGGAGAAAGAGTACATAGTTATCGCTTATGCATTGCACGTTGTTGCCTCATTAAAAACCTTATGTGAGGAACAATAGCTCCACTCACTCAAGGGAAAAAGAGTACAACACTATGGACTACACGGTCCATACTGTGGGTCATGTTCTAGGGTGCTCTCCCCCTGAACCTAGCAAACATCAAAGTCTTCTCATCCCAATTCTCCAGAAAAGCTTCCGAGAACTAACAGTTGGGAGAGACTAGGTGATCAATCCTCTAAATTATCACCCAACTTTAATTGCTACTCACCTCACCTCGCTTCAGGAGTCTGTAAGGTATCCCACTTGTATTAGTGGTGTTGGTTTACTAAACCAAACTTTATATGATAGGACCTTAAAAATAGGTCTAAGTGATCATCATCGAGTTAATACCCCTGGTATACCCTAAGACATTTCAATGTCTCGCAAATGACAACCAACACATAGCACATACTCCCCCTGATGACAACCTTTGTCATAGACCATGTTCCCATAGCATTAAACATCTCTCAGATGTATGCGTAGACAAGAATCCTTCAGATCCTCAAACCATTAGTCTTAAAAGACTTATCTCATTTCACCGCTAACATGAGAATAGGAAACATAGAGAGTAATGCATTCCATCACTATCATGTACCACAAAACAATACTGTTGTGCAACACAATCTATTTCATCCTTCCAAAGGGTTATGGGGATACATAAGTTGCAACGGCACGCACCTCCTCGGCGTGACTCCATGAAGAACTAGATCGATCTTGATCATTGCAACTTTCTCTGACGATGTCAACAACAATTGGGGATCCACAAGATCAACCACAAGCCTTCCAAAGACATGTTGTAACGATCAGAGTAACTAGCTAGTCTGAAAATTTAAGAACTGTGGGGGATAACACACAGCTAACAACACCAAGTATACCTTAGCAGGTATTAGAGGACACCACCGTTCCTACCATCGGGTAGAACAGATATCACAAGTATACACACTCCAGTGATAATCGTGAGATGCACATGTCCCTACAGACCCCGTCTATTTGATCTCATCAGGTTCCTCATTGCAATCTTACCGGGTCATAAATGGGTCATCATCCCTCCAAGGGATTATACAATATGGTGTGTTCAGACTTACTAATTATTTTGTATCTCAGAGAAAAATTCATCAATGAGGTCTCCCCCTTAGAGAAAATTCCGTCAATGAGATTTTCTCCCAACGGGAGATGGTACTCTTACCGGAATACCTATTGGTACGAGATTTGCATGCCGCAATTTCACTACGGAGTGTACTCAAGACCTCACGGATTTCCTAAATCCGTTAACTGCATATTTAATTTCATGCCATTTTGCCAATACCTTTATTTAGCGGAACATTCAACTAACGTGGGAAAGGTCTCATCTAGGACCTACTTGAACCATCGCACATCACCACCTCATTATATCAATAATGACCCGTAAAAATCCGAACAATGTTCGCGATCTTCGATTGGCGATTTGGTTCAGCCTCGATTGCATTTCCATTTGACCCGATCTGAGCACCGTATGCTCATGCCATGGACTTGTTCCGGATCCGGGTTCTCTCTAAGAAAATCATTAGCAAGAGGCGACATAGTGTCGACACGTTTGTTCCCACTTACACATTTAACCAGATCTTCGTCATTTCCCAAAACGATCGATCCATGGTTTTTCCGTATTCCTAGCACCATCATATGCGCGCATTGCTAGGAATGTCGTTTCCACGATGAACATCATTATGAGGTATATCACCTTCCAAAGGTGAATTCTCCACCAGGAGAATCAGAGGAGTATGCTCACATCTAGTGAGAACTCTTATGCTCTGACTAAGGCCCACGGATCGTGTTAGCAGGCGTCCCCGCAGAACATGATCAAATGCCATAAGTCTTATATGGATATGATATTATTCCCGGGTCTATCCACATTTACCACAATTGGGAGCATTACTCTATTTAACAACTATCCAGTTGTTCTTCATATGATTTTGTTGGCAAAAACTCCGTGCACCAAGCAACCAGGAGTATGAACTAAACATACAAGTTCAGTTCATTTAGTGCGTTCACTCAAAGAAATCTCCGGGCATTCCAAAATGGGCAATTCTCTCCCCCTAATGCCGAGATATCTTACAATAGCATACTTACAATCCCCATGTCATGGCACAAGATTAAGGCATTTCACCTCAAATACATGTGTTCTCCCACGAATGTATGCTACGGTGGTGATAAATTTGGGAAATATTATGCACTTTAATAGGAGAGATTTTACCATTATATGCAGTGAACCTGGACATATACCAATACAGTGGCATGAATACTGTATTCTTCCTTCCTCCGAAGGGTTATCCTCAACCTCCTAGTTAGGATATACAAGTCTGCAAAAACCACTATTGCTACCAAATGTATATGCAACCAACATGCAAATACTTTAGCCAAATGCACTCTCCATGGATTAATGCTCACCTAGTGCCATTCAAACTCACAATCGATTCCGGATCAACGTGCATTAGACATCCCATGTCATATGCTTAAGAAGGCAACCTATGGTGGCAAAACGCATTTCGATGCGCTCAACAAGGAGTATGATAGCAAAATGCGCGGCGACAAGCCTGTGCTGTCAAGCAGATTTTTGTGGTGCAGAGTTGTGTTAAAGTCCAGCTTGTTTAATGCCCAAGTTTGACCCCAATTACTCATACCAAACTCTAGAATTGGGTCATAGTTAAGCAGCATGTATTAGGTACGATCCACGAGCGAATTATCAAACCACATTTGCTTTTGTCCCCTGGACATAGCCATCGAGAGATAATCAATACTTTCGATAATGGTAATATTCACAATAAAACCATTATATTCAGACATATCCACACAAAAAAAAATGGAATGTGTCACCGTCGTTGGCATAACGAGCTCAACGCATGCAACGCGACGAACCTTTGCATGGCTTGCATATGTCCACACGCGAAAAACGCCAGTGTGCGACAAGCATGGTCATCAACCCGTGGGTGATCAACCAACACAACTAGGTAGTAGTCATCGACTACGAGAGCGCGATAAAACGCAATAGTGCATAGCCATCATTTGTCTGAAATACAGTTACGTTGAACTGTGTGAGTGGTTGTAACTCCTTGAATCAAACACTAATTGTTCTTCTAAAACTAAAGCATTTTATCAATTCCAGCATGAAGATAAGCTTTAGAATAGAACAGGAAAGACCAAAAACTTTATTTATCTGAGAAATATCGATCTAATGCAAAGTTCCAAACTAAGCAAAAGATAAACTGCTTGGCAGCAGTATAGCTGACCAATGTCCTCCTAGGACATGCTCTAAACTAGCAATACAACTCCCGTTGTCACAACAACTTATTAGACAGACACCACCAACCATCGGCATCGACCAAAGGTGGTCATTTGCGCTAGATCCACATGAGGACCAAGATTGGGTCAACACCCAAGTTTAGTTGTTGGCGCTATAGTGGAGTGGGAATCATGCCTATTCACAGCATCTACCCTCGGGCTTATTCAGCTAGATTTGCCTCCAATTTTTCGGTGTCCTCGCAAGACAACAGGTTCCAAATAATATTGAGAAGATATGTGCACACCAAGGGTAACCATATGAATAGTGTCATTCCACCACATGGAAAACACTTTACATCTTTCACCGGACCGGGTGAAAAATATCTCAAATTATTGAACCTCGCAACTCCATGTTGCCAGAAAATTGAGGTATAATAATTTATCTCCAAATCAGAAAAACGTGCTCTCAACCATTGGGAAAGCAAAATGTCGACCGTAATCCGACCATACTCTGATTGAGATGTTAAGCCACTAGGGGAAAGGAACAATGAATCCGAAACACATTGTCTAATTCCACACATTTCAACGACTCAGAATCCCATTCTTGAGTGTGATCATAGGGATAGAGTGATCTACATTAATGCCCAAAGCCATACAATAATCATTGAAGGCCTTTACGTGAAATCACCCACACTATCATCCGAATCGTTTCATGCGGTTCTCAGAGAACGCAACACGCAAATGGACGATATGCGCAGTGAATTCGGCAAAAGCATGGATCTTGTACAACAAGTATACGTGACTCCATCTTGTAGACACATCGTTATCACCATTTATGTATGGAGGAGTGTATCAGTAAAGAGTGGTCTTATCCATAGCCATGGATATTTAATTTCCCAGAATTTCCATGCATTAGTTGATTTTCTGTTATTTACTTGGTCTTATTTGGCATTATATTCCCAATATTTCTGCCACACAGAAAACCATCACACATAAATGCAAGAAAATAAACCCATCATAATGCTTCCAGGGGGGATTCTACACTATGTGAACACAATTTATGGAAGCATGATAACCTAGAAACCCATCTCTAGATTATTTAGTTGGAATTGCATCAATTTTAAAAGCAAAGCTATGCTTAAAAAACACCATTACATGGTTATTTACGAGTCCGGAGATCCACATGCAAAACCAAACTATATAGGGCCTAAGCAACAAGACATAGCCACATAAACAAAATTAATATAGTTCTTGTTAATCACAAGGTTCAAACTGTAAAATTCGATTAAACAGTGAACTATAACATAAAAACCCAACACTCCGGGGGCTTAAACGCAAGTTTTCAATAAACCGAAATTAATCGGGCCGAATTACCGTTCAGACCACGATCTTATTTGGGCTAGCAAGCACAGTGTAGCCCAAAATACCTAATGTGCCGAGTTTCAGAAACTCTAGGCCCATGAGGATTTCCAGGTTTATTATTTTTATTAATTTGTTTGGGCTGTCTCGTTACTGTTGGGCTTTATTCGGTCGGGTGGAGGAAGACCGGCCCAGCCGGTTCGCCTAAATGACCAAGAAAGAGGAGGGGGATTAAGGTTTCCCCTTTCCCATTCATTGTCTGCAACGGCCTCCACCGCCCGGTGCACCGGCCCCTCGGGCACGGCGGCGGCGTTGGAGGCCGTCAACTGTCGACTTTGAAGGGAGTTAGGGCGGCACACGGCGAGGAGATCATCGACGACCCATCCACTACCCCGATTGGCAGGACGGCGGCTCGGTGGCACACGACGGAGCTCCGCGTCGACCCAAGCATCCTCATGACGGCGGCGAGGCGAACTCAACGATGGCAACTGAGACCCCAACAACGGCAACCAAATTGCATCCGGCCATATCGTCTTGGCGGAGGTTAATCCGGTAGCAGGCAGCCGACGACCCATCATCCTCCCACCACGGCTCGACGGCAGCGTCGATGGGAGGTTAACGGCCGCGGCGCCTCGCTTTGGCATTAACTCCAATGGCAACGACGACATGGGTTTAGGGCTTTTTCCGAGACGGCGGTTTCCCGCAACGGCATCGACCCAAGGCCGACGGCGTACCCAACAACGACGGCGAACAGTGGCTAACATGTCTCCAAGTCCGACTACACAGACTGAGAATATGCCGCCACGTTCCCGGCGTGGCGTCATGAGATAAAGAGAGAAACAGAGAGATGCGAGGAAGGCAGGGGAGTCAGCCGATTCGGCCCAGCCGAATCAGGCACGTCTCCCATCAATTTTAATGATTTCTCTCACACGGTTTTCTCTAGTTTTCATCAAATAAAACAGATGCATATAGATCAAAAGCAGAAAATTAATCTACCGCTAGATCAAGAGCAGGATCAAATCTACTGCAAGCAAAGCATCCATAATATGATAAAAACGAGAAAATATAATCAATCTATAAAAACATATATAGACCGCATACTTTAATAGACACATGCCCGGATGCATCTATAGATTAGTAAATTAGTTTAGAAACTAATCTTACTAATTGCCGTGATTAAGATCAATGCATAATGCGTGATCTCCTGATTAGTCTGGTGCTGCTCCCAGTACGGTGGCCTACGCGCGCGCGGCGATCAGATGCACGACTAGGGTGCACGGATTGCTCCTGCATCTCTTCGCGGGCAAAAAACCATCTTGATCTGTCGCGTGCTTGACCATCGCAGGCACCATGCGCATCTCAGACAGTACGTGCAAACAAAGTAAACAAGAAAACGATCTCGTTAGTAAACACGTATGCATATAAATCAACGTACGTATGCATGCATATGTTGCTTGCTCCTGTGGTTGGGCATCCTGTTTGCCGCATCCACGCCGGCCATCGAGCTGGTCCGGCCGGTGCGGCGCTGCGTGCATCTCGTCTTGCACTCGCGCAGCCGCGTGGAGAGCAGTGTGGGCTGCGCAAGGGGCAGGAACCCACGCGAGGGCTCAACCTCGTGGCAGACGGCGCACGGCTCCGATCCTTGACGTGCGGCGGCCTGCGCGCACGGGCGAGGGATGGCGTGGCCGGACGCCGCGCGACATGGACGACATCTCCGGCGTGGTGACGCCCAACGAGTCCATATGCGACCAATGCAGTACATGCAAAACAGACAGTGATCCAATCTAATTAACAACAAGAAAATTAGATGCATATACTCTGATGCATGCATGCTTGCAACATGCTTTTTTTTTTTGCCGATCGATCTCAAGCATCCAGGGACGCAAGATGCATCCACACATGCGCGATAGAAGGCTGACCCTAGGTCGTGCCGGCGTGAAGTTGTGCACGACGAGATGCAGACGGCACCGCGCTATATTAGATCGGCAAATCCACCGGTACATGCAAGCCAAGAACAACAGAGCAAATCAATCTGTCGTTAAAAAAATCAATCTAATAGCAATAGATTGGTACGACAAACCGGTGAACGGAGAGCTTCTGATAATGTGTTGTAAACCAACGCGCCTATTAGCGGATCACCGGATCCGTTCCCTGTCCCTCCCAGGGCAGTAGAGGCGTGAGGTGATGTAGAACACCCGCGTCCATCCCTTTGCCCTCAAGAACATTGCAGAAGTAGACAATGAACACAGATATAGGGTGGAGCTCTCTCTTTATTATAGATCTCATCTGGAGTACAAGCCAACCTTATATGTCACACCCTGCCTCTTATATATAGGAGTGTTAGGAGGAGATAGATCTTATCTCTACTCTGATTCGGATTGGTCTACAAGAAATGATCTTTATCTCCCCAAGAGTTAATATTCCGTAACAGCTAAGAGATGGAGTCGAGAGTGACAGAGCACGTGGGCACTTGGACATGGACGTGTAGAAGAAGCAGGCAAGCAGCATATAGCCCTGATCTGATGACCTCGAAAGTGAGGAGGCCCAGGCCCAATATCTATGTCAAGAAAATCACGGCCCAATACAAGGCCCATATCTCTCGCACCGCCATTCTTTTCTTCTCCCTGCGGAGCAAGCCCGTCCACCCACGTGGGCTCCACGTGTCGATTCTCCCGAGGCCCACGAAGCCACTCCATATCTTCGCCATATTTAGCGGAGCACACGCGTTCGTGGCGAGAAGCAGAGAGAGGAGAGAAATCCAGAGACGCCTCGACTCGACTCGACTACATCCCGATCAAGGCGAGAATTCGTCGGCGACGATGCTGCGCGCGGCGGGGAAGCGTCTCCTCGGCGCTGGGCTGCGCCCGGCGGGCGGCGGCGCCGGAGAGGCGACGGCGGCGGCGTCGGCGGTGGCCGTTGTGAGGAGGAGGGGGTACCACGAGCGGGTGGTGGACCACTACGACAACCCGCGGAACGTGGGGACGTTCGACAAGGACGACCCCGACGTGGGCACGGGGCTCGTCGGCGCGCCGGCGTGCGGCGACGTCATGAAGCTGCAGATCCGCGTCGACGAGGAGTCCGGTAGGATCGTGGACGCCTGCTTCAAGACCTTCGGGTGCGGCTCCGCCATCGCCTCCTCCTCCGTCGGTGAGTAAACCCAGATCCCCAGTATCGGTGTGCTTGTGAAAATCTGGTGGGTAATTGTACGAATGATGGAAGTGACTGATGTCGCACTTGAATGTGGCGATGGAATTTGTAAAATAGGGAAGTTATTGTAGGTTTTGATGGCGTTAACATGATGTTCGGAGAAGATCGCGCTTATATATATTGGTTCCATTTCAATCAAATTCTATTATTGCAAAGCCCTTTCTATTGAATAGTGCCGTCCCCACTAGTTCAAAATTACAAATATGCCTACCTGAACATTGCAATATTGTGAATCTGAGAATTATATTAGATTTTTTTGAGGGGTAAACGGCAGGAGCTCTGCCAATTTCATTATAGGAGAAGAAGAGATAGAGTTTTTACAAACTATGGATACAAGAGGAAACCATAGATCCCCCGGAAAACAAGAATAAACGGATGGGAGGATTTTCAGGCAATGCATAGCAACCAAAAAGAGGAGCCGGGTACTACTCATGTAGATTATGAGCTCCATCGTAGGCTTTGCACATGGCGATGATGAGTCAACAACTTGCGGTACTGTGCTGTAGGCACCGTTGAAGATCCTTGCATTTCGTTGAAAGCCAAATTCCCCAGGCTGTGTAGATGAAGAGGCCATCAAAACTTCTTCTTTGATCCTTGATCATTTCTCTTCTGCACGCTGTCCACCAGCTAAGCATATCCCCATTGAAGGAGGAAGCCATAGGCATATGAAGCCTGGCTTTCTGCCAGATGGATCTCCAGACACTGGTGGAGAAATCATCTTTACTCCCGGTTGGAAACCCCCTTTAGTCCCGGTTTTCCAACCGGGAGTAAGGATCCGGGACCATCTTTAGTCCCAGTTGAAATAACCGTCTTTAGTCCGGGACCATCTTTAGTCCCAGTTGAAATAACCGTCTTTAGTCCGATCCCCTCTCTTTAGTCCCGATTGATGTTACCAGCCGGGACTAAAGAGACAATAACGGCAGTACTAGATGGTCCCCTTTTTCTTTTTTTTTTCCTTTTTATTTTCTCCCGAATCAAGTAGTCAAATCTCCAAATCCCCAAATCAAAGTAACATCCCAAATTCACATCACCAAATCCACATCACAAATCATAAAGTTACTTATACACACAAATCAAATACATCACAAAATCCTAAAAAATTACTCAAATACATCACAGATCCAAACAATGAATAATGAATCATAAATCTGTACATCTCAGTGAATCACAAATTAAAAAAAAACAAAAAAATGATGTTGCTGCCGCCGCTCGCCACGACCGCCGGGCGCGGCCCCGCCAGCCGCGGCTGCCGCCGCCCGCCGCCCGCCACCGGCCGAGGACCCTCCGCCCTCCGCCGGGCGCAGCCCCGCCGGCCTGTGCCCCGCCGGCCTGTGCCCCGCCGGCCTGTGCCCCGCCGGCCGCCTCCCTCGTCGCCCGCCGCCCACCGCCGGCCGAGGCCCCCGCCGCCCTCCGCCGGGCACGGCCCCGCCGGCTTGCGCCCTGCCGCCCGCCGCCCGCTGCCTCCCTCGCCGCCCGCCGCCCGCGGCCCCGACGCCCGCCGGCCCGCCGGATGAGAAGGGGAGGAGGGGGTAGGAGGGGAGGAGAGGAGGAAGGGGAGGAGGTGGAGGGGAGGGGAGGAGGAAGAGAGTTAGAGAGGAGAGATCTGAGGAGAGGGGGAGAGATTCGATCCGCTAAGTTGTAACTGTGGAGGAGAGGATAAGGGATAGGGATTATATACTACGTGTTTAATTTTAGTCACGGTTGGTATTACCAACCGGGACTAAAGATCTAATACCAACCGTGACTAAAGTGGTGAGGACTAAAGATCCTCGGCCCCCTGACTTGCATCTGATAGGGATCAAAATTTTTATAACCAGGACTAAAAACAATCTTTAGTCCCGGTTCTTTATGAAATCGGGGCTATTGTGGATTTTGCCGGACCAATCAAAGATGGTTTCTCCACCAGTGAGACCTGTTTTGCAAAGGCGCAATCCATGAGTAGGTGAGTGGCTGTCTCTGGCTACACTCCACAGAGTGGGCAAATGTGGCTGTTATCCCAGCCGCGGAGAAGGAGCTTGTCCGCTGTAAGAATCTTCCCATGGACCATGAGCCAACCGAAGAACTTGCATTTATTTTCAGTCTTGGCTTTCCAGAAATTGAGTTTGACTTACTTTTTTGTGATGCTATTGGTTCTAATATTCTACGCTGTTGCCTTAATGTGTTCATATTAGTTTTTATAGGGAATAGTGTGTTCATATTAGTTTTTATAGGGAATAGATATATCGTGTGGGCATTGTAGATTTGTAGATAACATATATCCTAACACAGAAATTCCCATTTCCACGGCTAGTATCCAGATTACTTTGTGGATCCTATGTCTTATGTTAGGAGACAAGGCCAACATGTTAGGAAAGCAGTCACTGAATCACTCACAAGTTGTTTTGAGGTTGATCAACCAACTGATTCAGTGACTGCTCTTGCTTACTATGTTAAGATTTGAGATAGTGATAAGCACTCTTCTGTTGAAAACTGCAAATATCTGTACATTATTCCATAAATTCGCATTTAGCAATTGAACTCTGTTGACCTTTTAATTGTTTGCAAGTGTCTTTTAGGTAATAATAACATGAGGATGTGCCGTTATGTATCCAATCAATTGCTGTCTCCTAACATGTTGGACGTGTCGTTCGTTTCATATGCAAGGTTAGGATAAAACTTTGGATTCTTGTGGCACGCTTTTCAAACTGCTAAACGGTGCGTTTCGTACAAAAACTTTCTATATGAAAGTTGCTCTAAAATATCAGATTAATCCATTTTTCAAGTTTGTAATAATTAAAACTCAATTAATCACACGTTATTACCACCTCGTTTTGCGTGAAACACTTAATCTTCATCTTAAGGAGTTTCAAACACCAGCCAATCTAGCTGTCATTGCGGTCACAATAACATTTGACACACTTGATATGCATTTAGGGCGCACCAAAAATATATTGACTTCAATGTTTAAGAAGCTGAAAAAGTTAATTTTGCATGGAGTGTCACTCAGTTAAACATACTTGAGATACATTTTTTTTTTGGTTTAGAAGTCTCTTTTAGATATAATATGCGTGCTTATGAAGTTATAAAGTTGAAATGGCTATTGGCTGGCTCTCTCTAGACTGCATAGATACAATTCTTACTATCATGCATGGCTTTTCCTAATATCATCATTACTATATTACAATTGAGGTTAAAAAGTTTGTCTCTCTAATATAGTTTTAATTTCAGCCAGTGAGTGGGTGAAGGGAAAGCAAATGGAGGATGCAGCTTCAATCAAGAACAGGTAAATAACTGCTGTACTTGCTGATCTAGTCCTTTTTTCTTTTTTCTTTTTTTTTTTTGGGGGGGGGGGGGTCCTTTATTTTCTTGTTGATGTAGTCTTTGCATTATATGTTAGTTCTCAGCAATAAGATTCATTAGTTTCTTGTGAGATACAGTAGCGTGTCCTCTAGATGGCTCGCTGGTATGGGCTTCAGGATATGGACTTGATTTTTTTTGCAGCATTAGTAGTCACTGGCATAGGATATTTTCTGTTCTTATTTGCTTGATGATATCTATTTGCTTTGAGCTCAATGCCTGATTGCTGCTTTTTCTTGGAAGCATTGGCTGGCTCATGGTAGTGACTACCATGTCCATTGAGTCTGCAAATTCATTGAAAATACCAGGGCAAATGTTAAATTCATGTATCCTTATGTTTTAGCCTGTCTTTTTTACTATAGTTTGCTTGGAGTTTTAATGGTTTCCAATTGCATGCCTGGGACAACGACCGGTTTTTCTGGTAGTGCACCAGCACATCTACATTTATTTTTACCTCTTGCGCAGCTGTACCCTGCATCTGAATGTTAATTGTCGGAACTTCATAGTAATACTTCAGGACTGCAAATTTTATCGTGTGTAAAATTTAGTACCTCAATACTGAGTGGAGATGAAGGAGAAAGCAATAAAGCAAACTAATATAAAAGAGAGAAGTTATAACAGCAAGCTGAACCACTTTATCTTCTGCAAAACCCACCCCAAAGTGTGTTGTCCAGGCCTGCAGTAGGCAGTAGGCCCACATTGGTGTTCATCTCATATCTGTGAATGGTTAGATGCAAGATAAGGCATCTAATCCAAAAGAAGAATGGAGGTGGAAAACTTAGGTCTTCTAAATCCCGTGAAATTCCCGAATGCTTAGTTATCTATTAACTAAATAAAGTTATCTATTTGATGTTACAAGTTCTCTCTTTTATGTCAGCTTGCTCCATTGTGCATTGTGCCTTGGTATTAGGAGGTACCGATTTTTTTTATAATAGAGAATTATTACTTTCTGCATTTTGTAAATGTATGATACTATCAATATAAATGTCTATTTGCACAAATATTTATAGAAAATATGAAGTTCGGAATGAATTTTAAAAAGTCAACGATGTCATACATTTAAACCAGAGGTAAGACATCTCAGGGACCGTAGGATCACTCATCCCTCATTTTTAGGAAACATCCTCTACCATATTATGGTGAGTTTCACTTACAATCCTATTGTCTTCCGCCTGTGGCTAGCATTGCTTGGGCACAAGCTTTATTGTGCTCATTGGAGTTCTATTGACTTATCATGTCTTGTTTTCAGTGAGATTGCGAAGCATCTATCGCTTCCGCCTGTAAAGCTCCACTGCAGCATGCTTGCAGAGGATGCAATCAAGGCTGCCGTGAAGGATTATGAAGCGAAGAAGGCAAAGTTGGATAAGGGGAACGAGTAGACATCCTAAAGACAGAACAGGGGATAGTCCACTCCAGTAGCATAGCATGTACTAGTATCATAAAATGTGTGATGATGTTTATATTGCCACGGAAATAAACGCATGCAACGTTATAGTTTGTATTAGGCAAAGCCTGCCTCTGGCAGCGGTTCGTCCAGCTATAGTACACCACATGTTGTCGAAGGTGTACACGAAGGTATGCCAAACTTGCCAGTGTCGTTTGTACCCAAGTTCTGTACATGAAAAGTGCTTGATACTGGTGAGTCTAATGTAGAGAAGGCGTTTAACAAACCTGTAAATGATACAGTACTCTAGTATTATAGTTACTTTCTCCGTTTCACAATGTAAGACTTTCTAGCAATATCCATATTTATATAGATGTTAATAAATCTATACGTATATTGTAGGATCGAAACATAAGAACTAAGCCAATCAGAGAGGGGTGAATGGTTGGTATACCTAAAAACCAAAAGTTTTTGCGGAATTAAAAGTTACCCTCAAATTCGATGGTTCGCGGTCTGATCGAAGTAGATGAGCTGGTTTGACCGCCTGAACGTCGTCGGTTTGATCGAGGTAGTAACACCGGTCGAACCGCCAAGATCAGCTCCTGCCGCCTGTAGTCGCTGCCAGTCTAACCGCCGATGTCTCGCCGGTTGGACCGCCGCATCTGAGAAAACACAAATCGAAGAACTCTCAAAGTAGATGTCTTGCTGGTTGGACCGCCGCATCCGAGAAAACACAAATCGAAGATGTTGCCGGTTGAACCGCCACACCTGAGAAAACACAAATCGAAGAACTCTCAAAGTAACACCCGAGAAAACACAAATCGAAGAACTCTCAAAGTAGAGGACAACTTTATTACTCTTCTCTGTGTACAAAGTGCAACAACAACACTCTTCACCAAAATCTCGACTAAATTCGAAACCCTAACTAAACTATCAACTCAATGATCTCAAAAGCGATACCGGGAAACATCACGCTCCCTCTCTATTTATACATGAGGTAGGCAGCCTAAAGCCATGAACCGAACTCATACTAGAAGTCCTAATCCACCTAGGAAACTTTCTCGTACAAGAAACAAACTTTACAAACTCCAATCATGCCAAATTTGGACTCCTTCCAAATTCGACTCCGCATTCCATGCGCACACAATACCTCCATCGTAGGCCATATGGAATCTTCACTAACCACGTGCATTGAACTCTAGCCTAAGTATCCCGCATGATATCCGACCGTCACGGACATCGTCTTATCCCCAAGTCGACTCCCGATCCATCACCGGCAATACTCTCCCGAGACATCGAGTCACCTACACATCAAACAAACAAAGAAACCATATTCCGAGACCAAGCTATCTCCAACTTGACTCATTGGTAGCAAATAACAATATTACATACACATAATATTCATCTAGAAGACATAAACATAAAACAATCACGGATATCCAAACAAACAACCCGAAACCGAAACCGAAACCGACACAGAGTCGGCCAGTCAGACCACGGGCTGGCCGGTCTGACCGCTCGATAACCGTCGGTCTAACCGGCAACCCATGCCCGGCCTGACCAGACCAAATCCAGCAATACCTGTTTAGCACTGTAAATCCAATCATCTCCAAAACTACTTCGCCAATAATCTCTAAATATCAAATTTAATAATCACAGATGACTATTATTCATCACAGAATAATAATAAAAACACATTTGATTTTACATATATATGTGTTTAGATTCATTAATATTTATATAAATATGAGTAATGTTAGAAAGTTTTACATTGTGAAACGGATGGAGTGTAGATTAGAACATAGTCAAGAGTCAAGGGCTCAAGGCTGCTGCCTGTTGTGCAACCCTGTCTTGTTTCTTTTATCGGGGCTCTTTTATGATTGAAACGCATATAGACGTCGATAGTCCATTTCACAGAGGCATGAAACATGTGGCGTAATCTGTGGACTTTGGGCTGCTTACGGTTACCAGCAGAAAGCTAATGGGTTTGGCAAATGTGGCTTCCAGCAGTCAGCCATTTCGGACACAGCTAGATTTTTCTTTTACTCGTTGTTTTGTCGTGGGTGTAGTGATGCAGCCATTTCGGACACAGCTAGATTTTTCTTTTATTCGTTGTTTTGTCGTGGGTGTAGTGGTGCATTTGCACTTCAGCTAGCAGCTGGAAATGAAACAGTTTGGTACAGCCGTACAGACGTTACCCTCTTCAGGATTCAGGAACGTGGTCTTGTTTGTAGCTATGGAAGTTGGGCACTAGAGTACACGGTTTTCATTAACTCGGATTCACTCGATAAGATACTTGCAGAATTAAACACGAGTACCCTCACTCTCATGCATCACGAAGCTTAAGATCCATTGCAACCTTCAAGCCTGCAAGCTGCTTATCCAAGCAGGAATAGCAACCATATATCTTCACCTATACTCCCTCCATCCCATAAAAAACGAATATAGGACCAACAATAGTTTAAGAAATAGTAACCATATATCTTCGCCTATAATATGTAGTTAGCTGCCTGCATACACACATTGTTTCACAATTAATTCGTGGTGTTGTTCCTTAGTACAATTTACCTCTGCTGTGTCTTGAGCTAATCTTTCACGCGATTGATAAATGGTAATACCACGATGTACTACTAACTAGCGGTAGAATTTACTATTTGGCATCCTCCAACAAACCAGTTTTCAAATGTCACTCTCCTAAATTTCTGTTGTAATTTACTACCCGATCTTCACTAATTCTCTCCCATATGTCACTCTTTGCCCAATTCCTATCTACGTGGCTGGTTTTTTTATTGGCCCCTAGATGCCCTCATGAAAAGACCGAAATACCCTTGGGATCACCTGCAAGGAGCGGCTTAAGAATATGCCACATTATTACAGTCACTATGGTCAGCCGCACTGATGAGCAGTATGGTAACGGTAAAATTGCCCATGGCCGACGAGTGGTAGAGGATGAGACCACCTGAGGAAGCCACCAGCACGGCCCCCACGCCTGGTGCGGGCGTGGTAGGGGTTCCAGGAATGGTCCATAGCATCGAAGACGAGCAGCGAGTGAGGACGGTTAAAGAGCATGAGGAACCAGTGGTCCAACGAGACAGGGCACACCAGTTGTTGTGGAGGTCCTCAACCCTCACGACGGGCACCAAGTGGTAGGGAATGTAAGTTTAGAAAAGTGACACTTGAAACTGTCTTTTTGGAAGGACGGTAAATAATAGAATATTTCCCCTAACTAGCAAATCCAGCTTCATCTCCCTGCTCAAAATTAATCAGCTACCTAGGCAGAGCATGATTGAGTAGGGATGTAAGGAGTCCAGCCTATAAACCCGCTTATAGGAAAAATTAGTGACTAACTCGCGGGTTATCTACTAATTTGATCTATAAATGAGTTAATTTATAGGTTGATCCACTTGCATCTTTATGATGCGGCAAGCCGAGCCATGACGTGTAAACCCGCATATTACCATTTATTTAACATATAAATAGTTCTGCGGGTCGGCCGCTTGCATCCCTATGATTGAGACTGAACTTTGACGTGGAGATCCAATCTAGCTCCACGTAAACATTTCCATGGAATTCGCACGTGCGAAATAACCAATGGAGAGGAAAAGGTACATAGATCCAAACCAATGGCAATTGCACGTAACTATGATACGATCAGTTGCCGAAGAAGTTTTAAAGGCAGTGCAAGGCCAAACGAGACGATCGAGCGCCCGTTTGATGCGACACGCCAACCCCTGTAGCCGTTTCGGGGGCTCCCGGCGAGCGGCTTTCCGAGTTAGGCGTGCCGAAGTTGCTATCCGTCACGTCGTGCCAGCCCCCCCGCGCGCGCATGCTGTTCTTGTACAGTGCAGTATATAAGCGTGGCCGTCGCGCGGCGAGGTGTACGCTACCATCGTCCGTACGTCGTTGAGCCGCCGAACAAAACGGATTGGGCGCCGGAGCCATGCAGTATACGGTGGAAGGGAGCGGCGGCGGCGTGCAGACGGTGGAGGCGGTGCGCAAGGGGCCCTGGACGATGGAGGAGGACCTCAGCCTCCTCAACTACATCGCCGCCAACGGCGAGGGCGCGTGGAACACGCTCGCCCGCGCCGCCGGTACAGTGGCTGTGGCAATGGCATCCATATGCGCCTTGTCAAATAACTTTGCATTGCAATCGATGGATCGTTTGATACATATATATCTTCACGCCATCAAGCTGCAGGGCTTAACCGTACCGGGAAGAGCTGCCGGCTGCGGTGGCTGAACTACCTGCGGCCCGACGTGCGGCGCGGCAACATCACGCCGGAGGAGCATACGCTCATCGTCGAGCTACAGGCCAGATGGGGCAACAGGTAACGCACATTAACTCGATCGCCTCCATCGCAAAATATTTGCTATGGCATACAGGATTTACGATTTCGAGATGGCCTTCTGTTTCGAGCTATGGTGGAACGACGGTTTTTGCCAAATCCGGTGCAAAGCCGGTAGATTCCGATCAAATTTCATAAACCAAACTTTGAATACAAATTCCCTGAGTTTACCGATAAGCTCGTGAAAACCGGTCGGCTTTGTCAAAATTCCAAGCGAAATCATCGAAATTTCAATTGATAACTAGGAAAAAGAGGTAAACGGAGATTGTTTTTCTTTTTTTAATTCGTTATCCTTTTCTTTCCTACTGTAAATTTCAGTAAATATATGGAATACTTTTTTTTTTGAAAATTTATATCCCAATAGGTTCTATGAATATCATACTATTTATAAGATTTTATTTGATTTTTTTTCTTTTTTATCAATTCAAATTTGAATTTGGATGAAACTCATCGAAATCTTAGACAGCTTCTACTTTCGAGCCTCGTCGAAACCTCGAAATTTCGCGAAATTCGACCGGTTTTTGTCGAAATTGTGAACCCTGATGACATATGCTGATACTACGAATCTGGATGTATATCCAAAATTATAATATTAGTATGTCTCATTTAGTACTAGCTGACAAAATTTTGGAAGGGATCATCGATAGATTGATCACTTGGATTCTTCAGGTGGTCCAAGATTGCAAGGTACCTTCCTGGCCGGACCGACAACGAGATCAAGAACTTCTGGAGGACCAAGATACAGAAGAAGCACAGGAAAAGCACTGACGGAATTTACGCGACGACGACGAGCGAAAGCATCATGCCTGCGGCTACAGTGCACCAGAACACGGTGGCCGAGGACCAAGGCAGCAGCAGCGTCTCCGGCCGGACCACCACCGCCACCGTCGCCGTCACGCAGGAGTACGCCACTGAGGCGCCGCCGCCGAGCGGCATGAGTAGTGGTAGCTGCTTGGACCAGCTGCAGCCAGGCTACGGGAGCTCAATCCATGGAGGACAAGATGGCGGTGCTGCTGCTGCCGCCGCTGGTGACGTCGTCGTTTCCGACGAGTTCTTGGCAGCGTCGAGCGACAACTTCTGGGCCCTCGAGGATTTGTGGCCCACGGTGCAGTCTCTCCACGGCAACTGCTGAATGGATCATGGGTGATTGTGATCGATCATGTAGGCTATAGCAAATCTATCTATCTATTAACTTATTAAAGAAATAGAAAAAGGATCCTCGTTCGCTCTCACGGCCTAAAAATTCTCACATTAATCGGAGAAAAAGAAAAATAGAGTCCATATAAAAATACAATTTTGAAATAGTTGAAATTCGGAATTAAAAAATAAGGAATATTGGAAGATGAGAGTAGAGTACATATAGAAATACAATTTAGAAATTGTTGAAATTCGGAATTCAAAAATAAGGAATATTAGAAGAGGAGACTGGAGCCCATATAGAAATACAATTAAGAAATAATAGAAATTCGGAATTAAAAATAAGGAATATTAGAAGTAGAGTATAGAGTACATATAAGAATTTAAAACTAACTAAAATTCGGAATAAACATAATAAAATTAAAAGTAGAGTTTAGAGTTCGTATAAAAATATAATTTACAAATAACTAAAATTCGAAATTAAAAAAAAAGGAAGAAGAGTCTAAAGTCAATATAAGAATACAATTTAGAAGTAACTTAAATTCGAAATTATAAATTAAAGAATATTGAAACATGAGTTTAGAGTCCACATAGAAATACAATTAGAAATAATAAAATTTCAGAATTAAAAATAAATAATATTGAAAGAAGAGCCTAGAGTCCATATAGGAATATAATTTACAAATAACTAAAATTTGATATTAAAAATAATTAATAACTAACACGTATATAAAATACAATACGAATACTATACATCAGTAGTTTCGTAAAGGTAGTACAAAATTTAAAATTATGTTGTCATTTTAATATATTTGAATAATACATTGAGAAAACATATATGTTATTATATGATAGGAAATATAATGATACTAGCCGCGCAATCTGCGCGGGCCACCATGCTAGTTAGCAAAGTATCTGTATATGCACATCAATTCTTCAAAGGAAATGTATAAACCGAAATGTATGATTTGGCAAATCCAGTTATACAATTCTTGCAGCGAAACAACGATGATACAAAATGTCTCGAGGTGTAGTGCAACACAAAAATTTGAGCAAGATTTGGGTGTCCTAGTAGCCTAGTGCGTGTGTTCGTCAGGTAGGTCAGGCGATCGACACCTTGGCGCTGACCTCCTCGAGCTGCTTCTTGGCCTCCTCGGCCTCCTCCTTGCTCACGGCCTCCTTGGCCTTCTTGGGGAGCCCCTCGATGAGGTCCTTGGCCTCCTTGAGCGCCAGGTTCGTCAGCGCGCGCACCACCTTGATGGTCGCGATGCGCGCGCTGCTCGGCACCTCCTCGATCACCACGTCGAACTCCGTCTTCTCGGCGGGCGCGCCGTCCTCGCCGCCGCCCGCGGCGCCGGCGGCGCCGGGCGCCGCGACGACCGCGGCGGGCGCGAACGCGGCCGCGGACACGCCGAGCCGCTCCTGGAGGTGGTCCACGAGGCCCCTGGCCTCCTCCAGGGTGAGCCCCGCGATGGCGTCCACGAGCTCGAGCACCTTGGGGGAAGCCGCCGTGGAGTTGCAGGCGACGGAGAGGCGGCCGCCGCCGCGGCCGCGGGTGGTGAAGCGGAGCGCCGCGGGGACGGAGGAGGCGGTGCGGACGTGGAAGAGGGGTAGGGTGGAGGAGACGGCGGTGGAAGCCATGGCCATGGCGAGCTCGCGGGTTCTCGGATGGCGCGCTCTGCTCTGCGACGGGGAGAGGAGAAAGACGCGGGAGGAGGGCGCGCGCGATAAGATAAGGAGTAGATGGGTTTGAGGGTGATGTGGCCACGCTTCTTGTGTTCTACAGCCGTTGGATCTGAGATGGACGGCCAGGAATAACTCAGAAACCTTGCCTATGCCTGACGTGGCAATCGGACCGGTTCAAATTATTGCCAAAATGAACTTTTCGAAAATTTCGAAATATCAAAAATTTTGGTAGGTTAGCAACATTGTTGAGTTTCAATAGGGTAGGATAAATGTGTTGTTACCAAAATTATCTAGACATTATTAACGTTTGATAACAAACTAAATAAATCAATGTGTTTGTTAATTTTACCAAAAATGTATGGTTCAAAATAACACCAATCTTAACAAATGCTTCTTACTTTTGCACTCCCTCTTCTACTGCCTAATGACACGCATTGCCAAGCGATCCTTCTTTATTATGCTCAAGATTCATGCAGAAAAGGATCAGATTAGCATTCAGAAACAATTTTTTAACCTCTGGCTTGAACAAAAATCCATTCTCTGTGCTTTTGCTGTGCACAATGTGTCAGAAAGAAAGAGCTATGATCCTTGCTTTGTCATGGCCAAAAAGGGGAAATTTGGAAAGTAGCAAAGTTCCAATCCTCTCCTTCCACACTAACCCCAACCTTTAAGCTCACTCCAAGCATATTTACCCAAGTGATATTAATGTTCTTAGCTCTCTCTGCACTAAGCAGAGGTTTGCGTGATGTCGATGTCCTCGCCGGCGACGCCTCTTCTGGCCGGCGGCGCGCACCCGATGCGGCCGCCGCGGCAGGACACGTCGGCGGCGGCGGCGGCCGGGGCCACCGGCGGGGGCGGGTCGTACACGCCGGTGTTCATCGTGCTGGGCGTGATCGCGGCGCTGCTGGTGATCTCCTGCATCGTGGGGCAGGTCTGCACCAAGAAGCACCTGCGGCCGCGGCCGCGCCGGGACCGCGTCGCCTATTACGACGACGACATGGAGGGCGGCTTCGCCCACGGCGGCGGCGGCCCGGGCGCCATTGCCAAGATGGAGGCCGCCGCGCCGCCGGCGACGTCGGTCGAGGCGCCGCCGCCGGCGTGATCGTTCGGTCGCCATGTACAGATGCTTGTTAGTTGTTACTGCTTGTTCGTTCTGTAGGTAGTTTATCCCTGAAATTATCATGTGAAAAATTCTTTGTCTCAAACAGCTGTAAAGAGGTGATTAGATTGTGAATAAGACATATGAATCAGGTTCTAATTTGATAAGATGTTCTGCTGGTGAAATCACATATTCTTTGCAAAATATACCATGTCTGAACAAGTTTGAACTCCACGGAAGGCAAAAATTTGACGACTGCGAAAGCAAGTCCTGCAGAAAATGTTCCACTTTTCCAATTTCAACGCAACACGAAATACACAAATCCTTAGCGTACATCAGGCTAATAATTTTGCAAAAAAAAAAAAGAATGGTGAAAAATGCAAGAACAGATCACAGAGGAAGAGGCCAGCAAGCAGGACAGAGAGTAGGGTTCTTGTGTGGCTCTAGATTCTAGAAGGTTAGCACCTGCTCATCATTGTCAGAGTCATCGAGGTCAAAGACAGCAGAGCAGCAGATTATTCGCACGGTCTAGTGTAATTAACTAGATAAGGACGCAAATTACCTTATCCTATGCATGTCTGAGGCAACAATGCACATGAACTGGGATGCTGCAGAGCATTGCTCACATCTGACAGCGCCACACCTGGATCTGGATCTGACCGATCTGGTCGGCAGCAGCAAGGCACATTCAGTATACTAATCTCTGTTTACCTGCACCGATTAGAAAACAATCATCAAATCAAACCTAGTGGAAGCTTAGTACATCAGAGAGATATTTTTCTCTGAGATATTCCTGACTCCAAGCAACATCATGCATGCATTTGCACAGAATGAAACAACTATTAATCCTCCCCTGTTTTTCCGATGAGCCGTTGTAAAAAAGAAAAAAAGAGAACTCTTTTTTTTCTCTCCGCTGAATTCGGGCTCTTCTTCCCGTTGCGATCTTGAATGGCGGGGGCGTCGTCTCCGCTTCTGGCTGAGCAACACCTACACGGATCGTCGAAGCTGAAGCTTTCGGTGGTGTTGGGTTCTTCCATTCTCTGACGGCACGGCAGCAACGACGTCCATGCATCAGGAAACTGCAGTTACAATGATCTCCCGCTCCAAGTAAGTACACCCAGTTACTCTTCCTCGATCATCTCTATCTATTTCTGTTCCACTCGATTTAAGGCGTTTGATTGGAAATGTGATCAAGCCATCAAATTCTGTGTATGTGGCGACAATGCATTACATGCATGAGCTGCCATCTGGGCGTCTGCAGCTAATGGTGCTGAAAGCCTGAATCTGTGATCTCACTCACTGAATTTCGAACAAGATATATGCTTCTTTAAGCCTGTGATTTTCTTACCTTTCCGGCCGCTACGATCCGAAAAGCATGACATGATCACTTGCAGTGTATGGGCATTGGGCAGAAATGCAGGAATTGCTAGGTGCTACTAGCTAGCTTTTTGCCCATGTACCTCGACATGTGTGAGTTGTGATCAACGGATAGACAGATATACAGTATAGCCCCTTCCTAACTTGATTGCCATGTACTGCTCGTAGATTTTATCTGCTATTAGCTTTTGTAACGAACTAACGATTGGTATCTAGCACTCTCATATTTTGATCAGCAATAGTAATTACAACTCTGAAACCTCTGAAACAGGTAGGACATCGTATAGGCCTAATATGTTCTTTTTAATTAAGGTGTGGAGTGACCATAAGCCTAGATAACTTCTCACAACGAAATTATTTTGGTCAATAGACTAGTTGATTAATTATCGATCGATTCCCCCTTAGATTGGCCATATATGCTACTACAACACACTCAAAGATATATTTTTTTCATTTTCATTTTCCATATAGTCTTTGATCTGTTTTTGCTTACATACGCATTATTTTCTGAGCTTATGTACACAAGATTTGCCGGTCAAAATATTCTAGGAATTGATAAATGCAATGTGCACGCCGAGCAGAGATCAGAGGTTCAGAACCATCAGATTCGGTCCACTCCCGACATGTTCCACACATGCACAGATGCACTGATGCCCCCTCTCGGATGCAGCACGCGTACACACATCTTCCTCCTCCAGCCATTTTTCTAGACAACCATGCATCTTGTTTTATCATTGATCCAATAATGACATGCAGAAAAAAGTCATTGCTTGCACAGTTGCATTTGTCCTTGTCCAGCATCTGATCATCTGATCAACGTACTTGTCCCAAAGCCCCCTGCAATCTCTGAATCTGATGATCAACTCACTCAGGCCCCCCATTCTCTCTCTCACACTCTGAATGAGCTCTCACGTCAGTACTAATGCATGGATGCATGTGAGGTAGTATTGCTGGGTCCTGGAACAACAAGGGGAATCAGACAGCGGATCGAGAGATGTTGGCAGCTACAGTCCCAGCTGTACTAGAGCCTGTGAATACTGACGTGTTGGCACAGTGGCTAGATCAAAACGCACAGCACTGCCTTCAACTCACGGGTGCCCAACCCCTGCCCCCTCCCTTCCCAAAAGGCGTAGCCGCGACCAAAAGCGCCCCAACCTTGCAGTTTTCGAGCACTGTAGCTACCATGTCCTCTCTCCAAGTAAAAGAGATCAGTATGACAATGGCAATGGCAATGGCATGGCCTCTCTCTCTCTCTCTCACCTTCTGAATTCAAAGTTACTGCTTCTGCTGCTGCTGCTGCGTCTCTGGCTGAGAGGGTTAAATTCAGCTTCGGCTTTGCTTCAGTGGATCGGAGGAGATGGCCAAAACTGAGAAACATCTCTTCTCCTCTCGTGGCAGTGGCATGCATTTATAACCGTTGCTGTTTCCGGCTTTGCGATGCGACTGTGCTGCTAGCTAGCTGCTCGTTTACTGACAGTAACAACGCTTTACCTGCCTCCCGGTCTGACGGATGCAGCGCATGCGTTACTACTGCGACGTCGTAACTACTCAGCTCGCACCCGAACCCTACCTACAAAACGCTAGCAGCAAAGCTCGCCGTGTCACGTCGCGATCATTTCCTGCATCCTCTCGAGATCGCCGGCGAGTTCAGTGTGTGCCACTACAGCTACTAGCTCACTCGCTCACTCACTGACGCGAACTAGCGCATTGTTCAACTATGAGCAGGGCCATGCAGCTGCAGCGGCCGCGGCGGTGGTGCGACGGCGACGGCGACGGGGAGGAGGGGCCCACGACGGCGGGCGGCGGCGGCGGCGGCGGTGTGGGGTGCAGGTGCCGGTCGTGCGCGGCGGTGATGCTCGCGGACTGCATCGCGCTGGGTTGCTGCCCGTGCGCGGTGGTCAGCATGCTGAGCCTGGCGCTCGTCAAGGCCCCGCTCGCCGTCGGCCGCCGCTGCGTCGGCCGCCTCAGGAGCCGGAGGCGGACGCTGCTGCACAACAAGCGCGTCCGCGACGTCGCCGCCACGTCGACGGCCGCCGCCGGCGAGAAGAAGGCGATCGCGAAGCCGGAAGAAGAACTAGAAGCCGCCGCCGACATCCTCGCCAACGACGACGACACCGCGTCCGCCGCCGCTGCCGCCGCCGCCGGCGGTGCGGTCGTCGACGAGGACCTGGCGTGGCTGGAGGAGATGTACCAGATGGGTCACTGGGGCTTTGGCCGCGTGTCCATCTCGGGGAAAACCCCGTGAGAAGCGCGCGCGCCACGCCTCGCCGCGCCGGCGCCGGATCGGATCAAGTCCACGCAACGCGCGCATGGCGGCGCCGGCGTCGCGCGCCCCGGCGGCGCTCGGCGCGGGAACGGGTCAACGTAGTACGTGCAAAGGTTGCACCACCATTCGGTTTGATGTTTTCTCCAGCTGTTTTCGTGTACGATTGATTGAATTTGTCGGGGTGCAGCACACGCCCGTGTGGCCGTGTGCGTGCGTGTGTGTGCGCCTCGCGCGCGCGCGCGGCTCTGGAAAGCGTGTGCTGCAGCTTTTCGCGCGCACGAATCTCAATGTAAAAAAGGTTCCCAACGGAAGCAGTTTCCGAAGTACTCATGGGCCCGCTCGTATCTGGCACTTACTGTAGCCCGTGCGACTGATGGGCCCGTTCAACTAGGGCGGCGACTGGATCCATCAAACTTTTGTCGCGTAAGGCGAACGTTAAAAAAAGGAGAAAGTCTAATATTAATCCCTCAATGTAGGTCTGATCATATTCGTATCTCTTAATAGCAAAAGGAATACGTATTATCATATCGACTATTAAAACCAGTGCAAAATGACTCCTTCAATGGTTTTGAGGGCGAATTCCATTGACGTGGTTCGTTGACCTAATCCAACCAACGTCAACATCTGATGGTATGCCGCATGGTTTGCTGATGAGAGATACGAATCAAATTGGACCTTTATTTCAGTGAGTCAAATTAAATTGATTTTATCTACAAAAATAGATATGAATAAGAGTCAGCTCAAGCACCAGAGAGAATATCTTGGCCCATTAAACCCCTAAAGAATACTGCCTTTTATTTTACGGAAAGAAAACCCTGCAGAGCCGTTCGACTCTTTTGTGAATTCACGGGCTCACAGTATGTTGGTTGAGTAGCGTATGTACTGCACAGTACATTTACATGTGCTGCCTTTGATTTTTTGCTGTTACCATGGCGTGCATCTTGGGTGAAACATACTTTACTTAGAACGGAGCAGATTACCCGGGCGCCATGCCGTCAATCACACGCCATACAGATCAAACATCACAAGCATCGATCCTAGGACAAGCTAAACGGAACCCCAGAGCTGCTATTTTTTTTCTTTCCTTTTGTGTGTTTCCCTTTCAGTTTCATCTTTTGCTTCTAGAACTAACCCAACCACGTCTTCTGAATTCTGATATCGATGGTAGGTGATCCATTTGGAGCTCAAGCAAGCAACAAGTAGACAATAATAATTTTAAAAAAAGCTTGTAATAATTTTAAAACGATGAGAAAAGCACATGGATCCAATCCATTCCGTTCCATTCCACTAGGATTCTTTGCTGTCCAGCTTGCATTCTATTCCCTTCCATTGCATGCCAGCCTTTTCTTTTCATTTCCTCTCCCAAATGGCAACTCGACTCTAGCATCGTCCGCCACGTGTCGTGTGGCCCCACCATGTCCTACGTGGGCCCACGCACCAACCGACCAACCAGCGCCCCCCTCTCATCACTGGCGGGAGATTGTTGGGCCCACCCGTCGGTTAGATTATGGGCCGTACCGGCCGTCACTTGTTGCTCGCGACGCGCAACCGCCCGTGGCCCACCTCACGCGCGCATCTCCTGCCTCCCTTTATTTCCGCCGCCCCGTTGGCCACAGCGCAGCGCAGCTCGCGCCACAGAAAAACTCCACCACCACCAGCCACGCCACGCCACGCCACGCCATGGCGGACGGCGACCGTGGCGTCGCCGCCGCCGCCGCCGCCGTCGTCCAAGACGACGTTCTAGAATCTGACGAGGAGGACTTCACCTTCGCGGCGGCGTCGGCGGCGGCGGCGGCTGTCACATGTGTGGTTGGAGGCGGCCGCATCGGCGCTGTCGTGTACCCGGTCTTCGGCCGCCCGCGGTCGCCGCCGCCGGTGAAGGAGGGGGAGGAGCCTGACACGGCCACCGTGCGGGTGCCGCTGGGGCAGCTTCTGCTGGAGGAGAGGGCGTCGGGGCAGAAGGCCGACGAGGACGATGGCGATCTCGACGGCGTGCCGGCGGAGACGTACTGCCTGTGGTCGCCCGGGTCCCCCGCGGCGGCGGTTTCTAACTCTCCGGCGAGGTGCCAGAAGAGCGGCTCGACCGGGTCGGTCCTCCGGTGGCGGCAGCGGCTCATCGGGCGGAGCCACAGCGACGGGAAGGAGAAGTTCGTGTTCTTGAGCTCGGGCTCCGACGTCCGTAGTAAGGGGAGGACGACCACGACGTCGAGCGGCGATGCCGGTGGCCATGGCGGCGGCTGGAGATATTACGCGAGTGGAGGCGGCAATGGCGGTGGCCGGAGGCCGTCGTTCCTCCCGTACAAGCAGGATCTCGTCGGCTTGTTCGCCAACGCCGGCGCGTTTCGCCGGAGCTACCACCCGTTCTAACGTATTGTAGCGTCTTTCTCGCTGATCGTTTGCTTAATTCCTTAACTATATATCCTTTTTGTCATGTCATGGTGTGACTCCGGATTGCCGTGTGTTAGAACTGAAGTGTGACAGATTTGTAGTACTAGCAGAAAATCTTTATGCAGATTTTTTTTTATTTGGGTAATACTAATACATATGTATATATCGTGGATTTTGTATTGGTTTGATGATTCCTAGTACTTTTTTAATAAGCATTGGAATTCAGAAACGTGTAGTACGTTTCTCTCTCTTTCCAACGTAAAAACGTGTAGCAGTACGTGAAACGTGATTCCGCCAGCCGAAGTTCGAATTCGATTTAGAACATAGGAATTCCAAGCAGATAGTTTATTTTAGAAAATGGATTAAAAATCCAGCCTTTACACCTTAAAGGATGTACGCAGTCACAGATTGAACAACTATTGGTACTTAGTTACTATTTAAATCAGATTATTCTAAACTAGATTATAATTTTTTTTAACTACTCGCACGAGGCGGTGTGAAAGTTTATTGACAGAATTTTTTTTAACTACTCGCACGAGGCGGTGTGAAAGTTTATTGACAGAGTAAGCTGGATTATAATAAGCTGGCATAGAATAATCTGCGAGTTATTTGTTTCCCTGGATTATTTGAGGCATCTAACTATCTAAGGGTAGTGGGTCTTATAGATTATTAGATTATACTAATCGGCTTATAGATTATAATAATCTATCTTAATAATTTACTTGTTTATTTTAGTTTACTCCTAATAATCCAGATTATAATAATCCTAAGCTGAATCAACCAGGGCCTTAGACTTAGTCCCTCCGTCCCATTTTAAACGCAATCATGAGTTTCCATGTCTAACTTTAATTGTCTATTATATTTTAAAAAATTAAAAATATAAGTCGCGCATAAAGTAATATTCATATTTTATCGTATAATATGAATAAAAATAATAAAAAAAATTAAATAAGACGAACGATCAAAGTTAGAAACGAAAACTCGTCGTTGCGTTTATAATGGAACGGGGGAGTACACCTTAAACAAGTCTTTCCAAGCAAATAGTTTAACAATAACATTTGAAAAATGCAACGCATCATCACACCAAACAATGCAGATTACCCAATTAGCTTTGGCTCTCTCAGAATCAAGGACGCAACTTGTGGTTGCGGTAATGGGGAGTAGGATTACCTGCTTATGTTAACACATCTTGTCGATCTGGAAGCCTGAAGAGTACATCGGTTCAGACGTCGCCAATACATACGGACGCAACAGAACACAACACAGGACACAAAAATCGCTGTCAAATCTTCAGTATCTTTCTCACCACTCGATCACCAACCCTTCTCCATCTCCTTTTCAATTAAGCCCTGCGCTTTGGGTTAGTGGACACAATTAACCCGGTCGTTGCGTCTACGTAGCACTGTACCCTGTTTCGTAGGTGAAAGGTACAAGTGGTTCTTTACTTTTTTTTGCCTCTTTTATTATTAATCCGTTACCTATAGAGTCGTCATTTGTTGGCACCTTGTCGTTGAGCTATTGGACTCATGCTTAATTATGCTGTATTTGTACAGCAGCTAGCACTCGACGCAGCAACGTCCTTCATTCTCGTACAGTCTCACTGTACCCAAAAGGGCACTTGTATCGAGATGGGGCGTTAATCTTGACCGCTGATCACAGCATCAGAGAGCTCACGTGGGCTTGACACGAGATGTGGGTTTGTGGAGTTTGCGGCCCAAGCCCACGTGAGCGCTCTGTACGAATCGCTGTGCAACTTAGGTGGGCCCTTCTTGTCATTGAGTGATTGAAATAAGTTCATTTGAGGTCCCATAACTTGACACCGAATCCGATTTACGTCCTTAAACAAAAAATCAGATACAATTGGTCCCCCAACTTACAAAACTAGTGCAAATGATGTCTTTGGCAGTATTATCCCCGGTTTTGACTGTCGTGGTACCTACGTGGCTAATTTGACTAGGTCATTTGTCCCACGTGGTATTGACGCTTATGTGGTAGTTTAATTCGGAAAAATAAATAAACGGAGCAAAATTGAAAAGTAAATATTTTGAACAAAATATGGGGGCCCACATGTTAGTCAAACAATATAAAAATAGTGGGACCATGTTAGTGGGTCCTGCTTCCTTCACCCATCGAGAGAGGACAGTGCGACGAGCCGCCGCCATGGTAAGGAGTGTGGCGTGCGAGGACGACGGTCTGAAGACGGGGAAGAGGAAGCAGGTGGGGAAGCGGGAGCTCACCCGCAACCAAGGTCGGAGGGTGGCGCAGAGGACGGCAGAGACGGTGGCGGGCGCCACGATGGTGAGGTGCGCGTCCTCCTCCTCTTCGAACCCGTTGCCATCATCGTTGTATTTGACCCATTTCGGTCCATTAAGATGAGGTTACCATACAAAAACATCCTTGAACCGCAAAACCAGATATACGGGGTCCCTTAACTATACAAAACCGGTCACCCGAGGTTCTTGGGTGGTTTTTACCCCGGTTTTTGTCCTACGTGGCAGCTGTGTCAGCATGGGACCCACGTGGGCCCCACATGTCAGCTGGCCACGTCAGCCTCCTCCTCTCTCTCTCTCTCTCTTCCCCTCTTCTCTCCCTTTTGACCACTGAAGGACAACACCACCGGCCACCTCCCGTTCCCACCTCCGCCGGCACGGCGCTGAGGGACGAGCTCCCTCCGCCATAGGGATGGCAACGGGGCCATCCTCGGCAGAGAGTGCTCCCCCGTCCCCGTCCCCACACAGTCAAAAATCACCCGCAACCTGCCCCCGTCCCCGGCGTCGGGGCTAGATTTCTCCCGTCCCCTAGACCCACGGGGGCCACGGGGCTCTGACGGGGCTGCACACCCGGTGTAGAAAGAAACTAGAAGCAACAAATCGAGAGAGAATATTATGAATCTGTTGATGAAAAACACAAGGCCTGGGAGATCTGCTTAACTCCAGTGCAGGTCCAAAACTTGCCTTTGGGTATGCTAGCGTGCCAGTTGATTTGATCCTGCAATCAACAAGAAACAAAGACAAGGAAACCGCGGTTAAATCCATAAATGACAACCGATCGGCTAAGTGCCGATGGCATATCATTTATCCCTGAGCCGATGTCATATTTGAATCGATCGGCTGTTATGAATGAATTAAAAGGAGCTAAATCTACTCGATCGGCTGTAGATATTAACAACATGTATTCCTTATATTGATATATACTTAAATCAAGTAATTGGGATAGATCGGTCGCTATGCCGAGACAGTATAAATCACTTAGATCGAAATATACATTAATAATTGGAATACATATGTTCATAGCATAGCCGATCAGATAGATCTAGCGTGTATCGGCTAATACTCTGATACCACTCTATGTTAAGATATTAAAACAAGCAGAATATACCAAACAAAAGCTTAATATACTTAGATGCAATAAGATCTTGACATAAAGGGTAGACTTAACATGTCAATAAAGCATATAAAGTAAATATAGTTAAATCAGGTAGGATCGGTTGAAACTCCGATGCTACCCTAATCGGCAACCAGGAGGCAGGTTAGAGATTGATATTCTAAGCATGGCATATAGATCAAATTCAACTGATGCAGCATTAAGTATGAAAATAAGAACAATATCTAGACAATCAAGTCGGTGGAAGTTTCATAGAGTGGTAGATATCTTATATAATCTAAATCAACATCGATATCTAACCTAATCGGCTGCCCTCTACCGACAGATGTTAGCCGATTGTAGGTTAGATAGCGATGCTGCTAGAGATTATGTAAGATATACAATAACTCGATGAATTACATAAACAAGATTAGAGTATCATAAAGATGGAAGCACTAATCCCGAGAACGCAAGCCGTCATAACAAGTTTTACCTCTTGTTGAAGATCGAAACCGATGCAGCTTAACCCAAAAGCAAGAACTCGTCGAAATAAAACTAAAGCAAAAGAGTGGTGATGCGCCGAAATTGTATTAAACGTGTGTGTTAAAATTACATAGGGCTCGGGGTCTTATTTATACCCGAGAATTACAAGATAAGTCTATACCGGACACGACTGTTATCTCTAACAAACTCTAAGATACCATAAGTCTTTGCAGCAGACTTCTGCCCAAACATATCTCTAAGGAAATTACAAAAAATATCCTAATTAATAGATACAATTGCCTTCTCAAGACTCAATCCATGCGTGGCAATTATCTTGAAGCATATCAACTCAACCCGATGATGTATACCAAGTCGTATTCTTGGAATCGGCTGTATCGGCTAGCCCTGTCTGACTCAAACTCTGCCGATCCTGACCGTAGCCGATTCGGATTGCAGTCGATTCTCGCTCTGTTTCCGCAACGATCTTCGTCTTCGATTCTGCTTCAATCTAGTCTTTATCTCCGACACTGATATTACCAAATTTAGTCGTTAACAGAATCTTTCCAAATCACAACAGTATGAACACGGCCAGTCGGCCACAAACACAGATCAATCAATCACAAGCTACACGATTCTGTTCGCAAGCATCAGTTGCATCAAGCCATCAACATGAGAAAAAATGAAAAAGAGATGCAACAAACAGGACAAAGAAGAACACAAGAAGCCAAGCAGATACAGGCATGCAGATGTAGTCCAGTCGGAGGCGTGAGCGGCGCGACCTAGAGGAGGCGCGCGACGGCATTGACGGCTTGATGTAGCCGGTGACCGTCATCGTGGAGAACGGAAGGAGCTCGGTGAGGTGCGTCGTCCGGCCTGAAGACAACGGCGATGCAGCCTAGAGGCGGCGCGGCTGAGGCATGGATCTGGACGGGAGTGCTCGTGTGTGACCTAGGGTTTTTGCTAGTGTATTGTATATGTGTGAATAAGTAACTGGGCTTTAGTATTTGCGCTTTCATCTGGTTTGTGTGGCCTACAAAGATGTGTGTTAGTGTGTATATGTGCAATACACGGGGGCCCGTGGGTGTATGGGAGGGAACGCCCCCGAATCCGGCTCACTCGACGAGGGGAATTTTTTGCCGTTAGGAGCCCCATGGGGAGGGAAATTGACCCATTTGCAGCCCTAATAGATGTTTTACCCGCCGGGTATCGGGGTTCGGGTCTCCATTGCCATCCCTACTCCGCCACCTCCCGTCGGCCCTGACGTCGACCTGCACCTGCCGTTAGCCCCGCCTCGACAACCTCCCCGCCGCTGCCTCTCCACGCGCCTCCGCTAGCTCTGCCTCGGCGGCGCCGATCTGGAGTTACTTCGCCGCCCCGATGACCTCCCCATCCTCTCCGTCGACTTCATCACCGCTGGTCCTACGCTCCCGCCGACCTAGAACAGAGGAAGCCGTAGGGGTCGGTGAGGTCGTGCTTGATGGCCGTAGCGGAGGAAGCCGTAGGGCTGATGACGACGCCGTTGCCCGCAGCGTGGACGTGGTGGTGGTGCGCGGCGGTGGCGATGGGCGAGGGGAGGAGCATGACAGTGAGGAGCAATGCAATAGGAGGCGGCGATGGTGGGCGGTGGCGGAGGATGGTCTGAGCATGAGCATGGCTGGTGGTGTTCGTCGCCGCCGCGCCGAGAGCCGATGCGCCCCGAACAGCGCTGTCACGAGCCACGGCCGCGCCCCGCCCCGCCCCGTGCCGCTGCACGCCACCGCGAGCCACAGCCGGCGGCGCCGCCCTCGCCGCCGGCCTCTCCCGCGCCGTCGCAGCCAGAGGAGCCACCCCCTCCCCGCCACCGCCACCGCCGGAGAGGCCACCCCGCCACCAACACCGACGAGGAGGCCCGCGCCCTCCTCCCTCGCACCCGGAGACGCCTCCGCCCGACTTGCCCAGTTGCCCAAAGAAGATATAAGAGAAGAGTGTGTGAGAGAGAGGAGAAAGGGAGAGGAGGGGAGATGAGGCTGACGTGGCCAGCTGACATGTGGGTCCCACGCTGACTCAGCCGCCACGTAGGACAAAACCGGGGTAAAACCACCAAAGGACCTCGGATGACCGGTTTTGTATAGTTAAGGGACCCCACATATCTGGTTTTGCGGATCGAGGATGTTTTTTTATCCCGATGATAAGTTGAGGGACCTTCGGTGTACTTTTTCCTTAGGAGGAAATGTAGGCCATCTAGAGCCCGTCTGGAGAAAGTCACGACTCATTCGATCCATTACGAAATGTAGGCCTTGGCGGTCGACTGCGGTCCATTTAGAGGAAATGTCGGTTCGGCCCGTTTGGTCCCATTGATGGATAATTCAGGCCATTAAATGGCTTCTGCGGCACTCAGCGGCCTCATTGGGCCTAGGTAGGCCTAACCTGGCGAAAAAAGAGGCCTACAATTCGGGCCCAATAACAATTCGGGCCTACCAAAATTGCCCAGCGATCCGTAAGGCTCCGCTCAGGTGGGCTTGGTCCGCTACCCACATCTCTGCATGCCACGTTGACAGCGAGTGCAACCTAACCCAGGTGGTAGTACGATTCAACTGCAACGCGCAATCACATCCGTTGCGAGCTGTCAAATATCGTGATCAGCGGTCAAGATTAGTGCCCCCATCTCGAGGCAATTCGAAACGCTTTCGTGCAGTACAGTTGAGAATGAAGGCTACTACTACTCCGTAGCTTGGTGTATATAAGGAGAGCCATGGCGCCAAGACTCCGAGGAGGAAGCCGCGCACGCCATGGGACGCGACACGCACGGCAGAAGCAGCTGAACGCGATGGAGCTCAACGCGATCATCGCCGGCGGCAACATGATGGCCGACGACGACGGCGGCGGCTTCACCTTCGCCGAGGTCCCGCCGCTAGCCGGCGGCCGCTGCGTGGGCCCGCCGCTGTACCCGGTCTTCGGCCGGCCGAGGTCGCCGCCGCCGACGCCGCATCGGCAGGCGCCGGAGAAGGCCTCGCGTCTGCCGCTATGGCGGTTTCTGATGGTGGACCACGGCCCGCCGCCACCGCCACCGACAACGCAGCAGCCGCCGGCGGACGACCTCGACCTCGACCTCGACCTCGACGGGGAGCCCGTTGAGTCGACGTTCCTGTACTGCCCGCTGTGTCCCGCGTTGCCGGTGGCAGCGCCGTCGCCGGCGGCCACCCCGGCGCGGTGCCGGAAGAGCGGCTCCACGGGATCGTCTCTCCTCCGGTGGCGCCAGCGCTCCATCGGCCGGAGCCACAGCGACGGCAAGGAGAAGTTCGTGTTCTTGAACGCGAGCTCCTCCTCCTCCTCCTCCTCCGGCTCCGAGCACAAGGGCGGCAGAGGCGGCGAGGTGGCCCATGACGGTGCCCTGAGCTACTACGCCAACGGCGGCAGCAGGGGCGGCGGCGGCGGCGGTCGCCGGAGGTCGTTCCTTCCCTACCGGCAGGACCTCGTCGGACTTTTCGCCAACGCCACCGCGTTTCGCCGGAGCTACCACCCGTTCTGACGTCGCGAACGTCTTCGATACCATGTTATTCGATCGATTTTATTCTCTTCTCTCTGCAGGTTAAGTATGTACTTACCTGCCACGATAAATCCGTGAGCAGGTTTAATTAAATTTGTTTGATGCGTGTGGCTGATAAGTTTGGCTGCATGCTTTTATTTTGTTTGTCTGCGGTAAATG
Organism: Oryza meridionalis; assembly: GCA_000338895.3. NCBI lineage: Eukaryota > Viridiplantae > Streptophyta > Magnoliopsida > Poales > Poaceae > Oryza > Oryza meridionalis. Next base: position 28,596,337 of record CM002528.2, read on the forward strand.
GTAATCGTAACAATTTGTTCCAAAAAAATGTCGAGTGTAACAGAGCTTGCATAATAAGTATATATTGTATACACAGTTTTTATATGTTCATGCAGGGCTACTATATAAGTTCAAATATAGTCATAAAAATGTTTTTAAATTTTTTTCTCGAGTCGCAATATTTTCCACAAGCTTATTTGCTCTTGTTCGCAGAATTTCTAGTAAGTACAACTTCGCACAGAATCTTCAATTCTCTTATTAAGAAAATAAACTAGAAATTAGATGCTGGGAAACTTACCTTTTATAAATTCTCAGAAGCAACGTACCAATCAATTATTTCTTATAATCTTAAACCCCTTTAAACATAGCCTTTGTTTTTTTTAGCATAGAGAAGTACTTAAAAAAGTACTGAAGTAGTCATATGTTTTTCTCTTTTTTTGTTACTAACATACTCCATCCGTCTCTGGAAAACCAAATTTTCTAAGAATGAATTTAGACAATATATATTCAAAGAATGAATTTAGACAATATATATTCAGATTCATCCCTAAAAGTTGATTGCCAATGATGTATGTTGGTAAAACAGTCTACGTGCGGCTCCTGTCATATTTCTAGCTCTGCATGGTGTGGTGAGTATGTGGTAGCGCAGAGATTGACTTGTGTTGCTAATTAACCAACATGGCACAGTTGTAGTCGACTTGTTTCGGCATATTCACATAATTAGCTACATCATTAATGTACTAGCTAGCTCAACACGTATGTACAGGACAGATGCAACCTTCAAAACAAAACTAATTAAAGTACAGATCGATGCAACATTCAAACGAAACTAATTAAAGTACAGATGCAAACTTCTTTCTTTCAACAGGGTCTTTAATCTCTCCAACCTTCTCTTCCCCTGACCGGCCACTACGTACTGATGATAGTCTGATACTGAACTACTCCATGAACCGTGCTGCATGCACCACATATTTCAACCATATGCTACAAATGAACGGTCATTTTCCAGATATCTCCTTCGATCACCAACTCTCCTTTACCAAGCTTTACTCTTAATTCGTCCTAAAAATATATATTAGTGCCCTTAATCTCATAATCTGTACGTACTTGTGCAATCATGCAAATCCGGTCATGCGCGCGAATATGCTACCAAGTCCTCCCTAATTAAACTCATGAAAGTTAACTATTTCTCCGGTCAAAAATATATTATTAGCTATATTTAGTGAGAGAAAGCTCATCTATGCATGCAATAATGCAGTGCTGATTTGGCTTGTTGTCTCATCTAATTTATTATTACTCGTCCTTCAAGATGAAAGCTAAACACCAAGGGTACTCTGAATGATACAAGCATAACTACCTAACCAAAATTCCAGAAGAGCAAAGAGGTGAAGTACAAATACTACACACTTCGGTTAATCCATACCTTTCGTATAAATGACAGCTATTAAAAACCAAACGAGTTTTAGCCTACTCTGTCCGTGCTTATCTCCACGATCTTCTCCGATAGACATATCTCTCTGGACCACGTTTGATTAGCAAGGAAGCCTCTGATTAGGAAATTATAATGCATACGACCTAATTGTTACTTGCGTACGACTCAATTTGATCACCAATTTAAACGACTGTAATACATATAAATATACTCTATTTTAGTTAATCTATGGTTACATATCTCTAATTATATATGAGTTATACCACTGGGTCAGATGTATAGCAGTATTCCTCTAATTAATCAATTGGTGGGTGGTAATCTCGCTGAGCGGCTGAGCCGAGCGGACTTCAATGTGAAGTAGACTCTGCACGCGACAGCCGGGGCCAATGGCGGCTTGACCGATCGTCCTGTTCTGCTCGCTCGTCAGCGCCCCGGTTGAGCGATTATCGTAGCGGATTATCAATTTGGTTACAAGGATAAACTAAATACTTTATTACAAAATAAACTTAACAAAATGTCTTACAATAAGTGAGTAAAATAATGTAGTAGAATTTTTTTTTAAGAAAACGTATTTTCTAAACCATGGAACAGACAATTCATAAGAGTCCAATGAATAAGTTGAAAAGAATAGGGCAAAGTGTGTTCTAGTATCATCTTGCGGCTGGTTTATAGCCGGTTTCAGATAGCAACATACGGTACGGCCGTGCAGGGCTTGATGAGAAGTTGCATGGAATCAATCAGCATGGCTAAGTCCTAGCTAGTTTCTTGATTACATCCTATCTCTGCTATACTTCAGAGACAATTAAGATTTTTATTGTATTCTTTGATTAAGTCAGATATGATCCATCTATCAGAACTTAAAGTGGACTGTGACGGTTTACCTTGCAACCAGATCGATGGACCTGACGTCTGTCTACTTGTCTAGAGCAGCAAGGATACTGTAGTAGTATCACTTGAAAATCCTCGTACTGGTAATTGTTTATTTATTTATTCTCTGATATAAATTAATCATGCAATGAACATGATTAGCTTTTCGTTGCTTGTTGCTGCGGTGTTTCCTTTCTAAAACATTGCATCCTTTTCACTTGTTGCTCACAGATCTTTTCACGCCTTTGATGCAAAATCCTCGCAGAGGTGTGACCATGAAGCCAAAGTATCTTCAGAGACTTCTTTGATGGTTACCCTGCCGCGTTTACAGAAACATCTTAGTCGGCCATGCCTCTCCACAACCGTATGGATCCACAAAATCCACGACAGGGTCGTGTGGTTGACAGTGTGCTGTATTAGACATCACGACATAACCATCACATTAATCTCCATGCCATCGCAGACTACACAACGCATTGCATTGGCCATGATAACAACTTCTCTAGCAAAAACCTGCATGGATTCTACTGTCAGAAAGGATTTTTAGGTGATATGTGAGATCAGTACGACCATCAACCTGTTAGTTCATAGATGGCCCAGTGATGAATGCAGTGTAAATACGGTAGGCCATGTTAAGTAGACTTACGGAGCAGTGTGGGGTCTATTATATAGTCTCTGCTGTACATGGTCCTCACCAAAAAATACAGGAAAACAGAGACATCACGTATGACACGTCTCTACTGAGGCGGTTACACCAGAAGCATGAATGACAAGGAAATAAGCCAAATTGGATTTTCTTTTTTTGCCAGAAAATTTACAAGCATGAATTATGTACAGCGAATTCCGTGGTAGGGGAAAATGCTAATTTCTTGTATATATTCCATTTCTGCATCTATGTGGACATACAAACAGTAGAGTGGATCCTATGGAGGTGGCTTACTATTATGATTCATCTGGCTTTGGTTCAAGAATTACGGGTATCTTCTCCTTATGATCTCCACGCAATACTTCCACTGTCACCTATAACACAATATACATAAGTACCTGAGCTATTATCAATCACAGCAATTTCTTCCTTACAAAAACGTGTGAAATCTTACCTTCTCTCCAACTTTACACTGATCCAGAATCCTATACAAGTCGCTTCCATTTGTTACCTTTGTTCCATTCACAGAAGTAATTATGTCCCCTAGGATAAGCCGACCATAGGAATCCCGCTTGGTCGATTGCAGACCCTAGCATACAACAAGATGTATAAATTTTAGTTGCACTAGTCATTTTCAAAGCAAGCAGCTAGTCTTCTATTACACGAACATGTTCAAAGAAAATACAGTGTCTGCAATAAAAAGGATTTGTTCTATCAATCACATAAGGTTAGCCTTTATGCTAAATGAATTATCACTGTTATGTCTGTTCAGCTGTCCTTAGTCCAAGTGACGATTGAAAACACACGAGAGGACATCAATCAACATAGCATATGATGTTATGGAGTAATAACTCAGGTGTTCTCCCAGTAAACTCAAATTGACACGTAATTGGAACATGCCTAGTGCAAGAAAACCAGTGCTTTTAAGACTGACTGCAATTTAAGGAAACCAATAAATAAGATCTATGGACAATACCGCTTTGCCTGCTGGTCCATTTGGAGGAGCATCCAAGACAAGCACTCCACTTAATCCAAGCTGCTCTACAGATTGATCTGGAGCAAATTTGATCCCGAGAATAGGTCTTGTTACTTTACCAAACTTTATAAGCTGATCCACAATACCACCAACCTGGATGTGTTCAAAAGAGATGTTAATAGAACAGAAAATAAAAAAAATCCTGAAACTCTGAGTTTTGTATTTATGTCAAGTTGCATACTGTATCAACTGGAATGGAAAATCCAACACCAGATGATGCTCCTGAAGGTGAGTATATAGCAGTGTTTACACCTATCAAGTTTCCTGAGCTATCAAGAAGTGGCCCACCACTGTTACCAGGATTGATAGCAGCATCAGTTTGTATCACATCCTGTATAGGACGTCCAGTTGCAGCTGAACTGATTTCTCTACGCAATCCACTGCAGGGAAGGGACTCAACCGAAAAACAAAACAGAAGTGTCTCAGTGTATTGCATTATGAATCAGCAAAAGACAGAATCCGTTTACTCAAACAACATTACACCTGATGACTCCTGTAGTAAGAGTGTGGTCAAGACCAAACTGCATAATCATAGACATAAAATGTAAAAAGACTGTTAGTGATCAGTAAGCTAATGCAAGCATGATAGAAAATAACTCAGAATAATCAAGTGTTGTAAGCATATCTTTCTATCCAGGAATCAATATGTGCTAAAAGCCTAAAAATATCACCAAAACATACCATACATAGCCTTAGTGGCATAGGATCATTTTGATATATTGGTTGTTTGCATAGTGATTAATTGTATTATTTTTTTGTGTACAATAATCTCTAGCATATATTGTATTTTCATTACAATGTCAGACATATTCATGAACTGCTAGCGGGACTTCTAAGGTTGTTTCAGCTCTGAGCCTCTGAATAGAAAAGTACATTGAAATTATGGAAATAAATTATTCAGGGGTGCACGTCACAAGTAAAGAACTGGATAATGTTTTTCGAGACTATGTTAGAATAAATTTTTATTAAGCTTATAAGCCAGTTGTCATGAATGGGTAATACACCGAACAGTTGGTGTAAGAACACTCACCGGGTTCCCTATGGCAAATACTTTCTGACCGACCAGTAAGTCTGCCGACACACCAACTGGTATAGGTCTTAATTTATCTGTTGGTGCTTTAATACGCAAAACGGCAACATCCTTATCCTGGTCAAATCCAACAACTTGCGCTTCATACACTGTCTGATCAGCAAGTGTGACCCTGCATAAAACTAACAGTGGTAACTTCACTTCGCCATGATACCGTTGGAGGCTATCATGTCATAAGAATTCATCCAAATGGTATCTTAGATGGATGGATGTTTTAGCTCTATATGCAATAATGCATTGTCAATAAGTTGGCACCATGTAGCATTAGCAGAACAGTGTACACAGCATACTAGTATAAATATGCGGTTTAGAAGAAACCAAAGCGCAAGTTATTGTCGGGCTCGGGAATGAATTATTATGCACCAAATACTCAAGCGTAGCATTTAAGTACATAATGAAAATGATATGCAAAATATAATCATTTTAAAGCTTCAAACACACAATCCTGTCAGCAACTATGACTAATCTATATCATACTAAGAAAAAGGAAGCCATTGAATAATGAGTCACTAGTAGGAAGTGTTTACAGTTCACTGAACCGTTGTCAGTTGTCACTCAGTAACCACATTACTGCAGCTAACCAACATCTATTTGCATTACTCCATCCATTTCAAATTCTAGAAGTCTAGAGCAATTTACATTCCTATACAAATCTTCATGCACCCAAAAATCTATCAGAATTGTGAAGTATGATTTGAATTCTGCTATAAGTGGGCGACAGCAACATGTCATTGTAACAAACCTGAGATCTGACGCGCCACGGATGACATGGAAATTGGTGACTATGTGGCCGCTCTTGTCCCAGACGAACCCCGACCCGGACCCCTGCGGCACCTCGAGCACGTCCAGCGTGAAGGCATCCTGCCTATAGCAACCCGAATTCGCATCAGTACGCGTGAAAAAAAAAAAGGCAAGCCGAGGAGGACGAACGCGGCGGATTTCCACCTCACGGCGAGGTTGGTAATGTAGACGACGGAGGGCGTGTTCTCCTGGAAGAGGCGCACGGTGGCGAGCTCGTCGGCCTGCAGCTTCCGCGGCGTGGCGACGACGAACGCGGAGGCGGAGCCGGCGTCGCCGAGGATGAGCGCGGCCGAGGCGAGGGCGACGATGAGGGAGCCCGTGGCGGACGACAGGATCCGGCCGGCCTCGTCGGGGAGCAGGTCGCGGAGCCGCCGCGGCCACGGCCACGGAGAAGCCGAAGCCGTAGACGAAGGGAGGGCGAGGGAGCGGGAGGAGGAGGGACCGGGCCCCGGCGACGGCGACGGCGACCTGGCGGCGGCGCACGCGAGGTGTTTGATGGAATGGTGGCGCGGGCGGGGCGGAGGGGACGGGGAGAGGAAGCAGGCGGCGGCAGAGGAGGAGGCGGCGGCCATTGGAGGAAGGGCGGAATCAGTGGAGGGGGAGGAGCAGCAGCCGCGGCCTCCCGTAGAACTGGATGAGTGGACGAGGATTTGCTGCTACTTGGCTCGCCACGTCGTCGTCTTCTTCTTTTTCCCTTTTTGTTCTCTCTTCCTTCTTCTCAAGCTTAATTTTACACTTGCTTATTGTTATTGTTATTGTCATCTCGCGCGTTTGGTTTCGTCTTTGCCTCGTCGCTCGTCGGGGTCTTCGCCTAGGTTCGGGTTGCTTCTTCTTGTGGTCCACGGATGGCTCATGGATGGTTCTTGATTGTTCGAGTTTGCATTTTGGATGGAATTCAGCGGATGATCTGAATTTGATGGCAGTTTGCAGTGCTTCGTGTTATTGCGATAACTGAAAATGGGTCTGTTCGGTAACCCGGGCTGTAGTGGCATATGTTGCGCTGTGCAGCCCGCCATTTGGCTATAGCAGCGGGCAGACAAGAAAAAGCAATAGAGAGGGCAGCCCATCCCCCTCCTCCTCTCCTGTAGTAAGGAGAAATGTGATAATTCATTTTTTTATCTAATTACTTTAATTGACACTTGTGAGAATGTCGGATCATCTGAGTGAATAAAAATGGATAAGAATATCAAATAATCGAAGTCTATTTTAAGGAGTATTAAATTATCAGATCTCTTTGCTGTGATTATAGTTGTTGTGTTGATCTTCCAAATAGGTCCAATACACACGTACTCCTTCAGCAAGTATGATCAAGGGTCGTCTTTTGGGGCGAAAACCATAGTTATTGTACGTGGGAGGGAGTCAGGCTATGGTGAATTAAGTCCTCATTGTCATCCCGATATATGTTCTTTTTTTGACTGAATTTTTTTTTTGACTGAACCGATGTATGTTCTCATGGTATTAAAATCACCTTAAGCAATCTCTTTAGAAAATCGACAAAAGTGAGAAAGACAGTTTATATGGGCCAATGTGGGAGGCAAATGCAAGTTCAATGGGGATTCCGTTCAAAGGCCCCAAGATTTGCTCCCTGGTTCACAATGGAGGTCTTGGAATACTCAACTCAGACAGATTTGCTGGAGCTCTCAAATTGAGGTGGCTTTGATACGAATGGAGGTCCCAAAACAAACCATGAAAAGAAAATCGAATACACGCTGCGATGACATGGACAAGGAATTGTTTACGGCATCAACCAAAGTACCTGTTGGTGATGGTCGAAAGACGAAAATCAAATGGTTTGGTGGCCAAAGCCTCAAAAGAGACACAAATTATTTGACGGGCTTTCTCTTGCTCAGGGCCATATAAAATTAGGCCCAATATGTCAAATAGTCGAATTACGGACCAATATGGGTCCCTGTTCGCCCTCAGGAATAGCAGCCCATCCAGGAATAGCAGCCCATCTAGCTAGCTAGATGGGCTGCTATTCCTGGATGGGCTGCTATTCCTGAGGGCAAACAGGGACCCATATTTGTTTGAGTTTACTGGAGCCCGCAACAAGGCCTTGTTTAGTTCCAAAAATAAAAATTTTCACGATGTCACATCGAATGTTTGAACATATATATGGAGTATTAAATGTAAAAAAAAACCAATTACACAGATTACGTGTAAATTGTGAGACGAATCTTTTAAGCCTAATTATGCCATGATTTGACAATGTGGTGCTACAATAAATATTTGCTAATGACGAATTAATTAGTATTAATAAATTCGTCTCGCGGTTTTCTGGCGGAATCTGTAATTTGTTTTATTATTAGACTACGTTTAATACTTCAAATGTGTGTCCGTATATCCGATGTAACAACCAAACCCAAAAAATTTCCCAACTAAACAAGGCATATTTGCTTTTACACTTGGTCAAAAAATATTCGACACATCTTATAACCTAAAACGAAGGGAATAACTAAACTAGCCTATGTTGAAATGTGAAGCCAAGAAAGCACGCGGATTGTCTTGATAGAAACGCTTGTCCAGTAAAATAAACGGGAATGCTAAATAGCTGTCGCATGATTTTTGTTAGTTAAATCATTCATGTTTCAATATATTTAGAACCGTTGTTTCATACGTTGTAGCAAAATATTTCACGAGGTGATTTAATTGTGTTTCAGCTTTTAAAAAGATTGAAACATTTTCAATCAACTTGGTGAAACATTTACGGTATTTCAGCTTTTTAAAAGATTGAAACATTTTCGATCTATTTGGTGAAACATTTTGGATCTACTTAGTGAAACATTCGGAACCGTTTGTTTCATATGTTGTAGAAAAATGTTTCATGGGGTGATTTGATTGTGTTCCAGCTTTTTTAAAAGTGAAATATTTTCGATCTACTTGGTGAAGCATTTTTAATCTACTTGGTGAAACGCTGTATGATGAAAGACTAAAAAGTCATGCGAATCCCATATAGACAGCGCCTAAAATAAAACATCGATCAATCGCAATTAGGAAACAAATTGCAGGGTTTAGGTTTTCATGGGGGATTAAACACTTAGTGTTGCACGATTAGGCTTTCATTTGTTTGAATCATGCAGGGATTGACGTGATTGTTTTAGCTGAAAATAGAAATGTAAGCACAATGTACCGGAGAATGCATTAAAAGTACAAGCAAATTGCAAGGGAGGAACATGGTGAGGGCAAATGAAGGGATGAGGAGAGCGACAGAAACCTGGGATATTTCATCGCCTCAAGAGGCGGAGGATTCGCCGGTGACCCTCACATCAGATCCACCGGGACGACGTTGATTCCGCAGGGCTTGTTGTGGCTCGCAGTGGGAAAATATTCACTTTGGATTTCTCTTAAAAAAAGTTTAGTACCCTACTAATATGTTGGTAGTGCCAAACTCTAGGTAAGTTTTGGCACTATCAATATTTTAGCAGGGTAGAATTGTAAATGAGTGTCTTTGGATTTATGCTAATTGAGAGCTAAATTTTAAATTGTGGTGAAGAATATTCTAGAATTGTACCAAATTGAGTTTAGGCATTACCTACATTTGGCTTCCGACCAAATCATCACATTTACTATTTAAACTTCCAAAAAATTGATATGGCAACATTTGGGTATCAAACCAAAACGCCCCATAATTTCTTAATCGTATCTGAACCCAATTTCGAACCGTATCCGGACAACGCTGCCTACTAATCTACGGTGTGGGTGTGAAGCCAATTAAGGGACGGGGCATCAGCGCAGGAGTTTCGGTTTCGATCGATCTACCAGCCAGGACATCAACCATGGCGGTAATTGGCACGGAGACACGATCCCTGTCGAGCTATGGCAAGAAATCCTGCTTAGGGCATCAACCAAAGACGTCGCCCGGTCATGTTGCGTCTCAACGCAGTGGCGCGACATCGTTAGGGACCCCTCATTCCGGAAGTTCCACCATGACAGGCAGCACGCCATGGCGCCCAATAAGCACGATGTCCCCGACGCTCTGCTCGTCGCCACATACAACGTTGACTCGCAGAGAGTCGCCAGCGTCTTCCCGGTCGAACTGGCCGAAGCCTCTCCGACGTCGTCCACGCGCACGGCCACGGCGCCCATCTGCCGGGTCAACCACATCGAAGGCTACAGGATCGCCAACATCTGCAACGGCTTCCTCTGCTTCGCCTCCCACAGCACAGCCAAGGTGATCGTACACAACCCCGTCACCGGCGAGAGGCTGGAGATCCCCAGGGCTCCTCGCCTCCGCCCCGACCAAGACAACGCTCGCTCGCCGGTCACGTTCGCGTTGGGGTTCAGCCCGACCACCGGCGTGTACAAGCTGTTCCGCTTCACCAACCGCACGATGGATGTGTACACGCTGGGCCGCGGCGCAGAATCCACCGGGTGGCGCCAACACGCGCTTCCTCTGCACCCGTGCAACCTGGTAGAAAGCAAGCCGGCCGTTGTCATCGGCGGCAAGATTTGTATGGCGACCCTCGGCCCCGCGCCGTACAGGCACCCAGCCGACATTGGCACGCCCGGTCCGGTGCTGGTGGTCGACGTCACGCACGAGGAGCCCTGAACGTACAGCCCACCGGACTACGGGCTCCCGTGGGCGGACGCGGCGGTGAGCGTCTTCGAGTTGCACGGGAGGTTGTGCCTAGCCATCAGGACAGAGAGAAGTTTTTCAACTTCACGGCTGGGGGCTAAGGTTAGTGCTTTTTTCAACCGAGTCAGGTCAAGGGTCCAAGAGTCTTATCCTCCGAGAACGATTCTCTGATGACAAGGCTAGGGGCTAGGGAGAGTGTATGACTCAACAAACTGACTGATCGAAGTCGGTAAAAGAGAAGACACTCATATACAAAACATTGGTTTGTAAATTTAATTTATTTTCAGTTTTCCATACATATTATAATATGTCACCCTTTGAGCGCTCGCTCGGGGGCTATTTTTATCTAATATTCTTTTCTGAGTATTGATTTCAGGAAAATTCTATTCGACATTGTCGAAGACTTCACGTCTCTATGGTTCTACACCAAGATCGACTAAGGCGAGTACGACAAATGTTGACAAGGCTTCGTCGCAGATTCTACGCCTTCTCGATCGCTCGAGAACGGTTGGTAGATCTCGACAAGGAATACGGAATGAAGAGATGGTGTACCCGCCGAGATAAAATTTCTTGACTTCAATCCAAATTCTCGATTACAGCAAGACGGGAGACCTAAATGTATGCTCTATACTTTCTTAGTTGACATCAGAGATTGACTCAGACAAATCCTATAGGTGCCCGCACGAGACTGATAAAGGAAGTCTAACGTTATATCTGAACTCACCGAGAACGGTCACTTGAGCTCGATAACAGTTACTCCATGGTCAGCGGTCGAGAATATGAATTCGTTCATTTGCATTGAAGTCGGGGGCTACTGTCAGGGTTATGGATACTACATACCTAATAGTAGTCGACTACATCTCGGCAGGACCCACTACATACCATGTCTTATACGGAAATTGACATCGGATATGGACGGAGTTCTAGATAAGGAAAGACAACCAGAGTTCTACGTGGAAACGACAAGGACTACTCGTATTGCATCCATATTGGTTTTCTAGTTCTATTTGGACAAGGGGACACCTATGGGTATAAATACAAGACCCCCCGGGAAGGGCTTGGGGCATCTAATCTCACCGCCGACACACCCACCACAATATACGGAACAACAGAAGCCACAACATACAAGCTAACATACGTCAAGACAAGACGCCGGATATCGACTTCAGGGATAAGAACGGCTAGTTCCCTACGTTGTCTCCGGATACTGTCAGGAGAGACGAAAGCGCTATCTCTGATCTCGCCGGGCACGGATTCGAGGAGGAAGACAACCCTGTTGTCGACTACGAGTCAGAACTTCAGACCGCCATGTCGACAATAATTAGATAGGCTACCCTAAATATTGTACTGGTGTGATTATGGTGAATAAGAGTAACGACCGGCTTCGGCCAACAGGATATAGGGCTATTACCTGACAATTCAGGGGCCTGAACCTGTATAAAAATCCTCGTCTCCGTCTCTTTTACCTCAGTCTCGCATATATCCTAGTACCAACGATCTCCATATTATGTAAATACCGAAATCGTGATATCAAACGTCGACAGTTGATGAAGACGACGACGACCAACCATGGCAGCTTCTCTACAAGTTCAAATTTGACGTGGATGATGAGATCATCCGATTCAACCAGTTTCAAAGGCTAGTGCCCATGAGTGCTTGGCTCGACGGCCACACCAACACGCTTTGCTACCGAGCGGGCAACAACGTGTACCGTAAGTACGTCGGCACGACCACGGCAACAACACTGTCGGAGGCACGGCGTTTTTCTTCGACAAAGGTTGTTATGTCGTGGCAGGGCAGGTCCTATGATTTTGAGGGCCCTAGACGAACTTACTGTGATAGGCGCTATAAGCTATATATAAAATTTTATCATATATAGACGCTAATTTTACTTGCAAAACGAAAACAAATACATCCATATATTAAATTTAACATGTCTGGTAATTATCGAGAAATAAAGTCAACCAAAACAACAGTATATTTATACCTTGGAACTAATATCATCACCTTAATGAAGAAAAGAACACCATCATATCTATTGCTTCTCATGAAAAGATATTTCTTCAGGCATTTCTTAATGCAAAATCATTAATAACGGTACTAAGATCAATAGTGTCTCAGATCGGGCAACGAGACGACGACGTTCCAACTCCTCTTGTTTTGGCGTTTCTGCTTCCAGGTAGACCATAGACAGGTACTAGACTACTAGTATTAGGTGTTGGTCCCTCCACCATCATGAGCCCCCGGCGCCGGCGGTCGCCTCCGCTACATAGGGCCAGAGCCGGCCCTGTGTCGTGGGACAGCAAAATCTGCCTCCCGGTGGCTCCGTCGTCGTTGTCGTCGTTCCAGTGGGACATCTACGCGGGCTACCGTCCGACCCTGCTCTCGCCTCTCACCTTCGCATCCGGGCAACATGAGGAAGATGATATTAAGTGTGATCTGTTCATCCGCAGCTTGCTACGTACACTGCGATCCCAAAAATCATCGAAATGCCGCCCGTCTCCGACGTCTGCCGGTTGCACCAATGCCAAGAGAATTTGCTGCATAAATCCACGCGGATTCTAACATAACATAAATCCCGTTCCCTTTTGTATAAGTCGTTCAATCTGCACAGACGCAGTTGAGTTCGTGAGTGCGGTGTACATAGTTGCGTACGCACGCGGACCTTGTCTTCACTGTAACGAAAAAAATGACATGCAATTTGATAAGCTCTCTCGAAAAAAGGATTTTCATACCTTAAAATGATATCTACTCGTTTCATACATATCACATAAATATTAATTAAAACAATTAACAACATAGATCAATATAAAATATATCACTTCATAGACATGCGAACCTAAATTCAACTTCTATAAATTAGAAAAAAAACAACAAATTGAACTGAAAATAGTTAATATATCCATAATTATATTTTTTTATTTTTATTATAATTTAAAAAACTGAATTTGAACTTGTATATTATATTGTTAATGTTGTATATTTTATATTAATCTATTTTATTATTTTTTTAAATGAATTTAGTGATTATTTAGGTGGCATGTTTGAGGGTATGAAAACACTTTCCAAACTTCCTCTTCCATAGGCCCAACTATAATGGGCACAGCCCAAGTAGAATTACGACCCAATAATATACAGGCAAAAAAATGGGAGAAGAGGAAGGGGAAAAGGGTAAGGAAACCATCGAGCGATCCAGGGAGGCCGTAGCCCGTAGCGACCAGCCGACTGAGCCGACCATGTCGATTTCTCCGTCGATCTCGCTCCGTGCCCTGGTCGCCCCCATCCTCCCCTCCGTCTCCTCCTCGCCCTCTGCTCGCCCGGGGCTCCGCGGAGTGGCGGCACCGGTACAGCACGCGCGGGCGCGGCGGCGGAGGGGGGCGGCGGTCGTGGCGCGGGCGGCGGCGCTGCCGTCCGACGCCGAGTGGCTGGAGCGGCTGCCGGAGAAGAAGAAGCCGCTGTACACGCACAGCCTGCCGTGCATCGAGGCGTGGCTGCGCAGCATCGGGTTCGCCCAGACCCGCGAGGACCGCGCCGTCTGGGTCGCCGAGATGCCCCTCTGGCACGCCCGCCTCAGCCTCGACGTCACTGACCTTCACATCAGGTAGCCTACTACAGAGACTCGCAGTAACTTGTCCGTAGATTTTGCTGCCCACACGTCGTAGGCTGTAGTAGTCTCTGAAAACTTGGTGATGTACTGCACAATGCGTTCCCGTTTGGGCTTTAATTCTTGCTCGGGAATTTCAATTGTGTCGCCAAATTGCTGCTGAACCGTGGTTTTGCCAAATTAAATCTCTAAATTATGTGGTGTGGGTGCATCAAATGGGTGGGTATGTCTACTGAATATTCATTGTGGGTGTCTCATTGATGCCCTTTGCAGCAATCAGCATATTGTTCAGCTAATGCTGCAATCTCTTCATAGCAATCAACATATTGTCAGTTCAGAAGATATGCTAACTTTATTCAGTACCCTGACTTTCCCGACTGAACCCTCGAATCACACACTATGGAATGTTTCAGTATACGGACCTCACTAAACTGACTTAATCATTTATCAAGATTCAGTTACCAACTCCGTGTCATATTGTGAATCAGGTACTTGAAGAGCGGCCCTGGGAATCTTGACAAGGACGTGGAGAGAAGATTCAGCTATGCCCTGAGCAGAGAAGACATCGAGAACGCAATACTTGGAGGACCTTAATCTCATCAGGCCATCAGAGGCTCAAGATTAGGAGTTCTTGCAGGATCTTAGCATATGGGCAGCGCAGTAGGTGCATGCTCTTTCATGAGTGACTAAGAAAAGCTCTGCCCTGCTGCTGATTGGTCGTTCGACGTTCATCAGGAAGGAGCTTTGCTTAAGTTCCCTTCAGTCATTTGTACAAGAGAAAATTAATTATGTATCGCAATTTCATTTGTAATAAATAATTCAATGTGCTTAAGGATGAGACGTCCAGCTGATAATTTGGCAATTTATTTAAGCTGCAAGTACTGTTGAGTAGTACTCCAGCAGTTTTAGCTATAGTCTGGAAGAATTTCTTTTGAGTAGCTTCTTGACCTCTGTGCTTGGGTTCTTCTCTGGAACAGCCGATGGTAGTGCGATGCACTATCGTATTCGTATCTCAGAGCCTTTAAATCGGTGGTTCTAGTTTTATTTTTGGGTTTGTTAAAACTGTTGCGTTCTCTTTGCCTCGTTGCACCTAACGAGCAGGGGAACTGCATCCAGCTCAGATAGCCAGCAGTAGCATACAAGCACAAGATAGTGATTGGCAACATGGCATCATCCATCAGGCATTCAGGCTAGTACTTATCTGAACGCCGAATAGCGACTGTACATAAAATGGAATCAGGAAGACTCGCCCTGCCTGTAATTGCATATAGTTGGTGTCCCGAATGTAGTACTACAAGACAACGTTTGCTACTTGCTACTGTCCTGTGTTTCATTTCCAGATCACACATTATCGCCACCGAGAGAATGGTGCCTAGCTCAGCTGACAGGCAGTTGCTAGGAGTAGAGCACTGACCTGAGCTCAAATCCTCTCAAACGCAAGTTTCTTATCATTTTCTTATCTAGCAATTACACTAGATGCTAGTTTCTCATTAGTACTCCAACACATTTTAGAGAACGATGCTCTGCTATCAGTAATACGCTGGCATGAGCTCAAATCCTCTTGGGCGCAGGTTTCCTCACTAATTTCTCCTCTATCAATATCAATAATGGATTAATGGTAGGGATGGCAACGGGGCGGGGCGGGGCCGGGTTGGGCTAGAACTCCCCCGACCCTGACCCCCGACTTCACCCCTCGCCCCCGGCCCCGACCATGGATGCGGGTTGAAAACGTCCCCCGCCCCCGACCCCTGCGGGGCCTCGCAACCCGACCGGGGCCCCGCATTGGGTAGCATCTCCATCCAATCAGCTCAAAAAATACAACACAATCATCATTTCAGCAAAAAGAAATATTATACATAATTAACACACCATAAAAAATAACATAAATACTTAAATATCATCGTAAAAATTTAGCAAGAACACATAACACACAGTTACACACATGAGTTGAAGCCTTCAAGGTTCAACAGTTCAAGTGTTCAACACATCACACACAACAAGCAAATTCAGTCTCACAGAAATATAGAAGTCTTAATATGCTATTACATTGCGGGTTGGGCTTTTTGGGCTTCCAATGGGCTAAATTTTGAAGGTTTATATACCCTCCCCGGGGCCCTGCGGGTCACCTGCGGGTGAAATATACCCTCGTCCCCTCCCCGGCCAAATGCGGGGCCCCGACCCCGGCGCACCCGCGGGTGGAAAATCCCACCCACCCCCGCCCCCGTAGGGGCGGGTCACCGCAGGGGACCCGGCCCCGCGGGGGAAATTGCCATCCCTTGCGGTGACCCGCCCCCGCGGGGGAAATTGCCATCCCTAATTAATGGGTACTATGTTTCTCTCCAGTACTTTCAAAGGAAAAACATATCGATGATTCGCATCTTTGTGTATCTGCTGGGGCAAACCAGGGCTGATCAATGATCATTATAGACAATACCATTAACAACGGGAGAAAAAAGAAAACGAAGTGCATATGATCAAATTGATCAGGTTGCAGCGTAACCAACAACCCTGACCAAAGAGGAGCCCCCTGATCTGCAAGGAAACAAGGAAAAATCATTCAGCAAACCGAGAGGTAGGCACACTGTACTCAGCCGAACTTCTATTCCAACACGCATGCTGCAACGAGGCAATTGGATAGGTCTGGTCCAACCCAATCACCGCGCGCCCCAATCCAAGCTAGCTAGGCCCCCTGAGCTGGCACCTAGTCACTGACCGCCTCGCCTCCACGCTCGCGTGGGCCCACCCCCACACTGTTCCCGGCGACGTGGCTCAATCGCCTCCTGACTGCTGCGTAGGCGCACATGGGCGACGACGTGGCAAAATTGACGCACATGTCCCCTTTTTTTTTCCTTTTTTTCCCTCCTCTAGCATTTACTCCAATCGCCAGGCTAAAGCGGTGGCCCCACACCCCCACACGCTCGGGCCCACAAAGCCCACGCCCCACGGCACGCCAACGGCGGTGGGAGAAGCTTCCGCTTTTTTCCTCGGCAAGTTATACTACGGGTTTTAAATATCTATAGTGAATTTAATAGATGATTTATATAATAGTTGTATATAAATATGTACTACACAATTAATATATAATCACATATGTTATACACATATGCATCTGAGAGTCAGTACTAGTCTATGCTATAACTGACTACGAATCTATAACTCGCTGCCCTTCTCTCTTCTATTTTATCTTTACGGAATGTGTTATAGCTGGCTTATATTTTGCTATTGTACCTGACCTAACACGAAAAAGTTTATTTTATTCTGTGGGTGCGGGGCCCACCTGGGGATGTGGGCACCACGTCACCCACATGACTCGGATGCAAAGCTGGACCTGGAGGGGGCGACGCGTAGAGCGGCGAGATGGTCGACACGTGAGCGGACGGAGGGAGGTGACGAGGAATAAACAAGTGGCCCCCACACCACTCAGCCCGTGGCCCAGTGCACCCTCCACTTGCCGCCTCGTCCATCACCCGACCCCGAATTCCAGATGCACCCCCCAGAGAATGTACACACCACCACCACCATTTGGTCCATGGCGCACACAAACCACTTTGCTTACCTAACGAGCAGTCGAGCACGCACGTTTATCACGAAATTAGTACTGTAGTTGCTATCCTGGGGATTCTATCCGGTACAGAAGCTTGTTGGCAACTCAATTATTTGCTTGGTGCGTGCAATCTTAGTCGTCCAGTTAATCACAACATTGTTGTTGTACATTATTTTTCTTAGCATTTTAGGTCTCCTTATAATTGGAGGATTAGCATAGAAGCTTTAGAGGATTCTAATCTTATAGAAACAATTGTTGTGGAAACCTTTGAAACAAATGATTAAATCTTGTTATATCTTTGAAATTCGTATGGAATAAACAATACTATAATAAATTTTGAGGAAAATAGCCAAGAGGTCCAGTATCATGTTTTTAATTCTCTCTCTTTGCAATCATACGTTTTTCTGTTGGGTTGTAATCAAACATCTCTTTTGAAGTTTTTATGTGAGGATTGTGGATTGTTTTGTGAAACTCCTATTCCTATGTTCTGAGTTTTCCGTGATTAGGGCCTACTTGTATACACCAATGCCATACAATCTTAAACTAGGGTGCAATAAAAGATACGCGTGGCAATTGGCGGTGCAGGGATGAGGTTCACTGACCAGCCAAAGGCAGAAAAGACGGGAGAACAAATGAGATACATCGGTAGCCGACGACATTAACATGGTAAACAACACCACTGGTGGCATGGCAGGAGGTGGCAACTCAAGCGAAATTCGGTAGAGGAGTAGGGGTATCGAGGGAAATTCAGCGGCTCGCTTAATTTGAATTTGAATCCAGAACGACCTACAGTCTATAAAACACCGACCGGTAGTACTTTACATACGCTAATGTGAGTCAATCTAAAGTTGAGGTGCAATAAAGGGTACGCGTAGCAACTGGCGGTGCAGGGCAACCCCCCGGTGGCCTAGTCCTTATCATAGACACGTGTCTCGTGACGTGGCTCCAGCCTTTGCCGCCTCGCCTTTCTCTCGCCTCCCCTCCCTCCTCTCTTCCGCGCCCTTCTCTCTCTCCCCTCTCTCGCTGCTCATTGGAGATCAATCTGCTTTCACGTCTCCTCTCTCTCTCTCTCCGCGTGCTTCCTCCGAGGGTCTCCTCCTCCGCCGCCGTCTCGCTTCCCGGCGACGGCGAGCTCCTCTCCTTCGCGAGCACGTCGTGGCCTCCTCCTCCTTCCCCTGTGCGGCTACTCCGGTGCGGAGACGGCGAGCGAGCATGTTCTAAAGTGGGCTTCCTTCCTTGAATCTCTCTGCAAGAGGCAATTGAATTGAAGGTATTTATTCTCTTCCTCGCCGCTGCTTTCATGAGCGATAGGAGATCCATGCTAGCAAGTTGGATTGATTTGTTCACTCCGTCCAAATTATTAGTCCGTGTCCTCCTCTTTGTTCCGGATTTCGATGATGCGTTGGTGGTGGAGTTCTAATTGCAGTTTGTATCGATTGGGTGTGTGACTGAATATCTAGTTACCGAAGCAGTTTCATGTTGATGTATGCGTTTGCCCTGTCCTGTTCCTGGAACCAGGATGAGTAATAAACATATGAAAAGTTATTTGACCTCGAAAAAAAAATTGTGCTCTCCAATGTAGGAGACCGACGAAACTGTTGTTTTTAATAGCTGCTTTTAGTTCTAAAAATCATAATTCGACTTGTATGATAGGAATTTGCATCATATGAAAAGATTGATAATTGTTTTTACACAAGTTGATAGCTTTATATCGATACTGTTGGGCAGTGTGCCAAAACGTCCTTTTGGTGAAATCAAACATTTCTCACATTTCAGGCTCACGCAAATTTTTATTTATTTTTAGTTGCTTAAGTGCACACCATTATAACCTGAATTTCTACTTGATATACTAGCAGACAGCAGGCTTTCATAAAAGGCATGGCTCATGATGAAGCTGTTGCTACACAAAAGACTGGGAAAACAACCTCCCCTCCTAAGGTAAGAATACCTGTTTTAGTTGTAGTTGTACTGACTACTGAGATATTCCTTGTGATCTGTTATGTTATATCTTCTTTGCTGTGAATTGAAATTAGTTGTACTGTTGTCGAAAACAGTGGCATGACCAAAAGCCCCAGATCATGATCAATGTATATATAACTAGTATCTTTTTCCTTCACTCTTTTTTGCTTTCCTTTATGTACCTCTGTCTCTGTCTCTCTTCTCTCTAACCTTAAACTTGTAACCTGTAAACCTCATTTCTATTAATGAAATGACTATAAGGTAGAGCATGCTCTACCTTCTTGCATCAAAAAAAACTAGTCTCTTACCGCCTCTTTTCTAAAAGGGAGAGTTCTTCTTTCCCCAAAAGTAGGGGACAGAGTACGTAAATGAATTAGCAACCTTTGAATTACATCCAGTATTCCCAATCTGCTAACATGATGTCTACACTTTGAGGTCTTATTTCCACTACATGGCTTACTCTGAGGTCTTATGTGGAATGACAACATATTGTATTTTCTCACCTGACTCATCAATTTCAAGGGTATGAGAGTAGAGCTACATCCATAAACATCTTATCAATTGCCTTCATTTGCAGGATCAACCAACTCCATGTCCATTTCCTGATTGGTCCGCTGTTCAGGTTAAGTGTTTTGCTAGTAAATTATCCTATAATCTCCACTTCCAAAAGATAGAATATATAATGTAAGCATCAATACAAAATTTTTCAGGCATATTATGGCCCTGGTGTCTTACCACCGACATATTTTGCCCCAGCAATAGCTCCAGGCCATGCTCCTCCACCATATATGTGGGGTCCTCAGGTAATTTATTTTCGATCTATCTATGCAATGAAGTTCCAGGTGTTGCATGAAATCTGAATTTCTCTCTGCATATCTGCAGCCTATTATGCCACCCCCTTTTGGGACCCCGTATGCTGCGATGTACCCACACGGTGGAGCTTATCCACACCCTCTTATGCCCATGGTAAACATTAATCTTCATGTGCTTCCATACACTTTTTTGTTCAATTAAACTTGTTAGTTGAAGCATTAAATATAAGATTTCTGCCTAACCATTTTAGATAGATGTTTTGTTATCAATAATGGACTTGCACAAGATATTGTAGTTTTGTGGAAAATCGGACAACCAAGTCCCATCATATACAGTATCAAATTAACTTCTAGCATGGCGGATATTTCGGAAAAGTCTTATCACGGTTGACCAGACAACACAGTATATTAAAGGGAAAAAATGTATGCTAATCTGACTTCTGTAATGTTGTTTACGGTGCACCATAATCAGCACTGATTTCATACCAAGCATATCAAACTTTTAAATGATGTGCCGAATACTAGCTTACAGGAAGAACATACGTGTAGGCACAGTAACAGAATCACATTCCTAATGATCCATCACGCTTGTTCCCCTTGGACCATACATTCTGATTGTTTTCATTATTTCAGTTACAGCGTCAGAACCTCTCATATTGATTCTTATTGAAAAATTTTAGCCTTACTCCTATGTTGACTTGTGATTGAATATATTTATTCTGCTAACTCCTATTAATTTGTTTTATGTCAATCCTTTCAAGATGGCAAATCCATTGAGCATGGAACCAGCCAAGTCTGCAAGCAGTAAGGAAAAAGGCTCCAACAAGAAACTTAAGGAAGTTGATGGGGCTGCAGTATCCACTGGGAGTGGTGACAGTAAAAAAACAATGACGTCTAGTGGGGATTACAGTGCAGAAGGCTCTAGTGATGTAAATGATCTAAAGGTACCAGTTAGTTTCAAATGCATGCTACATTGTGTTATCTTGTTGTTTTCTATTGAACATGTCTGAATATGCTTAAATATACTAAAATTGTACATTCTTTAGGTGGGCAAGACTGGCAGGAAACGGAGATTGGATGATGGAGCTGGTATTTCACTTTGTAACAACTTTTTTAATATCATAGGCATAATGCTAATTTCATTTTCCCTCATCTTTGTAAGACTTGTTATAGATGTATGCAGTACCAAACTTGATTAGTCATTTGCTTCAGCAGCTATCTTGTCCTCTATCATGCCTTGTTTGGTATAACTTGCAACAACTTTTTTATTCTCAACATTATCCCTTTGTATTATTTGGCTCTTCTTAATAGAAAATAGTGTAAAGCTTCTGCACCTTCCTGAGAAAAGGGAAAAATATTTATCAAATGACGCATAAGACACATCTTTATCTTTCAGTTTCTTAATGGAATGGCGACTAATCAAATCCTGTTTCAAATTTGACTTTGTAAAAAAATAGTGGCTAACAACTTAAATCTCTGCCAGGTGCTGAAACATCAGCAGCTGCAAAGATGGAAAATGCTTTACCTCCCAGCCATATATTGGGAAGTACTGCGGTTTTGCCAAATCACAGCTTTCCAGCTCAAGTAATTAGGCCCAGTGCTACTAATGTTGCTAATTCGAGGGCATTGGGCACACCAATATCTCCACCGCCTGGTGTGATTGTTCCAAGTCATACAGGAGTATCAACGGAACTACTGATCAAGGTATCTTCAATCTGACATCATTTAGAAAACTGTGAAACCAGAAATTATGAAAAACAATAATTTTATGTAAATAAGTTAACTTTCATGTCATTGTTATTCCTTGAAAATTTTACACTAGTATATATACATTCCTCAGGGATTAACTTTGTGGAATTCTTACATGCCAGGATGAAAGGGAATTAAAGCGTGAAAAGAGGAAACAATCAAATAGGGAATCCGCCAGACGATCAAGGCTGAGAAAGCAGGTATATTATAGTAGCAATTACCCTGTGATCAATATGAGCAAAACCCAGTTTTCTGAAGAAGAAAAAGAGGCATCATCCTGGAAACATGGACTGAAACTGAAAACCAATTTGGACATTCTGTTTTGGGGAAAGGGATTTTATTGCAAATCCCAGTGAAGCCACAGGATAATTTAATCACATACATGTCATGTCACATACAAAATTTCAAGTTAGTACAGAACATATTTCCATAATGCTTTCACTTATGATGCCAGTGTTTTCGTTTAGGCTGAAACAGAGGATCTGGCTACACAAGTAGAATCACTTACAGCAGAGAACACGTCACTTAGATCTGAAATCAGTAGGTTATCAGAAAGCTCCGAGAAGCTCAGGCTGGAGAATTCGGCTCTAATGGTACTGAACCTCTTTTATGCTTCCATACTCACACATAACCCTTAACATGTATTATATACATTTCTCTGACAGAAATGTGCCTTATTATTCCTAGGGGAAGCTTAAGGATCCTGCAGCATCGACCCAGGCAGAAACATCTCTGCAAAAAACCACCACAGCCTCCTCTCCTCGCGTCGTGGAGAACTTTTTGTCGATGATCGACAACACGAACAAGACGAGTGTCAGGCACACGGAGCATGCTGAACCCAAGCTTCGACAACTCCTCGGCTCCAGCCCGGCCACTGATGCTGTTGCTGCAAGCTAATCTGCCATTTCCCCTGGCACAGAGGAGACTAATACACGCATGCGGCCTGGGGATTTTGCAAGCTCACGCTACTACTCACATAACATTCGGCAGTACAGTGTTAGGTGTCAATTCGGTCGGTATATTCAGGTGACCATCTACTACTCAAAATACCGTTTCCAATTGCTGTTCCCTGCTCAGGCATGGAAGCTTGCTAGGTGAGACCAATGTACCACGTTTTAGCAGTGTTGTAACATAGGGGTGTTGTGCTGCATGCCAACCTCAAACCTTGTGAGATCGCTAAACACTTTTTAGAATTGAAATTTGTGGAGACCAAACTAAATGAAATGTAACCTACCCTTTTTACTTAGGTACATATGGGCCCATATTCTTTACATGGCTTGGAAACCGGATTTTCCCATTCAGTTTCCGCAATGCAAAAGTTGAAGCTGAAATATTTTCTGATTACTCCTCATGCCTATTAGTAGAAGAAAACAGAATCAGTGAACTGTATCATTACCCCTTCCGTTTCTTCTTCATATTGTAAGATGTTTTTAGTCAAACTTGTTTAAAATTTATAGATAAATTTAACAATATTTATAACACTAAATTAGTTTCATTAAATATATTATGATATTATGTTTGTTTTGGTTTGAAAATGTTACTAGATTTTTTCTAAAAGCTTAATTAAAATTAAATAAATTTAACTAGAAAAGGATAAACTCTATTATAATATTATGAAAAGGAGGAGGTAGTTCATATCCAAAAGGTTAAGCCATACGTGAACGTGAGTCCATACACTTTCTACAGTACACCCTGTGATATGAACTTCTGATCTGATCAACTCTAGTTAATGACTCTGTCGGCCTGTCCTTGTACAGGAGGACCACTCTGCCCCAACAGCTTTGACAGTTTGACGTTTGACCCTTTGCAATCGGATCAAACGACAAACCACAAACGATTGACACCGAAACACTATCCAGATCCACTTTGACCGCTGGATGCCAAACTTCTTCTTCTTCTTCTTTTTTCCAAAGCCAAACTCAAGGATGGTAGAAGTCCTCCTGTCTTAAGCACATGTACTACATTACAACACGTGTATGATCTTTCAGTTTCTCATCAATTTATCCTGCTTAAAGTTCAACATCACACCAACCGCAAGTTCTTGAACCTTTGATGCATAATCGTGCCATGTCTTGGGTGTTTGATCAAGCAATTCCCTTTTTTGTGCTGTGCGCGTTAGCAATTTAGCATTAAGCAATGGCGCACTCTCGCCATGACATGCCACCACATGTAATGTCCATGTACTGATGCAGAGTTAACACTCTAGTGGCCTAGCTAGTGCTTCACTTGCTCGCAGTTAAGTGGGAAATTAGGTCCTCTTTCAGCTTAAGACTTTGCTCGAAATGAAAGGAAAAGATACAGAAAGAAAAAATGGAATGCCGTACTAAGCACTTGACCTCTCCTGATCTCTGACGGCGATGGGTGAAAGAAAATCTCTAACTCTTCAACTCAGCTTAGCATGGTGCTTAGCTAGCAGCCGTAGCTTTACACGGAGGATGCGGTTAATTTCGCCATGGATCTGCCGCCCCTGCACATGCGGGAGACTCAACGAGACGACAACTGAAGACGACCTGTGCAGGGGCAAATCTCCAAGCTTCTGACTTGTGGATTACACTCGCTGCACTTCTCCCTTTCCGAAAGATTCGCTTAAACAGTTTTCGGATCACCATTTTTGTGCTAATCATTGACTTCTTTTAAGTAAAAAAAAAGTTAAATCACTGGGTTGATGTAAGTAAATGAGAGGCCCCTGTTCTAAGCAGGTTTCAGAGAGCACGGCACTCGTACATTTGGCGACCATGGACAGGTTCCAGGTCCTGAAGCAACGCAAGTGTTCCTTTCGCTGCACTGTCTGTGAACAAAGCATACCTGGCCTATGTGTGCATGCAAACAAAGTCATTTAGAGATCGTGTCACGCATAAGAATCGTTTGTTTCTGGAAATTTGTCCTCTCCGAAAACAAAAGAACACATTACTTCGATGTTTGAACAGACGCCATGTTTAGAACAAGGCTTGTTGATTATAGCAGCTACTACTAATCTGCCGTTCTGCTTTAAAGAAGAGAATAAAGATTATAATAAAGGAGTAGAGAAAGAGAGATGGCGAAGCGGAAGGCTTAAGAAACGCCAAAAAAGCCTTTGAAAAACTTGGAGGAGAAAACTTGACCGTTGTAGCGTGGGCTCCTCCCCCGCGAGGCCGCGAGAATTAAAAAGAAAAAAAAAATACAGGCATTACATTACGCAGGCTCAAGGCAGGACACGAGAAAGCTGCAAGAGTTTATCCGATTATTATCCACAAGGCAGAAGCCAAAACAATCTGTTAATTCTCTTCCTCGTTCTTCCTTCAAAATTTCTTTCTCCTACTCAGCATTGCGTCGTCGATAAAACCCTTTTTTCCCTTTCTTAGTTTCTTTCCTGAGACTTTTCTATACCTGCAAAGTGCAACAAAGTGGTCGAACCCCCACGGTTTGTCTTAGTTTTTCTCAACGAAAAAGCGGCGACTGCACGTGTCCTCCATGGCCGCGGCGCTGGGTTGGTTTTACCGGGTTCCGGGCTCTGCCGGGTGCACGAAGCCATCGGTATCAGCATCAACCTCTCCTCTCCTAGCCTCGGATCCTCTCATCCTCCTCGCGCACTAGAGAAGCTAGAGCTTCACGCACTCGTGCTTCTCTCCTCGCCTCGCCTCCCTCATCTCGATCTTCCAATGGCGACGTGACGAGGTGGTTGCCCTGCGCTGCGCTTCTGACCACCACGTGCATTTCCATTTCCCGCTGCATCTGATCCGTTTGTTGTTGTTGCCGTGGCGTGCCTTGTGAATTTGCTGCTGCGAGCGAGAGCGAGCCGGTGGTTTGGTTGGTTGCAGAAGCTTTGGCTTCCGCTGCCGCTGCCGCTGAGGCTGCGCTGGTGTGGCCGGTGGCTCACGGGTTTCAGGCCGCGCGCGCGCTCGCGCGGCGCTTTTTTTTTTTTTTTTTTTTTTTTTTTTTTTTTTTTTTTTTGCGCTCACAAGGAAAGTGCAGACGCGCAGTGTAAAACGTCGTGGCAACCCCAACCGTCCCAATGGCGACGCCGCCCACTGCTTCCCGCGCGTCGCCATAAAATCTCGTACGCGTACGTGCGCGCGCTCGTGTGCGTCTCTCCTTCTCCTCTACTCTCTCTTCACGCGGGCTGGCTGGCTGGCTGTTGATGAGCATGGGGCACTACACCAACCTGACGGATCCGAGGACGGAGCTGGAGGTGGTCAGGGACTGGAACGGCATCGACCAGGTCGTGCTCCGCTCGCCGCGGGGCGCCTACGCGCGGGTGAGCAGGTTTTTGCGAATGGATTTTGATCGGCTTGGCATTGAGTCATTTGGTTTGGTTTGGTGCGATTCTGATGGCTTTGTTTTCTTCGTCGTGGTGTGTGTTTTGCAGGTGAGCCTGCACGGCGGGCAGGTCCTCTCCTGGAGGAACGACCGCGGCGAGGAGCTTCTCTTCACCAGCAGCAAGGTGACGTTTTTTTTTTTTTCAATTCATTTTTCGATTCTTCAGTGCTCTGCAACCGGGTTCACATTACTGCGATTAGCCTAGGGAAGTGTATTTCGCAAGTTCAATTGATTGCAGTAGAATTCAAACTGTACGCTCGCGGGATATGTTCTTGGATTGATTCTGTTTGAGAAGTGTGTACTCTGAACATTAAACTGTACTTGTGGAAGGACAGTTCAGACGGGCTCTGAAGACACAAAAACCTGAACTGTTTCACTGTTTCCATCTGGGAAACTGAAGAAATCTTCAGTATTCTCTTCCATGGCTCTTTCACTGGCCTCAACACGCAGTTTCTTGACGTGCAGGCAATCTTCAAGCCACCAAAGGCGATGCGTGGTGGAATCCCGATATGTTTTCCACAGGTATCATAGTCTTCCATTGCACTGAAGATTTGTATTATATACTGTTACAAATAGGATGTCAATTGATAAGGAAGCTAGCTTCCCTTCTTTTTGGTCTTTTCTGATATCCACAAGACTCACTGCAGTTTGGAAATTCTGGAACATTGGAGCAACATGGATTTGCAAGAAACAGGATATGGGCCCTAGATGAGGAGCATCCGCCATTAAATCAAAATGATAACAACAGCAAAGCTTCTGTTGACCTTATACTAAAGCCATCTGAAGATGACCTGAAGTGCTGGCCACATGGGTATGCATTTGTTTTTGTCTAATATGTATTTCCTTTTCTCTTATAGCACGCCTTTTTGTTAGTAAGGGCCATATGTCAAAGTTTTGTTATGTACTGCATCATGGGGGTAATTAGTTGAACAGCCTAATCCTGGCACTTTTGATGATAATAGTCAGGAGAATATTTTATTTCAGGGAGGTTGTTGAACATTTGCACCTCATCTCGTTGTTAATGCTGACTGAATTTGATTTTATGTATGATCCTGCAATATTTGATTTCAGTTTTGAGTTCCGCCTGAGAGTTTCTCTTACAAAGGATGGGAACCTGTCACTAGTATCACGCATCAGAAATGTTAATGGCAAGCCATTCAGTTTCTCATTTGGTTATCACACATATCTGTCTGTTTCTGACATCAGGTCAGGCATTTCACCCTACATTCTTTTTGTACTTCAACCACTTTTTGTTTGTGCCATATAATATTTTGAAGATGACAAATTATATATCTTGTTGATTCCAGTGAGGTGAGGATAGAAGGCCTTGAGACACTTGATTATCTCGATAATCTTAGCCAGAGAGAACGTTTTACAGAACAAGGAGATGCCATAACATTTGAATCGGAGGTGAAAAATGTTTGAATAATCATATGCGCTATATACTTTGATCTACTGATTCCGCAAATCTTGTTTTGACATTTTGTTGTAAAAATGTACTTGCCACATCATAAACTCCAAGATTTACGGTGTTAGCACCTGGTCTATGTGCAAACATATGCAGGTTGACCGAGTCTATGTTAGCTCACCAAATGTAATAGCTGTTCTGGACCATGAGAAGAAACGCACATTTGTCATAAGAAAGGAAGGACTGCCTGACGTTGGTAAGACATAATATTCTCTTTGCCACCTAACCATGGTAACTTTGCTTGAAAAATTTCCATCATATTCACTTTATTCCTCCCAGTTGTGTGGAATCCGTGGGAAAAGAAATCGAAAAACATCGTGGACTTCGGCGATGAGGAGTACAAACAGATGCTGTGCGTTGATGCGGCTGCAGCGGAGAGACAAATCACTCTGAAACCGGGAGAGGAGTGGACAGGGAAGCTTGAGCTTTCTGAAGTTCCATCGACTAACTGCAGTGGCCATCTTGATCAACCCGGTATCATCATTTAGAATATGGCTTGATAGTTTAGAATTTTACCATTTTCCTTTTGTACATGAGATCGATATGCTCCTCCTCTGCCATCTTGGTAAAAATTCTTCTTGTACGTGTACAAAGATTTTACCATCTTGGTCAGCGGTTCGTTTTAAGCCTATGCCAGAGTCATCTTGTTGTTCTGGTTTCTGTGATACCAATACATGTGGGCGCAAGATATACTGAACTTTTCTGATCAGAATTCAGAGCTAACAGCTACGCAGACAGAATTCAGACTTCAGGGTAACACTTGAAAAAAGGGACTTTTACGGTACATTATACCGCAAGTATATACTAGAAGTATATTTATGGGTATAATAGGAATTTGTCAAAAACCTAAAAAGGGCTTATTAGTCATTTGAAGTTGAGATTTATAATACCGTCCATCGACAGTACCCTGGAGGCCTGGATCTCGCATGAGCGGTCGGGGCATGTTCTGATGACAACGCGCTTGTAGGCTCCTCGTTTAACGACTGCGCGATTCCTCCCCGCGTGGCTTTCTCCTCCGCATCCGTCCTCGCAGCTCCAACCTTTCCCAAACCGCTACGAGCTGGCTGCCTCCCCCCGCTTCCCACCTCCAGTCTCACTGCTCCTGTACTCCCCAGCCTGCGGCGGTGAAGTGTTGTACACTACTCTCGTGGCGGCTGGAACCCAGCATCAGCCTTCGTGCCCTCTCGCGGCGAAGCGGCACGCTGCTGTAGCCGGCTGCCTCCCCATCTTCCACCCTCCATGCCCGGCCGTCGCCGATTCTGTAGGCTTCCTTGGACTGCTGGTGTTGCAGAAAATGTTACTTCCATGCGGTCTGCCTCCTGAAGGAGAATCAAAGATTGAGGTTGAGCGTTCAATGTTACATGCTACTACTGAAAGTATCAGATTCTTATCCAAAACAGGATCAAAATATTTTTTTGCGTAGCCATCTTGAACATCTGAAGCCCTCTGTATGTACCCTTTTCGAACCTGTTCATCATTAATGTTCAGTCCTTGTGTGTAGCCTTGCCGGTGCAAACTGCCGCAGCTGCGCGCCTTGGCCTAGGCCCCCAGCAGCCGGCACCCACATGCAGCTCCGCCTGAATGCCGTCTCCGCACACCCGAGCCGTCAATAGAGGAGTTGAGGAAGGTTTTGGATGAGTGGGAATGATAGAAGAGGATGAAAAGAGGACGTAAATAGAATCGATTCCCGGGGGCCGCGGCGCGGGGCGCGGCGTGCTTCCGGTGGTTGTCGTCGGCGGCAGTCAAACATGCGACAAAGGAAAGGGAACGGCTCTAACTCTCCAACTGGAATTCGCTCGAGCGGGATCTGACAAAGAAGTAAAGAAATGCGAAAATACAAAAATATCCCTCCACGCAAAAAGATGAAAAGACTAATATACCCTATTCAATTTATACTGCAGGCTCATTGGGTGGAAGATCAGATAAATCTACACCATTAAATCATATATACTGCTAGTATATACTTGCAGTACAATGTACCGTAAAAATCCTCTAAAAAAGGCCAATATTAGAGAAGTATCTGATATCAAATAATTAGAATGGGTGAGGTTTCAAATCCAGATCGTCTAGCCCACCACCTTATGGAGCTAGTCGGAAGACCCCTGGGTGTTTCTCAAGGTAACACTTTCCTAGCTCAGAAAATGGGCTGAATTCTGACAGTCCTATTGGGCCGCGGGCCGAAAATGGACACCTCAATTTCATCGCTCTTAGGCCCATATGCTTCGTGCCGATAGTTCGAGTCGTGGGCGCTCGTGGCAGCCGGCGGCAGCGAAGCATCTGTCGCGGGAGACACGTGCCTCCTCCAGAACTACACGTGTGCAACTGCATGGGCGAGTCAGCGCACCATAAGAACAGCTCGCTCGCACTCGTCTCTCTCTCGTTCATCCATCCAGCGGCACACACACCAAGCTAGCGTCTAGTAGTTGAGCAATGGCGGCGTCGTGCCACGAGGTGGAGGTGCCGGGGAAGCCGACGGAGACGGGGACGGCGCTGCTGGAGGCGGCGACGGGGAGCATCCAGGGGTTCGGCCCCGTGAACCAGATCCACCAGCACCTGTGCGCGTTCCACTTCTACGCCGACGACATGACGCGGCAGGTGGAGGCGCACCACTTCTGCGCCCACCTCAACGAGGACATGCGCCAGTGCCTTATCTTCGACGGGCCCGACGCCGGCGCGCGCCTCATCGGCGTCGAGTACATCGTCGCCGAGCCGCTGTTCCTCACGCTCCCCGACGACGAGAAGCCGCTGTGGCACACCCACGAGTTCGAGGTCAAGGGCGGCGTCCTCTTCATGCCCGGCGTCCCCGGCGTCGTCGAGCGCCGCGACCTCGAGAGGGTGTGCAAGACCTACGGCAAGACCATCCACTTCTGGCAGGTCGACCGCGGCGACGCGCTCCCGCTCGGCCTGCCCCAGATCATGATGGCTCTCACCCGCGACGGCCAGCTCCGCCAAGAACTCGCCAAATGTACGTGCAAAATCATTCATGTTCAATTGTGTTTTTTTCTCCAATCTATCGTCAGTCGTCACAGCTTAACTACTTGTGTTGGTGATTGGTGCGTGCATTGCAGGTGTGGAGGAGAAGTTCAGCGTGTCGTTCGACAAGGAGAGGGAGAACCGAGCGTACATGAGCGGCCCGGATCACGGCATCCACCCGCTGGCGAATGCCGCCGGCAAGGGCTTGAAGACCGATCTCCGGGAGGTTGATCTGCCGGCGATGACTACGGCGCACGCCGGGAGGGTTTTCACCTGATGACGACACACTGATGAGCGACGACTCGACGGCCTCGCTGCTTCTGCCTGACGACGGTTAAGTAGTATGCTAGCATATCACGGGATGCTCCGATTAGCTTGTGTACCTTCACTCGTGTTGTGTATCGATCTGTTGTCCCTGAGCGTTTGTTCTGAAAGAAGCACACTAGAGTATCCGACTGTAGTACCTGTAGCCTCTTTTCTAGCAGCTTGCATATCGGTTCATGGAGATGAACACAAGAACAACAGAACAGGTTGTGTATGGCTAGTTCAAAACGTGACATCTGTACCTGTCTCGACTCGTCTCACGTCTCCCCATCTGTACTGTGCTGACTCGTCTCACGTCTCCCCGAGTCTACACGTCACCACGCACGTACGTACGACGACACGGAACTCTCACACGAAGGGGCAAATATTTTCCAAATATTTTTCTTTTTTAGAGGGTTGTGGTTACCTGTCTTGATGCCTTTTGGATCTCAAGGGCCACACCGCTGTACGGTGCACGCGCTGTCGCGTAACGGCGCGTGGAGCGGGTTCCACAGCGCCAGGACGCCGTAGTGGTCACCGATCCCCCGGAGACGGCCAGGTATCAGCGCTGCGAGTTGAAAGCGACGGGAATTTTTTTCATTTTTAAATTTTTTCTTTTAATATTTACAGGAATAATCCATCGACGGAAAAAATTAACCCTGCTGCCCTCCACTAGAGCGGCAAGCTGACATAGCAAACGGGAGAGGGACGGGCGCAGACAGGAGAGGGAGGGTTTGGGGGAGGGACGGGCGCGGACAGGAGAGGGAGGGTTTTTTTGCACACGAAAACCTGTTAGGGCGACAAGGGGCTCCCATGCAAAAAAAAAAAAGAAAAAAGTCAACCCGGGTCTAATACTTTTTGGCTGGTACTTTTTGCATCTGGCCCCCTTGCCGCCCCCAGATGCAAAATGTACCAGCTAAATGCTAATACTTTTTGGCTGGTACTTTTTTGCATCTGGGCCCTTGCCGCCCCTAGATGCAAAATGTACCAGCTAAATGCTTTTTAGGGCTACGAAAATTGTATTTAGCCCTTTACTACCCTTACAGAGGGCGGCAAGGGGCTAAATGTAATTTTTGCAGATGGCGACAAACGGCGCCGTCGAGTTTGGCTGCGAAAATTGTATTTAGCCCCTTGCCACCCTTACAGAGGGCGGCAAGGGGCTAAATGTAATTTTTGCAGATGGCGGCAGACGGCGCCGTCGAGCCGCCGTCTGTCACGTCAGCTTGCCGTCCTCCACTAGGGCGGCAGGGTTTATTTTTGTAATTTTTTTAGATTATTTCTGTAAATATTAAAAGAAAAAAAAATTAAAAATGAAAAAAATTCAAAGCGACGGTACAAGTACGGTCTGGCCGCTAGCTCGATGGGCCGCCTAAAAGGGGATGTGGTCTACGTGGGCCATATTTTTTGGGCCGGAAAGGATTGATTGAATCCACCACATAAATAAGTTTATGTATTGTTTGTACTGCTTAAAATACAATTTCTATGTGAATATTGTCAACGAGGATCGGGGAATTACATATTTACATTAGCATATGCATGGATTTCTATAGCAAACTCTCTTGCCGTTGGTATGATCGGTTGATGTTGGAGACATGCGGCGTTTCTGCGATTTCTGGTGTCGTAGTGCACACAACAATCTGCGGACGAATGGGCGAGACTCGTCGCCTTCATCTTCATCATCGTCGTTGTTATCTTGCTGGGACGCAAAGGTGAGAGGCGAGAGCAGGCTGGGGCGGTATCCCGTGTAGATGTTCCAGTTGCACGACACTAACCACGGTGGAGTCGTAGGGAGACGGATTTTGCAGTCCATGACATAGCCTCGGTCGGAGAAAGACACCGTGCCGCCAGCGATGTTGTCATCGTCATGGTTGTGCCGACATACCTGGAGTACAACTTATTGTCCACTCCGTAGCACAACGTGTGGGTATCACCATCGAGCCAAGCACGCATGGATATTGTTGGTCTGAGGAGTCCACTATCGCCGAATCGGACGTCATTCTTGTCAACTTTGAGCTTGTAGAGCATCTGCCACGGTAGGGCATCGTTTTCTTCAACAGGCATTTTCCAGAAATGGATTTCCGTATCAGACCTGATGGCCAGGCATAGTCGGCCCACAGGCACCTATAGTCCGCTGGGTTGTACGTGCGGTACTCCTCGCTTGCGACATCGACAACCATCACCGGACCGGGTTTGCCAACATCGTTTGGGTGCTGATGCGACGCCGGGTTGGCTGTCAGCATGCATATCTTACCACCTACAACAATAGTTGGCGTATTTTGTACCACGCGGTACGGGTGAGGAAACGGGTGTTGGCGCCAACCGCCAGCAGCGGCAAGCGTGTACACGTCCATCCTGCGGTCGGCAAAGCGGAACAGCTTGTACGCACCGGTGGTCGGGCTGAACCCCAAGGCGAACGTGACCGGCCGCGTGTAACGTCGACGCTTCTCGAGTCCAAGGTGAGGAGCCCTGGGGAGCGCCAGCTTCTCGCCGGTGATGGGGTTGCACACGATGACCTTGGCTCTGCTCCAGGAGGCGAAGCAGAGGAATCCATTGCAGACGTTGGTGAGGCTGTAGCCGTATGGGTTGTTGACCCGGCAGATGGGCGCCTGGTCCGTCACCGCCGGAGAGACCAGTGCAGCCGGGAAGACGCTGGAGACGCTTTCACCGTCGACGTCGGCCCTGGCGACGAGCAAAGTGTCGGAGACGTCATCGTTGAGCGCAGCATGCCTGTCATGGTGGAGCTTCCGGAAGGAGGGGTCGCTGACGATGCCGCGCCACTGCTTTGACACGCAGCTTGACCGGGCAACGTCTTTGGTTGGTGCCCTGAGCAGGATCTCCCACCACAACTCTACCGGGATCATGTCCCCGCAGAAGACTGCCGCCATGATTGATCTGTATGTCCTATAGTATATCCCCTTGTCTTAATTGGTTATTAAACACGCCTTACTTAATTTAAGTAGGCACGCATTGTCCATTTGGAATTGGACACGAATACGATTGATCGGGATAACCCATACATAACCGTACCCTGATTCCGGTTATTAAACCGCCTTGTCCGCATTCAACTCGCTGAATCCCCCCACCGGACATAGTTTTCCCCTTTTCTTTTTCTCACGACTCGACAGTTTAATGTCAGAAAATGTCAGGATACATGTATTTTACTCCCAATCTTAATGAAATTTGGTCTACATTCTTTCGCCGACCCGGCAAATCCCCCCACCGGCACCGATCCACCACCACCAGGCGCCTAAAACCTACCCAGGGGCCAGGGGGGGGCCGCCATGGATTGGGAGGGCTACGCCAAGGGCCAGCACTGCCTCAGTGCCTCGGTATCGCCTCCACAGATCCTTCAGCCGATCCAGTTCCAAAGAAATCTCCCAAAGAGTTTGAAATTTACTTCCAATTAAAGCACTTGACGGCCAATGAATAACTTGTAGTATGTGTCTCAATCTGACAAACTGATGATTTCAACAAACAATTAAACAAAGTGCTTGTTCCTCATTGTCTTCATGACTAAATACACAGTAAGAGTATCTTATTAAGGGATGCACTGGTTTCAACTATAAAAATTAACTTCTGATCTAGTAACAGTGGCGGTGCTGATGAAACTGAACTTCTGGATGACTTTATTGAGCCTGACCAGATAACGGTGAAAATACTGAACAAAGGATTAGTGAGGACCATAAGGTTATCACAGCGACTTCATTTTGTCTGCAAAGTCTGTTGCGATCGTTATTGTCAATTATAGCAGTAATAACATGTAGCCTTCCGATGCTAGCAAATGTAAAACAGTTCCTATTTAGCACACATATTTATTGAAGAATCCGATGGTTGCATTAGCTTGAATTCCAGTAGATATGCTGATTAACCTAGAAGAGCTTACTTTTTTTTTTTTTCTAAACATCCACGGACCTCCCAAAAAAACCAGAATTTTTGTGAAGAGCGGAGAAAAGGTCGGACAAAAAAACCCCTAGTCCGTATCTCGACACGAAGAACTACTGGTGACGATGCAATGCATCATGTATTCATGTGTTGCACACCTTTACTTTTTTTTCCTTTTTTTTAAAAAAAGAGAGGATTATTCTCCCCCATTTCCATTATAAGAACACTGCTACACATACTTATTTTTTTTTCTTTTCACAAAATTCTTACTAACAATGATATCAAGAAACGGCAACTACAATTAACAGCTTTTGACATCCGGTGCTTCATCAGGGTCATTCGAATCAGAGCACGCCGTCACTTGCCGCTTGCTGCGGCAGGTTCAATCTCCTAGATCACTAGCAGCAGGACGCTTCTCTGCACGCTGATTCTGCTGTGGCTCATGGTTACAAGCCGCATCTTGCAGCACACCATCCAGTTGCCCACACGATGCAGCGATTAGTCCTGCAGGTCGGTATACATGTTGATCAGATTGTCAAAGACACAAAAATTTTGACGGTACTCGAGAAAGCGGTATGTTGATATTACATCGCAAACTTGTTTTTTCAAAAGAAAAATAAATATGAACTACCCTTGGGTCGTTTACAAAGGTTTAAGTAGCTTACCGACAAAAAGTGCAGAAGGTTTGGAAGGTCTCGACATAAACTCGGGGTGAAATTGAACGCCAACAAAAAATCGACGATTGGGTATTTCGACGATCTAGAAAATTGGACAAACAATAACATCAGCATGTATGAATAATGGAAAAGTGAAAAGTTGAAATTTGTTCAAGCAAGCTGGGTTCTTCAGCTTGTACCTGCACAATTTCTCCGGTATTGTCTGTGCCTACAACCTGGAACCCATTGTTCTCAAATAATTGCACCACATTGGGATTTACCTGGGAAGTTAGTCAATATCACAGTTCATTTTTTTTTAAAAAAAAGGTAAAAAAGCAATTAAAACACCATGAGTAACATTATGATGAACTACACAAAAGATATTGAACAACAAACCTGGTATCTGTGCCGAAACCTCTCATCTATGTGGTTGACGCTACCATATCTGAGTGATTGCAACGTAATTAACACAGAAAATTAAAACAGAAACAATGCAATTACAGTAAGGGTAAGTGTTCATGATCACTCACAGCTTGGCCGACTTGCTATTTGCAACCTTGAAAAATGTCCTCTTTAATCCTCGCCGCATGGTACCACCCTTTCCTTCGTTGGAGCACTGAAGGAAATGCAAGTAAATTAAGTTACTTATTTAAGGAAACAAGTAACTAATGGCCTAAATTAAGTTTATAGCTAACCAGTACATACACCTAAATGCAACACATTTTTCTTAAAAAAAAAAAAACTAAAGGCAAATACACTTTTTTACACAATAAATAGAAACCTGATATTTATATTCACGAGTGGATATAAATGTTACAATCATATCTATATATATAGATTGAGGGTTTGACAGTTAATTACCTCTGGCATTATAATTACACATGGGTTCTCCGTTTTGGCATCAAACTCTGTGCTGTTCGCATCAGACAGTTTCAAAACATGGCGTGCGAATTCTACCACGGCGAGCTGCATGCCAAGGCATATGCCAAGGAAAGGGACATCGTTTTCGCGGGCATACTTGACAGCCAATATTTTCCCCTCAACACCTCTCTCTCCAAAGCCACCAGGTACTAAAATGCCATCTGCACCCTGAAATGAAATATTTCAGGAGTAAACTTCTCACCCTCAGTAAACTCCATGCTGTGTTGTAAGCATCAGGTGCCTATTAAAATATAACAAAAAAACATGTAAGGAGACAAATATATATACTACAGACCAAAATATGATGCATAGTGTAAGTTGTTCAAACCACAGTGGCAGTTGAATCCTCAAGATCGGTGGACGGAACCCAATCAACAACAAGTTTTCTGCCACAAGCTATACAAGCATGTAGAAAAGCCTACAAGAATTGCAAATCAAAAAATATGTTGGACAAAACCGATGAGGTTTATAATGGACTGAAGGAAGAAAACACCATAGGGATCCATCCATCCTACCTTCATCACAGAAAGGTATGTATCAGATACACCGGTATATTTTCCAACCATGGCAATCCTGACCTGAAAAAAGAGTACACAGATTGCTTAGGTCTTTCTAAATTTTTCTTACTGAACTTTTACTAACAATGATCTCAATAGTTTGATTTAGATAAATCTAGATGTACTCACACCATGACACATCAGTGTTAGTAAGAAAAAAAATAGAACGTATATATTTTTCCTTTTTTAATGTAATCTCAAATATCCCTTTCGTTTCCATCACGAGGATAAAAAAGATTGGATGTGTATATCTTTCGTGAATATAAAGACCGGATTTATGAAAAATCCGTTATAAAAAAAAGGATGAAAAAGAGGCTGACTGTTTCGTGTAAAGTGTCATATAGATCAGCCCTTGCCATCCATTCCTCCAAGTTAGGCTCTCCGGCAACGCTGCAAATGAGATAAAGGAGAATTTAGGATTGCGTATAGCAGCATGACACCTTCAACTTACATATATATATGACACATGGAAATTTTACCTTTCAAGATTCAAAACTTTAAGAATAGCTTGATCTGCCTTTTGGTCCTAAAACGATGGAGGAAGATATTCAGCACAGTGCAAGGGTGAAAATTTTCGTCTGGTGTATAAGAAAGCTGTTTACCCGCAATAACAGAGGAACACGCCAGATGTTTGAAACATCATACAGAGTAAAAATGTTAGCTACCTGCGATGACCACAAGAGTTCATTAGCAACTAGAGCAATTAGTTGCTGAAAATAATCATTAACTAAAAGCCAAGAAAATTTCATTACCGGCACATGGCAGAAGAGAGAGAGTTTTTCTTTCACATTTTTCTCCAGTTCCTATTAATAAATAAACACGCTCTTAGTTAATAAATAAAAGACTACCACAACTTCCAAAACTAAAAATGAACCGCAAGATGAAGGTTACTGGGTTCATAATACAAACCTTGGTACAGCGGCAAGCTATAATATTTGGCGTGAGACCATATTCTCTTAACTTACGTATACTGTTTTGAGTGGGCTTAGTTTTCTACACAAGAACATAAACCAAAAGATGTAGGATATTATTTTCAATACGAAGACGACAATTAGCAAATACCAAAGTTGTGGTTAATTAATAGACATGATTTTTCTGACCTGCTCACCCACAACGTTCAAAACTGGAACAAGACCAACGTGCACTACACATAAATTACCAGCACCTGTCCAAAAATAACATGCAAATAAGGTTATCATATCATCATGGAGAAAATTAAAATATCTGTTATGCAATAATTCAATTTATTTACCAACACGATAGGAGAATTGACTAAAGGCTTCAATAAATTGCGTGGATTCAATATCGCCTGCAGCATAGTGTCGAATAAATACTGTTAATAAACTGAAAATAAAGACATGATATATAGCTTTTAAATTGACTTGTAAGTCCAAAAATTTATGTAACTCTAAGAATTTGTTAAGAATAAAATGCAGCTGGTTAATTGTCTCTTGTTACCTATAGTGCCACCGAGCTCTATTATACAGACATCGGCAGGATCCACCTCACCATCAACCGGAACCATTGCGATACGCTCAATCCAATCTTGTATCTCATTTGTAATATGTGGGATAACCTTAAAAAAATGATGATTGGTTGGATTTTCAAGAAATGTAGATATTAAATTTACCAAAAATTGAAAATCAAATTAAGAAGACTTGAGGAGAAGTGGTTGGCACCTGAACAGTCTGACCCAAGTAGTCTCCCCTTCTCTCTTTTTCGTAAACATACTGTCGTCAACCACCACAAGAACATGGCTTTAAGTAAACAAATCAACAGCTATCATATTGCTTAAAAAATGAGACTTATTTATTTATTTATTCATTTGTTTGCGAAAGCTCATAGCTTTCATTATGTTATTCTAAGTACTTACATATTACAATATTGATTTTTGTTTAGTTAAATAGTGGGAGTATATCATAATCTAACATACATAACATTTGGCTATGTACATCTGTTTGGATGTAGAGGTTGGGTTTTACCCATTTTCTAAAAAAAATAACATCCATTTATTTTTCAAACTCTGCCTAAGGCGTTATTTTTTAAGTGTAAATGTGGCCAACAATTTATTGGCCATAGCTTAGACATGCATGTGGGTTCTAGGCAGTAAATCAATATTTGGGAGTGAATGAAATGATGTGTTCACTCTATTATTCAAAAGTTTATACATACATGATGGATCTTTCCGGCGGTTATGCTATGGTCTCGAGTTAGTTTAATGTCGAGAAACCTCTCATAGTTTCCAAGATCTAAGTCCACCTGCAACAAGTGCAAGATAATATATACATCAATTGAACAAAAATGACTCCTATTATGGATGCATCGACGTGAACATCAATTTATCCAATACCTCACCACCATCATCTAATACAAACACTTCGCCGTGTTCATGAGGAGATAATAGTTCCAGCATCAGCGTTAAAGTAAGGATCTGCACATTTGAGCGATACAGTTACAAGTACGTCTTACCTCAATCCATCAAACACCTGGTTAAATAAAAGTTGGCATGATTATTCTACAAGGCAATACGCCTTGCTGATATGAAGTGTTCTTTTTCTAGAAAATCCTCTAAAACGGATCGATATGCAGAAGGAAACAACAATCGGTAAATCTACAAAGAGAAGAGGTGACTTAATTAGGTCAGACTTAAGGCCTTGTTCTTTTCAGCTACTTCTCTAAAAATACGTTTTCTGAAAAGATTCTTCACCTGCATTAATTAGACTACTTACTCTAAGCTATTTGTTAAATTTATTTTAAGGAATATTTAATTTATCCCTACAATCAATTTTATAATCCTATGTAACAATTCAACATGACCTAACAAGTGCATGCACTTCTAGGATTCAAATAAACATACTACCTCTGTTATATTTTGAGACAAAGAAGGTATACGTATTTTGAGACAAAGAAGGTATACGTTAGAATTACAGTTATTAATTTAGGGATGGAGGTTAGTACAGTAGTAAACTAAAACATGCACAAACATATATAGGGCAAAGAGAAAAGGAGGAATTAGCAGCACGTTGGTTGGTAGTACTCCAGTACGTACCGATCTTAATGGACGTAACGCGGAGGCCGCACGCCTTGAGGATGACGCCAATGCTGCTCGCCGTCACCCCCTTGCCGAGGCCGCTGATCACGCCTCCCATCACCACCACGTACTTCATCGTCTCTATGTACCTAGCTTCTTGCTCCTTGGGTTAAAAACCTAACGCAGCCAACAACCAAAGGAAAATTAAAATTACCTGATCGATCGCTCACCGGCCGTAACTTCAGCCCTTTTATTAGCCGCAACAAGGGCAGAGCTGGACTCGGACTAGAATTTGGTTTCCACGTCGACAGTGCGTCGATTAGCATTCAGTTAGGGGCTTGTTTAGCAAATAATAACAACCATACATGTTGGAATAATCTGGAGGAGTATATGTCACACCATGATGTTCTGTTCCTTCAGACAAAGAAAGGGCACACGATTACAACTTAGGACTGAAATTACAACTGAAACTACACGAGAGACTCTGGCCTTCTCTCTAAAAAAAAACTACACGAGAGTCATCATGTGTCAGGGTGTAATTAAGCAACCTACAAGTCTAACCAAGGCAATTCAGTGCTATATAGCCACAAGAAAACGTATCTGCCTTTGTGGAACTAGGCAGGCTTCGCGCTTTTCTGCTAGGATCAGTCTAAAGCCATGGCATCTGAAGCATCGCCGCTACCTTCATCTGTGCTCATGTCCTGCTGCTCTTCAGCGCCAGCTCTCAGCTCATCCGCTATGCTCCTCTGCTCATCTTCGATTGAGATCTGCAATTCCTCGACCTGTAATAGATACAACATCAGAAGTCAATAGGCATCAGCCAAAACAATGAACTGCATGGCATGATTAAAATAGCTACATATAGTCTTCCAAGTTCCTTCTTAGACAAATGGATGCTAATAGTTATAATTTGATAAAAATCAGAAACAGTCATATTTTTCCTAAACGTAGTTTTGTGTTGCGGTCTTGCGGGAAACAATGTTTGTAAAAGTAGTATATCATTTAAGCTTACCATGCAGATTAATAAAGTCCAATGAGTATCCTCTTACCACTCTATATAAAAAGGGAAAAGGCATGATTCAGAAAAGCAAAAGGAACCTGACGAATAAACTCACCACATGAAGAAGAAGAGAAAGCTGCTTCTTCCTTAGTTCCAGAGTCCTTATACATGCTGTATTCTCGGCCTCCAAATTAGCAATCTCCTTCTCAAGACCCGCGATGAGCTTCTCTGTTTCCGATCGTGGAGGCAGCAAAGAAATCATTTTTCTGATCGCTTCGCACTCCTCTTTGTACAGCCTCTCAATTCTGCTCTGTTCCAGTTTCTTTTTGAGTTCCTCAATATCAGTCTGAGCTTGCAAGATTTGTCGCTGAATCTCGTCTTGCAGCTCGTTGAAGCTCTCCTTCTCCCTAAGGTTTGCATCAACCACGGCCTTGCTCTTAAGAAGAGGCAACACAAAAGCATTAATTTCCTGTAAAAAGGCCTTGTACAACCTCTCACAGTCACTTATGTTGTCAGCATCCTTCTCAACCTCAGTGGCAAAGGACATGAACTTCTTCTGAAGCTTCTTTAGTGGTGGTTCACCCCTGGTAGTTGTTGTCCTGGTCAGAAGCCTACGTTTAATGATCGCATCATCTTCCTGCAGCCCAAACGCATAGTGTGCAGACATGTCTCCACCCCTTCCAGCAACTTTCCTCCCTTTGGCAAGCATTTTGCAATCCGAGGGATCCAATAAACGAAATCAACACAGTGCTATGATAAAAAAGAAACTGTATCATTTAGAAGTCAACCAGTTGAGCAGTTTTGACTGGCCACAAATGTAGCTTAATTAATTTCAACAACAGGAAAATAGACATGAATGGGCATAGTACTCAGTAGTGAAGCACAGAACCAAGCGGCAGTAGCATATGCAAGACTAAAAAGAATGAGGAGTGCTTCCAGATCACACACACTCAGTCTTATGACCTGCTGCATCAGATCCACAATATGCCCAAACACAACTAGTTTTGCGCAATCGCACAACCCTAACATCTCACGTGTATCATTCTAGAGTTCCATGGACATCAATCACAACTAAAATTTGGCAGCAATGGGGAACCTAGACCCTAACATCTCGCGTATCATTCTAGAGTACCATGAACATCGATCACAGCTTAATTTCGGCAGCAGTGGAGAATCTAGAAGAGTTCACCTCCCACCAAATCGCGCGCCCAAACCCATCAAAGAACAAAATTTTCACTCAAATACCGAGGAAGCAAAGAACTAAACAGGATCCATCCAGCCACTCACCGGGTGCGGCCGTGCGGGCGGCAGGCGGAGACGGCGGTCCGGTCGTCGGGTGCGACGCGGCGGGGCGGAGGAGTCGAGGAGGCGGCGGCGGCGGCCGGGTGCCGTCGGGCAGTGGGGCTGGCTGGCTTGGTGGGGAGCGGATAAAATTTATTTCAACTTTTTTTTTACTTTTTAATTTTAAAATAACTAGAAAAGAACGCCGTAATGGGTGAACTATTTTAATCTTATTATTATTATTGTACGGTTTAGCTAAGGTAAAATTTACCTTGAATACTTTTTTTATAAAATCATGAGCTGTAATTAGGAGTCCGAACGTCTCAAGTTAGCATGCGAGCATTTTAAAAGAGATTTCTTATACGCTCCAGGATTTTCAAAAGCGAACGAACTTAAAAACTCACTTAAATAAGTGAATGACCTTAAAACTGACTTATACACGGATGACGTAATACCGACAAAAAATATCTTTAATTTTTATAATAGTGGAGATAGAGATTCATTCTAAAACAGTAGCATGACAAAATTACATCACCCGTAGTGGACATGATAGTTTTATTTTGTCACGTTAGTTAACATGGCGTGATCAAATAACGCTGCCACGTTATTTAAGTCTTGTTTAACACGACTCTGACTCTAACTCCACCTAAAGTCGGAATAGAGCTAGCTGGAGCGTTATAAAAAAAATAGAGAGATGGAATTGGGTTATGCTACTCTACAATTTCACTTCAGATCTAACTCCGGTAGTTAAATTTAGGAGTTATAAATCTATCAAACGGGGCCTTAGATGAGTGTGGCAGCGATGTTTTGCTACGTTAGTCCCACTGATTGATGTGGTTAAAAGATTCGTATTTTTAAAATAAGTTTTAGAATGATTATTTTAAAATTAAAAAATCAAAACTCAAAACATAAAAATAAAATCGAGCGGACATATAGGGACTACAATAAAAAGTTAAGAACACGGAAACTACTTTTGTTTAAATTCAAGGGCCTATTCGCAAAACAGCGCGTGAACGTGGCACGCCTGAACCGCACGGAACACCGGTTCATCTCGCCGTCGGTCGCGCGGCCGGCGCCGCCGCGCGGCCATCGTCGCGCGCTGCCTCCACCTCGCCGACTCGCCATAGCCCATAGCGAAGCAATCCTCTCTTCCCGTCTCGTGGAGAGCCGAAGGTAGCCGATGCGGCTAGAGCTAAAACCCTAGCGGAAGGTAGCCGATGGACGCGCTCGTCTCGGCGGCGCTGGAGGAGGTGAGCGCCCGCCTCTCGGCCGGCATCCCGGTGACCGATCTCTGGGCGGCGCTCCGTGGCGCGCTCGAGGCGGCCGGCCTCCCAATTGGGCCGGCTGTCAAGCGCGCCGTCTGGGCCCGCCTCATCGTGCTCCCCGTCATCAGCGTCGTGCTGGGGGAGGCGGAGGCGCCGGTCGTCGACGATCCCAAGGTCGGCGTGGAGGAGGCCGAGCGGCTGGGCATGCGGCTGGTTGCGAGCGCCGCGCTCAGGGACAACTTCCTTGGCATGTATGATCTCAGGCACTCCAAATCGGAGATGAGTGCCGTCCAGAAGAAGGCTTTACAACGTGTCGGGGCAAGCAGGTTCGTCCTGGTTTTGTGACATTTTTGGTCTAAATTATCATCTGTTGTGGCATTTGGTCACAACATCTACCCAATGTGACATTTGATCAAATTATCATCTGGTGTGTCAGGTGTGACATTTGGTCAAATTATCAAACGTTCATAGACGAACTAAGTATAGTGCCTTTGATATAATGTGTGCAATAACTTATA
Source organism: Oryza meridionalis (assembly GCA_000338895.3). Taxonomy (NCBI): domain Eukaryota; kingdom Viridiplantae; phylum Streptophyta; class Magnoliopsida; order Poales; family Poaceae; genus Oryza; species Oryza meridionalis. The sequence goes on from CM002528.2 coordinate 28,640,583, forward strand.
TCCTGTATTTGTCATAGGACTTCTGGTGTAACACAAAATGACCTGTGCAAAAGTTTTGGCATGGAAGGGAACAACTTCCATTATATTGTGCAAAGCCTTCAGTCCCAGAAGTTAATTGTTAGACGATCAACTATTATAAAGTTTAAAGGCAATGGAGCTGAGAAGGAAGATGCTTCACAGAATAAACGAGTAACCAATACCAACTCATTGTATCTCACTAGATATGCCAAAGACTGTATGAATTCACACCAGAGAATTGAGATTATAAAGCCCGAACTATTGGTGAGCAATGAAGAGACCAACATAGATGATCTACAAGATGGGACTTTTGGTGTAAATTCCGATAATGATGTATCTATCCATGATTATCTTCCAGCAATGAAAACCATTTGTGACAAACTCGAAGAAGCTAGTGGAAAGGTCAATTGTTCTGTTCATTTGTTCGGTGTTCTTTTTCATTTTTCCAGTTTTCTAACCTTCAGTAACTATTTCCTATAGGTTCTTGTCGTGTCAGAAATAAAAAATGATCTCAATTACAGGATGACATTTGGGCATAGAGCATGGAGAAATGTAAGTTTGTTTGTAATCACTTCCTGTTTGTGTTATACACTTTATGGTTGCACTTATTCGGGTGTTACCGCGACACCTTTTCTCCAGGTACTGCATAGGCTTAGAGACGCACACCTTGTTGAAGAATTTGATGCCAAAGTTGATGATAAGGTGAAATTATCTTTCCTCCCACTTTGTAGTCTTTTCAGTTGTATGCCTTTTTCTAATATTTGGTCTTAATACTTCTGGTTATTGGTGGTTTTTTTGGTCAAGAACAGTAAATTCAAAATAATCGATTTCATGTTTTGAAAATCTTTCGGTCTTCAGAAATCGCCAGCACGGTTTCATACCTGGTTTGGATGCAGGTTGAAATTTGTTTTACCAAATTTCATGTCTCTTTTCTTTTTAACAAAAAGGCTATGCCTCCAGTTCTATTTTTTATTTAAAATAATCTGAAACAGAGTGCACAAGTTTTTACTTGAAACATGGTTAGACAACTAAGAACTCGTCCTTCTAGCATGCTTACATGACTGTAGCAGTTCCATCCAAATCTGTTTGGCAACTGCAACACTTATGCTATATTTTCTTTCACAGCTGCAATGAAAACATGCAATAATTTGATCTGTTAGGCATGTAGTGACATAGTTATCAGCCTGGTGTGCCTCACTCATGCTTTAATCATTTACTCGGTCACATACCTTGTTGACCATAAGCTATAAAAATGCTCATCTTTTTCAGATTGTTCCCTGTTTACGTCTTTTGAAGAAATTTGATCCAAATGAGTTTCTGCCAAAAATTCAAACCTCAAACTACAAACTTAACAAGAAAGGGCAGGCAACTGACCAAATTATGGAACTCTCGTTAGAAAACTGTATATATGATATGATCAGTGCTCAAGGGCCAAAGGGTATAACCCTTGTTGAGGTATGTCTCTGAACCTTTCAACATTTGGTGTATCATGTTCTTTTTAATGATGTGCTAAAATTTCTTCATAGCATCAACCTTTATATTGCTTCTTCAGAACACCATTCAGCTTCATTGTAGTTCCTGGTTCCTGGTTGATACTATCTAGTTTCTATTTACAATCATATATAAAACAATGCACTTGCTTTAAAAACTTAGTTGTAGTAGTCGATTTATCATGATGGAGAACAGAAATAATTTCCCATCTCCCTCTGTTATCTCAAAAACGAATCTCGGACAAAAACAAGTTATACTTCTTCAACAAACAAATTAATATTTACCCATTTTTTTCCTACATCATTGGTCATCTTTGTCGTTTCCAAGTGAGATATTTTCTCCTTACGGGTCCTTGGCTACGATTAGTGCAGCATGATTGCAACGCATAATCGGTGTGACATGATTGCAACAATAAAGGCTAGGTGTGTGGTGGTGGGCTTGAGGGGGTGTAACATAGGTTGATCATGGCAGTGGGGGGCTGGAGGCTTCATGTGGGCTGCATTAGCGGAGCATCAGTTTTGTGTAGGCCAAGCATAGCAGCAAAAGCACGATGTACTCCATTCCAGAGCTTTGCCAGCAATGTGATATAAGGCCAGCGATAGCATCTTGATTCTTGACATGCCAGAGTGATATGACCTTTTTATACGTAGTGATGGATGAACATGAGCCCAGCTTGTGCTGCAACAAATTGGTTAGATTGCTAGAAGGTTTCCTCCACTTCAGTATCAATCTCAACACCCTTACGGTCAATGTTGTTATCACTATCTCAAATTTCCTTCTTTTTTTTCTCTTTCAAAATAACCGGGTTAATGTTATGGATTGGGTCAAGGATAGGTCCTAAGGTTGGGAATAATGCTGGTCACTCCCTGGTTGTGTGGGCTTCTCCTGGCACACTAGAGGCTCTGGTCAGCCCTTTTCTTGTTTATTCATAGTAGGTACAATCACTGAATCACATCCTTATATAGATAGGTTAATTTGACTCCTCTCAGAAATTTGTGTCTAATATTATGGAAATAGGTCCTTGTGCCACCACAGTAATTGCAAAACGCTACAGTTCACGTGTGAACAGTACCTAGGCTACCTTGGGCTGATAACACATTAACACCGTAATGATTGTGTTTTCAATGGTGCTAATCCTGATTTGGCGGGGGGCTGCAAGCTGTGGCTAATTGAGGGTAGTATATGGTGTTTAGTGGGAGCCCATGCGCTCCATGAGTTTCTTTCTAAGTCACAAGTTACCTTTAGTGGGTTTGTTGGTTGGGCCTCACTTATGTGTGACGCTTGTTGGAAGTGTTCTGGTGGGAGGGGTTCCTTGACCCTTTCTTTGTTAATATTTCTCTCTTCTTAATGAAATTAAGCACAGTTGTCCTGCGTTTTTGAAAAGAAAAAGCACATAACAGCAAATCCCAATCCATATGCAAGGTAGTGAGATATCCAGGTGAATTTCAATATAAAAAATCATAGCCAATCCATCTTTAAACCTAAAAGTTTAGACCCTCAAAGTAGTTCTTTCATGGGGAGCATTTGTATTCCCACAGATTGTGAAAAATTCCGTGTCCTTAACAGGGCCTTAACATGTCAGGCTAGTTATTGGGGGTTAATTTAGTTTCGATATCGACCTTTAAACACAATCATAGTCAAATATCTGTATTGTCGGTAATATAACCTATTATACAAGCATATAAACTATATATTGTCGCATATCTGAGATGGTAGCATGCACTGCTACTGGCATATTTTCCAATATACTTGCATGCAAACAGGTAATGGCATTTGGTGATTCCTACTTGCGGTTTGTGCCTAGCTCATTTCTAGTAGCACAAAATACTTTTCTTTTTGTTTGAGCTGCAGTGGCCTTAACAAATTTTTGTTCAGAATTTTATTGACTGCCCAACTTAAATGAGATAAGATCGCCTTATTATGACCAATACATTATCCTTCTTGATTGTAATCCGGATGAAAATAAATTTGGGATACATTGCGGTTCACAGCACAGGCACATTCTACTGTAAAATGGCTTGTTTCTGCTTACCTCGTCTGGTGTGGCATGTTGGTTTTCTATATATTTATTGAAATCAGCAACTCATGCTCTCATATTACTTCCAATTAGCTTGGCAAACGTCTTGGGCACAACAATTCAAAAAGGATCCACAGACGAGTTTCATCTATGCTTGAAAGATTCAAGTTGATTCGGGAGGCTGAAGTTCTAGATAAAACATCACAATACCGAGTTTGGACTTCGAAAAACTTTTCACACTACAAAGCTCGTATTGCTCTGCAAAACTTTGATGTGCTCCTAGATGATCATGATTATTGTGCCGATTTGTGGTCACTAGCTCCATCTAAAGGATCAGGTTCTCCTAGCCCTAAGGGTGATTTATGTGTTGATAACAAATTCTCGTTTGAAGAAGAATACTCTGATAAACTAATCGGACCTCACCTCCTGAGTAACCGTGAAACTTGTGTTGGAGCTTCTCAACTACTAGAGGAAGGTACATCAATCTAAATTCCTGTCACTTTCTATTTATTTTGTAAAACCGTGCTCATTGTCTATCTGGGAAGTGGGAACTGCAACGCTTCTGTAAGACCATTTGGTTTATGTGCTGCCTCAAACTGACTTATTTTGACCTTGACTTGCGGGTGCCCACAGATCCAAATGCTTCATGTAATTCCATAATCTATTCAAATAAATAAGCAATAATACACCCTGTTTCATGCACCCATTGTCAGATTGTACAATAATATTCAAACCCATTTGTATATTTTATCCAATTAGTCAAGTTCATTTTTAAAATTTTCTCGTGCAGGCTTGATTTTTTTTTGAATTACATTGTACTGAATTTTGACCATTAGTTTATGATTTTCCTAATAACTGCAAATTATGATAATATGAAAGTACATTGAATGCAAATTTAAGGTATCACTTCTGTGAATCACTATAACTAAACTTTTCATACAGTTTTTGTATTAAATGTTGGTAAAAAAAACTACAACAGTTAAATCTCGTGACGCACGAGTACCTTTAAAATCAACAAAGGGTGCAATATGCATAGACAAATACTAGTCTGTTCAATTAAAGTGATCTTGTGTTTTCTGTTTTAGATAAATCTGCCTTGGGTAAGAGGAAAAGGTGCCACCGTCCTACTTCAATTCGTGATGATCAAAGACCTAAAAGGATTCTTCATATGTTGAAGGTTGCCTGCTAAGTTTATTGTCAATCAATTTTCATATGAACCATATACTGAAATACAGATGTGTTGGAAGTCATTGTTCTTTTATATATGCCCTTACACACATACACTCAAGTACGTGCGTCAGTGTCATGTGCATGGATTGTGTACGCACACCTTTGCATGCCTGATTGCATTGTTATAAACATCTTTGCCTTTTTCCCTTTCCAGAAAAAGAAATTTGTACTGATGGTGGAGTTACATAAATGGCTAGAGAGACTTGAGAAGGAGAATGGAAAAATAATGGATAGGAAGACATTGACTAGCACAGTGAATAAGCTTCAGAAAGAGGGCAGCTGCAAGTGTATCAAAGTTAGTGTCCCCTTGGTCACAAACTATGCTCGCAATCATCTTGTTGACGTAATACTGCATTCTTCTGTTGGGGACTTGTCAATGGAACTTGTTAATGAGATCAAGGACAGGCAAAGGAATTTTGATACTGAAACTCGTTCTCGTGCAGTAACTAAATTGAGGAAGAAACAGCAGACGGCTGCCATACATGGTTTGAGGATTCGACGTAGAGTCAAAGTCAACAAACCATTAGTGTTAGAAGCTATTTATGCCAATGGTTTCATAGGCGCAAAGATGATTCGGGCAAAGCTGTTACATAAATTTCTGTGGTTATATGTTAGCGGTTTGTCAAATTGGTGCAGCCCATCTGATTATGCCAAAGAAGGGCATCTCAACAAGAACCTTAATCAGTCATGTCTTTTGTTTTCAATGTCGGCAGCTATAAAAGAAATGCCACTTGAACTCTTTCTACAAGTTGTAGGATCAGGAAAGAAGATTGATTGTGTCATAACTAAGTGTAGTCTTGGAGAAACACTTTCAGAAATTCCTACCAAGGAATATGATCAGCTCATGGACACTCATGTCAAGGGTCAACTCTCACGCTTAATAACTATTTTAGATAAGCTCAAGGTAATGTTCTTTGTATTTGATGTTTGCAGTTAACATTACGAGAATAGCAAATCTTATAGTTCATGAAACTAAGAATATAAAACTAGATTTCTTTTTATATTGATGTTATCCTGCTGCATTTTTTGGTCTAGCAAGTCCACTTCAAGTTTATTGCAATTCAGCTTGCATGCTTTCTTGATTGGATAGTGTACAACAGACTTCAAAGAGAGAATCTCTTATATGCCACTAGAATTTGACCAGTTCCCTTATATGCCACTTAAAATTGGCTTCTCCCTTATATGCCACTAGTTCAAGTTTTTCCACCCTTTTATGCCACTCCACACCACTATAGTGTTAGTTGACTGTTAGTCAAAGGTTAGTTTTTTTCGTAAATGACCAATATGCCCTCTCAACTAAAAAATGTGTAAACTTCAAAAAATCATAACTAGTTTATTTTAAATCCTTTTTGAGTGAACAAAATTTTGTCATAACCAGTGAAAAATGCTCTTTATATTAAAAATATTGTTGGAAAACTGCATGTTTCATGCTTACATTGAAAATTTATTTGTGATGGTAATGGTAATGGCTAAAATTGCATGTGATGCAGAAAAAATCAATTTTCATATGTTATATCCAGTAGCTATATTAGTACTAAAATACCTATTATTGGTTGTATACTAATTCTCAAGGGCAAATGCGTCTTTTTACAAGTCAACTGACGGTGGACTGACGGCAATGGCATAAAAGGGAGGAGAAACTTGAACCGGCGGCATAAAAGGGAGAAGCCAATTTAAAGTGGCATATAAGGGAGCCGGTTAATTTAGAGTGGCATATAAGGGATTCTCTCGACTTTAAATGACCACCTTTTGGCTCTGTTTTTTAGTTGATCCAACTTGCAAAAAAATCTGTAGAGGATTCTGGCGTGCAATCAGATGCTGCGCCTACATATTCACTGGTGCTCAGGCCTTATATTGAAGAACCTACACCAATAATTTTACCCTCATCACACATCAATGTGAACCATTGTCCAAAATTTCGGCATGATTTTATGCTTTCAAAGCAGGAGTCTGTTGATGCTTATTGGGAAACGTTAGAGTACTGTCATTTAACAGCTGGATTTGCTAAGCCGTCAAGTACCTTCCCTGGCTATTCTGTACCTGAGGTTTGTCATCACTGCTGCATGTTGTTTCACTGTTACCTAGTAATAATGACATCTTGCTATCGAGTTTATTTGTTGTTATCTTTTTATTACCATTTTTCTTTTCTTATCCTTTAAGCAATATGTTTATAATTTTTCTCAAATATGATTCATGTATGACTGACATGGTTGGCTAACCGCATAGTGATTTTTGCACTAACCTTTGTTTCATTCTCTACATACCCTGCATTTGATGAATGATGAGACATCATTTCTCTTTTCTGGTTGTGGTAAAATGTTCTGCCTATATGATTCTTTCTACTAAAATATGCATATAAGCATATTGTTTTTGAGTGGGTAGTGCTGACCTTCACATATTATTTCATAACCTCATGGCCTCCAACTTTGCCATCTGTGTGACCTTCAATACCATATTTGACTGCTACTGCAATAAACTGTTTCACTATTATTCTGAAACTCTAGTTGGCTAGTTTCATGGATCTTGATATTGATATTTCACGTTTGTATTTTCTTCTTTTACTATATATATTGTCAGCAGCAAGAATGTTACTATTTTATTGAATTTTTTCCAACATCTATTCAGCTATTTTTTAAGGCCAACAATTATCCCCATTGTAAACAATATTGGCTGATGCTGGCTATACTGTTAGTGTATTGAGATCTCTTAGGCCTTAGTTGTGAACTTCTGATTTTATTTGTACAAGTTACTATACGATACCCTGTTCCATGTAGGTTTCTCATCCTCGTTCATGGAGTTCACTTAGGGTAATGACTACTGAACAACGACTAGAATTACAACAGCGTGTTATGAATGTCACTGAGAAGGGGAAACTTTCTTATAAAGATTGTCGCATAATTGCAAAGGATTTAAATCTCTCTGTGCAGCAGGTATGAATCCTCTGCTTCCATCCAGAGTTCTGTGGAATACACTTTTTTTAAAACAAGAAAATCTTATTCTGCACAACATTGGTTCATAATTTCATATAAAGTGCTATTGCCTCTTCTTGATCAATTATGTTTATGAGACAACTCCACATATCATGGAAAAGACAACTAGATAACAAAATCAACTAAGTCCCATGTTATTAAGTATTAGAAGAAAGGGTAAAACAGAAAGCCACACCGAGACCAATAGAACTTCAAATCAAGATGGCAATGCTTAATGTTATAGCAGTTAACTGTATGATCCTGAGGTCATCCCCTGTATACATTCATTTTCTTTCACGGGGTAAATTAAGATGGCACGATTGCCACATTATTAATCCCAAGTCAAGAACCTCTACAGTGGTGTCACGGCCCGATGCTGAGTGAAGGTAGTAACCGTGATGAACAGGCAGCCTTGGTCACAATCCCCGTGGCCGCCGATGCACAGCCATCAGAAAGAGAAGAAGCGTGCACTGCATAGAGAGGGCACACCAAGGGCAGGAAGATCAAGCGGTAGATAGAAAGATGGTTTAGAGATTAATATTCTTCATTGACTTGTATCGCGCGATTACAACTGATTAAACAGATGACAGACCTGACTCCGCTCCCATCCTGCATCGCGCCAGCGCCATCATTTGCCGCAGCCCTGCACCTTCACCTCTAGAACGGAATTCCCCACATGACAAGTGGAGTGTGTACATGTAACCCATCATGGGAAGTTGAGGATAAAGCTACCACCTAGGTAACTGGCTCTAGCCAGTTTTACCAGTAGCAACTTCATGAATTCTCAGATGAAAGAGAGAATATTTTGAGGGTAACTGCATGGTTCGCAGGACATGCGTGATAAGTGAAGTCTGTAGGTTGGCAGAGGCCAGCACTGGTTCTGCAGAATGTGTGATCCATTATTGATATTTGCATGGGGCACATTACCGTACGGCCTGTGAGAGCCTATACCGTGCACATTTCATGGATAATTTATATGAGAAATTGCCTAGCCAAATCCCCAAGCATGTCGTCACCACTGGCCTTGAGGGAAAACTTAGTGGAAGGATGCTTAGCGCACCTTGGTGAGTAAGAGCATTGCGAACACAGTGGTGTAGAAAAGCTAGTGGCAGGCCATTATGACTGTGGGTGAGTCACTGAATTGAATGGGAGCAGCATCCAGGGGTTGCTGGTATAAAGAAAAGACTGATGATAGGAGGTGATCTGATTCTCGAAGCTTAGGGGGTTTAGTAGATAAACTGGGTACTTCAGGATAGTTAAAATGTATTTTTTTTCCTAGTCTATTATTTTTGTCTTAGCAATGCTGTACCATCAGCAGTTCTCTATTAAATCCTGATAACAAAGAGCAATCTCATCATATGTCCGTTTCACAAAGACTGTTGTTCTAGCATTCAATTTTTTTATCAAAATGTTTGTCATTCTCATGTTCCAATGCATTTTTATCAAAATGTTTGCATTGGGGATGCCAACAGTCAGGAGCATAAGGGGTTCAAGCTCTGAACCACACAATTTATGATAGCTTTGGGACACGTTTGGGATGAACTAAATGAGGGTAACCATGTCATTTTCCACAACTTCTTTGTCTGATATTTGCTAGATCAAGAATCTTTGTGCAACGAAGGAAGTATTATTTAGCTAATGAAAGAATTTTTAGCATGGAAACTGGCAATAATAACATGTATAGGATTATTTAGCAGGAAGGGGATTTTCATACGGTCTTATGTTTTAGTATTCATTATGCTTATCCTATCAGGAGTAATTGCTTGCTTCTTTCATCCTTCTTTTCTATTTTAACTACTCATTGTTAGCCTGATGGTTTCGTCATCCTAGTTGCAACTTTTGTATGGCTGATTTGTCTTGTCTACTTATTATAGTATCCTTTTTGTTACTGGGTGGAATTTTATTTTCTTGTTATGTCTATGGTTTCCTATCCAATAGCACTGACTGGTTGGATTGGTTTCTACTTATGTAGGTGCTTTGTGTCTCCTCCCAGAATAGACGTCATAGACAGCCGAGAGTTCCTGTTACACAAAGTCAGCCAAAAGTTAGCTCTGGGTCAACCTCTCAGAAAAGGAAAAGATCTGCTGATGAGATTACCCTGAAGTTTATTAAACAAAAAGTTGAAGCTAGCGGATCAGCTCAGCAGAGATCATCCCAGTCTATTCCGAATGAAGAAGTACCAGAGAGAATCTTTCTATCATCCCCTGATCTACCAGAACAACATTATCTACCGGTATCCCAAACTAGCAGCACTCCCACATACCACATTGATTCTCCCGTGCATACAGATGAAGATAAGGAAGGCAGTCCAATGATCAATCAATCTACCCTTGTAAGAAGATGCACGGAAAGTTCTAAAAACAAAGAGAGATTCATGAAAGAGAAAAAAATATTTTGGACATATGAATCTGACAGGTATGTTAGTCCCTGCTACTCTGCACTGCCTTGTGCGGGTTGTTTCAAAAAAAAAAGTCTCAAAAGTAAGATCTTCCCGTGTAGATTGGAACTCTTTCTCTGATCTTCCAGCTTCACCAGCAGCATGTTGTAGAAGGATGTCAGACTTACGAGCAAAAATGTACATAAGATTAGCAGTGAGCCAAATCTGCAACCTTCTTGGGATACGTTATGCTAAGCACCTTGAAAGGGAAAGGATATCAAAAGCAAAAGGATTACTTTCCCAAGTCTCAGATTCTAACAAAGAGAACTGTGTAGATTCAGATTCTGAGCAATTAAATTGGGATAATTTTGAAGATCAGGAAATAAGAGGTGCGCTTGATGAAGTCCTTGAGTTCATTCAACTAGAAAAAATGGACCGAACCAAGCAAATCAGTTCTAAGAATGAAGTGAGCAATGATTCTAATGCTGACGAAGCTCCAACTGGGCAGGAACAGACAGTAAGTAATTATCTCTTTATCCTCAACCAACATATATTTTATTCAATACTGATTTTTCCTTGGAATGATCAGGTTATGCAATATGTAACCAGCTCAAGCACTGAAGTTCCAGAAAGCGGACTCCATGAACATGTAAAACCGTATAGACATCCAACTGCAATCCATGCAAGTAAAAACATGGAAAATTTCTTTAGATATCATGAAGAAGTCATTATACCTAACAAAGATGAAATTACTAAAAGAGATGTATGCAAGTCCTTGGCTGTTGCCAATGCATTAGAGCTCCTCAAGATGGTTTATCTCAGCACATCATCTGGACCAGAAGTACAAGCTTCATTAACAGCCACCTTCAAGCTTTATTCGGAGAGGGAAATTTTTACAGCCTTTTGCTTTCTGAGAGATAGAAACTTCACAATTAGTGTTTCTTAACTTATCTTTCCATCAATATTTCTTTTGACGCAATTCCATCAATATATCAAATATCTTTTATTTTTTCTTTAGTATGCTTAACCAGCTTATACATTTTATTCTGTATCCCCCCTGTCGAAACATGCAATATGAAAAATAAATGTATTTCTAATACCATCCTGTTGAATAATGTTCAACCTTTGTTGGCTGTGAAATCGAAGATTGTCTTATGTCCCCTACTCAATGAGAAAACTATTTGTAATTGCAAGTAGTAGTGTAGAATTTAAAATATGCTCAAGCATGATAAGCCGTCACACAAATGATACATATCTAATCCCTGTCAGATCCCACCAGTAAGAAATTAACTTCATACAGAAGCAAGATGCAAATTTAAGGTTGTGTATGGTACACTTCGATGTTGGATACCTTGTTCTGGATTTTTTAACCATATATCATACTCCCCCTTGTTTTGCAGGTCACTAGAAATGGAACAAAGCCTGCAACACTTTCTGGAAAATTCTTCTTTAATGCTTCCCACTCACCCTTCCCATTTGGTTCAGGGAAGAAGGCTTCTGAATTCTCAAAATGGCTTATAGCGCAGCAAAAGAATACCATGGACAGTAGAGTATATTTGTATCCAGATCTACAATGTGGGGAAATTGTTCACCTCTTTTCTCTGGTTTTGTCAGGAGAAATGTGCATTTCACCTTCCTTGCCAAGTAAAGGAGTAGGTGAGGCCGATGAACCTAACAGCCATATTCCTTTAGATGAGGCTGATGAGCCTGACGACCGTATTCCTTCTGTTGAAGATACTAGTGAGTTGGATGACAGCACTCTCACAAACGCAAGGCTGATAAAGTGAAACTGAAAAGTAGTAAGAGTAAGAAACACAAACCTTTGCCGAAGATAGAAAGTGATTTTTGCTATCGCCGCGAGAAAGGCTTCCCTGGAATCCAAGTGGCTTTGAATCAAGAGAAAAACCAAACAAGCAATCTCATGCATGCATTACATGATGAAGAATGCCTTATTTTTACCTTAGCCAGGGAAATGGGCAGCAAGGATGTTAGTTCACAGGTGGAAAGCCAAAATATGCTATCATATTTAAACAACTCCAGTTCATGTCGTTGTTTATTGTCTGCGTCTCATTTGGAGAGGTCTTACAGCGGATGGCCTTGGGATGCTATGAATATATATGCCAAACAGTTACCATCATTATCTTGTTGTAAAGATGAATCATTCATATTGTCTTCTGACATGTTCAGAAATGCATTTTCTGTTATTCATCAAACTGGTGAGCAAGGAATTGATTTAAGAGAAATGTCACAGGCACTGCATCCACTAGGTATCCTCAGTAATAAATATTTTTTTTTAGTTTTTGTAGAAGTTAATTATTACATAAAGCTATATCTTTTTGCCTGGTATAGTCCATTTGTTTTGTTATATCCTCTGCAGGCATGCAGTTTGTCAAGGTGATTATTGATACGCTTGAGATATTTAAGCTAGTTTTTAAGGTAAAGCTGTGAGCATGTATATGGTACATTAGTAATGCACTTTATTGTTTGATTACTGTCTGTCGATGAACTTGTTTTAATTCAGTTCATATGTCCCTAGTTGTGAATATTTCCATTGCTCACATTTTTTTTTGTTGCTTGTTACCAGTTCTCCATAGATTTTCAACAAACAAATGATTTACATTGCAATTTCCATTGACATAATTAAATACTCCCTCCGTCCCAAAATATAACAACTTTTAGCCCTCAGGATTTGTCTCAAAATATAACAACTTCTCCGCAAACATTCTATTTCCAACCAATCACAACCATCCACCATTCACTTTTTCCACCTACCTCCACTACTCATCCAATCACAACTCTTCACCACTCATTTTTACTTACTTTCTTAATAACCATGTCCAACCCTAAAACTTCGAAGGGAGTATGTATTAACAATGCACTGCTTGCATGCAACTTCTTTCTGCCTTCTTGGCCACATCTTTTGTTATTTCCTCTAAATTAACTAATATATATATTTTTTTCGAGGGGAATTAACTAATATATATAGGTCCTGCTAAAAAGCCTAATATATATCTTTGAAGTTGTTCAATTGCTTCACAAATCACAGGTCAATGCATACGATGGTGTGCAGATCGTTGACACGCTACATAAGTCGAAGTATCATATAACCACACTTGCAAAATACAGTGGTTGCAGCTGTTTGCGAGATCCAGCTTTTGAAATAGCAGCAACTGGAGATGCCGAAAATACACTCAAAGATAAGCATGGGGTGGCTAGTAATTTGCAGCGAACTGTAAAAATGCTTGGTGATGGGCACACTGTTACAGTCCTTGATGTCCAAAGCAATTCGAGCTCACCTCATATGCACAGTGGAGAGGATGAGAGGCTATCTACTCCAACACAAGACAATGGGGGCAGTGGTTGCTGTCATGCTTGTGGAAGGCATATTTATCAGCCAATATTACCGTGGATAAATGGTGATGGTAGCATGAATGACACTGTCTATGAAGGTTTAAGCCGTCGAATTATTGGATATGTCATGCAATATCCAGGAGTTGTGGAGGTGCATGTGTATTTTTGTTATTTTGACCTGTTTATTTCTGTGTTGGGAAATTTTTATATGCCACTGAATCTGTGCATTATTTGGTCAGCCATAATTCACTTTTGTTCATTGTACGTTGCTAAAAGGTTTGTATTATGTTAAATGTCATTCTTGGCCAAGTATCCTTTTTATTAAATTAAATAAACTCCAGATTTTTAGGAAGACTTTACGTAAGCAAAAATTTCAAAATTGAACTCCATATGTCCCAGATTGGGGGTTCAAAATCAAGCTTTTCATATTTTTGGAATATTTCTGTTTCTCTTTTGTTTGTGATGTTTGTGGGTCAGCTTAGTTTTGTGGATAAGATTGAGATATGAATAATTTTCTTAACTGTCAAAACTAGTGCTGATGATTGGGGTACTTTCTTCATATAGTTAAATGCATGACTTTGAAAACACCAACAAAAGGGTGGATCTAATTATTTGAACCTGCTTTCCCCTTGAGAGTGAAGCATCAAGCATGGAAACACTATTCAAGTTCTGGTCGTTCCATCTAAAATAAAATTCTGACCGTTTGCTCTGCGTGTTTCAGGAGCACCTTATCTGTCGGATGGATGTACTGAACCCTCAGGTATGTTACCCCATCTAACCGTATTTATATTTGCATATTCCTTCCAAAAAGAATGCATTTGTATATTCTATATTCAAATGACCGTGATAACAATATTTTAGCTTCATCCCCTCATTGGTTTATATACCTTCTCTGTTCGCAGACATGCAGAACCTTGCTGGAACAACTGGCAGTTGATAAACACATCTACGTTCGGGTGTTTGATGAACCTGTGCCTGTGGCTCCGACCACATTTCAGTCTCTTTTGAAGCAACATGGCCACTGTAAAGAACCATCCAAGTGTAGAAGGCGTTACTTTGCTAATCCAACGAGTACATTTCAGTTGTAACTTGTAAGACGACGCTGATGATTTGTTCTATACATATTTGCCTATATGTTTATACACTTCATAGAAAATAAAAGAAATAGTAAGGTGCCGAGTCAGTTCTGAGGTTCTAAGCAGAGATGCAGAATCCAGAAATCTTGTCCCACGATCTTGGAAAAGTTTCATAATGAATTAGAGCTAAACCAACATTTTTCACTTCGCACCACGTATACCTCTTTGCTGGATAAGAGAAAAAAAAGACCGGATTTGCTAAATGGTATTTGACAGAAAATTGAGAGTGATATCTTACAGATTCTAAATCGTTGGGTCCACGCCAAGATTTGCGCTCCAGCTCCTCCATCTATGGCGAGCTCTACCTTTCTTTATCGTTGGAGACACCCTAACTTAGGCAAAGGACCTAACGTAGGTTTAGGATCAAGGTAGAAGGGGGAGGATTCGCTAGGTTTAAAGGGATGGCCGTGAGCACACGGTCGGCGGACAGTGGATATGGGCAAGCAACGAAGCAGCAGCAATACATCGAAGCCGTGGAACTGGAGGACGATGTGCAAGGTTTGGTAGCTGGGTGTCTTCGACGATGAGGGAGCTGCTGGAGACTAGAAAGATAGTGAGGGCTTAGAGCATCTTCAATAGCCTCTTCAAACATTTACATAGCCAACTCTCCATCTGATTTGGCTAGTTAAACTAGTTATTCGCTCCAACAGCTTCTCCATCTACACTCTCTATAATAAGTCTATGACACTTAGTGCCCACATGTCAGCCTCTACTATCTATTCTTCTTCCTCTTTCTCCCCTTTTTCTCTTCTTCCACTGGAACCTGGCGACGATGTCCACGCGACAGCGGCTGGCGATGGGAGGCGGCTCGCCGATGCGCGGCGGCCGGCGTCGGTGGTAGCGGAGCTGCAGAGGAGGGAGGTCAAGCGGATCTTGCAGCGGAGGGAGAGAGGGAGGAGGCGTCGCCGCGGGCTTCCTCCGCGCCGTCGTCGCCGCGGGCGGCGGCGTTCCACCCGCTCGCCCCTCCTCGCCCTCCCCGCCTAGCTCGCCGCGCTCGAGCTCACCGCCTCCTGTGGAGGAGAGGAGAGGGGAGGGGTATAATGACGTGGTGGCCTCGACAGCAGACGACGACGACGACGGAGGGGCGGCAGCCTCGGCAATAGACGACAACGCGACGGATGGGCGGCGGCCTCGGCAGCAGACGACGACGCGACGGAGGGGCGGCGCCGACGGGGGGAGGCCGTTGGATCAATTTGGGAAGAGGGGGATGAAGAGAGACGTCGCTCGATTTGGGAGAGGGGGAAGGCGTGGGGTCCACGCGTGGGCCCACGTTGGAGAGGTGATTTTGGCTGGCCAAAGTTGGCCAGCGCGAGGTGGAGTTTGGCCAGCCGGATGGCTTGGCCATCTGGTTGGCTAGTCTGTTGGAGTGTATTTTTGTCCAAAATTACTAAAAATTTGGCTTGGAAAGTAGGATAAGGAGACTGTTGGAGATACTCTTAGTGAAGAGGAGAGACAAAGAAGGTGGGGATGGACGTGTGGGGCCTCGCCGTCAGCATTTGCTCCTTTCGATGCCACTGAGGCGGGGAAGGGGTGATGTGCTAGGTAGGGACACGGCGGATATAGGTACGGCAACACGAGTCCTCTTGATTTGGTAGTGTCCTTGTAGCACGAAGGCGAAAAAAAATAGGATAAGGACATAAGGTTGTACATAAATCTTGATGGGATGGCTTTCAAATGTGGCCGAGATGAGGAGAGGTTTTCTTGCAAATGTTACATCGCAGTAATTAAAAAAAAGGAAAACAAAGAAAGAAAATTACAAGATGTAACACTCAAAATTGTCACGGTCTCAACTCCCTGAGTATCATGGGCTTCTTTGCTCCTTTTTCAGCCCCAAACGCAGAGCCCAAGAGACCGAGTTCCCAAATCCCAACGGCCCAACCTGATCCAATGGTACATAAAGGTCCACTTCTTGCAGCCCAAGCTGAGAGCTGCAACTTGCAAGGCCCCCCACCCCCACCCCCACCCGCCGGCTTCCAGAAGCGAGAGGAATCCATTCAATTCAAACGCAGTCGTCTTCCTCCTCGCCTCCGCCATCCAATCCAACAGAAAATCTACCCATCTCCTCCCCTCCTCCTCCAGGCTCCAATGGCGGAGGAACCTTCGCCCTTCGATGAGGTCCCCGCCTACCTCCTGCACGAGATCACCCGCCACATCCCCTGCAAGGTCGACCGCCTCCGCGCGCTGGTCGTGAACCGCTCGTGGCGCACGTCGCTCCAGGCGCTCCCGCCACCGCCCCTGCCTCCGCAGCTCCCGTGGCTACTCCGCCCATCCGCCGGTGGCCCTACCTTCTCCTGCCTTCTCAGCGGCGCCGACGAGCTCAGCGTCCACCGCGTCCGCGTCCCCGCCGACCTGCGCCACGCGCGCTACTTCGGATCGTACGACGGCGGCTGGCTCTTCCTCGCTTCTCGACAAACTTCCGGCCACATGCTCTTCAACATCCGCACCGAGCAATGCCTCTTCCTCCCCGACACTGTCCCCCGGCCGTGGAGTTCAGATGACTTCCCCATGATCATGCTCGCCGCCACCGTCTCCTCCCCTCCGAGCCGCGGCACCGACGACCCATGCATCGGCGCTGCCATCGTCCACTGCACGCCGTTCATCACCGATTCGCGGCAGATCACGTTCTGGCGAATGGGGTCTCACATGGCCATCCCGTCCATCCCTCCGGACCATCAGTTCGACGTGGTGTCCAACCAGTTCGTCGTGGAGGAGATGGAGGACGTCATCTACCACAAGGGAGCCTTCCATTTCGTCACCAAGCTGAAGAACGTCTTCGTGTGCAGGCTGGCGTTGCATCAAGCAGACCTGGTAGTAGATCATCGGGAGTGGTTGATGTTCGCGCCACAGGACGACCTCGGCTACCCTCGCCCGGTTGCCACCGCTCGCTACCTCGTGGAGTCTCGCGAGCAGCTGCTCATGGTCCTCAAGTGCACGTGCAACCTTCCTGGATGGCCGCCATTGGTGTTCTCGGTGTTCGAGATGACGCATGTTCAGGCTCCAGCCGGGGCGCCTCAGTACGTCTGGACGCCGGTGCCCACGCTGGTTGGCCGGATGCTGTTCGTTGGACATGGCTGCTCCAGATCCTACGAATTGGCTAACTTCCCAGGCTTTCAGGAGGGCATCTTCTTCTTGGATGACCTGCAGTTCTATTCAGTATCCAGGATTGTTCAGTACCAGGAGTACCTCTGCTTCGACAATGGCAAGTACACGTTGGGGCCGCCTCACGTTGTCAGCCGCTGCTTCTGGCCGGATCAAGTCAACTCGAACTACTCTTCACCGGTTTGGCTTCTCCCTGGAGGTGAAGATGATGCCAATAATGCTCAAGCTCAAGTTGATGTTCACATGATGTAGAGCTGCTGGAGTGTATGTTAGTTGCCGAATTGGGGCTAACCTGTGCTGCATTTACATTCTGTTAGTGTTACCTCTTGCTGCTTTGAGATTTGAGGATGAGATAGTTCTTTCTGCTTTGTGAATTGGGGATAGGATTGTTGCTGATTAGTCTGGTACAGTTACAATGACACGGTGGATATTAGCTGAAATCACTTGCAAACTCATTACTGAATCAATGTGCTACTTTGATCTCTGCACTTATAGCAGTTTATTACTGCATTTTGGCACTTTCTGAATTCTGATGTTTTCTGACCTCTGAGATTTTGATGAACTTCAATGCTGAAATTACTGGGCTAGATTCCTGTTATGATTATTGTTATGTGATGCCTGTGTTGAAAAGCAGAATTCAGTGCAAAATGTATATAGGTGCTTTGATCTCTGCACTTAGCAGTTCATTACTGCATTTTGGCACTTTCTGGTGCTCTCTAACTTCTGAGATTTTGATGAACTTGAATGCTGAAATGACTGAGCTAGATTGTATGATGTTAGTGGTCAAATGCAGACTTCACTGCGAAAAATTTGTGTGTGTGCTTAGAATTTAGTCAGAAATTGGTGTAAAAGGCTGCAGGCATTCCCCTTTTATGAACTGACAGTACTGTATTTGTATTCATGGCATGTGAAGTGTGATCATGTTGTTTTTTAGCTCCTGCAAGAAACTACTAGGTTATGGTTCATTTTCTGCTCTTTTTATGGGCCACTAAAATTGCATTGTCAGAAAGCTTCTTCAGACTTTACTGAAATTGCAGATATCTAAGCTCTTATAACTGTGTAGAATGCATACTCTTATAATGCACATGATGTTGTTTGATAAATTGCATTCGTATAGTTTTTTTCATTTTACATGTTCTCTACTCTGGTCCATCTTAGTAACAGCCAGCCTCTCTTTACCATGCATGATTTGTACTACTGAAATTAATTTGTGAACCAGATCATGTTCACTACGCAATGCAGAGTAGGCTGTAACAAGCTGCCACCGACATGAAAACACTAAGTTCAGCCTGAACTAGTTCCACTTCCAGAGAGTACAGAAGTTATAGTATGTGATGTCCAATGTTCTCCACAGAGCATATCCTCATCAGATATACTGTTTGTCAAACACTGAAACATGCAGTATTTGCATGCTTTGTTGCCCGTACGAAACGTACGCCACAATCCTTTCCGGCCCAAAACACATGGCCCACGTAGACCACATCCCCGTTCAGGCGGCCCATCGAGCTAGCGGCCAGCCCGTAGCCCCGTACTTGTACCGTCACTTCCAATCGTCGCACTGCCACATGGCATCGCAGCGCAGCGCTGCGATCTGGTCAACGGTCACGGTCTCACGGACACAATCTCGGGCGCTAGCTGCTGCGCACGCCCGTCTCCGGGGGATCGGTGACCACTACGCCGTCCTGGCGCCGTGAAACCCGCTCCACGTGGCGTTCCGCGACAGCGCCGCGTGCACAATGCAGCGGTGGCCCTTGAAGGTCAAAGGCATCGAGACTAAGAGATGGCAACGGGCCCCGCGACCCGAAACCCGTTGGTTTTTACTCTATTAGGGTGTATAAACGTTCCAAATATCATACCCATGGGTACGTTAACAGATAAAACCTTCACCCATCGGGTACACGGGTGTGGGTACATTCTCCTGTCACCCGAACCCATTAACCCGTGGGTTGAAAATACCCGTAGGCCTATCCCAATATGCAGATGGCTCAAGGCCCACAACCATCAAAACCCTAGGTATAAATCCTCTTTTCCTCACTCCTCTAAACTTTATTCCCCTTCTCCTCCTCTCCTCTCCCTCCTGACTCCGTTTCTCCGCTGCCCCCCATCCCCCAAGCGGCCAAGCCACGGCCGCACGCCACACGCCGGCACGCCACCACGCAGGCACGCACGGCCGCAGCACCAGCCGCCAGTCGGTCTCGGTCGCGCCGATGGAGTAGGTGCGCTACCGTGCGGGCAGCCCCCAGCGTGGGGGCGGACATCCACCGTGTCGGTCGCCACCTGGGGCAGGGTCCAGGGAGCCAGGGACGCCGCCTCCTGGGGGCGGGATAGCCACCGCGTCGGTCGCCGCTTGGGGGCAGGGACGCCGCGCGCCGGTCAGCTGTCGGCAGGAGCCAGGCTGTATGTATCCTGTATGGTTTGTTTGAGCATTAGTTTTTCAATCTTGCTGTGTACATATCACTGCAGCCAATAACTTTATTAAGTTATTATTGTGCACAATTGAAATTGTTGCAACGGGTGTGGGTACCCATCACCCGTGCGGGTGCGAGTATGAGGGAATTTCTCACCCATGAGCGGGTATGGGTTTTTTAGTGGGAAGATTTAGTTTCAATGGGTGTGGGTACGGAGAGTAGAAACCCGTCGGGTCCATACCCGTTGCCATCTCTAATCGAGACCTTCCGTGTCGTCGTACGTACCTGCGTGGTGACGTGTAGACTCTGAAATCTTTTTTTTAATGACTTGTACGAGACGGTGCAAAGTCTACTGATAGAGAAAAAAAATTATAAAACTACAACCCTGAAGGTTCGTAACCAGAAAAAAAAATTATACCACCACCCACATACCGACAGTGCCAATACACAAACCCGAGAGAAGGCTAACACGGGAGACTGCACGCGCTATTTTGTGAATACCTCCCGCCTCGCCTCGCCGAAAAATCGGGCGCCGCGCCTCCAGGCCATCCCCACCATGCGCCGTTGCAACAAACTACCCACATATTACGGAAATGCTCTGTTAAGAGAATCCGTTTTATTTTTTTTCCACCAATAATGTTTCAGCAAGTATATTCGTGTTATTTCACTATTTATATAGATCAAATGTTGCAGTAATTTTTCGTTATTTGCTGAAACATTATTTTATATGTGATGGAACAACATCCGATTTTTGAAAAAAAAAATCCGGCGTCTGATTTGTAGACGCTCAAACTTTATCCGCTCCCCACCAAGCCTGCCAGCCCCCACTGCCCCACGGACCACGGTACCCAGCAACCGCCGCCTCCTCAACTCCTCCGCGCCGCTGCGTCGCACCCGACGATCGCGCAGCCGTCTCCGTCTGCGGCCCACACGGCCGCACCCGGTGAGTGGCTGGATGGAACCTGTGCAGTTCTTTGCTTCCTTAGTATTTGAGTGAAAATTTTGTTCTTTGGTTGGTTTGTGCGATTTGATGGGAGGTGAACTCCTAGATTCCCCATTGCTGCCAAAATTTACTTGTGATCGATGTTCATGGTACTCTAGAATGATACGCAAGATGTTTGGGTCTAGGTTCCCCATTGCTGCCAAATTGTAGTTGTGATTGATGTCCATGGAACTCTAGAATGATACGTGAGATGTTAAGGTTGTGCGATTGCGCAAATCTAGTTGCGTTTGGGATATTGTGGGTCTGATGCAGCAGGTCATAAGACTGAGTTTTTGTGATCTGGAGACTCTTGTTATGCTAGCACTCCTCATTCTTTTTAGTTTTGCATATGTTACTGCCGCCTGGTTTTGTGCTTCACTACTGAGGTACTCTATGCCCATTCAAGTCTATTCTCCTGTTGTTGAAATTAATTAAGCTATATTTGTGGCCAGTCAAAACTGCACAACTGATTGACTTCCAAATGATACAGTTTCTTTTTATCATAGCACTGTGTTGATTTCGGTTATGGGATCCCTCGGATTGTAAAATGCTTGCCAAAGGGAGGAAAGTTGCTGGAAGGGGCGGAGACATGTCTGCACATTATGCATTTGGGCTGCAGGAAGATGATGCGATCATTGAACGTAGGCTTCTGACCAGGACAACAACTACCAGGAGTGAACCACCACTGAAGACAACATAGGTTGTGTTTAGTTCACGCTAAAATTGAAAGTTTTGTTAAAATTGAAACGATGTGATGGAAAAGTTAGAAATTTGTATATGTAGGAAAGTTTTGATGTAATGGAAAAGTTGGAAGTTTAAAAAAAAACTTTAAAACTAAACACGGCCATAATACTTTTTACAGGAAATTAATACTTTTGAGTTGCGGCCCGGTCGCTCTGCCTCGGGGGCGACGCGGGCGGTGAAACAAGCCGCGCCGCCCCCGTCCCTCTCCTCCCCTCCCACGCCTCGCCGCCGCCCGAGCCGCCGCCGGCAAAGCC
This sequence comes from Oryza meridionalis, assembly GCA_000338895.3. NCBI lineage: Eukaryota > Viridiplantae > Streptophyta > Magnoliopsida > Poales > Poaceae > Oryza > Oryza meridionalis. Next base: position 28,662,659 of record CM002528.2, read on the forward strand.
GGGCGGCTGCAAAGGACGGCGGCGGCGGGGCTCTCTCTCTCTCCACCGCTCGCAGTGGAGCTGGACGGGGCGCCAGCAAGACGGAGCGGCAAGGCGCCGACAACGAGGAAGAACCGACGACGGCAACCAGATCCGGTACCCCCCATGGCCGGATCTGCTGCTCCGGGCGGCAGCGACCCGGGTCGGCAAGTCGCGGCGTCGGCGGCGTAGAGGTGGCGGCGTCGGCGGCCGGAGGGCGGCGTTGACGGCCAGAGGGCGGCCTCGGCGGCGTGGAGTTGGCAGCGGGGCAGACGACGCGGCGGCATGACCGTGGCTGCGGCGACAAACGGCGGGCGTGGCCAGATCTGGCCGAACGGCTGGCGGCGGCGCTCGCGGCCGTGGTGCACCTGCGGCGGAGGTGGATGGCGATGGTGGCGGCGGCGGCTGGTGAGGGCGGCGACGGCTGAGGCAGCTGCTGCGGTGGCTGGCGATAGCGGCGACGGCTGAGGCAGCCGTGGTGGCGGCGACGGCTGAAGCAGCCGCGACAGCGAGGTGGCGGCGGCGGTTGAGGCAGCTGCAGCTGTGGTGGCGGCTACACGCGGTGTCGACCGTGGATGAGGGAGAGGAGGCACGGAGGCCTCGGACGACTAGCCGAGGTCATGGCAGACGGCTGCATCTGGCCGGCATAGCAGCGTTTGGAGGAGGGGTCGGAGACCGGCTTGGCGCAGAGAGGCGCAGCCGATGCAGCGGAGGCCGGCTCGGCGCGAGAGGCGCATGTGAAATCATTGTCATGATTAATATTTGTGATGAACAATTGGCTTTACAAATGATTTGTTTGATGAATTGGTTTGAAAAGATGTGTGGATGTTGGTGTGTGTGCGTGTGACTAATGTGTGTCAGGTTGTAATATCTGTGCCCAGAAACGGTTGTTTTGTCTGATTGTGTGCAGGTGACTTGAGGTCAGCCTTGTTCAATGGTGAGGACCGGGACTATGCTTAGGGAGGAGCAGAGGTCTATTGCGGTCGGGATACTATGTGAGAAGGTGACTAGAGTCAGGATTCTTGGAGGATGAGTATATGTGCTACAGTACTCCAGGTACTGTAGCGTGACGTGTATGCATATATGTGGCGATGCATGTGTGGTGTATGCATGCTGATGCATGTATGTATGCATGCCGATGGTTGGCAGCAGCATGAAGGCAGCGGTGGCTCGGTTGGATGGCAGGCCGAGTTGGCTCAGGTGGCCAGGCGATCGAGACCGGGACGGAGGCAGTCCGATTGGTTGTGGCTGCGGCTGTAGTTTCGTTTTAGTAATTGTAAATTGGTTTGTTAATTGAGGGATGGAGTCCTATTGTAAATAGGAGTTCTACACCTACAATAGGAGTTCTACACCTACTTTGAGTTGGAGGTTTTTGTGGTATAAATAGAGAGGGAGCGTGAGGCTTCCTGTATCGTTTTTCAGAGCGTGGAGTTGATAGTTTAGTTAGTGTTTCGAGTTTAGTCGAGATTTTTGTAAGGAGTGTTGTTGTTGCACTTTGTAAACACAGAGAGAAGTAATAAAGTTGTCATCTACTTTGAGAGTTCTTCGATTTGTGTTTCTTCGGTTTCAGGCGGCAAGGCGGCGATCTAACCGGCGGCGTGCGAGCGGTCCGACCGGTGGCGATAAAACTACGTCGAGATTTCCATCGATTTGAGGGTAACTTTTATTGCCGCTAAAAGTTTTTGGGTTTTTGGTTTTCCCTACCATTCACCCCCCTCTGGTAGGCTTGGTTGCTCGTGTTCGATTCTACAAGTGGTATCAGAGCCTCGTTTTTTTCTTTGGATTTTAATCGATCTAGAGATTTTGCCATGACTACTCCTGTTAGGTTTTCAACTAAGCCACATGTTTTCGATGGAACGGATTTTTCTTTTTGGTGTAGTAGGATGCAATCTTACATTATGGCTGAGAATTATGATATTTGGAGAAAAGTTTCTCATCCTTATGTGATTCCTGAAGTTATTAATACTGATGCTGCAAAAACTGAGTTTGAACAAAATTGCAAAGCTCGCAATATTCTTTTGAGTGGGATTTCTCGTTTTGATTATGATCGTGTTGCTCATATTCAAACTGCCCATGAGATTTGGATTGCTTTGAGTAATTTTTTCATCAGGGAACAAATAACATTAAAGAACTTAGTCGTGATCTTTTAAAAAAGGAGTATATTAAATTTGAGATGAAACCTGGAGAAGCTTTGGATGATTATCTTTCTCGGTTTAATAAAATCTAACAAATTTTCTCGAGCTATGAAAAATGTTAGGAACAGGAAAAGAGGAGAACCGAATCGTTGTTTTGAGTGTGGAGCACTTGATCATCTTCGCTCATATTGTCCTAAGCTTGGAAGAGGCAAGAAGGAAGATGATGGGAGAGTCAAAGAGGATGACGTGAACAAGAACAAGAACACAAAGGAGAAGAAGAAACATTGCATGCAGTGGTTAATCCATGAAATCATAAAAGTTTTTGATGAATCGAAAGATGAAAATGAGAGCAAAGGTAAGCAAGTTGTTGATCTAGCTTTTATTGCTCGTAATGCAAGTTCTGATGTTGATGAATCTGATGATGATAATGAAGAAAAGTTTAGTTATGATCAATTAGAATATGCTGCTTATAAATTTGCTAAGAATCTTCAAACATATTCTATTGCGCTTGATGAGAAGGATCATACTATCGAGATTCTTAATGCTGAAATTGCTAGATTAAAATCTTTGATTCCTAATGATGATAATTGTCAATCTTGTGAAGTTTTATTTTCTGAAATTAATGCTTTGCGAGATGTCAATTCTGTTTTAGGATTTATAAATTTTAATAAATTATTAATAGAATTTATATTAAATGTTCATTAATTTACAAGTGAAGTTAAATGTGGAAAATAAAATTTCCTAAATATAAAGCATGGATGGGTTTAATTTTTATTAAATTCTCCATGATTAATTATACTCTCTAAAATTTTCTAGGATTTTTCATAGCTCAATTCCTAAATGATACAAAGAACAGTTCAGTAATTAGTTAATCAATAATCATTAATGATGTAGTTATAATTATGTTAAGCGTTTTTCTTGTTTAAAAATCCTTAAATTATAAATTGTTGTTTAAAAGGAATTATTAGAAATGATCTTAAAAGCCTAAAAGAGAATATCTAATTTTAATTTGTTAAATCTCAATATAAAAGTGGGCTAGATAAAATTTTGTTAAATACTTCTCTTGTTTCTATAGTTCCTAGATTTTTCTGGGATTTATTTGAGCCAAGGAAGTATTTTTAATCAATGGAATATCATTTCATGAATAATTTAAATAGAAAAAGGTTTTAAAATCTTCCTTTTGGCTTTGGGCCGAAAGTCGGCCCAAGTCTCTCTCTCCCTCTCCTCGGCCTGCTTGCGTCCGGCCCAGCCGGCCCAGTCCGCCGTCCCTCCCTCCTCTCTCTCTCGGTGCCGCTGATAGGTGGGGCCCACCTGTCATTCGTCTTCAACCTCCGGCCGCTCCTAGCCGCGCCGCAAGCCGCCGATCTCCTTCCAAATTCGGCCGCCCCTTTCCTTCTCCGGCCAAATCAATTGAGGGGAAATAATCTCCTCGATCTCCTCTTCCTTTTCTCTTTAGGAAACCCGAGCTAATTCGTTTGGAAATCGTCGGATTCAATGCCGATTTAGTTAGCTTCTCTTTCCAAACCCTAAAACTTTCCATCTCCTTGCCGCCGGCCATGGGCCTCCGTCGCCGCCTCCTAGCCCCTACAAAAGGATCCCCGGGACCTCCTCTATCCGCCGCCACCTTCGCCTTAGCCCGCCGTCGCATGTAACGCCGCCTCCGCGTCAGTCCGTGTGCCGCTGCCGTCGCCGTCGGTCCAGCCACGCCGCGCCGCCGTTGCAGCCGCCGCCTTCGGTCGTCGTCGCCACCGTCGGGATCGCGAGGAGGAGCAGCACCTCGTCTACCCCTTCGTTGCCGCCATAGCACACCAGAGCACCGCCGTCACCGCCGACCCGAAGACCGCTGCCGCTTCAACCTCGCCGTCGTCGTCATCCATCGTCATTTGCCGTCGTCCTAGTTCTCGGTAAGTTTGCCGCGTCGCCCTCTTCGCGTTGGTGCCCTCCGTTTGCGCCGCCTCGCCGCCGTTCGCTGTCGAGCACGAGGTGCCGAGCCGCCGCCGGCGATGATGTCATCGTCGACGTTAGCGCCTTGTCAGCGGTAGACCCGTGATGGACCGGATTGATCTCGGCCGTCCGTTTGGCTTAGATTAGATCTCAGCCGTTGGTTTCGTAGACCGTCTCTATGCACCCGGTTTACCGTGGACCGTCTTTGATGACGCAATAAATCTCTTTTTCCTTTCAAAAATAATTCTTCATTGCGTCATAATTCAATTAAAATCTATATAAATGCTTTAATCCGGTTTAATCTTTAAAAATTCATAACTAATTCATTGCAACTCGGTTTAATGTGGCTCAAGTTGCAAAAGTTGTATAAAATAAAGATCTACATATTAAAATTATCCATAAATTGAATTAAATTTATTTAATTCTTTTTAAATGGGCTTTAATTAGATTAAATCTTGTAAAATTCGTAATTAATTCATATGAAGTCAGAATGAGGCCGTTCAAGTCTCATAATTCATCTAAAATTATGATCTACATGTTTGTTTATTGTTTATTTGGAGTTTCTTAGTCTTTTTCCTCGTTTTACGTGTTAGCTTGTCGTTTCCGTCGCTGTGAAGGTTCGCGAGTGCGCCGGAAGTATTCAAGAAGATTAATCGAAGACCCATTATTGCAAGGCAAGTCACACAAATCCCAAACACAATTCCTTTGAGTATGTTGATCCTATATTTAAATTCTCTATTTATTTCAACTGTGCATTTATTTTCGAATGTCATCGGGTGGTGTGAACCTATTCCTTTGTTATGGCCAATTTGCATTGATTACTCTATTTCTTGATTACCTCGGGTTATAATTTGACTAGTTGGATTTATATATTGGTTCAACTAGATATATTAGATATAATTGCTTAGTCATGCTTAGAAACATTAGCACACTATTAGAATAACTAATGTTTCACTATTACTTAATGATGGATATTTAATGATAGCACACGATGGTTAATCATGATTGGTTAATTAATTAATGTGCCAACTAAAACTTGATAATGGTGGGTTGTGAGCACATGGTTTTGATGGTAGTGCTCATGACAATTAAGGACCGGTTCACGAGTTTCGGTTGTGAAACATTAACCGTGCCAACCACAAGCCAGAATGGGCAACGGCTGGACACTTTGTATAACAAGGCTCATTGCGGAGCACCAGACTGAGAAGTGGCGAAGATAAGCCCACGGGGGTCGCTGGGGAGTCCATGCCTTGTTTATAAAGGAGTGATTATGATCTAGGAACGGTGCACTGCTTTTGAGTTGAGTTATGCGAGGGGTCTTGTCACAATCACTCGCCATGGTGACGTGTCTGCGCGGACACGGTGACATGACGGTGGGTTATGTCTTGTGGGTACAGTGGTACACCTCTGGCCAGAGTAAAACTATTCGAATAGCCGTGCCCGCGGTTATGGACGAGTCTAACAATGTCTTTCGTGATTAGTCCCACACTACTCATTAATAATAAGGTGGTAATTGATGGTAATTAATTTAGCTCCTGGTTTGGAATGGTACATTCCTGATTTGGAGATAGATCTGTACAGCCGGGTATGGTTGTTCAGGATGGTTGGGCCTGTGCAGTATGGATGTGCTGTTCAGCGTTGATTAATATTGATGATTAATTACTCTACTGTTTTACAATTCTCAAATGTTTGCTAAATGCTGCTTTCGTAATTAAGCCCTATATTATACCATTCTTTGGTATCCTTGTGCACTTGCATATTTGCTGTGTGGCGTGCTGAGTATGTCATATGCTCACCTTGCAATAATCAATCAAACCTCAGTTGAAGACAAGTTGCGAAGGAGAAGACGTTTGGCTTATACCCCAGTTGAGCTGCCTGTGGGAGTGGAGCCGGAGCTTCGCTAGACCATAATTCCGCTGCTGTTTTCTTTTCTTTTGTAAGTATGTAACGTTATTATTACGATGAATCCGTATATTAAATTGTCAGTTTGTGTACCTCGGCTGATTCCTGGACGAGGATTTCATGCACAAATTAGTTTGGAAATTACTAGTGAATTTCTAGACGTGACAATCGGTGTGTCAGCCGTGGTTTCGCAGTGGCGATCTCATCTGTGTTCCTTTGTTGGTCTAGTGGCGGTCAGTCACGCTTAGCGGCGGCCGGTCCGGTGCTAGCCTTCTCCTGCACTTGTGTTTAGGCGCTGTCGGTGTGTGGGTGGTGTATATTTTTTCTTTTTCCTAGTTACGACCATCCAGGGTTGTAATATTATAATTTTTTCCTGCTCTATCAATAGAACTTCGCACCGTCTTGTGCGAGTCGTTCAAAAAAATACTTTTGAGTTGCCTCTTATTAAAGGCAAAGCCGTGGTTGATGCAAACCTTAGGAAGAAAGAGAGCTTCAACGAGCTGCAATACGAGATTCAACGACAAATCTTGCAAGCTCAGACTGATATTGAGGATCTCAGGTCACTGATATTTATTGATGAGGATCGCAAGCTTAACACGTTCGAATCTAGGGAACACACTGCTATTATATACTCCCTCCGTCCCTAAATATAGCAACTTTTAGCTATGAATCTAGATACACAGTTATCCAGATTTATTGCTAAAAATACTTATATTTTGAGACGGAGGTAGTACTAATTAGCTTTCTGTTGTCCCATCCCAACGCTTCTTCAAGAACTATTGCTGTGTTCGGACATCAGGGTTGGTAACACATGTGCTGCGCACGGAAAACGGAGCGGTCTATTAATACGTGATTAATTAAATATTACATGATTTTTTTTCTAAAAATGAATTAATATAATTTTTTAAAACAACTTTCGTATATATATTTTTTTAAAAAACGCATCGTTTAGCAATTTAAAAAAAATACGTGCAGAAGAGGAAGGGGTGTTGAGAACTATGGGTACCGAACAGGGCCATAGATATAGGGATCGCCGCCGTAGAGGCTGGACACAGAGACAGCTCCAGCGATTTGTCCACCACTGGCTGGGCAGGGGACCATCTCAGAATCCACCTTGGACTCAGAGCCCCTGAGGGAGGTGGGGGTTGTTGGAGAATAGAGTGGAGCCCGTACTGGAAGAAGGGGACAAACTGTGCGCAGAGGCGACCACAGCTTCGGCTGTATTCGGACTGCTTTCTGTTAAAGCAGCTTCCTGGGCCTGAAGTAGAGGCCTGATGAATTTTAGCCGCATTCAGGCTGCCATTCTGGGCAGGAAAAAGTACACCGAAGGTCCCCCAACTTGTCATGGAGTTACAAAATCGTCCTCCAACCATAAAACCAGATATTCAGCGTCCCTTAACTAATAAAAACCGATCACAATAGGTCATTCGGTGGTTTTGACAACGGTTTTGTCCTACGTGGCGGCTGATTCAACGTGGGATATGTCAGGCTGAGTCATCTATCTTCCCCTTCTTCTCTTCCCTGGTTCCTCCTCTCTCTCTCTTTGCGCCTGTAGGTCGGTCGGCAGAGCGAGGGGGGAAAGGAGGAGCGCGGCGCCGCAATGGCGGCCGCTGGCGGCGGCCACAGTGGGGATGCCCGACGGCAGCCCGGCGGAGCTCCACGACGTGGGCGTGCAGCGACCTTGCGCGGGCGTCAACAGGGAGGCGCGGGCGTGTGCAGGCGTCGCGAGCGGCTGGAAGGCGCGAACGACGCGGGCATCGACGGGGCGAGGCGGGAGAGAAGGAGGACGGCAGCGCGACAGCGGCCGGCGGTGGGCGGTGGGCGGTGGGCGGTGGGCACGGAGGTCAAGCTCCCAGCCCTCAACCGAGCTCGAGCAGAAGGGAGGTGGTGCTCACCGACGCTAGTTCATGGTGCTGCTCGTTTTCTCAGCTCGATACTCTCCTGCTCGTCAAGCTCCACTACTTGACCGAACAAATCGCGGCCACACTGACTCAAAACAGAGCGAGCAGAAAACCATGGGAGGAGGGAAAATAGCTAACAAACTAACAGAAAGTAAATAAGAGTATAAGATCAAATCCCAATTGACAGAAGTTCATTTATTTAACACATACCACCTTCCCCGGCACCACGGCAGCATCATGATGGGCCAGATCACCCCACGGCGATGGCGGCAGCGCCGCTTTTCGCCGCTGACATTTCAATGGACGGTGCACCCCATCGAGCTGTGGAGTTGGTTCGGCGTCTTCGGCGGTGAGCAGCTGAGCTTGGCGTCCGCTACACCAAGGTCAAGCTGGTCGGCGAGTTCCTCCAGCGAAGCGGTTCAACACTGCATTGTCATCGCCAATTCGCTGCTGAGCTACCCGAGGAAATCCGGCGACGCCGTCAACGAGACGACGAGCCTGTCCAACCTCACTGAGGAGCTCACGCTCTACGTCCCCACCGTTCCGGAGCCATTCCCACGTGGACGGTTCGGGTGGCCATTCCTTCAGCTCAAGATGTTCTCGCTTGGATCACTTGTCGGTCGAGCCTCGCCAGCGTCGTTTCTAGGGACGCCAGTTGCAGAAGGATGCAGTGGCTGATGGACCCGCAGCGGCGCTGCCGACCGTCTTCATGGGCGCCTAGGTGGTGACATCGTCACCGGCCACTCGTCGGTGGATGCGGCGCTAGAGCTGGAGCTGCTCCCGTTGACGGAGTCCGTGAACACCGTCTCGCTCGGCGCCTCCCTCACATTCCGTCCTGCTGCCGTCACGTCTCCATAAAGCCATCGCCGCCCCGTCGAGCGAGCGCGCGGCGGGCGAAGCAGGCAGGGGCGGCGGGCGAGCGCAGTGGTGGCGGGTGAGCGTGGCGGCGGCTGCTGCTGGCGCCCCGTCGCCACCCAACTCCGGCGGCGCCCGCCCCTTGCTCTGCTTCGGCCGCGCGTCTCTGCCTACTTCGCCCGCGCGCCCGTCTTGGCCCCATCGCTTATGCGCTGAAGAAGACAAGAGAAGTGAAGAAAATAAAAGAGAAAAGAGAAGAAAAGGGGAAAAAAGAGATGAAGTGGCATTCTGACATGTGGGGCCCATGTAGGTCCACGCTGACTCAGCCGCCACGTAGGACAAAACCGGGGTCAAAACCACCGAAGGACCTATTGTGACCGGTTTTGATTAGTTAAGGGACGCCGGATATCCGGTTTTACGGTTAGGGGATGATTTTGCAACTCGATGACAAGTTGAGGGACCTTTGCTGTACTTTTTCCTTCTGGGTAAACAGCTTACCTGGGCCCGCTACAACCGCTTTTGCTTTGACGGTCACCGGGATCACGGGGGTTAGGCATGCGCCGGTCCGCGGCCCCTGTCCTCCGCTGGCGAGGCCCCGAACATGACCATCAGGGCGAAGGCCATGGCCGTGGAAATTTTTGGGTGTCACATCGAACGTTTGACCGAATGTCGAAAGGGGTTTTCGGACACGAATGAAAAAACTAATTTCAGAACTCGCCTGGAAACCGCGAGACGAATCTTTTGAGACTAATTAAGCCGTCATTAGCACATGTGGGTTACTGTAGCACTTATGGCTAATCACGGACTAATTAAGCTTAAAAGATTCGTCTCGCGATTTCCCCCATAACTGTGCAATTAGTTTTTCTTTTTATCTATATTTAATGCTTCATGCATGTGTCCAAAGATTCGATGTGATGTTTTTGGGAAAAAATTTTAGGGAACTAAACAGGGCCTAAATTCTAAGCACATAAACACAAATTTTCGCAGTGAAGTCTGCATTTGACCACTAACATCATAGTACAATCTAGCTCAGTCATTTCAGCATTCAAGTTCATCAAAATCTCAAAAGTTAGAGAGCACCAGAAAGTGCCAAAATGCAGTAATGAACTGCTAAGTGCAGAGATCAAAGCACCTACATACATCTTGCACTGAATTCTGCTTTTCAACACAGGCATCACATAACAAGAATCATAACAGGAATCTAGCCCAGTAATTTCAGTATTAAAGTTCGTCAAAATCTCAGAGGTCAGGAAATATCATAATTCAGAAAGTGCCAAAATGCAGTAATGAACTGCTAAGTACAGAGAACAAAGTAGCACATAGATTCAGTAATGAGTTTGCAAGTGATTTCAGGCTTTCAGCTAATATCCACCGTGTCATTGTAACTGTACCAGACTAATCAGCAGCAATCCTATCCCAATTCACAAAGCAGCAAGAACTATCTCATCCTCAAATCTCAAAGCAGCAAGAGGTAACACTAACAGAATGTAAATGCAGCACAGGTTAGCCCCAATTCGGCAGCTAACATAGACTCCAGCAGCTCTACAGCATGTGAACATCAACTTGAGCTTGAGCATTATTGGCATCATCTTCACCTCCAGGGAGAAGCCAAACCGGTGAAGAGTAGTTCGAGTTGACTTGATCCGGCCAGAAGCAGTACGTTTCCATTGGAGGCGGCCCCGCGGACCACTTCCCATTGTCGAAGCAGGTGTACTCATTATCCTCAGCAATACTGGATACACTGTATGAATCCTGGTCGTCGAAGAAGTAGATGCCCTCCTGAAAGCCGGGGAAGTCACCCACTTCGTAGGATCTGGAGCAGCCATGTCCAACGAACAGCATCCGTCCATCGAGCTCTGGCATCCTCCTCCAGATGTACTCCGCCTCGTCGACTGCTTCTTCTGTCTTTGTCATCTCAAAAATGAAAAACTCCCGCGACTGATTGTAAGCAGGCCGCTCCCTGATGACCATGAGGCAGCTGCCCGCGGGACTCTACAAGATAGCGAGCAGCCGCATTGCGGCCAAGGCTAAGTTCCTCTTGTGGTAAAAACAACCTCCACTTTTGATGTACTTGCAGGACTCCTTGGTGCAATGTCAGCCTGCACTCCAGAACGTTTCTCCATATGCTCAGAAAGTTAAACGCCCCCTGGTAGTAGATCACGTCCTCCATTTCGAAGAACAGATTAAACGGATCCTGTGGTGGCACGAACGATACGGCTCTGCAATCCCCCAACTCCCAGAAAACATTGCATCGCTGGGCAAGCTTCTGCCCAACATCAGAGACGATGGCTACGCCGAAGCATAGGTCGTCCTTGGCACTCGGAGGGGAGGAGACGGTGGCGGCGAGCATGATCATGGGGAAGTCATCTGATCTCCACGGCTGGGTGACAGTGTCGGGGAGGAAGAGGCGTTGCTCGGTGCGGATGTTGAAGAGCATGTGGCCGAAAGTTTGTCCAGAAGCGAGGAAGAGCCAGCCGCCGTCGTACGATCCGAAGTAGCGCGCGCCGCGAAGGTCGGCGGGGACGCGGACGCGGTGGACGCTGAGCTCGTCGGCGCCGCTGAGGAGGCAGGAGAAGGTAGGGCCACCGGCGGATGGGCGGAGTAGCCACGGGAGCTGTGGAGGCAGGGGCGGTGGCGGGAGCGCCTGAAGCGACGTGCGCCACGAGCAGTTCACGACCAGCGCGCGGACGCGGTCGACCTTGCAGGGAATGTGGCGAGCGATCTCGTACAGGACGTAGGCGGGGACCTCATCGAAGGGCGAAGATTCCTCCGCCATTGGAGCCTGGAGGGGAGGGGAGGGGAGGAGATGGCTGGGAAGTGGGGCTTTGCTGTTGGATTGGTGGGTGGAAGCGATAGAGGAGGAGACGACGGCGAGGAGCCGAGGAGGAAGACGAGACTGCGGAGTGCGGAGTTTTGAAATGATTCCTCTCGCTTCTAGAAGAAGCCGGGTGGTGGGACCGTGGGAGGAGGATGCCGTTCTCAGCGTGGGCTGCAAGCCTGCAAGAGAAGTGGACCTTTATATCGCAATTGAGTTAGTTTGGGCCGTTGGGAACTTAGTTTCTTGGGCTGTACATTTCGGTCTGGAAAGCATTAAGAAAAGCCCATGGTGATCAAAGATTCAAGGAGTTGCCTTGGTCGATTTCAAAAAGGGGAAAAAAAAAGAATTGCCTTTGCAGGAAGCCAGGAATTATTTTGAGCACTTCCTTTTGGCACCTTGAAGCTGGATATGTACTGCAGTACTGGTGCAGTGGTGCTACCGTGCTGGTGTGTTCGCAACTCTCTGCTTTCTCCGAGTTGTAACTTTGAGTATGTGAACCATAAAAATACTGAACACTTCAAGTTTATACCAAAGGAAAAACAACTGATTCCAGGTGCATTTCACCATTAAACACTGCAAGGCATCTCAAAGGAAAAACAACTGGTGCCATTTCAGCAGAACTTCACGGAAAGAATTTTTTGGGAAGAAACACCAAAAGTTATACTACTTCACAATTTTCCTTTTGATTGTTTTATTGTGGTGATGTTTACAGAGCTTTTGACATAGAAACATCCGGCCTCAGTCTGCCGCCGGATATGTTACAGCTTTGTTCTGTAACAGATACAAGCACACCTTCTTATACAAGTACACCCCGACGGGGTTAAAAAAACAGATATAAGCAGACACAGTAAGTTACTGATCTCCGAACTCTATGGGCATAGTTTTCTCTTACATTTTCCATCAGAAGAAAGCAACGATAATGTTTAGTACAACATCAGCAGAACGTAAGAAATGGTAAGACATTGTTGTGCTGCAACACTAAATTAGAATGAAAAAAAATGCTTACACAATGTTCAGTCATAACGGCCAAATTAGAAAGCCAGCCTCATCCCTCGTGTAGCAAGCTAAAAACCTAACAGTTACTCCATAATTTTATCGGAAGAACAAAAATGAAAAAAAAAATGCATGGACAAGTTGGAAGAACCGTTTGCTTTTTACTCATGCAGACAGGTTTGCAAAACAGAGATATAAGAAGCACCAGGCCACCAACTAAGAATCTCAATGTTCTCACTTTCTCTATTCACTCCACCGGATGCCTTCATTGTCTAAAAAGGACTCCACTGGATGCCTTACATATACTAAATGAATTCAAGCAAATAAGAGTAGACTGACAAAGTACAGAACCAAATAGACTGCATGCAAATGCACTTCAAGCAAACCAAAGCAAAGAGCACTCACCTCAATATCCAAAAAGAGAAAATAAGGAACAAACTGAAATTATCAATAGCAACACAAGGATATGCTAACATCTTGAATTATCCAAAAGGACAGCATAAACTTAAGGTAGCAAACGCTGTACAGCAATTGGAGGATTCATGTTTCAGTTAACGATTTAGACTAATCAGTAAGACAGTAACTATGTAACAAGTGCAATACCATCAAACTCAGCAGTCAGAACCCATGCAACTATGAAAGTGAAACAAGGTTAAGGCATTTGGTCTCTTCCACTTCACTGTGCACATGCTTCAGGACTAAATATCACATACAAACTAAATTGTGCTATGCACATCATTAACACTGTAAAAAAGAGCGCCATGTTAGCAATTAGTACCATTCATGAACAAATATAATCTGAAAAAAAAATCCCAGCACAAGCGTAGCAACATGAAGATATCTGCAATCATCCACTGACATTTAGAGAGCTACTGAATTATCAGGAATTATCAGAAATGTGACCAGGACAATAGAGGCAATGCTCAAAATAAATGTTCTAAGCTGAAAGTCATTCATGCAAGGAACCGTACTTCAGCTTACAGCAGAGTAAAATTGCAGAAGTAACCACAATCCCTTCAAGGGAGAACCCAAATCGGAGGAGAGCAGGAGCAGCTTTGCTCCGGCGGGAAGCAGCGGTCGACCTGGAGGTTCACCCACCTCCCATTGTCACTGCAGGTGTACTTCTGGTCGGCAGCGTCATGGGACAGGAGGTCAGCATGGTAGAAGCTCCCGTCGTCCAGGAAGTATACGCCTTCTGCGAAGCCCGGGTAGTTGGACACATTGTAGGATCTGGAGCAGCCTCGCCCAAGGAAGATCATCACGCCAAACAGAGAGAACAGCTCTACCCAATTGTAACGTGTCATCATAATACCGTTCTCATCCGGTATCTCAAGCTCCACCAGCTGGAATACCTTGAGTTCTTGGGTGGAAGAAGTGGGATGACCCTCCCTGTATCTCACGATCAGCAGTAGGCAGTTCTGGGACTCCACGAGGTACCGTGACTGAACGGCCAGCTCGTTGTAGATTCTGGGCTTGCCGCAGGCGCGGTGCTCCGGTCCGTGCATCTCGACTCCACGCCCCTCGTCCGTGTACTCTGGGATCCACGCCAGTAGATTCTCCTGCTGGGTGAGGACGAGAAGGGCGCCCTTGTGGAAGATGATGTCCTCTGGCTCCATAGCCTCGATCTCTGTTCTGTGGAGCTCGGAGGCCATGGTGCCATGGTCCATGCGCCAGAACGCGACAGCTCTCAAAGACATGACATCGATTGGGTACGTCTTGACGATCGCCGCGACGAGGCAACTGGCGTGGCCCGGCTGGTGCGAGAGCGTCGCGGCGAGGTGGACGATGGAGGAGCTCTCTCCTCCCTGCACATCCATGAAGTCGGGGAGCGGGATGATGGTGTCGGTGCCGAACTTCTGAAGGACGTGGCCGCTTGTTTGGGCGGAGGCGAGGAACGCCCAGTTGCCGTCGTGAGACCCGAAGAAGCGGGCGTGGCGTGCGTCGACGGGCTGCTGCGGGAGGTGGGCGGCGTGGACGACGCTGATCCCGTGGCCGCCGGAGCAGAGCAGGCAGCAGACGGAGGAATCACCACCGTTGGGGCGCAGCAGACAGGGAAGCTGGCGCGGGCGTGGCGGCTGGCCTGTTGCTACCTTCACCTTCACGGCGCGGCGCCAAGCCCCGCAGACCCCGGCCATCACCTGGCGGTCTGCACGGCATGCGACCCTGGAGAAGACGATCCTAAGGACGTCGGCAGGGAGCTCCTCCCACGGTGGTGTATGCATGGCCATGGAGCCGGGAGGAGATGGGAGGGGAGGAAGAGGAGACTTGTGGCAAAGAAGACGACGAGAGGGCGAGGAGGGGAGGAAGAGGGGAGTTGTGGCGAAGAAAGACGAGAGATCGATTCCCAGGCCCAGCAACAAGGGGGTGGTTTGTTCGTGGTAAAGAAAAGAAAATTTCTGGTCGTAGAGGACACCGGGACTGAAAATCGCAGTCTGTGTCTCATGTACCAAAGGCACCAGCTAAAAGGAAAAGCGTGTTACCGTGCTGCATTTTAACTTGCAAAGGAGGAAAGGGAAGAAGGAATCAAATGCCGCTCTCCTGCGCCACGCGAGCACGCAGATTGGATGTGCACTGCCATGTAACATTACAGTGCCGAGGCGGTGCAGGCAAATTGGCAATCACACGGCACCGGCCGCCGGTGGCGTTCACTCTGCCTGAAACTGAATGGACTCGTCACGTGACTAGACCGCCCGGCGCGGCCTTCTCTTTCTTTTCTCCCCAAAATAACAGCAGAACGCGGCCAAGCCAAGAGGTGATCGATTGATGAAAGCAAAGGAGGCTGGTATAAGTGGAGGTGTATATCAGGTACATGAGGCAAACGCAAACCGAGTGTTCTCTCCCACTCCCATTTAAGGGTCTGTTTACTTCCTGAAATAAAAATTTTTGGCTGCCACATCAGACGTTTAATTGGATGTTGGAAATAGTTTTCAGACACGAATGACAAAACTAATTTCATAACTCGTCTAGAAACCACGAAAGAATCTTTTGAGTTTAATTAAGCCATCATTAGCACATGTGTATTACTATAGCACTTTATAGTTAACCATAGACTAATTAGACTAAAAAGATTCGTCTCGCGATTTACATGCAAACTGTACAATTAGTTTTTTCTTTTTATCTATATTTAATGCTCTATATATATCCTAACATTTAATGTGATGTTTTTTGCGAAAAGTTTCGTACTATATTTTACCACCGCGACGTGAGGCATGTCGCGAGAGTGCACGCTGCGCCCGCACCCGTGCAGTGGACACGGGCCGTGAGTTTGATTTGTAGTCTACGTGCATGCGCCGTGCCGCCGTGTGCGTGGCTATGTGGTACGCATGCATATCGCTGCACGGACCGCAGGAGCAGGTATCGTTCGACTCGGAGGACTCCACGCGCGTCGGCGCGCGGCTTGTCTCGTGCGTACGTGTGCCACTCGATTTCGACGCCTGAGGCGCGCGGCGGCACGTACCCGTAGACCGTGGTCCGTGGAGTCGCTCGCGCGCTGGCGCGGGGAACTTGGCACACGGCCCACCTGACCTGACTACCTGAGGACGGCCGGAGACATTGCATGGAGGGGATCGGAGAGCGCGTGGAAGTTTTGGGGGGGCTCGGTCGGACAGATGGTTTAGTTTTGCGCGAGTCGTGACGAAAACTAAGGTCACTGCGCGTCATCTCGCCTAGCTCGCCGTCGTATCACCCCGCCCGATTCATCGTTATCTCAGGAGGTTTTTCGAGGTCTGATCGATTGATGGGTTGATTAATTTGAGGCGGGCCGGGAAAGCAACGTGGTGTGTCATGGTGTGTGGTGTGGGTAATGCACGTACGGCACGGGGTCGTGTGAGCTGCAGCAGTTGTTTGTTTGTTTACCGCTAATTAGCCTCGGCTTTTTACATGTGGCGCGAGGCAAGTTGGGGGCCTAAACAAAACAGAAACTGCGCGTCAAGCCCCTAACCGAACGATAATCGTCGCACTGTGTCGACGTGAACTATACGGCCGGGGATCGGAACCAAATTCTAGTCCGATCGTGTTGCGGCTAATAAAAGGCCTGGCGGCCGGTGCGCGATCAGATAATTCACCTTTTGGTTGGTGGCTGTGTTTAGGTTTAAGGTTTAAGCGGAGGAGCCTAGCCCTTCGGCCGCCGACACAAGGTAGAGAAACGATGAAGTACGTGGTGGTGATGGGAGGCGTGATCAGCGGCCTCGGCAAGGGGGTGACGGCGAGCAGCATTGGCGTCGTCCTCAAGGCGTGCGGCCTCCGCGTTACGTCCATTAAGATCGGTACCAACACGTGCTTCTTCTTTCCTTCCTCCCCCTCTCTCTTTGCCTACAATATTTAGTTTATTGCTACCTCCGTTTCTAAACGGGTGTTTGGATCCCCGCCAAACGTTGCCTCGCGAAACATGCGGCACAACAGTTTGGCTGATGTTTGGTTAATGCGTGAGTTGTGGCAACCACACTTTTTTCTACTTCATTTGCATGCTTATTTCCGCCACAGCTGTGGCGATCATTTCTCTCGCCACCATCTCTGGCGGCGCCACAACTTGGATGGCTGGTTTAGGCTGTGAACTAAACATACCCTAAATATATATGCACTTCTAGCATATACTTTTATTTGAATTCTGGAAAGTGGTTTGCAGCAGAAGAATTTGTTTTTTTAGTTCAAAGACATGGAGCGAATAATCTGTCATAATAATATGATGAAGTAGCTAAACAAGAACAATACTATATACTCTCTCCGTTTCAGGTTATAAAACGTTGTGACTTTAGTTAAAGTCAAACGTTTATACACAAATATAGTAATGTTTATAATACCAAATTAGTTTCATTAAATCAATTGTTGAATATATTTTCATAATAGATTTGTGTTGAGTTGAAAATATTATTATTATTTTTCTACAAGCTTAGTTAAATTTGAAGCAAGTCAAAATGTCTTGTAACCTAAAACGAAGCCTCTCTTCCGTGTTGATTTAAATATTGCAGCTTTTCTTCTGCATCTATTTTTCTAGTGTGTTTGTAATATGAATAATTTTACCATTCTTGATAATGTAGCTAGAGGTAGAGGTAGATGTACTTGTAAAATTATTTATGTACCTCAAAGTAATTTATTAAGAACTGTAAAATTCCTCTTGTAATATGCTGTAATATATCTTTTAATTTTTAGTCATGACTACTTTTACTAATTTGACTAGCTAGGTGTTTGATGAATTGATGATTATTTTTTAATTTTTTCTATGCGAGGTAAGATTTGCTGTAACTGTATTTCTCAAATGTGTAGATCCTTACTTTAACGCTGATGCCGGAACTATATCTCCTCATGAACACGGCGAAGTGTTTGTGTTAGATGATGGTGGTGAGGTATTGGATAAATGTTCGCGTGAAATATCCGTGATAGCTAGGATACATATTTGTTCATTTGATGTATATTACCGTGTTCACTTGTTGCAGGCGGACTTGGATCTTGGGAACTATGAGAGGTTTCTCGACATTAAACTAACTCGAGACCATAGCATAACCGCCGGGAAGATCCATCATGTATGTATGTATAAACTTTTGAATAATAGAGTGAACCCATCATTAGTTCTTCTTTCACTCCCAAACATTAATTAACTACCTAGAACCCGCCATGTGTCTAAGCTATGGCCAACAAATTGTTAATGGCCACATTTACACTTCAACAAAAATCACACTTTTGGCGAAGTTTGAAAATTAAATGAGTGTTATGTGTGTTAGATTATGATATAGTCCCACTATTCAAATAAAAATCAATACTGTAATATATAAGTACTAACAATAACAACATGAAAAATATCAGCCTTCATAAATAGATAAATAAGTCTCAGTTTTGTAAAGACACTATGCTAGCTCTTGATTAGCTTACTTAAAGCCATGTTCTTGTGGTGGTTGACGACAGTATGTTTATGAGAAAGAGAGAAGGGGGGACTACTTGGGTCAGACTGTTCAGGTGCCAGCCACTTCTCCTCAAGTCTTCTTAATTTGTTTTTGAACTTTTGGTAAATTTAGTATCTACATTTCTTGAAAATCCAACCAATCATCATTTTTCTTGTAAGGTTATCCCACATATTACAAATGAGATACAAGATTGGATTGAGCGTGTGGCGATAGTTCCGGTTGATGGCGAGGTGGATCCTGCCGATGTCTGTATAATAGAGCTCGGTGGCACTATAGGTGACAAGAGACAATTAACCAGCTGCATTTTAGTCTTAACAAATTCTTAGAGTTACATACATTTTTGGATTTAGAAGTCAATTTCAAAGCTATATATAGCTAGTCGTCTCTTTATTTTCAGTTTATTAACAGTATTTATTTGACACTATGCTGCAGGCGATATTGAATCCACACAATTTATTGAAGCCTTTAGTCAATTCTCCTATCGTGTTGGTAAATAAATTGAATTATTGCATAACAGATATTTTATTTTTTTCTCCATGATGATATTGATAACCTTATTTGCACGTTATTTTTGGACAGGTGCTGGTAATTTATGTGTGGTGCACGTCGGTCTTGTTCCAGTTCTGAACGTTGTGGGTGAGCAGGTCAGAAAAATTATTTATACCTGTGACTTTGCTATTTGCTAATTGCCGCCTTCGTCTTGAAAATAATATCATACATCTTTAATTTGGTTTATGTATGTTCTTGTGCAGAAAACTAAGCCCACTCAAAATAGTATACGTAAGTTAAGAGAATATGGTCTCACGCCAAATATTATAGCTTGCCGCTGTACTAAGGTTTGTATTATGAACCCAGTTACCGGTTCATTTTTAGTATTAAGTTGTGGTGCCTTCATGTATTTTCTTAAGGACCATATAACTTTCTTATTTATTAACTAAGAGCATGTTTTTATTATTAATAGGAACTGGAGAGAAGTGTGAAAGAAAAACTCTCTCTCTTCTGCCATGTGCCGGTAATGAAATTTTCTTTTTAATTTAATGATTATTGTTAGCAACTGATTGCTCTAGTTGCTAATGAACTCTTGTGACCATCGCAGGTAGCTAACATTTTTACTCTGTGTGACGTTTCAAACATCTGGCGTGTTCCTCTGTTATTGCGGGTAAACAGAGAATATCGTCCTAGCTTTCTTATACACCAGACAAAATTTTGCACCCTTGCACTGTGTTGAATATCTTACTCTTGTCATTTTAGGACCAAAAGGCACATGAAGCTATTCTTAAAGTTTTGGATCTTGAAAGGTAATATTTTCAATGTTCCATATAAGAGTAAGTTAAAGGTGTCACGCTGCTATATGCAATCCCAATTGCTCATTTCTCACATTTGCAGTGTTGCTGGTGAGCCTAACTTGGAGGAATGGACGGCAAGGGCTGATCTATATGACACACTACAAGAAACAGTTAGTCTCTTTTTTCATCCTCACAATGCAAACAAAAGGGATATTTGAGATTACATTAAAAAAGGAAAAAAAACTATATATGATTTTTTTTCTTACTTTCTTTTGGGAAAGAAAGGCAAGAAGAATGCCTTATTTTTCTTACTACACTGATGTGTCATGTTATAAGTGCATCTAGATTTTAGCGAAATCAAATGGTTGAGGTCATTGTTAGTAAGAGTTCAATAACAAAAATTTAGAACGACCTAAGCGGTCTGTGTACTCCTTTTTCAGGCCAGAATTGCCATGGTTGGAAAATACACCGGTGTATCTGATACATACCTTTCAGTGATGAAGGTGAGACGGATGGATCCCTATGGTGTTTGCTTCCTTCAGTCCATTATAAGCCTCATCAGTTTTGTCCAACATATTTCTTGATCTGCAATTCTTGTAGGCTCTTCTACATGCTTGTATAGCTTGTGGCAGAAAACTTGTTGTTGATTGGGTTCCTTCCACCGATCTTGAGGATTCAACTGCCACTGTGGTTTGAACAACTTACACTATGCATCATATTTTGCTCTGTAGTATATATATTTGTTTCCTTACATGTTTTTGTTAAATTTTAATAGGCACCTGATGCTTACAACACAGCATGGAGTTTACTGAGGGTGAGAAGTTTACTCCTGAAATGTTTGCTACACGTACAATTTTTATTATATATACTTTATCTGAAAGATATTTCATTTCAGGGTGCAGATGGCATTTTAGTACCTGGTGGCTTTGGAGAGAGAGGTGTTGAAGGGAAAATATTGGCTGTTAAGTATGCCCGCGAAAACGATGTCCCTTTTCTGGGCATATGCCTTGGCATGCAGGTCACTGCCGTTGAATTTGCACGCCATGTTTTGAAATTGCCTGATGCTAACAGCACAGAATTTGATGCCAAAACGGAGAATCCATGTGTGACCATAATGCCAGAGGTAATTGTCAAAACCTCAGTTCATATATATAAATGATCGGAAATTACAGGCACATGCTCCAAAATTTGGAGACATGCTACATTTTTGTATCAAGTTCTATTTTTCTGATCATAGCCTCTCAAGATTTTAGTCTTGTATTTTTTATACCAATATAAAACTTCTCCATGTCTGATGTGAGTTGTTTCAGAAAAAAAACGTATGTTGAATTTAGTTATATATATGTACTGGCTAGTTACAAACTTAATTTAGGCCATTAGTTACTGTTTCCTAGTACAAAGCTAATAATAGCATCTCCTTCAGTGCTCCAACGAAGGAAAGGGTGGTACCATGCGGCGTGGATCAAAGAGGATATTTTTCAAGGTTGCAGATAGCAAGTCTGCCAAACTGTGAGTGAACACTTACTCTTACCACAAGTGCATCTTTCTGTTTTAATTCTCTATGTGTTAATTACTTTGCAATCACTCAGATATGGTAGCGTCAGCCACATAGATGAGAGATTTCGGCACAGATACCAGGTTTGTAGACCAATATCTTGTGTAGTTCATAATAATGTTACTCATGGTGTTTTAATTGCCTTTTTACCATCATTGAGAAGTTATTAGGAGGTAATAATTATATTTTTAAGTACAAAATTTGATATTTATTGGTACTTAAGTGTCTCAAAATATCAAAAAGTTTAGTGTAAGAGAAATTTTACCGTCATTGAGAAAGTACCGTAAGTATCTAAATTTAATTTTTGGTACCTGCAGAAGGTACCAAATTTTACACTAGAAAATATAGTATTTATGGTATATTCTCAAAGATAATAAAATTACCCTTAACGTAAAATTTAGATACCTTGAGGTTCTTTCTCAAGCACCGCAAAACTTCTCTTTTCTGAAAATTTGATATGTAATATTGACTAACTTTCCAGGTAAATCCCAATATGGTGCAATTATTTGAGAACAGTGGGCTTCAGGTTGTAGGCACAGACAAGACCGGAGAAAGGGTGCAGGTAGAAGCTGAAGAACCGAACTTGTTTGAACAAATTTCAACTTTTCCAAAATTCATGAATGTTGATGTTATTGTTTGTCCAATTTTCTAGATCGTCGAAATACCCAATCATCGATTTTTCGTTGGTGTTCAATTTCACCCCGAGTTTAAGTCGAGACCTTCGAAACCTTCTGCACTTTTTGTCGGTAAGTTACTTAAACCTTTGTAAACGACCCAATGGTAGTTCATATACATTTTTCTTTTGAAAAAACAAGTTAGTGATGTAATATCAGCATACCGCTTTCTCGAGTACCGTCAAAATTTCTGTCTTTGACAATCTGATCAACATGTATACCGACCTGCAGGACTAATCGCTGCATCGTGTGGGCAACTGGATGATGCGTTGCAAGATGCGGCTTGTAACCATGAGCCACAGCAGAATCGGCGTGCAGAGAAACGTCTTGCTGCTACTGATCTTGGAGACGGAACCTGCCGCAGCAAACGGCAAGTGAAGGCGTGCTCTAATTCGAATGACACTGATGAAACACAGGATGTTAAAACCTGTTAATTGCAGTTGTCGTTTCCTGAGATCATTGTTAGTAAGAGTTTTGTAAAAAGAAAAAAATTAAGAACGTGAAGCAGTGCTTTTATAATGGAAAATAGAGGAGGATAATCTTCTCTTTTTTAAAAATAATAGGAAAAAAAATTAAAGGTGTGCAACATATGATGCATCGTCACCGGTAGTTCTTCGTCTTGAGATACGGAGTAGGGTTTTTTTCCGACCTCTCTCCACCCTTCACAAAAATTCTGGTTTAGATTTGCTCGAGTACTTATTACTTATTATTCCCCCGTCCAAAAAAAACCGATCAGTATTGGAGGTGACATTTTCTAGTACAACGAATGTGGATTGAATGACTGTCTAGATTCGTTATACTAGAAAATATTATGTCCAAATTAATTTTAAAACAGAGAGTAGCCAATTGGTCGCGCACATTGTTAGGCTACTCTAAATAAACATATATAATCATTATGGACAACTCTGAGGCGCCTACAAATCAGCACCTGCGTTGTTTCACCATGTTTCACCAAGTAGATCAAAAATGTTTCACTTAGTTTAAAAATGTTCAATTTTTAAAAAACTGGAACACAACTAAATTACTTCATGAAACATTTTGCTACAACGAATGAAACAACGGTTTCTACAAAATCGGACGTTCTTTCATCCTATATAAAAACAATGTTTCAACAAATAGCGAAAGAATGTTTCAATTCTTAAAAAAAAGTGAAACATGATCAGATCGCTACATGAAAACAGTTTGGTTCAACGTATGTAACAAACGATTTTAAACCATAGCAATACTTAAACCACGTGTACATCAACAAAACCACGTGTCCATTAAGATCAAATTATTAAAGCAATATCAAAAATCTACTGCAACATTTGGTACATACATAATGAAACATCACAAGTATGCTAGCCGAAACATTATTGGTGGAAAAAAAATGAAACGGATCCTCCTAATAGGGTGTTTCTGTAATATGCGGGTGATTTGTTGCACCAGTGTGCGTGGTGAGGGCGGCGCGCGAGACGTGGGAGGCGCGGGCGCCCGATTTTTTTTCCCCATTGGGCGCCAGATGGGGAGGATTTTCCGAAGTTGACGTCATGCACAAACCACAAACGATTAATGAATAATACAACACCGAATATGTGGGGAGTGGGGATGTCCACCTCCAAAGCACGAACTACAAACGACGACGGCTTCCGCTAGCGAAACCTAATAGGAAAGCTAGCACGAAGGGGAAGTTTCAGTATCCGAATAGGTCTAATACTCGAATTAATTCATCAGCTCTTCTACTCATGAGATATAAGTCAAGCTCCGTTTCAGAAGAAATTAAACACAGCACGCCGTCAGCAATATTGCCTCCGCGATGGTTAACGACGGTGAAAACGGCATTAACATTTCGCTGGTCGCCACCTGCAATGACGGCGTCCTGCCGGTCGACCTGCTCCACGACATACTGCTGCGCCTCCCGGCGAGGCCGCTCTGCCGCTTTCGCGCCGTGTGCCGGCCGTGGCGCGCCCTGCTGTCCGACCCGAGCTTCGTCGCCGCCCACGGGGCAAGGCACCCGGGCCCGCACCTCGCCGTCGCCGTCCGCGGGCGCCTCAACGCCTACGGGAGGGAGGTGGTGGACGTCCACCTCGTGGACGCGTCCTCCGGCGACGTCGTGAAGAGGATTTGCGCGGGGAGGTGTGACCGGCCGGCCGAGATGTCCACGCGTGGCGGCAGGGCTCTCCTCGTCGACAACAACCTGTTGCTCCGCGTGCTCGACCCGGCGTCCGGCGCCGCTCCCCTCGTCCCCAACTACGAGATCCACCCCATCAACTACTCGTTCACGCTCGTGCGGACCGCGTCGACGGGGGACTACAAGGTGCTTCGCATCACCCACGACGTAGCGCTGCAGCCGCGCGAGCGGCAGGTATGCTCGGTCCTCGCCCTCGGCGGCGACGGCGTCAACGGCGACCGCCTCGCGCGGTGGAGGGAGGTGCAGAGCCCACCTGGAAACGTCAAAACGTGGCACAAGTACGTGGCCGTCGTCGACGGAGTCGCCTACTTCGTGCTGCGCGACGAATTCTTGCTCCGCGAGACTGGCGGCGGCGACTGGATCACGGCGTTCGACGTGGAGGCGGAGCAATGGCGACCCGAACTCGTCGGCGGCCCGCCGGAGACCTTCCACAACCGCCTCCGCGTCTCCCTGGCCGCGCTGAGGGGCTCCTTGGTGGTGGCCCAAGACGACCACCAAGCTGGCACCCTGGACCTGTGGTTCCTCCTCGCCGGCGACGGCGGCAAGGTGGGGCCGCAGCATTGGTCGAAGCTGTACACGGTGACCATGCCATACCACGGGCGGCCATTCCGGCTGGACGGAGAACGCGCGGAGCCGGTGGTGGTGCTCGACGACGGGAGGATCGTCTTCTGGGTGTGGGAGCGCCGTGTCAGTTCACGCGGCGGCGTGATGCGGGTGTACGATCCGAACACCGGCGGTCAAACGGACGTGGCGGCGGAGGCCAATTGCGTCCATGTTGGCATGTACACGGGGAGCTTGCTTCGTCCTCGGTGAAGGGCGTTTTTATTCTCGGATAGTGGTAGTATGTTTGTACATTTCATTAAAAATAATGGGTGTCTTTTCATTTAGGGCATGTTTAGTTCGTGAAAAGAAAATTTTTAGGTGTCGCATGGAATGTTTGACCGAATGTCGGATGGGGTTTTCGGACACGAATGAAAAAACTAATTTCATAACTTGCCTGAAAACCGCGAGACGAATCTTTTTGAGCCCAATTAATCCGTCATTAGCACATGTGGGTTACTGTAGTACTTATAGCTAATCATAGACTAATTAGGCTAACAAATTTGTCTCGCGATTTCTCCCTTAACTGTGTAATTAGTTTTTCTTTAATCTATATTTAATGCTTTATGCATGTGTTCAAATATTCGATTAGAATGTGTAATTAGCATATGTGGGTTATTGTCGCCGCCCGAGCGCCGGTCCTCCCCCCGCCGCCTACGCCCACTGCCCGCGGTGCACCGCCGCCTCCTCTTCTCCTGCTTCGCCCGTCGCCGGCCGCCGAAGCCCTCCTCCACGCATGCGGCCTCTACAACCATCGCCGCGTCCTCGCCATCGCCGGCCCGCCGCCGCGTCGCCCGTCGTCGGCCCGCCGCTGCGTCGCCTGTCGTCAGCTGCCGACGCCCTCGCACTGCCAGCCTTGCAGAGAAGTGTGTGTGAGAGAGAGAGAGAGATGAGGAAGGGAGGGAAGAGGGAAAAGGGAGGAGGCAGGAGGGTGACGTGGCCACGTTGATATGTGGGGTCCACGTGGGTCCCACGCTGACTCAGCTTCCACGTCGGACAAAACCGGAGCCAAAGCGAATGGTTTTGTAAGTTGAGAGATGTTATATATCTGGTTTTGCTGTTAGAGAACGATTTTGTAACTCGATTACAAGTTTGGGACCTTCGGTGTACTTTTTTCGTGGGAGGTATAGATAGCTAAACGGGCCGTCCAGCCCGGCACAGCCCAGGAGCATGTTGAGGATGGTTGAGAATTGGGGAAGTTCTGTTAGATTCGATGGCGGAGGCGGAGGCGAGAGGAGACAACGGAGAGGAGGAAGACGACTGCGTTTGAATTGATTCCAGTTGCTTCTAGAGAAGCCGGGTGGGTGACTCAGCATGGGCTGGAAAAAATGGATCGTTATGGTAATCGGAAAAGGTTTGGGCTAACTGATTTTTCTTGGACTCTAAGGTTGGGCCTTAAGAGCATTGAAGAAGCCCATGGGCCCTTCTTTGCGCAGGCAATTTGTCAGTTTCAAGTGTTGCAACATGCACTGTAGTTTTCTTTTTTAAGAAAGTGTCCGTGCGTTGCAACGGGAAGAAAATAAAAAAAAATTAAGGAAAAGTTGAGAAAGATTAACATTATGTAATAAATTAAAATACAAATTTCTCAGAATACTTAGGTATTTTTTTAAATAGGTAGGTGTTTAAATTAATTTATTTGGGTATTTGTCCATAGCCTTCTCGCCAACGGATCCGGCTGTCTGAAGCGATGTGGGTTACTGTAGCACTTATGGCTAATCATAGACTAATTAGACTCAAAAGATTCGTCTCATGATTTTCCCCTTAACTGTGCAATTAGTTTTTTCTAAATCTATTTAATGCACTATGTATATGTGTCAAAGATTCGATATAATGTTTTTGGAAAAAAAAATTAGGTAACTAAATCAGGCCTGAGTTAGAAAGCAGACAACATGCAGATGTCAAAGAAACAAGTATTCTACACAGTTAATTGGGTGCTGCGGAATCGAACCGGAATCATGCCAGGTTATTGATTCATCTTGATCTACAGGATATCAATCGTATCCAATACCAGATTCCCAAATCGTAGCAGACAATGCCTGCCGACTTAACGGGGTTATTAACGAGCAATTAAGAGACAGGGGCATCAGGTCAGGGTCGTCGTTCAATCTACAGTACAAACATCATCAACCATGGCAGCGATCTGCGGGGAGACGATCTCCGTCGACGAGTTGTGGCGGGAGATCTTGCTCAGGGCGCCAACCAAAGACGTCGCCCGTTCATGCTGCGTCTCGACGCAGTGGCGCGGCATCGTCAGGGACCCCGCCTTCCGGAAGCTCCACCATGATAGGCATGCCGTGCCGTCCAAGGACGACGTCCCGGACGCTCTGCTCGTCGTCACGGTCGACATCGACGGCCAAAGCGTCTCCACCGTCGTCCCAGCTATGGTCTCTCCGGTGTGGACGAGCCAGCGGGCGCCCATGTACCGGGTTATTAAGAACGGCATCAGCTATAGCCTCGCCAATGTCTGCAATGGCTTCCTCTGCTTTGCGTCATGGAGCAGGGCCAAGGTCGTCGTGTGGTACAGTGAGCCTAGCCCATTGGGTCTAATGGGTAGTAAGAATTTAATAGAGGGACAACGAGAGGAAAAGTTTCTTCTTTTCTACGGAGGAAAACACATAGGCAATATTTGGCAAATGGGAAAGGGAAATGATTTCCCACCCATCTTCAAATCATAGCCATTCATTCTCCTTTTTTCATTTAATCTTAAACCTTCATTCATTTCCCAATCACAATCCCACCCCCTATTTCTCATTGTCCAAACACACCCATGAAGAAAACATATAGGAATATAAAACATAGGATTGCGGATACATAATAGAAGAATACAAAGTATAAACCACATGAACTATAAAAGGATAGATGTTTGGAACAATGAAATTTTAGTTGGTGATTTGATTATATCCATTATATTTTCTCTTTTAATCCCTAACCAAAGTATGCATTGTTAGTTCTTTACTCCTCTGGTAAGAGGCAGCAATAGCTATCGGAGCTTTGCCAGACATACAGTGGCAACGCAATAATTCAAGCGAGTCTGGACTGCTGTGTTTCGTAGGAAAAAAAAAGATAGAGAGATTTCCTGTGATTTTGCCCCAAACCATAGGAATGGGAACCTTTTATTGCACTTTTTCTTTTCTCAATTCCTCCATTCCAAACACTGCTACAGTGAATTTTTTTTTAAGGTTTTGGAATCCTTTGATTTTTTTTCCTCTATATTTTCTTCAATCCAAACAAGGCCAAACGGCTTCTTAAGAATAGAGAATTTTCACACGATTTCCAAGAAATATTATGGAGGGAATACGTGGAAACCAATTGCAGAAAAATCAAAGGAATGTTTTCTTTGATGCTGATTTCACATGAAAAATCCCTCGAGCTCCTTATTTTTTCTTCTTGCATACACACAAGTCCTATGCTATCAAATTCTTGTAATCTGAATGCCCTCGACTGATGAATTCTTTTGTTTTTCATTCCTTTGTTGTACACTTATAATCCATTTCTATTTAATTTATATACTTTTCTATCTTTTTTTCTATCAATAATCCGAACGAGCTCTAAGAATGGTTGGGGTGAAGTGATTTTGGGGCAGTTCGTACCGGTGTCGGTAGGGTTTTCAGCTATAGCGGTCTTGTCCGCTATTCCTCTCACTCCACCGTCTTAGCACATTCTCTCCCATAACCTTTTATCGCCTTCTGTACACCGGATCCACTGTTGGAGCACCTCTAGAGGATCTCGCTACATATATACTTATAATTAATTATATATATCGTTTTATGTTCATCATTAATGGATGATCGATCATTATTTCTTTATTTCTCCTGTGTTGTACGTATTCTGGCCTCCATATAGGTTGGGCATATGTGGATAAACCCTGTACGACGTATCAGTAAAAGTTATAATAATTTATGGGTAATTTTTTTATATATTCTTAGTGATTTAAAAACCAATGTTGAAAAATAAATTTTGATGAAAAAACTTAAAAATCAACATCAAAATTAGCTTCTAAAATTTAAATTTTGACAGTAGCTAATTTCATATAAGACTAACGATGGGAGCCTATATGGTTGTGCGTAAAAGTAGTGAGTAAACATATATTACTGAATGTGCTTGTTCATGCATCCATGAGCGTGCACCAGATGTTTGCATGACTACAATATCTAGTTTCATCCCTGTATAGTTGAATCTCTATAGAAAAGAACAACCCAGCATTTTCTTATTCCATGGCGTAGTTCACACGGCCTGCTGAGCCATGGCCCATGGGCCTAATTGCTTGATCGATTCATTTGCAGAGAAACTTCTGGACGCTGGTGCACGCGCGCGCAAGATCGTTTGTACGAGCCTCTCTTCCCGAAACCTGGGTTGCCACGTGGCATGATTCTCCTTCCGATTTTTGGCATTGAATTCGTATTATAAGATTAGCAGAAAATATCTTTTGAATAGGCTCTAAAGCCTCAGCAATCAGATGATTGCATTTGCGGTACGAATGGAATAAACCTTCAGGCATCACCGCATGATTCCTACCTAAATAACCTTCAAGTTTGAGGCCCGTGGAAAGAGAAGAAAACATCCTCTTTTTTAACACGCACACTTCCTAAACTGCTAAACATAATTTTTTTCTTAAAATAATATTCTATAGAAAAATTATAAAAAAAATCGTATTAATCCATTTATTAAGTTTAAAAATTATTTTTTATACTCAATTAATTATGCGTTAATAGTTCACCTTGTTTTACATGTGAATCTTTTACTTTTTTCCCTGGAAACTATTCTAAACTCTCGAGAAGATGTCCTCTCGTTATTTGCATGTCACTCAAATGGTTATAAAAAATTTTGAGAGGACATATTAATATGTGATATATCACTCCACAAACATGCACATTCAAATTCAATTTTTACATCTCGCAACGAAAAAAATCAAATTAAACTAAATTTGTTTTTTTTGTTGCGAGATGTAGAAGTTGAATTTTAATGTGCATGTTTGTGGAGTGATATATCACATGTTAATATATCTTCTTAATTTTTTTTTCAAATTATTTCATAACTATTTGAGTGAAATGCAAACAACGAGGAGACGTCCACTCGAGAGCTTAAAATCTACACTCCTTTTCCCCTCCTCTCAAACACAAATTTGATATAGAAAAATATACTAGTATTTATAACACAAATTAGTTTTATTAAATCCATCATTGAATACATTTTTGAAGTATATTTATTTTGTGTTAGAAAATTTTCCTATATTATGATGAAACGGGAGTAAGCTTTAGGTATTCATTGGTGAATAAAAAGGTTGTGCGTTCTAGTAACATCTTGACAAAGTTTTGTACAATTATAATGTTTCCATCACTGGGTTATGTCACCACAAAATACACCTTCTGGCGCCTCCATCGTCATTACCAGTGTACACGTATCAACCGTATACGTATGCAATTCCCAAATCGTATCGTATCAGGGCTTAAGTAGCTACTGCCTCTACTTAAAATCGCCTTACTGATCAATCTAAGAACATCGATCGATCAAATCATTTCCGCGATCTTGATCAGGGGGGAGATGGTCCCTGTCGAGTTGTGGTGGGAGGCCTTGATCAGGGCACCAACCAAAGACGTCGCCCGGTCAAGCTGCGTGTCTAAGCAGTGGCGCGACATCGTCACGAACCCCTCCTTCCGGAAGCTCCACCATGACAGGCACGCCGCGCCGCCCAAGGGCGATGGCCCCTACGCTCTGCTCGTCTCCACGGATAGCGTCGACGGTGAAAGTGTCTCCACCGTCTTCCCGGCTGCGCTGGTCTCTCCGGCGGTGATGACGGGTGGTGGCCACGCGCCCATCTGCCGTGTCAGCAACGCCTATGGCTACCACCTCGCCAACGTCTGCAATAGCTTCCTCTGCTTTGCCTCCTGGAGCGGGGGCAAGGTCGTCGTGTGCAACCCTGTCACGGGTGAGAAGCTGGCGCTGCCCAGGGCTCCTCCCCTCGAGCCCGATCTCGTCTTCACGTCGCCGTTCACGTTCGTCTTGGGGTTCAGCCCGACCACCGGTGTGTACAAGCTGTTCCGCTTCGCCGACCACAGGATCGACTCGTACGCCCTTGCCGCCGGTGATGGAGCCTGCAGCGGGTGGCGCCAACACCCGCTTTCGCACCCGTGCCGTGTGGCAGAAAATACACCAACCGTTGTTGTAGGTGGCAAGATTTGCGTGCTGACACCCGGTCCGGTGATGGTTGTCGACGTCGCAAGCGAGGAGCACCGCACGTACAACCCAGCAGACTACGGGTGCGCGTGGGCCCAGGTGGCGGTGAGCGGCTTCGAGCTGCACGGACGGCTGTGCCTAGTCATTAGGACCCACACAGATATTCAGTTCTGGGCAATGCCGGTTGAAGAAGACAACGGCGACCAACCATGGCAGCTGCTCTACAAGATCAAGGATGATAACAATGATGTTCGAATCGGCAACCGTGTGTTCCGTAGACAAGCATCCATGAGTGCTTGGTTTGATGGCGAGACCCACACGCTGTGATACAAAGAGGGATATGACTTGTACTCCAGGTTTATCGGCACAACCACGACGACCACATCACCGGCGGCACCGAGTCTTTCTCAAACTGAGGTTTTATCATGGGACTGCAAAATCCCCCTCCCAGTGACTCCACAGTCATTGCCATCGTGCAAATGGGACATCTACGCGGGGTATCGTCCCAGCTTGCTCTCGCCTCTCACCTTCGCGTCCCAGCAAATTAACGATGATGATGATGAAGATGACGAGTCTACTTCTTTCGTTCACAACTTGCTGTGTGCACTGCGGCACCAGAAATCACTGAAACGTCAGCCTCCAATGCCAACGGATCATACCAACGCCAAGAGAAGAGTTTGCTCTTGAAATCTATGTATAACGTACTCCCTCATCCCTCTGTTTCATATTATAAATCGTTTTGACTTTTTAAGTCAAACTTCATGTAAGTTTGATCAAATTTAAAGAAAAATACAGTAATATTCATCTCACCAAATTAGTTTTTTTATATCTAACATTGAATATATTGTGTTAGTTTTTTTTTTAAGTCTCACTATATTTTTATATAAACTTGATAAAACTAAAGAAGTTTGATTAATAAAAAAATCAAAACAACTTATAATATAAAAAGGAAGTAGTACTGGTTAGTGTGTTTTCGTCGAAAGAAAAATTCAAAGTTCGTAGTAGTTAGTTTGTGCATAGACTTTAACCCGAGCAATTCGTGGAAGCGCAGTAGATCAAAATGTAGTTGAACTTGTGAAATATTTGGAAAACGCCGGCGATCAGGCGCCCGATCAGCGGCAGAAAAATCGGGCGCCTCCCGCGCCTCCGCGCTGTTGCAACGAATCACCCGCATATTACGGAAACACTCTGTTAAGGGAATCCGCTTCATTTTTAGTTTCACCAACAATGTTTCAGCAAGTGTACTCGTGATGTTTCACTATGTATGGATCAAATGTTGCATTGAGTTACAACATCCTTTCGCTATTTACTGAAATATTGTTTTTATATAAGGAGAAACAGCGCCCGAGTTTTTTGGAAACCGTTTTTCATACGTTGTAGCAAATGTTTCACGAGGTGATTTGGTTGTGTTTCAGCTTTTTAAAATACTGAGACATTTTCGATCTACTTAGTGAAACAATTCCGATCTACTTGGTGAAACAGTGCTCGATTTATAGGCGCCTCCTAGTAATTTGAGCTATATAGGCTGAGGTGGCATGTGAAACGTACGGCAAAGTGTACGCGTGTGTGAGATATATGGCAATTGTGCATAGGATTAGCAATTGGTATGCAAAGACCAATTCTTCTTCTTGGCACACCGCACACACGTAAAGATGGCCAGATGGCCTGAGGCCTGACGGCCCGGCCCAAGGCACGACAATTTGGCCCGACCCAAGCACGGCACGGTCCAATTAAGGTCATGCCCGTGCCAGCTCGGCCCGATAGCCGTGCCGTGCCTGGGCTGCTCCCTCGGCACGGTGGGCCAGCACGGCCCGACACAATCGAAGAAAATAAGTAGAGGGACCCAATAGACTTAATAAGCCATAGTATAAGGTAAGGCCCAAAGAGAAGAGGAATATAAAATAGACTTATTTTCCAGCCATATAGGCACAGCCCAAAGAGTTGAAGAGAGCAAAAATAGAGTTATTCTGTGAAAAGCACGATAGACTGCCATGCCTTAGGGCCGGCCCAGCACGGCCCGAGTCTTATTGAGCCGTGCCTAGGCCGTGTGTGCCGCCCGTGGGCTGGCACGGCACGGCACAGCCCGATGTGTAGGTCGGGTCATGCCGGCCCGACTAACCTTGGCCCAAGCACGGCGCCGTACCATGCTGGGCCGGGCGGCCCATTTGGCCATCTAAACACACACGAATGTGTTCCCCTCGAGCGAGGAATAGGAAATCTCCATTGAAGTATATAGGAGGTCCTCCACTTGAAGGCACGTCTCGTCTGCCTCGAAGGATCGCGTAAGATCGCCTGATCGCCCATGCGCCAGAACGCGATGTCCCACCGCCCCTGGGAGCAGGGGCAGAAGTTGATGATGCCGGCGACGATGCATCCTTGTTCAGTCGGCTCGCTCGAGAGGGTGGCGGCGACGATGACAAGCTCGCTGTTGAACTCCATTTCTGGGAACATGTTGGGGAGGTCGAGGAACTAAAAGCTGTTGAGGTTGACGAGGACCGAGGACGTGGTCGTCTTTGCCTTGAGCTTGGTCGTCGACGGCGAGGAAGAGCCAGGCGCCGTCGTACGAACCGAAGCAGCGCGCGAGGCGTGCGGCGTGCGGGGCGAAGAAGGGGTGGGTGCGGCAGCCGCTGGGGACGCAATGGAACGCAGGCCCGCCAGCTTCGGAGTCGGGGACGACGAGCCACGTGAGCGGTGGAGGGGATCGAGCCCTACGAGCGCCGCGCGCCAGGAGCGGCAGACGAGTTCCACCACGCGGCCGGCGGTCCACCTCGCACAGGACGTGGCGGCGGACGATGTCGGCTGAGAGCTCCGCCCATGGCCGACGACGTGGCGAGCTGGCGGCTAACGATAATGTCGCCACAGAGCTCCGTCCATGTCGGCGGAGATCGACGGTGGTGGCGATTTGGAGAATGGCACGAGATGAGGCAGCAATCAAAGAACGGGGCTAGACGAGAGCAGCGGGTGAGCGATCGAATGCAAAATTGCAGGTACACTTGCTATCAAAAACCAAAGGTTTATTCCTACTGTACTAATCTCATCACGCACACAGTTGCAAGAAACAGTCACAATGCACACACTGACACATCCAACCTGCCTGCCACAATACGCACACAAACACACACACTGCACATGTACAGCTGCGACTCCGCATGCTGATCATATTAGCAACAATGCCGGGAGCAAGCACGCGGCGAGGCCGGCGAGGTAGATGAGAAGGTCGGCGGCGGTGGCCGGCGTGGCGGCCGAGCTGTCGCTGTCGTCCGCGTCGTCGTCGTCGTCGGCGTCGGCGTCGGAGTCGGGCAGCGTGGGCGTGGAGACGGAGACGTTGATGGCCACCTTCTCGCCTTCCTCGCAGTGCTTGCCGACGCCGCAGAAGTAGTAGCGCGGCCCGGGCTGGGTGAGCTCGATGATGGTCGGCCCGTTCTGCCACCGGTTTGTGATGTTCCTCATGCTGCACGCGTCGAACAGCTCCTTGGTCGGCACCTCCACGATGTTGTACACCCCGCTCCGGTACAGGAACACTGCAAAGATTGTTCCAAGATTCACCCAAACACTTCAAATTTTTCGCCAAAAGATCAGATAAAATTGCGGATTCTCAATGCATATGCTCACTGAGCTTGTCGCCGACGCTGATGTTCCTGGTGCGAGCCCAGTCCGCGTAGTAGGTCTTGTTGGGAGCCATCCGCCACCCCTTGCCGGCGCCGATGATGTGGTAAACTCCGGCGGCCGAGCCGGCGAAGAGGGAGGCCATGACGGCCGAGAGGAGCAAGAAGGCGTACTGCGTCCTGCTCGCCATTCTCGCCGCTCTCTTTATTGACCGTGTGGCCGATAGCTTCTTCCTCTTCTTCCTCTGTCTCTCTCCGCCCTAGACTCTCCCTATGCTACAAACCTAACCTTTACTTCCTCCAATGGAAGAAAAGATTGTAATGGTGTAAGGGGGAGAGCCGCAGGGAGGGGGAAAAGTTGGCAAGGAGGAAGACATAAGGGAAGTAATGGAGTTGGAATCCATGGCAGATTGGCAGCTTAGCTTCTTGCCTATTTTTGCTGTTGGTTCTTGTCTCTCTTCCCTAATATTGGCAAGTGTGTAGGGGATCACAAGTTTGCAGCAAACATTTTCAGTGCACAACCTGTGTTCTTGCTATGTTTGGCTGCCTGCCAATAAGGTTCAGCCGTTCAGAGAGAGGAGTCATGGTCAGTAAACAAATTTTCTCGTCTTGTTCCTCTGCTGGACTTTTGTTTGCTGTCAGACATCAGAGCATGAAGTATATTGAAGTTCAGCAGGAATCCATTCAGAAAACAGCTCATAGCCAAATAATCTGCAGGTTGTAACCGTGATCGTAATCTAGGCACCTTTTCAACCGTTGGCCCATTAAAGTTATCGTGGGCCTGTGAACTGTGACGTGGCTGCCGATCGATGCATGCTGTCTGGTGTATTGATGGGCTTTTAGTTCCTGAAATATCTTGTATTGTCAAAAGAACAACTATATAAATTATAAACCGATTCAATGCTCTTCCAAATCAGACTTAATCTACTAGACCAAATTAATGGGCGCATGCGTTTTATTCTGTTTCAAAATGAAGAAATTGCAAGCACGGGAATGTTGAATTGTTGATTACACAATAATCCAATCATATGAAACCTGATCGAAATGCGTAACCAGAAAATTAGTCAATTATCGTTATCACCGGCACCAACGCGCAATCAGAGAATCAGCGAGCCAAAACACTTCTTGCAAGGTCTCTCTATACACAAAAATTGATTAAGCTTTCTATTTCAAACTACAGACACCTTTTCTAGATTACTCTTCCGAGCCTTCTTCAAGATACAAAATCACCTTTTTCTAACAACTGTACTAGACGGCTTGCCACTGCACATCAAAACTGAGTTAATTCCCAGTGATATTGCTCGAGTAGATGTATCATGTAAGGCTTTTTAGCCCAAAAGCATATCCGATTTCATGATATATTATATTACATCGACCCTTTGTGACCCTAATCTGTACAGACCCCTAAGGCCCTCCTTAAAATGCTGACTTGTACTATGTCAAAACGCCATACAAACAAAATATTTTGGTGGTGGCAATCATCTTCAAGAATTGCCAGTACCTTTCATACCTTCGAAGATCTCTTTGTTCTCTTTGTTCGCCGATCTCTTCACCACCAATAGTTTGGCGCTGTAGGTTGCTTGAATGGGGTAAACTGCGTGTTGCAAATGCTCTGATGGAATGAAGCCCAGAACCGAAGGATGGTTGATGCTTGAGTAGCTGCCTGCTGCGAAGGCAGACGTGCACGGAAATATACAAGGGCAGCTAAGCATCAACCATGCAGTATGGCAACCTTAGGATTCAGATCTTCCCATTCACTAAAGTTCCCATCAACTTATTCACACAAGCTCAAGCACTTTAATGCTGCCAGTAGAATTGGCAGCCACTACCATGTTCGACCTCCCTCGCCAGCAAACACTGGACACAAATTGTTGGTTATCATCATTTGTCTCTTGTCCAGTTATTGGGTCGATTGAACCGAACTTGTGAGAAGTTATTGGCATGGAAAAGGTTTTGTAATAAGAAAATACCTGCATGTCAACACCAAATACATGAGAACTTTTTCTACAAAAAGGTTAACAGAAGATATATAAGATGAGACATTGATTTCAGATCATGAAAGTGTTCACAAATAAGACTTCACATAAAGACATGAGATGTTTAATGTATAAACCTT
The DNA here is from genome assembly GCA_000338895.3 of Oryza meridionalis. Lineage (NCBI taxonomy): Eukaryota > Viridiplantae > Streptophyta > Magnoliopsida > Poales > Poaceae > Oryza > Oryza meridionalis. Next base: position 28,699,302 of record CM002528.2, read on the forward strand.
CAAATGAGCATAATCTAAACTTCACCATCCTACTACGTAACATAGAACCAAGGTGTTATGATTGGGGCCAAATGTATGGCACGACTTGGGTAATCGTTACAAAGGAAGAAATGGTGAAAAAAAAAAAGAACACCAAATGTCAATCGAACTAGTTGAGGGTGGGGGAGGCCTGGGCATATAATTTTCTTAACAAGAACTCAGGTAAGTTTTCAACTCAACAGAACACCCAATTGACAGTATAACAATTAAAGTAACCGCATTGTATATAATACTCACTTCATTATTTTCAGAACCACAAGTTATGTATCCATCGTGAACAGATAACCCCACAAAATTCTGCATGGACAATTATCACTTATCAGTGAGGTCAAGTATAAATTGATTCCGAAAATGAGATGATATAAAATCTGCTCATACCTTCTCATTGGTATGGCCACTCAACGTCATACTGCAGGCATCAGTAGATAATCCACTGGAATTAGTCCGGTTGAGATCCCATATTTTCAAGGTGTTATCAGTTGATGCAGAGATAAGTGTTTCTGGATCCAAGAATCGTACATAGCTGACAGCTTTTCCATGCCCAGAAATAGTACACCATGGGATTCTTGTATTCCTCAGATCATAACAGTATATCTTATAATCAGCCGAGCCAAAAGCTAACATACGAGAGGAGTATGGGGAGAACTGTACACAGCACACGTTGGCCACGTTTCTGATGGTATCAGTGCAATTTTTCTGGTGACAACAAGACATCGACTCAGAATAAGAAAAGGTGGCAGGAAACAAAAATCTAGCTAGGAAGGTGGAAATAATCAACAAATAAGATCAAACTATGTTAATGTACGATAAATTGATAACTGCTGCATCAATGGACAAAAAAAACTTTTGAGTACTTTTCAGATATCTTCCTATGCTTGACTCATTCTTCTGACTGAAGAAAGGTTCCTACCTAACTTGGCATGTTTCTTAGTGTTCAGCTATCCCAACCTAGCCCAACAGGATAGCTTCAGAGTTACAGATTTACCAACGGTGGTGCAATGTCGACTCGAGACAAAATAATTTATAGTATTAACATTTTATCTTATCTGAAACTCCCTGTGTCACCTTTTCTTTTTTAGGAAAAAAAAGATCATGTATTACTTCACTGTCTGTCATGCTTAACCCTATGGTTGTACAAAAACTAAGTTAAGCAGTCCAGAAGGTTTGACAGCTAATTAACATTATTATTTGTGGTGCATGCATGCATGGCAACCTTGTCAAGCCAGTCAACCAGATTTTGAAAAATCCTACTTCACAGCATTTAGCAGATTAAGAAAAATAGCAGAACAAATATGTACTAGTTCAACAACATGCCTGGTTAATACTCCAAACTTTCACACAGCAATCATCACTTCCACTTGCCAATTTAGTTGGATCCACCTCTGAGAAACTTACAGACCAAGCTCTTTTTCGGTGCTCCGTAAACTGCGTGAATCCTTGACCCGAGCTTGCATCCCACAACTGCATTTCACAGTGATAATCAAACCGATGGCAAAAAGAAAAGAAATATATGCAATGCTTTTCCATGCATCTGATGCTTATATTATAGATTGATGTTTGCTCCTGGTTTAAGCACATAAAAGAACAACAGTTCAGAGCACGACATGTTTTTTTCAGAGTAGCAAATGATAAGTGTCTTATGATGATAGAAAATCAGTACAGACATTTTTCAAATAAGGAAACTACAAGGTGAAGCAACCTATATACGAAAATTGTTACAGATATAATGGCAACCATAATGTTTCTGCTTCCTTCAACACCCTTCTTTAAACATATTTTTCTTGTCCCTATAATATGTTCCTTCAACAAATTATATGGTAGATAATCCCCATCACCCCCTTCCTTGTCCTTTCTAAAGGGAACCCAGTAGAATGATTTGAATAATTTTTCACTTTTCATAGGCTTTCAGTAGAACTTAAAGACAAGGAAATGTTTTCTCAACCATATTCATCGTTTTCAGTTTCCTACAGATAGCCTTAATCAGAAGCTCGGCAACTTCACCTTCAGAGCACTTTCTCCAAATACTAACCTACATGTGCACTTGTGGTATCTTTTGGATCATTATCATAATGGTAACAAAAAAAAATGGGCACCCAAAAAAAAAGAACATACTACTATTATATTATCAGCCCCAAAGCTAAAATTATGAGGACATGGCACTGCAATGCAGTAGAACATTTGCTAAATACTGAGGTGATGTTCACTATATGAACCAATTTTGCAGATCAACAGTATCCTAGATAGCAAAATAACCAAATTATCTGAATATATTTATAAACCTAACTGAATCAGATGAACAGTTTTGTTGAATGGAAGCTAGCAGAAACTGCAAGAATGAAAATATAGCAACTTGACAATAGCAGATAGACCTCTTATATTCGGCCA